>OW964565.2:19762939-21012939 GCA_943138885.2 Tholera decimalis
GAAGCCGGCAGAGAATTCCACAGCCACGACACTGAAAAAAGTATTTTACAGAACTAGTTTAGTTAACTGACAAATAGCCAAACCTTGATAACTAACAGTCAAATTTAATTTACGTATTGATCAACTGCTTTTGTTTATAACAAAACTGAATTGCCTACTAGGAACTATAGTTGTGTAGTCACTATTTTTTTTGTAATAGGTTACTCAATTGTTTGTTATTTGCTACTCAAAACTTTTTTCAGTGAAGGTACTGAATTCAAATACAGGCAGGCATTTATTTTTACTCGACTACGGAAGCGATTTTGAAACGCATGTTGCACCTATGTTTGTATTTTTATGATCATTTGACAGTTTATTTAATTGATCGACCACTGATCATATTAAACTGCCAAAAAGTGCTATTGAGTTTTTTCTATGAAGACATTTCTCAGTCCGGAAAGTACGTTAAGACTTTGGTCCCGACTGTTATTTGGACATGTTTGACTGTCGTTACGGGTAGTCAGACGCCAGAAAATCTGAAACTGGTCTGACCATGGGGTGTTGTGTTACCTACTGGCAGAGCCGGATTAACCCTGTCAGAGGCCCTAAGGCATAGGCATTCTCGGGGCCCCTTTTCTTACTTTGACTGACCAAATTGTGTGTGAACTGAGGAAACGCACATTAAGGGCTGTTTTTAATAAGTTTGTTTACTTATTCCCAGATTTGATCTAAAATTGTTTTAAATCTACTGCTAAATCGAACGATTTGTATTTTGTGAGATACCAGTGAGGTCCCTAAATTCGACACTCATCAAATTCTCGTTCGAAGAAACATGTTTTCTTGGTGCGTGCACTGGGCCTGGGCCCCTAGTTGATGCGGGGTCCCTAGGCAGTTGCCTACTCCGCCTAATTGTTAATCCGGCCCTGCCTACTGGGTTCTGGGTTATGGAGATCAAATAGGCAATCGCTCCATGTCCAACACTAATACTCAGGTGCATCCGGTTAGGCTGGAAGCCGACCCTAAGGCTGGAAACAGTGCTCGACCGACGGTCAGCACTGACCGTACGTCTTGACCGTCAGCGCTGACCGTCGGTTGTGAAAATGCATTCAGTGCTACGCCGACGGCGAACTGCGACGCATGTGTACAGTTCACAAAACGACGTACGGTCGGTCGCTCCGTCAGCGACGCATTGGACGCATCCATACAATCTCATAGCTCGTCGGTCGACCGACGTACGCGCGACCGACGTACGCGCGACCGACGAGCTGGACCGACGGCTCGACCGACCGTACGCGCGGACCGAATCACACGCGTACCGTCAGCGTAGCTGAGTGCGCATTCATAGGCTTGCATAGATATAGCTACGCCGACTGACGGTCAGCGCTGACCGTCGGTCGAGCTCTTTTTCCAGCCTAACATTTTTCTTTCTTCTGTTTTTTATATTCTTTTTTAAATTTGTAATAAAGCTTAGTAGATGATAATGATGACATTAAAATGAATACGGCGCCCTCAAGAGGACATTATTATAGTCACAGACTTTGACTATTAAAAAATGTAAAGACTACCTATTTATATTTGTATGTATTTATATAAGTATTTATATATATTATTTATGTTGATTTCTATTTTTTATGATACTAGGGTTTTTGTATTATTACTATTATTATATACTAGCTTTTGCCCGCGACTTCGTCCGCGTGGAATAGTTACTTTGGGCTAACGTTAAATTTAACCCCGATTTTGAAGCATTCTTCATTGGCGCTCCGCTCCTATTGGCCTTAGCGTAATGATATATATATAGCCTATAGCCTTTCTCTATAAATTGACTATTTAATTAAAAAATATTTTTTCAATTCGAACCAGTAGTTCCTGAGATTATCGCGTTCAAACAAACAAACAAACTCTTCAGCCTTCTATTATTAGTATAGATAGCTGTTGCCCGCGACTTCGTCCGCGTTTCCGTCGTTTTTCGTAAAAAAAAAAGTAACCTATGTCCATCCTCACGGTTCAGTGATTTTGATGTAACAGACAGATTAACTTTCGTAATTTAGTAGGGAAATATAATATGTCAATGACGCCCCGCCTTTTTAGGGTTCCGTAGCCGAATGGCAAAAACGGAACCCTTATAGTGTCGACATGTCTGTCCGTCTGTCTGTCTGTCTGTCTGTCTGTCCGTCCGTCCGTATGTCACAGCCATTTTATTCCGAAACTATTAAGACTATACATGTGAAACTTGTTAGATAGATGTATTCTGTAAACCGCTTTTCAATTTTAAGAAAAACATTAAAAAATATTTAAAATAAAGGGAGCCCCCCTTTATTTTAAATATTTTTTAATCCCATACATGGAACTGAAACTGAAAATATTTTTTTTCATGAAACCTATGCGTGTGTGATATTTATAGACAGGTCTTTAAAAATGACATTAAGGTTTCTAAAGCCACTTTTTCATAAGGTTAATCGTTTAAAAGATATACGCTTCCAAAGTGGTAAAATGTGTCCCACCCCCTTTAACTTCTATAATAATGGAGTGAAAAATCTAAAAAAATATATGTCTGTAGATCTTAATGTAAACTTTCAACCAAAATTGGTTTGAACGAAATCAGTTCAGCAGTTTTTGAGATGCAGCATATTTTCTAAAACCGCAAATATACCTTTGTAATTCATACAAACACTATGAAAAACAAAGTTATTTGGCGTAGTTGTAAAAAATGTAAATAAGCTAGTTTTAAGAAATTTGTAAGGCTTTTTTTTCGTCAAATAAATATACATATTATATTATATTATTATAGTTACTACGGAACCCTTCATGGGCGAGTCTGACTCGCACTTGGCCAATTTTTATACCACCAAGCCGCGAGACGCGTCGAGCGTGGCGACCGATTCTCAAAAATAATCCTTATAGCATGATTCAGTATTCACGCGCGATGGCTTATTATTAGCGTATTTCATGTATAACTTTGGTGTTTCTAAACCGATTTATATGATTCTCTTTTATGGAATAGTTAATAATGTTAACTTTTTCAATTAGGGGTGACTGAGAGTGTTATAAACGTAAGAATAGACAAATATTATAATCAGAAAGCTTCGAACTGCTAAGCTATCGGGAGTTACACGTGTTATTGTGAGTCAACCAGAAAAGATAGACATATGCTGTCGTGGGATATTTTTTATATAATTTTAAGGAGAACATTTCCGTCATGAAATGATTTCTGTGTAGCTTTAACCATTAAGGTTGCACACGCGACGGAAGCTTAAAAAATGGAGTAATTTCTCCCGTTTTCCCAACATTTCTCTTCACTGCTCTGCTCCTATTGATTGTAGCGTGATGAAAAGTATACTATAACCAGCTCAGGAGTATGAAAAATAATTGTACCAAGTTTCGTTAAAATCCGTCGAGTAGTTTTTGTTTCTATAACGGTTATACAGACAGACAGACAGACAGACAGACAGACAAAAATTTTACTGATTGCATTTTTGGCATCAGTATCGATCCGTAATCACCCCCTGATAGTTATTTTGGAAATATATTTCATGTACAGAATTGACCTCTCTACAGATTTATTATAAGTATAGATATATATATATATATATTTAATTTTACTTTTCACGTTCATATTGCACCTCCCACACTATCTCTTCACCACTCATGGTTGACAGGTAGAGAATGCCTACGGCATTAAGACCGCCCTTGTACCTATATGCACAAAGTGTAAATAAATAAATAACTTAGCACACTTTAAATATATAATTATACTAGTGTTTGCGTGTTGCGCGAGGTGCAAGCACCTCGCGCAACACGCAAACACTACACGCAAAAATGGTTTTTACTTTACCGAACCTCCTCTATACGAATCCGTAAAAAGAAAAAAATACGGGTCTCGTAGTTTCCGAGATACGATAGAGGGGGGGGGGGGAGAAGAAGGGGGGGGGGGGGAGAAGGGGGGTGAAAAGGGGAGGTTTGGCACTTTTCCCGTAGGTTTGAGAGTTACTTGTTTACGAATCTGTCAAAATATACCCACCTCCCCATCCACCATCTGGGAGAACAATTCTGTCAATGAGTCAGTCAGTGAGTGAGTGGTAATTTAGCTTTATATAATACAACTAGTATTTGCGTGTTGCGCGAGGTGCAAGCACCTCGCGTGCTTGTGAAAAAAAAAAAAAAAGGGGTGGGGTTGAAGGGGGAGAAGGGGGGGCTTAGTATTTGCGTGTTGCGCGAGGTGCAAGGACCTCGCGTGCTTGTGAAAAAAAAAGAAAAGGTGGGGGGGGGTTGATGGGGGGGGAGATGGGGGGGGGGGTTGCAGAAGTATTTTGACTAAAGCATTGCCCCTCTAAATGAATCTGAAAAAAAAAATGTTCCAAGTCTCTTAGATTCCGAGATCCGCCTAAAGGGGGGGAGAAGGGGGGCGGGGGGGTGGACTTTAAAAAATGGTTTTTACTATACCGAGCCTCCTCTATACGAATCCGTAAAAAGAAAAAAATACGGGTCTCGTAGTTTCCGAGATACGATGGGGGGGGGGAGAAGGGGGGGGAAAAGGGGAGGTTTGGCACTTTTCCCGTAGGTTTAAGAGTTACTTGTTTACGAATCTGTCAAAATATATCCACCTCCCCATCCACCATCTGGGAGAACAATTATGTCAATGAGTGAGTCAGTCAGTCAGTCAGTCAGTCAGTGGTAATTTAGCTTTATATAGTATAATATAATAACTAGTATTTGCGTGTTGCGCGAGGTGCAAGCACCTCGCGTGCTTGTGAAAAAAACTAAAGCATGGCCCCTCTAAATCAAGTATTTGCGTGTTGCGCGAAATGCAAGCACCTCGCGTGCTTGTGAAAAAAAAAAGGGGGGGGGGGGTTATGGGGGGAGATGGGGGGTTTAGTATTTGCGTGTTGCGCGAGATGCAAGCACCTCGCGAGCTTGTGAAAAAAAAAAAAAAGGGGGGGGGGGTTGCACAATTATTTCGACTAAAGCATTGCCCCTCTAAATGAATCTGAAAAAAAAAAATGTTCCAAGTCTCTTAGATTCCGAGATCCGCCTAAAGGGGGGGAGAAGGGGGGCGGGGGGGGGGGGGTGACTTTGAAAAATGGTTTTTACTTCACCGAGCCTCCTCTATACGAATCCGTAAAAAGAAAAAAATACGGGTCTCGTAGTTTCCGAGATACGATAGGGGGGGGGGGGGAGAAGGGGGGGGGGGGAAAAGGGGGGGTTTGGCACTTTTCCCGTAGGTTTGAGAGTTACATGTTTACGAATCTGTCAAAATATACCCACCTTCCCATCCACCATCTGGGAGAACAATTATGTCAATGAGTCAGTGAGTGAGTGAGTGGTAATTTAGCTTTATATAGTATAACTAGTATTTGCGTGTTGCGCGAGGTGCAAGCACCTCGCGTGCTTGTGAAAAAAAAAAAAGAAAGGTGGGGGAGGGTGATGAGGGGAGATGGGGGGGGGTTTAGTATTTGCGTGTTGCGCGAGGTGCAAGCACCTCGTGTGCTTGTGAAAAAAAAAGTATTTGCGTGTTGCGCGAGGTGCAAGCACCTCGCGTGCTTATGGAAAAAAAAAAAAGGGGGGGGTTGTGATGGGGGAGATGGGGGGGTTTAGTATTTGCGTGGTGCGCGAGGTGCAAGCACCTCGCGTGCTAGTGAAAAAAAAAAAAAGGGGTGGTGGGTGATGGGGGGGTTTAGTATTTGCGTGTTGCGCGAGATGCAAGCACCTCGCATGCTTGTGAAAAAAACTAAAGCATTGCCCCTCTAAATCAAGTATTTGCGTGTTGCGCGAGGTGCAAGCACCTCGCGTGGTTGTGAAAAAAAAAAAAAAAAAAAGGGGGGTGATGGGGGGGTTTAGTATTTGCGTGTTGCGCGAGGTGCAAGCACCTCGCGAGCTTGTGAAAAAAAAAAAAAAGAGGGGGGGGGGTGATGGGGGGGGGGTTGCACAAGTATTTCGACTAAAGAATTGCCCCTCTATATGAATCTGAAAAAAAAAATGTTCCAAGTCTCTTAGTTTCCGAGATCCGCCTAAGGGGGGTGAGAAGGGGGGCAAGGGGGGCGACTTTGAAAAATGGTTTTTACTTTACCGAGCCTCCTCTATAAGAATCCGTAACAAAAAAAAAAAAAAACCGGTCTCGTAGTTTCCGAGATACGATAGGGAGGGGGGAGAAGGGGGGTGAAAAGGGGAAGTTTATCACTTTTCCCGTAGGTTTGAGAGTTACTTGTTTACGAATCTGTCAAAATATACCCACCTCCCCATCCACCATCTGGGAGAACAATTATGTCAATGAGTGAGTCAGTCAGTCAGTCAGTCAGTCAGTGGTAATTTAGCTTTATATAGTATAACTAGTATTTGCGTGTTGCGCGAGGTGCAAGCACCTCGCGTGCTTGTAAAAAAAAAAAGGGGGGGTAGATGGGGGGGGGTTTAGTATTTGCGTGTTGCACGAGGTGCAAGCACCTCGCGTGCTTGTGAAAAAAACTAAAGCATTGCCCCTCTAAATCAAGTATTTGCGTGTTGCGCGAGGTGCAAGCACCTCGCGTGCTTGTGAAAAAAATAAGTGGGGGGGGGTGATGGGGGGAGATGGGGGGGGTTTACAATTTGCGTGTTGCGCGAGGTGCAAGCACCTCGCGCGCTTGTGAAAAAAAAAAAAAAAAAGTGGGGGGGGAGATGGGGGGGGGTGTTGCACAATTATTTCGACTAAAGCATTGCCCCTCTAAATGAATCTGAAAAAAAAAATGTTCCAAGTCTCTTAGATTCCGAGATCCGCCTAAAGGGGAGGAGAAGGGGGGCGGGGGGGGGACTTTGAAAAATGGTTTTTACTTTACCGAGCCTCCTCTATACGAATCCGTAAAAAAAAAAAATACGGGTCTCGTAGTTTCCGAGATACGATAGGGAGGGGGGAGAAGGGGGGGGGAAAAGGGGAGGTTTGGCACTTTTCCCGTAGGTTTCAGAGTTACTTGTTTACGAATCTGTCAAAATATACCCACCTCCCCATCCACCATCTGGGAGAACAATTATGTCAGTGAGTCAGTGAGTGGTAATTTAGCTTTATATAGTATAATATCTAGTATTTGCGTGTTGCGCGAGGTGCAAGCACCTCGCGTGCTTGTGAAAAAAACTAAAGCACTGCCCCTCTAAATCAAGTATTTGCGTGTTGCGCGAGGTGCAAGCACCTCGCGTGCTTGTGAAAAAAAAAAGTGGGGGGGGGGGTGATGGGGGGAGATGGGGGGGTTTAGTATTTGCGTGTTGCGCGAGGTGCAAGCACCTCGCGTGCTTGTGAAAAAAAAAAAAAAGAAAGAGGGGGGGGGGGTGATGGGGGGGGGGTTGCACAAGTATTTCGACTAAAGCATTGCCCCTCTAAATGAATCTGAAAAAAAAAATGTTCCAAGTCTCTTAGATTCCGAGATCCGCCTAAAGGGGGGGAGAAGGGGGGCGGGGGGGGGGGGGGGACTTTGAAAAATGGTTTTTACTTTACCGAGCCTCCTCTATACGAATCCGTAAAAAACAAAAAATACGGGTCTCGTAGTTTCCGGGATACGATAGGGAGGGGGGAGAAGGGGGGGTGAAAAGGGGAGGTTTGGCACTTTTCCCGTAGGTTTGAGAGTTACTTGTTTACGAATCTGTCAAAATATACCCACCTCCCCATCCACCATCTGGGAGAACAATTATGTCAATGAGTGAGTCAGTCAGTCAGTCAGTCAGTCAGTGGTAATTTAGCTTTATATAATATAATAACTAGTATTTGCGTGTTGCGCGAGGTGCAAGCACCTCGCGTGCTTGTGAAAAAAAAAAACAGTGGGGGGGGGGGTGATGGGGGGTGATGGGGGGGGTTTAGAATTTGCGTGTTGCGCGAGGTGCAAGCACCTCGCGTGCTTGTGAAAAAAAGAAAGTGGGGGGGTGATGGGGGGTTTAGTATTTGCGTGTTGCGCGAGGTGCAAGCACCTCGCGTGCTTGTGAAAAAAAAAAAAAAAAAAAAAAGAGAAGGGTGATGGGGGGAGTTGGGGGTGTTTAGTTTTTGCGTGTTGCGCGAGGTGCAAGCACCTCGCGTGCTTATGAAAAAAAAAAAAGGGGGGGGGATAGGCGGGGGGGTTGCAGAAGTATTTTGACTAAAGCATTGCCCCTCTATATGAATTTGAAAAAAAAATGTTCCAAGTCTCTTAGTCTCCGAGATCCGCCTAAGGGGGGTGAGAAGGGGGGCAAGGGGGGCGACTTCAAAAAATGGTTTTTACTTTACAGAGCCTCCTCTATACGAATCCGTAAAAAGAAAAAAATACGGGTCTCGTAGTTTCCGAGATACGATAGGGAGGGGGGAGAAGGGGGGGGGGGAAAAGGGGAGGTTTGGCACTTTTCCCGTAGGTTTGAGAGTTACTTGTTTACGAATCTGTCAAAATATACCCACCTCCCCATCCACCATCTGGGAGAACAATTATGTCAATGAGTGAGTCAGTCAGTGAGTGGTAATTTAGCTTTATATAGTATAACTAGTATTTGCGTGTTGCGCGAGGTGCAAGCACCTCGCGTGCTTGTGAAAGAAAAAAAAAAGGGGGGGGGAGATGGGGGGGTTTAGTATTTGCGTGTTGCGCGAGGTGCAAGCACCTCGCGTGCTTGTGAAAAAAAAAGGGGGGGGGTGATGGGGGGGAGATGGGGGGGGTTTAGTATTTGCGTGTTGCGCGAGGTGCAAGCACCTCGCGTGCTTGTGAAAAAAAAAAAAAAAAAAGAGGGGGGGGGCGATGGGGGGTGGATTGCACAAGTATTTCGACTAAAGCATTGCCCCTCTAAATGAATCTGAATAAAAAATGTTCCAAGTCTCTTAGATTCCGAGATCCGCCTAAAGGGGGGGAGAAGGGGGGT
Source organism: Tholera decimalis (assembly GCA_943138885.2). Classification (NCBI taxonomy): domain Eukaryota; kingdom Metazoa; phylum Arthropoda; class Insecta; order Lepidoptera; family Noctuidae; genus Tholera; species Tholera decimalis. Next base: position 19,771,751 of record OW964565.2, read on the forward strand.
GGGGGGGGGGACTTTGAAAAATGGTTTTTACTTTACCGAGCTTCCTCTATACGAATCCGTAAAAAGAAAAAAATACCGGTCTCGTAGTTTCCGAGATACGATAGGGGGGGGGGAGAAGGGGGAGGAAAAGGGGAGGTTTGGCACTTTTCCCGTAGGTTTGAGAGTTACTTGTTTTCGAATCTGTCAAAATATACCCACCTCCCCATCCACCATCTGGGAGAACAATTATGTCAGTGAGTCAGTGAGTGAGTGGTAATTTAGCTTTATATAATATAACTAGTATTTGCGTGTTGCGCGAGGTGCAAGCACCTCGCGTGCTTGTGAAAAAAACTAAAGCATTGCCCCTCTAAATCAAGTATTTGCGTGTTGCGCGAGGTGCAAGCACCTCGCGAGCTTGTGAAAAAAAAAAAAAAAAAAAAACGGGGGGGGGGGAAATGGGGGGGGGGTTGCACAAGTATTTCGACTAAAGCATTGCCCCTCTAAATGAATCTGAAAAAAAAAATGTTCCAAGTCTCTTAGATTCCGAGATCCGCCTAAAGGGGGGGAGAAGGGGGGCAGGGGGGGGGACCTTGATAAATGGTTTTTACTTTACCGAGCCTCCTCTATACGAATCCGTAAAAAACAAAAAATACGGGTCTCGTAGTTTCCGAGATACGATAGGGAGGGGGGAGAAGGGGGGTGAAAAGGGGAGGTTTGGCACTTTTCCCGTAGGTTTGAGAGTTACTTGTTTACGAATCTGTCAAAATATACCCACCTCCCCATCCACCATCTGGGAGAACAATTATGTCAATGAGTGAGTCAGTGAGTGGTAATCTAGCTTTATATAATATAACTAGTATTTGCGTGTTGCGCGAGGTGCAAGCACCTCGCGTGCTTGTGAAAAAAACTAAAGCATTGCCCCTCTAAATCAAGTATTTGCGTGTTGCGCGAGGTGCAAGCACCTCGCGTGCTTGTGAAAAAAGAAATTGGTATTTGCGTGTTGCGCGAGGTGCAAGCACCTCGCGAGCTTGTGAAAAAAAAAAAAAAAAAAAAAGAGGGGGGGGGGGTGATGGGGGGGGGGGTTGCACAAGTATTTCGACTAAAGCATTGCCCCTCTAAATGAATCTGAAAAAAAAAATGTTCCAAGTCTCTTAGATTCCGAGATCCGCCTAAAGGGGGGGAGAAGGGGGGCGGGGGGGGGGGGACTTTGAAAATGGTTTTTACTTTACCGAGCCTCCTCTATACGAATCCGTAAAAAACAAAAAATACGGTTCTCGTAGTTTCCGAGATACGATAGAGGGGGGGGAGAAGGGGGGGGAAAAGGGGAGGTTTGGCACTTTTCCCGTAGGTTTGAGAGTTACTTGTTTACGAATCTGTCAAAATATACCCACCTCCCCATCCACCATCTGGGAGAACAATTATGTCAATGAGTGAGTCAGTGAGTGGTAATTTAGCTTTATATAGTATAATTATGTCATCTATTTATCTCAGGTTTACTTGCATGAACCCAGTAATTTGGAATAATTTCATTAAAAACAGGCTTCCGATGTGAGCCACACAAAAAGAGCTACACCCCCAAATATGGCTTTCGAAAAACCGTTTCAAAACGTTATAATTATATCCTGAGCAGTTGTTTAAAATGAAAAATGGTAAAGGGTACCGAAAATTCAATTTTAAAGACCTATTCAACGATGCCCCACTTGACATAATTAGTAGATTTTTTCATTTAGACAATATGACGTCTGGTTGTCGTTGTGGTGAATTTTAATAACTTTCATATCTTAGTGACACTAGCAAGGCAAAGACGAATCGACTGATGTTAGAATTATTAAACTTGGCCCATGCGTTTAGCCTCTACAACGCCAACGCCTAACGTACATACACTTATGTACCTACATAGACTGATAAACTCGCGCAGTCGGGTAAAATGACGAAGCCTTAGTTCCTGTATTGGCAACTTAATAGTCGGATATGGAAGATCAAGTTTACATAATGGCTTGTTTATACATAGGAAGCAAAAACATGAACAAGTCACCATTATGTACACTGGATCTGAAATACCTAAATCAATTAATTTCCTCACAGCATTTCCTTAGAGTAAACAGCAATCATGAAAAATCTGCATAATGGAACAGAAAAATACTTTAGAAATGGGGACAAAAATAAAGAAGGTTCAAGTAATGGTAGCGAAGGAGGCAGCTCATGAATATCCAATAGTAAAACAATGAGATTCCAACTTAATACGATATGAATTATATTATTATAAAATGAAAGTTTGTGGTATACCCCAAGTCGTTACTTATGCAAAGCTTATAAGTTCGAGGACATAGAATAATCTGATATGGTCTTCGTCTCTCGGAATACGTCTTGTGGTAATTAGTTCTTCCCGGAAACTCACGATTGTGTGCACTGGCTTCTAGGAAAGGAGAATTAAAATTTTGCACTGATGAGAATTGCTCATCAGTGCACTTGCCTTAGACTTTTGATGATCGGTCAGTAGCTACTAGCAGACATAAAAGCTTCAAATTTAGAATACAATTAGTGTTTAGTGTATGAATCAAGAAAAACTAAAATATTTTGCAATTCTGGTTTTTTTTATGATAATAGGCTCGCGTTTGACCACCATCTCACCTGATGGTAAGTGATGATGTGGTCGAAGATGGAGCACGCTTGCCTAGAAGCAGAACTAACTACAAAAAGAAATGAGATCCCATAAAAAACAATACTTGTCAAAAAACAAGTCTCGCAACTCCATTCTTCTACCGTAAAAATCTTTTTACCAAAAAATTAAACCGACTTCTAAAAGATCTAATTTATATATGTATTACTTGTGAGATATATTGTGTTTTCATGCGATGGCCGAGTCAATCTATTTATTTAAAACGTTAAAGATTTTTAATATTTATATGGTCACTATAAGATGTTGTTAGGTTAGATAATTACGTAACAACTTAAGACAGAAGGTCCCTTAAGTAGGGACTGAATAAATTAATAACCGACTTGGTATTACATGGATCTCACAACTTTTTACGGTAGAAGAATGGAGTTGCGAGACTTGGTTTTTTGACAAGTATTGTTTTTTATGGGATCTCATTTATTTTTGTAGATAGTTCTGCTTCTAGGCAAGCGTGCTCCATCTTCGACCACATCATCTATCATCATCATCACATCATCAGATATGTATTTTCATATTTCACAAACAAATAAAAGCCTATAGGGTGCTTACCGCTGACATACAATCAAGATATTTGGCAAGAAGTAAGGTTCCCCCAGCATAAGTACGTACAGATAAAAATCCAAAAGCCGTAATTTTATATACGGTACATATTTGCAGTTGGAGAAATTTATTAAAATTAGGTAGAAAATGAGCCCCTTTTAAACATCAAAAATGTATATGAAGGTAGTCACTTATTCTCTTCACTTGATCACATGTTCATCTTTCAAGAACTTGAATTTATTATTATAAAATAGGTGTGCTTTTCGGTGTACAATAAAGTATATTCTATTCTATTCCACAATAAATCAAAATTCTGCATCTTCGATAGCACAGTCCATCATACCAAAGACTAAATCGATAACCCCAAGCAAGAACTCGGTTATGTGCCATTATGGGCTTTATGCTATTACGTCAAATTTAGCATCTATGGACTGGACTACACCTTAGCAATTTTTTTCAGATTTTTCCTAAAGATATTTACAAAGATATCATGACACACATGATATTTTATGTATATAAGTTTAGGTATTTTTTTTCTTAAGTAATTAGGTTTTGAATAAAAGGAATTTCATATCAATGACACAGTTCCATATTGCAAAAAAAAATAGCTTTCATTTAATACATCAATGACTTCAATAGTCCCACTCGTTGAAAACATATTTGATAAAATCAGTGAGTCTTTTCTCCTGTAAGACTTTCATTTTCCGATTACCGAGTTATTGCTTGGGAGCGTCGAAATGTAAAACAGCTATAAATAAAATAGGTTGTTATACTCGAGTTTAAACAGCATTTAATAACAATATATATGTATATATATATAATAGTCATAAATGGCGTGCCCGTTTCTATGTGCCAGCGTTGCACGTACAAGCGTATGTTTATCCAAAGTAATGTTTAACCGTTAATATTACCTATCTATACGTTTGAGTAATATGCGATCCTTTCACACTTTATAAACTTCTAAGAGACCTCACATTGTGTTAGGCCCAACACGCACTTAACTTATTTTCCAGAGAGCAGCAGATTCTTTTTTTTCCAGTCTCTAAAGTTCCGCGTGATACCGATAGATGGCGCTAGTTACCTGTGTTTGTATGCGATTGGGAATTAATGCAAACTTTCGGTCTGAACAAAACTTTAGTGGGTTTGGTTTAAAATCTTTATAATTACTGTGATTGCTAATCAGTGAGTTATTCACTTTACTCACTGATTAGCAATCACAGTTCAGTGAGTTATTTCTTTAACAAAAGGAAAATAATGTGAAATCTCATCAGTTACTTTAATTAATTTGTTATTGAGGTTTTGTCTTTGTTTGGTAACCAGTAGCCTAATTGCATAGTACAAAAATTAATGTGATAAATAAGTCGCATTAATAACCTAAATTTTGAAATAATACAAAAGTACCTTTTTACTTTTGCACTTTCCATTGCGTGTTTCACGGTGTCGAGTAGACGACTGTTTTAACAAATGACGCAATGATTCTAGAATTACATTAGGTTGTGTGGCATTAGTTAATCATACAAGTAGGGTGACAAGTATTACAGACACCAGATCCACACACTCGCTTGACTGCCAATATGTTTCTCTCAGCATATTGAATTACTACGTAATATTGATTATAACGTATTGCTTTGTGAGACAAATTATATAACAAAACTAGCTTCCGCCCACGACTTCGTCCGCGTGGAAAAATAATCCCCCGATTTTGAAACATTCTTCATTAGTGCTCCGCTCCTATTGGTCTTAGCTTGATGATATATAGCCTATAGCCTTCCTCGATAAATGGGCTATCTAACACCGAAAGAATTTTTCAAATCAGAACCGTAGTTCCTGAGATTAGCGCGTTCAAGCAAACAAACAAACAAACAAACAAACTCTTCAGCTTTATAATATTATAGTATAGATATAATATTATTCAGTCGCGGTAGCCCATGAAGGAGATAGAGGAACGCTGGATACGTTCCGTTGGAACTGGAAGAAGGAAGCGCGGGTATGCGAGACATGGAATGAGTGGAGGGAGACCTTTGTCCAGGAATGAGACAGAACAAGCTAATAAAAGAGGCCAAGTGCGAGTCAGACTCACCCATGAAGGGTTCCGTAGTAACTACGCCAAATAACTTTGTTTTTATGAAAAACAAAGTTATTTGGCGTAGTTACTTATTTGTATGAATTACAAGGTTATATTTGCGGTTCTTTGAAAGTTTACATTAAAATCTAGAGCATAATTATATTTTTTTAGATTTTTCCCTCCATTATTATAGACGTTAGAGGGGGAGACACACATATTTAACCACTTTGGAAGCGTATATCTTTTGAACGATTGACTTTATGAAAAAGTGGTTTTAGAAACCTCAATGTCATTTTAAAGACCTTTCTAAAAAAATATTTTTATTTTCAGTTCCATGTATGAGGAGCCACCCTTGATTTTAAATATTTTTTTATTTTTTCTTAAAATCGGAAAGCGTTTCACAGAATACATCTACCTACCAAGTTTCATGTATATAGTCTTAATAGTTTCGGAATAAAATGGCTGTGATATACGGTCGGATGGACAGACAGACAGACATGACGAAACTATAAGGGTTCCGTTTTTTGCCATTCGGCTACGGAACCCTAAAAAAGATCATTCATCAAGACTATTATCAAAAGAAACCCCAGATTAAATAAGACTGGGCTGAACATGTCGCCCTAGTCATATAAGCTATATGCCCACAAAACACAGGATTGGTATACCCTAGGCAGCAACACAGGGCCGCGGGCCACGGCGGAGGTGGCAGTATAGTCATACTGCCACCTCCGCCGTGGCCCGCGGCCCTGTGTCAAGAAAGAGGCGCAGAATAGTGATCGTTTGAAGAAATGGAAGTTGACCTTTGTCCAGTACACGTTAGTAATAATAACAGTTATCCAAATTTAAATATTTTATTTCAGATAAAATCCATATTGTGTAAATACAAGACTTTCATCATCGTGTCAACATATTTATATGATCACGCGAGGACCTATTTCTCATGGAGATAGGCTCAGATTTATATTTTTGTCTCGTGGTGTTTGATAGGTAAGGCTTTTAACAGGGCCAGATGTAGATTCCAAGCTTGTATTGAGAAAAATCATACGGAAAACCCAATGTCGGTGCCACTTGATCAAACGTAAAACCCCACCCATGGAGATAGCGTATGGGGCCACTACATAATAATTTTAACAATCATTTTAACAATAATTTAATTAATATTTTTTCATTATTATTCAAATAACACCTATACGTTTACAGAAAAAAGTTCATATAGTCCAGAACATAAATATGTACACTCACGGACTATAAATGATGAGCCACTTGTCACCATTCGTATTTTAGCCGTGTAATGCAAATCGGGTTTACTCCGTTATATTCGTACACAGAACAGAGTTACTACCTAAAGTCGACGAATTGCAGGTGTAGAAACCGTAACCTAGCGACAATTGTTTTAGCGTAGCCATAGTAACGTTGGTGTACGGAGAAATTATAGTTGGTACCAGCTTTTGCCCGCGACTTCGTCCGCGTGGAATAGTTACTTTGGGCTAACGTTAAATTTAACCCCGATTTTGAAGCATTCTTCATTGGCGCTCCGCTCCTATTGGCCTTAGCGTAATGATATATAGCCTATAGCCTTTCTCTATAAATTGATTATTTAATTAAAAAATAATTTTTCAATTCGAACCAGTAGTTCCTGAGATTATCGCGTTCAAACAAACAAACAAACTCTTCAGCCTTATATTATTAGTATAGGTAGCTGTTGCCCGTGATTTCGTCCATGTTTCCGTCGTATTTCGTAAAAAAAAAGTAGCCTATGTCCTTCCTCACGGTTCAGTGATTTTGATGTAACAGACAGATTAACTTTCGTAATTTAGTAGGGAAATAGAATATGTCAATCTATAATACTGTTGAAAAATATCGCAATACCGAACCGCACAATATTATTGTTAATAGCTGTGCCCGCGACTCCGTCAGCGTGTAACTCCTTGTGTGTTATTAAGTTAATGTATCGGTAATATTGTTTAGATCACGTTCACATGAGGCTTAAGTACCTATAAAACGAAAATACTTCAGCGCAAAGCTTCCGGGTAAACTATGTTGAAATAGTTGACCCGTCCGGCACGTGAACATAAAGATTTCTAGAACTGCTAACCCGGGAAAGAGCGACGTACAACTGACCATGCGAGAAACAACTGACACCGAGATCTACTCCAGCAACACGAAAAGTCTGCCCTTGAGCCTTATTAATTGTCATTGCATAACACACCGATACTGGGAATTGCGTTCTTTTAAATTGGAATGGAAAATTATTTGGTATTATGGGAATTCTGGGAATAAAGACGGTTTCTCCTGCACCGCAACCTGTTAAAATTTGAGCCTCGATTATATTTTGTTGCAACTGGGTTACTTTTAGCCGAGTTCCATTGAAAAGTTGTGGTGGTTTTAAATATCGGAGCAGAATAATAATCAGAAAGCTTCGAACTGCTAAGCTATCGGGAGTTACACGTGTTATTGTGAGTCAACCATAAAAGATAGTTATATGCTGTCGCGGAATATTTTTTATATAATTTTAAGGAGAACATTTCCGTCATAAATGATTTCTGTGTAGCTTTAACCATTAAGGTTGCACTCACGACGGAAGCTTAAAAAATGGAGTAACTTTTCCCGTTTTCCCAACATTTCCCTTCACTGCTCTGCTCCTATTGATTGTAGCGTGATGAAAAGTATACTTTAACCAGCTCAGGAGTATGAAAAATAATTGTACCAAGTTTCGTTAAAAACCGTCGAGTAGTTTTTGTTTCTATAACGGTTATACAGACAGACAGACAGACAGACAGACAAAAATTTTACTGATTGCATTTTTGGCATCAGTATCGATCCCTAATCACCCCTTGATAGTTATTTTGGAAATATATTTCATGTACAGAATTGACCTCTCTACAGATTTATTATAAGTATAGATATAGATAATTTAGACATCGGAAAAACTCGAAACCACGATTTTATCCGAACGCGTAGCGTCCAAGATGACGTTCACGATAATTATGATTATGTATTAAACATAGATAACAACACCTAACTGCCGCCATCTTGCAAGAAGTTTTATTTGCTATTTCTGCTAAAGAGTTTACGTTTTAGCTATTATAAATCGCACCCTTCCTGTAAGAAAGCGGTAAGTGAATTCGGACAACTTTTCAGGAGCTTAAAAAAAGTGTCCAACTTTGTTAAAAAAAATCCCAGGAGTACCGTATAAAGAACAAAAGATGGCATTTAGCAGTGGCGAAATGATAGAGTTTCCGATTTTTCATTGTTTTATGTATACTGTGAGATAAGGTTGAATTATACGGTTACCTAAATAATCCCCGAAACTGTTACAAAAGATGCCGGTGTAAAAATGAATATTGCTTTGTTATGATCTTTGGTGTACCGCATCGGCTGCGTTAAGTGTAGTTATTCCATTATGCATGTTACAATTTTAGGCTAGTCTGAAAGTGTAAGTATCAATTACGTAGTTTTTACACGAAAAATTCATTTAAGTAAACAGAAATACATACTTTATGCATGCGAAAGTATCTACGTTTTGCTGGAGCTTCTGAATAAACTTGTTTTTGATTGGAAAAAATATTCAAATAATGAAGTGTATCATCGTAAACTTCTATTTTACTGTTAACAGCTTGTCATGTACAAAAATTGTATGTCAATACTATATAGATTTATAATAATTAAAGAAAAAGTTAAATTGCTGCGTTTCAATCATACTAATCGATTTAAATTATGTTTGTATGTGTGCGAAGAAAAAACGTGCTGTAGAAGCCTATAGTATGTAAAATGAAGTGCTCAAAAGTAAAAAAAAAACGGAAATCTTCTACCAATTACTCAAACACAGAAAAAATTACCTTTGTTAATGTTAAAACATTTTGACTCTACACTGAGAAAAAAAAAACAACCAGATTTCACATTGCTTCAACAAGTTTTCGGGTTAAAATAGCGCCTACGTGCTGTTTGGTTGAAACTACGAGTTTGATCTTGTAAAGTGTAACTTATTGATTCTACAAGCTACGTATTATGTTATTTCTACGTTACGTCAGGTCGAATTTACGTTAACATTTTCCGATTGTTTTTACAAGTTTAGCAAGTAGATTTAACATGCTCAGCACGTTGTTGTGACATGACTAGCTTGTTGAATCTCAAGAAGCTTGTTAATTTATCTTTTTACTTCTACGTGTTGGGCATATAGTTCCAACATGCTCGCCTTGTTGTTTCAACATGCTTGACATGTTTTTGTGACATGACTATTTTGTTGAATTTACAAGCAGCTTGTTAGTTTTTCTTGTTACTCTTACGTGCTGGGCAGATAGTTCTGACATGCTCGCCTTGTTGTTTCCACATGCTTGACATGTTGTTGTGACATGACAAGCTTGTTGAATCTACAAGCAGCTTGTTAGTTTATCTTGTTACTCTTACGTGTTGGGCATATACGTCCGACATGCTCACCTTGTTGTTTCAACATGCTTGACATGTTGTGATATGACTAGCTTCTTGAATCTACAAGCAGCTTGTTAATTTATCTTGTTACTCCCACGTGTTGGGCATATAGTTCCAACATGCTCGCCTCGTTGTTTTTTTTTTATTATAAAATAGGTTCGCGTTTGACCACCATCTCACCTGATGGTAAGTGATGATGTGGTTGAAGATAGAGCACGCTTATCTAAAAGTAACCTATTCACTCTTGACTTAAAGACTCCTAGGTTATAGCTATCGGGAAACACAGACTCCGGCAGGGAATTCCACTTCTTAGCCGTACGCACAATGAAGGTATTCCCAAAACATTTTGTGCGTATGGGTGGGATGTCCACCATGTAACGATGGCGCTTCGCCGTTTGTCTCGTAGTCCGATGATGGAACGGGCTTGGCGGAATTAGACTGTGTAATTCCATCGCGCACTCCCCGAAATTTATTCGATAGAAAACCGATAGACTTGCAACTCGTCGTCGATGTTCAAGGCTCTGGAGCTTTGACTCGACCAGTGCATTGTTGCCAATGAGTCTCTTAGCCCGCTTCTTGATAGACTCAAGCGCGTCCAGTTGGTATTTGGCAAATCCATCCCAAAGATGAGAGCAGTACTCCATACACGACCGAACCTAGGCTTGATAGAGATTGAGCAACTGTTCGGGTGTGAAGTACCGTCTCATCTTTGCTAGAATTCCCAACTTTTTTGATGCTAGTTGAGCCTTAGCCTCGATAAACGGGCCAAAATTGAGGGTAGAAGTTAGTGTTACCCCCAGAAGCTCGATACGGTCGGTTATCGGCACGGTTACACCCCGGAAAGTAGGAGCTGGTTTGAATTGACTCCTTTTTGCGAAGAAGAGACATGCCTGGGTCTTAGCTGCATTAAACTTGACCAAGTTGGCATCGCCCCATTCGGAGACAGCCTTCAAGGACAATTTCAAGCGCCCAACCATGTCCTCACGCAGAGACTGGATCTGTGATCCACCAGCTCGCGCGCTAGGGATATATCTCTCAGAAACTGTGCTGTCGTCTGCATACCCAAAGGTACCGGGAATCAGCAGATCGTTAATATGCAGCAAAAATAAAATTGCTGAGAGAACAGACCCCTGAGGGACCCCGGCATTAATTGCCAATTGGCCAGACGAGCAGCCATCAATGAACACTCGAATGGACCGATCTCTCAGGAAGCCTTCAATCCAAACGCAAAGTTGAGTGGGTAAATCGAAGGAAGGAAGCTTAGCAATAAGGTTATCGTTCCAGATCCTTTCAAAGGCCTTGGAAATGTCAAGGGAAACAGCAAGTGCTTCCCCGTGCTTCTCAATGGCCTCACTACAGGTATGAATGGCATACGCTACTTATTATATATTAATGGTACACGCTCCATACTCTTACAAAGTATGGACGTGACTGAAATAAGCCTGTAGTTGGCCGGGTCAGCACGACTGCCCTTTTTGGGTACAGGCTGTACGTTAGCCAGCTTTCATGCTTTCAGCATCTTTCCAGTCTCTAGCGAAACGCGAAACAGGCGTGTCAAGATTGGAGACAGTTCGGGCGCACAAGTCGCCTTGTTGTTCCAGCATGCATTTTATCATGTTGTAGTTACAGTACGTGCTTGTTCTATCAACTTGTAGCTTATTATGTTACCTTGTTGAATCTGCATTATTGGTTTGTTCTATTCACAGTTGAGGACTGAGTGAAGCGGTCAGACTATAACTGTAAAAAGAACCAGTCTATAATGCAGATTCAACAAGGTAACATAACAAGCTACATAATTAGTTTTTTTTTATGTAAACTTAAACAACCAAACATAAATAACGCACAGATAATAACAAAAATACTATATGCAATTACATTTAAATAAATCACTAGCAAACAATTTTTTTTTTAGTTAAACGCATTACAGCCTTTAACCGCATCTTATTTTGAGGTACCTACGTCGTTGGGTCGCAAAGGAATAATCGTTATATAGATTTGTAAATAAATAACATGTATTTTAAGGTCTTAATTATTTATTAATTTACAGTGTTACCACAATGGCGTTTAGAGGTTATAGAACAATGTTCTCTGTCCTAGAAGTTAAAACTACATACAGTTATGCAAATGTATAGTTGACCAAGTGTTCCACTTTAAACCTTATAGACATATGTTTAGACTTGAAAGTGGTAAGGTAATATCTTGGTCAACTATGCCTTAATTTATGTATATGCAAGTATTTTAAGGTCTTATTTATTACAATTTTTATTTTTTGACAATGTGCATCTTTGGTGTTTAAAAGGTTATAGAACAATGCTTCCCTGTCCTAAAAGTGAAAACTACATACAGTTTTGCAAATTTATGGTCGACTAACTGAAAGAAGATTCACTTTTGTGACATAAATTATTAATTTGCTTTGATAATGATTTTATAGAATGAAAATGCTGGAAACATCCTTCTTCTCCGCAATGAAACACGGTTTTTTCTAAGGCAGCAAAACACAGAGAACGCAAATGGTGACAAAGAGATCTAGTATTAGAAAATTGAGCCTTACACGCAAAACAAGTTAACATTTTAATCCTTTAAATCACCCATTAAGGTATGAATAACACTAAGTGATTTATCAAATTTAGTGTTTATGTTATATAATGCTCTTTGTATAAACAGCCAAATGAGATAAGATTCGTCAGAGTATTCTGCTCCTGTCGCATGTATAATCTTAAATGCCACATCCACTCCCTGGAGTAATGAATTTACTTTGTAAATAGTCTGACCAACAACGCCGTAAATTTTTAAAATATCACAAATTGTACCCGTGTACATTATCAAGGGCTGAAATGTTCGTCCGAGTTTCACCAATTTCGTTCTCTTACTTGATACTGCTGTTTGTAGATCATCAACGCCAGCTATTTGCAATATAAATCCATCCCGGATTTCACTACGCGATGGCTTCCTTGAGAGCTTTCCTTTTTTCTTTGATACTGTTGAAGGCACTAAATATGGCAGCAACAACAACGCTGCATTGATTTCCGACTCTGGTTTGGTATCTGTAACTATAATAAGTAATGTTCAAACTGCAATCTGCGTAAATTACGTACTCAATGAAAACAGTAGGAAAGAGCAAAAAAGTCATGCAACGTCAATAGTATCACAAATCACACAGTAGGTAACCACAACATATGTCCGGTTTGCTCGTGTGGAAACGTTACAAAATAAAACAAATTAATTATTGATGTTATCTCCAGTAAAGTTCTGGTATGTATTTTAGGAGGTACCTATATTGGCACTTAGTAAAAAGTATTCTAGTAGAAAATAGCAGGGGAAACAACTCACCGTAATTAATGCTGTCCATATTAAGCATACGCCTGACCCGTGGGTTTCTTACCACCACACTCAGCGGACGATGTTTTTTTATCCTCGATTGCTTCCAAAATTTTAATTCGCCAAGTCAACATACACCTACACCACGATAGCGCTGACGCACGAATGCATGCAATGCGTCGACGTGACACCCTCGCGCCCCCGCAGCCGCACGACCGCGCGCTCGCAAGCGCTGTTCCACACTTTGGTATAAGTAAGTTTTGAGGGTTTCCGATCTTAGATTGTCGTTCTAATATAACTTAAGTACAGGTACACCAAAAACTTTCACTTAATGTCTATGGAAAAACAAGTGTTCATTATTACGATTTGTATAAAACTATTTTCTTCGTAGAGTAAAGAAGTAAGTGCAGCTACGCGTCAGGTATTTATGACAACTGCTTGGAGAAACTACGTAACGATAGTAACGCAAAACAATCCCGCAACAAGTTTCGTGCAATAAGTAAGTAAGTGGACTTGCAAGACACGCCTTCGCAATAGTATCCAAGAACAAATGCCTATGTTTATTTACTTTTATAAAGTTATGTTAATTCTTCGTGTTAGTTATGGGTATGTGTGTTTATGGCTTTATACCCAGGGAAATTTGTAAAATAAATAAATGTATGTATGTTTACATCTATATAAGAATGGAAAACTATTTTATTTTTTGTCGCAAAAATACACATTTTTTGTGACAGTACCCTTATTTTTGGCGCTAGCTTCATGAAAATTTGTGAGAAGGTGTATTAGAGTACGCTCGATTTTTTGCAATAATAAAAAAAATATGACGCAAGTTGAGTTACGCGACTCTTCCAGGAAGGGTGCGAAATGTCATAAAATGTGCTAAGCAAAAAAAAAACACTATTATTTGAATAATTATTTTATTTTGTATAATAAGAATCAAAACTGTTGGACTGTCTTAATATCTTGTAAATGCTCCCTGGCTGTCTATTACAGCTTGCAGTCGTGATTGCATGGAGCTAACCAGACGAATGCAAATATCAGTCCCTCGCATGTTCTCCCATACTTCTTGACAATGTTGAGCCAGATCTTCCTTTCTTCGTTCATTACGGTGATTCTATCGCTGCACCATTAAACCCCACAGATTTTCTATGGGATTCAGGTCCGGGGATTTAGCTGGCCATGGAATCACCGTTATGTCTGGATGTGCTTCAAACCAGGTTCTGACAGTCCTTGCTCGATGTATGGCAGAATTATCGTGAACAAAATTAATATTTTCCATTTCGTGCTGTGGATACACAATCCTTACAGACGGAAGCATAAAATCTTCCAAAATCCTTATATAGTTCACGGCATTTGCACGAGGTGGTAGTTGAACAAGCTCGCCTACACCTTTGGAGCTCATCCAACCCCACATATTAACAGTTATCCTTCCTGATTCCCATCTGCATCATACCGTGAACTGTTATATCGCCATAGGTGTAAGTGGCCACGATCGCTTGATTGGAATGACTTCTCATCACAAAAAATAGTTGATGACCAATCGAAATTTAAAAATCGGTGTGCGAAATTTACACGTGCGGTTTTATGAGCGTCTGTCATATCGACTTTGTAGGCAGGAATCCTATGATGCAAATTCATTGAGTGAAGATGCCTTCGGATGGTTCTGGGATTCACATCAAAACGTTCCACGTAACGCTGCGTTGGTATAAATCCATCAACTTCATATTCGCGGAGCATTTCAGTTCTCTGAGCTTCGCTTAATGCAGAAGGGCGATGGTTGTTTCGGCGACGATCATTTATATGTCCTATGTCCTTCTTCGGCGTATCGTCTTACCCACAAAGAAACGGTGTTTCGCTAAAAAAATAACAACTTTCAAGTTAATGGACTTAGATAATTACCTTTTTAAAAAAATTCAAAAACATAGATTGAGTGAACAAGCTCACCGTCAAGTGCAGATCTCTTGAAATTGCACGAATGCTCAGACCCTGCTGATGCATTGTTATGATTCTATAGCGAATTTCTTCAGAAATTGCAGCTGGCATTTTCGCGTTAATAACTACGGCTACGATTCACCAAAATTCGTCGTCTCCAAATCTTTTCTGACATCGACATTTCAACTGTCACTCTGTCTTCGGATAGGATTTCAGAAATAAAGAGTATTTAATGAGGACTATTTCAAAGGAGGTCAGTATCAAATTTATAGATGGGATACACGTAAGCACCGTTGTATGGATTTATCATTGACAACTTATAAAGTCATTTTTCAACCTCTATGGATAAGACTATTTCCGATTATTAGTAATTTGTCATTTTGTTTCAGAGCATTCGGTTTGAGTTCGTGTTTAATCGTGTAATCTCGTGAATGTATATAACTGCAAAATTGGAAATCTTGAAAGTGGCTTATCAATTATAGTCCGTGACTGTACCTATATATAATAGTTCTCAAAGGGTAAATCTAAGTGCTTGGAAAACATTGGTAAAATGGCGATTTATCTTAAGTTCAATAGGGGTCGAATATACTGCTTACTATAATGTAGCAACCTGCCTGATGTAGGTTTATAAAAAACCTGTATTTCAGGCCATCACTCTACATCGATAATATACAAAAACCATAAGTTAAGTAATCGCTAATTTAAAAAGAAGATACAATAATTACAGTGACTAATGGATTAGGAACTAATACTAAATTATTTCAGGATTTTTAGTAGTTTTTCACATAGGTACATCAAGGAAGAAAAATTAAACCAGGTGCAGATGAGTGGGTACTAAGCCTTATACAGGCAGTGACTGCTTATTTGACTTATACAACCTACTCGTATTAGCTGGGTAACACGATACACGAACACCTTGTTAAGACTGGTATCAGATTTTCTGGCTTCTGACTACCCGTAACGATTGTGGATGTACGTAACCGTAACGTGTGTGACGGACGTGATCAATGGCTTAACGTGTAATATGTTGAGATGGTCATCCAACCAAGGGTCGTCCTCGGCAAGCATTTCTTAACCTTGTAGATCAACCTAATAGAGTCTGGCAAACGAAAGTAGAGACTGAAAAAGCGCGGCAAATTTAAAAAATATCAGCATAGCAACCCCAAAACTACTATGAAATACCTGGAATAACCTTATTTGATACTTTAGAATTATGAATTTTATTTCAACGGAATAAAAATACAAGAGATATTTTAGGTAGGTAATAGTTTAGATATTGTGTCTTAATTCGATTTAAAAAAAAAAACAACAGTATTCTAAAATAGTTCTGATTTATTCACTATATTCAAAATCTGAATGTAAGACTTCCATGTGGAAAGTTTCATTAGAGTCACTGGAGTCATTGTTTCCTACGTTAATTATAAAACTTTCTAATTTATTTTCTGTAATTCTGTCCCTTTCTTTATGTTTATTTTCAACATGGATGTCATGATCAGTCATTTTCTTTCACTCCTCGGGAGTTATATTTTCAAACGACTCTTTTATAAATTTCTGTAACTCCACTGCAGGCAGAGCAATATTTTTGCTTGCCACTTTACGTTTAGCCAAACTCCATACTAACTCAATGGCATTTAGATCACAGTCGTAGGGGGAACTCGCAATACCTCGCATTCTGCTTCAGAATTTCATCAGCTTCATATACTGGCTCTGGTGTGTTTCATTTTAAACTTGTTTTCTAACGATATAAAATTCGTTAATTTTGTTACGAATAGCATCTATGTCGAAACTATCTATGTCGGACACTGTGGGTTTATATGGCCTTTACGCGCACCTTCCTTTTTAATTCTTATTAATGTAGTAACGCTCAGTTCTGGAAAGAATGGTAAAACAAAATGATTAGGTTTTCAAATCATGAATTCAATTACATCTTTATAAAAGTTATGTACTCCTAGTAAAAACTTACCAGTGATTTAAGCTATTTTATCCAAGTACTGGTTCTGGGTTCTTATCCTATCTTTCTGCTCTAAATCCGTAAGTTTTTCAATAGGTTTCACTATCTCATCAACCCCTGCTACATCCACCAGATTTTCTATAAAAGAAAAATGTTAAAAACCATGCAACATTTAATTGTATGTTAAATAACCATAATGTAAACATTCTATAAAATTAATGTGAATCAAAATAGATAAATATTTTTCCTCGATAAATATAAATTGTGAATTACGACAAAGTATCAACTTAGTAGCGTCATACTAACTATGAAATCGAACACCACACATAAACAATCTTGTTTTTGTTTGAATTCGAAATTTCTTTCTCCTGTTGTTTTTCTTGATATTTAGACATCATGCGAAACAACATCTGCCGTACTCCACTTTTAATAGTTTTGTTAATTTTTCGCTGAATAAACGCTAGTAACAAGATCACAACATATCACCAACAACACGCCATCTTGTTTTGAAAATTGAGTTTGACATTAGTATAGCATTGCCATATAAAAACTTTGCAAATAATTCGAGTGTCTACTTTCGTTTGCCAGACTCTACGACTCTTAAGCCGCGTTTCCACTAGGCAATAATTGACGCGCAACATGTTGCACAACAAGTTGCCCAACATGTTGAAAGTCAGCGCGAAACTTTTGTTGAACAACGTTGTCTGTCTACGCATCTACTACTTTACGTCAGTCGTCGACAACATGTCGCCAGAGGAACATGTGTTGATTTCAGCGGCAGTGGTTATAATTTTATCGAAAAATGCAAAAAAAAACCACGTTGGTGGGTTAGAAAATACCTACAAAATAAAGAAAATGTATTCAGTGATCTCCGTATGGTTGATGGATCTTTTACGAATTTTACCCGAATGAACAAAACAGACTTCGAAATACTGTTACAAAAAATTGAACTCATCACAGCTCTGTGAGCAGTCTCTCATAAACATTCTTAGTTTTGGTACAGTTCGATTAATTTGAGCACTTGTTCGTTACACCACACTACGGATATTGTTGCGCGTCACGTCTTCACTCGACAACAATTGATGCTCAACTAACAATGCTCTTTAAACAAACAACAAACCGCGCGTCATGTTGCGCGCCAGCTGGCAACGTCGCGCGCTGTTGTGCAGCGTTGCCGTACATGTTGAGCGTCACGTGTCGCGCGCCAAATGTTGCCTAGTGGAAACGCGGCTTTATTGTTTAACAACGAGCTATATAGGTACATTTTATAAAGGAAATAAAGGAATTGAAAGTAACATTTAATTAAAATTAAGGCTTCTAATAAACGGTGTTAAGTCAAGTCTATAATTATATTTTTGGCATGACAGGGAGCTCCAGACATGTGACATTTTGCGAGCGGTAACTTCTTCTTCTTCTTCTCGGTTTGGTTTCCGCACTTAGTCTCTGCACGAGACCATTGTGCGTGAGCCGTGTCGGCCGTCACTCCATCCAGCCAACCTCCTTCCAGAAGCAGATCAGGTCTCTCGGTCTGTTCAGGATGTCTGTAAGGGAATTCAAAGACCCGAGGGTTTGCTTTCGTATGTCAGTGATTTCCGTGCACTCTAGGAGCACGTGTGCCACCGTTTCCTCCGTCCCCATGCAGGCCCTGCATAAGGGACTGTCCGTTACACCTATTGTGTGGTAGTGTTTGTTCAGTGAGCAATGCCCGGTGATGGTCCCCGCCACCATTCGCAGGCTTTTTCCTGTCCATGTGTAGGAGGCGCCTGCTTGGTTTTTTTGTCTAGGTTTGGCATCGCCTCCTTGGACTGCCTGCAGCCTGGTGCCGAGGACCAACATTTCTGGGCTTGAACGTGTGGGTGTTCTTTTAACCATGTGCGCAGCTGGGTGGGGGGGAGCGGCACGATGGGCTCTGGTCCGAAAACCGTCGTGTTGGACCCCCTCCTGGCCAGTTCATCCGCCGCATCATTGCCGAGTGATCCGCTGTGCCCCTTTATCCATTGTAGTGTCACAGTGTTGCGGTTCTCGACCGCCGAGCGTTGCAGCGCGTTGTGACATTCTAGTATGAGTTTAGATGTGATATAGTTTTTCCCTAGGGATTGTAGTACTGAGGCACTGTCGGAAAGTATACGGACGAGCGGTAACACAGGGCGATTGACAGTCAAAGCTTTAAAAATATATGGGTCAATCGCTGTCGAAATACCATGTGATCAATGCCTTATTTTTGGGCATTTCTACCATCATATTATATCGCATAAAATAGAACTCAAGATATTCAGCCATTTTGGTTGACTTTTCAATTAAATATTCAACGAGTGACTGAGCTCTTTCAATTTCAAATTATAATATGTAAATGCTAGTCAATATATTTTTTCTAAGTTATTTATTAGGTATCTATTATTATATTGTATATCATTTTAGTCCACAATAGACTATTGAACACTAAATTTACTTTGTCATAGTGCTTGTAGATACTCTCAACAACGGTATTATGTGGTGGTAATTTATTAATTGACGATAAGCCACATTCCAAGTTTGTGTTCCTACACAAAGTCAAAGAGAGGTGTAAATATTTTCGATTGTTAATGTTCAAAGTGGCTTTCAAAGACTTCATATCCAAAGCTTTGCACAACGGAACCGATACAAAAAACAGTCCGAAGCTGTAATTAATTTTCGATTCGCGCTGAACGCTCCATTCGTGTTTTTGTTTGAGAGCATTTTTCCGTTTTTTTTCCTGAACAAACGTGGACGTTGCCCACCCTGTTAGGGGGGTGCAGGGAGGCGAGGGGAGTCGGGCGCTCGGCTAGTTAAATGGACTCGCGTCGAAAGGGAGGGGCATTCCCCACTCGCTCCCCCTTTTCACTGACCACTGGATGAACGGATTATGAAATATTTCATCGGGAAATAAAACTGAAAAAATATTACCGTCGGCGTCTGAGAGCGTATTCTTCAGGGAAGCTAGTTATAACTTGAAATTATCTACTCTGTGGATAACTTGATTAATACCAGGGCTGAACTTTGAAACTATTCTTATAATAAAGGTGGATCCTTTTGTTTATGTTGAGTTATGGTAAACAATGTTTAGAGTTTACAAAGAATATTGTGGTTTTATGTGAATAACCTACATTACATAAAGTGCAATTTTTCTCTGATACTTCACCTTACTTTAACGGGGTGAACATTACTTCAAGAGTTATTTATAGCTCTGCTAACCTAATATGGCGTGCCTTAATAATAAAAATTGTCAGTTTGATTATAACGTACTCACACCTAATCTTCAGTATGTTAACTAACAGAGGGCGTTCCCGTTAACCCGCAATAGTATAGCATCCATACATGCTAAAAAAAATATTACCATTCGAAAACAAACTATTTTTTTAAATATTAAGATATTCACTAAGAATGTTAAATTGATACGTAAAAGAATCACGCTGTACACGCGTACTTGAAGGACAGCAGCAACGTCGCAATTTATTTATGAATGCGTACGCGTGTACAGAGTGTTTCTTTTACGTATCAATTTAACATTTTTAGTGAATATTTTAATATTAAAAATAATAAAAACATTTTGTTTTCGAATGGTAATATTTTTTGGCATGTATGGATGCTATGCTATTGCAGGTTAACGGGAACGCCCTCTGTTAGTATGTTTGTAAGTTTCTATGTAGGGGGTAATCTCCGAAAGCATTTTTTTCCAGAAAGGATATTTATCCAATGCAATTTTTTTTTCATTGGTATTAAGGTGTACAATTAATGAGTGCTATAAATTATTTCGAAGTTCATGCGGACGAAGTTGAGAGCGAAGCGCTAGTTACTTCGTTCGCTCGGGAAGTTTTTCCCGTGTGAACCTCGATCCCGTGGGAATTTGGCAAAATCCCGTCTTAACGAGCTTAAAATCTCGTCTTAAAATTTGGGAGCCCTACTACTCGTAGTTTCTGAGATTACATGATTAATCAGTGAGTGGTATTTCGCTTTTACATATAGATTTAGGTTGAGTAGAATGTTTAAGTTACTTACATATCTATTCTCTTATACCACCTAGGACAAATGTTTGTGTGATGAGCACGGTCATTTGTTCTTTGTCTGGGTGTAATTTATCTATAATATGTATGTATTTAGAAATATATATGTATGTTTATCAGTTGTCTAGTACCCATACCACAAGCTCTGCTTAGTTTGGGACTAGATGGCGTTGTGTGAAAAAGTTGTGGAATTATTATTATTATTATTATATATATATATATCTTTCGGCAGCATTTTTAATTTTTTTGACTAATTATTTTGAAAATAAAACTCATACATAAATAAGCTATTTACAATATTTTACTGCTAATAGCTTATTAAAGTACATTTAACTAATCAAAAGTAAAAAAAAATAAGTTTCATGCTTCTGGCTTTAAAAATGACGTAATTTCCATACAAACTTTCATCCCTTATTTCAACCCCTTACAGCCCTTTTTTCGCATTAAAAAGCAGCCTATGTCCTTTCTCAGGCTCTAGACTATATCCGTACCAAATTTCATGTAAATCGGTTCAGTAGTTTAGGCGTGATTGAGTAACACACAGACAGACAGAGTTACTTTCGCATTTATAATATTTTAATTCAGCTTATTACGTTCCCACAGCTGGAACATAGGCCTCTTTTCTGTGAAAGAGAATAGGCCGTAATCTATCAGGTGAGCCCAGTGTGAATTGAATTGAATTTGAATTTCCCTAGGTTATGCCGGTTTCCTCATGACGTTTTCTTTACTGATTTCAGAGCAGTGACGTTGATAAAAATTACACAAAGTTATAAGCTTGGCTAGGCCACCACTGCTCTCATATATCTACAACGTGTAATTTAAAGGGTATATACATACCAAGTGCATGGTTTCTTTGGATGATAACAAACGATATGGCAAGGGTTTTGTAATCCTAAGTCTACGTATGTAGAACTTATTACAAATACCAATACACTGATACCAGAGACCGAATTTTTCAAATTAAGAAGAACGAAGAGAATTATCGTGTTATTGGCAAGTGACGTGAAAAGTTATTGACCCTCGTAGTGCTGTGACACGTTTGTTATGATTGGTATTCAAGAAATATATGAAACCGATAATTTGGTATCAATTCTTTGAGTCAGTTATTTTGAGCTGAAACTGTGCATAGAGACTCCATACCAGATGTTGTCTTCAGCCCTTTTGGATAGATATGGGGTTTCCGTTACACATTGTATAGTTAAATTAAATAATTTGAAAAGGATTTTAAATAATTTTACACTAATTATACTAAAAAAGAACGATTTAATATATAGCCACAGTAATACTCCTTTGCTAACACTGTTTGCTAACTAATGTTTTGTCAGGCCGCTATACTATGCTATGACGTAGCATGGTGGGAAGTGAAATACATTAAATTTGCCGCATATAAAAAAACTATTTTCAACATAATCCTCGCGCAAATATTTTTTGTTGTTTAGGCACCTACAGGCTTTTTTGATTGAATTGAGCGGTTCAGCTGCTTATCAACCGTCAGCAGATTTTAAAAGGGAAATTAAATGAGATGGACTACCAAATTGATGACATGTAGACAAAAGATAAACAGAACTACGTTATGTACATATTATTTAAAGTGGGAACTTATTTTTTTCCTTCTTAGGAAAATCATCGAATAACTTCTCCCGCTCTGGATAAAGCGGAAGGGAGTGTCAGACTTCTACTGACTGACTAAGTTCCGAGGCCTCGTTAGAACATTACCGCAACCCCGGCAATGAATATAACACCCCGGTAATGTATAAGCCCATTGCCTTATGGGGACCCGTCACTGGTGCTGACAGCTCTTTGAGGCGCGTGTGGAATACGACGCGCCGTTGACCCGGGCCTGTTCCTTATCGGGTGGTGAGCTACCCTGCTCGCCGTCCGCAAGCTCGCGCTTATGGTGGCCGGAGATCGTCTCGCAATCCCCGACGCCCGGGGCGTCTTCCGCGGTGGCTGGGCGCGAGGAAGAGAGTTGTCTCTCCCTCGCGCGTTCGGCTTCCTCCTTCGCTAGCATGACTGCTTAGCAGAAGGAGGCGACTGCATCCCATCCCCTGTCGCTCCACACCATGGTCTGAACCAGCGCCGGGCTCAAGTGGTCACTGCCGCTGATCGCCTCAACGAGGACACGGCGAAGCTCTGCCCAAGCGGGGCACAACTCCACCGTATGCTCCACCGTGTCCTCCGGGTGGTCCACGCAATGTCAACACCCGGGCGTGTCCTCCCGCTGAATCCGAAACAGGTACCTCCCGAAACACCCGTGTCCGGTAAGCACCTTAGTCAGGCGGAAGGTTAGAACGCCGTGGCGTCTCTCTAGCCACTCCACAATGAGGGGACTTATCGCCGAATTTGCAGCGTGCCCATAAGTGGCAACTGGGTCCCGAATATTGTATCTATACTAATATTTAAAAAATAAAAAAATCTTACAAAAGTCTAAATGTTTTATGTACGTATGTTTGTTCCTCAATCACTTCAAAATGGCCAAACGGGTCTGGATGAAATTTGGCACAGATTAAAGTCTTGTACCGGGCTTGCGGCTATGTTCTAACGAGACGTCACGGCCACGGAACGCAAAGGCCCCTGAAGAATCAGGGTGGGTATCAAAGAGTAAATTAAATAAAGAGTAAAGAGTGCCCTTTTGCAGGTAATTAGTGCCAGCTGGTATTGTAGCGACATCTGCATTATTTCCCCAAAATTCTTTTGTGACCAAATAAAAAGAAGTTTAGTTATATTTACATACATATTCATTTATGCGTGATTTATTAGTTATAGTAAACTAGCTGTGCCCGTGACTTCGTCCACGCGGAATAGTGACTTTCGGCAGCATTTTTAATTTCTTTAAATAAAACTTACATAATTTGAATGTCGTATTTATTAATATCTAATCAAAAGTCTAAAAAAATAAGTTTCAAGCTTCTAGCTTTAAAAATTACGTAATTTTCATACAAACTTTCATTCCCTATTTCAACCTCTTACAGCCCTTTTTTCGCAATAAAAAACAGCCTATGTCCTTTCCCAGGCTCTAGACTACGTCCGTACTAAATTTAATTAAAATCGGTTCAATAGTTTAGGCGTGATTGCGTAACACACAGACAGACAGAGTTACTTTCGCATTTATAATATTAGTAACATATATCAATGATTAGTAAGGAAGAAATAATCGCGATAAATTAGCGGTTAGGATAGGATGTTAATATCGACATATTTTTATCTGTTGTATCTAAGTAAACTTATGGTTTCTATGACAGTGTCCCCTCCCCTGACGGGTATTGAATTAATAAAAGAGCAATGCCAAGTGTCCATAGTAACTTTGGCTCAATATAAAATTCTCACGGCCAGTGATGAAAATAATTTTATTGTGTGTAGTTCAATACTAAGAACTGTTTCTTAGCATTGAATATTGTATAGAACTTCTAACAAAAATATACTAGCATAAATACAAATATGGAATTTTGAGGTTATTACAATTTGACGATCTCTATACATGTTTGTACACGCTAACATTTAGCACTAAAGTAATTACTTCTGTCTAATTAAATAAAAGTACTTTACTTCGAGAATAGAGGTCCACTGCTGTAACAATGAACGAACTTCTTCGCATTCTACTAAATACCTCCGCATTCGGAAAACATTCAATTCACAATTAGTGCAACGTTGTTGGTTAGACATGGTCACAATAATGGATGTACTTCAACACTTCGAAAAGCAAAAGAGTCTCAAAACACAGAGAAGGAAACGTAAACGCATGCACTTCGCAATATCACCGACAACAACAACTCAAAGAGAATGTAATACACTATGTTTTACAACAACTGTTTGTGTTTGTAATGTCAATCAATTCCCTTTGTGTCACTTTTGACACTTGTTCGAGTTTTTATTTGGCAGAATAGTCAACATCGCCTTTGCTTGCCTTGTATAAAAATAGAATAGAGTTTTTATTCTCAATAATTAAAATATTATTTCAGATTTTTTATGTAATCAAATGCGATTATTGTTCACCACGTATTGTTACTATTTTTAGTAAGTATAGAAAAGAATGCATAAAACAATAAAGAATTTGAAATAAAAACTGATTAATAAGTTTAATTGCAGCAACCTCAACCTATTTTCGACAATTTCCGGTCAGCTATTTGTTTATTAATAAACCAATTCTAATGGAGAAGTTCTCGAAAAAAATTAAATACAACTTTATAGTTAAGATTTTATTGTATAGATTCTTATACATTAAAGATAAATGGCCGTGCCATTTTAAATTTAAAAGTTGTGTAGGCCAGGATCTGTCTTTGTTCTTTAACAATCCATTCCGGTTCACCCAGAGTGGGAGAAATCATTTAATGATTTTCACCGAAAAAAAGTTAGATTAAAGTCTATAATAGCACATAATTATGCTACATTTTATTTCAGAAAATGTACCATACCCGTGCGGTAGATTTATTTATACCTATATCAAAATTTCCACGTGAATGAATTCGCGGTGAACGGTAATATACAATAGTATAATCAATACTAATATTATAAAGCGGAAAGTTTGTTTGTTGGTTTGAACGCGTTAATCTTCGAAAGCTCTAGATGGATTTGGATGAAATTTGGTATAGAAGTAGCTTGAAGCTTGAGGAAGGTTATATTTTTTTTACATGAATGTAGAAAGAAGTCCACGGGAGCAAACCCCGCTCGACTTTATAATATTTTACAATTTGTAACAGAATAAACGCAATTCCTGAAAGTATTTGGTTCATAATCGGCTTCTGAATCGATTTCGGTCATAAAAAATAGGTATTAACGGCAAAATCTTACGTTTAACTTAAAATGGAAACAGTTTCATGTCAAATTAATACAATCCTTAATTCAAAGAAATGCACTCGTGTGCGTGTCGCTCACTAACATTGCATGAGTGTATGCGTCTACGTAAGGATATTGTATGACGCACATACATACGTTTGCGTTTAGTAAGGATAACTATTTTATAAAAAAAAGTCTAGGTTTGGTTTCAATTTATTTAGTTACGGATGTTGTTTTAGACTTATAATTTAATATTCTAATTGGGGTGTCTGAGGTATTGCGCTTAATTTGTTACACCTTGTATAGCAAAGATAACAAAAAGTAATGTCTCTGTACATATATATAGATAGATACACAATTGTATCCGCAACAGATATGTGATGTTACGCCACTGATCAGGATATCATAAATGTCATAAATCGGCTTTCAGACTCCGGATGCAGCTGAGTATTAGTATTTTATATGGAGAATGTCAGTAGAATTCTGACACTCTCTTCCGCTCCATCCAGAGCGGTAGAAGTCATTCGACGATTTTCCCACCCAGAGAAAAAAAAAGTAACAAAATACCCCTTGGCAAGACCAGTATTGTATTTGTACAGGATGTTAGCAAAATTTATGTTGTTACTATTACAAATCGACAAATTTTTTGGGTGACCAGCTGTTCTAGCTAGGTTGCTGGGCAACCTGTATTAGTGTCGTTGTCGTGTTAGTGTCAACTTTTATGGCTTCTAACCACTCGTAACGACTGTCAAAGACGTCAAAATGACAATCGGGACCAAAGTATTAACAAACTTTCCAAGCCATGGGGCTATCACACCGCCAACTTTCAAACTCCGAACTATTTCTGAGAAATTTAATATAGAAAATCCCAATAGCACTTTTTGCCAGACCAGGGCATCGAACCCCGAGACCTCATGTTCAGCAGTCACGCTTTCGACCACTCGTTCAACGAGGCAGAGCCGAGCAGAGCCGATATAGCTGTAGCAAATAAAATGAGCCAGTTATATGACTGGTAAGTAATTGATTAAAATAAACAAATTCATATACAACGTGTAACGGAAACCCCATATCTAAGCAAAGTTTCACCTCAAAATAAGTGACTTACAGAATTAACCCCAAATTATCGGTTTCATATGTTTCTTGAATACCAATAATAACAAACGTGTCACAGCACTATGAGGGTTATCACTTTCCACGTCACTTGCCATTAAAACGATAATTCTCTTCGTTCTTCTTAATTTGAAAAATTCGGTCTCTGGTATCAATGTATTATAAGCTCCACACATGTAGACATAGGATTACAAAACCCTTGCTATATCGTTTGTTATCATGCAAAGAAGCCGTGCCCTCGGTATGTATGTATATACCCTTTAAATTACACGTTGTATATGCACCTAAAGAGAAAAATGTTAGCGTTCTTATATTAAAAACTTTTAATATTAAACTTTATTTCAAGACAGCCTGTATAACAAAATGTTGTAACAGTTTTGTGTATTTTGTAACAGTCCTAATTATGACACAGTATTTTCGCCACTAACAACTGCTGGTGCACTATTAATACTCTTAGTATTTCTACAAGTATTTTAATTACAAAGCAGTTTCAAATTCATTAAAGTTTCATGAAGCGTTACCTGGTTTGTTCTTTCTTTTTCTCTTCGTCTTGCTCCTGTAGTACGGCGTCGGGTTGCCTCCTAGCGGATACACTTTGATGTGTTTAAGCCTATTATGTGTGTACTTGTCAAAGGAATCCGCCCGCAATATCAAGTGCACCGTATCTTGTAAGTTGGAAGGTAATATTGAAAGAGGACGCCGGGATTCCGGGCCGGGACCGCGTTGCCGGAATGCCTCATATTGGAATCTGTCCGGGACTCCGATGCTACAATGTTGCGTTTTTCCTTAGAGCTCCTTTGTCTAATAATATTAAAGTCTTTATCAAATAACTCCGTTAAATCCTTTATAACGGATTTTAGGAATTTAATCAGTATCTGATTCTGATTGGAAATTATTGTATCCTGAATCGTTTTATTATCAACCAAGAAAGAAATTGGAAAACAATAACTGTTCAAATTAATTAAATTGTTCAGAGATGCAATCGTTTTCAACAATTTTATGAGTAATTGGTCTTCAATAAAACAATGGGACGCGATAAATAGATTTATTTTACATTAAACAGATTTTCACATATAGATACTTAAGTATTTCGTTATTTACATAATACAATTATATTGTCATAAAAACATTTAATAAAAATTGACTAGAGTTCGTTATTTATCTACAAAATGTATTTACAAATGTAAGCTCCGAATTAACGTAGATATTACACATCAGTCCGACTATAGTTAAGTTGTATTTACAGTTATTATGAGCTAATGTATTCCACATAGTTGGCTAGCTAGAGTTAACAGTAATGTAGAATCGTGCACTCATTTAGGGCTCGCTGTGTTCGTAATTTGGAAGTAATGGGAACAGGTGTAACGATTTAGTGGTCACAAAGATTATGTTTGTATTTTGACGAATTAGGTTCTGTGTTGCGGTGGTATTTTGTTGAAATACGGGGCTGCAAACTGCCGATTTTTGTACTTAAGAGCGTTTCCTCCGCACAATTTTTCTTACAAGTAGAGTGCGAGATCTTATTCTTGGAAATCAATAGACCGATTTAATGACTTAAATTGCTACACATACGCTTAAGTTTTTCAAAATATATTACGTAACTATTTTTCCAAAAATATTATAAGTAACTTAGTACAAGGTTAAGTAAGATCTTGTGCTAAGTTACTTCAGCGTGAAAGTGTTAGTTTTGTTTTCCATACAAAGTAAAGAATCAACCTTCATTCAGTTTATTTAAATACTTCTCAGTTGTATACAAAATTCTGAAGAGCAAAGACTCTTAAATACGGAATAAGTATATTAAAACAACTTTTATTTTCAAATGGTAGCAGAACGTTTTGCTTGAAGTACGAATACCTCACTGGATTTTCATTGCGTTTTACATAACCTTGGCCAGACCAGGCAGTAAAAGATATGTTTAAAAATCTAAAAAAAAGAACACAATTATTGTGAGTGCAATCCGGTGTAACAACAAGACAAGAATGGAAGAAACACTTCAAAAGATTGTAACTTCTCTACCTTTTCATCAGTTTCCTGTAAAATAGAGTACGACACAATATTATTTTTTTAGAATCCAAATCAGATGCATAACTAGATAGTGTTCATATTTTTTTAAAGATTTGATGGCAGTCAGTTACTCTTCTAGAAAATATACAAGCAGCCTTGATTTTCCTAATGAGTATACCCACGACTGATTATTTTGTGAAACGGCGGAAGTAATAAGTTGGACGAAAACCCTCAAAAATTAAGAACGAACCACTAATGAGTACACGACTCTCCTGAAGAACCATATCGATTGAAAATGACGAAATATTATCCACTGGTATACATATGTATTATGAACTGTTTATTTATATTAATTAGGTTAAAACATTTGATATTATGCTTATTCGTAGGTATATGTAAAATTATTCCAGTATTACTTTAAATTGTAGTTAAATCTTAATCGGTAGTGAGATATTACCCACCTAGGCTTAATACAGTACAGTGATATTAAAATCGTAATCAATCATTCTTTAGACAATATTGAAATAAAACACATTGAAAAACTTTCGTACGACGTAAATAAAAAAGTTATAATTTCAAACAGGCCAATTCCGAGTTCTATTGCGTGTAAACTAGGTGAAATAAATCACAAACCTTTTATGTGAACAGTATATGCGAAAAGTTAAGTAATATTATGTTTTATTCGCTCCGTAAATAATCATGCCTTTCAACCCTGTTAATAAGTTCAAAATATAATTAAAATAGTCATATACACAGTTGAGCGGAATCATAATTTGTTGTAAAATAAAAACATCTCATAGATATTTGAAATAACATATACAACGTGTAACGGAAAGGGTATATACATACCAAGGGCACGGCTTCTTTGGGTGATATCAAACGATATTGGAAGGGTTTTTTAATCCTATCTCTACATGTTCGGAAGTAATGAAAATTTTTAATACATTGATACCAGAAACCAAACTTTTCAAATTGAAATAAGCACATCACAGAAGAGATTTATCGTGATATTTGCAAGTAACGTGGAACGTTATGGACCTACGTAGTGCGGTGACACGTTTGTTTTGATTTCAATTTAAGAAACTTACGAAACCGAAAATTTGGTAAGTATCAATTTTTAGAGTATTTTATTTTGAGTTGAAACCCTTCCAATATCGTTTGATATCATCCAAAGAAGCCGTGCCCTTGGTATGTATATACCTGTATATACCCTTTCCGTTACACGTTGTATATATGACATTTCGCAAGCGCTGTCTAAGTAAGAACCTTGAAAAAGAAATCAAAGAAAATAGTTATTATACAGAAGTCACACACAAATCATTCGTTGTAAAATTAGGCTCACAAATCGATGATAGTAATTTAGGCAGTGTTTGTTATTGCAGTTTGGCACATAGAATGATATTTTTATTGACACAAAATGAGTTGAGCAATGTTACAATTTTGAGCGAATAGAATAATAAACAAAAGTAAATAAGCCAATAAAACGTCGCCAATAGCCTAGTGACTAAGGTGTCGGAGTTGTGATCGAGAGGTCACTGGTGCGAACCCCACCCTTGCGGCTATTGCGGTGAACCCACTCCAGACACAAGCAATCTTAGTTGGAGTGGGTCATAAGACTGTATTGTAGTAATGAATGCTACCCAGATTGCTAGTTATTTTTTTTAACACGTTGAACGCCAACGCGGTCAGCGCTGACCGACAGTGAGCTTCCATTCAGGCCAAGCAAAAATCACTTTTCATTCTATCCAAATTTAGACCAAATAAGATAAGATAAGATAAATTTTATTTCCAAGATCAATGTACATTGTTTCTTAAAAATAATACAGTGCTTAATGATAGTGCTTAATTTTACACAAAAGTTGTAGAACTTGAGGCCGAACTAGGCAAAACCTGTATTTCGGCTCTCAAGGCCATTCCCCTTGAGTAACTGATACAATGGACGACTAATAGCAACTTAACATAAAATAAGTAAATTAGACAATGACAAAGAAGAAAGTATATGTGTAGTATGTCCTCTCTTTGTGTGATATGTGGGTGTGAGTGTATGAGTGTAAGAGGGTGTGTGCTTGTTAGATAGAAGCGTGATTGTTGCACGTATAGCGTATTGATATTAGATGGAATTAATCAAATTAAAATAAAAAAAATATAGTTTATACAGGTATTTCTAGCAGTTCTTCTGTCTCCTCATACGTAAGTTTCTGAAGATAAGTACTTACTATAGTTTTACAGGACTTACTGGTCAATGTTTTTTTAATTGTTGGTTTGACGGGAAGCCAACCTCAAAAAAAAAAAATAGATACTTATATCTAATGTCCAAATGTATGTTTTCATTAACAAAAGTCAACTTTAGTCATTAATTATTTAATAATGGAGATATTAAACGTCGGGCAGCACTGACCGACGCGGCCCGAACGGCAAATCTGGGTGTCGGCCAGCACTGACCGACGCGGCCTGAACGGAAAGATGCATTTTTTTTCTTGGCGTTCAACGTGTTAAAGGACTAAGTCACGAGTCAGCCGCGTTATTGTAGTTGTAGAATGATAGGATGCAGTATACCTAAGTATGTTTGCGGTGTACGATATGGTTGGTGTGGCCGAGCTCGGCAGCAGGTCGGGCCCGCTAGCTATGTTCGTGGTGGGTGCGCGGTGATAGCGAGCCAGGGCCTGACTCGGCACTGGAGTCGCCCGCGTACACCTCAGATAGGCCGCCACCGCTGCCGCAACCGCCACCGCTCCCGCTCCCGCCGCCGCTGCCGCTAGCGCCGAGCATGCTGGCTGAAAGCGCAGCTTTGGCTGTGGATAAACAGTAGTGGATTGTGTTTGACGTTTCATACATTACTTAAATATCTAGCCTTTTTTTAAGAACGGAAAATCATCTAATCACTAAGTCCCGATCTGGGCGAAACGAGAGGATGTGTCAGACTTTTACTGACTAAAACCCATCCGTGGTCCGTCGTTTGCCCATTGTGTTTCGAGGCCGCGGTAACTCTTTTAATTAAAGCTCATAAAGTCCTTCCAAAGGTTGTCTGGAAGATATCGCTCTCAGCGATAAGACCGCCATTGTAACCAATTTTTTACAATATTGTTATTTAAGTGTGATTCAATTATTGGTGTACAATAAAGTATATTCTATCTATCTATCTATCTATCTCTTTCGACCAATTCCGCAACCCTGGTAAAATATGTATGTGTGTACATGCTACATATAGTATTAATTTGAAGAGCACCGAATTTGATCTGAATCTAATCTAAAAAAATTGGCCAAGGGCGAGTCAGTTTTGCCCATGAAAGGTTCCGTAATAACTACGCCAAATAACTTCGTTTTTCATAGTGTTTGTATGAATTACAAAGTTATATTTGTGGTTTTAGAAAATATGCTATATCTCAAAAACTGCTGACCCGATTTCGTTAAAATAAATTTTCGTTGAAAGTTTACATTAACATCTATAACATATATTTAACTTAAATTTTTAATTCGATTATTACAGAAGTTAGAGGGGGGTGGGACACATTTTACCACTTTGGAAGCGTATATCTTTTAAACGATTGGTTTTATGAAAAAGAAACCTCAATGTCATTTTTAAAGACCTGTCTATAAATACACACGCATAGGTTTAATGAAAAAATATATTTTCAGTTTCAGTTCCATGTATGGAGAGCCCCCCTTAATTTTAAATGTTTTTATTTTTTTCTTAAAATTGGAAAGCGGTTCACAGAATACATCTACCTACTAAGTTTCACATGTGTAGTTCTAATAGTTTCAGAATAAAATGGCTGTGACATATGGACGGATGGACAGACAGACGGACATGACGAAACTATAAGGGTTCCGTTTTTTGCCATTTTCCATGTATGGAGAGCCCCCCTTAATTTTAAATATGTTTTTATTTTTTTTCTTAAAATCGGAAAGCGGTTCACAGAATACATATACCTACCAAGTTTCACATGTGTAGTTCTAATAGTTTCAGAATAAAATGGCTGTGACATACGGACGGACGGACAGACAGACAGACAGACATGACGAAACTATAAGGGTTCCGTTTTTTGCCATTAGGCTACGGAACCCTAAAAAAAGACTCACTGTCAACGTCTGTCTTATATGTTTTCAGGGCATTTACGGTTATCCACCGTTGAATATTATCGTCTTCGATCACCACAACATGAAATCTAATTGTGAGGACTGTTAAAATTCATGAAAGTTTGATATTGACAACTCACCTAATTAATGCAAGAGTTAGCGAAGCAAACTCAGAATATCAAGGTCCTACGTCGGAGAAAGGTTTGGTTCGAAATGAATGACGAGGGCTTGAGTGAGTAAGTAAAAATGTTTTCGGCTGCTTAGTTTAAATTTTATATAGCTTTAGACTTAATTAAATAATTAAAGCTTCCTGCTAGAGCTTACATTGAAACTGACAAACTAGGCGTTTATGACATGTAGGGTACGGCTCTCGGCTTAGGGCGTCGCTAGAGGAGGGCAGCTAGGGACAAGAGTGAGTTAACTGTCATCCTGTCTTTATTTGATTTTAAGTGTGTTTAGGAGAGTATGATAGACACATATAAAACAAAATTATGGACTTAACAATTAAAAACATAACCCTTCCTTTGCAGTCGGGTAAGAAGGGTGATACAATGGGCGGTCTTATCGCTAAAAGCGATCTTTTACAGACAACCTTTGGATGGATTTGACACAGAAGGAGAAAACAAATACGCGGGTAGTCCACGGTGTACTATTTATCTATATAAAATACAAAACAATAAATAACAAAGCAGTAAGTACCGTGGTGTGCTAGCGGCACGCAGTAGGAGGTGGGCGCGCAGTGCCGTGGCCGCACCTTCTCATACCGGCTCAGCTGCTGCAGCTCGCACTCCGAGTGGTGCTTCTCCACTGTTACACATACCATACTATTCAACAAACAATATATATACACTGTCATTTTATAGTCAACTACATCACACTAACGAATACACACACATACACTGATGAGGCTGAAGCGTGATCAGGAAAAGGTAGACGCATTATGATGGCACGATGATAAGTTTTTGACATCGTAGAAAAGTGGAAAGTCCTGTGATCTATGCCTGTGATACTATAAAAAAATATGAAGTCAAAAGGAGTTTTTGCAATGATACTCATGGGGCAGAAATCGAAACATGTTTCTGTATTCTCATTGTTTCAGTCGTGACCTTCGCGTCCCATCTCAAATACTCGCCTGTATATTTAATGGAGAAAAAATATTAGAGTACGAGTGTATTTACACAAAGGTTTTTGTGAGTGTTTTATGTGCCACAGGGTTTTACGAATTCTTTCGTTTGTAGACACAAATATTTTGTTTATTGAGGGTAGCCCCAAACCCTCGTTAAAATTTTGATACATTTGCTGGAATGGAAGTTTAGCAGCTTTGTATTTTGTTGGTCGGGGAACTACAGCTGGTCTTTGTGTTGGTAAAAGGTCAAAGATGTTTATGGTCTAGAGAATCATAGGTATTTTGCAATGTCAGCCCTGAGGCTCGAGACATGGCGACTTTCTAACAATATCTTTATTCTGCAAGTGACTTGACACATTATGTTAGTAACAAATTTTTATTAACTCTATGTTAAATTTACAGAAAATAAAACTATGAATATAATAATGAATTAATTAGTAATTATGTGAATATGGAAACCAATGCCTAACACCAAGGTGAACAGATAGCAGCAGCGACTTACATAAACTCTAATGTTTGATGATGTAAAAGGTTATCTTTAAAGCCTCACCCTCTGTCCTTTCCCGGTGTCGTTGTGGATGCTTCCTGCAGGGTCGGTGTGGAAGTGCATCGTTGTCTCGGTGGCCGAAGGTCCGAAATTGTAGCGTGTGATCCAGGGTTGCAGCAGTGGCCGCCTCGCCGCCGACAGCGAACGTCGCGTACGGGCTTATCTCGTACACGTCTTTTGGAATCATATCATCGTTATAATTATCACAAGTACGACATCCAGAGAGTAGAGGATAGACAGGTGTAGTAAAGAAAGATTGTAAAAATTAAAATATTGTAGCTTCTTAGTCAAAGTTATGATAGAACATGTCATGTAGACTCTGTAACATACCCTAAATGCCTCTAGCTGCATCAGACTGCTTACAAAAATCAATTTCTTTGGAGCTTTTTAGTCATTCTTTGTGATCGAGTTAAAAAAATATTATTCTCTCTGTTTTGTGTACACACAGTTCTTAAATAGCCTGTATATTATAGACTGACTATGAATTAAGAGACAACGTCAAGTAAATAACTTCAATACAAAATCGATTGTGAACTAGCTCCAAATCCATGCAAATCCTTTCACAGATATCTGTGCTTTAAGGGTAGGTATGTATATTATCCAACTGATATACATATATTAAAGAAATTATTATACATCCAAAATGTATCTATGAGGTGAGACCGTTAAAGCGATAAATGGTGCGTGGTATAAAGAAGTGAAACAGATGTGTTCGATCGGATTTTATTCAATTTCCAGTATTTTTTATATACTAAGTATAGTATCTACTAGGTATCTAGTACCTTCTAGATTCTCTTCCTCAAAAATAATTAATATACTCGAATTGACACGAGATAACAATTTTTGCAAGCAGTAAGAACGTTACTGAAGAAAATAGAAATGACTTTAACACCTTATTAATTAAAATAAAGAGCGTGAAAGTCAAGTTATTAAAGTAACAATTTTGTTTGTAATATTCAGCCATAATGTATCAAATAACTGATAGATTACACTCTATATTTCATGCTCTCAAAATTAATAATTTAATGTTTGTAAAGCCAGTCATGATTAACATTACTTGCCCCCGCACTGCTGTCAGAATTAATTTCACATTTAATACTGCTCACAGTATTACCTACTGAATGTTACTTTAATCGCATATTAATATCAATTTGTAATGAGTAGTGGTTGCTCACTAATGAGGTGGACTGACCAAATAAAAAAGACCTTCATTGGACCACTGCAACAGTCTACAAGGGGTGCGATTGTTTGCGAAGAGTGGTGTCAGATTTTAGAGCAGGCCACTAATGTCGACATAACGACCATGGTCACTCTGAAAAGATTGTAGTGCAAAAGAAGAAGAACGAGCAGGAATTCGGAAAAAGTATAATATGCGGGATTTTACACCCACCCAAAAACTATTAGAAATCTTGAAATAATTTAGTTGTAGTTCCTAATCCATAAGTCACTATAATTATTGCAATTTCTTTTGAAATTAGCAATTATTTAATTTATTGTTTTCAATTCATATTATTGATGTAAATGATAGCCTGAAACACAGGTTTTCACAAACCTACGTTAGGTAGGTCCCTACATTATAGTAAGCATTATGTTTACCTCTACTGAATTTAAGACAAATCTTCATTTTACCAATGTTTATTTCAGCCACTTAAATAACCCTCTAAGAACTATTATACAGGGTTAATTGTAAAACACCAGAAACTTCTCAGGACTATGTTACTATCATAATAATCAACAACTTTTGTTCTATAACTTTTAAATTTCGTCATATTTTAGTTCACCAGATTTTCATACAAAAATAAAAATATTTAAATTGAACGCCCTTAAATAAAAGAAATTAAATTGAACGCACAAGAAAGCGATACTATAAATCGCTTTCTTTTGCTTCGCATAGACTTCGTAACATTTAGGGCATTCAATTTAAATATTTTTATTTTTGTATGAGAATCTGGTGAACTAAAATATGATGAATTTTTAAAAGTCATAGAACAAAAGTTGTTGATTATGATGTTAGTAACATAATCCTGAGAGGTTTCCGGTGTTTTACAATTAACCCTGTATATATTTACTTTCTGGACTATCTGTACTTTTCAGTAAACATGGCATTTGAATAAAATTTATTTATTTAGAAGCCCCCATTAAAAAGTGAGGATATTTCTACCAAATTGGTGCTGTCCCATGTGTTGAACTTGAACCTATTGGACATTTTTTTGCGGCAGAGCAACTATGGCTACGACTCTTCCGCAAAAGTAGCTACTAGTAGTTACCTGGATGAAAGTCTATAGGCGCTTCACGGCGCCGCTTCTTCCCAATATTTTGAGACTTCCAGTTACCTAAAGGAAGCCCAGTGGAGAAGGATAAAAGTGCCGACTGGGATGAACCCCTACAGTAGGTGTCTGTCTGAGGCCTAATGGTTGCTGTCGCGCTATTGCACGGAAATATTAAAATTGAGCGGAGAACTTTAATAATTATCGGATCAGATAGGATTTGTCATACATCAAGATTTATTTTATAGTTAATGAGTGGTGTGGTCATACAGAAGTCGCTACATGCTTTCAAAGTAAAATTAATAAACCGGAATATTTTTAATGACATTTAATGGAACGATAATAAGTTGAAACACTGACTTCTGAGCTATGGCAAAGCCTGTGTTACATGAATCTTTGATTTCTCCCTTTTATGTTACTAATGAGCAAAAAAAACTTATACAACATAATATAGCATATTAGCATTTAAATAACTTTGTGTTTTGTGTAACTAGAAGGATAAACGGATTATTTTAACCGCTTTCTAGTTTTCATTTCTTAAGTAAATATATTAGTCTTCAGGGTAGAACAGTAAGCAAAGGAAAGTCCTTGTAAGTACTTTGTTACATTAGACTTGATTATGCGAAGTTAAATACTGGGACTGAAAAATATTATTGAGAATTATAATTCGGTTTAGTTTCGGTAAATTAAAATATTTTTCCATGTGAACGAAATAGGTACTATTAAAATCAATTTTTCTACTTTATCTATCAAAGTTTCATTAGTAAATAAATATATTAAACATAAAAATATTACAACTTTCAAGTGAAGCCCCTGATTCCTGTGCTAGGTGAATCTGTGTTACAGAAATCAGTGTCCTCTGCTATACATCAATACACATTTAAATTTTATGTAATTAACATAAAAATTGAAATGTGTATTGGTGTATGGCGGAGGACACTGATTAGACAACAAATAAAAATTTATATTAGTAGGTATTAGGAATAAAAGAAAGAGAAGTGATCGTGTATGCGTGCTAGTATTTGTGTGTGTGTAAGTTTGAGTGTATGTGCGTAATTGCGTGTGTGTGCGTGCGTGTGTGTCTGAAGGCGTAAGTAGTTAAACCTTTGGGCGACTTGACTTGACTTAAACGTTAATTTGTACTACACTGAGTCAGCACCATCTGGTGACAACAACGAATATACTCTTTTTTCCATTCGATTGGACACAAGCGAACGATGACGTAATTAATTATTTACATACTATAGAAGCCTTACAGGTAATTAAGTCCATTTTAAATGTACGTTATTACTTTTCACCGTCCGAATTACATTTCACCGCACTACCACCAGCGTTTGCTGGTCTACCATTATACATTGATATGTGTTATTGGGAAAATTTTGGTGGCTTCTCCACAAAGCCTCTTATATCAAGAGTTGAATTTGACATTGTCACTGCAGAGTGCCAACTAAAAACCAGCGTTGGGTGTCTTCCGCCCAGCAAATGCTGAGTTGGTAACCCTTTCGGTCGAACATGCTCAGCGCAATTTTTGTTGTTATCGAGATGTTGTAAGTTTCTATAGTAGTTGTTGTGTGTCTGTATTCTCAATTTTTAAAAATATTTATATTCTATTACATTATTTTCTCCTCTATTCTACTTACATGTATCCAGATTTTCAATAAAAAATTCTCAGTATTATTTTTTATGTTTGTAATTTTTTATTGTATGTTATTGTGTGTGTTTATCACCGAATAAATAATTTTCAATTTCAATTTCAACATCAAAGTAACTAGTCTATCTTCCACTTACCAGAAGCAGGTGATAGTTTGTCGTGCTTGTAGTCGTGTTGGCAGTTCCTGATGTTCTGTTGTTCTGGGCAGACGGACTTGTCGGTGCTAGCCACTGAGTGACTGCAGCGTCGAGTTTCCTCGTCTGCGGTAGCACCGCATGGCCAGAGAGTGCTAGGGAGATAGGTGGTGATAGTAACGTTTTTTTACATAATCAGAATTAGAAGCTATCGACTACATGTAAAGAAAAATGTAGCAAAACATAATATGGTTGTAATCAACCATACATACTACAATTTCTATACATGCTAAATTTTTCTTTCATCATCATTAGCATCTCATCTCATCATATCTGCAAAGAAATTTGCAGATATGATGAGATGAGATGCTATCAGAGTAAGAGCCCGCGACGGCCGTTATTTCTCTGCGGATGTATCCAACACAGATAAGAACTACCAGCGACTATGGAGTTTGGAGCATGGAGTATGGACTTGGCAGGTAATAGGCAGCAAAGGTATATAAAATAAAGAGTATAAAGCTTGTTGATCATAATTTTCAACTAATTGGCATCTGGTTGAAAAAATATTGCCTCGCGGTCGCACCCACGGCAGACTTTCTATGTCTGGCAAGATGTAAAAACTATTAAAACTGTCCGGCTCTCAGTAGCCGGACAGTTTTAATAGTTTAGGGGTGTCTGGCAGAGGCTTGCATCTGTACTAAATGTTCAGCAATGGTTGACGTAATTTCTAATATTGGTTCGAAAAAATATATGAAAAAAAACTGCCCTTTATACTTTTACGAATTTGAGCTACTATTTTATACACCAAAACTCAAGTCACTGATTGTTCTTACTTGAGTTGAGGCTCTCTGCATGTGTAGGGAAATTTTTAGATTTTATAAAATAATGAAGGTCTGACAATCGCGCGCTCTTGGCATTGATTTAAATACTAAAGATACGGTCATTCGAACATTTGACGGACGCGGTCGCCTCACAGGCGTAACCTTGTAAGAGCGGAGTGTGGTAACCTTTTATTTTTCAAATGTTATATTTGTAAATTTTTAATAAACAATAAAATTTAATTTTGTACATAATTTAATCTTACATATTATTAAATCTTTTCATTTCATCGGTTACAACGCGCGCCGCTGTAAAGTTATGTCCCACTTTTACATGGCTTCGCGTCGTCTTTGCCAAATGTTGAGACAAATAACAAAGATTATTCTTTTAAATAATGTTAGAAGTTGATTTAATGATATATTTTTAACTTACCGGTGGTATGAAATGTTATAATTTTTTTATTGTGCTTTTTAGTCTTAGTTCACGCAACAATTCACGGCACAACTTGGCATTTTTGCTTGTAAAATTTACGACCACTCCCAAAGACAGCTGATCGCGTTCTAGTTCATTTCGATAAAGGGAAGACAATTTTGGGACTAAGTTCGAGGCGTTATTGTAACATGCGGTCCGCCCAGTCCTTACGCAGTAATATATATATATATCAATGGCTCTTGGGTTATATTTTATTAGCAGATTCTTAATTCAAATTATGTTTTGAAATTTTGAATTAAGTTCCTGAGAAGAACTTAAACCCAAACGTTGAACTGACACTCTGTGCCAGGAAACAATTGATTGCTGGCTACTCAAATTCGAATAAAGAATCTGCTAATCACTATTTTAACAAATGATAAGCTTTTTGTTTTAATTGATATATTTGGAAGTTTTAGTTCCAATTCAGCAATGATTAATGATTTATTACTCGGTATGCTCGATGGTGCTGGACCTGAAAGATTTTGCACCTATAAGAGATGCTCTTAAGGCGACATTTTTTTCTGGTGGAAAATTATGAGATTACTCCTCTCTGAATGGGTGACGTAGAAGGGAGTGTTAGACTTCTATTGACTAAAAACTTTTCTGGTTCTTTCAGTTGCTCTTACGTTACGTAGACGCGGTCTAACATTCCCGCAAAATGCTAGTGATCTTAAAAGACGTTTCTTCAAAAACATGATCTGCCTTTGTTTGTTTTTTCTAACATAAAAACGATAAACCATACACATTAAAATGTAAGTGGAATAGGTTACTCCCAAGCAATGTCAAAATTATTTGAACAGTCCGTGCCTACAGTGGCCAAACCGAAGGCTCGGATTGTAAGTAGGTCGCTCTGAGTGATTTACACGGGCATCGTGTTCTCAATACGTCTACATTTATCTTATTTATTATTATGTATTTATACAGGCTTCCTTGAGAAATGGGAATTCAAATACAGGCGTTACTTACATTTTTGTTAATGGATATCGAGCATTTTCAATTATATGTATAGAACAAAGGGAAAACAAATCTATCATTGTTGACCCTAGATGTTAATGCGTATGTCTATAAATTTATACGTGAAACAAAATTTTGTATCCCCTTTTTAAAAAAAATACGTGGATGGAGGAAAATTTTGCTTGGTACAGTCACAGTTTAGCTAACCCGCCGAACTTCGTACCGCCATGTTTTTTATAATTCACATTTTTTCACCTATAAAACCTTCCCTATATTAGAGGGAATATAATTCAAAAAGAATGAATGAAATCGGTGAAGCCGTGCTCGAGCTTTAGCCAGACTAACGAACAGCAATTGATTTTTATATATAAGAATTAATTAACTAACTTGATCTAATTCAGATCACTGAGCGACACCAGTAGTGATTAAATTATATTATAGTTAGAAACATATATTATGTAAACATTTTGATGGTGGCGGACAAAATTTGCTGTAGCCTATGATATAAAAACATCAATTTGAATTCGTTTTTCAATACATCCAAACAGAACTTTCTTCAATAAATCCAAAGTTGGATAAGCAACATATACGTAATTACGTATACATATGGATGTATAAAACAGATATGGAATGAAGCACTCATATATTTGTAATACAATATTTTCACCGCCACAGGTATACCTCACTCGCGAAAATCTCACGCCAGAAATTGGATTCAAAAGGTCAAGGGGTGGAGAGGGGCTCGCATATTGGCGATGCGTACATCAGAATATATTGACGTTCTGGCCATTACGATTTTTATGAAACATTTGCGGTATTCCTTACTTCATGTCGTTTTTCGCAGGTTTCATATAGGTATGAATTTAGTAGGTAATAGAAAATATGCTGTCGAGTCTGAGTTTTTCGAAAGCTGAGTATATGACATAGAGCGACTACCTATTTGACTATCACAATCTAGTAGCTGGGAAGCTAGTACGATACTCCTTGGCAAGGCTTTTTTTTAAGGATGGGAAGGATGGGACTACAACCCATCCGTGTTCCATCATATATGCCCTTCGTGTTCCGAGGCCGCGGTAACTCTTTCGAACAATTCCGCAACCTTGGCAGGCAATGGCCCCCTTATGGGCCCCGACAGTTTTGCTGACACTCTTTGAGGCGCGCGTGGAACACGACGCGCCGA
The DNA here is from genome assembly GCA_943138885.2 of Tholera decimalis. Lineage (NCBI taxonomy): Eukaryota > Metazoa > Arthropoda > Insecta > Lepidoptera > Noctuidae > Tholera > Tholera decimalis. Next base: position 19,813,773 of record OW964565.2, read on the forward strand.
CTACACGGGCCTGGTTTCAGTCGGGCGGCGAGTTACCCATTGCTCGCAGCCCGCAGCCCGCGTCTATGGTGCCTGGGAGTCACCCTGTGACTCCCGATCCTTGGCAAGGCTGGTGTCAGATTTTTGGTCTATTGAATATCTATAACGACAGTCAAAGATGTCTAACTTACTGCCGGATCCAACGGCTTAAAGTTTTCCCGAAGCAAGGCGAAATCTCTATAACTTAGTCATCCTTCCGTGGATCCATCTCAGCAAGCGTTGCTTTACATTCGAGGTTATCCCATGCGACTGTAATAATTTAGCCACGATCTTAATAGCTATGTATAAAACATAAATAAACTGAAGGTGAAGCTTAAAGAACGTTACAAAGATATTTCAAGATGTTATTTTGGAGTTCATCAATATTTTAGTTGTTGAAATAGTGTAATTAGTTTCGGCAGTTCCATTTTAATAAATAAATTCTCAATGACGAACAAACTAATTTTATAATAAAATTATTTCGAATATCTATGAAATTGTGTTTGAATTTTTAGTTTGATAAGCAATGTATATTGTTAAAGCCTAAACAATAATTATAATGACAGGCTGTGAACGTAAGTAATACCTCTGAACAATCTCCCGTTTAGCTAATACTTATATCTGATAATATAAAATCCCAATCAAACAATTCCAGGGGTATCGTGTTGGAGCCCCACAGGGCTATTACTTGCCGGGGTTGAGGTAATGTTCTAACGAGATACCGCAGCCCCGGAACTTAAGGGCAGCTGAAGGAACATGATGGGGTTTTTAGTCAGTAGAAATCTGACACAGGGAGTGTGTGTAACGTGTTACCACGCTCATTGCATGTGGAGGTAAGGTAGGCAGTCACTACTAGTACTTAGGTGCATCCGCTTAGACTGTAAACTGACCCTAACATAGTTGGGGAAAGGCTAACCAGATGTTGAACTTGTGATTTTGATGAGGCATGTTTTGTTTTACTTATATATGTATGTATGTACTTAAATAAATTACTACGTTTCAGTTAAGGCGCTTCTAAACGGGCTATATTATTCTGAAATTTGTGGCTGCACTATTGGCAACTAATTGCCCGGCCATTACAAAAACATTGCTCGGACACTGATGTCCGAGCAATCTATGGCTGGGCCATGTGTTGCGATATGTTGGCTATAGGGTTGCTCATGATGCAGACTCTTAAACGGGCTACCCAAATCGACAACAATGGCTGACGAAATCACACTTGTCGCAGCAACTTACATTATTTTAAAATCAAAAATGATTTTAAAATAATTGATATCTCATATTTTTCAGCGATTACAATCCATCCATCTTTGACTTCTTCCAACTTCATTAATGAAATCTATAACCTTCTCGTTAGTCCACGTATTAGTCATTTTTGTAAACATAATATAACCCCAGAAACAAACAAGCACAGGTCAGTCAGTCAAACAAAGCACTGAACATAGCAATTATACTCATAACAAACTTCATATTGGTAGAAAAAGATGCACTATGCCATTTCAATAGAGAGCGACTGAAACAACAATAGAACTGGCTGGGCAACATTGCAGTTAAATCGATCGCTCAGCGATCGCCCGGCAATCTATCGAACAATATCGGCCACACATGGCCATACCCAAAATTACAACTATTGCCGGGACATTACTGCAATATTGCATAGTCTGGCTGGTATTGCTGGCAATGTTGCCGGCCATTGTATTGCAGCCACATATTGCAGAAAACTATACCCCGTTTAGAAGCGCCTTTAAGCAAATTGTTTAACATGCCATGATAAAAAAATTGGCCAAGGGCGAGTCAGACTCGCCCATGAAGGGTTCCGTAGTAACTATGCCAAATAACTTTGTATTTCATAATGTTTGTATGAATTACAAAGTTATATTTGCGGTTTTAGAAAATATGCTGTATCTCAAAAACTCCTGACCCGATCCCATTCAAAACCAATTTTGGTTGAAAGTTTACATTAAGATCTACAGCATATAAATTATTTTTAATGAATTATTTTTTATAGAAGTTAGAGGGGGGGGACACGTTTTACTACTTTCGAAACGTATATCTTTTAAACGATTAACTTTGTGAAAAAGTGATTTTAGAAACCTCAATGTCATTTTGAAAGACCTGTCTATAGATACCCCACATGCAAAGGTTTCATGAAAAAAAAGAAATATTTTCAGTTTCAGTTCCATGTAATTTAAATAATTTTAAATTTCTTTCTTAAAATCGGAATGTGGTTTACAGAATACATCTACACTAAGTTTCACATGTATAGTCTTAATACTTTCGGAATAAAATGGCTGTGACATACGGACGGACGGACAAACAGACAGACAGACATACATGTCGAAACTATAAAGGTTCCGTTTTTTGCCATTCGGCTACGGAACCCTTATAATGATTTAGTATGATTTTGCTTACCTTCGCTTAGCTAGCAACACAAGCAGCAGGGCAGTGACCGCAAGCGCAGCAAGGGCAGCGAATGCCAGAGACACAGCTCCGAGCACTCGTTCCGTGTCTGCGTTACCAGTCGATGTTACGATCTGACTACCCTCGGATTGAAAGGCCACTGGACGCCGAAGACGCTCTGTGCAGATGCGAAAAAAACATGCATATTTCAAGTGGTTTATATTTTGTGTTAATATTTCAACAGCCAAATCCAAGTAATACTTAAAACGTAGCATAGCTAAAATTAATATTCACAGCCAAGAATCGAACCTTTGATTCTGGAAATCTAAGTACTACACACCATCCTATATTGTCACTAATAAGATATAGTCTATGTAGTTACGACATATAAAAAAAATGTGAACTGAAACAAATTTTGAAATAAGTATTTGATGTCTTTGATTTTGCGAAACTAACTTTTGTCCGTAACTTCGTTCGCGTGAGGGAGAGGGGAGAGTCTTCCGCGTAAATCCCGATGAATTCCGGGATAAAAAGTGGCCTACAAAAAAAGGGCTATTCGTTCAATGAAATCTAAGCACTCCACACCATCCGTTATTGTCACTAATAAGATATAGTCTATGTAGTTACGACGTATAAAAAAAATGAGCTGAAACAAATATTGAAATAAGTATTTAATGTCTTTGATTCTGCGAAAGTAGCTTCTGCCCATGACTTCATTCGCGTGAGGGATAGGGGAGAATTTTCCGCGTAAATTCCGATGACTTTTGGGATAAAAAGTGAAAAGCCTATATGTTATTGCAGGATGTCAATTATCTGCTCACCAAATTTCATTCATATATGTTCAGTAGTTTTTGCTTGAAAGAGTAACAAACATCCATATATCTACAACGTGTAATTTAAAGGGTATTTACATACCAAGTGCACGGTTTCTTTGTATGATAATAAACGATATGACAAGGGTTTTATAATCCTATGTCTACATGTGTGAAGTATAATAGAAATTTCAATACATTGATACCAGAGGCAGAATTTTTAAATTAGGAAGAACGAAGAGAATCACCCTGTTATTGGCAAGTGACGTGGAAAGTTATTGACCCTCGTAGTGCTGTGACACGTTTGTTATATTTGGTATTCAAGAAACATATGAAACCAATAATTTGGTATCGATTCTTTGAGTCACTTATTTTGAGCTGAAACTGTGCATAGAGACTCCATAGAGATTCCTCCATAGAGACTCCTCCACCAGATGTTGTCTTCAGCCCCTTTGGATATATATGGGGTTTCCGTTACACGTTGTATACATCCATCCTCGCAAACTTTCGCATTTAAAATATTAGTAAGATATTCATTTAAAAATAAATCATTTACTGAAGTATTTACCAAATTCAAAGATATAAAAACAAAGAACGTTAGTTATATTGGCATTTGCAATTGTATTTTACACAATCATATTACGACTCTTTAAATAGAAATCAGGTCGGTGTCTGTCTCTATCTCATTCTCCACAAATTTCTTCTAAACAACGTAATGGATTTAGACACCTGTACAGTTTTTCAGCAATAGAAAGAGCGATAAATGTACTTATGCACCGTGTATAAAATTTGTAAGGAAGTAGGTGAACTTAATAGCTATGACAGGGTGTTAATTATTGTTACCGGGCAAACCCGAAGCGGTTCATTATCGTATGTAATTTGTAGTCTTTATTTCTAAGAACCTATAAATAGAACGCCCAAAGCATCACAGTCGACGACAGTTTTATGCAATGATATTATAAAGTATATCATTGGTTTTATGTCATTCAAAGGTAGTTTGTTTTCTTTGTGGCCATAACTTCAGAGGGTAATAACATAAATTATTGCTAATAGTAAACAGGTCGTGATGAATGGTAAGGCCTTTGAGAAACCTGCCTGGCTTCCTGTGACGAAAGTACCAATGAAAAGGTACATGTTTATAAAAGACCGTGTTTTTCTAAGAAACGTAACAAGATTCAAATTAATGCGTTTCTTTCACTTCTGAAATGAAGTGTAATATCGTTTTAAATTTAGTTTTCAGTGGGTTAAATCAAATTGTTAGTTTGATCAATAATTGTTATATTGGAACAACAACAATAATAGTATATTTCTTGTTCACGTAATATGTGATAGTTTTATTTATCTTTATTTATTTAAGGACAAAGACTGATGTACCTTACAAAGGTACATCAGCCTCATCATACCCTTTTTTTCTCCATTTGGGAAAATTATCGAATGATTTTTCCGGCTCAGACTTCTACTGACTAAAAACCCACCCTGTTCCTTCAGCTGCCCTTAAGTTCCGGGGCCACGGTCTCTCGTTAGGACATTCCCTTAACCCCGGCAGGATCATACTAAGGTTATGATCCTGCCGGGGTCAACTAACTAATTCTTACACGTAATTATAATATTATTCCTAACATTATACAAATTAACTTTTAACTCCAGCATCACTATGTCCCTCTCTCTCCTATTCTTTTCAAATTCCACCAGCAAATATTAGACATCTTCGACTTTATTACACACTTGGCGTTTAGGGAAATCAACTTGTTTCATTAGGTATCCAAATTTCCTGGATGGAAAATGACCAGAACGCAATCTATGTGCCATAACAATATACAACCTCTTTGTATGACTTTCAGCGAACCAAGGGATTCGAGGAGGCTCACTTTGCTTGTGTTAGTAAAAATATTCCTTAATCCTATGTTCTTATTCCTAATCTAATTATTTCACTTAAAAAAACATAAATATGCCAAGCAGGCAACTTATCCACCTCATGTTCGACGAGTGGCAGCGCCTAACACCAAGGTACAGCTTGCATCAGCGTTTCACATCAGATCTATACAATGTTTATAATCTATACGAAACGTTTTGGGAATACTTTCATTGTGCGTACGGCTAAGGAGTGGAATTCCCTGCCGGAGTCTGTATTTCCTGATAGTTATAACCTGGGAGTCTTTAAGTCAAGAGTGAATAGGTTACTTCTAGGCAAGCGTGCTTCATCTTCGACCACATCAGCGCTTAAGATCAGGTGAGATTGTGGTCAAACGCAAGCCTACCAACTATTAAAAAAAAAATATGTGTAACGGAAACCCCATATCTATCCAAAAGGGCTGAAGACAACATCTGGTATGGAGTTTCTATGCACAGTTTCAGCTCAAAATAACTGACTCAAAGAATTGATACCAAATTATCGGTTTCATATGTTTCTTGAATATCAATCATAATAAACGTGTCACAGCACTACGAGGGTCAATAACTTTCCACGTCACTTGCCAGTAACACGATAATTCTCTTAGTTCTTCTTAATTTGAAAAATTCGGTCTCTGGTATCAGTGTATTGGTATTTGTAATAAGTTCTACACACGTAGACTTAGGATTACAAAACCCTTGTCATATCGTTTGTTATCATCCAAAGAAGTCATGCACTTGGTATGTATATACCCTTTAAATTACACGTTGTATATACATATGATATGAGGATCTGAATATAAAAACTTTTTACCAAAAAATTAAACCGACTCCCAAAACCACTGCAAAGTGAAAAATAACTTTAATTTCGGTTTAACTTTAATTTAGTTTTGTATTTTCGTTTTTGGCACCGACATCCGAAATTAAAGTTATTTTTCACTTTGCAGTGTTTTCGGGAGTCGGTTTAATTTTTTGGTAAAAAGTTTTTATTTCACTAGTTTTAGTTGGTCGATTTTTAATTTACCTAGTTAAAAGAGCATAAATGTCAACTACTTATAACCTTTTACAAAATATTGCTTTTCCCAATGCTGGGTCGTTAATTGTTGAGGAGTTCTCCTGGTACTTCACCATCAGCTCTACATCACCATATGCATTGTGACGAACATAAAGTGCTTAACATCCATATTCAACTAATGGAATCGCAATCCCCGAAATACTTATTATTGAGTAGGTTCGGCGGCCATCTGTGGTCTTCATCATCAGTTCCACTTTCCCAAATGGTATGTTTTGAGAGCAACTGTACAAGTTACTATAAAAAATACCCAAAACGCCATAGGTGTGCCTATTATATTTGAAGAGTTCCCTCGATTTCTCCAGGATCCCATCATCAGATCCTGACCTGGTGACTATGGGACCAATTTCGAAATATTTTCAAACAAAAAAGAATTTTCCAAATCGGTTCTGCCGTCTTCGAGTAATCGGTGACCAAACATAAAAAAAAATATACGCGTCGAATTGATAACCTCCTCTTTTTGTCGTCGGTTGAAAAGAGCTATGCATATATCTGCATATTGGTCTAAGGATGTTTAAGCATCGATTTGAAAGAGAAAAAGCGACTCATACACAAACGAGTCTCCTATAATAGTAATTGAAAAAAAAAAATATTTTTAACGACAGGTACAGGTTTTTGGTTTCAATAACATTAAATCATTGGAAATGTTTGCAAAAAAATCTGAACAGAATGCTACCAAAGCCCAGTAAAATTATAAAATTGAGTATACGCCATAACTGGCAACACATAGCAAAAAAAAACAAACCATTTTAAATAAACGCCTGCAACGCTGCGCGAATGCCTGGCTATTATTTTTTGTCACGTATAAAAATTGCAACCAAACAAATGACTGAAAACTTTTTTCTGTGATAAATGGGAATTGAAATGTGTTTTTAGATGGAAACTCTTTTTATGGTGATACGGAATATATCGCACCCTCAGTAATATAAGGAATCAAGTCAAATTTTTTGCAAACTGAGGTTTTAAATGCTAAGGGCTCAAAATTAAATTCGCTACCGGTTAACTAACCAGTTAACTAACCGGTTAACTAGCTTACCGGTTGGCTAACTTAAATAATAAGCATGTTATATGAAAAAATATCTGTAATGTAGGAATCCAGAATCTTGAAACGCGAGTAGTCAAAAATCTACTTTTTTGAGTTGTGCCCTTATATTACTAAGGGTACGATATATACGAGTGCGCTGTATTTTCAACTTTAAAAACCTACCTAGTTTTTGTGTCGTAATGAGTAAAAAAAGTAAAACCTATTCTTTTCGTACACTTCTAACTAAGTTGAGTTCAACTTAGTTAGAAGTTAAAAAAAGTTAAGTTAAGTTAGTTAGTTAAAAGTTTGCCAAAATAAACTGTTATCGTGTAGTTACACGATAACAGTTTATTTTGGCAAACTTTTACTTTAAAAAAAATGGCCAAGTGCGTGTCAGACTCGCCCATGGAGGATCCCGTAGTAACTATAATAATATAATATAATATGTATAGTTAATTAACAAAAAAAAAAAAATCCTTACAAATTTCTTAAAACTAGCTTATTTTCATTTTTTACAACTACGCCAAATAACTTTGTATTTCATAGTGTTTGTATGAATTAGAACTGTCATTCATATTTGCGGTTTTAGAAAATATGCTGTATCTCAAAAACTACTGACCTGATTAACCGAGATGAAACTAATTTTGGTTGAAAGTTTGCATTAAGATCTACAGAAATATATTTTTTGTTTAGATTCTTCACTCCATTATTAAAGAAGTTAGAGGAGGGACACACACTTTTACCACTTTGGAAGCGTATGTCTTTTAAACGATTAACTTTATGAAAAAGTGGTTTTAAAAACTCAATGTTATTTTTAAAGACCTGTCTATAGATACCACACACGCATAGGTTTCATAAAAAAAAATATTTTCGTTTTCAGTTCCATGCATGGGAAGCCCCCCTTTATTTTAAATATTTTTAATTTTTTTTCTTAAAATCGGAAAGCGGTTTACAGAATAGATCTACCTACCAAGTTTTACATGTATAGTCCTAATGGTTTCGGAATAAAATGGCTGTGACATACAGACAGACGCACAGACAGACAGATATGACGAAACTATAAGGGTTCCGTTTTTTGCCATTCGGCTACGGAACCCTAAAAAACGAATATAATGTACTTGACCACTTATTTTTTTGCACTTTTCTAAGTCCTTAAAACTTTTAGACCAACACGACTCAATAATATAAGGAAAATCATATATTTATATAGATTTACGAAGTATAATTACTCTTTATAGCAAACCTCTAAAAATGCAAATCCATTTTTGTAATTGAAATTATTCTCGCGAAAATGCTTGGAGCGCTCATTCGTACCGTATCAGTAAGTCGTTTCCTGTATAATTGTCCCCAAAAATATATTGCTAGTAGAATTTGTACGTATAAATGCAGTGTTACCTCCAGAATGCGTGGTTGTGGCAGCATAAATAACTGCCTGGTGTCGCGCAGATTCCGTCGCAGTCCACAGGCGTAGTGCATACCATGCTCCGGCCGACAGCCCACCGATCACGACCTATATAGAAACATACAAGCTATAAAAATAATAAACTAAACACAAAAATAAGAACATTGACATAGATAGTAAGGACAGGGCTGATGGAACGTTTTTAGCTTAAAATTAAGCGTATTAGAATTGGCCGGCTGCAAAATATTGTTACAGTGCCAGCAGCTGTGTGAAAAACAACAGATGAAGGATGATAACACTTCACCAGTAAGTCATAACATTATAATTTTTTTACGACCACTGCTTAAGTAAACCTCCGGAAGGTCTTGTCTTTACTTTTAAAATGTATCGTGTAGGATGTAGTGCGTCCGTCATTTTTGCATAAATAGGATTAATAACTTACACAGTTATATGAAAAGCACAAGCCTCCTTTATGAGACGAATACATGAATCTGACAATAGATAGATAGAATATACTTTATTGTACACAAACAATTGGATCACACTTAAATATAAAAATTATAAAAAAATTTGGTTACAATGGCGGTCTTATCGCTGAGAGCGATACCTTCCAGACAACCTTTGGAAGGACGAGCTTTAATTAAAATCGGGAGGGCTATATTAGTGTACTACTGTGACAATGTAATATTAAGAGTCATATACGAGGTAAATAACTAATTGTATTTTGAAAATTTATATTCCATACAATTTTTAATTAATTTAATTCATAATTACTAGGAATACTTTTTGGAATTTACGAAAATTTACGCCTGTAATTGTATTCTATTTTATTTATTTATTAAAACTTTATGCAACACTAACTGTACAAAGGCGGAGTTAACATATTAATCTCTTTGATTAAGACAAACTACATATACGTATAGCTTTGTTCGTATGGGTGGTTATCCATCGGCACATACGATCGCACACATACACACAAAACGTTTTCGGAATTACTTTCGGTTTAATTTCATTGTGCATGTAGCTTAAGTATGTAGAGTCACTCTAGTTAATTAAATTTGACCACATATTGCTCATTGAGTGACGGACATTTTAAAAACGAAGTATCATAATTATATCATAAAATAACTAAAGGTTCACTTGTGAATGCCAATTATCTAACCTATTTAAGCTATTATTGAAAAATATTTTCGGTTGAAATTCCGATGTAACAATTACATATTTATTTATTTATTTTAAATGAGTTTTGATTTTTTATGAAGCTATTTTCAAATAAATGCGTGATGCCATTCTGTAGTCTTATTTTATTTTAAAACAGCCGTTTAGGAAAAAAATACGAAGATAAAACATTTAAGTATATTTACGATAAGATTTCCACTTTACAGCAGCGTGCGCTGAGCAACTGTTAAAGTAAAAGAAAATTTAAGAGCTAGCAGTTTCATTAAACTTTCAAAAAGGCTATATAAAGTGATGTCAGGGTTATTTTCCAACTTTTATTAATAACGGACACGTTCTCGTAAATAAAGTGTTCAGACTCCTTGGCGTCCAATCTTAGAGTCGGCACTGGTACCATCCTTTAATCTTGGTATCTACACCCATTCTCTAAACTTATTCCCTCACAAATACGACTGAATAGCTCGTAATTCCGCGCCTGTATCCTTCACTCCTTAATCAAGGCGTACCTGAAGGAAAATTTCCTCGTACGCACAATAAAGCTGTTGATATTTGCACAAAAAGGTATTTTATCCGTCCCGGCGGATCATAACTTACGAATTTGTATGAAGCCCCGTCTCAATTTGCCCGGTTTCAATTGGCTCTTGTTTTCACGGTACACAAAAAGGCGTAAATTGCGGATCACTGATCTTTTGCGAGCGATATTTTGTGAAACTCATTCCAATTATATCTTGAAGTTATAAGGTTACAATTCGTCTACCTGTGTTATGTCAATGTTGTGGTCTGTCAATTTGCAAACGACCCAAATCAATCACAAAGCTTGGCAACACACGCATCGGGCAAGTTATTTCTAATATAACGTAAAATCTAAAATTCTGATTACTTAATCGAATTAGCAACATCGCTCCGCTTCAAAGTAAATTTAATTAGGATTATAACCATTTCAAAGAAAATCTAAGTGAGACTGGAGAATGTATCAAACCCAGGTCTTCGCTATTGCAGTTCAGATCCAGACATATTTCAAGGAATCGTTTGCTAAGTAATAGAGATCGTATTTGGAGCCCATATTAGTACATAGTACTTTGATGATGAAGGAAGATAAGACTGCTTAGCAATGATTCCTTTTGCTCATGTGGCTTCCCTGCCTTATTGTATAAAAAATTGGCCAAGTGCGAGTCAGACTCGCCCATGAAGGGTTCCGTAGTAACCATAATAATATAATATAATATGTATATTTATTTGACAAAAAAAACCTAACAAATTTCTTAAAACTAGCTTGTTTACATTTTTTACAACTACGCCAAATAACTTTGTTTTTCATTGTGTTTGTATGAATTACAAAGTTATACTTTCGGTTTTAGAAAATATGCTGTATCTCAAAAACTGCTGACCCGATCTCGTTCAAACCAATTTTGGTTGAAACTTTAAATTAAGATCTACAGACATATGTTTTTTTTAGATTTATATGTGAAACAATATATTTTTGATTTGATTTTATATACGAGTGCGTCGTTGATTGGTTAAATAATACTCGAAAAGAAGGTCTATTGTCTTAGAATATCTGCCAGAAACCGTGAGTAAGTAGATGGTTGAAACTTTGCGTGAGCTATTATACTGTTTTTTAATCTCAGAGACAAAGTTGATATTACGTTGGTTGCCAGTTTTTTTGCAACTCTTAAATAGAGATGTGCCACTGTCGAAACTTAACTTTAATAAAATTAAGTATCGGTTTTTTATAATAATTATCCTGAAATAATGTGTATGTGCTAATTTAAAACGTAGAAATACAAATTTAATGATGTAAGACATATATATTTTTTAATAACATAATTAAGTACAGGTATTCGTTAATCAGATTCAGATAATGACTCCATATCTTATCTTGATTAATGTAACACAAGAGTCCTAGCTTCTAGCCTATGATAGTACTCACTTCGCGATGATGATGCAACGAGGTAAGATCAGCGTCCCTCCTGTACCAGTCTGGTTCCACAGCGTACAGGTCTTCTTGCGTCTAACGCTACAGCACTATTGTTGCTTGTAGCCCAGCTCTTGGTTAATGTAACACAAGACTCCTACCTTCTAGCCTATGATAGTACTCACTTCGCGATGATGATGCAACAAGGTAAGATCAGTGTCCCTCCAGGCCGCTGCTCCAGCTGCGTCGGTCCTTTGTCACTATAACCGTACCAGTCTGGCTCCGCAGCGTACAGTTCTTCTTGCGTCTAACGCTAGAGCACTATTGTTGCTTGTAGCCCAGCTCTTGGTTAATGTAACACAAGATTCCTAGCTTCTAGCCTATGATAGTACTCACTTCGCGATGATGATGCAACAAGGTAAGATCAGCGTCCCTCCAGGCCGCTGCTCTAGCTGCGTCGGCCCTTTGTCACTACAACCGTACCAGTCTGGCTCCGCAGCGTACAGCTCTTCTTGCGTCTAACGCTAGAGCACTATGGTTGCTTGTAGCCCAGTTCTTGATTAATGTAACACGAAACTCCTAGCTTCTAGCCTATGATAGTACTCACTTCGCGATGATGATGCAACGAGGTAAGATCAGCGTCCCTCCAGGCGGCTGCTCCTGCAGCGTCAGCCCTTCGCCATTGCAACCGCACAAGTCTAGCTCCACAGCGTACGGCTCTTCTTGCGTCTAACGCGAGAGCGCTGCTGTTGCTCCAGATGGCTGCTTCTGCGCCTTCTTCTTGTCTGTCCTCCCCCCCGCCTTCCCAGACGAGAACTGGCATCAAACATAAAACGAAAGTTTAACAGGACGATATTTTAGAAACGTTAATAGCGTCATGACTTAGGTGTCGGACTGTGATCGAGAGGTCGTGGCATCGAACCCCACCCATTACATTACTGCTTGGAAACCACTCCAGACACAAGCACTTTAGTTTAGTTGGACGAGAAAACAAAAAAAAAACCTATAAACAATCTGTCAATCATCATTTAAAGGAAGTACAAGATTCATATTTTTTTATTTATAAATAGAACTTATTATGCACAACTCAAACAAAAATGGTTTTGTTGATTTATAACGGCATTTACAATAAATTTAAATGACAAAATCTGTCAATTTAGGTACTAATGACAAATTGTTAATTAATTACATAAACTAATTAGTTACTAATACCGACGTCAATAAATTCGGTGCGTAACCAATGAAGGCTTAGCAAAGCCTCTTTGAGGCATTAGCAACGTTTATTAAATTGGTATTGTTTGTAAAATTTGTTCCAGGGTAAATTCAAAGGATCTGTTAGGCTAATGCAGATGACCTTACTAACGCGATATTTGGTAATCTAATAGGAACGTAGGAATGCAGTACAAACATCCTGTTTTGAACGGGCCGTCGGAAATTAAACAATGTAACGATATCATTTGATTAATAATTCTGTAGATGTCTTACTTCCTCTCTTTATGGAAAATTACAGATTTTATTACATTAAAAATAAATTAATAGTTTAAAAAACCAAAAACACGCTTTTAAGACTAATGTAATGAGCAGAAATTACAAATGTTTACTAGTAGGCAGTCCAAGGTTCCATCAGCCACCTTCCAATTCCATCGTCAGACCAGCTCGATGGTACCATAATATTGTAGTGTCGTCTAATCTACATATACATGTTTATTAAGAAACAGTAAAAAGGGAGAGGGAATGGCGTCATTCAATTCCATTCGAGGCAATGACTGTGTTTATCAGTCATTGCCACCTTGAATATTTGGCCCAAAAATATCTTATTATTGTAAATGTGAACGTCTAATTGTAACGGTTTTTTAGCTTATATGCTTGTTGCTTATATGCGAACCAAACTATCAACAATTTGTCTTCGCTGAATACTTTAGTTTTACAGTCACATATACAAGAAAGAAGGCCACAATTTTTGACGGTAAATGACCTAGAGGCTGTAGCCTAACAAGCTGGTTTGATCAGGTTCGTTCCACCCTGGACGTCGAACTACATGTCACTCTATACGATGCCAAGAATGGGCATAGATGGAGCAATATCATCAGAGAGAAGCTATTTCCACGGGAGCTTCACCACCCTCAGCATTGAAGCGAGAAGATTGAAACTCGATGTGAGGAGGAGGAGATTAAGACGAGATATACAGATAAGCTATGATCTAGATTAGAACATAGTTCAGTAGTTATATTCGCACGGGCAAAAGCTACTCTTTCATAAACCAACGTAGCTAACAGATATATAACTTTTAAATGGCCTCCATAGTTTAGAGAGCGATTTCAGCTTTACAACTTTATATATTTCCTGATGTTTCGGACGCAATATCCAGAGTTATTCGCAAGGGACCCTCACAACTAGTTTCATTCCAATATACAACATTCGTGTAAATAGAGTATCATAGTTTTTAGGAATGCATAAAATGCTGAATGAGACAGGAGAAAATTAGAAACTCAACGGGGGTGTACCTCGAATTAAATTAATAACCAAGCTTTGCCGGCGAATACGTACGCGTGGGAGGTTCTTTCTACGTAAATACCGATATCCGCGGGAATGCCGGGATAATAAGTATATAGTCCTTTTTACCCGCCTCCAACTTCTTCTGAAAGCCCCATTAAAATAGGTTCAGCAGTTCCAGAGATTAGTCCAAACAAACAGAAAGACAGATAGACAAAATTTGTGAAAAAGTGTTTTGTGTTATAGACACTGCCATTTTATTTATATGTACCTGTTGATAAAAATATCGTTGTATCAGTAATATCAACGCAGCATTCATAAGAGATATGACCTTCAGTAATGAAGAAAAAGAAGAAGGAAAATCCACTTTGATATGAAACATTTATTTTTAACTATATTTAATTTGAAATTGGAACATGAATTTTGATATGATTGTATTTATTTTTGTTACTGCTACAAATGTTTGCATGCCTAATATAAGGTAGGTTGTACAAGGATCTCGTATTTATGTAATTAAGACCAATCATATACTGTACCTACAATCTAAGCAAGTAAACTTCTATTCTATTCTATTCTATTCTAAGGGAAGAAGATACCTATAGATAGTCGAGCAATTCATGTGAGGTTTGTATACTACCACACATTTGCGCGTTATAAACTTTCTGTCTAACTACCCACGTTTACAGTTTAAAAAGTATGCCAGCTAAGTTTAATTTTTTCCAGAAACTGTTATAAACTTTGAGCACCTGCTTTAAGATTTTACTTTATTCCTGGAAGGGAAAACTTTCAGTTTAACAACTACAAGTAGTGTTATGCCAATCAGAGGCACTTTGACTCGATCCGTGAAACCTTGCATTTATAGCTAGTTTGAAACTTACAACGCTATTAAGGCTGCGTTTCCACCAGAGATGTGCGAGGATGCGTAGCGAGGGATGTGTTTGTAAAGAACCAATAGAATCGCTTCATTTACCTCGCCTCGGTCAGCACAGCTCTGGTGAAAACGGCTCAGCGGAGCTAGATTTTTGCGCATACAAAACAAGCGGGGGATGTACGCGAGGGATGTGTGCGAGAGATGTGTTGCGAGGGATGTGTGTTGAGAAGGATGTGTTGCGAGGTTTGCGCATCCTCGCACCACACATTAATGCGCATTTTCACAGCTCTGCTACACATCCTCGTAGGCACATATTCATCGCACAGCTTTGGTGGAAACCCCCACACATTTTCACAGCACAGTTAGACATCCTCGCACGACACATTTCCATCGCACATCTCTGGTGGAAACGCACCCTTATACTGTTACGGAAAATTAATTTTTAGTATTTCCAAACTCAATTTCGTAAATCATCATCTGTTTAGCCTTCTTCCAATAAGTCAGGATCGGCTTTCAGACTAACCAGTTGTAGTTGAGTACCAAGGTTGTAGTACTGACTTCCACAGCCCAGTAGCTGGGTAACAGGATAACCCATTGTAAGACTGATGACAAATTTTCTAGTTTCTGGCTACCCGTAACGACAGCGTACAACTGACAGCTGGGATCAATAACCGGTCTACCAGACGCACGGCTGGGTACCATCCACACTTGGTTGATATACCGTCTTGTCGTACCAAGCGCTTCTCCTCCACATTTATTGTGCGCACTTCCAAGCTGTGGAATTCTCTGCCGGCTTCTGTGTTCCCTGCCTCTTATACGGTTAAAGATGTTTATTTCTCATAAGAATTACAATGATAAATTCACTTACATGAGAAACTTAAATCTAAACTAACAGTAAGGTTGCTAATGAGCGTAGTACAGAGTCTAAACTTAACTAATTCAACAATAAAAAGACTATTTGCAAGACAACCTTCATTAATATAAAGTAAGAAAAAATCATAAAACAATTGGTGGGTATTAGCTTATAAGTACACAGAATTAGTGGGCACTTGACAAGAAGCGCCATGCTCGTCATTACACTGAGCGTAGTTGATAGTTGATACCTATATTTTGACTTATTGTTTTTGTTGTGTGATATGTTCTTTGAGTAGTTTTTCAAATAATTGTAGTGATTTACATTCTTTTATATGTGTGGGTAAATTATTGAATATTATTGCCCCTTCGTGTGTTAATTTCTTTTTTCCTTTTCCTTTCAACCTTTAAAGCAAGAGTAAACAGGCATCTTTTGGGCTCGCTCGTTCCATCGTAGACCTCATCTATCGCTAACCATCAGGCGAGATCGAGGTCAAGAGTGGGCTTAACTAAATAAAAAAAAAATAGCGTAACGTGATTTTTGAGGCACGAAGGTATCTCGATGTGTTAAGATGGTAAGCCATCCGTGGACTGACCTCGGCAAGTATTACTTAACTTTTAAGATTGTTTCTATTGGATCCAGCTGTTATGATGTAGTCACGAGTTAAACTAAATTCAATTTCGAAAACATAATATGTAGGTGTGTATGTAGTACCTATATTTTTTGTTTTTTTAGCGTGGTAAAATTATCGAAAAAGTCCTCCCACCCCGGACAGGGTGGGAGGGGCTGTAAGACTTTTACTGACTAAAGTCCACGGTGTTCCTTCAATAACCCTTTACGTACCGGGGCCACGGTAATGGGATAAGTCCCATGACCCCGGCAGGCTTCGGCCCTCTGCAGGGGGGGCCTCGCCATGTTGCTGACGCTCTTTGAGGCGCGCGTGGAACACGACGCGCCGTCGACCCGGGCATGGTCCATGGTCGGACAGCGAGTTGCCCTTTACTCGCTGTCCGCATGCCCGCGCGTACGGTGGCCGGAGATCGTCGGCCGACGTCCGACGCCGTGGGCGTCTACCACTGCGGCTGGGCTGGAGGGAGGACGCCATCCTCTCCCTCACGCGGCCCACCTCCTCCTTCGGAAGCATGACTGCTTCGCAGAAGGAGGCGACCGCTTCCCACTCCCTCTCGCCCCGCAGCATGGCCTCGACCAGTGCCGGGCGCGAGAGGTCTCCGCCTATCGCCGCCGTGAGGACACGTCGGTGCTCTGCCCAAGCGGGGCAGACTTGCACCGTATGCTCTACTGTGTCCTCAGGGCGGTCCTCGCAGTGGTGACACCCAGGCGTTTCTTCCTTCCCCATCAGACACAGGTACCTCCCGAAACTTCCGTGTCCGGTGAGGACCTGCGTCATGCGATAGGTCAGGACGCCGTGACGCCGATCTAGCCACTCCTCAAAGAGGGGTCTTACCGCCGCAATTGCGGCGTGCCCGAGTACCTATATTTAAGGTCATTTAGAGTTGAATTAAACCTTTGGACTGTGGGGCTCAAGAGCCTCAGCGTTCAAAGAAATTTTGAAAAAACTAGTTAACACTTTCTGTGATCTAAGGCTCGTTTACTTTGCCCAGAGGATTAGCATTACAGTATAACGTGGCAATGCCGTCAGTCTCTTAATTGGGCATATTACTAGCCTACAATATGAAAAACGATTTCTGTTCTTTATTTTAGTTTTTGTTCAGTTTTGAATATAAATAAACTTTTATTCTAAATTCTATTCTATCTTCCAAGCCTAATTGGCTTTCTAAAACTTACTGTTCTTGAATCTTTAAAGTTTAAAGGCTCAATCCATTCGATAAAAATGTAAGTTTCAATATTTTCAATAATGTAAATTGAAGTAACCCTAATTGAAGTTATTTCAATCTGCATAAAATAAATGGTTTGAGTTGTGCACAAACTCTCGAAATAGAAACTTTGCGCCTTTCAAATATTATTAAGAAAATGTTTGCAACGACAGAATTTCAGCGGTTCATAATGATTCCATTTTCAAAAATTACTTTGATTTTGTATAAAACAGTAAGTCTACGGTGCATAACATTATCACCAAGAAAGTTATTTCTTATTGCTGGGGCACAGACCTCCACTCTATCCGATCTCCGGCCACCGTAGGCGCGGGCTTGCGGACGGCGAGCAGGGGCAGCTCACCGTCCGGTAAGGACCAGGCCCGGGGTCGCGCCGCCGTCAAAGAGATGTCAGCACCAGTGACGGGGCCCCATAAGGCCTTTGCCTGCCGGGGTTGCGGAAATATTCTAACAAGATACCGCGGCTCCGGAACTTAAGGGCAGCTTAAGGAACACGGTGGGTTTTTAGTCAGTAGAAGTCTGACACTCCCTTCCACTTAACCCAGAGTGGGAGAAGTTATTCGATGATTTTCCCAGCCAGAAAAAAGGCCTCCTCTCTTATGATAGAGAATAGGTCGTATCCACCTCGCAGGTCCAATGCAGGTAGGTGGATGTCTCAAGTCTTCTAATTTTTCAGTCCTAGGATATGCATGTACCTCAAAATATTTTCCTTCACTGTTTTGAGACCGATGGTGACTATGAAAATTACACAAACTAATATCAGGCGTCCGTCACTCGCTCAAGGCCATGCGTTATATACCTACCGCTTTGCGTATCGCCGTCGGTACAACCGACAGTGGGCTGCCGCACGCCTGCCTGAGCCTTTTTAAATAATTTTGACAACGTCATAATGGATCGACCTAAAAACAATTGATTTTCCTCCGCTTTGCTCCTGTTTCCGTTTTGATTATTTAATTGCGCGGAATTTTATTAAAATTAAAATTATTTACGCGGTTTCGGATATTTTCGACACTAAAATTTAACAAGCGGGAATTCAGGGAAGGAAAAAATGCATCTATCATTTTATTAAACTGAAACATATTTGATCAACAAATAAAAAATAATTGTTTTTCTATATTCGTTTTATTACCAATATCATCATATACAACCCTAGGACATTCCCTCTATGACGTGGGTCGCGCGGCGGGCAAAACAATCTTAACTCTCTGTGTGCGTACTTATGTTACATTTCTTCTCGCTGCAAACAGCTGGTATTATTATTAAGATTTTGTAGGCTATTATAGCGTAGGTATTTTCGCTTTTGTATGAGAGTGATGTATCTGTTACGAAGTAACTATTTAGTAATCTGTGCTAATATGCCTGCTTAGGTTTGAACCCATGAGCTACAACTCAAAAGTCATGCCTGTAACCACTATGCCACCACTTATCTGCACACTTCTACTAGACTATAAGAGAGAAAGATTTTTATAGAGTAGTCTTTACTATAAGAAAACTTTCAAGCTAACCCTTCTCAGTAATTTCTTTAAAGTCATCCATTTATTTCAATTACATAGACCATTAAAAAGCACTTTTGGCCGTTGACAATCCGCGAGTTGACAACTTTGCAAAAATTGTTTGAAACGCTTCGAAACGCTTCATGTGTACTCGTAAAATAATATTTTATTTATTACTTAGCCTTTAAATTAAAATATACCTATATTTTTTATTTATTAAAAAACTGTGGCCTAAATCGTGGCATTGTGGTCACGTGACTACGTATGACGTCATCGTTCAAAAAACAACTTTCCCGGCATTTGGCACATAAATGTACTTTGGGTATTTTATGATATTTTTTACTCTATTATGAACGTGAAAAATTATTATCAGTGCTGTGCAGTACCTTGTTGTGGGAATACTACTATAAAAACGCCCAGGAAACTATTTATTCATGTCCCTTTAAAAAAACAGATATTCGCAAGAAGTGGTTAGAACTTGCTCGAATTAATGCAAAAAATGTATCAGTCAAATCAAATATATTTTTTGTGAAGATCATTTCGATGTAAGTAAAAAATAAGATACAGTAAATGTAAAGCATTATACTTACATAGATGTTTTAACATTTCTGTATTCAGAAAAACAAATGTTAGAGCTCGTGGCAAAATAGTTCGCCACCATAGCGTCTACTTAGGCATGTTTGTACTGTCAGATTTTATAAATCCTTGTCCAACATTAATTTTCACATCACCAAAACAATATATTTTGTTTTACGCACCAACCAAAGATAGAGCTCGTGGCAAAACAGTTCGCCACCATAGCGTCTACTTTAGGCATGTTTGTACTGTCAGATTTTATAAATCCTTGTCCAACTTTAAATTTTCACATCACCAAAACAATATATTTTGTTTTACGCACCAACCAAAGATAACCTGTCAGCTGTCAAAATATGAAAATATTGAACGATGACGTTACGTTTTCTGATTGGTGTTTCTAATCACGTGACTCACAGATAAAAAATCTCATTTTTCTCAAGGGAAAATAAAATAAATTAATAATATTCTTTTCTTCATTTGTACTATTTTGTGCTTCATATCAATAGATTTACATAATTAAATAGTTATTTTCAATTTTTAAACATACTGTCAACTCGCGGATTATATTTATTATAATAGAGTACCTTTAACGTCTATTCGCTATAAGAAGAACGGTCTAGAAACTTTGTAGTTACTCTTTTCAAATATTCGATACCTAACATAATACAAAAAAATATTTTTTTAATCTGCATATAGACATGTTACTCGTACATATCTATCTATACTTATAATAAATCTGTAGAGAGGTCAATTCTGTACATGAAAAATATTTCCAAAATAACTATCAGGGGGTGATTAGGGATCGATACTGATGCCAAAAATGCAATCTGTAAAATTTTTGTCTGTCTGTCTGTCTGTCTGTCTGTCTGTATAACCGTTATAGAAACAAAAACTACTCGACGGATTTTAAAGAAACTTGGTATTTTCATACTCCTGAGCTGGTTATAGTATACTTTTCATCACGCTACCATCAATAGGAGCAGAGCAGTGAAGGGAAATGTTGGGAAAACGGGAGACGTTACTCCATTTTTTTAGCTTTCGTCGCGTGTGCAACCTTAATGGTTAAAGCTAGACAGAAATCATTTCATGACGGAAATGTTCTCCTTAAAATTATATAAAAAATATCCCACGACAGCATATGTCTATCTTTTATGGTTGACTCACAATAACACGTGTAACTCCCGATAGCTTAGCAGTTCGAAGCTTTCTGATTATAATATTTGTCTACTCTTACGTTTATAACACTCTCAGTCACCCCTAATTGAAAAAGTTAACATTATTAACTATTCCATAAAAAAGAATCATATAAATCGGTATAGAAACACCAAAGTTATACATGAAATACGCTAATAATAAGCCATCGCGCGTGAATACTGAATCATGCTATAAAGATTATTTTTGAGAATCGGTCGCCGCGCTCGACGCGTCTAGCAGGCGAAGGTATAAAATTTCGTTCTATAGGTACTTAAGTCTCATGTGAACGTGATCTAAACAATATTACCAATACATTAACTTAATAACACACAAGGAGTTACACGCTGACGGAGTCGCGGGCACAGCTATTAACAATAATATTGTGAGGTTCCGTATTGCGATATTTTTCAACAGTATTAGAGATTGACATATTATATTTCCCTACTAAATTAAGAAAGTTAATCTGTCTGTTACATCAAAATCACTGAACCGTGAGGAAGGACATAGGCTACTTTTTTTTACGAAAAACGACGGAAACGCGGACGAAGTCGCGGGCAACAGCTATCTATACTAATAATATAAGGCTGAAGAGTTTGTTTGTTTGTTTGAACGCGATAATCTCAGGAACTACTGGTTCGAATTGAAAAATTATTTTTTAATTAAATAGTCAATTTATAGAGAAAGGCTATATATCATTACTCCAAGGTCAATAGGAGCGGAGCGCCAATGAAGACTGCTTCAAAACCGGGGTTAAATTTAACGTTAGCCCAAAGTAACTATTCCACGCGGACGAAGTCGCGGGCAAAAGCTAGTTATAAATAAAAATCAGTAACAACGTTTCATTCCCTTTAGAAGAATAAAATATTTAAAAAACACTCATTACATCATTACATCAATATAGTAATAAATATACAACGTGTAACAGAATAAACGCAATTCCTGAATGTAGTTGGTTAAGAATCGGCTTCTGAATCGATTTTTGTCATAAAAAATAGGTGTTAAATTTTGACGGACTTAAAATGGAAACACAGTATCATGACAAATTAATACAATCCTTAATTCAAAGAAATGCGCTCGTGTGCGTGTCGGCCGCTAACATTACATGTGTGTATGCGTCTGCGTAAGGATATTGTATGACGCACATACGTTTTGCGTTTAATAAGGATAACTATTATAACTAAAACTAAAACAACATCCGTAACTAAATATATTGAAACCAAACCTTGATATAATATCTAAAAATGTCAAGATTTGGTTTCAATTTATTTAGTTACGGATGATGTTTTAAACTTATAATTTAATATCCTAATTGGGGTGTCTGAGGTATTGCGCTTAATCTATTACACCTTATTAATATATAGCAATATTGATATGATATATATGATATGTAGCAATATTGATTGTCCTAGTAAGCAGGACCAGCATTCTACCAAGCATTTTGATCCTGAATATAATCCTTCACTGAACTCTCGACAATATGAAGTTGATCGTAATAGCTTGTTATTTCTTTCAACCATTCATTATTGCAAACTTTTTGCAGTAGTAAAAATATTTCTTTAAACGGCCTTAGAATATATGAGTTTCAAAATAATAACTTATGTCTCAAGAAGCCCAAAGTGACGTCATCGTCTGCGTTGCCTTCTTTCCACCTATGTCAAGGTCGGCGAAATAACAATCAAATTACAAAATACTAAAATAGATCTTAGTAATCTTACTAATATTATAAATACGAAGGTTTGTGAGAATGGATGGATGTTTGTTACTTTTTACGCAGTTACTTTTTACGCAAAAACTACTGAATGGATCGGCATGAAATTTGGTAAATAGATAGTTGATATCCTAGAATAATACATAGATAGATAGAATATACTTTGTTGCACACTAAAATTTAAATACACCTATTTAACAATATTGCTTATTTATTCTATGGTTACAATGGTTATTATCGCTGAAAGCGATATCTTCCAGACAACCTTTGGAAGGACTTTAAAAACTTTAGTAGTGTACTACATAAACTCATAAAAACATATATATAATACATATATATAAATACAATACAATACAATACATAAGTAATTAACTAATACAATAAATATAATGTGTTCTTTAACGTCATGTGCAGAGAAAACAAAAGAATTATCATAAATAAGCTACTTTCATAAATAGCAACTTTTTATCGCCAGAACTCCTACGGGATCGGGATTTATGTGGGAAAACCACACGAACAAAGTCGCAAGCAGAAGCGAGTAAATATAATAATGGGTAATAATAAACTCGTCATTTCTCACCTGGTGGTTTCGTCTTCACCATAAGCGGCACCGAAGGCGGCGATGACCCCGCCCTTGAATGTGCCACAGCCCTCACAGAATACGTGGCACCACATGAAAGAGCCCTCAGCACTACACTGGCTGCTTCTCCACCCGTTTCTATCTTTCGTTCTTCCTCAGAACGAGTGCTGATTGACTCCAGACCATCGCCCGTATCATCACGGACGCGAAGCCAAGAGATTGTGAAACCTGTTGACCAATAGCATTTAAGGGACAATAATCTAATGGCTAAGGTGAGATCGAGAGGTTGCAGGTTCGAACCCCACCCATTATACTATTGCCAAGAACCGCTCCGGACTCAAGTATTTTTAGTTAATATGGATTCCATCCACATTGCTAGTTCACATAAAAAAATCTACATAAAAGAATATACATCGAACGTAGTAGAGTAAAAAACTTTTTACCAAAAAATTAAACCGACTCCCAAAAAGCACTGCAAAGTGAAAAATAACATTAATTTCGGTAGTCGGTGTCTTTAGTTTTGTATTTTCGTTTTTGGCACCGACTTCCGAAATTAATGTTATTTTTCACTTTGCAGTGCTTTTTGGGAGTCGGTTTAATTTTTTGGTAAAAAGTTTTTATTTCACTCTTTTTAGTTGGTTGATTTTTAATTTACCTAGTTACAAGAGCCTAAATGTCAACTACTTATAACATTTTATAAAATATTGCTTTTCCCAATGCTGGGCCGTTAATTTTTGAGGAGTTCTCCTGGTACTTCACCATCAGCTATACATCACCATATGCATTGTGACGAACATAAAGTGCTTAATATCCATATTCAAGTAATCGAATCGCAATCCACGAAATACTTATTATTGAGTAGTTTCGGTGGCCATCTGTGGTCTTCCTCATCAGTTCCACTTCCCCAAATGGTACTTTTTGAGAGCAACTGCACAAGTTACTATAAGAAATACCCAAAACGCCATAGGTGTGTCTATAATATTTGAAGAGTTCCCTCGATTTCTCCAGGATCCCATCATCAGATCCTGACTTGGTGACAAATGGTACCAATTTCGAAGTATACCCTATCAAACAAAAAAAGAATTTTCCAAAACGGTTCAGCCGTCTTCGAGTACTCGACGATCATACATTAAAAAAAAAAAAAAAAATATACGCTTCGAATTGATAACCTCCTCCTTTTTTTGTCGTCGGTTGAAAATACAAATACACACTTAGGTCCAGAATCGCGTAGTGAGCTAGGTGTGCACGGGCGCGCTTTCAAGTGGGACTGATGTTCACAGTTCCAGCGTAAACGCTTCAATTTAATTTCGACTTTAATTAAGTATATTTTAAGTTGACTTTTAAGTAATTCACTTGTAGAGCGTTTTGATTTTTTATAAGGTCCTATTTTTTTTGGATAATACTATGTTATATAATAGTATGGTTAGTTGTTGAAAAGTCGAATTCAGAATTTAAATAAAGACGTAGTAAACAGATTATCTTCCGCTAGCTAAGCCTTTTTTTCCGGGTGGGAAAATTATCGAATGACTTCTTCCGCTGAGTGGAGCGCAAGGGAGTGTCAGACTTCTACTGACTAAAAACCCACCCTGTTCTTTCAGCTACCCTTAAGTTCCGGGGCCGCGGTATTTCATTAGAATATTCCCCGGTGTTACGATTCCGGCAAGTAATAGCCATATGGGGCTCTATCACTAGTGCTGACGACTCTTTGAGGTGCGCGTAGAACACGACGCACCGCCGCGTGACCCGGGCCTGGTTCTTACCGGACGGTGAGCTACCCCTGTTCGCCGTCCGCATGCCCGCACCTATAGCGGTGGCCGGAGATCGACTCGCGATCCCCGACACCCGGGGCATCTCCCGCGGCGGCTGTAGCGTGAGGAAGAAAGATGACTCTTCCTCACGCCTCCTCCTTCGCCAGCATGATTGCTTCGCAGAAGGAGGCGACTGCATCCTGCATCTCTCACACCACACCATGGTCAGCACCTGCGTCAGATGGAAGGTGAGAACGCTGTGGCGTCTCTCAAGCTACTCCTCAAATAGGGGACTTATTGCCACGATTGCGGCGTGCATATCACTCGGTTGCGACAGCCGCTCTTTCCATGCTGCCGTGAGATCGCACCGGAGCTCTGTCCACTGTGCCGCGGTTTGCCGCGATGTTTCACCCCGGCTTAGCACCTCCATGCGCCAAATGTACACGCACTCGAGGCCTACCACCTCCAGATCCCACGACAGCAATCCGGCAAGGAGGTTCGCCGCCTCGCCGGAGATCATGTGGTATCCCCGGATCATCCGAATTCCGCTAGCTAAGCCTAGCCCCACCATCCATGTATCGCAAGGCGCCCGACATTTAAAGCAGCTAGCAGACGTTCTACAAAGTCCTACTATTTCTATTTACTTTTTGAAAATTCAATCCTATTTACGAACGCGTATTATTGATATTGGATTTTAGATTGGTTTTATTCAACATAAGGTGAGCGAAGGTTGGTTAAGGAAAAGTTTTGCCGTAGTCGTAATCTTTGTGTAATGTTTATGAAAACGAAAACTCATGTTTATAATAAGTAGCTTTGATCTCAGAGGCGTAAAAGTGAAACAGTTTATTCAAATTAGTATTAACTGACTATGAATAAAATTTACATCTTTGTCTTGGAGATAGATAATAAGGTTACGTAACAATTTCATTTGAAAAAAAAAACCATATTCTTAGTTCAAATTACTTTGAAAAATCAGATTCTAAATAATTTTTTTATAAAGAATCTACTAATCGTTATTTCAAATATGCATATAAAAAAATCCTTTTACTTACCTATAAGAGCCTTCGCGCACTAGAGATTTAAGTTGGCCGATAGTTCAGTCGCAATCGTACAACGATTATGCTCAAACTGTCGCTCGATAGTTTATTCTCGTGGCGGTGCGCGCACTATTCGATTGAATTCGGCCGACACAGTCCATTTGTAGTCGAGCAGACAGACTGAAAAATCGCCTGACAAGTGCGCGCACACACATACTGCGTCATACTGACTGTGCGATCGGTCGATAGTCGATCGACAGTTTAGTTGAATGTAATGCGCGTACTCGCATAAAACTTCATGCACATAGGTATGCAATCGGCCGATAGTCGTTCGATATTTTGATCGAATAGGGATCGGGCAGTCGGATTCGATAGTTCGGTCGTACAACTGTTCATTGTCAAGTGCGCACACTGCCATATAACTCTATACTGATCCTCTGACCGATCAAACTATCGGCCAACTTAAATCGCTAGTGCACGCATGCTCTAAATATGCTTAGTTTGTTAAGCAGATGTTTTATTCAAACTTTATAAAAAGAAATTGTATTTAGAATTTGCTTATCTTTATTTTATTCATGCAAACGTTTCGTACCTTTTTTATATAAGTAAGCTTCATATTATTATGGACTGAAAGTTTTTATGAATAGACATGATTAAATAAATGTCTTTAAAGTTTACTAATAAGATAAAACATATTTCAAAGATCCAAAACTTTATGACTACTCTATTAAATTGTTTTCAGTATCACGAAGTTAAAAACTTAGGAGATGGTTTTCTATGTTCACAAATCGTTATTATTTAGATAATACAAATAATAATTATCATTTACTTATCATTATCTTTTTTATGTTTTATATTTATTTTTCTCGGCAAAGCCGGGACGAGTTGATAGCATAGGCCTAAGCCAAGTGTTCATCAATAGGGTTAAGAGTGGATACAGTAGGGTGAATGATCACTGGTGGTGTGGATGCTTTGGTGCAGGTTATAAGGTTCACATTGCAGAAACTTTCTGACTAGCATGCATGTTTTTAATATCACTGCTTTCTGCAGCAGTTGGTAAATACTTGGGGGTAAATTTAGAGAACGGAGGGATCGATGAAGTTGTTTGGGTATTACGCCAGTAGTTGATACCTAATACTATAGAGACTATTGTGACTTTTTGTAAATTCCAAAGATGGATTATTTTGTCTTTTAGCTCAGTATATTTGGAAAGTTTTTCAGCAATATTGTAGTCTGTAAGTTATGTGTGTTTATTTTTATCTTTTTTGATTGTTTTGGAAAGTCTTCTTTTACTTATAAGAGAACTTCTTATGTTGCAATTTTTATATAAAAACTTTAAGAAATAATTCAGCAAGCTTTTTAATTCTTTTTACAATTTTAATCTTTTATTCTTTTAAATGAATGCTACAATTAGGTAGTATAATTTGAATTAACAAACTTTGGTTTGAGGAGACCATTGTCTTGTGATTTCAATAAAAATCTAAATTATTCACGTTCTGTACGTTGTGGGCCTTCGAGGGTTCCGATGTAATGGGGCAAGTATAGCCGTCTTAAGTAAACCTATTTCAAATAAAATTAGTGTAATCTAGGAGAATGAATAGGGTCACTTTGGGTAGGTATAAAAGTATAGTATTATACGAAAAAAGATATAGGAAATGAGGTCAAATGAATTCGGGTTCGAAATGTATCTACATATACGAGTAGTATATGCTATTTCTACCATTAAACTCTGGAACATACTGCCCCTTGACATCAAGAAGGCCGAGTCTAAATTTTATTTTAAGCGTAAAATGAGAAACCACTACTTATAAGTAGTGGTTTCTCATTTTTATTTACTAAAAATGATAGGCTTAAGTATACTTAAGCCTATCATTTTTAGTTTCATCTTCGCCATAATTATAATTATTGTGAGTTCTCTTAATCAGAAAGATTATTATAAAACATCGTATTTATTAGTTCATTATTTTACCATATAAATATATTTTATTTTAATTTTAATATAAATATACAGTATTTGTATATTCTTTAGATAATTTAAGACATTATTTTCTTGTACACCTACCACAATGTAGTCTTTTTAACCCAAAGGTTGACTGGTAGAGAATGACTTGTGGCATTAAGTTCGCCCATGTACCACTATTGTACAGTCGGCCAAGAAAGTGGTGTACCACCCTAAGGTTGAATATCGCTTGCAGATTCATAGGTGATAAAGATTAGTTTCGCTTGCAGATCGATCTGACAACTTCTATTGCTGTCTTTATCTGATTATTGATAACGACTATTACTGTTTGTAACGTGACAGCTGTTCTTAGTTTGAACTTGATGGAACCAATGACGTCGTAAAATCAACGGCGGGGGGCTGTAGATTTTGATGACAAAATTGTATCTACAAATTCAGAATTGTAATCAACAAGTTACATAAAATTGTAAAGGCACAAGGCGAGTCCACAAACCTACAATTTCTGTAAACTTGTAATTAC
The DNA here is from genome assembly GCA_943138885.2 of Tholera decimalis. Classification (NCBI taxonomy): domain Eukaryota; kingdom Metazoa; phylum Arthropoda; class Insecta; order Lepidoptera; family Noctuidae; genus Tholera; species Tholera decimalis. The sequence continues at coordinate 19,842,368 of OW964565.2, forward strand.
AATATCAATAAAAAACAAGCTAAAAATAGATTTATCCTTTTATTAAATTTCTACAATCAATTTTAAAATACTTATAACAAACAAAAACATAGCATATATAGTAATATTTAGAAGATATTGAAAATTTTTAAAAATTAGAAACGGGTGTAACCGCCGTTGGCCTCTATAACCTCTAAAAGACGAGACCTCATTGAACCAACAAGCCGTGAGCAAATATCGGTTCCCCGCATTTCCTCCCAGATATAATTACAGTGACTAATAAGAGCTTGTTTGGTTCTTTCATTTTGATGCGACCATCGTTGGACCATAAGGCCCCAAAGATTTTCTATCGGGTTGAGGTCCGGCGATCTTGAGGGCCACTGAATTACCCTTACGTCAGTGTGTGAACGAAACCAGGCTCTTACGATCCTCGCATTATGAATTGAACAATTATCTTGAACAAAATCAAATTGTGGCACTTCGTTCTCCGGGTAAACATTACGGACTGTCGGTAGCATTGCATTCTGAAGCACGTCGATATAATTTACAGCCGTCGCTCGAGGAGGTAGAGAACACAATTCTCCTACACCATCCGTACTCATCCAGCCCCAAATATTTACGGAAATTCGACCTGATTCTCTATTTGGGATTACATGATCATCTTTATACCGTGTTGAATTATATCGCCAAAGGTGAAGACGTCCATGCTGACTGGATTTAAACGTTTTTTCATCACAAAACACTGTATTAGACCAATCAAACTCTAAGTGCTCTCTGGCGAAGTTCAGACGAGCAAGTCTGTGAGCATCCGTCAAATATATTTTCTTGGCGTAATGCCTGTGGTGCAACCCCATGTAATGTAGATGATTCCTTATTGTTTGGGCACTCACATCGAACATCTCCGCAAAATGTTTTGTGGGCTTAAAACCATTGATTTCATATACCCGTCTCATGAATTCTCTATCGTTATTGGAGAGTGCAGGCCGGCGACCACTTCTTCTGTGATCCAACAAACTTCCCTCCTCTCCTTCACGACGAATCCAAAAGCGGACAGAACGCCTCGATATATTCAAATTCCGGGATATCGCACTGATACTGCTTCCCTCATTAAATTGGGCAATTATTTGTGCTCTTTCGGCAATGGTCAAGTTGGCAGGCATTGAGATGATTTTATATGCAGTTGATTGAAAAATAACACGGAAAATATATCGATTTTTTGCATATATTTGACAAAATGTCAATTGTCAGTTTTCTTTTTCAAATGGAATTCGGTTGTCTAAATAGTTTTTATTACTTTTGTTTGGAAACATTTCAATTGCTTTGTAGAAACTAATGTCCTTTTCATTTATACTAAAGGTTAAAATGTCATGTACTTATATGTGACATATGACGTATGAATACTAAATACATAGGTTTACGTCATGATAATGTTGTCTCTTTCAGTAATATCTTTTTATAACGAACCTTGTTGTAATTTTCGATGACCGGGAAACTAAATCAAAACTGGTACACCACTTTCTTGGCCGACCGTACATAAAGTTTAAATAAATAAATAAATAGGTATACCACGGTATGAATTTTCGAACCAAATGTTAATGTTTTCTCAAAGGCGGGTGGATTTTCAAACAAAATTTTACCACCCTTAGTTTCACTTAATTACCTATTTTATAGCAAATCGAAATGAAACTATCATGAATTCATGCTTCCAGACTAACCGAATCTAACTGAGAACCAGTTTTTTTTACATGAGGTGATTGCTTATCAGGCCTCCACAATCCAAACCCTTTGGCCAGACGGGTGTCAAATTTTGTTGTTTTTGACAAATTTGCATATGGTGGAGCAGGTGGTCGAGTTGTGGCGTGGTTCAATTTTAAAGCGGGAGCGATTGGAAACGCTGTGATTTGCACACAATACGTCATTTATGAATGCACATAGATGTAATTGCAGTGAGGTAATGTTTGACGCGCCATGTCAGTATCAAGTCAGAGTACGCTGCATGGCCCAAGTTAAAAGCGCCGGGAGGCCCCACCAAGCATTCTAAACAGTTAGTTCCTTAGATTACATTTCATCATGGTTTTGGTGCTTAGCCTTTATCCAACTATATTAAGGTTGGCTTCTAGTCTAATCGGGTGTAGCTGGGTACTAGTATTTTACATAGGATATGTTAAAAGATACTCTTTTCTCAATAAATACCTCACATGTCACTTTATTGAAAACCTTTTTTTCTTTTTTTTTTTAAATCATCGAATGACTTCGTCCGCTCTGGGTTAAGCGGAAGGGTGTGTCAGACTTCTACTGACTGAAAACCCACCCTGTTCCTTCGGCTGCCCTAAAGTTCCGGGGCCGCAGTATCTCGATAGAACTATCCCGCAAACCCCGGCGAGAGCAATTACCTAATGACATAAAAAATATTATACCACAATAGCTCGTCATCGCTAGTTACAATTTTAATTATAAACATGTCACCCCCTCAATGCATCTATTTTTCTAGAAGTAGGTACTTTGTTTGTCCTGTATGCTGGATAACAAGGATTTATTTATTTGGGGAAAACAAACAGTTACTAAAAGCACTTATTCTCAACTGTCAAGTATCATACAGTATATAATAACATATGTGTATCCCACTGTATTATCCATAGATAAAATTGTACTATATGAAGAAGTTACAACACTCACAAAAAAACACAATAATTATGGAGTCGAAATAAAATTGAAACAATGAGAAAGAAAAATAATCTGTATAAAAACAATTACTTACAATCAAGCAAACTGAATAAAATAATAAATAACATAGGATAATAATAACAATTAAATGTGTCCCAAATCTTCTACAGCAACTATTTGAATGCATTGAAATAGTGACTTTCCTGATAATTATGTAGTTTAAAATATTACCTATACACTGTCATTTACTCACCGTGTGGTGGAGCCGTGGGGTGATGTGTGGTTCGCCACGTGAGCCTTGCGTCAGTGTGCGCGGCGTGGTCCAAGCTAAGAGCGGGAGCGGCGGGTGGCGCCGCACATTCCACGCGGTAAGTCACTTCTTCAGAACCAAAGGTATTGCGCGCTGAACAAGTGTAGTTACCACTTGTTGATGCGTCCACTTCTGTTTTAAAAAGTTTTCCATCAGAATTTGATTTAAAATAAGATTTTAAATTAATTAATAGGTTGAAAAATTTGAACTGCGTATTTTGACGACACACTGACGCTGTGCTGCGCGTTACGGCTTCAAGTCCCGCAACGGAATAAATGATTGTAAGACCGATAAATAGTTGTTCCGGATCTGGGTGTTCATAAAAATGCAATCATGATACAGGAGCAAATCCTCTCTCTGTATGTACCTATGTCTGTTTGCAATTATCTCAAAAACTACTGAACAGATTTTCACGTGGCTTTCATCAATGGATTGAGTGATTTATGAGCAAGGATGTGTATAATGAATAATCTATGTCATGTCATTCCTACCATGTATAGCGAGATGGCCATGCGGTGTGAGATGTGTCCTCGGATCGTGCGTGACGGGACGGTCACCTCGCAGCCATCGAGCCCGCGGCGCCGGCTCGCCCCGCCACGCACACGCTAACCGTAAGGAGTGACCGCATTGCACCCGAGCCCACACGCCGAAGGAAAGGAGTCTTGCCCTCGCTGTTTAGTATTAAAAAGATAAGGTTTTGAAAACAAGGCAGAAATACTGAAGGAAGGAATACTTCATAGTAGTAAAATTATGCAAGGTTTTTCACTGTTCCTCACATCAGAGATGTATTGTGCAATCGTAAAATGATACAGAAGGGGTGATTATAGAGAATTTTAGCTTAATAGTTAGCGTGTCGTTACCCTAGCTAGAACTGGCTAGAAGTGACGAAAAGAAACATCTTGTTGTTAGTAGGAGTCTGACAAATCCCTTTGTCTATCCTAAGGCGAAGATATTTATGAGGTATTCCACACATAAAAAATTTAGGCAATACTTGTCAAATAATATTATTAGAAAAGTAAGACTTGCGCATTAGAAAAGTGAATCCGTAAAAGAAACATGTGAAAATCGCTGCGAAATTACGTAAATTTACAATAATTGAAATTGATGTCGTATTTCGATCAATAATGTAAATGAATAAGTGATATGGTAGCACAAAAATAGATAGATTATTAAAATCTGTCAAAATTTTGACTTACCTCTTGACGTAGTAGTAGCAGGTTGTGGGGGCGAAGGTTCTCCTTCCCCGGCCACTGAATGCGCGGCCACCCACGCCTCGTACGTGGCTCCCTCAGACAACGACCTTAGCTCTGTAGACCCTCCAAGACCAACGAAAGGATCCCCTTCCTCCACTTGAACTGTTGTGGTTATTGGTGGTCTGTCCCTAAGAGAGACGACTAGAACTTAGTACTCAAATCGAATACAAAACCGTAGGTAATTTCTTTTAGGTGCTAGCTTCTAATGCTCGCCTGTGTTACTTTTTAAAAGGAGGTAAATTTTATGTTTCTGGGGTAAATCTAAGTCTGTGCCAAATTTCATCAAACTTGGTTAAGTGACGTGAAAGTGTAACAATCAGACAGAAAGAGTTACTTTCACTTTTATGAAGAGATTTTTTAATCGTTCCGTTAAATTAGTTCCAGGCTATATTATAATTTCACGTGGTGTTGGAAGTAAAGAAGAACATGACTCCCCGTTAGTGTCGTAAGAGGTAACAAGAGAACGGGTAGCAGAAATTTCTGTGAATTTGAAGAACCTCATTGCGATCGTCAGTTGTCAAGCTTGGCGATTATTAAAAATCCTCCAAGTAAAAAGCACTATAAAGAAATTGCTCCTATAATACCCGGCAGCTTGTCTATGGCCTATGGCCAGCAGTAGACGTCTTTCCGTTTAAAAGATGAGTCTGATGATATCGTAGTCATTATCACCTATTAAAACGATTATATTTACTGACCTGCCAAGTTCTCTATAAAAGACGGTGTAGTATAAAAGAGGCCCGTTAGGTCGGCTTGGAGGCAGCCAGCTCACTGCCAGAGATGTCACAGAAGTCGCCACTACCTTCACTGCCGCTGGAGATCCCGGTACTAAGAACCGAAAAAAAAACTCCTTTTAACATGTCTACCGCATAGCTGGGGTACTCCATCTTCTTAGTTTTCGTTGTTAGTTTGATATACGTTATAGATATGTAAAAGTGGATTATACATAAAATATTATGTAATATAAGCCTGATATAGTGGTGATAGACCGATTAGAGCGACGCACAATGATTGTTGATATAGTCATGTCATGTCATGAGGGACCACCCTCATGACGAGAACCTAGTGAAAGCTGACAAAAAAAATAAAAACTAAGTATCTTGTTCTGGCTCGCGAGGTTGTCGATATGTGGGATGTGGATTCAGCAATCATTGTGCCGATAGTCGTTTCAGCCAATAGTATAGCCAAGAGCCAATCGACATCTGAGGAGGCTCTCGTTGGGCAGTTAGATCAAGAGTTTGGCCCAGAAAGCAGTATTCCTGGACACAGCGCGCAATGTAAGGAGGTTCTCCTCTCAAAAATCCTGACCACCGGTAGCTTGGACTCTGTTTCCGATACCAGCGGGATACTATTTTATATATTTTCAAATGGTTTTTTATATGAATATTTAAAAATGTATGTAATATGTATACGTAAATGTAATAAATGGAATAATAATAATAATGTATCCTTTATTTCAGGCAACTAGGTTTCTACAAAACAATAAACAAGTACAAAATCTTATAAACTAATACATAACAAAATTATTAACAAAAACTACTTAAGAAGTATAGCTTAACGGCTGATGTATTTCTTTCGCTACGGGTTACTTAACATCATCATCATTCCTATTCTTAAAAATATAAAATTAAATAAATCTAATTTTATATTTTGTTAATGTTTAAGAATATTTTGTTAAGTTAGTTATCACTTCTACTAAGAATGCTGGTTAACCTGTAATTGGCAACTGTGTAAGACTAAAACGATTTGTTACCTATTGTTACAATATTTTACAAACAGAAGCTGGTGGTGAACCTTTTTTTAATAAATAAATAAATATTCATGTATGTTAACATGTAAGCTTTATTCATTCAATACTATAAAAAACTTTTTTGCAAAAAATAAAACCGACTTCCATATCAAAACACTACAAAGCCAAAAATAATTTTAATTTCGGTAGTCGGTGTTATTGGTTTTGTATTTTCTTTTTTTTTCACACCGCCTTCCGAAATTAAAATTATTTTTGGCTTTGTAGTGTTTTGATATGGAAGTCGGTTTTATTTTTTGCAAAAAAGTTTTTATTTTCGTGCTTTTTAGTGGGTCAGTGAATTTTCCAAATCGGTTCGTAAATGACGGAGTTATGCGCGAACAAAAAACGCAATGCAGCGTAAACGAAAAGATCATCAACGTAAACATTTTTTTAGACTTTTGTTGATTTTTCAGAAACGGCCTGTACGATTTCGATAAAATTTTCATGGGACCATTTGGGAAGTATACCCTTTCTAACAAGATCAGAATTTTTCAAATCGGTTGGCAAACGACGGAGTTATGCGTGGACAAACATAAAAAAAAAAAAAAAAAAAAAAAAAAAAAATATACAAACATCCGAATTGAGAACCTCCTCCTTTTTTAGAAGTCGGTTAAAAAGAAAGATATCTCAAAGATTAAAAAAATATAGCTTACCATCTTGCTGTGTGGTACAATGTATAGGATGAGCGGGCACACCATCGCCTGAAGCGGTATAAGCCAATGCCTGAACTGTATAGTTAGTATGAGGCTTCAACGCAAGTAGAAGCGTTTCCACGCCTGCAACTCGCTTCACCTCCGCTCCCGCTCCTGAATTGGACCCTCCGTTCCCACGCACCTCCCACTCCAACCAATCAGTCGCTGGCAACAAACAACTGCCATCACTCAGCTTGGATTTAAAATACAATCTGACTATCGGGCGTTACAGCGTTATAATTGAATCGTACATTATCAATACTTATAAATAAAAAAATATAATAAATTAATTATTTTTTGTGTATGTGTGTATTGATTTTGTAATGTGAGTTTTTGTATGGGACTATTGTTTACTGAAATTAATGTATTTAATTTTTAAATATTTACTCACTATGTTCCGGGCGGTAAAGTAATTTATAGCCAAGTAGAGCGCCATGATGCGCGTGCGCGGGTGGCGGAGACCATTCTACTTTTATACTTTGTGGTGAGACTGCACGGCATCTGACAGCGCGGGGACCCTCGGATGGTACTGTTGAAGATAATTTTATCACCATTTATTTAATTATTTAAACTGTATGTACAATGGTGGTGGTCACATGGGTGGATTAATGCAACTGATATTTTTTTTATGTATCTTTTGTAAAGGATTTTATTTAGAGTGGGTAGTGTGAAACAACAATGTGGGTAGGATTCACATTATTATCAATCTTTGTAATACCTCCATATAAGCTAAATATGCTTGTATCGGAATGAGTTCAAGGTAATGTGTATGGGTGGGGTTCGAACCTGCGCCCTGTCGATCACAAGGCCGACACCTTTGCCACTAGGCTATTGCCTCTTGATAAAGTTTATCAGAAGTATACTTGCCGCTTTCCTGAGTCAAAGTGTTAACAGGAGCCGTGGCAGGTCCTGCGCCTGCGCTGTTGAAGGCTCTAACGCTCACAGAATAACTGCAAAAAGATTTTTGGTTAATCCCCATCGCCTCAAGACCCACTTTTCCTTGAATTGTATCATTTTCTCACCGTGTGTAATGTTCCAGACCTTCGATAATGTACTTGGTTATTTGTCCCCTTACAGTCGCGAACTCCATGCCAACGTTTGCTCCTCCAGCCAAGGTCCCGTCAGCTGATGGCCACCACCAGACTGTGTAGCCGAGCAGTTCTCCGTTCCACGTTGATGATGGAGGTGCCTTTAGAAATAAAGTAATGGTTAGATGTAGTACAGTCATGACATTTAGCAATGAGGACTACTGAATAGTTGATGTTCCATTTCATAAAATTGGCTATAATTAATTAATATGTATTTCAAACGCCTCTTTCCTTATGAGAGTTTTTTGTATCTATTTTTACAATATAATTTTACCGTTTTATACAGAATAAAAACAATATAACTTTTTAGACAATTGGTCTCTTACTCTCTTACCAATTGTGTAAAAATAATATTGTTTGGATATGACTTTTTGATGCAAAGATAAAATAAACTAATGATCAATAACTAATGAACATAGCAGATGGTATATATTCAAAATAGACTCTGACCTCTAGTTTATTTTGGTGTTAATTTTCAGGGTAGTCAGAAAAGTAACACTAGCGTTATATACTTAAAATTCATGGAAAGAAAATACATCTAAAAGTGTTATTTGTAATCTATTTGCAAATTTCCAAAATAAATACCCTTTATCATTTGACTTTAAAGACTATAAATTAAACCTGTAATTAAATGAATATAAAGGATTGATGATACTGTTGGCGCAGTGATAAAGCGATTGGGTGTGCTGCGTATCGTGGGTTCGTTTCTCGCACTGGAATAAGTGTTTAAATGGACTGAAAATAGTTGTTTCGGTTTTGGGAATTAATAAAAAGGTACCCAATGTAAAATAATTACCCAGCGTGCGGCAAATAAATCGATAGGCAATTTGGTTATCAATTAAGTTCTGCGAGTTTACAAAAAAGTGGCCAACGGAGAGTCGGACTCGCCCCATGCAGGGTTCTGTAGGAGCAAGCATAGATAAGCAATAATGAAAGAAATAGTTATATTTGTGGTTTTCGATATCTGAAAAACTGCTGACTATATCTCGTCCAAACTACTTTTCGTTGAAAGTTCGAATCTACAGCAAATGTTTTTTAGTTTAAGATTTTTCATTTTATTATTAAAAGTTAGAAGAAGGCCACACATTTTACAACTTTGGAAGAAACTATCTTTCAAACGGTTGACTTTGAGAAAAAAGTACGTAATTTTTAAAGACTTATCTATAGCCACCCCACACGTATAGCTTTGATGAAAATTGTATTAAAGGTTCTGTTTTTGCCATTCGGCTACGGAACACTAAAACTCTACTTCTTCATACCTGCCAAGCCAGTTCAATAGTCGAGGACCTTGGAGCCGAAGCTCTCAAGCTGATTGGAGCTCTTGAAGGTGGTTCGTGCAAAGTAAGCGCCAGTAAAGCCCGCGTATGAGCTGACGCAAATTGGGCCGTCACCGTCCGGGCGCGTACTAAATACGCTGTAGCCGGTTCTAATCCTGTTATTGTCGCACTCTCCGTCCTGATGCGAAAGAAAAGTACTGTGAACACTTGGTATGAAGGCATTTTAATTTAGGTTACGAATATCTTTTTTGCTGCTCTCACCAAAAGTATAATACATTTATTTGATCTACTGTCGTTGTTGTTGTTCAGAGGTCTAGACTCTAGACCCCTAAACAAAAACATCCTTTACGACAGGGATCGAGAATAGCCCGTTACATGATCATTATATTAAAATTAAAATAATTTTATGTTTGAGTCGTTACCCGTGGACCCGTTAATGGGTCGAACCACCGGTCATTTTAATTATCCGTTTCTAACTGATGTTTTCAGTTTATATCTGTATAATTAAAAGTCCAGGAATCAATTCCTAATACCATGAGACATGGTCATTAAATTTACCCGTGGACCCGTTAATTGGTCGAACCACCGGGACTCCGGGTACCGACTCTAATGTTTTCGACGCTGATTCTCATTAGAATGTAAAACTGCAACAAAATGTAAACACACAAACATTTTTGTTTGGTACCCGTAGATGATCTAGCTTTGTTTTCGGAAAAACATCTGAATTTAAACAACGGTAGATATATAATTCTGATACTTGTATCAGAATTAAAAAAAGAAAAAACTTACTCAGAATAGGAATCCGGGGCATGCGCTGACACCGAAACATTATGAGTATCAGCGTCCCTCCAGGAATCTGAATTGGTGGAGTCGTGTTTACGGTACTGCACCACGTAGCCCAGAACTGGAGAGTTACCGTCGTATGGTCTTCTCCATTGGAGACGAACCGATCGAGATGTGGTCTCTAACACTCTGAAGTTAGCGGGTGGTTCGGGAGGCTCTAAGAGTGAAAGAGAATAATTATGTTGGTATACGCTATCTTGCGGAATATAAGCAGCAGTTATTATTGTTGAGAAGCTTGTGGCTAAATAACAGGGATGGTCCGAAATTCGGTTCACATTCGGTTCAACCGAATTTCGGCAGCTTGAACCGAACTTCGGCATTTGGCCGAAATTCGGTTCAGATGCCGAACATTCGGCACAAGAAAAATAATACTTACTTGCACTATTTTGACTAAAATTTTATAGAATTAGAATAGCATTACTGTTATAAAATTATGTCTTTTTGAGTAAAAGACATAATTTTATAACAGTAATGCTATTCTCATGGTCATATATCTCTCTCATGGTCATTTATTTTAGTTACGAACATGGTAAATGTAAATCTTAAATTAAATCGGTTCTTCTTATTAGTCTCGATAATCTGTGCCTAATTAATTTGACATAATAATTAGACATACTATTACAAAAATTAAATAAACTTATTATTCTTCTAACAAACATCTGAATTACAATTCGTAAATTGAATTAAAAAATCACGTTTTTGATTCACAAACTAAACATTCATTAACTAAAGGGTACTTATTTTTCATATCAACAAGCTTTTCTCATCTATCTACTCACTCATATTTAAAATTTACTAGAGGCAGGCTATGGTGCAAAAACACCAAAAACTCTGCCTTATCTGGCAGAAGTTTGTTACGTTTTTTTTTTTCGTATGTACGTTTCCTGCCCACGATAAAAGTTGCTCAGAACATACAGAGCTTCCAGGAGACGATAAATATATTCGAGATTGAAGTAAATGTGTAAACAAGTCACGACGTGTCTTGAATTGAACCGAAATTCAGCCGAACTTCGGCCGAACTTTTCATTTTAACCGAATGTTCGGCCGAAGTTCGGATTCGGTTCAAACCACATTCGGCCCATCTCTACTAAATAACAGTCACACGATTCGATCTTCAAGGTCCAGCAATACTTACCAAGGTAGGCTTAAGCTTACCATGAATGGGTGACCATATCAACTTATTGAGACTCTTTTGTGCCTTAGAAAGTACGCTAAGCCAGTGTGATACCAGCTGTCATTTGTACAGACGCCAGCACGTGAAGCTACCCGAAACTGTCAAATTTTCCCAATCAACCCTGAACCTAATTTCTTTTATAATAAAGTTGAAAATCTATTAAAGAAATTTGACAGATTGTTGTAGCTTGATGTGCTGGCGTCTGTACATAGACTTTGACAGTCGTAACGGGAAGACAGAAACCAAAAAATCTGACACTCGTCTTGCCAAGGTGTATCGTGTTACACAGCTTGAATTGTGGAGGTCAGATAGTCGCATCATATAAAAACCGACCAAGTGCGAGTCGGACTTGCGCACGAAGGGTTCAGTACTATTTTCTATAAAAACGGCAAAAAATCATGACTGTTGTATGGGAGCCCCCATAAATATATATTTTATTTTGTTGTTAGTATTTGTTGTTATGTCGGCAACAGAAATACATAACATGTGAAAATTTCAACTGTCTAGCTATCGCGGTTCTTGAGATACAGCCTGGTAACAGACAGACGGACGGACTGACAGCGAAGTCTTAGTAATAGGGTCCCGTTTTTACCCTGTGGATACGAAACCCTAAAAACTAGTACTCAGCCAATTAGACTGAAAGCCTAACACAAATGAGAAAATGGTAAGCAGATGATTATGATGGAGTCTTAAAACTTAAAAGGACATACTCATAATTATGGTAAAATAGTCGTACCTTGAACAGCCAAATGCACGAAGTGATCTGACCTTCCATAAGGATTGGAAGCTTGACAACGATATACTCCAGAGTCTCTTCTATCTGCTCTTTCTACTACTAGCTCACTTCGAAGACCTTCAGCACTTCTCGTTTCTGATATGCTCATTCTAAAACAAAATTATGTATGTAAAGCCTGCAACACACGTTGGCCGAGCGTAGGCCAACGCGAGCGTTGGCAAATAGGTACAAGGCAAGAAATAATGTCCATATGTTCGACAAGTCCGTTGAACGCCAATGCAGACGATCAATGTAGAATAGGGTCTGTAGAGTTGCCCACACGTTGGCCGAGCGCAGGCGAGCGTCTTTGGTTTGTGACCAAAAACCGACACCAATCCGAAGTGAGGCAAGTGATCATGAGCAACGGCGAGCGAAGACAAGTTGCACCAAATGAGCTCTATACACGTTGGCGCTGGTCTTCACTCGGCCAACTAGACAAGTGACACCGAGCGATAGCAAGACAAGGCAAATATACCGTCTACATGTTGGTATTGGCCTTCACTCGACAATGCTCGGCCAATATGTATTGCAGGCTTAAATATTTTGAACTATCTACCGCTTGATGTGGGTCAGTGAAAGAAAAACAATCAGTTTATTTGCGGTAATACCTAACCTTTTAACCGCCTACGTCGCATTTTAACGACAAATATTTTCGGGCCCATTTTTGCCAGAGTCGTATATATACGACAAAAATATCACAGCTCGTTTAACCCGTGAGAAGGCGCGCCTCTGTTTGTTACAAGCGCGCGCGAGCAAATTACTCACACTACTTTAAATGCTCATATTTTTACTTTTATAGTACTTATTGACTTATAATGGATTTATATGAATAAAATAAGGTTTAATAAGTAATAAAATAATTATTTTATTTAAACTATGATACATAAACGCAACTTCTAAAACAAATAACAAATCAACTAATTTTTATTTTAAAATTTTGACAGTCTTCATATAAATCACAATAAAAAATCTTACATAACAAAAACTTAAAAAAATTACTCTTCTTCTTGAGATCTAGACAAGTGTGCTTCTCGAAACACATTAAACATATATATGTGATATGTTCGGTGCAGAGTGCACAAAGTGCAAGCTTTTTTTGACCGTCTATTCCTACGTCAAGGACATATAGAACAGAATCCGCTTGGCTTAGGCTGTGAAATAGGTCTAGGAGCTGTCCCAAATTGCTTCATTAGAAACTTGAGATCTGACGATATGTTCCCTTTGCAAATTCGGCCTGAAATATGTGGTTTTACCAGCTCAAGCGCCACTTCTTTTAGGAATGTACGCCTTTCAATCAAAGTTTTGGTGTTAGCTTTGTATATTACTTCATCCGAAGATTGCTTTGTATCTGTTGCTTTGCTATCGCTTTCAATATCGCTTTCTATGGTGTCAACACGATGTTGTTCTACATTCTCAAGATCCGCATCCAATTCTTCATCACCAAAATCCTCTTCCAGCCACGAATAAATTTGCGCTTGACATCGGTCGCCCATTTTACATGAGTGTTGTAGTTAAAACAAAAAATATTATTATTAAAATATTACTATAGAGTATTTACGTAATAATTAACCATTTAAATATAAATAAATAAAATAATGTAATCTAGAAATTACAATAATTATACTTTTTTAATTAGAAAAATACATACTTACACGGATGGGCGCGTGATGAGCAAATTACCGCACGATGGTACGCGGCCTCCACAAACACTTAGCTGCGCGGTCGCAACAGAACTAACCGGCACGAGAGTTGCGTCACGGGAGAGGGGATGAATAGTTAGGAAGGTACCTAGGCGCTTACGTTAGGGCGTGGGTATCACCAAAAAATTTTGCTTTAAATTTTTGTGTGAGTAAATCGCTCATAGCGCACCTTCTCACGGGTTAATGTACTTTTTTATTTAATTACGCTGTATTCTATCAAAACGATGTTTATATTAGGTAAATAGTTAATTAAGTAATCATTTAACAGTTTAATAAACTTTAGTCTCTTAATCAGAAGTCCATAAATATTGCACTGCTCTGTTTGTTGTAGGTATTTATTTTTCGATTCACTGTGCCGGGCGCTGGGGGCCCAACAATCGATATGAAGTCGGGCGGTTAAAAGTTTAATAATATAATGAAAAAAAAAACAAGTAAAAAAAAATACAAAAAAGCGTCACAAACATTGGTGCCAGACTGCGATCGCTTATAACAATGGTATAACGTACATGACAGGTTTTGTTTTTCAGGTATGGACTCGAAACCTGTCCAAAATTATTCTAAACTTTTATATCAGTAACAGTTACAGCTAAAATTCTATTTTGGATATCCGAGCGTTTCGGTAATCGTTACAGATATACATTACCAAGACCCTGCACATTATGTATAATAGCGATAGCGATGTAGTGATTATTGACAACGTTCTTGATATATTTTATATCTGAAATAGTAACATTTTGTGTTCAGGAATAATATTACGTTAGTTTGTCCTACCTATAGTCAGAGTTAGGTAAAGCTCGTCCCGAGTGACTCCAAGCGGTCGCAAGTGGAGAGTCGCCGCGAGCGACACAAGCCAATCTAACGGTGTCTCCCAACTTAGCAGTCACGTTCGCTGATTGCGTCTCAAATCGTGCTGGCTCTAAAGAAACACAATATTATTTTAAAAATAGATTTATTTTCTCTCCCAGAAAATTCTAGAACACATTTCAAGTTACTTACCGTTGATATGTATGGTGAGTATCTTAGATAAGGGTGGGGATACCCCGTTGTCAGCTCTACATCGATATTTCCCGGAATGCTCTGCTCTCGCTGATTCTAGTCTTAACGAACCATTTGTAAGTACTACTGGATCTGATACTCCACCGAGGGTCGTTTCTGTGCTGCCTTTAAAGTAAATAATCAATAGAGCTACAAATGGGGTGGCTAATGATATGAGAACAAATAGTCGTCGATGTCGTCTTAAAGTCAATTGAAATAGGGATAGAGACACAAAATGTTTTGGGAATACTTTCATTGGGCTTACAAGTGATTTTAAATATTATAAAGTAACCTGCGTCCTAAAATACAGGCTTAGCCTAGCTCAAGCGCAGTTGCTAATTTTATTTTATTATTTTTGAAAAATTCTGCTATCACTAATATTTACGTATTAAGTCTATTTTGCTAGACAAATTTATAAGCACCATATCGATGGTTAAAAGGAAATAGGGTATAAGCGACAAAAAAGATATGTTTAGGAGGGCCATTCAAAGTTTAGAATTTTAGAAAAACTGATATATTTTTTTATTTAAACATCAGACAGTTGAATAAGTGTTATAGTAAAAGAAGGATAAGGTACTTTTCACAGTGGTTGTATAAAAGATAATAGAACACAAGAAACAGTCGGCTTTCAAAACAATACCAGTCCAAAATTTCGTTTATACCCTATTTCCTTTTAACCGTCGATATGGTGAAATAAACATTATATTAAATTATTATTATATAGATATAGCTTGGGGGTCTGTAAGTCAAGAGAGGTTATTTCTAGACAAGCGAGCTTCATCTTCGACTATTTCATCGCTTACCCTCAGGTGACAGGTTTGGTCAAACGTGAACCTATCATCAATAAGAAAAGGATCAATAGATGAAAGATCCACTGCGTTTATTTCTCAAATAAAATGGCTTAATCAGGAAAATGGTGAAGATTTATAAGCAGCCTTACCGGAGAACTTTGTCCAGTATATTGAAGGTGGAGGATGACCCCGAGCTTCACAACTAACTGTTAGCGATCCATTTAGAAGAACAGCCGTGTCTGACGGTTCGATTTGCCAATACGGTGGAACTGTAACAAAATTCTTAATTTTATATTCTTTGTAACTAGCTTTTATGAGTATAAAGAAAGGCCATTGAAGTCTCTATGGGCATTGTACAGTAGAGTCAGCCACTCAGATAACTTTAAATAAGTCTTAGAGAGCTAAAGTCAGGTCAGCTACTTAAACTAAGTTGGTGAAGATTAAAAAACTGAATGACACAGATTGAGGTTTTTATGTTGGAAAATACTTTTTAGACAGTTGACAATGATGACTGGTCGGAATAAAACATTAACAATATTATGCATTGCTATTCGGATACTCAACCAGAATATTTCATTTCTAAAAACTGTGTAGTTTTTTCTTGAAGATATTGAACAGAAGTCTTAATTGATTATTGAGTATATACAAAGGCCACTGAAGACTTTAGGGGCATAGTGCAGTACAGTCAGTTACTTAAACACAGTAAAGATTAAAAGAACTGAGTGATGCAGATTGAGGTTCCTATGTTAGAAATGCTTTTTAGACTGTTTACAATGATGACAGTGATCTATGTGACCGTTTGATACCACTTTACCGTCTTATGCATTCGAACAGAAATAACCCCTTAATAGGAGAAAATCTCTTTGATATATTCCGCCGTGATTTCCTTTACACTATTTTTATTAATACAAAATTATATGCTGTCAAGTGAAATGCAATGCTTTACTGTGCCACCATTGTAAAGGCGATTTTCAGAATGTCAAAAATAAGTATGCATGAAACAACACGTGATCACTCCCTTTTATTTCCTCGATCGCATTTGCTGATAGATTAACAGATTGTCGAGAGCGTGGTGCTAACAAGCTTGTTGTTCTTAGCAAATAACATTGTCGACATGGTTGGTGTAGTGCATAAAGCAGCGCGACAACCAAACGCTCAACGATTGGAAGTTGCGCTACGTGTCGCGGGTTCAATTCCTGCAGCGGAACAAATATTTCTATGACGTACACAAAGTTATTCGGGTTCAAGTATTTATAAAAATGCACCATCGATATAGGAGAAATTGCTGGTATGAAAAATTATCTTTAAAACAAATTATAAATATATATGAAACATGAAAATATTTATAACCTTTAATAGCCAGTTCAGCTGACATATTCGCCTTTCCAGCAGTGTTGGTTACGACACAAGTATAAATACCACTGTGTGCTGCAGTCAGACTCTTGAATAGGAGCATGCTGTAAAATTCTGCTCCCCTTTCATCCACCTGTAATATTAAAACTAATCAAGTACATACTGAAGATCTTGACTGTCGGGTATGTCGTAAGTCGGTAACCCAGAATAAAATTGCTAACAGACAATGGATATTTGCAGAGAAGTTTATTGCGTCACTCTTTTCCATCTAGAACACTGGGAAGTGGTGACGGAGAGGCGATTTGAATACTTTAGCATTCTCACCTTAATTTGTGTAAATAACTTTTGATTTTGACATAAACAAATATTTATATGCATGAATACGAGTACAGGAAATAAAAAAAAAATAGTCGTACGAAACGGATTTCAAGTTCCCATCTCTTTTTTTTCTCTACTTATGCCTGTGCGCTGTGTGCAAGCTAAGCCGTTGGTGCCAATATCATTTCTATATCTTTGGCAGGCATTACAGGTACTCAGAGGCGAGGAAATCTGTCATCAGTCTTGCTAAGTGGCACCGTGTTAATAAGAAAGAAATATACATATAAGACATATATTGTCTTCCAGCAACAAATCCATTTCAGACTATAATAGTGACCTTGACTTTTACTTACCTGTAGAACACTGGAGATAGGCATTTGATCCTTAAGCCAGGAGAAGTAAACAGGCATGTCTCCTGACGTCACAGTGCATGTTAATTGAGAACGGTCACCAGCTCTCAATCCTGGTGGAAAGACGATTGGTGACAGTACTGGTGGTGATACTACTGTCATTTGCACCTGCAACAAAAAGGTTCACAATATAAATAAAAAAGTTATATAAATAGTCTACAAAACCCGACTGCTCAACTGAAATGCAAGAAACAAGCACATTTTTATTTTAAAAAGTGACAAACAGGCGAGACCCAATTGAACATATTTTTTTTAACGGTATGGGTTCCGATGATTACTATGTGTGTATAACTTATTTATTGATGTCAATCATGTATTGTAGCATGTGCTGTTTTCAGTTTCCAATTAATGCTACAGCATCAGATCAGATCTACCAAGTTCTTTCAATAACATTTAGGTTACAGAATTTTGAATAGATCATACCTTTATAAGTTACACATAATACTTTATCAATAAGAAACTAGCTGATGATCTTAACGAGTGAACAGATCTTCATAAATCATAAGTGAGGAAATTCTCTACTTAATACTTTCATTATGGGTATAGCTATGGAACGGAATTCACTGCTGGAGTCTATGTTTTCTGATAGGTATAACCTGGGGGTCTTTAAATCAAGATTTAATAGTTAGGTTACTTCTAGTTAAGCGTTCTTCGACCACATCATCGCTTACCATTCGGTGAAGTGGTAATCAAATGTGAGCCTTTAATTAATAATAGCAAAACTAAATTAACATCTAGTATATCCATCCACATCCTTTTACATACACAATAAATAATTATAGTAAAAATAATCTAATCTAAATTCCTTTTTAATTTTATCAATAAATTACGACGTTATCTGGCTGTCAGTGATAAACCAAATCATGCATGAAACGAATCGTAGTTCGCTCATCCCCCTATCCGCTGGATAAGTGGGTCGTGTCTTAAACAAAGTAACTGGAAGTGATTGGAAATGAAAAATGAATATTTTATGATACTGCATAATTTAATGACAACAATTTGCATAAAATACGTTTAGTGTTAGATAAGATAACTGTGTCTGGAGGGGATGGTGAAAGGATATTTGTATAGCTGCATCTAGCACCCTTTATAGTTTTGCTTTTACTATGTAAGCAAACTTTAAAGAAAATTGAAGGCAAAATGCTCCAGGGAGAACACTACTCTTCTACTGCACTGCCAGTGGACAATAATTTTTCTTCTTCAACGATACATATAGACAGCCCTATTTTTAATAACAAATCCGGCCAAGACTATGTCGAACTTCACTGCGTAACACAATTAACCGTCTCTTTATAATCGGAGTTTCTTACCAGTTCTTTTCCATAGAAAACGACCAATTCCGAACCGTGCACTAATTTCTGACGTTTTGTAAGTGCCCATGAGTTTGATAAACTGTGTCAGAAAATACGTAATCTTACAACAACATCACTAATGTTCTATGCAGAAATTGTTACTTATCTAATATCAGAATAGAAGTTGGTAAACTATGATTCTTACTTGAATATTAATTTTGACCAGTCCGTAATATTTTAAAAGATTTATATCGCTAAAAATCTCCCAATTGAAATAAAAAAATCCAGATGCTTGATTGATGACTGTAAGCATAACTATTTATAGTTTCGCAGTACTAATAGATTCTGATTAAAACCACAGTCGGACAGGGTGTAGCTATTAAGATTCATTTTTATACTGTGGAACCCTAAAACTAAATAGCTTAAGACAAATTAAACTCCGACAAGTGGATTTGTAAGTCAAAAGTTTCTATAGAAAATTTGATGTTCTCTTTGTCTTCATTTTCTTTGAATGTTTTAAATAGTAAATGGGCATTGTTTTTACTTTTATGTTTAGAATATGTGTTATGAATAAGACTGATATCAGTTTCTTAAAAAACAATCAAAGGCAAAGCAAAACATGATTTGACTTGTACATAAGCATTATATTCCTCTGCTAAGCCGAAAAGCGATGTCTCAATGGGAGCAAATTTTGAGAAAATCGACTTTTGTAAATAATATTTTGCATAAATATCTTAGCAATTTAAGAAAGAATTTAGAACACTGTTTAGCGAATTTATTGAATGTTTCAAATTAGATGGCGCTTATTTTCTTATTTTCTGGGTGGGAAAATCATAAAATGACTTCTCCCGCTCTGGGTAAAGCGGAAGGGTGTGTCAGACTTCCACAGACTAAAAACCCACCCTGTGCCTTCAGCTGCCTTTAAGTTCCGGGGCCGCGGTATCTCGTTAGAACATTACCGCAACCCCGGCAGGCAGAGGCCTTGTGCTGACAGCCCTTTGACGGCGGCGCGTCCCCGGGCCTGGTTCTTACCGGACGGTGAGCTACCCCTGCTCGCCGTCCGCAAGTTCGCGCCTAAGGTAGCCGGAGATCGGCTCGCGATCCCCAACGCTCGCGGAATCTTCCGTGGTGGCTGGGACGTGAGGAAAAGAGCTGTCTCTCCCTCGCGCGTTCGGCTTCCTCCTTTGCTAGCATGACTGCTTCGCAGAAGGAGGTGACAGGGCCGCACGCGAGAGGTCACCGCCGCCGATCGCATCAACGAGGATACGGCGAAGCTCTGCCCAAGCGGGGCACACCTCCACCGTATGCTCCACCGTGTCCTCCGGGTGGTCCACGCAATGTCGATAACCGAGCGTGTCCTCCCGCTAAATCCGAAACAGGTACCTCCCGAAACACTCGTGTCTGGTAAGTACCTGCGTCAGGCGGAAGGTGAGGACGCCGTGGCGTCTCTATCGCCGTGATTGCGGCGTGCCCAGATTTCGGTTGCGACAGCCGCTCTTTCCATACTGCCGTGAGATCACGCCGGAGCTCTGTCCGCCGGTTGCTTAACTTTCTGTCAATTGCTACTAAAATTGCGCTAGCACAGTCTCTTTTACTTCCCATCCTTGACAACGCTGATGTCAGTTATCTTGATCTTACTGAGGCACAATTTGATAAACTTGAGCGACTCCAAAATTTTTGCATTAGATTTATATTTGGCTTGCGCAAATATGACCACGTGTCCGAATTTCGTACGAAACTCAAGTGGCTTCCAATACGTCTTCGCCGGAACTTACATATCTTGTCTCTGCTTTACAGTGTTCTGTTTAATCCCAAAACCCCCACTTATCTTAAAGAACGATTCAAGTTCCTTCATGACACACATGCAACATCTCTGAGATCATCAGAAAACTTAAGGCTTGCGGTACCGAGTCACAACACCAATTACTATGGTAAGTCGTTTGCAGCTCAAGCAGTACGGCTGTGGAATGATCTACCAGTGTCAATAAGACAAGCACAAACCCTATCGTCTTTCAAAAACTTGGCAAAGGATCTTTATATCACTTCTTAAATTGTTGTTATTATGTATGTCTTTGTTTCTTTTTTTATATTTATATGTTTTGAGAATGTTATTTATTGTTTTTATATTTTATAAAGATAAATAGTACACCGTGGACTACCCGCGTATTTATTTTCTCCTGTGTCAAATCCATCCAAAGGTTGTCTGTAAAAGATCGCTTTTAGCTATAAGACCGCCCATTGTATCACCCTTTTTAGTTGTAAAGTCCTTATTGTTTTACTGTTATGGTGTACAATAAAGAATATATCTATCTATCTATCTAAAGGGGACGAGACTATAATTTATAAAGAAACGCCAGTTGGAGTCTGACTATCGTTAATATACATAATATAACTTATCATATTTCAAACCAACCAGTATTAACTACATTACTACAGAGGTACTATACAACTGAGAGTACATTGGTGTGAGTAAAATGTAGAAATAAATGTCAAATTTAAATATATACCTCTCTCCTGGCGAGCTCTCCTCCAGGTGTAAGAACTGAACAAGTCCACCCTCCTTTGTCCCGGTTGCGGTCGACGTTCGTGATGGTGAGCTGACCATCCATCTGATGGTACCGAGGATCAGTGCCCGCACCGCCCTCCCATTTCACTGAACTGGCGAAAAAGATTAAATGAACTATATGCTAAGCGTTAAGCTTCTTGTTCTAAGTTGAGCTATACGTTATCTGACAAATGATTGCACCGTGTGGACAGGCCCACTCAAATCTGTGAACATCTTTGCTCAAAAGATCGCCTAAGACGGTTCCCATATAATTTAACCCGTATAGATGGTATGCACTTTAAAAGACACGGACTCTTGAGCTTGTTTCGGTGCTTCTTCTCAGGGTAGTCAGTTAGGAAACACCGACCTCATCTAGTTTAAATTTACAAGAAAAATACGTGTAAAAGTGTTATTTAATAACCAATTTGCAAAATAAAAATCATTTATCATTTATGTATGCACATGTTTCTAGACACACTTTGTCTTTGTCCCCTATAGAAATTCTGGAAAGACTAAAAACTGAAATGGGTATTCGCTCACATCAACATCGCATTATTTAGACGTATAGTGCTTTGAAATCGTAAGTTTTTTTTTAAAGAGAACTAGATTTTTGGGTAGAATTCACATTATTAGCAATCTTATTTAACCCCTCCATCTAAGCCAAATATGCTTGTATCTTGAGTGGATTCACGGTAATAGTGTGATGGGTTCTGTTCCCTCCGATCACAAGTCACCTTAACTATGACGCTATTATTATACAATTATATAATTATCTATTTTAAACCTTATTTAGTTAACCTATATAAATCCAGGCAATCAATATTTACAATGCAAGCTGTTTTCGTCAATAAATACTTGCAAAAAAAACACGAGAACTTTGTGTATGAATTTCTAAAGGCTTTCTTAAGTAGCAATGACTGAGAACTGCCTTTTAAATAGTTTTAGCGAGTTCCTAACTTATTTTTTCCTTACGGTTCACTTACATATAATATTTACAAATTTTGAATTCTAATTTGATATGTTATCATTACAAGTTTGTATCGGTGTTTCTTCTCAGAAAAGTCAGTTAGGACACACCGGCCTCATCTAGCTAAACCTAAAACACAAAGAAACATGATGTGTAAAAGTGTTATTTATAATCAATTTACAAAATAAGTGTTTCATTTCATTTCAAGGGTACGGATCAAGATCATTAACAGCTCGTAACATCATTAACAGCTGTTACGAGAAGCAAGGCGCTGGAATATCTAATACCATTCTTGCTAGAGTATTGGGTTACCCAGTTACTGAATTGTGGAGGTCAAATAGCCAACATAGTAAAGAAAATGCTAGGCAGATAATGCTGATAAAGTAATGTATGAATTTGTTTCCTAATCTATGTATTTATGGAACTAGTCTTTTGATACTGTACTGTCCCAGGTCTGTTGAAAGAAGTTTCTTTTTCTTTTCCTTTTAAAGGTTATAAATAAGATTTAATTTATCAAATTACTAAGTGTTTTATGAATCATTTCTTTAATCTACTCTCTATTATGAAATATTTACGTGTGAGGATTAGATTTTTTTTTTTTTATTAATATGTTACTTTATAAAGGAACGCACACCTTAATATTCGATGCAAAAACAAAGAGGTAAGAAAGAAAGTAAGAGTTGCTGATTTATTTTTCTTTTCCACTTATAAAGTTTTAATCTTTAATAAAGCTCGACGCTCGGCCCTTGAGACTTTGCCGTTACTAAAACTTAGCATTTTTTACTACATTTATTTGAGCCTTCACTCAGATAAATGGAACTTATTAATAAGCATTTAATTTGTAATAACTAAACAATGAGAATACAGTATACAATCGGGCGTTATTTTTGAATAATTCATGACATAATTGTGATGTTAATATTTAATGTTCATTCCGCTAAAGTTTGTGGTTCGGTCCTGAATACTGTATGTAGTATTGCCCTTCTGTCCGCAAATATATGCACATGCAGAAGGTGCAATAATGCTAACCAAATACATGCTCAATTATACGCGTTTCACCTCTGCATAGAGCATCCTAAGGAGTTACTGTTTTCGCCTCTGAGCGATCGGTAATTTACAGCTGATTCATCGACCGCTCGGGTGATTCATCAAATATTTATAAGAAAATAAAATAAAAGTCATTGAGCGTTTTGTTTATTTTCATAGTTACTGAGCTTAACCAGTATGTGTAAATTTCTTGACCTTGTATCTCATACCTCAACTATGCTCTCTGAAAAACACATTCGTATAATTATTTTTACATAAAACACTATCTGGAGCCATAGCTGTGTTCTACATCAAGCACGATATTATAAAAATCAAGCATTTTGTCTCTTAAGCCGAGACCAACGATTTAGAGTATTTTCTAAGACACGGAGGGATCTTGATATATTAAGATGTTTATCCATCCAATAATTAATAATAATCCAATAATTTATACAGGGTGGCCCGTTTACAGTGGTCCAAAGAATTTTTTTAGCTTGAGAGCATCATAAGTGTTCATTTAAAATAAACTTTAGTTAAGCGAAAACTTATGGTTTAGAAATTGTTTTTTATTAAATTACCCGAAATTTCAATATTTTTGATACAAAACCACTCTGTTATGAAAAGTACTGGACCGAATCGAATGAAATTTGGTACAAGCATAGTGCAATAATCTAACTAACGCGCCATAGGCTCATCTAGTGTAAATAACTAGACTAGATTATTAAAAAAAAAAACATAATTTCTAAACCATAAGTTTTCGCTTAACTAAAGTATGTTTTAAATGATCACTTATGATGCTTTCAAGCTGAAAAAATCTTTGGACCACTGTAAACGGGCCACCCTGTATATTATTTAGCCCCAAACTCCTCTTCCAGCATTAGCAATAAAATCAAAGCTCATCATCATCTGCTTCGCCTTTTCTCAACTATGTTAGGGTCGGCTTTCAGTATAACCAGCTGCAGCTGAATACTAGTGTTTAACAGGGAGCGAATGCCTATCTGAACTTTACAACCCAGTAACTGGGTAACACGATACCTCTTGGCAAGACTGGCGTCAGATTTTTTGGCTTCTGACTACCCGTAACGACTGTCAAAGATGTACAAATGACAGTTGGAACGGCTTAACGCGCACGGGGATATCACACCGCCCTTTTCCAAACTCCGGGCTACTACTGAGAAATTTCTTACAGAAAAACTCAATAACACTCTTTGCCCGACCCAGGAATCGAACCCTAGACCTCGTGCTCAGCAGTCGCGTTTACGATCAAACGACCAACGACTGTCAAAGATGTACAAAATATGACTGAACCTGTACCAACGATTACTAAATAGTTATTTCGTAACAGATACATCACTCTCATACAAAAGCAAAAATACCTACGCTATAATAGCCTACAAAATCTTAATAATAATACCAGTTGTTTGCAGCGAGAAGAAATGTACCATAAGTACGCACACAGAGAGTTGAGATTGTTTTGCCCGCCGCGCGACCCACGTCATCGAGCGAATGTCCTAGGGTTGTATATGATGATATTAGTAATAAAACGAATATAGAAAAAACAATTTTTTTTTTGTTGATCAAATATTTTCATTTTAATAAAATGATAGATGCATTTTTTCCTTCTCTGAGTTCCCGATTATTAAATTTTAGTGTGGAAAATATCCGAAACCGCGTAAATAATTTTAATTTTAATAAAATTCCACGCAAATAAATAATCAAAATGGAAACAGGAGCAAAGCGGAGGAAAATCAATTGTTTTTAGGTCGATCCATTATGACGTTGTCGAAATTATTTAAAAAGGCTCAGGCAGGCGTGCGGCAGCCCACTGTCAGATGTACCGACGGCGATACGCGAAGCGGTAGGCATATAACGCGTGGCCTTGAGCGAGTTACGCGGACGCCTGCCTGTACTGGGACCAATACAGATTAACGTACTTTCTGAGTCACGGAAGAACTTATATTAATAAGTTTACCCATCCACGGACTATTCTCGGCATGTGATGTTTAACCTGGAAGATTGACCTACCTGTTATCTATTATTTAGCCACGAATTCCTCTGCCAGCGATAGCAATACAATCAAGACTATAAAACAATAATACTGCCTTCCTACAGTCCTCTTCGTAACCATAATAATACCTCGGCGACCGGAGTGATTCGCCCGATGTAAGTCCGTGCCTGGCTTCTCAATGTTGCCATACATATTGTACGACGTTGCTGTGAGTAAAATTTTACGGTCTAGAAGTATAAAATACTTTTACTAGTGATTGGAGTTAGCCTTGGTTAGACAGTACTTTCTCTGAAATAGGCTCTAAACAAGAGTATGGCATCCATATTATTCATTTTGAGTTGCGGTGATGTATTTATCTCGCTTGTATTTTTCAAATCTGATTATTAATCTGACGCACCGACGACTGTTTTGCAATAATGCGTAAAAGGTCTGCAACATTGCTGAGTCGTATGCGTGACAGCACCAATAGTATCCTGAATTTGATTGTTAGTAAGACCGAGGGCAACTTGATGGGACACCTGTGCGCAATGCATGTGCTGCTACCGGGTGTTCCCAGAAGATTTCCTGGTCTTGTTTGTTTAATAGTTTAATTTTTTGTCGCAATTTATTATATAAGTATATACTAACATAGTTTAAGTCATTACTAACACATTTATGGGTAATACCGAAATAAAGAAAAATTAAATAAATAAACACTAAATTACTTCTACGCAACCATGAGAAAGCGCTGAGTTTCTCTAATGCGCAATATGCGGGCTAGCTCCTACAAAATCATAAACACGATACCAGGAAGACTGGTCTATGCTTACATGGGTCGTTGTTGTGCCATTTTGCATGGGATAAAGCAGAGGTGACCCATTGTAATAATTCGATGTATCGTGTGTTGCGTGTAAACACAGTAAACAAATATTACTAACATAGTAAGTACTATCGGCCAAAGATACGCATGCTCACTTAAGAAAATATTTCTGTGGAAGCGCAGCTAGTGACAAACCACATCCCTTCCTGGTTTCGCCCAATTAGAGACAATATGCATTTTGTGAGTACAGGGTGTGTAACATTATATTAATACTTACTTACTTACTATTATGAACACTACTAAAATACGCTTCGTGCATCCTATCGGTCAAAATGCGATTATAGCCTTAAAGGTGAGCATGCGGAAGATTGGTTGATAGTACATCCTAATAACCATTTTATTATTGCAATAAAAAAGATGTATTCTATTAGATGTATTGTTTAGTAACATTATTAACCTGTGCAAGTCCAATGGGAAGACTTTTGAGCACTTTCGTATTTTTATCTGACATTCTGTATTTACCAAAAGTCACGAAAATAAAGGATTTATGATTTAGACTTTTGGCAAGCTACTCAATTCCACCTACCCCTGGATTCATCCATGTTACACTGATTTGCGATTTTTATTTAATGACTATTTATACTACACAGACACACATACATTTAACAATATACTTAGCATTTAGTACAATATTGCAGCACTCTACATTATTTATATAATAATTTTATTGTCCTAACCGATTTCGGCCACAAATCTCATAAGTGATTAGCCATCTTCTCAGGAGATGTTATAGTACACAAGTATGTTATGTGCACTGGTACACGTGCACTGTCTTTTCCTTTACTTTCATTGTTCGATGGGATGGCAATCGGCAGGCAGGACTAACGACATAAGGTGCTTTCGTCCACCAAAGTTATCTATATAACGTGTAACAGATTAAGCGCAATATCTAAGACACCCCAATTAGAATATCTATACTAATAATAATTATTATAAAGCGGAAGAGTTTGTTTGTTTGTTTGTTTGTTTGTTTGTTTGCTTGAACGCGCTAATCTTCGAAAGTACAGGGTGGATTTGGATGAAATTTGGTATGGAAGTAGCTTGGAGCTTGAGGAAGGTTATAGGCTACTTTTTACCCGACTGAAAAAAAGGAGAGTTATGTTTTTATCGTGATAGAATCTACGGGAGCGAAGCCCCGCGTGAGTACTAGTTAAATTATAAGTCTGAAACAACATCCGTAAATAAATAAATTGACACGAAATCTAGGTATTTTTTAAGAAATGTTATCCTTACTGAACGCAAAATGTATGTGCGTCATACAATATCCCTAAGCAGACGCAAACACTCATGCAATGTTAGCGGCCGACGCGACACGCACACAATTTCCTTGAATTAAGGATTGTATTAATTTGTCATGATACTGTGTTTGCATTTTAAGTTAAATGAAAGATTTATCCATCAAAATTTAATACCAATTTTTTATGACGGAAATCGATTCAAAAGCCTATTCTGAACCAACTGCTTTCAGGAATTGCGTTTATTCTATTACACGTTGTATATTATGATATTTTTAAAGACAAGTGTTGTTATACCACTCAGAAACACAGTTATTTGTTATTCAATACGAGTTGATTACTTACTCAATAGGGAATCCGTAGTAGGGACACCATATTGTCACTTCAGAGCCCGCAACAGCTTTCACGGTGCTCATAGCCCTGATGTACGGCGGACCTATGTAAATTCGATAATAATATTTGCTCAACAATTCGGATACGTAATGCTAAAATAATACTTATCTTTATTTATTTAGGATGGCAACACAAACATGAAATGTGTAAGTAGAGATACAGCGGTAAGCAAAAATTACAATTTATAGCAGGGTGCTGAATATAATAAGATTATAGTGTTGTTTTGTTTGTATACTTCTATATTATACTTCAGCTTACTTCAACAATGTTGGTATTATCGTAGGTAAAAGAAAAACAAAGGCTTGTTGTATATCATATTTTATCGCAACACTAAAATAAATTGATATGGGCACATTTATAACCAATAGGCTGACAATCTGTCAGTATTTGTACATTGGTAAGCCAAACATTTCCATTTAACGCCAAAGCTATTTTGAGATTGGTCATAAAAATGATTTATAGATACTTGCAATAATATTCAAGTTTAGTGTGAGCCCTTATATCGTGGTAGTTTATATGATCTTTAAAACTGTAGTATTAAAAAAAACTAGCAATGTGAGTAGATTTTACAAAACTAGCAAGCTTGTAAACCCCTCTAACTAAACTAAATATACTTGTGTCTAGAGTGGGTTCATGGTATTCGTGTAATATAAATACTTTAGTAGAAGACTTATAGATTTTTAGGTACAGAAGCAATGTGACAACTTAAATATTTCAAATTGCTTTACCACCTCACTCAAACAATGTATTTATTTGGAATCACAACAGCTTATAAAAAATGTATATGATTTAATAATATACACCTCACTATCAATGAGTACTATGACGTAGGTACGGTAAAGTTATAGAATTTTGAGCTGACTGTCGGTGATAGTGGGGTGATAACAATCATCTCTTAAGCCAATACACAATTTCACGGCATTTATTTAAAAAAGAGTACTGATAATGTGGATAGAATTCACATTACTAGCAATGTTTTTAACCCCTCAAAGTAAGCTAAATATACTTGTGTCTGAAGTGGGTTCATGATGATAGTGTAATGAGTGGGGTTCGAACCTGCGTCCTCTCAATCACAAGTCCGACATCTTAACCATTAGCCTTACATTGGTAAAGCTAGAGTAACTAAAAATTGATGAATAATTTACGCAACTTGCACCTATTAATGATAATAAGAGAAAGTATTCAAGCGTTACCGTAAACATTCAGCCTTGCAGCATGAGCCACGCTGCCGTGTGTATTGGTAGCCCTGCATTCATACCGGCCACCATGCTCAACTCTAGCACTACTCAAAGACAGCGTTGACAACACGTAGTTACTGCCAGACCCCAGACCCGCGGGTCCATTCTCCCGGCCCTCCGTGATGATAGCCCTGTGAAACAGAAGCTATGATCTAAACAATACCCCGAAATAAGTAAGCGATAATAGATATCCGGTTTTAGTTCGTCATAAAATATAATGATGTCGAAAACGTTCATAAAACCTTCCGCTCTCTATTTATGGAACGTGTTAAGGAAAATGTAAGTTACTTATTACACGATTTTCTTATCTCAATTCGTAGGTTATACTTTATTCACATCACGCGCAGCTAATAAGTAAGTAAATATAATTAAGCTATTAAGTATGTTTTTGTTTATTCGTTTCTTATTTATAAAAAACAAATGATTACCCATTCTTTAATGGAGAATTTGAATTCAGAATCTGCGAATCATAATATTGATCATCTTCTTTTAATGAATATGTATCCATAACGGCATTAACATTTATAAAAAAAATACAAGAGATTATCGATTCTTAATTCAAATTTCCGAACGGACTTTGAATTAAGAATATGCTGATATTTTTTTTTTTTTGGAGGCCTGTTTATTATTCTGTTTTTATTCTAACATTCCATTAAACTTACCCATGATGTGTAGGAATTGGTTGCCCATCTATTGACCACCGGAACCGAGGAGGTGGTTCTCCAACTGCTGAGCATTTCAACGCAACTTGGGATCCAGGTTGCACGGCTTGCTCAATGAACGTATAAACCAACTCAGGCCGGGAATCTGCGCATAAATAACAAATGAGAAAAAGTCACTGGGAACAAATGTAAAAAAAAACGTGTGGACGTACCTGGAGAGCGTTTCAACCGTTTTCGTTTGAACGAACGTACCGTGCCTGCCTCGCGCACTAACGAGCATCGTGAAACTGAAAATACATAACTAGATGAATGCAAAAGAACACACACACACATTTACTTACACGGAGCGCGATGCTTTGATGTTGCAAATTTGTCTCTGTCAATTGGGTTTTGGGTACATCGTGCTAAATTGGCATTTAACTTTTTTGTCATTACGAAAAGAGATTGTTAAAAAAATTCAAACACTATATCTATGTATATACAACGTGTCCTACGACGTAACCCCATATCTATCCAAAAGGACTGAAGACAACATCTGGTATGGTATCTCTATGCACGGTATCAGCTCAAAATAAGTGACTCAAAGAATTGATACCAAATTATCGGTGTCATATGTTTCTTGAATGACAAACATAACAAACGTGTCACAGCACTACGAGAGTCAATAACTTTCCACGACACTAACCAATAACACGATAATTCTCTTGGTTCTACTTAATTTTAAAAATTTGGTCTCTGGTATCAACGTATTGAAATTTCTAATAAGTTCGTTTGTCATCCTCCAAAGAAGCCGTTCACTTGGTATGTATAGGTATACCTTTTAAATTACACGTTGTATATTATACATACACATATATAGGTACATATGATATAACAGTAATAGAACAAGAATTTAAAAAATATCTGTCTGTTTATCTGTTTGTACCGAAACTACTAGACGGATTTTAATGAAACTACAAATATATTCTATTATACACACTACAGGTAAACGTTTATTAAATCCGTTTTGCTTTAATTATGTTTGCAATTCTTATACTGGCAACATTTGCGCAAAAGCGTGCAAATAATAGCATAATTGCACACACAGACAGTGCTTTGTTAGTCCCCTGAGGTCTGTGGTACTTGCGGCCACGGAACCCGTATGCTGGATCGTCACGCTTGCTACTTCCACGGAGTGAGCAGATGTAGTAAATTTAATGTGATAATTGCCTTATTAATCTTGAGCTCTGTTTTGAACATCTGGAAATAACATGAAACAGTGGCACCGATGTTCTTAATACTTTCACTGCATTCACTTGCACTATGGATACAAAAAAAAAACCGGTCAAGTGCGTGTCGGGCCACGCGCAGTGTAGGGTTCCGTTGTTTTTATAACAGCCAAGAGTGTGTCGTATTCAATATGAAACTAGCGCGATACAACTGACGCTTAGCGCCATCTATCGACATTTCTATGGAGTTTTTCGAAATTTTCGAGTCAAATACAATTGGTCGACTATTACTCGTAAACTTGTAAAGCCCACTCATGTGTGATAGTTTTCCTTTAAACTTTGTTATATATAGGTACTACTGCCATGACATTTGAATTTCTAACTACAACCGTTTAGTTGATAGAGGGGGGGACACTTGACTCTAACGATGATTGGTACTTTAAAGCTTGATAAGTCACGAGCGGTTTACTTAATCAGAAAACGGTCTTCCTAAACCCCTAATATTTTTAAAAGACCTATCCAACGATATCCCACACTATGGGAAGGACGAAAAAAAAAATATCATCTCACTTTACATGTAGGGGAGGTACCCTAAATAATTGTTTTTTTCAAAATTTTATTTTACCACTTTTTCGGCGTCATTAACGTGTATACTCATGCCAAATTACAAATTTCTAGTACCAATAGTTTTTGAGCTAAACCGCGGACAGACGGACAGACAGACGGACATGGCGAAACTATAAGGGTTCCTTGTTGACTACGGAACCCTAAAAAGAGCCTGAGCGTTTTTCTATGTTTCCAGTTTAAACGAATGCAGCTGAGTAGGTATTAGTGTCATACATGGAACGACTGCCTATCTGACCTGCACAACTTATAAACTGGGTAACACGATACCACTCCGGCCTCATCTGGCTTAACTTAAAACACAAAAAAAAAATACGTGTAAAAGTGTTATTTATAACCAATTTACAAAATAAATATTTCATTTCGTTTCACTTGACCAGATCAGTGTCAGATTTTCTGACTTCTCACTTCCCGTAACTCTTATAATAATTGAGAGAAAATCCTATTAAAAAATATATGCTGTAGGTCTTGAACAAAATCGGATCAGCAGTTTATTAGATATAGAAAATTTTCTAAAACCGCAATTATTTTGTATTTTATAAAAACACTATGAAAAACAAAGTTATTTGGCGTAGTTACTACGGAACCCTTCATAAGCAAATCTAACTCGTCCTATTCCACCACCCCGTTTTTCCTCTCTACCACCCTTTCCTTCTCAAAGGAGGCCTGTGTCCCAACAGTCGGATCATTGTAGGCTAAATAAAAAAAGAAAGTTATAAGTTCCAGAATAATCACAATTTAAGCAGTTGTTGTTAGCAGAATTTATTTCAATTCAATAATAGATTTAGTGTCATCAACTGCTTCGTCCTTAATTATGGCTTTGCAATTCAGAAATCCATACTAATATTACAAATGCGAAAGTAACTCTGTCTGTCTGTATGTTATCTTTTCACGCCTAAACCGCTAAACTGATTTAGATGAAATTTGGCTTGGGAATAGTTTAGGGCCCTGGGAAGGACATAGGATAGTTTTTATCCCGGAATTCCCATGATATCGGGAATGACGCGGGAAAACCTCCCATGCGAACGAAGTCGCGGGCAAAAGCTAGTACTGTATAAACTTGCCGATGGCGTGCTCCTATCACTTAAATTATTAATACAATAATGCGGGCGGGTATCCAGTATATACCTACGCAATACATCTATCAACTACGGCAAGCAATTCACTTAACAAATACGTTCTACGTAAATATTTGTATGTACATCTTTTTGAAGAAAGCAGTATTAGATAAATATTATAAGAAATATAAGTAGATAAAAGTTTTCTTACAGTTGGCTATTCTTCTCTTTAAAAGAAAATTTTAGCCTTTCTAAGCGGCAATGTATACTCTCGAAAAACAAGATCGAAATAGAATCACATTTTTTATGACAGCATACATAATACGAAAGCGATACGAGATATTCGTGCTAACAGGAGCCAAGCAGAATATAGGCGCACACTACACGCCTTGTTGAAAAATTCACTCAGCTCCGAGTTTTACTATCCGTATTCGTTCAGAATTTATAACACCGTAAATCGTAAAAGCGGGCAAAAAAATTACAGCCGCATGGCATACTGAATAGTTGAGATAAACCGAAGCTCGATCTCCCCCGCTTATCACTTAAAACATAGCCAGCAAACTCTAGTTTCATCGAGATAACGGCTCTAAGTGCACATATAATTAGAATTTAAATAATTCATGACCCACTTTTCGGGTAGTCAAACTAAAGCTAAAACGTGTTCATGTAACGTAATATTCTTGTAACACTCACTGCTGAAATTACCTCGTTGCATTACAGCTTGCAACGGATAGTCAGAAAATACACTTTTAGTTAAATACGTTCTTATATCGTCCCCTTGTCGACAGAAATTCTAAGCGAAGCAAAGTAACATTCCTTCCATTCTATTGTATGTTGCTATATATACTTGTTATATCAGAAGTGCGAAGTCATCTTCAGCGATGGTGACATCATATCTGTGCTTGAACTAAATAAATATCACCAACTGAATCAGGAAGTTTGAAAGTAAGTACTTTTAAACGGTCATATTTTTAAAATTATTTATTGATTATTTTGACACAATTCCCTTTGAGTCTGGGTGTTGGTGTATGTGAGCTGAAGTGTTCAACGCACCTATACAGGAGTAATTCCTTGTGTTCAAAGAAACAAATTATTGCTAACTTTTCGAAAATTCAGCAGAAGTATTCGATCAAAGCTCAAATACAAATAGGTTATTCACAAAGCGAACTGGTATAGTCGAAAAAACCAACTAGCCTCATAGTTTCCCTTCCCTCACACCCCTGGTCAGTGACACCCACTCCTACAAAGATGGATGCCAACGCGGGAAATATCCGGCGAACTATTCCAATTTGAAAAGTTTCCTTTTGGTAAAGCAACCGCACTTGGTTGGCGCGAAATGAACACGAAAAAAATTGGCCCACCACCGCCCTTAGTACTTCCACAATGTGCAAATTGTGCGCCAAGCTAATCATTATCCTTGTATAGCGGAGGGTTTCTTTGTTTGTAAACTTTTGCTTATTACTTGTTTGATCATACCGAAACTTTAGCAATGAAATCCGGATCCCTTGTCATAGGAATATACATATATCGTTCATATCTGATCTGTAACATATTACTATCCCGATAAAATCGACCTAAAATAAAAGGCAAATAACATGATTGTGTTGGCTGCGTAAAAATATTTTTTTCAAAGAGTTTTGCCAACTACAGGAATATTTGAATATGTCTCGTGTAGACATTTCCCCGAGTCTAAATATAAATTCGCCGACTTATACAGATGCAGGCAAGCGTAAAATATTTATGACGGCGCAATACGTTTGGATCGATCCGAATATAAGAGCGACAACTTTTACCAAACCACATAACGCATATTTCGTTTTGCTTCAGAAAATGTTTGATGTGTGCGCCAGTTGTTATATCTCTGGCCTACTTTGTGACGTCAATTAGTATTTTTTCATTTTCTATCAGGCTGCGCGCAGGGTATTTTTAAACAACCATCCTTATAGGTAATTAGAGTTTTGTGAGGCAGTCAGTATGTTTGGGGTCAAAAGGCACATTTAAAATTGCTATTCAACAGGGTAATGTTACCAGAAGTCTGGGTGCAATATGTAGGAGTGAAGCCTGAATGTATTTTGTTTATAAAATTTAAAACAAAATATCTTACTAAATGCGAAAGTTTAGTTGTAGGTATGTTTCGATGTTAGTTATTCAATCACTCGAAAACCGCTGAACGGATCTGAATAAAATTTGGTTGATCTCATAGCCTATGTATGAGGCGCAGGAAAATCTTCACACACGAACGAAATTGCGGCCGCAGTTACTCGTAGTATAGAATATATATTTCATACATACATAATTGACCTATAACGTTATCTTTGTAGTTTTTAAGTCCGTATGTAACATAACGTATGTTATGGTGTACAATAAAGAGTACTTATATATATCTATCTACTATTGGGACG
This sequence comes from Tholera decimalis, assembly GCA_943138885.2. Taxonomy (NCBI): domain Eukaryota; kingdom Metazoa; phylum Arthropoda; class Insecta; order Lepidoptera; family Noctuidae; genus Tholera; species Tholera decimalis. The sequence goes on from OW964565.2 coordinate 19,877,333, forward strand.
CAGACCTCCACTCTTTGAGAGGGAAAAGTTAATATGTAAGTTACTGATAAATGTATGATGGTATTTATTGATTACTAGCTCTCTCTGGTATTTATTGATTACTAACTTTTCAAGTTTTGTGAACGAATAATGTAGCTTATGTCACTCAGTAATAATGTAGCTTTCTATAGCTGAATGAATTCCCAGAATTGGGAATTCATATTTCAGGGATTACTAGAACCCAAACAAGAGATTACTATAACTTACACACTTTACCTCTGCATGTTTTTTTTTATTCGTGATAGGCTCATTTTTGACCACCATCTCACCTGATGGTTAGCGATGATGTGGTCGAAGATGAAGTATGTTTGCCTAAAAATAACCTTTTCACTCTTGACTAAAAGACCCCTAGGTAAGCTATCAGAAAATACATATAAGTGTTGACTGAGATATCTACAATTGAAACAAAGTTCCTGACAATGTTTAAACTCGTTCATCATATGAATAAGCATTAAAAAAGTTCAGACGGAGGTTTCGCACACCTTTGTTCAACATTAAAGTATCGAACAAAGAAGGCAGCAAATGTAGGTTGGCACCTGAACCCAATTGGCTTAAAAGTCATCCAAGTTGGGTGCAGGCTCAAACGAATGTCGAACACATACGACAGTATGTCTGCATATAAAAAATTCCGTGCCCAACTTGTTTGTAGGTCACAGAACGGGAGCACCTACCTACACTCATACACAAATCACACAAATTTCGGCAGCCTCGGATCCCTGATTTATTTGTATTTGTATTGATCTACCATATGCCACTGACATTGCTGTTGGTACCCTCTCTATGTAAATTTCACCAAACTAGATGTGTTTAGCGATACATGTTATCCCGATAAATCGTTTAAGCCGTACCTATTAACCATTTGTTTGACAGCAGAACGCACACTGCAGTGTTTCACTGCCCAATCTAGCTATTTTATATCTTTGCAATCAATCTGCGTTGCATCCGCGCTCCGGTTCAATATGTGATATCAGATTTTACAATAAAAACGTTTTTGAACTTGATTGAACCAATTACGAGATTGAAATAAAACCTTTTAGTAAATTGGGTTGTATCGTGCTTTGTTATAGTTCTAGAACAACAATCGAATGCTGGTACTATAGTATAGCAGAGGCATGTACCGATAAATTTTAATTATAATTGCTGAAATGTTACAGAGAATTTTATAAAGGGTTTCGAACTAAAGCTTATTCATCTGTGAGCGGATTGCTAGCCCAAATGTGGTTCTATATTCAGAATACCAATCCACTGATGCTGTTTATACAAACAGCTAGGTACATATACGTATAGTAAGTATATTCAGCTAGCTCTGCCTATTTATGGAGCTAGACATCGGAGGTTTTAATTAGAAATGCCGTTTCGTTTGAAAACTTTGTCGGCAGCGAACCGTCGCGCCGCCCTACTGGTTATTCACTTCAAGCCAATTTGATTACTTCTATTTTGGAATATTGCTAGCGTAAGAACGCTTTACAATACTCTACTGATCCCTATTCTTAACCTGCGTTGGAACATTGCGTATATATGTTTAATTTTGTTAATCTTACCGAGACTGTCAAGAAGCTGAAAATGTTTTTGATACGATGAATGTAGTTGCAGATCTTTTTACATTTTTGTTCAACTTGCATCTTCCCTATAAAAATGAGTTTTTATCGAGGGTCCGATCGTCATGCTGTATTTTTGGCTAATGTTTGCAATATAAAAATGTAAGAAGAGATTCCTATCCAAAAATAATATTCTCCATAAGCTGTAACAAGTCAAAATGACCCATCAGCTTATGTAATAAAAATAAACTAATAAGAAATTTTCGCACCAATTTCTTCTGAGCCTCGGTTAGACCTTATTTTTCTCAGTGAGTGACTGCGAAATTTATGAGCTTGCCCAACGCAATAAAATACCTTGCGAGAAAATGAAGGAGCAAATCGCAATATATTTGTTTCTTGGTGGCTAGAGGGAGACCGTTTTAGCCATCTGCGGGGGAAATATATTTTATGAGAATGTTCTACAGCTTATTAAGTCCATTCATTTCTTTTTATCAAACAGATTCTTTAGAAATGAGTTATTCTTATTCATATTACTTTAAGACCTTTGATAAAAATAGGTTCTATGATAACATACCAATTATATGTTTTTTAGTCTATTAATCCAGTTTTTATTTTAGCGACCTCCAAAACACGAAATTATGTCGAGTATCATTCTCCAAACACGCATAGAAAGATACGTGTAAAATAAATATGTGTCAAAACTACTGCGTTTTCTTACTTTTTGATAGGCTTGCGCTGGAAGATCTCGAATCTCGAAGTATGTGTTCATACATAAAATATTATATATATCATATAAAAGAAGTATTTTTATTGCATTGTAGCTGCCACACCTGCAATATCAACACATCTGCATGCGGTGAGCGCGCGCGCATACTAAGCGCCGCCGCTCGCCGGCCACCGCCGCAGTCCGAGATAGGGCTTGCAATCCCGCCTGAATTGAATCTCGGTATTTGCGGGACTACGAATTTTCAATCCCACGGGATCTCGGTATTTGCGGGATCCCGCATATTGAAAATATTCACATTTATATAAGGCAAATAAAACAATGAATTTATCAACTAACTCCACATTTATTTACGTTATACTATTAGTATGAGATCAATCAAATTACACCGTTTTTATCGTCACAAAAAACAGTAACAAATACTGAATAAGAAATTTTACTGATATTTTAGGTTACATACTTTAGTTACCACTGTCTGAAATTCGGCTATATTAGGCTACTTAAGCTGTGATAAACGGGCGACGAAAAGGCGGGAACACGACGCCGACTGATTTTTGTTTGTACGCTGCAAACAATACCGTCATCAGGGGCGTGCACAGGATTATGACAGGGTATGCGGCGGAGTAATCGGTCACAAAAACTTTGCCTTTTATAGATTTTTAGCATAGCCACAGCCACGCATCGTAGCATGGTGGCGATGCGTGGCTGTGGCTGTTCTAAAAATCTATAAAAGAATAGGTTTTTGTGACCGATTACTCCGCCGCATACCCTGTCATAATCCTGTGCACGCGCATGACCGTCATCCCAACTTACGATGAGAAGACACTTCAGCTTGACCTCAACCTGCGAAGACCGTACAGCTGGAAATTCATCATCACAGTAGACAGCAGACCCATCATCGGTCAAACCATAAAAAGTATTGACGTAGAACAAATGTATTACCAATTACTAAGCAAGTACCCTGACATCATGAGGCCATCATGCATGAAAGATACTCCAAAGCAACGCGTGGAACACCACATTGAAACCACCGGACCGCCAGTACATAGTAAAACTAGATCGCTACCGCCACACCGATATTTGACCGTGAAAAAGGAATTCGAAACAATGATGCAACAAAGATTATGCCATCCAAGCAAAAGCCTCTGGTCCAGCTCATTGCACGTAGTACCAAAGAAAAATGGGGACATTCGAGTTTGCGGAGACTACAGAAGGTTAAATGACGTCACAAAACCAGACCACTATCCCGTACCACGCCTCAAATATTTCACCTACCTACTTCACGGCAAGAAAATCTTCACCACTCTCGATTTAAACCGTGCTTACCAACAATTACCAGTGTATGAACCTGATATTGAGAAGACAGCCATCACAACTCCTTTTGGCTTATTTGAATTTCCCCGAATGTGCCCAGGTCTGAAGAACGCAGGACAGACATTCCAACGATTCACAAATCAAGTACTCAACAGCTTAGATTACGCATTTCCATTTATCGACGATCTCATTATTGCATCAGATAATGAAGCACGGCATATCGAAGATTTGCAAGAGGTACTACGCAGATTAAACGAGTACGGTATGACTATAAACCCTTCAAAATGTGTATTCGGCAAAGAAACCGTCAAGTTCCTCGGTTACGGCGTGTCAAGCGAGTGTATTAAGCCACCACACGACAAGGTCGATATAATCACCGCATACCCTAAACCAGAAACAATTCACGAATTACGCCGATTTATTGGTATGGTAAACTTTTACCGTGACACCATACCTAACGCAGCACACATACAAGCACCACTCAACGCGTTCTTACATAATTCCAAGAAGCGTGACAAGACAAAGATTGACTAGAACCAAGAAGCACTACAAGCATTTGAGTTATGTAAAGTCAGCATTCAAAACGCAGCTTTACTCGCTCACCCATCTTCATCACTTCAATCACCAACGCAAGCAATCTCACTCATGTGTGACGCATCAAATACCTGTGCCGGAGCTGTACTTCAGCAACTAGTCAACAAAAAATGGCTACCGCTTGGATATTTCTCGAAGAAATTCTCAGAAACACAGCAGCGATATAGCACTTTTGATCGAGAATTACTTTCAACATGGCTATCAAACACTTTTGAAAAATGTTTGAAGGAAGAGAACTCATAGTCTCACCGACCACATGCCGCTCACATACGCCATTCGCAAGCCACCGTCAGACAATGATACACAACGACGCACTCGTCAGCTGTTATTCATAAGTGAGTTCACTACGGACATACGTCAAGTGAGCGGAGCAAACAACGTAGTCGCCAACGCACTACTCGTATCACGCATCGAAACCATTGACTTGCCATCTCCAATAAATTAATAAGTAAAAAAATACTAGAAAAACACGCTTTTATAAATGCATGTAAAAACAAAAAAAAATGTTAAGAAAACCGATAACGGACTTTCTTTAGGTTCCTGATCGTGTTCAAAGTCCATTACGTGGCCTTTCTCACAAATGCAAACACGACTATAATACGATATTCCATCATGGAATGCCAGTGCTTATCTTCCGGCTTCATCATCAGACCTTGAAACCTAATCGTGGTCCAAGGTTCATTACAAGACTTTTCTAAGAAATCTAAAACAGCTATGATACGATTTTCCATCATGAAGTTTCAGTTCATATCTTCCGGATCCATCATAGATAGATAGATAGATATACTCTTTATTGTACACCAAATCAGAATTAAATAAGGACTTAAAAACTACAAAGGGTGTTACAATGGGCAGTCTTATCGCTAAAAGCGATCTCTTACAGACAACCTTTGGATGGATTTGACACAGCAGGAGAAAATAAATACGCGGGTAGTCCATGGTGTACTATTCACTTATATACAATAAATAAGTAATAACCTACATACTCAATACACATATACATATATATACATAAAAAGAACAAAGCTGAGATATATAAAAATAGTAACATATTAAAGAGAGAGATAGAGATCTTTTACCATGTTTTTGAAAGAAGGAATCAGATCAGTTCGACAGTACCTACCATATTATTGTATTGTCATCAGAACTACATACAGCTGCCAATTTTCACTACGCTACGACCCTTGGAAGATAGTTAAATTAGTTACCTTAGATTCCATTACATAATTAGTTACATACAGGTCGACCTAATAAAAGCGTGTTAATAAATATATACATGTGTTGATAGCGCAAGCACAAGACAAGGACAGCAATCTACATAACTTAGCAAAACAAACAAACACTGACCTCAGAAAATCGTCGTTCCCGGCTCAACCAGTTCAATATACTGCGAAGTATAAACCCCTACAGACGGAATGTGGAACCTAACAATTAAATGATGTTGTCTTATTGGCTAGATGTTCTTTGGGAATGTGTACCCCACATTAGGCGCCAAAACGTTAGGCTATAAATATGTAGCTATTTTACGAATTAAAGCACTGCTATTCAGTATACCGTCCGATACAGTTCTACATTCATCTGTTTCACTTGAACACCCTTTACGCGCTACAGCTTTAAATCTTGATTTATTCAGAGTACCAACAGACCATAGCCTGATGTAGTTGGCATTACCTATTTATTTCAACATGATAAACTCATGCGTTCTTGAGAATAATTACACAGACTAACATACATATGGACAACTAAGAGTACCGTCTTTTCATTTCAAGGTAGAGATCCTTCGAAAAGAATTCAACGTAATTTTCAAATAAATATTATTGTCTTTAAAATTCTTATTAAAACGCCAGTCGTATGACTTCTAAATAAAATATCGTAAACAGAGCTACAGATGAATAAATACGTCCAATTAACAGAAAAACAGAGATCTATATAAAAGCTAGTTGTAATTCAACTCGAAGTCACCTCAGGCCTACTGGGACATCTCTTCGTCGACTAATGGGAGAAGGCTCATTAGTTCCATTTCAACAAAATGCCCGGAGAATAGATATCGTTAGTTACTAACAATGGTAAAGAACAAAATTACCTTGTTATTGGAACATCATCGTTAAGTATTTCATCAGGCGTATTATCTATTGAAGCAACAAGTAAATACCTATAGTGAACTTCTCCTTTGAAGACAAGTCTCATTTGGTTTACCAAATGAGACTTGTCTATGTGGACTTATATGGTCCAATGTGGTCTCACTTCAGGGAAATAAATATATGCTTTTATTTAGAGATAATTTCTCTCGTAGTATTTTTGCTTATTTTATTTCCTTGAAGGCAGATGTGAAGGCGAAATTTCAATCAATCAATCAATGTATTTATTTTCATAAGGTTATTACAGTCTGTTACATAATGTAATTTACAATGTTTTAGTGGAATTACTGCATATCTAAATAAATATTTCTTTCTTTCTTTATCTGACCTCCACAGCCCGTAGCTGGGTAACACAATACCCCTTAGCAAGGCTGGTGTTAGATGGTGATTTTTATTTCAAATTTTTTGATAAAAATCGGGATGAAAAATTTTTGACGTGCTTGTTGACGTGTATTTTCGTTTTTTGTTTTTATTTACAATTAAATGAGGAACAATTATAATTTTTTTTAGCTACTCAAGCCATCGTCTAAAAGCAAACTAGTTGTTCCATAAAAATGTTAAGAACAGACAACGGAACAAAGTTCGTTAATAAAGAAGTCAGTGATTAATTAACTTCTCAGGGTATTCAGCACCAGACCACAGAGCTGTATAGCCCTCATCAAGTAGGTGAAGCCGAGCGTTCTAATCGAACAATTGTGGAAAAGGCTAGAGCGTTACTGGCGGATAGTTCACTCTCAAAGGCGTACTGGCAAGATATTTGTCAGGTTGCTACAGCAACCTCACAAGAGGACTTCTATTCTTCAGATATACATATCTGAAGAATAGAAGTCCTCATCGTGCTCTAGATTTCAAAACATCTTATGAGATCTGGTATGGAGTTAAACCAAATATAAACCACATAAGAGTGTTTGGATCTCGAGCACTAGTTCATATCCCTGCTTGCAGTAGAAAGAAGTTGGATGTTAAGGCGAAAGAACAAATTTTTATCGGATATTCTGAAGATCCGAACACCTATTATTTTCGTAATGCTTGCTATCGGAAGAGACTTATAAAGACTTTCTTTGATAATCGATTTTCAAGTCTAAAAAATACTACTGAAAATTGCATTTCAGTTGTTCCTCCTGTTCCCTTAGTTCTGTCTGGAAGTAAACAGGATCAAATATAAGCAACAGTAGAAGTAACAGCAGAGGTTTGAAGATGCTAAATATCAAGATGGAGTAACTCTACAAAACGTTTCTCAATCGATACAGCCTTCAGTTGAAGATTGTGAAGATGTTGTACTTGAGCGTAGATATCCTGCAAAAATAGAAATCAACCTGATTTCTTATCTTGTCAGGCTTGAATCTCATCAGCAGAGCCAGATGAACCTCGCACTTATAAGGGGGCCATAAATGCTGTAGATGCTCATATATGAAAGAGAAAAACAATGAATTGGCACAGAAGGTTCAGTATTGGAAGATGACAGCTGCACAAAAATATGGATTACCTCAAATATCTGTTCTTAGTCCCCCATTGTATAATATTTACACAGCTACCCTGCCCTCATCTCTTAACTTCAACTGCAAAATCCTTCAGTATACTAACGATATTGGTTTGTTGGTCTGTGGCAGTTCCATTCAGGATACCGCTCTATCAATGAATGGCCCTCTCTAAACCAATGGCTTCTTGATCATGGTAAAGACAGACTATGATCAAGAAGCCAAAGAGTACAGCGGTCTTCTTTAGCCGCAAGCGTTCTGTACCCCCAATCGATAAAAATATTGGTGTACAAACAATCCCAGTCAAGAATAAGGCTACGTTTCTGAGAGTGAATTTAGACTCAAGGTTGACTGGAGTTGATCACTTTAACAGCGTGGTAACAAAATGTGAAAAATCGATTTCGGTTCTCAAGGCCTTGGCTGGGGTATGGTGGGGAGCTCACCCCTACACCCTTAAACTGATCTATAATGCATTGATCAGAAGTGCTATAGACTACTGCAGCTTTTTGTTAGAGCCCTGCAACAAAGAGGTACTTAAGAAATTGATTAGTATCCAGTCAAAATGTCTAAGAATTATCATTGGGGCCATGAAATCCACTCCCATAAATGCGCTTCAAGTAGAATGTACAGAACCACCTCGTCAGCTTAGGAGACAATACCTGGCAGATCGCTTCCTCACTAAAGTTTTTTCACTTTCGTCCCATCCTTTACTCCCAATATTACAAAAAATTACCTATTATTTAATAACTCTTCCTTTTGGAATAATAAAACAATTCCTCTATTGATAAATAGGTTCAGAGAGCTTAAACAACTCTCCTCGCCAATTTGTCAATACCCACCCTCCCAGTCTTCACCACCGCATATGAAACGATTCATTTCGAACCAAAAGCCGTTTTGGGACTGGGCATTTCAAAGAATTCCCAAAACCCTAGAGATGACTTTGAGTCAGCTGTCAAGCGGTATTGGGAAGGATGGAATTTATTTTTCACTAATGCTTCAAAACTATCTGATAACGAATGCACAGGGGTTTTAGTTTATTTTCAAAATTCAAAAATTGCTTTATTATTTCAATGTGTACCAGAAGCATCATTATTTACAGACGAGTGGGACGAGGATTCCCGGCCACTCGGGTACTGTTGGCAATGAGTGCGCTGATTCATCAGCAAAGTATGCCACATCGGATCCGGCTGATCGAAAGCACTACATAGCACAAAAGCTACGATTTGCAGAATGGTGCCAAGCCCAAGTTATTTAACTTGTGGACGGAAACGTGGAAGTCGACCTCAAGAACCAAAGGCAAGTACTATGCCTGAAATACAGAAGAAACCCACTTTTCTCCTAAATTAATTAACCTCCTATCTAAATTTATAACAGATAATGAGATTAAAATGTAATTAGTGCGTAATAAGTGTATAGTTATTGTGTAGCTAATAGTTTGTATTTTATAATATATATGTAGTATATTATATCTTGGCTTGTATTATGTGTAGCTTAGATTATGTGTTTAACTCATGTGTTTCTCCTCCGTCCTTGCAGTTCCACAAAGTACAAAGATCGGCGGCCTGCCTATACGCTACGCTGCCGTCATAACATGATACTGGCGGAATAGTCGACACAGGCTCAGTTGCCATAGAAGGAGAAAAAAAAAAATATATACGTATACCTCGGTATACCTATTAATTAGATTTCACTTGTGCAAATATCACTAAAAACTTAAAATTGTGAAGATAAAATGCCTGGATTTGAACTTACTACTAGTAAGTCGTGTATGTAATCATTACCCAGCTAAAATATAACAAGTTGATAAAATAATCGGTACTTTTCGTTATAATACATTAAAATAGCCTTGGTGAATAATACAGTGAATTCATGTTCCTTGAATGTTTTATAACGGCAGGCAGGTCTGTCCTAACTTTGAGCGATGATAAATTATTTGCCTACGTTGAGTCCACGATTGTATTTGATCCTCTGTTTATTGTTTTGCATAATCAACAGCTTCTGAATTTGTAAATTTATGATTATCCCTGTAAGGAATTGACAGGTAGATGTCGGCTTATGAAACAAAAGAAACTCAAGTATCTGTTTTTAACCGACTTCAAAAAAAGGAGGTTTACAATTCGTCTTGATCTTTTTTTTTTTTATGTATGTTACCTCATAACTCGGAGACGGCTGGACCGATTTGAAAAATTCTTTTTGCGTTTGAAAGGGTATACTTTCTAGTTGGTCCCATTGTCACGAAATCAGGATCTGATGATGGAATCCTGGAGAAATCGAGGGAACTCTTCAAATATTATAGGCACACCTATAGCGTTTTGGGTATTTCTTATAGTAACTTTTGCAGTTGCTCTCGATAAGCATCACTTGAGGAAGCAGAACTGACGATGAAGACCCCAGATGGCCACCGAAACTACTCAATAATAAGTATCTCGTGGATTGCGATTAGATTACTTGAATATAGATGTTAAGCACGTTATGCTCGTCACAGTGCATGTGGTGAAGTAGAATTGATGGTGATGTACCAGGAGAACTCCTCAAAAATTAACGGCTCTGCACCGGGAAAAGCAATATTTTGTAAAAGGTGATAAGTAGTTGACATTTTGGCTTTGGTAACTAGATAAATTACAAACCGACCCACTAAAAAGCGTGAAAAAAACTTTTTAGCAAAAAAAAAGAACCGACTTCCATATCAAAACACTATAAAGGCAAAAATAACTTTAATTTCGGAAGGCGGTGTCAAAAAAAAAAGAAAATACAAAACAAATGACACCGAATACCGAAATTAAAGTTATTTTTCCCTTTATAGTGTTTTGATATGGAAGTCGGTTCTATATTTTGCTAAAAAGTTTTTTTTTAATGTTAAACTATGGCTTTTTTTAAGGTTGGGAAATCATCCAATGACTGCCTCCCGACCTGGGCATGAAGCGGGAGGGTGTGTCAGACTTTTATTGACTACAACCCATCCGTGTTCCATCATAAGCCCTTCGTGTACCGAGGCCGCGGTAACTCTTTCGAACTATTCCCTAACTATTCCCCCCCCCCCCGACAATTTTGCTGACACTATTCGAGGCGCTCGTGGAACACGATGCGCCGTCTACACGGGCCTGGTTTCAGTCGGGCGGCGAGCTACCCATTGCTCGCAGCCCGCAGGCCCACGCCTACGGTGGCTGGGAGTCACTCTGCGACTCCCGACGCCCGGAGAAAAGACATAACAAGCCACTTACATGAGAACATAAAAATTTGAAAATAGGCCACCGTAACGGGCTAGATCATAATGTTTTAGTGTGTATAAAGTAGGGCCACTCGATCAACAGTTTCATCCGCAACTGCATTACGAATATGAAGATTTATTGTAAGAATAGCTTTTTAGGGTTCCGTAGCCGAATGGCATAAAACGGAACCCTTATAGTTTCGATATGTCTGTCCGTCTGTCTGTCTGTCCGTCCGTCCGTATGTCACAGCCATTTTATTCCGAAACCATTAAGACTATACACGTAAAACTTGGTAAGTAGATGTATTCTGTGAACCGTTTTCCGATTTTAAGAGAAAATTTAAAAAAAATATTTAAAATAAAGGGGGCTCCCCATACATGGAACTGAAACTGAAAATATTTTCTTTCATGAAACCTATACGTGTGTGGTATCTATAGACAGGTCTTTAAAAATGACATTAAGGTTTCTAAAATGACTTTTTCATAAAGTTAATCGTTTAAAAGATATACGCTTCCAAAGTGGTAAAATGTGTGTGTCCCCCCCTCTAACTTCTATAATAATGAAGTGAAAAATCTAAAAAAACCATATGTTGTAGATCTTAATGTAAACTTTCAACCAAAATTAGTTTGAACGAGATCGAGTCAGGAGTTTTTGAGATACAGTATATTTTCTAAAACCGCAAATATAACTTTGTAATTCATACAAATACTATGAAAAACAAAGTTATTTGGCGTAGTTGTAAAAATTGTAAATAATCTAGTTTTAAGAAATTTGTAAGGTTTTTTGTTTTTTTTTTTTTTCAAAAAATTTATTAAGTATATTATATTTATTATAGTTACTACGGAACCCTTCATGTGCGAGTCCGACTCGCACCTGGCCAATTTTTTAAATATAATTTTGCAGCTGCGATTTAAAACCGTAGAACGAGCTTACATTTTTTATGTTCGAAGGTAAATTAATAAATAGTTGTGCTCCTTCATACGTTATGCTCCTTTTGACGTAATTTGTGCAAGTCTTTGGTAATACAAGTAAACTAGGTCGACGCGTGCTACGTTTGGATACTTCAGACATCTTGGTGAATGATTCGTTTGTATGAATAGTTTTATCTAATATTTTCCTTATTAAAACACAAGTACTGTACATGTATAGTTGCCTAATATTCATTAATAATAGTTTTCTCAACATTTTTATAAGTTGGTGTTAAATATGGGTAGCGAAAAAGTATTTTTATTATTTTATTTTGTATCCTTTGCGGTTCTTGTAACTTTGTTTTATTTGAATTTCCCCAAATTTCAATGAAGTAAGTCAAGTTTGATTTAACAAGTGAATTGTAATAGTAAAATGAAGTTTTTTGGTATACAGTGACTAATACTATAGAGAGAACCAATAAGTGATGAAAGTTTATCTTTAATATAGTTTATTTGATGATCCATTTTACTACCTTGCTACCCATTCTAAGGCCGAAACACTTTTCTGTTTTCTGTGTTATTGTCAACTAATAATAATGGGTGATGAATCGAGATAATATTATTTTTAGCTTTAAATAAAATGTAGCAAATTTTTGAAACATTTATGGTGAGTAAATTATTTTGAAACCAATCAAATAAAACAATAAGATCTTCTTGAGCTTGTAAAATGATGTTATGTACATATATTTGAACTGAAATAAAATAAACACATATCATCCGCATACAAAGTTAAATGACCAATTTTGCAATCTGATTTATTTATATTAAGATTAACAACGGTCCCAAAATTGAGCCTCATGGAACTCTGTATGTTATAGGCAAAGCAGAACTTTCTACATTGTCTATTTTAACCACCTGATATCTATTTTTAAATAAGATTTAAGTATTTTATGTTAAACCAGCGTTCTCAAGCTTTTCTTGTGATAATTTATGACTAACGATATCAAAGCTTTCCTTAAGTCAATGAATACACCCAAAACAATATTCTTTTTATCTATATTCTGTCTGATTGTTGTAGTTAGATCAATAGTAGCTGCAGTGGTGTTATTTTTAGCTCCGCATTGGCGTTCCGATAAAAAAAATAATGAGTCCAGGTAGTTTAATAAACGACTATGTATTATTTTCTCGAATATTTTAGATATAATTGGCAGTACAGAGATTGGTCGATAGTTACCGGGGTCAGTTTTGGGTCCAGATTTAAAGATTGGTGTCACCTTTGCAATTTTCAGAGAGTCAGGAATCTCCCCGTCGATCATTAGTTTATTGAAACATCCTGCCAATAAATACGGAATCATGTTTTGTAAGCTTTTTATGACTTTGATGCAAATTTTATCTGTACCACAACTAGAATTGGAGTCGAGATCTTTAATTATTTTAATAATCTCTTCCGCGTTACATGGAGGTAAATCTAGTAGTGTGTGGATATTTTTTGTGGTTGATTCTAAAGCAAATAGTTTTAAATTATCATGATATTTTTAGGTATTTTGTCTGCAAGAATGCCTATGGTTGAGAAATATTTGTTAAAAACTAAAGTTTTTGACAACAAATTTCCTTTGTATCGGTGATTAGATTCGAATTTACTAAAAGCTTTGAAGGAACACCACCATGCTTTATTTTATTGTTAACCAAGTTGTTTATAAGTGCCCACATTTTCTTAGGATTGTTAGTATTATTTGTAAATAGTTTATAAAAGTAAGAATTTTTCGTAGATTTTATAAATTTTACAACCTTATCCCTCATGATTTTAAATTTCTTTTCTAATGTCTCATCTTCCGGATTCTTCTTATGTTCCATCCATAGCTGATTCCTTTGGCTGATTCCAGTAATAATTTCGTTGTTGACCCATTCTTCTTGAGGTGCGTTTAAAACTTTAGTTCTTGGTATTTTATTCTCTTTTATGTATCGTATTATTCTGGACTCTAGTTCTCTGTAACTGTTTGAAAAGTCACCTTGTCCATGTGATTCGATCGTAGCTTTGAGTTTACTGTAATTTATTGTTTCATAATTTAAGCGTATTTTTTTGGGTTTCCATTTGTTCAATTGTACATAGATTTGCTTGTGATCGGAGAGGGATGAGTTCATAATAGCAAAATTATATTGCTCGTTTTGAGTAGTAAGTATTGAGAATTTCGTAGTTGAGTCTCTTGTAGAAACGGAAACCCCATATCTATCCAAAAGGACTAAAGATAACATCTGGTATGGAGTCTCCATGCAAACTTTCAGCTCAAAATAAGTGACTCACAGAATTGACCCCAAATTATTGGTTTCATATGTTTCTTGAATACCAGTAATAATAAACGTGTCACAGCACTATGAGGGTCATCACTTTCCACGTCACTTGACAATAAAACGACGATTCTCTTCGTTCTTCTTAATTTGAAAAATTCGGTCTCTGGTATCAATGTATTGAAATTTCTAATATGCTCCACACATGTACACATAGGATTAGAAAACCCTTGCCATATCGTTTATTATCATCCAAAGAAGCCGTGCACTTGGTATGTATACACCCTTTAAATTACACGTTATATAATTTAAATATTGTTGAAGTAAGATCAGAAATATATTTCTTGTTTTTTTTTTGGCGTAAATAAACTTTGAAATCAGTAATATGTTTATTTTAACCTTTTAATATCACCAGTGGTCGCCTAGCGATCTATATAAATTCAACCATCATTTAAATTATTTTAGATGCATTCAAAATCAAAAGCCTTCATTTGCTGACTAGCACTTCACCCGCAACTTCATCCACGTGGATTGAAAATGATTAAAAAAAGTGATAACTAGTAATTTGGGTAGAATTCACATTACTAGCAATCTTGTTAACCCCTTCAACTAAGCTAAATATGCTTGTGTCGGAAGTGGGTTTACGGCAATAGTGTAATGGGTGGGATTCGAACTCGGGACCTCTCGATCACAAGTCAAAATAATCAGTATTTTCTTTTCTTTTTAGACCGTCGATATTGTATATCAGCTTCTGCCCGCGACTTCGTTCACATGCCAGGTTTTTCCCACGTAAATCACGATTCCGTGGAAATTGCGGGACAGAATGTCAACCATCTGCCTACCAAAATTCATTCAGACCCATGCAGTAGTTTTTGCGTGAAAGAGTAACAAATATCCATACATCTATGCATTCATGCTCACAAACTTTCGCATTTATTATATTAATAGGAAAGAAAGTTAAAAAAATTGCACTCCTTCTCCATATAAACTGTGCCCATTCTTCTCCGTCCGCGCAATTTTCAAAATAAGAGGCACCTAAAACAGTTTTGCTTAACTTATTAATATATAGACTATTCGTTTTTTCCTCTTTTCAAAACACAGCAATATCTTGTGATAAACCGCGGCACTAGTGTAACAAATGCACTAAGTTAGCTACCTCCGCTTTGTTATCATTTGCGGTTGGACTCAGTCCCTCCTACCCGCGGCTAACATTATATTTATGGCCTGTCTTATTATGAGGCCACGACTATATTTCGTGGCTGTCGGCTTGCGGTACGCTTCATAATAGTTTTTAGCATCCGTCTAGCATTTTTATGTTAGTGTTGCAACATTTTGAGACTGAATCAAATCTTCACTGATTTAAAATGTTGATGTCTTTATAAAGTTTATGAGTGTCATTCTGAACTAAGAGTCCATTTTGTCAAGACTACTAAGTTTCTATAGAAATTTTAATATAATTTCTCAGTTATAAAAAGGACCTTTCTCTAAATTTAAATTTGAAATTCGAGATAGTTATCTGGTTTGGATCAAATTAACTCTAAGCTGTACCTACGGATTAAAGTCCAAATTCTATTTAAATCCATACTTTTTCGTAACTTTATATTATACACAATTTTAAAGTTGAAAGGGTAGGTACTTAAGTGATATCTTGAACTATAAATTCAGATGAGATAATTTATTATTGGGTGAGCCATATGCCTGATTTACTGATATAATTCAAATCACAGGGGATATTATCATGTCTACAAATGGCAATACTTAAGGACATCAGGCGTACTCTAGAGAGACGGTCAGCCACAGCCATTGAATCCATATTGAATCCATTGACTGGCTCATCTTTACTCCTCACCGTAAATTATTATTCACCCGACGACAAAAACGTGCACAAATGTAGGGTATAATTTTCCTTTAAAAGTTTGATTTTATACCCTAGTTTCTTTATATCTCTCGTTAATGCGTAGCGCTGAAATTGAATTTTATTACATAGGGATTTATGTTTGTTTTATAGCGCGCCATAAAAACTGGTCGGAATGGTTTTTATTAAAATAATCTGGATCTTCTTTTTGCTGGGATAGAAGAGATATACGGACTGTATATACTTTACTTTAATGTGGTTTGAAAGTACCCACTAATAGGTATTATTGTACGAGAAGAATTTGATACCCAACACAACCCTTTTCGTTGACCCGCAAGATTAAACCGTCCCATTTCTGAATAAAATCTGCTTCAATCATTACCACCCTCGTGATCCCGGCGTATTACGACCCAAAGCATAACTATAAATGATAATACCCCTCTAATATGATTACTGAATAAAGTAAAGCTTTATTCTTATATCTGATCAATAATATGTATATTATTTATAACTACACCGACAGTCATCTCTCCCATTAAATTCTGGCCGTGGTTATATTCTCTATTATCTAAAGTTTGACTATAAGAGATGTGTTAAGACCGACTATTATACATGACTTTTATAAAATACACATTGGTGAATTTGCCTAAATTAAATGAATAATTATTTTTTATTCGCCATTTAATACACATTTTTTTTTTAATATTTTCCCACAGAAAACAAAAATTGTAGTCTTCTGGTATCACGAGCACTGGAGCAGTATCCCAGCTGCTAGAGAGTAGGTCTCCAGAGAAAGAAACATCTTCACAATACGAGCTGTTTCAAGGAGTACTACTTTCTGTATCAGGCGCCTTTGTCCTGCCGTGTAATGCCAATTTCCATAAATAGTCGTCGAAGCTTTTAGTAATCAGTTCATTGGCGTATATGACAATATTATTAATAATAATAATCATTATAAAATGTATCCTATGCATATCATGAGGTGAACACCCTAAACTCTATAATAAATATTGCGCTAAATTAACGCTACTATAAAACATAAGTAAATACATAAATACCAGTATTATTACTTCGAGATGAAAGAGAAAATGATTTGAGAAACATTAAATGTGCTCTCGTAAAAGTAAATAACTTCTTTTGTGTGCGACCACCTTTATCTGAGTCGACCCCGCACTCTGCGTTTTGTATGTAGATGTATCACCTACATTTATATTGCGTCTAACATAAAATATATTTAAGTATTCAGCTACGACACTTTACGTATGGTGAGGGGAATGTATTTTCGCGAAGGAAACTTTGTTTTTGTTTAGCTGTATAGTAAAGTGTAAAGGGAAACCCATAAAACCTAGCCATACTATGATAGTATGGCTAGGTTTTATATGACCTTTTTGGGTTTATGGATAGATTATTCATAGTTATATTGCTGGTGTGCGATGGGTTATTTATTCATACTGGTCATTTCAATATGCCTGGTAGAGGACGCGAAATGTGATAAGGACACTGATTGTAGGTATTTTTGTTTTATTTATTTTTCATTCTATGTATTACTTCTTCATAGAAAATTATTATTAAATAAATTCAATACAAAGTAGACTTTTTATTTTACGGTAACTAGACAAATCTCATGGATATCTACAGAATGTACTCCTTCTGTACCTTTGTCTTTGTTCGACTGACGTTAAGTATGGTTCTCAAACTGAAACCACAGACACCAAACAGCTAAGTTTACGACGTGCGACACATGACTTGGACAGTAAGGTACCTTTAGAAAGACTTAAAACTTCTACTTCTAATTAAATAACTATTAAAATTATTTTTATGGAAGTAAATATAATGATAAGAAGAAGTCTTATGGTATACAACGTGTAACGGAAACCCCATATCTATCTAAAAGGACTGAAGACAACATCTGGTATGGAGTCTCTATGCAAAGTTTCAGCTCAAAATAGGTAAGTGACTCACAGAATTGACCCCAAATTATTGGTTTCATATGTTTCTTGAATACGAGTAATAACAAACGTGTCACAGCACTATGAGGGTCATCACTTTCCACGTCACTTGCCAACAAAATGATAATTCTCTTCGTTCTTCTTAAATTGAAAATTTCTGTCTCTGGTATCAATGTATTGAAATTTCTAATAAGCTCCACACATGTAGACATAGGATTACAAAACCCTTGCCATATTGTTTGTTATAATCCAAAGAAGCCGTGCACTTGGTATGTATAATGTATATACCCTTTAAATTACACGTTGTATATTATATTTTGATACCAATGTTTCTTCAAAATACTTTAGAATCATAAACGGTTCTGTGATTTAGCATAATTTAGCATGATAATCTAAACTATCACATTTATGATTAAATATATGTGTAGATTGAAAAGACAAATGCAGCCGCCTAAAAAATTAAAATAAAAATATACTTTCGTTCTCACTCCGTAAAAATAAAGGACGTATCCAATTTATCTAATTTATATTCCTAAGTTAAAACTATTATTACCACAGTATATACCTACGTTCCGCACCGCTCTCGAGTCTACAGTAGCTTAACTTAAAATACAAAAAAATGACGTGTAAAAGTGTTTTTGAACCGACCAATTTCGAACCGCGCACTAACTTCTGACGTTTTGTAAGTGCGGGTAGGCTTATGTAAAATAAAATAGTTTGAGATGTGTTTTCTATATAAACCAAATTGCATTTCAGTTCATAATTTCTTCCTCACCGCAGATACAGAAACAATTAGAGGAACATAATGTGAGAAAATGATGCAGAAGGGAGGCCACGACCCTCAATAATGAGGAATACCACGCAAGGAGGAGGAAGTACGTACCAGCATCTTGACGGACGTCTGGTGGCCGCATGTTCAGCCTATCACATGCCAGTCTGACACGGCTTGATTTACTAATGTAGACCCAAACTGTGTCTCTGGATCTGTGGACAAACAATACGACTTTAAATTAGTTACAAATTCAGTTTGTAAGTGTAGTACTTAACAATCTTGTAGCAGCTCATTCTTTGAGAGGAACTCACGGGAAAGTTTCATTAATGTTCTAATTAGAAGTTTGTAAATACATACGAAGTTATACAGAGTCTGTGGGACATTATCTAGTAGGTTAAAGGCGGTAGTTAATAATATCTGACTTCCTACACATTGAATTTATCTTGATTTTTTACCCATCCGACATCCATGAGGGGTCTAATAAATGCTGTTACCTTACAGGATAAAAGCATTGGTTTAGACTTAGACAATAGTTCAGGTGCTGCCCATAGAGAGGATACTGTAAAACGCCTTTTCGTATTGGAATATGACTAATGTTTCACATTTTTACTAAGTTAAGTTTTACTAAAATATGTTTCTGTAATTCTGTAGTTGATTAAATTTCCTTCCTGATGGTAATAAAAACATGGATAGTTATCGCTCGAATCGTTGAGCATTACAAGTCAGTCTTTATGCAATTTCTTTTTTCAAGATTCATCAGCCAAATATCAATGTATTAAGCATTTGACCTTAAACATTTGACTATACATTGTATTTATTGGGCTTATAATATGTAGGAATACGGTTGTGTAACGAAAAAGTTGTCAGTTTACGGTATCCTCTCTATAGGCAGCGCCTTAAGTAAACGTTTACCAAGTACAAAAACAGTTAAGTAGATTACAGTTCTAAGAATCGGTTTAGCAAGTCACAAGCAAAGGTAATAAAATAAGTAACACATCACATATTAAAACTCAACGTTCCGAACGAAAAAAAAAAAATAACCCATCCCCTAGATACCCTGCAGAACGTCTGGAATGCCACACTTGGTCAATCTTGTCACGCTTCTCCCATAGTATTTTTATTTATTATAGGCTCACGTCGTCCTCGCCTTAACATATCGATTTCCTTCGTGCCTCTGAAAGCACGTTAAACCCTTGATCCCGGTTGTCATTTGAACATCTTTTACAGTCGTTACAGGTGGGTAGAAGCCAGAAAATATGACACTCGTATTGCCATGTGGTATCGTGTTACCCAGCAACCGGGTTGTAGAGGTGAGATAGGCAATCACACTATAATAATATAATATAAAATATAATATAATATAATATAATATAATATAATATAATATAATATAATATAATATAATATAATA
This sequence comes from Tholera decimalis, assembly GCA_943138885.2. Classification (NCBI taxonomy): domain Eukaryota; kingdom Metazoa; phylum Arthropoda; class Insecta; order Lepidoptera; family Noctuidae; genus Tholera; species Tholera decimalis. The sequence goes on from OW964565.2 coordinate 19,897,548, forward strand.
TAATATAATATAATATAATATAATATAATATAATATAATATAATATAATATAATTGAATCCGATAAGTTTTGGTGGAAGGAGACACTAACACACCCACACGTTAGGGAGAACGAAGACGCAAAATTACTTTGGGAAATGCCAATACAAACAGACACAGAAATACAAAACAATAGACCGGATATAATTTACATTAATACTAGGTATAATAGGTAGGTAGGTACTAGGTACTAACATAGGTATAAGTTATCTTTTGTTTTTTTTACTAACCCATATGGATGTTGCTTATCCGAATTAAAGATTATTTTATTTTTTATTTTATTTATTAATAAAAAAGAGAACAAAACTTACCTTATTGACATAGCAGTGCCATCGGATTATAATATAGGACCAAAAGAAATAGAAAAGCTTACTAAATATCAACCATTAAAAATAGAAATAAATAGATTATGGAATACCAAAACCACCATAGTTCCAATAATAATAGGTGCAACAGGAGTAATAGGCAAGAGTTTACATAGATACTGCGAAACACTAGAGAGCAAAATAAGAATAGATATAATGCAGAAACAGGCTGCCATACACACTGTAACAATTGTAAGCAAAGTGCTAGGTGACAGTGTTTTTGTAACGAGGAACCCTGATCCTCCCCTACCCTGAGGGTCTCGGGGCGGGAGGTTCAGTAGAAAACCGACGAAAGTCGAGAAGTTAGCAACTAACAAACTTTAATATAATATAATATAATATAATATAATATAATATAATATAATATAATATAATATAATATAATATAATATAATATAATATAATATATTATAATATAATATAATATATTATAATATAATATAACATAATATAATATATAATTTAATCAAAAACCCTTTTACACAATAACAGCTTTGTTACATTACATTTTAAGTATTAAGTTTCAATTAAGTACATATACAATGGATACAGAGGTCACACTCTAGTAAGTATGGATCTGCGAAATACCAACTGAACGCGCTTGAGTCTATCGAGAAGCAGGCCAAGAGACTCATTGGCAACGATGCACTGGTAGAGTCAAAGATCCAGAGCCTTGAACACCGACGACGAGTTGCAAGTTTATCGGTTTTCTATCGGTTACATTTCGGGGAGTGTGCGATGGAATTACACAATCTAATTCTGCCAAGCCCGTTCCATCATCGGACTACGAGACAAACGGCGAAGCGCCATCGTTACATGGTGGACATCCCACCCATACGCACAAAACGTTTTGGGAATGCCTTCATTGTGCGTATGGCTAAGGAGTGGAATTCCCTGCCGGAGTCTGTGTTTCCCGACAGCTACAACCTAGGAGTCTTTAAGTCTAGAGTGAATAGGTTACTTTTAGGTAAGCGTGCTCCATCTCCGATCACATCATCACTTACCATCAGGTGAGATAGTGGTCAAAAGAGAACCTACTTTCAATTTAAAAAAAAAAGGTATACATAGATCTGGAGTTAGCAGTAATTTAGCAAATACAGGGATTGAAACTCTGGCTCAGAAACTAGGCAATGCCTGTATCATCCGAGTCAGTGGTTCCCCTTAGATAATACAAATTCAGCCTTAATTTACACGGAACAGATGTGACGAGTATTAGTATATAACTTTTAATAATAGAAGTATGTAAAACACTAGAACAGTAAAACAGTAGAATCAGTACAGAAACAGTAGAATCTATGTAAAACACTAATAATCAGCGGCATCGGGTTCGACCCGATTCGACCCGAACATAATTGGAAAAGGCTAATCAGGTAATGAGGCTCGCGTGTAACCACTATCTCACCAGATGGTAAGCGATAATTTATTGTGAGCACGACCAAGGTGTGGAATTCTCTGCCAGCTTCTGTGTCCCTATCATATGTGACCCGTCTGCCTTTAAAGCAAGAGTGAACAACTTAGGCTATTCGTTCCATCGTAGACCTTAGAGTTGTAAAAAAACGGCTTTTTTCTGAGATGAAAAAAACATGAAAAGAAACAGTTTTTTTTCTGGAGTAGGTTTTTTTCATGAGAAGAAAAATAAAAATATGGTAAGGCGGTTGTCGTATGTGAGTTGATATTTTTTTTTTTTTTGTTAAATAAGGAAATACCATTTTTTGTTAAAACCATGAAAACCATGGCGATTGATGAGAGTCTTTCAGATGTTATAAATAAAGTGTATACATTAAAAGTAAATATGTTGAGCGATGACTTTTGGGATAATGTTACTAGATTATACAATTTATTGAAACCAATATTAGACACTATTACAATTGTAGAAAGTGACACTCCACAGATGTCTCATGTTTTAAGTTTATTTAAAAAAAAAATAATGAAGTCGATGTAGAAGACATGTTGGACAAGAGCCCCCTGTAAAATCTGAGGAAAAAAAAGTCAGGGAAAACCTCAAAAATATAAAGGCATTCGCTATATATTATGACGTTCATAAAATCGCGAACCTATTGGTTCCTCATTTTAAAGAACGTGATCTGACTCCAGAAGAAGAAACGGCTGCTGTAGAACAAATTTATAATGCTGCTATAAAGATACCAGATATCGAAGAGGATTTAGTACTGGCAGAGCTTGCAAACTACATAGCAAAACAAGATTTTTTTCTAAGAGTTTTTGTGGTCATCGGTGAACAAATTGAATCCCCTTGCTTAGTGGGCAGGATTTTACAAATCAACATCTTTGTCTAAAGTAGCCGTCAAGTTTCTCTCTCTTCCTACTACATCAGTAGTGTGCGAGAGAACATTTGGTACGTACAGCGACATTCATACCAAGAAACGGAATAGACTGACAAATGACAGGGCTAGGAAAATAGTGTACATTGCGCACAATTTAAGGTTGCAAGCAGTACAATTATCAACAATATTAACACAAGCAGAATATAATAGAGTCCCTGATAGTATAGTCGTTGATCTAGAATCAGATGAAACAAATACAGACACAGAACATTATTCCGAAGCTAATAAAACAAGCGTAGCCGTAGCTACTGATACTGATACAGATGATTGTAACACATGAAATATTTTTTTAAGTTCAAAATAATAGTTACCCATTGATTTAAACATAATTTGACTTGAATAAAAACAAAACAATCAAATTTAGTGTTTTATTCCACTTTAGTTATAGTGTTTCACTTTTTCTGAAAAAAAACCAAATTTAGAAAAAAAACAACGGTGCCAAGATTTTTTCATGTTTTTTTTCAAGATTGTGGAAAAAAAACATTTTGTTTTTTTCAATTTACATCTCTAGTAGACCTCATCTATCGCTTGCCATCAGGCGTAACCGAGGTCAAAAGCGGGCTAACCAGTAATAAAAATAAAAAAAAAATATTCAGAACAATAAAATCTAATATAAACACACAAAACATTTTAACAAATAAAATACCAGGCACATGTCTACAGAGGTACAAATTGTTTCCCCCAGCCCACAAAGAAAAGCCATTCAATTTATTAATTGTCGAAAATTAAAAGGCTGTAATTTAGACCGTTTTGTTTGATGTACAACCACATCACCCCACCGGGGACACAAGAGCCTACCAATTACACCCACTGGGGACTGAATAACGAACTGAAATTATTTTCCTCGAGCTCGCCTTTTGCTCGAAACCTTTACTAATTGCTTACCTACATATGTACATATGGTAAAGCGTACGGAAAAATTTTGCACGGTCTTAATTAATTTCTGTAGGTCTGAGACAGGTATTTGTAAAAATATACGTAAATAATTTATTTTCTTTTGCTGTTCAATGAATATTTTAAGTTTTTAATTATTTTATTGTTGAATAGATAATTTTTCAATGTTCTGATAATTAATTGATCGTTATGCGTACAAATACGTAAAAACTAGGAATATGAACACCTACCTATAAGAATTACGTCACCAGTGAAAATATCTGTTACAAAAGTTACAAATATGGTAGCAGTTTTTCACCCATATTTTCCCATTAATTTCACCACTAAATGCATAGATCACACGCAGGTACAATGTATCGTAAATCAAAATGTAATTTCGATTCGATCAAATTTTTAGAGAATGGACTGACGTACCCAATCTGTCTGTGTGACCCAGGTCGATTGTTGTCGGTGCAATTTTAAATTCGGCCTTTAATAAAGCAATTTTGTACGATTTATTGCTCACGATAAAATATAAATAAAAATACCTACTTTTGATTATTATTTATAACATCGATACCCTTCTTTTTACAGATGGAAAATACTTTATTATTAAAATATCCGGGAAAAATATTTTCGGAATATCCAGTAAAATACCTGTTCAAAAAATTAATACTGCGAACCAAATACCTATGATTCCACATAAAATGTAATCCTTTTTTTATTGATATTAGGTTCGTGTTGACCACCATCTCACCTGATGGTAAGTAAGATGAATTGGTCGAAGATGGAGCACGCCTGCCTAGAAGTAAACTATTGACTCTTGACTTAAAGATTCCCAGGTTATAGCGATCAGGAAACACAGACTCCGGCAGGGAATTCCACTCCTTAGCCGTACGTACAATGCAAGTATTCCCAAACGTTTTGTTCGAATGGGTGGGATGTCCACCATGTAACGATGGCGCATCGCCGTTTGTCTTGTAGTTCGATGATGGAACGGGCTTGGTGGAATTAGATTGTGTAATTCTGTCGCACACTCCGCGAAATGTATCCGATAGAAAACCGATAGACTTGCAACTCGTCGTCGATATTCCTATCTACAAAAGAACCAACTCTGTTCATTTTTAATAGGCTGTGTTGTGGGTGCGAATATGTAAATAAAGGAAGTTTCAGACGAACATTTGAATATGACAAAGTTGGAAGGCGACGGGCCGCGTTCTTGACGACCAACTTTTATTGTGATTTTATTCCGAACAATGAAGAGCTATAGGAAATCCGTGTTTTACACCAACTTAGGAGTTAAGTTAAAGTGTCTTTTTTTTTCGTTGATTTTTTTTGTAGAATGCAATGTTCTTTTGCATGTCTTATTCTTTGTTGAAGGAGGTTGGAATAGATACTACACCATACTTTAACTGGCCGGGAACCAGACCATTACCACTTATAGTAGACCAACCTTTGAGGTTGGATACTGATTGGAACAGATAACTACATACATACATATTATTATATGTATTATAGGACTGATCACCTGCCAGTGATTTCTTCTTAACTACCTAAAAACATAATCTTCTATAATTTTCATAAAATGTGAAAGGTAGTGATATTAATTGAATTATCACCTAAACATATGTATTTGTTTTAGTAGTAACTAACTTTAATTAAATATTATCTAACGTATTACCTTTATTTATTTTTTTATATTTCTATCGACTTGAGAACTTGAATGAAAATATCATTTACCCATCTGCAAAAACTTAAAAACAACTCATAACTATATAGTTCGAAAAATAGACGTGCAATTGTAAAATTAAACCAGAAATCACATACATGTAAAACTATAACAAGGATTACCAGCAGTATATAAAAGAAGATTATTAATTGCCCACGTAATATGCTAATAAGTACGCATAATATTAGTCCCTGAGCAAATGTGAGCGCCAAACATACAAGAATAATCAAATATTTACCATCTGCCTACTTAAAAGATAAAACGAACAGATCCGTTTGGAAGAAAATATGAAAATAGAACCTTTCCCTCGGCCACATAATGTTGTTTTATTCAGCCCTCCTGAAAAACCTCCCGAATCATAGGTAATGAAAAGAAAACATTACGCTGGATATAAACTTTCAGTGGAGCCTGATGTTGCCAAAATATTTTTGCAAAATGTGGGTAGTCGTTAAACGTGGGGACGCGCGTCGATACACTTTAAATTAACCCGAATATCACAATGACACAAGTACAAAATTATTTCGCGTACTAAAGAGCACATCTTCCCGGAATATTAATAATCCCCCTCTCTCTCAGTAAGCACGGCTTTCTGGAAGTTATAGAGATATAGGTAAAGTTGTCTGCGGGGTTGAGACGCGAAAATTAAAGTAAGAAGTGGGTCAAAGTCGAGCCGGGGTCGACGTCCCGTGGCGGCGGCGACGAGCGTCTAATAATTACGTAACGACGATGTCACGCGACTATACTCCGTGGTGTACATCGCACTGAATTAGGTTCAAACTTTCTCACCACGTGGCTCCGACGTCTTGATAAATATCGTATTATCACCTTCAGTAAGTTTTCATCGTAATAAAAAGCTGTGACGTTTCATCATTCATCCTTTCATCAAACAAATGTCTGACAGTTCTCAGTTTTATGTGCGAACACTTAAATATTTTATTCTTTACGAGTATTTGTAATTGACTTACGGCTGGCTGGAGTCAATAGGTCGGCACTTCAGGAATGTTTCGCACTCCAAACCCTTTTTCGTCTCAATTAGCTGAACGAAACCTGTGAAAAAGGATTTTAATTAATCGACAGTCGTCGAAACGTAAACAAATTACATTTAAACATCAAATATGAGTGGGTTGACAAACTTCGGGTATTTCATCAAGTTAATTCAATTTTGCGAGGGCGTATTACACGCGCAGATTACTTTGCTACACCTTGCATAGGATAGCGCTGCACCTCGTCTGAATAATTGATGCGCGGATGTAGATACGTGTCCGCGCCGTACCTATTCACGGCTATTAAATCAATGGCCAGGTCCGTACGCCACCAGATTCCATTTATATTTTCGGGCGTGCGCAATAAAATCAATACTGTGAACTTTCCAAGAGTACAGTGACCTAGTCGCTCACACTGAATAAGGCCACACGTTGCATAAAGTATTTGTGACGTAAAATAATATACATTGTGTCATGTGTGTATCGCCCAATTAGTCCCTGTAAGCGTTTGTCGGGTTAAAGCTCGTCTCATTTGAATATCACAGGTACGAGTACACATAGTAAATACGTCCCCTTCTCTGCTCCTTCTAGGCTGTAATTACTCTAAACAAGTCTCTGTCTTACACAGTTTTGGGGCACTTACACATCTATGTAAAGTGTGTAGTCCTAAGCTAACAACAGGAGGTCAGGTATGGGGTAACTGACCATCACATTCGGCAGGAGGCTGCAATATTATTTGGCAACTTTATGAGTTGTTCCCTGCAAACTCAGCTAATTAAACTTTTGAGTTACGGTAAGGTATTGTTGAAGTTGTCAAGTTTAAGTTAACTCCTAAGGAGTATAATACTGAATAATACGGGTTGAATCAGGCCTTGTAAGTTAAAGGGTTAAGAAAATCTGACGAATAAGATTTGTTTTTTACATAGGTCTGGTAATCATTATTTCTCTACTTTTTTTTAAATAGTATTTCAACAGGTGAGAGATACCAATATAAAATACGTCAGCTCACAAACAAACACAGCATTTTTTCCGGAACGAACATTGTGGTCGTTAAAGTATTCAGAACAGACTACACAGCTAAAGCCTACCACTTGAAAAGCGATAAAAATCCATTTTGAATGCGCATATTTTCCTGCAAGCCGACGTCCCGTGCGGGCTCGAGACAAAGGCCTGTGAAATTACAGTCTTGCTTTTAAATGCGAGAATGAATCGCAATGTCTCATCCCCTCAAAGCTTTACGAGCTTGTGGAAAACGCTGTGTCTCTGTCATTCTTGAATACACAAGCACAGACTATATCCATTAAATAAAACCCGTTTACGATACAAAATAATTACCCTTTGCGACTTTCAGTTACAGTACCAAACTTTTCCGTGCTATTAACCTGAAGAAAACAATTGGAGTGAAAATGAGATACACAGTTAAAGTCCGAACAATACAATAAGTACATACCATTTTAAAACACGCTTCGCTGCAACGCAACTTTAGCAATAAATCTCACAAGAGAACAACGACTCAGTCGAGCACAGAATAGTTCCCGTTTCACGGGGCGAAATTAAAAGTAATCGTAACTGGATCTACGCGACGCGACACTCTGTAAGTAGCACGCCGTGATCGGAATACACGGACGCGCTTCAGCTCCGATGTTAATACAGGGACGAATGAAAGAAACGAAACACGTTTAAAAAGTCCATTGGTTGGGAACTTACATGAGTTTTCGCCCTGAACCGGCCACAGCGAGAATTTAAAAATGCACCAGCTCCCTTTGAATGTCGGCATCTTTTCATTTGTAGGATGTGTTGGCGCAAGACAAAACCTCGGGGAATTACACTCTTGTTCCTCAAATACGAGCTAGGAGCGCAATATCTTTCCCTTTGAAAACTAGTGAAACTCATAAACATACGGCTTGAATGTTACGTTCGCGTTTCTCTTTTTGCGTGCCATGTGAGAACATTTTTTTGCAACCCCTTTAATTATTGTGAACAAGCAGCCAGGAAACATGACGTCGTTATGGCTTCGTAGTTTTAATTAAAACCTTATCAAAGGTTTCTTGTGACTTTTTTATTAGATCTAAGTAGAATAATTCGTTTAATCAACTATTGCTGGCCCCTGTAAGGATTCCCCTTCTAAAGCCTGTTGTATCGTATCGTGTAAGTAATGATACTGGCGACCGTCCTAAGTCTGAAAAGAAATGTCGCAGTACCGTTTTCATCTCTCATTTGTTCCGTGACCGTGGAGACAGCAAGCAATGGAGACAAAGTAGAACGAAATTGCGGGGACGTCGCTAATGCCACGGGCGGGTCGAGGCTGCCCTATTGTACTTTATGTCGCACAAACAAGATGTTTGATGAACCCACATTACGAGCAACGGATCGAATTAGGCCTGTAATTTATCGTATTGTGACTCTGACCGCATTGAAAAAGCTGCCGACACAGACGGAGCTTATTACCCCGCCGGTCGGCTGTAATTGAAATTTATACTGAATAAAAACTAAATCACCCTATAAATAAATTGGCAGTCAATGTTTGCGAGTTTTCCAACATAAACACAGACCAAGCAGATAAACGGTAAATCAGAATTTTCACTTTACTGAAACTTCAGGGAATGAGGTTAAAAGATGTTTTCGATGTAGATACTTGAGCTAAAGTCGCACGATGATGATGTAGCGATATTTCAGAAGTTTGTATCAAAACGTTAACTTACCAATATTTTGAGTTTTCGCTGATAGGATTTTGGTGACGTTAATGGCTGAAGTTGTGCTGTGAAGAACAAAGTTCGTCTTAATAAAATAGATTATCAAGTGAAATATTGACAAGAGTATATCTAAGGCAACCTTATCATAGATAATATATTAATAAACTAATAATCAGGTCGCTCTGTTTCGTTAAAACGAAAGTAGGCGGAGTAGTTTCTCCCTTATTAATAGTCAGCCTTTATAATTTATTTTCTGAAAAGTAAATTGTGATTTACCTAATATTTTATTTTGGGAATACATTCAATATATTTACTTTGTACAAAGATTTAATATTCGTTAGGTCTAAGGTTTCATCTTTGAATGGTTTTCTCTTTTTATATTTTATTTCATTCAAATGGAAACAATAATAAAAGATTATAATGCTATTGTATTGTATGATTTATAGCTATATAAAATAGGAAAATTTCCCCTCCTCGCTTTATTTTAAGTTTGTGTAGTCAATCCAAAGGTTGTCTGGAAGATATCTCTATCAGCGATAAGACCACCATCGTAGCAAAAGGTTAACCTGCAATATCGTTGAACAGTTGTATATTTTTTTTTATTCTATCCATTTATCTTTTACATATTCCAAAATAATATTAATACATAAAACTTTAACCACTTAGACAGCGTTAAACGTGGCATTAAAATAAAATAAAAAATTCAACATACAAAAGACATCAGCTATATTAAAAACAGAGTTAACTTAAGTTGGGTACAAGAAACAGACCTGTTAAGATCTTCCCATGTTCGCGTGTTGTCGCGAATTAAACACCGAATGTGAAGTTTCTTGTCGCCGCGGAACATCAACCATGTGTTGGTCTGATCTTCTTTATTCACCAGACCTGCATAAAACATTAAAAGTTATGTTGATTACAACAGATTACCGTAATATAGAAAAAAAATTCGCTATGCCTGCGACTACGTTCGCATTTGAGGCTTTTCCCGCGTAACTCCCGATCCCATGGGATTCCTGGTATAAAAAGTCCCGTTATAAAAACTTTTTTGCAAAAAAATTAAACCGACTTCCATATCAAAACACTACAAAGCCAAAAATAATTTTAATTTCGGTAGTCGGTGTTATTGGTTTTGTATTTTCTTTTTTTTCACACCGCCTTCCGAAATTAAAATTATTTTTGGCTTTGTAGTGTTTTGATATGGAAGTCGGTTTAATTTTTTTGCAAAAAAGTTTTTATTTTCGCGCTTTTTAGTGGGTCAATTTGTAATTAATCTAGTTATAAAAGCCAAAATGTCAACTACAAAAAAACTAAAAACGCGCGAACAAAAAACACAATATAGAGTAACCGAAAAGATCATCAATGTAAATATTTTTTTTAGACTTTTGTTGATTTTTCAGAAACGGTTTGTTCGATGTCGATAAAATTTTCATGGGACCATTTGGGAAGTATACCCTTTCCAACAAAAAAAGAATATTTCAAATCGGTTGGCGAGCGACGGAGCTATGCCCGAACAAACATAAAAAAAAAAAAAAAAAACAAACATCCGAATTGAGAACCTCCTCCTTTTTCAGAAGTCGGTTAAAAATCGGTTCAGCCGTTCCGGAGATTAACAAAAATAAAAGTTTCAATGTTTTTTATTATTGTGTAAATAACTACATTATAAGCACTTGAAAAAACACAATTATTGTGAAATTAGAGACGGACACTTCAATTTTATTTATTATATGTACGAATATGTATGAATATAAAAGTATAGAAGATTTAGATGAGATGTATGGCCTCTATGGTGGGACACGTTTGACGGATGCCTTTTTCGCGTTTGACTAGATAAGTAACATGTATCTTTTATCTAACCAGTGATCCTTCTAGCTAGTCGCTTTAACATAGAGGTCGGAGGTGCAACAGTACAGTTTAAGGCACCCGATTCCTAGTTATGTGAACTATTATCAACTAGTATCCGCTTGGAGACACAGACGTGATCATTTGCTTAACTTTCAAATCTTTTTTTATTGATAATAGGCTAGCGTGATAGTAAGTGATGATGTGGTCGAAGATGAAGCACGCTTACCTAGAAGTAACCTATTCACTCTTGACCTTAACACAACCAGGTTATAGCTATCAAGAAACACAGAATTTGGCAGGGAATTCCCCTCCTTAGCCGTACGCAAAATAAAAGTATTCCCAAAATGTTTTGTGCGTATGGGTGGGATACAATCTAACAGGGTCCAGCTGCTAACTAGGTATCTATTTTACATTACGCGTCTGCCTATCCCTCCACAACTTAGTAACTGGATAACAACCTAACCAAGATTGTCAGATTCTCTGACAACTTTCCGAGACAAAGAAGTTTATAGATACCTTACGTGACTCCAATGGATGGATGGTTGGCAATCTTAATACAATATAATATCTCTTTATGTTGAGATGGTTAATCATTCACGCACTGAACACAACAAACATTGCTTGCGTTGAAAAATGTGGCAGCAAGTATTAATAGGGACTTCTTTAGTTAATCTTTTTGAGAATTCAGAAAGAGCGTTGCTGTCACAAATGCTACGTGATGGTCCTCAAAAGCTCTTGTTGTCATTTTAACTCCCTTGGCAGTACTGGAGTATAAAAACAGGACATGGTTCCTGGATTTCCCAAAAGCTTAGAGTAGTACTATATTTATATCAACTGGGTGATATGCCAGTGTTTAGAGTTCCATGCTATGAAAGGGAAATGCTTTTGTAAATGCATCTTGCAGGGAACTGAAACTTGTCTTTTAAAAACGTTTACAAATTGAATGTGAACTCGAACCTTTCGATCAGCTAGGGACCACATAGTCCATACAGGTATTCTTCCCTAAAATAAATCCGTCAATTTAATACCGTAACCTATCTTTCGCTATCAACTTGAATAAGTGGAATGAAGTCAGGTATCTACTCAACGAGGGTGCGTGCGTAAGGAATTGTGCAAAAGGTTTTATTCCTTCCTTTTTCGGCTTCCTATTTTGTATGAGCCTTGATGTAAGATACGTGTGACAATTTTTTCCTGTACGCCCTCCGCTTTAGGTACATGATAAGAATGTATTGTAATATATAACTTTTATTTTGTATTGTCAAAAAGACGTGTCTTTTGTATGTGGTACCTAACTATAAATTACATAATTCAATTAATATTTTCGTTCAAAACATATTACAAAACTGACATATATTTTTTTATTCATTATTAAAAATTAGATAAGGTTATATCAAAAACTGATAAATTAGTTTACCAACCATTTAAATTAAATAAAAAGAATAATAGTTGAAGCTTTCCGCAATCCGAATAAAAAAGAAACACATAAAAAAAGTTGACATTCGATTTTCAAATCTAATTTAGTGCGTTGACGTAGATAGTGTAACCCTCCGGGAGCGGTCTTCACAATATCTGGCTGGTATTACAACGCTCAACTTTGACCTATTATCGGACCCTATAGAATTCAGTTCCAATATTCGGTGCACCTTCGTCAGTATTGACAGCACCTGTCATCGTGTCTCAGAATATTTGTGACATTAATGTCGAACGAATTTTGACCTTGCTTTCTTATCCATCAGTTGACACCTTAAATTATTTTCGTAATAGGCTGACGTATTTTTGTTTTTGATTTCTCTGCTGATGCTTGGTACTCTGTCGATATTTTTGCTGTAAAAAACAATGTAGGTAACATCTACTGAATACTTTAAACTTTCAATCTTAACACATCATCTTTTATTTTTCTACTGAGAATATTAGATATACCCCAAAAGAATTTTCTAAGTGACCAACAGATCATTTCAATATTAAAATGATAAAGAGAGCACTTCAGAATAAATTACGACGCTGAAAATATTTTAATCTCAAGTTAAAATAAAGTGCCTGTAAAGTCCAAAACGTTTATCTGGCAGCATAACACCTCCCGTTGTCCGAAAACTACTCGTAATAAACACAAAATAAAATAAACCCTAACATTTTCAGCCAATTTAGAGCTTGAAATACTTATTAAAATTAATTACCTGACCTTTTTCATCGTTATACATAAAGGATAATCTCCACGAGCGGATTTCGTTTCACTCAACCATTTCAATTGCAATTAAATTTGGGGCAAATTGAATCGAAGCGGATCGGGAGCGGCAACCAAGTGTTCGACAAATAGTCTGTTCCAATTTATTTCCATCGCACATAATGAGATACGTTTCCCAACGAATACGGTTCAGATAAAACGCTCTTTAATTTTCGTGCTGTTACGTAATACAGATCGTCGAGGACACTCCACTATAACGCTTCCTCTCTAGAAACGAATTCACAATTTGCGCGAGAAAATTACTTTTTTCGTTTTTTTTTATTTTCCCGCCTTTTACTCGCTGTCAACTGTCAATCCCGCATTACGGTTATTTTTGTGGTAAGCGTTGAATTTTGTTTTCTTAATGTTATTTTAAGTATTCGCCTTTGAAATGTTAGCTATATTTATGTATGAATATATTGGCACGTTTGGAAGTAGGATGAGTTTGGAAATTTTCCATAAATATTAATAAATAGTATCAAATTAATAATTTTCATGTTATTCTGCACATATAAAGCCCACCAAATTAATTACTGTCCATGCAGAAAAGAAACAAAAACTTTGTTTATTTTCAAAAAATCATAAAATACTCACGTAACTTGCTAGCTTCGTGGAAGTTTCCTCTCGTTTCATTCATTGGGAGACGCCGACATCTGCGGAAAATAATAGCATTGAATCCTCACCACTATCTTAAATAGAACAAGGGTTGTTTCAACAAGGAAGAAATTATTAAGTTTCGACTATATGCTGGACTCGGTCACTGAATTTAATTTCAAAGAGATTTGGTTTCTTAATTAACTCTACGAAGAGATCTCGTACTTGTATCGGGCTTTTTTCAATTATGAATGGACTTTCGTGGCTTATATAACTAGCGACGTTTCTTTAAGAGCTAAGCCTTTAGATTTTTAGTTTAATTTCAATAATTATTTATTTAAGGAACTGATGTCATCAAATATTTACAAGAACACACGTTTCAAACGGAAAGATTCTAGTATTAATAATACGATATTAGGTACAGACGCCAGCACATGAAGCTACCCGAAACTGTCAAATTTTCTCAATCAACATTGAACTTAATTTCTTTAACAATAAAGTTGAAAATCTATTGAAGTAATTTGACAGATTGTTGTAGCTTGATGTGCTGGCGTCTGTACATTCACGATAAACTGCCTCGTTGGAACTAACTAGAGGTCGGAGATCGGGCAAAAATTGGCGGTGGAGTTTTCTGTTAGACATTTTTCAGTAGTAGCCTGGAGTTTGGAAGTTTGGTGATATGATAAGCCCCGTGCTTTGGAAAAAAATCCGTTGTCTGTAAAGTCGGTTTACTGACGATAGTTGAACGTGACAACATCATAAGAAAATACTGATGGAATGGTTGCATTTTTCAAAAGAAATTTTTTTTTACATCACTATTACTGCACTTCTCATGACAATGGAAGAATCACTACACAGTGACGTCATCTCTTAGCGTTTTATGATAGCCCAGTACTTGACTCGTTGAGTCATACATAAATGTCAAAGAATCCCTACACAGTGACATCATCTCTTACCGTTTTATGATAGCCTAGTACTTAATTCGTTGAGTCATACATAAATTTCAACTTGTAGATCCAATTATATTTGCTTTGGAACGCCTCAGAGCGCTGGAACGCCTCAGAGCGAGGTAACGCCGCATGAGTCATGTATTTTCGTGCGTGCAGCCAGCTTCATCGAATTATAAGAAAAAACGTTATGCCGCTGGTCCTGCGCTTAATCTCTCTCCGGTCGTATCGGATTGCCGTCCCATCGAACAATAAGGGGAAGGAACAGAGAGTACACTTTTACCTGCGCACATACCTACTTGTGTACTATATATAATATCTCCTACACAAGTGCCTAATGTCCGCTGATATTGACCGCCGTCGTGGCCGTATCGGTCAGGACTTCAGGAGGCTTATTATCATTATACATGCACGATACAGGAGCAACTCGCATTGTAGACAACTTTATACAACGTGTAACGGAAACCCCATATCTATCCAAAAGGGCTGAAGAAAACATCTAGTATGGAGTCTATATGCACAGTTTCAGCTCAAAATAAGTGACTCAAAGAGTTGGTACCAAATTATCGGTTTCATATGTTTCTTGAATACCGAACATAACAAACGTGTCAAAGCACTACGAGGGTCAATAACTTTCCACGTCACTTGCTAATAACACGATAATTCTCTTCGTTCTTCTTAATTTTAAATATTCGGTCTCTGGTACCAATGTATTTAAATTTCTAATAAGTTCCACACACGTAGACATAGGATTACAAAACCCTTGCCATATCGTTTGTCATTATACAAAGAAGCCTTGCACTTGGTATGTATATACCCTTTAAATTACACATTGTATACGTGGTCTACATACTTAAGTCTTTATTAAATAAAATATCACAAACTGTTTTACAAGTCCATTCGTATGAGACTTATTACCTTCTTCCCAGAAAACCTTCCCAGTACCAGTACTTACTATGGCATCACAACCACACGAAAACAAAAACAGTTACCTCAAAACTATCCCATTACAAATACGTCTAATGTAAGTACATCATTACTGTGTAGGTACATGTATACGGATATTCACGGGAAGCGTCCTTTCGAACACAATAGACACACACAGTGTCACCTCGACACACAATGAGGGTACTTTAACATGCTCTCCCATCAGGTTGGAGTACTTTCGTGCAACTTACTGTTCGTTATAAAAAGACATTGTAGTTCCTGAGCACTTACGAAATTCTTGTCCCTCTTGTCGCAAGATATAGTGTAAAACTGACTCATGGGGATTTCGAGAGGATTAAATACCTATAGCCTTTGTTTGGCAGAGCGTCGTTGAAGATCAACGAAATCATGTAACAAAACTGACTTAGAAATTGACACGAATAAGGAATTACAAAACGCAATTAAATGGCTTGAATTGAATAATTTACATATAAACATGAATAAAACGAAGTCAGTGCAGTTCCGAACACTATGACAGTACAATATGACCTCACAAGGTTGGAACCAGTGTCAACAGCAGTATTTTTAGGTATAGTTATTTGTATTTGCTCTCCGAAAACTAAGGCTAATGGCTGGTAAAGAGACAGCCCTAAAAGCATATCATGGATATGTATCTTCAGTGCTGCGTTGTTGTCTTGTCATATGGAGTAATTCAGTGGAAGTGAACAGGGCATTCATTGCACAAAAGAAATGTGTCAGAGCAGTTTATGGACCAGAAAATTTAGATCATTGTAAGTCATTATTGAAATCACTTAAGATACTACCATTTCCTTGCCTATCTTGAAGTTTGTTTGTTCATTAAAAGATATTCTTATTTGTTTCCTTTGTATGATCACAAGTCCAAAAGAGTTGAGAGCCGAAATCCGGGACAATTACTTATGCTCAGCCAAAGACTACATTTGTATAGCAGAAATTCAAATTGTATGGCAATCAAAATCTATACTTATAATAAATCTGTAGAGAGGTCAATCCGCGAGTTGACAACTTTGTAAAAATTGTTTGAAACGCTTCGAAGCGCTTCACGTGTACTCGTAAAATAATATTTTATTCATCACTTAACCTTTCAATTAAAATATAAGTATTTTTTTAATTTATTAAAAAACTATGGCCTAAATCGTGGCATTGTGGTCACGTGACTATGTATGACGTCATCGTTCAAAAAACAACTTTCCTGGCATTTGGCACATAAATGTACTTCGGGTATTTTATGATATTTTACTCTATTATGAACGTGAAAAATTATTATCAGTGCTGTGCAGTACCTTGTTGTGGGAATACTACTATAAAAACGCCAACGAAACTATTTATTCATGTCCCTTTAAAAAGAGATATTCGCAAGAAGTGGTTAGAACTTCTGTGTCAAATCCATCCAAAGGTTGTCTGTAAAAGATCGCTTTTAGCGGTAAGACCGCCCATTGTATAACCCTTTTTAGTTGTTAAGTCCACATTTGTTTTACTGTTATGGTGTACAATAAATAATATATCTATCTATCTGCTTTTTTAAAAAGACAAAAAAAGGAACTCATCGAACAACTATTACAGGACGATAAGACAAATGAACCAGAAGAGAGAGAGTTAAGTATGAAATGAAATTAAATATTTATTTGTAAATTGGTTATAAATAACACTAAAGGTGTTATTTCACGTCATGTTTTTTTGCGTATTTAGTTTAGCTAGATGAGGCCGGTATTTCCTAACTGACTACTCTGAGAAGAAACACCGAAACAAACTCCCTCTGAGTTTGTCGTCAACGTCTCTTTTGAAGTCCAAACAATTTGTATTTGTATATGAGAAGCATGTAGGTTCATGTCTTTGGTATTCTTTTGAGGAAATAACCACGCAAATTTGAGCGGACCTGTCCAGACAGTGCAAGCAGTTAGTTAGTTATTTCTTATTTTGTCTTATGCATCAACTAAAGATAACCAGTCAGCTGTCAAAATATTGAACGATGACGTCTCGTTTTCTGATTGGTGTTTCTAATCACGTGACTCACAGATAAAAAGTCTCATTTTTCTCAAGGGAAAATAAAATAAATAATTAATAATCTTTTCTTCATTTGTACTATTTTGTGCTTCATATCAATAGATTTACATAATTAAATAGTTATTTTAAATTTTTAAACATACTGTCAACTCGCGGATTCTGTACATGAAATATATTTCCAAAATAACTATCAGGGGGTGATTAAGGATCGATACTCATGCCAAAAATGCAATCAGTTAAATTTTTGTCTGTCTGTCTGTCTGTCTGTCTGTCTGTCTGTATAACCGTTATAGAAACAAAAACTACTCGACAGATTTTAACGAAACTTGGTACAATTATTTTCATACTCCTGAGCGGGTTATAGTATACTTTTCATCACGCTACAATCAATAGGAGCAGAGCAGTGAAGGGAAATGTTGGGAAAACGGGAGAAGTTACTCCATTTTTTAAGCTTCCGTCGCGTGTGCAACCTTAATGGTTAAAGCTACACAAATCATTTCATGACGGAAATGTTCTCCTTAAAATTATATAAAAAATATCCCACGACAGCATATGTCTAACTTTTATGGTTGACTCACAATAACACGTGTAACTCCCGATAGCTTAGCAGTTCGAAGCTTTCTGATTATAATATTTGTCTACTCTTACGTTTATAACACTCTCAGTCATCCCTAATTGAAAA
Organism: Tholera decimalis; assembly: GCA_943138885.2. Lineage (NCBI taxonomy): Eukaryota > Metazoa > Arthropoda > Insecta > Lepidoptera > Noctuidae > Tholera > Tholera decimalis. Next base: position 19,915,827 of record OW964565.2, read on the forward strand.
AGTTAACATTATTAACTATTCCATAAAAAAATTGGCCAAGTGCGAGTCAGACTCGCCCATGAAGGGTTCCGTAGTAACTATAATATAATATGCAAATTTATTTGACGAAATAAAATATTTACAAATTTCTTAAAACTAGCTTATTTACATTTTTTACAACTGCGCCAAATAAATTTGTTTTGAAAAAAAAACCTTACAAATTTCTTAAAACTGGCTTTTTTACATTTTTTACAACTGTGCCGAATAAATTTGTTTTTCATAGTGTTTGTATGAATTACAAAGTTATATTTGCGGTTTTAGAAAATATTCTGTATCTAAAAAACTGCTGAACTGATTTCGTTCAAACTAATTTTGGTTGAAAGTTTATATTAAGATCTACAGACATATATTTTTTTTAGATTTTTCACTCCATTATTATAGAAGTTAGAGGTTGTGTCCGCCACACACACATTTTACCACTTTGGAAGCTTATATCTTTTAAACGATTGACTTTATGGAAAAGTGGTTTTAGAAACAACGATGTCGTTTTTAAAGAACTGTCTATAGATACCACACATGCATCGATTTCATGAAAAAAAATATTTTCAGGTTTAGTTCCATGTATGGGGAGCCCCCCTTTATTTTAAATATTTTTTAATTTTTTTCTCAAAATCGGAAAGCGGTTCACAGAATACATCTACCTATCAAGTTTCACATGTATAGTCCTAATAGTTTCGGAATAAAATTGCTGTGACAGACGGACGGACGGACAGACAGACAGACAGACAGACGGACAGACATGTCGAAACTATAAAGATTCCGTTTTTTACCATTTGGCTACGAAACCGTAAAAAGAATCATATAAATCGGTATAGAAACACCAAAGTTATACATGAAATACGCTTATAATAATAAGCCATCGCGCGTGAATACTGAATCATGCTATAAGGATTATTTTTGAGAATCGGTCGCCGCGCTCGACGCGTCTTGCGGTCGAAGCGTTCTCTAGGTACTTAAGCCTCATGTGAACGTGATCTAAACAATATTACCAATACATTAACTTACGCTGACGGAGTCGCGGGCACAGCTATATTGTATCATTAGGCTAAGGCCAATAGGAGCGGAGCGCCAATGAAGAATGCTTCAAAATCGGGGTTAAATTTAACGTTAGCCCAAAGTAACTATTCCACGCGGACGAAGTCGCGGGCAAAAGCTAGTATTTAATAAATTACCACCACAAATAAGAGTATTGCCCACTTATAAATTTAAGAAAATCATATTTGCTTGGCTTCTTGACAAATGTTTCTACTTAGTTAATGAATTTTTTAACCATATGTAATGTTATTTGACATACATGAATAAATCTGACATACATGAATAAATTTTGATATTATTTTACACAATTTTGACATGTACCTATTTTTATTATGTTTTTTTTACTCAATATAATTTTTAATGCGTTTCTTTCTTTTTTAGGGTTCCGTAGCCGAATGGCAAAAAACGGAACCCTTATAGTTTCGATATGTCTGTCCGTATGTCTGTCTGTCCGTCCGTCCGTATGTCACAGCCATTTTATTCCGAAACTATTAAGACTATACATGTTAAACTTAGTAGGTAGATGTATACTGTAAAGCGCTTTCCGATTTTCAGAAAAAAAAATAAAAAATATTTAAAATAAAGGGGGTCCCCATACATAGAACAAAAACCAAAATTTTATTTTTTCATGAAACCTATGCGTGTGTAGTATCTATAGACAGGTCTTCAAAAATTATATTAGAGTTTCTAAAACCACTTTTTCATAAAGTCAATCGTTTAAAAGATATAAGCTTCCAAAGTGGTAAAATGTGTGTGTCCCCCTTTAACTTCTATAATAATGGAGTGAAAAATCTAAAACAAAAAATGTCTGTAGATCTTAATGTAAACTTTCAACCAAAATTAGTTTGAACGAAATCGGGTCAGCAGTTTTTGAGATACAGCATATTTTCTAAAACCGCAAATATAACTTTGTAATTCATACAAACACTATGAAAAACAAAGTTATTAAGCGTAGTTGTAAAAATGTCAATAAGCTAGTTTTAAGAAATTTTTAAGGTTTTTTTTTTATTCGTCAAATAAATATACATATTATATTATATTATTATAGTTACTACGGAACCCTTCATGGGCGAGTCTGACTCGCACTTGGCCAATTTTTTTTTTACTTTATATAATAATGAATATATTGACATCTCAATTTATTTTAAGTTTTGTATAAATGAAAATTCAACATTTTTAAATGTAATTCACTGACTATTTCTACACTGGTAACGGTAGTGTATGTGAAACTATGTTAATATTAAGATCTCAATGTACCATATGCTTAGAAATAAATTATATTCTATTCTATTCTAATTTCTCATGGTATTCTCCTCTTATTATCCTCTTATTCTCCTGGTATTTCACCATTAGCTCGACATCACCCCCATAAATTCCTCCTTTTTTGAATTCGGTTAAAAATATTGGCGGAGAAATCAGTAAACATGTAAACATACATAAAATAAAAACGACATCAGCGTAAAATTTACACACTATTAAGCATAACTCAAAAACAATTCATCAGAGCTCCATCAAATTAAAATCAGACAACACGGAAAGTACCAGCTTTCGAATAAATGAAAACAGAATCACCAAAATTGATACACCCAGTAGGTAACAAGTTAATAGGTACACATAAAACAAAACAAAATAAAAAAATACAGACGACTTGAGAACCTACTCCTTTTTTTGAAGTCGGTATCAGCCGGCGAGGCAATTCCTTAACAGAATGACATGCACTTGGGCCCTATGACCCAAACGTTTCGACCCTTAAACGGCTTAAATCTACAATCACCAGATTTAGGTTCAGGTTACAGAATTTGCGCCGTTTGAGAGCTTTTCAGCCGCGGTGGCAGCGCCACCAGCTCAGGTCGCCGTTTTTGGAATATGAGATAGCGCAAGGGTGTCGGTATTAGACTATTATTATTTATTTTATTTGCGAATTAAATATATTACAATTTATGATATAAAGTTAAAGAGATTGAGAGTGCTTTTTCACAATATTTAGTAAATTTAAGATAGCTCTATTTAAATTTTCTAAATATAGTGAAAAGCACTCTCACTAACTCTTGTAATTATATTTTGTGTCAGTATTAAAGTGAATGCAAAAGCAAACAAGTAACGTTCTTAAAAACCTGTTAAATTGTGTTTATATTATCATTTAAAAATAAAACGTAAATATAATCAGACTATAACATTCATACTGCTGGAACACAGGTCTATTCTCTATGAGAGTAAATGGGTCGTAATCTAGTCTTTGGATTAGGCTGTATGGGCTTAAGCTCTTCGCCTTTTCCGTTGGACGGAAAGAAAAATACCAAAAAAAAAAGTCTTTGGATTTTTCGGCCCTAAGTAATGCCAGTTTCCTCACGAAGTTTTTCTTCACCGTTTTGAGAGCATTACCAGAAAATTACCCATAATAATGTGCTTCCGTGGATCCATAGTACATTGTGTATTAAGGGCGGTAAGTAAGGAATTACGATCGAGGCTCTAGTAGAAGCCCGAAGTCGGAGGGCTTTCTGAGTCGAGGTTCGTAATTCCCGTACCGCCCGTGAAACATACAATGTTTTTCATCACATTTGCGAGTAAATAAATAAAATTATAGGGCAAAAAGCTTTTACTTATTAAAATTTTTAGTCACTCATTAATTGTTTTTGCTGCATGGATAATATCTGGCGGTGTTGCATTTAAATCACACTCATCCGACGACCACAACGACATTTTTTATAACTTTTTTACTTGTCTTCAAATACAAAAGGTAAATAATTATGAATTACTAGCTTCTACCCGCGACTTCGTACGCGTAGGAAGGTTTTCCCGCGCAAATCCCGATCCCGTGGGAATTTTGGGATAAAAAGTAGCCTATGTGTTATTCCAGAATATCAACTATCTACTTACCAAATTTCATTCAGATCCGTTCAGTAGTTTTTGTGTGAAAGAGTAACAAACATCCATCCATCCTCACAAACTTTCGCATTTATAATATTAGTACGAAGTACGATATGTAGCTTTAATACACAAGTCAGCACAACTATTATTACGAAACTTACGAAATAAGTGAACGATTTTTTAAGCGGATGGCGGGCTTTTTGCCCACACCACAGATTATACAAATGTTTCGTTCAGAAACGTTAAGGGCAAATACTTACGTAAGTATACAGCCATGACAGAGTGTAAAAAAATAAAAATAATTTCGACGTTTTGATACAAAAAAAAACTATTACAATCGATTATTAAGAACATTAGTTGGGTATTTAAGTAACATGTAGCGAGTTTTTTTTTTTATTGATAATAGGCTCGCGTTTGACCACCATCTCACATGATGGTAAGTGATGATGTGGTCGAAGATGGAGCACGCTTACCTAAAAGTAACCTATTCACTCTTGACTTAAAGACTCCTAGGTTATAGCTATCGGGAAACAGATTCCGGCAGGGAATTCCACTCCTTAGCCGTACGCACAATGAAGGTATTCCCAAAACGTTTAGTGCGTATAGGTGGTATGGCCACCTTGAGATTGCAATGAAATTCCTGTTTAAATAACATTTCCCCGACGCCCGGGGCGTCTCCCGCGGCGGCTGGGGCGCGAGGAAGAGAGTTGCCTCTCCCTCGCGCGTTCGGCCTCCTCCTTCGCTAGCATGACTGCTTCGCAGAAGGAGGCGACCGCACCCCATTCCCTCTCGCTCCGCACCATAGTCTGAACCAGATCAGGGCGCGAGAGATCGCCGCCGCCGACCGTCTCTACGAGGACACGGCGGTGCTCCGCCCATCTCAGTAGTAGCCTGGAGTTTGGAAGTTTGGTGATATGATAAGCCCCGTGCTTTGGAAAAAACGTTAAGCCGCTGGTCCTGCGCCTGATCTTTCTCCGGTGGTATCGGATATCCGTCCCATCGAACAATAATAATAATAATTGCGGGTCATCCAGCGTAATCGTATGTTAGATGACGCCGTACTTGATAGACTACGCCTCGAATCACAGTGCAGTCGTGTCTCATCTGCTTCACCACAGGCTGCGGTGCAACTACAACCTAGTATCTCACCGCGACCCGACCACGTCGGTGAAGATGATGAGGACCGGGTTGCATCCGTGAGTACCCAGTGCAGTGAACGATTGAGGAGTGCTTTGGAGTGTGATCTCCCGCATCCAGTCACCCTCAGTGTGACTGAGGGTGACTGGATGCGGGAGATCAGGCGCACGTGCGATCTTTTACCAGAAATGGGGGCAATCACGATCAGCCCCCAAGATGTAACCCGTGCAGTCCGTCCGTTATCTAACTGGAAATCCCCAGGGCCGGACGGGCTGCATAATTTTTGGCTTAAATGGTTCCAAAGATCGCACGCTCGCTTGGCATTTCAGTTCCAGTCTACCCTAGAGTCAGGATCGCTACCTCAATTCCTAACTACAGGAATAACCCACCTGCTCCATAAATCAGGCAGTACTACGGAACCTAAAAATTATAGACCGATCACGAGCTTACCGACGGTCTATAAAGTTCTTACTTCCATTTTGAGAGCCAAAATTAATAATCATATTAATACAAATTCAATCATGTCTACTTCTCAGAATGGATGTAGGAACGGGTCCCGTGGTACTAAGGAGCTTCTCCTCATTGATATTGCCATTAACCAACAGGTTCGTCGTTCCCGAAAGAATCTGTCGACATGTTGGATAGATTATAAGAAGGCCTATGACTCTGTCCCTCATACATGGCTTATGAAGGTGTTGGAATTGTACAAAATAAATCCAACCCTACGCACCTTCCTTGAGTCATGTATGGGGCAATGGAAGACGGTCCTTCGCTACCCAGGATGTCGACAGATCCAGGAAAACAGCGAACCGATTAGGATTGAGCGAGGCATTTTTTAGGGTGACAGTCTGAGCCCACTGTGGTTTTGTCTGGCTCTCAACCCTCTCAGAACACTGCTGGAGGGTTCGGGGCTAGGCTACCAGTTGAGAAAAGATGGTCAGGTCATATCACACTTGCTTTACATGGATGATTTAAAACTTTTTGCCCCCAGCAACTTGCAACTCATGGAGCTACTGAAGGTAACGGAAACCTTCAGTAGCGCCATCAGGATGGAATTTGGTGTGGACAAATGTGCGATCATGCATGTAAAGCGAGGGGAGATTATGGAATCCGTGGGAACTCAACTCTCGGATTCCATACACCTAAGATCCCTCGGCTCAACTGAAACCTACAAGTATTTGGGTAAGTCAGAGGCACTAGGCATCAATATTGCTTATGTTAAACAGTCATTGAAGGAACGCTTCTTTGGCCGCCTGAATAAAGTACTGAATAGTCTTCTATCAGGCGGAAACAAGGTGCGTGCCTTCAATGGTTGGGTCATGCCAGTATTGATGTACTCTTTTGGCATACTCAAATGGACTCAGACTGAACTTGACACCTTGGACAGGCGGGTCCGCACAACGCTGACTGCAAATCGAATGCATCACCCACGTTCATCGGTGATGAGGCTGTATATCCCGCGGAAGTACGGGGGTCGTGGCATTTTAAATGCAAAGACCCTACACAACCGTGAGGTATGCAGCCTTAGGGAATATTTCCTAGAAGCCGACGTGGGTATGCATCGAGATGTGGTAACGGTGGACAAAGGCCTCACTCCGCTCTCCTTAGGTACCGAGAATTGGCGCAAACCTGTAGTATTAGATACTAATGACCGCAGAGAAGTATGGCAGAGCAAGGAGCTTCACGGGCGCTATTACCGGGCCCTTCATGGGTCTGACGTAGACACATTAGCGTCCGTAGCCTGGCTACGTTTTGGTGACCTCTTCGGGGAAACCGAAGGTTTTGTCTGTGCGATTATGGACGAAGTTATGATGACGAATAACTATCGGAAATATATTGTGAAGGATGGTACGGTAGACATATGTCGGGCATGTCACAAACCGGGAGAATCCATTCGTCACATTATCTCCGGTTGTTCTCGTCTGGCTAACGGAGACTATTTGCATAGACACAACCTCGTGGCCAGGATTATTCACCAGCAACTTGCTCTTAAATACAATCTTGTGGAATCAGAAGTACCATACTATAGGTATGTGCCCGACCCAGTTCTCGAAAATGGCAATATTACACTGTATTGGGATCGGTCTATCATCACTGACAGGACTATTGTTGCCAATAAGCCTGACATAGTGGTGATAGACCGATTAGAGCGTCGCACAATGATTGTTGATATAGCAGTCCCCCATGACGAGAACCTCGTGAAAGCTGAGATAGATAAAAAAAATAAGTATCTTGACCTGGCACGCGAGGTTGTCGACATGTGGGATGTGGAGACAGCAATCATTGTGCCGATAGTCGTCACAGCCAATGGTATAATAGCCAAGAGCCTCGACCAACATCTAAGGAGGTTCTCGTTGGGTAGCTGGATCAAGGGCTTGATCCAGAAAGCAGTACTCCTGGAAACGGCGCGTATTGTGCGGAGGTTCCTCTCTATGGAGCCCTGACCACCGGTAGCTTGGACCCTGTTCCCAATACCGGTGGGCTACTATTTTTTTATATTTTTAAATGTTTTAATTTTTTATATTAATATTTAAAAATGTAATTCATATGTACATAGATTAAATAAATGGAATAATAATAATATTCCACAACTTTTCACACAACGCCATCTAGTCCCAAATTATTTTGGGACTAGATGGCGTTGTGTGAAAAGTTGAGCAGAGCTTGTGGTATGGGTACTAGACAACTGATAAACATACATATATATTTCTAAATACATACATATTATAGATAAATTACACCCAGACAAAGAACAAATGACCGTGCTCATCACACAAACATTTGTCCTAGGTGGGAATGGAACCCACGACCTTGCGCATAGCAGTCAGGTAAGGAACAGAGAGTACACTTGTATCTGCGCACATACCTACTTGTGTACTATATATAATATCTCCTACACAAGTGCCTAATCTCCGCTGATATTGACCGCCACCGTGGCCGTATCGGTCAGCACTTCAGGAGGCTCATTATCATTATACATGCACGATACAGGAGCAACTCGCATTGTAGACAACTTTATACAACGTGTAACGGAAACCCCATATCTATCCAAAAGGGCTGAAGAAAACATCTAGCATGGAGTCTATATGCACAGTTTCAGCTCAAAATAAGTGACTCAAAGAGTTGGTACCAAATTATCGGTTTCATATGTTTCTTGAATACCAATCATAACAAACGTGTCAAAGCACTACGAGGGTCAATAACTTTCCACGTCACTTGCTAATAACACGATAATTCTCTTCTTTCTTCTTAATTTTAAATATTCGGTCTCTGGTACCAATGTATTTAAATTTCTAATAAGTTCCACACACGTAGACATAGGATTACAAAACCCTTGCCATATCGTTTGTCATTATACAAAGAAGCCTTGCACTTGGTATGTATATACCCTTTAAATTACACGTTGTATACGTGGTCTACATACTTAAGTCTTTATTAAATAAAATATCGCAAACTTTTTTACATGTTCATTCGTATGAGACTTATTACCTTCATCCCAGAAAACCTTCCCAGTACCGGTAATTACTATGGCATCACAACCACACGAAAACAAAAGCAGTTACCTCAAAACTATCCCATTAGAAATACGTCTAATGTAAGTACATCATTACTGTGTAGGTACATGTATACGGATATTCACGGGAAGCGTCCTTTCGAACACAATAGACACGGTGTCACCTCGACACACAATGAGGGTACTTTAACATGCTCTCCCATCAGGTTGGAGTACCTTCGCGCAACTTACTGTTCGTTATAAAAAGACATTGTAGTTCCTGAGCACTTACGAAATTCTTGTTCCTCTTGTCGCACGATATAGTGTAAAACTGGCACATGGGGATTTCGAGAGGGTTAAATATAGCCTGTGTTTGGCAGAGCGTCGTTGAAGATAAGTCATAGTAATCTTTATTTATTTCTCTCAAAATATTAAATAATAGACTGGCTTTTTCAAGAAACTTCTGCTTGAGTACGCTTGCACCTAAAGGTTTTTCAAAGAAACTCGTAAAATTACTCCATATTCTCAGAAACAAATGAACGAGATCGGGCCGGCCTCACCTAGTTAAAATTTATGGAAGTATAAAAGTGTTAGTAATAACTTTTTTATACGATATCACTTAGTGAGATATTTTTCTAGCTAGTGAACGTATTTTTAAAATCCCTTGAGGTGTTTCAAAGATTATTACAAACAATAATCCTTTAAAATATAATAAATAAATAAATAATCCTTTATTTCACCAAAGCCATTAGGTCCAAAGAAATGGAAAAACCCTGACTCCTAAACTAGGTGTAAGTTCCTGTGACTTAGGAGTCAGTGATTCCTCAAAAAATATGATAGCAAAAGGTTAATGCTCCATTAGGACGTTAAAACAGAAAGCAAATGGTGAGAGATACAATACGTAAGAACAAAAAAAAAATTAGAAAAAAACCAAATTACAAAATTACAAGAAATAAAAAAAGCTTTAAAAAAATCATTACAAATTACTTATTGACTTAATGGTGAAGAGTGTAGTGTAGTGAACTTTTTTTTTTAAAGTTAACTGGCAAAGAATCTTGTTAACCCCTCCAACTAAGCTAAATATGCTTGTGTCTGGAGTGGATTCACAGCAATAGTGTAATGGGATTCGAACTCGAGACCTCTCGATCACAAGTCCGACACCTTATCCATTAGTCTATTGACGCTTTGTTTGTATGTGTATAAGAGTGTGTGAATGTGTAAGTGTGTATGTGGCTGTGTATGGACGCGTGTGATTGTGCGTGTATGTAAGAGTGTATGTGTCACAGTTTACTGCATATTACCATGCAGAAGATCTTCAGTTTGTACAGGTAAGTGATTGTAGATAATTATGTATTTTTTTTTAAATTGAATTCCTATATTAGTCGAATATTTTATTAATTTTTTATTTAATGAGTTATACATTGTGCTGCTGTTAACATATAACTGGCTTCTAGCAAATGTATTTCTGTGGCGTTCTTGGGTAAAAATATTATGTTTACGTCTGCCATTGGGTTCCATTGAGGGGCGTGCAGAGTGTTTGTGTAATGCACTCAGGAGTACGTAAAGTTGCCTAACTATAAGAACTTTGCTATCAGCATAGTGCTGCACAGTGGGATACCTTCGTGGACGGGCAAGAATCACCTTCAGGATAGCTCTCTGAGCCCTCTCTAGACGTATAAGCATATTCTGAGTAGCAGCACCCCAAACAGGCAGACAATAAGTAAGGACAGACCGGCGAAGAATAACTTAATTTCGATAGTCAATGTCTTTGGTTTACTATTTTCATTTTGCTATATATTGACACTGGCTATCGAAATTAAAGTTATGTTTCACTTTGCAGTATTTTTTTTTTGCAGGTCAATTTTATTTTTTGGGTCATACTCAGAAAAAGTGTACAATTTGGATTTGTAACTAAACTGATAGGTGACGATACTGAGAATCTCCGTTACGAAACCGATGTCATAAGGCATCGTACACACGGATTGGGTAAAAAAAAACATTATTTTTGGAGTAACACTTTTATTTAGATTAATTTTAAAAAAACACTAAAATCTTACTTATAAACAAAATAAAGTTATAGGGTAAGATGGTCGACAATGAACCACCTAAATTTTCAAGAGCTGTAACTCTACTCCTGGGGGCCCTAAGTATATACTTTTTACTTATAATTGTAGATAATATAACTGGCTACATTATGTAGTACTTCATTTTTGATAAAGTACCATAACTTCTAATTTTTTTATATTTTTTTATTTATTGGGAAATGATTCACTGTGTACACTCAATGGTATTCAATGAACCGGGGGCTGGTACACAGTGAACCGTGTGTGCAAACAATGAACCATGCCAATAACCAAGCAATAAAATTATCGGATTATAATAAATCTTGTTAAATAAAACTCTGGAATCTATTTAACGTACCTATATATTTGTAGTTACAATCAAAAAGCGTTATTTTTGGTACAAAAAAGGTACATAATATCGTAAACATTAATGAAATTAACTTTAATTTCTTAGATATCAACAATTAGGTTTTACTTAGGTACTAATCAACAGGCAACAAGTTTGTAAGTAGAAGTAACATTTATAATATTATTTTCACAATCATTAATTAACAAATCCCTCAATCTAAATGAGATCTTGTTAACAATAAAGTTTCTGTAGTAATCCTAATCAGTCACAATGTTCGTATTTATTATAGAGTATCACAATAATTATTTTCTTTCAGCCTTTTATAACAAAAACATAAAAATTAAACTTTAATAACGCATATTTAAAAGAGAGATATTAACAGGAAATATATAAGTAGTTTGACGTCGATTGTTAGAATTTTCAATTTTAGGAAATGGCAGAATATATTTAATATCAACAATATTAACACCAGCTGTATCAGGTTCCTTTGGATCAGTAAATTTCTGTTGAATCTTACTTTTTAATTTTAGGTATGAGACATAATAATCACAATCTTCTTCATCATCCAAAATTTCCAGAATTTTACCGACGTAATAGATTTTTTCATTTTTTGTTTTAAAAAGTATTATAACAAAGTCATTTTCACGGGGACTACGTCTAAGTGGTGGGAAATCATCTTTTAGAACTATCTCATCTTCATCAGAATCACTTGTAATCTCACCTCCAGAAGATGATCCACTTGCCTGAAATTCTTCTTGATCTTCATCCAAAGATTCAACTGGGGTCACATTTCTCTTTCGACGTTTACAAGTATTTTCCTTTCCTTTGAATAAGTTATGTGTAACTTTTTTACAGCTTCAGTCTTTCTTGTTTTTTTAGACTTCTTGTTTTTCTTTTCAGCCAGAGCATTCTTTTCTGGCGTGTCGGTTGCGATCATAGTTTTGCCAGCTTTTCTTCCACCTTTTCTAATATTTCGTGGTCTTGTTTTTAAAATTGGTCGAAAATCTTTCGGTGAAACAAAATTTCCTATACAAGGTTGAGATCTTTCTGGCGTTTTTCTACTGGTACTTGGTCTAATAACATCGCAGGGAGTGGTAGACTTATCAGGTGCACTTGAATCTGATTTTGAGTTGGAACTTACAAATAGTGCAGTTTGCAAAAGCGTATTAGTTGAAGAAGGTCTTATAGGTTCACAAAAATCTATTACGGATGCAGAAGAAGCATTCTCAAATTCAAAAAGATCTTTCATTGTTGCTAAAGAGGTTGCTTCAAGAGACAGTGAAAGTAAGTTTCTAGGTTCAACCGTATTTTGGTCATAATTGTTGGTAAGTAGAGAGGGTGAAGGCATTCTGTATTCACCCGGGTCTTGATCGGCATTCAGTACCGAAACATCCGAAAGGTTTGTAGCACAGCTTGTAGCGTCGTCGTCATCTACATTTGTTGATAATATCGGTTCTGGCCTGTCTGTGATGTTGCTCGGCAAAAAGTCTAACTCCGAAAAAATCTCTCTATTAAACGGAAAGATACCACATTTTTTTAAAGCGTTTGTTATGTTTATTGGGGTTAACGCTTTCAAGTATGCTTCTCCAACACATTCTGCTATATCATATATAGAAATAGGTCTCCCCGGGTTGCGTAATAGCCACGAGTCAACAGCAGCGTTATAATAGCATTTGAAAGGTCCGTTCACACCAACATCAAGCGGTTGGAGCTTGTTTGTAGTGTGTGGATGCAGCGTCAGCACTGTGACTCCTGATTTCTTTGCAATGTCAAGCGCTTGATGACTTTCGTGGTTATCCATTAGTAATAATGATGGATTGTCTTTCGAAGACGCTGTGAATTTCACGAAATGTTTTATCGTTTCAACAAAAAGGTCACTATTCATCCAACCTGTCTTAGAAGCCAATCCTAACGTTCCAGTAGGCGCGCCCCTAATCATGTGCGCTACGTATTTCTTGCGAGGGAAAATCATGACAGGTGGGAGCGCGTGTCCAGTTGCATTAACGATTAAACACGTAGTTACTAAAATCCCACGCTCACCACTAGTAATCTTAGCGATATTTCTACCTTTTTGGGCTATCACTTTTCCAGGCCGTTATACTGTGGTAGTGGATGTTTCATCCAGATTGTATACTCTAGTACCATCACCAAATTGTGGAAATCTTCCATACACTTCTTGAAGATTGTCAAAAAATGATTTGACATTTGTAGGATTGAATGATGTGGCTCGTGCAATACTACATGCTTCGGGTTTTTTAATGGACAAATCAGGGTGCCTTTTTTTAAATCCACGTAACCAGTCTTTACCCGCCATTCCCTTTTCTTTCCAACTAGTGGGATATTCGAGCTTGTTTATTTTCGCCATTTGAAAGGCGAGTTTTCTGCATTCCTTTGTATTTAAACCGTAAAATTTGTTGGCACAATCGAGAATATACATCTTTAGACTTATTTCCTGCTCCTCCGTGAATATTTTATTTACGCTGTAGTTTGGTTCCATGGAAGCAGACTGGTCTTTCAAATATTTTATCACATATCTTCTTAATGTTGGATATGGTATGTTGCTATCTTTTGCATCCTTTCTCAAACTCATGCCGCTAAGATGTAAATTTACAGCAGCCTTCATTGCTTGAGGTAGGTGGTATCCTTTTTTCCTCGCAGATCTATCTAATTTTGTTCGACCCATCCTGAAATTTTGAATTTTTATTAGTTTTTTTTTATTTACTAAAATAACTAGGTATAAAAACCAATTTATCTGGTTTAATACTCAATCTACTAAAGGTGGTACGCAATGAACCAAGGGTAGTACTCAATGAACCAAGGATGGTACTCAATGAATCACTGGTTCATTGTTTACTCTCTCAAAATGGTTCATTCTATACCACCCCATACTTAAACATTTTGAGGTTAAGTAGCCAGATGCACAAACACGAGGTGCTTAACAAAACTTTCTTAAGTAAAAGCCCAAAAAACAAGTAATTTATTAATCCAATTGATATTCAGCTACTATTTACACAAATAAAATGAGACGAAATTTTACTTACGTTATCTTTACACAATTTTCGCTGCAAAAACACAAAACACCGGCGCGCGCGGCCACTTGCACCGCTAGCTTGCTGTCGACTGGGGAGGGAGGAGGGCCCCTCAAAGACGCTTACTTAATGCAGTTTGCACCAAACGGCAACGTCGCGTTTCTGAATTATTTGCATGGTTCACTCTGTACTGCTGGTTCATTGTTAACCACTCGACCCTACCAAGAATAACAAAGGAATAACCTTGTCTTTTCTGAAATGGGAATGGAAAATTTAGTTAGGTTAATGATTACCACATTAACATACCTACAACCTACAATATGAATATATACATAGGTATGGGTGTGTATGTATATGTGAATATGTTCAATTTTTTGATATATTTTTACATGCGTGAACTTCCTCCTAAATATTAACGCACTTTTTAGTCTTCTGAACTAAGCTTAATAATTTCTCAGTTTCGTAACATAACGCAATATAACGAAAATGAGAATAAAATCTGAGAAATTATAATCTCTAAAAATATTTTTACGTTAACCACATGTTTATCGCACAAGCCCTGAGCTTATTCTTTGAGATAATACAAAAAGCAAGAAAAGGACATAGTAAGTAAACCAGAATATAATAAGCTTCACACAATAATAGTCGTTCTTTACCCTGAGGTAATCTTTTTGTAAATATTCACTTGATACACGTCTTAACTTCACGACTACGGCGAAAACAAAAAGGTTACCACCATAGTGGTTTTGACGAAGTAATAATGATGCTATAATAGGAAAAATGGTTATACAACTTTAAATCATTGTGTTTCTAATTTTATTGCGTGTTACTAACCTTGAGTAACGAAACTTCATAATTTTGGGACAAAGATTGTTTAATTAAAAATTTTTTTAGCAAATAATAGAACCGACTTCCATATAAAAACACTACAAAGGCAAAAATAAATTTAATTTCGGAAGGCGGTGTCAAAAACGAAAATATATACAAAACTAAAGACACCGCCTTCCGAAATTAAAGTTATTTTTGCCTTTGTAGTGTTTTTATATGGAAGTAGGTTCTATTTTTTGCTAAAAAATTTTTTCACGCTTTTTAGTGGGTCGGTTTGTAATTTATCTAGTTACAAAAGCCAAAATGTCAACTACTTATCAACCTTTACAAAATATTGCTTTTCCCCGGGCAGAGCCGTTAATTTTTGAGTTCTCCTGGTAAATCACCATCAGCTCTACTTCACCATATGCATTGTGACGAGCATAAATTGCTTAACATACATATTCAAGTAATCGAATCGCAATCAACGAAATACTTATTATTGAGTAGTTTCGGTGGCCATCTGGGGTCTTCATCATCAGTTCCACTTCCTCAAATGGTGCTTTTCGAGAGCAACTGCATAAGGTACTATAAGAAATACCCAAAACGCTATAGGTGTGCCTATAATTTTTGAAGAGTTCCCTCGATTTCTCCAGGATCCCATCATCAGATCCTGACTTTGGTGATAATGGTACCAATTTCGAAGTATACCCATTCGATGATGATCCCATCATCAGATCCAAACGTGACGACAATGGGACCAACTAGAAAGTATACCCTTTCAAACAAAAAAAGAATTTTCCAAATCGGTCCAGACATCTCCGAGTTATGAGGTAACATACATAAAAAAAAAAGTTCAAGACTAAACCTCCTTTTTTTGAAGTCGGTTAAAAATAAATTCATCTATATGCAATTTAGGAACAAAAATTGTCCCAATTAGTTACTTGATTCATCAAGAATAATATAGCCACAGTCAATATTACATAAAGTGATGAGTATTCGTAACAATACATTTCTGATAAAGTGTAGCGGTCTTTGGGACACTAAAAAAATGTATGAAGATATTTTTAGCAATGTTTTGGTACCCAAAAAATATACTCTTTTAATGAAAATTTAAGTTAAAATACGAGGCTAATATTCATATCAATAGACAGATATAACAACAAAGTGGGAAAAGAGTAAATCTATACTAATATTATAAAGCTGAAGAGTTTGTTTGTTTGTTTGTTTGCTTGAACGCGCTAATCTTCGAAAGTACTGGGTGGATTTGGATGCAATTTGGTATGGAAGTAGCTTGAAGCTTGAGGAAGGTTATAGGCTACTTTTTACGCGACTGCAAAAAAGGAGAGTTATGTTGTTATCGTGATAGAATCCACGGGAGCGAAGCCCCGCGTGAGTACTAGTATATCATAATATTAGATATTTACTTAAATATGAAGTAGCAGGACAAGAAATAAAAGCAAATGTACACTTTTTCTGAGTATGACCCTTTTATTGAAACGTTTTTTAATTTCTCGCTTTTTAGTGGGCCAAAAAATGTTGCTTTCCCCATGCAGGGTCGATAATTGTTGAGGTATTCTCCTAGTATTTCACCATTAGCTCGACATCACCCCCATAAATTCCTCCTTTTTTGAATTCGGTTAAAAATATTGGCGGAGAAATGAGTAAACATACATAAAATAAAAACGACATAAACGTAAAATTTACACACTATTAAGCATAACTCAAAAACTATTCATCAGAGCTCCATCAAATTTATATCAGACAACACGGAAAGTATCAGCTTTCGAATAAATGAAAACAGAATCACCAAAATCGATACACCCAGTAACAAGTTAAGAGGTAAGTACACATAAAACAAAACAAAATAAAAAAATACAGACGACTTGAGAACCTACTCCTTTTTTGAAGTCGGTATCAGCCGGCGAGGCAATTCCTTAACAGAATGACATGCACTTGGGCCCTATGACCCAAACGTTTCGACCCTTAAACGGCTTAAATCTGCAATCACCAGATTTAGGTTCAGGTTACAGAATTTGCGCCGTTTAAGAGCTTTTCAGTCGCGGTGGCAGCGCCACCAGCTCAGGTCGCCGTTTTTGGAATATGAGATAGCGCAAGGGTGTCGGTATTAGACTATTATTATTTATTTTATTTGCAAATTAAATATATTACAATTTATGATATAAAGTTAAAGAGATTGAGAGTGCTTTTTCACAATATTTAGTAAATTTAAGATAGCTCTATTTAAATTTTCTAAATATAGTGAAAAGCACTCTCACTAACTCTCTTAATTATATTTTGTGTCAGTATTAAAGTGAATGCAAAAGCAAACAAGTCAACGTTCTTAAAAGCATATTAAATTTTGTTTATATTATCATTTAAAAATAAAACGTAAATATAATCAGACTTGTACGTATGTACGTGATATAATCCGACGCGTACTTGAAGGACGGCAACGTCGCAATTTATTTATGAATGCGTACGCGTGTACAGAGTGTTTCTTTTACGTATCAATTTAACTTTTTAGTGAATATTTTAATATAAAAAAAAATATAAAAACATTTTGTTTTCGAATGGTAATATTTTTTTAGCATGTATGGATTTAGCATGTACTATTGCGGGTTAACGGGAACGCCCTCTGTTAGTTAACATACTGTATACTAGTTTATAAAGCGGAAAAGTTTTATTTGTTTGTTGTTTCAACGCGCTAATCTTCGAAAGTACCGCGTGGATTTGGATGAGATTATATTTGAAAGTAGCTTGTAGCTTGGGAAAGGTTATAGGCTACTATTTACACGACTGCAAAAATGAAGGGTTATGTTTTTCACCTGAAAAGTCCATGGGAGCGATGTCCCGTGTGACTACTAGTTGTATTATTCTTCACCTTGATGGAATAATAGCAACGAATTAAAGAGGCCCCGTATATTTCTTCCACACTGGCCTCATACTTATTTTCATCTCGTGCATATTATAGAGAAATGCCCTGATCCCCGTGGCTGCATATTGCATAATTTGCCCAGGCATCTGCGGCTACCAATCAGCCGTAGGGTGACATAGGCAGGTCTTTGGCACGTCTGAATGACACATCTTACACTGTGGGGCTACAGTCGTCCGCAATATACGAATCGGCCAGTGTATTGACAGGGCAATCTAAGCGGTTTAGTATGACCTTGCTCATAATTGAAATAAGTATAAAGTTATTAATATAACCATTAATTCAATATTTTTTTATTATTTGATGGTAGGCTCGCGTATGACCACTATCTTACCTAATAGTAAGCGATTATGTGACCGAAAATTAAGCACGCTTATCTAGAAGTAACCTATTCGCTCCTGACTTAAATATTTATTTTAGATTTAGTCCATACATTAAGAAGCAGATAAAATACAATAAAATAAAATATCATAAATCAATCAATAAAATGGTCGTGGCAGACCGGACAGAAGATGGCAGGACGCCTTGGATGCATTCCTCGGGAATTGGCGAGAGGAGACACATTGAGAGAGGTGGAAGAAATGAAGGGAAGCCTTAGCTCAGGACTGGGACAGAATGGACTATTTAAGAAAGAAAATCAATAATAATAAATATACGTCTTGCTACAAGTCGCCATAAAATAAGTTTTAACACTGCAATTGTTAAAAGTTATACGCACTTTATAATACCGCGTTGTTATAAAGTGCGTATCAGTTAATTCAACACGAGCAGTCGCTCGACTTTATCACGGTAAAACATAACTTAAACAAACAAACTTTCCCGCTGTATAATATTAGTATGGATTAAGTATATGTCAAGTCAATTTCAATTAATACAAATCAACTTTGATCAATACTAAGATATCGGAAGCATCAATTTGTCTACACACGCCTTGACGATAGTTTTTTTTTATCATTTTGTATGACAAACCCACTCACTAACCCCGTTTAAATCTTTGTGTATTTAACCCTAAATATACAGGATATTGTAAAGGCTGCATCAACATATCGACAGTTTTGATGGATGATCACATGGGAGGTTCCATGGAATGCCTGAATATCTAATGGCGACGACACACCAATTTATCATACGCTGATTATTCGGGATTTCAATTCCACGAAATTGTACGGTTAACTGTTTACGCAGCCATGATATGTTGAAGTATTTATCATACAAATTATGCGTAGGACGTTGATATAATGCTACTAGTTTGTTAATATCGTGTTTTGATGAAGAAAAGTTAAGTGTTGTTAAATTTTAGTGCATTGCTGAACAGTAAACCTAAATGCACATCGAAGACACACTGTGCCAAAGTGGGACATAGATCTTACTAAACATAATTAAGATTTGTCTAGGAACGAAATCTTTTTGTACTGCCCGGCACACGTTGTCTTGCCCGCTGCTTTCATACAATATATATATTTTTTTAAGGATTTACAAATATTTTTCTTTGTAATCTAATTATGATTAGATTGAATTGAATTAAAATTTCTAAAGGAAAAATAATGTAATCGGCTCAATTGTTCTCAAGTGATACGCCAACTAACGAACACAATTTTTTTATGTACTTCATATATAAATAGAGTAAATAACAGGCTCACTTTGTAAAATGAACGAGAATATCATCCATCATTTTACACACATCGTTTCAAATAGCGAACAAACACGTAAATGTATCGTGACAATAGAAGTCTTATTTATATTTATTTATTTTGATCTAGAGCTCTCAGGTAATGGAATTACTTTCGAAAAGAGCGATGGATACGAAATAAACAGTGATAAGTAGGCACTAAAGTAATCTAGAATATTTTTGGGTTGCGTTTAATGCGTTAAAAGTACATACGCTCATCGTCATCGGAATAGCCTTTTCCCAACTACAACGTGTAACAGATTAAGCGCAATACCTAAATAGAATATTAAATTGTAAGTGTAAAACAACATCCGTAACTAAATAAATTGAAACAAAACCTAGACATTTTTTTACAAAATAGTTATCCTTACTAAACGCAAAATGTATGTGCGTCATACAATATCCTTACGCAAACACATACACTCATGAAATATTAGCGGCCGACACGCACTCGAGCGCATTTCCTAAAATTAATGATTGTATTAATTTGTCATGATAATGTGTTTCCATTTTCAACTGACGACAAAAAGAGGAGGTTATCAATTCGACGCGTATTTTTTTTTTTTAATTTATGATCATCGATTACTCGAAGACGGCTGAACCGATTTGGAAAATTCTTTTTTTGATTGAAAGGGTATACTTCGAAATTGGTCCCATTTTCATAAACGTCAGGATCTGATGATGGGAACCTGGAGAAATCGAGAGAACTCTTCAAATATTATAGGCACACCTATGACGTTTTGGGTATTTATTCTAGTAACTTGTGCAGTTGCTCTCAAAAAGTACCATTTGAGGAAGTGGAACTGATGATGAAGACCACAGATGGCCGCCGAAACTACTCAATAATAAGTATTGAGTGGATTGCGATTCGATTACTTGAATATGGATGTTAAGCACTTTTCATTATGCTCGTCACAATGCATATGGTGATGTAGAGCTGATGGTGAAGTACCTGGAGAACTCCTCAACAATTAACGGCCCAGCATTGGGAAAAGCAATATTTTGTAAAAGGTTATAAGTAGTTGACATTTAGGCTCTTGTAACTAGGTAAATTAAAAATAGACCAACTAAAAAGAGTGAAATAAAAACTTTTTACCAAAAAATTAAACCGACTCCCAAAAAACACTGCAAAGTGAAAAATAACTTTAATTTCGGAAGTCGGTGCCAAAAACGAAAATACAAAACTAAAGACACCGACTACCGAAATTAAAGTTATTTTTCACTTTGCAGTGTTTTTTGGGAGTCGGTTTAATTTTTTGGTAAAAAGTTTTTATAAGTTAAATGAAAGATTTTTCCGTCAAATCTTAACACCTATTTTTAATGACGGAAATCGATTCATTACTTTCAGGAATTGCGTTTATTCTTTTACACGTTGTATATTGGAGTCGGCTTCCAGTTTAACATGATGCAGCTGAGTATTAGTGTATTACATGGATCGACTGCCTATCTGACCTCCACAACCCAGTAACTGGGTAACACGATACGCTTTTGCCACCCAGTGTCAGATTTACTGGCGTCTGACTACCCGTAGCGACTGTCAAAGATGTCTCAATAACATTCGGGACCAACGGCTTAGCGTGATTTCTGAGGGGAGAGGAGAGAGGTTACCCCCACGGGGGTATAATACCGTCAACTTTCAAACACCAGGCTACTACTGACAAAATTCCACATTTACACATAGTTTCATTCAATATTGCACACAAACATGCGCTCAGTTTACAAACATAAACTCGAGCCCCACATCCCGCTCTACATACATACACAAACACGAATACACACACACACACACAAACACAAACGCACACACACTAAAATTCACAACAAGCCATAAGCAAACAATAACAAACAATAACAAACAATAGCATAACAAATCACAATTATTACAGAAACTGATACAGTATAATATGTGTACATGTATGTGGGATTAGCTCAATGGATTTCCAATTAAACGGCTGATTTCTTCTTAAAAACTCTATTTATTTCTCCTTACAAAATTACACGTCTTATCGTCTTGGTATCGTCCTAGTTTTTTTCATTCTATATCCTTTACTTATTCTACATCTTTAACATTCATTCGCTATCTCTTTCACTCTTTGACTATTTCGTATATCCATCTCTGTCACTCGTTTATGCTTCACATCTGTCATTCATCTTCACGTCTCATTCCACTATCCTGTCATAACGTTCCATTCCTACAGCTCGGCCATTCTGCTAACTGACTGTCCCCAGTCAGATCTACATTGAAAGTACATCTTATTTTCTAATTGACAACAAAACTATTAACTTAAAGTAAACCTCCTCTTCAATACATACTTTACATCATCCTAGTAGATAACACCTTACTTTAAAACAATAAATTGTTAACACAACAACTTTAAAACAATAAAATGCTAACACGACAACTTTAAAATACAAATCAAATGTGAATACAAATAAATTTCAGGTTATCACATAACACAACTTATACTAATACCATCATAATGAAATATTAGGTCAAGAACAAACCCCAAAGGTCCCCAACCTAACAAACAACAACTAACGAAACTTACTCACCTAACTCAACAGTATTGCCAAACACTGGCCATGGTTTCATATTATCTGCAGAGGAAGAAGTCACTCGAGAACCATCTGTTCTGTGATCCATCTTCTCCACATCATATCGATCATTTCTTTTTACTTTGGTAATTCTGTATGGTCCTAGATACTTCGGCTTGAGCTTCGATCTAGTACCGAACTGTGTACGTTTGATGGCTACAACATCTCCTACTACATATTTTCGACTTTCTTTTCTTCTTCTATTATACGTCTTACAATTTTCATCTTGAACTTTTCTTATTTGTTCTTTAGCCTTCATCTTTAAGTCTTCCCTATTCTGCATGAAATTACTTCTATGCTCTTGCTGAAGCAAATCATAAATTTCAATATCTTCTTTAGTTTTCATTTTTGTACCCAACATGAGTTCAAAGGGAGTAGTGTCAATGCTTCTTTGATATGTGCTATTTAATGCTTTTTGCACCCGGCTGACCTGCTTGTACCACTGAGATGGCTCCTCAATGCATAGCTTTGCTAATACCGCTATAATTATTCTGTGAATGCGCTCCACTTGACCATTCCCTCTTGGCACACCTGTTGTTATGGTTATATGTTGAATACTCTCCTTCTCACAATACTCCTTAAAGTCGTTGCTGGTAAATGCGCTACCACGATCTGAAATCAAACGTATAGGATTCCCAAACGTTTGCTGATGAATCTGTAACTTGTCTATAGTCTCCTTACTGGTAGTCCCCTTCACTGGAAACAACCACACAAACTTTGTAAATCCATCTACAACAGTTAGAATGTAATTATACATCTTCCTCGTCTCTGAAAGAGGTCCAATATGATCACAATGAATAGTATGCAACGGAATGCTTTCTTTATCAATGCAATTTAAGAATCCCTCCTGTTTACCTTCTTTTTTGGTCGCTAGCAGACATGTTATGCACGACAGTAAAAACTCTTCAATCTTCTTGTTAATATTTTTGATATAATATTCTTGTTCCACCAGTTGTATCATTTTTCTTTTCCCAAAATGTCCCTTCTGGTGTATTCTTCTTAAAATCTCAAATTCTAAATTTCTTGGTATTACTAACCTTCTTTCTAGTCCTTTGTACAATAAACCATCGCTGTAGACATAGTCTTCATATGGCTGAAGTTTTACTATCTCTATAATCGCTTTTATACCTTCATCCAACATCTGTGCTTGCTTTTCAACAATCTCTTGTTCAGCCAAAGATATACGCCTTGGTCGTTGAGTCACTGGTATATCATCCTTGAGTACAATATGCAATTCTATCGGCGCCTCCTTTACCTGTACTGGTGTATAATTCTTCACACAGTCAATGACTTCTTGTTGCACCTGCTTATCTTGAATAGTACCTAAAACAAACTCATCCTGACTTACCACGCACACAAGCTTTGACAACCAACTGTTTACATTTGGAGTAATTAGTATTGACCCCTTTGACATAATGGTAAAAACATCTTTAAGGAATTCTTGACCCAATATTACGCTACACGGCATACAGCGCCTAGGAACAACATGAAACGCAATATCTTTATATTCGTGTCCATCTAATAACACACAAGCAGTAAACTTTTGCATCGACCTTACACTGCCGCCTAAACCCACCAGATTCGTGACAGTGTTCACAGACTTAGGAGCCCCAAGATGATCGTAAAGTTCGGTACACACCAAGTTTATCTCACTACCGGAGTCAATTAATGCTTTAACTTCGCACTTATTCACTAAAACTGTTTTGCAAGAATTTTCGAATCGAAACTGTGCCGGCGTTTTTTCTTCGACGTAAACATCAGTGAAGTTGGCGTCAGTTCCCACTGGCATCGCCATCTTGTCGCCGTCGCTGATGTTGGTACTCCTGTCAATGTCATCAGTTTCACCAACCGCAGACTCACGAATGTTCGGAGTGAAGTTAGTCACACACATCGTTCGCTTATCTTCGTGAATGTTCGGTTTTCCGCCTTGCCGTTCACGTTCTCGGTTATAGGTCTTTTCATTCGTATTCGTATTATTTGTTGAACGAATGCATTGAGTAGAAATGTGTCCAAACTCATTGCACTTAAAACACTTCAGACCTTTTTCTTTATTTGGACACTTTGATGATTGATGATTTTTTTCACCACAGCTGTAACATCTCTTGATCCCCGCGCCATTTTCTTGATTTTCAAACTTCCTGTGTCGACTATGATCGTTGTTTTCCGCCCTCATTTTATCTTTGATAGTCTCGTAAATCTTAATCTTTTCTTTTAGGTCCGCATACGTCGTAACTCCGTACAACAACATTTTATTAACTTCCGAGTCAATTATGCCGTCAATTATGTACTTAATGGCAACATAATCTGGCATCTTGCCGCGTTTTCCCATTTCCTTCATGACTAACATGTAATCTAGACACCGTTCGTCCTTTTTTTTCTTTCTGGCGGCCATCATCTCGTGGATGGTTTTACTATCCACCGTATCTGGAAACTCCTTAAGTAATCCAGCCTTTAAATCCTCCCAACTCTTATAAGGTTTTTCAGATCTGAGCCACAGCGCAGCAGTTCCGACCAAAGCCCTTCTGGCTACGATCAGAGTTTGCAGGGCCGTCCATTGAAAAATCTCGGCATTGTCGTCAATGTCCTGCGCCCATTTCGCTACTGAAAATGTCTTGTCTTGCCCACTGAAATTTGGGACAAAGCTCTCATGGAAAATAGCCTGATCACGGTTAAACCCTTGCCTAGCCGATGTGGATGCGTCATGTTCGTCTTCACCGTCGTTGGCTTGGCGGCGATTTTTCCCTTGTCGCGGCGACTTTTCCATTTTTCGTCTTTTCTTTCCTTGTCTTTTGTAACTATTGTTACCGTCTTCAAACAGGATGTAATGTTAACCGTCTTCTTTCCGTAATAGCGTCTTAACGTCTTTCGTGCAACCCTTGTGCCGTCTTGATTTTTTGCTTCTTTTCAACGGAAACTGGAAATAATGAGCTATCCCGGACGAGCCCCCAAAAAGTAGTGGGATTAGCTCAATGGATTTCCAATTAAACGGCTGATTTCTTCTTAAAAACTCTATTTATTTCTCCTTACAAAATTACACGTCTTATCGTCTTGGTATCGTCCTAGTTTTTTTCATTCTATATCCTTTACTTATTCTACATCTTTAACATTCATTCGCTATCTCTTTCACTCTTTGACTATTTCGTATATCCATCTCTGTCACTCGTTTATGCTTCACATCTGTCATTCATCTTCACGTCTCATTCCACTATCCTGTCATAACGTTCCATTCCTACATGTATAAAATGAACATTCATCCAGTGGTAGCTAAGCACCGTCTACTTGTGTAATGTAACCAAGCTCAAAAATCACTTGGCCGAACACTGTCTCCTAAGACACAGGTTACCCTAGTTTAGGAGGCAGGGTTATATAAATTTTGTACAGATTTTGCAATGGGCTTCTTACCCGACTGTTTTATAATATTTAAGTTCTACCAATTGTACCTACCTAAAATAATTGTACTTAATTTTTTGTAACAATCTGTAAGTTTTTGTGAATAAATGATTTTATTATTATTATTATTATTATTATTATATTATTATTCCTTACAGAATAACCCAATAGCACTTTTTGCCCCCGATCCGGGACCGGGACCACTCGACCAAAGAGGCTGATAAAAGTACATATGCTCTTGTTTCTAATACAGTATGTTAACTAACAGAGGGCGTTCCCGTTACCCCGCAATAGTATAGCATCCATACATGCTAAAAATATTACCATTCAAACAAAATGTTTTTTTTTTTTTAATATTAAAGTATTCACTAAAAATGTTAAATTGATACGTAAAAGAACATTTTTAGTGAATATTACAATTTTTAGCATGTGTGGATGCTATACTATTGCGGGTTAACGGGAACGCCCTCTGTTAGTTTACATACCTACTGTATATGGACATTAAAATCAGTTTTTAAGCGGATGAACTGGCAAGCCATTTCTATATGACTCCTGCACACAATGGTCGATGATTGATGAAACTTTTGCACGTGAATGGGACCGTAGAGTTGGACACTGCGATGCAACAATGGATATCATTGCAACCAGATGGAGATCTTTTGAATTTTCCATACACAAAAACTTTTTACTAAAAAAGTTAAACCGACTTCCAAAAAACACTGCAAAGAGAAAAATAACTTTAATTTCGGTAGTCGGTGTCTTTAGTTTTGTATTTTCGTTTTTGGCACCTACTTCCGACTTGGAGAAATGGGACCAACTTCAAAGTATACCCTTTCAAACAAAAAAAGAATTTTCCAAAGCGGTTTAGCCGTCTTCGAGTAATCGGTGATCATACATAAAAAAATCCGGTTTGCACTCCGGGAGTGCCGGCAGAAGTGAAAACTTGAATATTAACGTTGTGCATTTTTGATATTTTGGAATGGTTAGGGAATAATTTTGCACGATTTGCTTTAATTATCAGTATAAAAGTACTATCATTTATGTGGTAGAATACAATATTTATTTATTGCGCTATCGTACACAAACATGACAATTTATATTACATTAAAAAGTTTATCTCTTAGAAAAATCAACTTTCATGTTAACACACATGAACATTCGCGCAAGCGTCCTGCGCCGCCTAAACAAAACAGCAGGCGCAGGCATACATTTTCGCCTTCCGTAGAATGAGAGGGGGATACTTCCTCTCCTACGCCGCGCCGGCTGTCTACTCTCCGTCCGTCTTACGAATTTTCGATCAGGTCACGTGTCTTGACGCGAGTTTAACATTTTTTACCCATTACAAAAAAAGTGCACAACGCCGCTAAAGAAGGTTTCACTTCAAAAAAATCCTTCAAAAATTTACGAAATTTCAAAGGTATACGTTTGCCCTGGTTTGCCCATATAATATTTCCACGACATAAGAAACACTGTATAATGCTCCCTATCTCATTTTCTCCCACGTTAAATCTTATGAATTTATATGTCTGTCTCTTTTTACTGTTGCTTTTTCGTTTCATAAAATTTCAAATCACAAAGACGCTAAATAAGTTTTCACTTCAAAAATCCCTGTTTCTTGCTGCAATTCAAGGCTAATATTTAAATGAGTTTCCCGTTTTATTAAGGTAAATAAAATATAACTTAATTTTAATTACTTTTGTAATAGAATTTACTTAATTAACAATCCACATTATCAATTATTTTAAATAAATCGCTTAAATCTCGACTTGGCGTTTCATTTGAAATTTCGGAATTCTTAAAGTCATACATGTTTACATTATATAATTGTAACATTTTTGGAGATGGAGACAGATGGAGTAAACGTAACGCAAGATCCATCATCACGTTTCGTGTAATCATCAAACTTAACAGCATTTCAAGGGACAATCGGTGTCGTAATTTGTTTTTCAGCATATGATATATCGAAAAAGCGCGTTCAAATTTAAAAAGGTACAGTCATGAATGCAAGTGCAAGTTTGGAAATATTTTCAAGACGCTTATTAAATGCCTACTAGCGTCACAATCATCAAATACTTCCGAATAGTACTAGATCCTACATAGATATACTACTTCCTAGTACTAGTACATAGATAATCTGTAATGTAGTAGTACTAGGCCGCTGACGGCCGCGCGCCCCGCGGGCGTATATGTGATGCTTGTAAATGTATGTATGCCCCTAAAAAAAGCCCTACTTATTTTTGGGGCCAAAAAAATCCCAATAAGCATTATTTTACCCTAAATTTGGGGCTCATAGCCCTAAGAAGTTTAATCCTGGATAAAAAATCCCCCTCAACTCGCCCCTCAACTCGCCCCTCAACTCACCCCTCAACTCATCCCTCAACTCACCTCTCAACTCATCCCGCACCTCATCCCGCACCTCATCCCTCAACTCACTCTTCAACTCACCTCTCAACTCACCTCTCAACTCACCCCTCAACTCACCCCTCAACTCATCCCTAATCTCATCCCTCAACTCATCCCTCAACTCACTCTTCAACTCACCTCTCAACTCACCCCTCAACTCACCTCTCAACTCATCCCTCAACTCATCCCTCAACTCATCCATCAACTCATCCCTCAACTCATCCCTCAACTCATCCCTCAACTCATCCTTCAACTCATCCCTCAACTTATCCCTCAACTCATCCCTGAACTCATCACTCAACTCATCCCGCAACTCATACAGCACCTCATCCCGCAACCCATCCCTCAACTCACCCCTAAACTCACTCCTAAACTCACCCCTAAACTCAGCCCTAAACTCACCCCTCAACTCACCCCTCAACTCACCCCTCAACTCACCACTCAACTCACCCCTCAACTCACCCCTTAACTCACCCCTCAACTCACCCCTCAACTCACCCCTCAACTCACTCCTCAACTCACCCATCAACTCTAACCCTCAACTCACCCCTCAACTCACCCCTCAACTCACCCCTCAACTCACACCTCAACTCACCCCTCAACTCATTCATCAACTCTCCCCTCAACTCACCCCTCAATACACCCCTCAACTCATCCCTCAACTCTTCCCTCAACTCATCCCTCTTCTCATCCCTCAACTCATCACTCAACTCACCCCTCAACTCATCACTCAAATCACACCTCAACTCACCCCTCGACTCGCCCCTCAACTCACCCCTCAACTCACCCCTCAATTCACCCCTCAACTCACCCCTCAACTCACCCCTCAGCTCACCCCTCAACTCACCCCTCAACTCAACCCTCAACTCACCCCTCAACTCACCCCTCAACTCACCCCTCAACTCAACCCTAAACTCACCCCTAAACTCACCCCTCAACTCACCCCTTAACTCACCCCTCAACTCACCCCTCAACTCACCCCTCAACTCACCCCTCAACTCACCCCTCAACTCAACCCTCAACTCAACCCTCAACACCCCCTCAACTCACCCCTAAACTCACCCCTCAACTCATCCCTCAACTCATCCCTCAACTCACCCCTCAACTCACCCCTCAACTCACGCCTCAACTCCTCCCTCAACTCCTCCCTCAACTCCCCCCTCAACTCACCCCTCAACTCACCCCTCAACTCAACCCTCAACTCACCACTCAACTCACCCCTCAACTCACCCCTCAACTCCTCCCTCAACTCCCCCCTCAACTCACCCCTAAACTCACCCCTCAACTCAGCCCTCAACTCATCCCTCAACTCACCCCTCAACTCACCCCTCAACTCACCCCTCAACTCACCCCTCAACTCACCCCTAAACTCACCACTCAACTCACCCCTCAACTCACCCCTCAACTACTCCCTCAACTCCCCCTTCAACTCCCCCTCTACTCCACCCTCAACACCCGACGAGACCCCCCTCCCCCCACCCCGCCCCCACACGGGACCTCTCTTACCCCTCACCTCCCCCCTCAACTCAACCTTCAACTCACCCCTCAACTCACCCCTCAACTCACACCTCAACTCCTCCCTCAACACCCCCTCAACTCACCCCTAAACTCACCCCTCAACTCAGCCCTCAACTCATCCCTCAACTCACCCCTCAACTCACCCCTCAACACCTTCAACTCCCCCCTCAACTCACCCCTCAACTCACCACTCAACTCACCCCTCAACTCACCCCTCAACTCAACCCTCAACTCACCCCTCAACTCACCCCTTAACTCACCCCTCAACTACTCCCTCAACTCCCCCTTCAACTCCCCCTCTACTCCCCCCTCAACACCCGACGAGACCCCCCTCCCCCCACCCCGCCCCCATACGGGACCTCTCTTACCCCTCACCTCCCTGAACTCCCACGAAACCTTCCCCCCCCCGCGCCCCCTCTCAGGGATACCTCAACCCCTGCGACCTAACTCCTAGGTCCCAACAGATAGATACTGTCGCTTTTTCGTTTCATTAACTTTCAAATCACAACGATGCTAAAGAAGTTTTCACTTAAAAAAAAGTCTTACGCTTTTCGATCGGTCACGTGACCCTGACGCGAGTTTAACAGTTTTTACCCATACAAAAAGTGCTCAGCGCCGCTAAAGAAGTTTTCACTTCAAAAAAATATACGCGTCGACTTGATTTCTTAAATTTCAGCTTGTTTTCTTTATTAAGGACGCATGTTCAAAATTGATAGGTATCAAATCGCATCACTACATAGACAAGGCTCAAACACACACAAACGTACGAATAGCTCCGCGAATTATGGGTACGTAAAGTCATTTTGATACTTTAGATTATTAATTTTTTTTTAATGGCTTCATGGTTGCTTTTATTTTGTGTGCTGTTTGATGTCATGAAATTATTGAAGTGACTTGTAGGTACACTTCGATGACTGGTACTGGATCTCTTTGACAACAAGATGTAAATGTGCAGTTTTTTTTTTTATTATGGTTTCGTAGCCGATTGGCAAAAAACAGAACCCTTATAGTTTCGTCATGTCTGTCTATCTGCCCGTCCGTCCGTAAGTCACAGCCATTTTATTCCGAAACTGTTATGACTACCTACATGTGAAACTTGGTAGGTAGATGTATTCTGTTCCGCCGAGTTGAACCGCTTTCCGATTGATAGACAAAAATATATAAATTTAAGGGGGGCTCCTCATACATGGAACTGAACCTAAAAATATTTTTAAGCTATTGCATAGCTTTTATCGCGGGCTTTGAGCGCGGCGACCGAATCAAGAAATTCCGTAACGAAAATAAAACCTAATACGGTCGAATATGGTCAGTTATTTCAATTCAGGTTACTAACGTTCTATTAGCGTGTTTAGTAAAGAATCGGATTGGTAACCGTCAGTATTTTGGATCAAACCCAGGGTCTCATCATATCTTTTTATGATTTCTTTTTTATTGAAAGTACTTTTATATTATACTTACTAGCTTCTGCCCGCGACTTCGTTCGCGTGGAAGGGGGTTCCCGCGTAAATCCCGAACCCGTAGGAATTTCGGGATAAAAACTATCCTACGTCCTTTCCTAGTCCTAAACTATTCCCACGCCAAATTTCATCTAAATCGGTTCAGCGGTTTAGGCGTGAAAAGGTAACACACAGACAGAGTTACTTTCACATTTATAATATTAGTATGGATTTAGATATTTTGTAAATATTTTGTTGAATAAAATAAGAAACATTTACATTTTTTGTAGGAGAAAGAAAGTCTAAAATGTCAACGCCGCGAGAAATAGCTTAAAACTAAAAATGTGGTATAATTGATCCGGTAACTTGAATTAATATCAAAGAAAAAAAAATACTGCATAAATAAAAAAATATATAAATAATTATAATTGCATAAGTTGATAAAAAATACTATGCAATAGCTTTACCGCGGCAGTCCCCGAGTGCCACACGGGTTTTTTTCTTTTTTCATTAAACCTTTTCGTGTGCGGTATCTATAGACAGGTCTTTAAAAATTATATCGGTTCCTAAAACTACTTCTTCTTAAAGTCAATCGTTTAAAAGATATACGTTTCCAAAGTGGTAAAATGTCTCCCCCCTCTCTAACTTTTATAATAGAATAAAAAAATATGCTGTAGGTTTTAATGAAAACTTTCATTAAAATGGTTTGAATGACATCGGGTCAGTAGTTTTTGAGATTTAGCACATTTTCTAAAACCGCAAATATAACTTTGTATTTCATACAAACACTATGAAAAACAAAGTTATTTGGCGTAGTTACTACGGAACCCTTCATGGACGAGTCTGACTCGCATTTGTCCAATTTTTACGAATGAGCCCACTCTTGACCTCGATCTCGCCTGATGGTAACCGATAGAAGAGGTCTACAATGGAACGAGCGAGCTCAGAAGATACCTATTTACTTTTGCTTTAAAGACTCAAAGATGGCAGGGAAAACAGAAGCCGGCAGATAATTCCACAGCTTGGCTGTGCGCACAATAAATGTGGAGGAGAAGCGCTTGACAAGACGGTATATCAACCAAGTTCGAGCTTGTATTGTTAGATACGATGAGATATTATAATTATACGAACTCAGTGGAGTGGCCTGCAGGAATACAGCAACCGCTCTTGAAGATCCTAGACGATAAGAATAGCTTATCAAGTTGGGTCCATTCTGTTTGGTAGGTGTGTAATTTCGTGGTTTTCGGGGTCGCTAATAACGTATGGGGTTCAAAATCAAAGATTTCGCCAATTAAACTGTTCACCGTGTGTTTCATTTCCTTGGTATGATAGCATTAGCGATCTTGACAAAAGCTGGGTGGAACAATATTTTAATATTAAAAATAAATTTCTTATGTTTAATATATTCTTGGAATATATGAGGAATGAGCTCGTAACTCCATATTTCTTACCCGTCTTGGGATCAATCAATTCTGGAAGAAGACAATTTTTGTAAAATCGAATTAAGTGGGTTTCCATTTTTCCTTTCAGAATTAAAAGTCCTTTTCAATGATTTCAAACTTTAATTTACCAGTCTTGCCTAGTAATACGCAACTGCCCTTGAATTTGATAATACCATTTATGTTTTTTTAATAAAAATACCCAAATTGCTACAGGTGTGCCTATAATATATTGACAGGCCCGTTGGTATAGTGGTCAGTGGTCCTGACTGCTATGCGCAAGGTCGTGGGTTCGATTCCCACCTAGGACAAATGTTTATGTGATGAGCACGGTCATTTATTCTTTGTCTGGGTGTAATTTATCTATAATATGTATGTATTTAGAAATATATATGTATGTTTATCAGTTGTCTAGTATCCATATCACAAGCTCTGCTTAGTTAGGGACTAGATGGCGTTGTGTGAAAAAGTTGTGGAATATATTATTATTATTATATTTGAAGAGTTCCCGCGATTTCTCCAGGATTCCATCGTCAGATTCTGACTTCATGACAATGGAACGAACTAGAAAGTATACCTTTTCAAATAAAAAAAGAATTTTCCAAAT
This sequence comes from Tholera decimalis, assembly GCA_943138885.2. NCBI lineage: Eukaryota > Metazoa > Arthropoda > Insecta > Lepidoptera > Noctuidae > Tholera > Tholera decimalis. The sequence continues at coordinate 19,948,639 of OW964565.2, forward strand.
AGGTCCAGTAGTCTTCGAGTAATCGGAGAACATACATAAAAAAAACAGATTCCGAATAAGTGAGGACCTCCTCCATTTTTTGAAGTTGATTAAAAAGTGTTTCTGTCACAAACCAAACAGTAATACAATAAAATATATTGAAACATTAGTGGTTTCCAAATTGCTGCCACAAAAAATACTACAAATCTGTTGGTCAGATCTTTCCGGACGCTCTTCGTGTGTACTGCGAAAATCGCGACTGCCTCCATTAATCCTGTGTAAAGAGGACCAGATCGTTTTGATGGTCACAATAAAATGACACATATTTACAACTAGCTTTTGCCCGCGACTTCGACCGCGTGTATCTCGGAAAATATCCCATCAGTATATTTATGTGGAGAACATAGCGCCGTCCGATGTAACTGTACAAACTCAAATGACTACTATATATCATTGCCGTGTATTTGGTGAAAACCGTATCAAAATCTTATGTGCTTCTTATCGCGTTCAAACAGACAGACAGACGCGAGGTGGCGGGAGGTCTCCGTTTAGATAAAATTTATAATGGTAGTTACGATCTAATAACAAATATTTTTTGAGCACATGTCCAAATACCGTCCCGTTATCCTACACCGGTTCCCGCTCGTGCACCTCCGCTGACCTTGATCACCCACTGGAGGAAAGTAAGTGAAAAACAGTAATGAGGTAAATGCAATTAAAGAAATTGGTCAGTTGCATTTTTGCGACACTTGCACTAAATATCTCATGGTGGCAGTTCTAATTTTGTGAAAAGTTTTAGTGATGGATTTTACTTCCGAAGGTATGTACTATATTAATTTCTTATTAGTAATATTTTAATGTGTCATAAAATAGACTATCTGTGAATTCACAAAAAAGGCATGTTTTTCTTTGTTTTCGAACTTATCAGGCTTTTGGGGTATTAATGACAGCTGCAGAGTTTACTGCACGGTCAACAGGACATAAAAACGTTGCCAGAGTTATAAAGGACATTCGCGAGAATCCAGCTTCTGCTAGTACATGCATTAGCCTTCAACAACTAAGTGCTGTGCAAGTGATATACTGCTAAGTAATGACGAGGCATTAGCGTATTATATTGATTCAAAATCAACAACTCACTCATATAAACAGACTAGAAAGTGGATTATGAAAGTCAGGCATCACGTGTTTCCATCATATGATTGCATTGTTAAATAAAAAAAAGCATATTATCCTTCCGAGGAGCACATTGTTTTGACACAATCTCGAGCAGAAATTGAGCTATAAGCTATTTTGAATAAAACAGCAGAACGTTTAGTAGAAGCTCAGAGAGAAGTTGTCACAAATGTGCTCCCCAATCTAATACCCAATTCATCGTTTATCACACAACATCTCTTATAAGTAAATGGGGATGTGACGGAAGTTCCGGTCATAGTGCTTACAAACAAAGATTTGAAAACAGCGAAGGCACTGATGAGTTCCTTTTTGTTTATTCGTTGGTTCCTCTAAGGTTAATCGACGAGAGTAACAACATTATCTGGCAAAATCCTCGTCCATCATCGACGATGTTTTCTCGTCCAATTAAATTCATTTTTGCCAAAGAAACAACGGAATTGACAAAAATCGAAACAAATAAGGTTTTGGGATAAATAAACGACTACTTGGAGGCTACATCTTATGATCTTGGTGGTTCTGAAATTTCTGTTAAGCACAAGCTTCTGCTGACTATGACTGATGGAAAAGTGTGCAATGCTTTGACAGAGACACATTCATCGCAGAAATGCTATATTTGTGGGGCCACTCCCAGAATGATGAATCAAGATAATTTTGGCTTGGGTTTGTCAACATTACATGCTTGGATTCGTTCGTTTGAGTGCTTTTTACACATTAGTTATAAGTTAGATATTAAGAAATGGCAAGCTAGGTCTTCAGAGGAAAAAGCAAGTGTAAAACAACGATCAGACGAAATCAAACAACGATTCAAGCATGAAACGGGATTAATTGTGGACAAGCCAAAGCCAGGATTTAGTTCCACAAATGATAGAAACAAAGCTCGACGTTTTTTCGGGAACCCCGAACTGAGTGCTCAGATCACAGGATTGGATGTTATAATCATCAAACACTTTGATGTATTGTTGAGGACATTGTCTTCTGGCTTCGAGATAAATCTTGTTGAATTCAAAAAGCCGAAGAAGAAACAGCAAGTGCTTCCCCTTGCTTCTCAATGGCGTCGCTCCAGATATTAATGGCATACGCTAGAAGATCCCCAGTTGACCGGTTTTTTGCGAAAACCGTATTGTCGGTCACTGAGGATATCGTTGGCTTCTAGGTATGCCAGGAGCTTACTATTAAGTACACGCTCCATACTCTTACAGAGTATGGACGTGACTGAAATAGGCCTGTAGTTGGCCGGGTCAGCACGACTGCCCTTTTTGGGTACAGGCTGAACATTAGCCAGCTTCCATGCTTTCAGCACCTTTCCAGTCATCTAGCGAAAGGCGAAACAGGCGTGTCAAGATTGGAGACAATTCAGGCGCACAAGTTCTATGAACAATTGCTGGTATCCCGTCGGGGCCACTAGCTTTGTTCACGTCAAGATTACGCAGCACTCTACGGACGTCCTTCTGATGGATGCGAATGTCCAACATACACGTCTCACATCCAATAGGAGCATCAGGAGGGTGAGCGCCACTACTATCCAGACGTGAAAACTCCGCAAAGAGGGCGGCAAACAAGTTTGCTGGTTTGAGCAGTGGTGGTAACCACCCACAATCAATAAACCTGACGGGTCTACACTACCGTGAGGGACGACAGAAGTTGAATTCGACCGACTTTGCCAGGGACCAAAACGCTTTGCTGCCAGCAGGATATGAAGCGAGTTTGTTCCCGATTCGGCTAACGTGGTCAAACCGAACCCTCCGCAAAACCTTCTTGCTGGACTTGGCAGCCCTGTTGAAGGCTCTCTTCTTCTGATCCACGTCATTTGCTTTGCAGTTTCGAGCATCGACCCATGCTAAGTATGCCCCGTGTTTAAGCGCTTCAGCGCGATCACATTCGGCGCCAAATCAAGGTCGAGCTTTGCCGGACCAATGTGGAGTACAACATACCGTTCTCTGACCTAACAATTTAGGTCAGAGAACGGTATGTAGTACTCCATCCCCTGTCGCAAAACATCTACCACAGCGTTTGCGCACTACGATGAATCATTTGAAGAAAAGCAAGTAGGCTGCCAAGGATAACATGCAAAGAAAGATCGCATGCCATCCCAATCCGCTGACTTATATCGCCAAACCCGCCGAATGACTTTAAGGCTAAGATCGGGCGGAGAGGAGACGGGTACAGACTTCACCAGACAGTGGTCGGAACTACCTAACGGTGAAGATATCGTTACCGAGTAGCGGTCTGGAAATATTTGTATTTTTTTGTATTTGTATGGGAAGAGCCACACCTGGTGATGGGCATTAAAGTCCTCCAGTAACACGAACTGAGCTGCTGGGCCGCATCTACCGCCTCACTGATGTATTGTGTGAGCCTGGTTCTCTCATGATCTCCGCTGTGCGAGCGGTATACACAAGCATAGATAATTTTGTCTATGTCCGTGTCCACCAGAGCCCAAAGTGTAGAAAACCTGGAGTCCTCAAGGTTCCGGAGACGCCAATAGCAGATGTGGTCGCGGGCGTACATACATACCGCCGCACGTGGTTTAAAGTTGTGCTCCAAGGTAAACCCTGGGTATGAAAGATACGACACGTCTGATGGACATCTGATCTGCGTCTCCGAAAGAAACAGCAGAGCAGGTTTCAGTCTCGAGGTGGTGGTAGAGTGCGACGAGATTTGAGTGCAGACCTCGGATATTACTGAGGTTCACTTTGAGAGAGAGGGAGTGCAGCCGCTGTTTAACTTTGCTCTTTTTATTCCATTTCATGATTTAGAGAGTGAAGAGGAGAGAAGAAGGAAGTGAAGTGAGGCTTCACGCTGTTAACCTCCAGACCCACACTAGACGGATGGTATTGATTGGGGAACTAGTCTGGAGACTGCGGGGACGCCCAAGCCCCCCCGGGAATGACCATCGGGCCCTCTCATCTGGTCGCCAACCAGCACGATGGTGCATTCCGGGATGTTTCGACAGTTGGTGGGGCAGCCTGTCATGTGTGGCTGGCACACTACTTGGGCTTCCAACTACCTGCGGTCGGCCAGCGGCGCACCGTGCCTCGGATCCGCTCCTCTCCGCGACTAGTCTCCCGATACGTCCGCACTAGTGCGAGCCAGATTGGTCTTTCCTGCAACTACTTCGACCCAACTCCTTGATAGGCTACACAGGGCATCGTACCGGAACACAGCTAGGCCGTTTGGCGGTACGTCTTTGCCCTGTGGGTGGTCACAAGCCTGCAGTTTTAACCTGCCACCTGTTTGATGTCACCTGATTAGCACCACCCGAGGGCCACGTGTAGGGATTTGCAAACGGGTATCCTCTTACGGACACGGGTGACTCAGCCCCCAAAGCTGTCTGTCTGTCTGTCCGTCCGTATGTCACAGCTATTTTATTCCGAAACTGTTAGGACTATACATGTGAAACTTGATAGGTAGATGTACTCTGTGAACCGCTTTCCGATTTTAAGAAAAAACTTAAAAAATATTTAAAATAAAGGGGGCTCCCCACACATAGAACTAAAACTGAAAATATTTTTTTTTTTCATGAAACCTATGCGTGTGTGGTATCTATAGACAGGTATTTAAAAATGACATTAAAGTTTCTAAAAGGACATTTTCATAAAGTAAATTGTTTAAAAGATGAACGCTTCCAAAGTGGTAAAATGTGTGTGTGTGTCCCCTCTAACTTCTATAATAATGGAGTGAAAAATCTAAAAAATACATATATCTGTAGATCTTAGTATAAACTTTCAACCAAAATTAGTTTGAACGAGATCGGGTCAGCAATTTTTGATATACAGCATATTTTCTAAAACCGCAAATATAACTTTGTAATTCATACAACTACTATGAAAAACAAAGTTATTTGGCGTAGTTGTAAAAAATGTAAATAAGCTAGTTTTAAGAAATTTGCAAGTTATTTCTTTTGTCTATTAAATATACATATTATGTTATATTATTATAGTTACTTCGGAACCCTTCATGGGCGAGTCTGCCTTGCACTTGGCCAATTTTTTGGGGGGGAAAATCATCAAAATGACTCCTTTCGCTCTGGGTGTAGCGGAAAGTAGTGTCAGACGAATACTGAATAAAAACCCATTCTGTTCCTTCAGTTGCCCTTGTGATCCGGGGCTGCGGTGTCTATACATATATATGTCTGTAGATCTTAGTATATCCTTTCAACCAAAATTAGTTTGAACGAGATCGGGTCAGCAATTTGTGAGATACAGCATATTTTCTAAAACCGCAAATATAACTTTGTAATTCATACAAACACTATGAAAAACAAAGTTATTTGGCGTAGTTGTAAAAAATGTAAATAAGCTAGTTTTAAGAAATTTGCAAGTTATTTCTTTTGTCTATTAAATATACATATTATGTTATATTATTATAGTTACTTCGGAACCCTTCATGGGCGAGTCTGCCTTGCACTTGGCCAATTTTTTGGGGGGGAAAATCATCAAAATGACTCCTTTCGCTCTGGGTGTAGCGGAAAGTAGTGTCAGACGAATACTGAATAAAAACCCATTCTGTTCCTTCAGTTGCCCTTGTGATCCGGGGCTGCGGTGTCTATACATATATATGTCTGTAGATCTTAGTATATCCTTTCAACCAAAATTAGTTTGAACGAGATCGGGTCAGCAATTTGTGAGATACAGCATATTTTCTAAAACCGCAAATATAACTTTGTAATTCATACAAACACTATGAAAAACAAAGTTATTTGGCGTAGTTGCAAAAAATGTAAATAAGCTAGTTTTAAGAAATTTGTAAGTATTTTTTTGTCAAATAAATATACATATTACATATATTATATCATTATAGTTACTTACTACTATATATATATATATATATATTGTAGTTTATTATATAAATATATAGTAAAAAATATCATGAAAAAAATCATTTTAACTAAAAATAAGACAGATTTCCAAAATTAACAAGTTGGAAGTATTTTTTTTTGTTTTTAGTGTTTTGGTTTGTCGACTAGTGCTTTACCTAGTTACAAAAGCCTAAATGTAAACTACTTATCACCATTTACAAAATATTGCTTTTCCCGATGCAGAGCCGTTCATTTTTGAGGAGTTCTTCAGGTACTTCACCATCAGCTCAACTTCACCATATACATGTTAACAAGTATAAAGTGATTAACAACCATATTCTAGTAATCGAATCGCAACCCATGAAATACTTATAATTGAGTAGTTCCGGTAGCCGTCTGTGGTCTTCATCATCAGTTCCACTTCACCGAATGGTATTTTCCGAGAGCAACTACACAAGTTACTTTAAAAAATAATAATATTTGAAGAGTTCCCTCGATTTCGACAGGATTCCATCATCAGATCCTGACTTGATGACGATGGGACCATCTGGAAATATACCTACCAGGTGCCTTTCAAACAATAAAAATAATTTTTCAAATCGGTCTAGTTACGAGTAATCGGGGAACATACATTAAAAAAAAACCGAGTCGTTTGCACCCATTAAAAAAATCGGTATCATCTTGGGTTTTGACATTTATTCAAAAAAGATAACAATTATTCCCAAACAATAGATAAAAAACTTACTTTCTCAAGTTGCTCATATAAAATGCGTAAAGTATCGAAATAAGTATTGTGTAGTATTATGAATTATTTTGTGTTCGTACAGCGATCTATTTTTAGACAAATTTCTGTTGACAAGCGACATAGCGTCCACTCACGAAGGCGGCTGACCGCGTATTAAAATTTCTTTACACTTTTCTGTCCAATAAATCTAAACAGTGACCAACGAAAATAACCCTTAATGCGACCAGTTAAGATTCATGCGCTTTAGCAAAATATGTGAAAAATTTAAAAGGGATTTTATTTTTTTGTGAAGCTATTTGTTACATTTTCGTTATTATTAAAAGGCTCATTTTGAGGTAATTATATCTGCTAGCCTGTGGTATTTTTTAAGAATCAAAATATGTAAATGTTTAGCAGAAAAAGAATCCTAAACTTAACCCTTTTTCCTCAACTTTGTATGCAGAGGTTTCGAAAAATCGTGTTTACAATACTAAAAACCATATTTTTTGTATTTTAAACACGGCTGCTTTGGAGATAAAGAAGTAATCTATCTATTGCAACTGTTAGTTTTGTTTGAATTTCTTTATATTAGTCGGAAAAGGCACCCAAAAACAGCTTATTTACGTCAGATTCGAACTTACGTCCTTAATAACTAGCACTTAGACCGCGGCTTCTCCCGCGTTGATTTTTAAATTATTTATAGCCTTACCTATAGTTAGTTTTTTTTTTATTGACAATAGGTTCGCGTTTGATGATGTGGTCGAAGATGGAGCACGCTTATCTAAAAATAACCTTTTCACTCTTGACTTAAAGACCCCTAGGTTATAACTATTGGGAAACGCAGACTCCGGCAGGGAATTCCACTCCTTAGACGTACGAACAATGAAAGTATTCCCGAAACGTTTTGTGCGTATGGGTGGGATGTCCACCATGTAACGATGGTGCATTACCGTTTGTCTTGTAGTGCGATGAGATGAGATTACCCCCTACATACAAACTTATAAAACAATTTTATCTCTGTATAATATTATAGTATAGATTTATGCATAGTTCACCCGTGCTCTGTCATCTACACTTCAGTACTAATACTATAATGTAACATAAAGTGATAAATATATCAAGAGGTAAACTTTGTAAGTTTGTATGTAGAACTAATGATTCAAATGTTTTCGGTGATAGTAAGGTGTATTACTGTGAGCTTTAAGCTATAAAGTAATTCAAAATCCACGCGGACGAAGTCGCAGGTGAAGAGTTAATTCGAAATATCGAAATACAGGCCACAGGGTGATTTATTTATTTCATCTACTTTAGGTGACTTCTTTTTTAATATTAAACAGACTAGCCTGAGAGGTAGGTACTTATGATTTTTACCATTTTAATGTTCGAAGCCATAACATGTCCCTCCTATATACAGCAATAAACATTAGTGATTTATCTAACTCACCGATACGTCCATAGGCCTAGAATTTTAATTGATTTTCGTTGTATATACGTGAGATTTATCGAGGTATATGGTAAAAAATATGTGTTGCCAGCTATTGTATGGGTCCCGACAGCTATGATAGATGGACGCTTTGGAATAATAATGGCCAACTTATTCCAATTTATCTTAAACCGACACTATCTATTCATACTTTTTGCATAGTTTCGATACAATAAGACGGCACGGTTGGCTGTTGTTCTGTGTGGGTTGAGGGTTCGATTCACGCACGAGACAAATATTTGTAAGGTCTACAGAATTATAGTTTATTTTTTATAGCAATAACCTAATGGCTAAGGTAGCGGCTTTGTGATTGAGGGGTTGCGGGTTCCAATCCCACCCATTACACTATTGCTGTGAATCCACTAAAGACACAAGCATATTTAGCTTAGTTGGAGGGGTTAACAAGATTGCAAGTAATGTGAATCATACCCACATTGCTATTTCTATCTCTTCAAACAAATATTATGTTTGTATATACATATATGGTGAGTTTATATTTATGATTGAAAACGCACCTACAACACAAAAGCCCTTCCACTCCACCCAGAGCGGGAGAAGTCATTCGATGATTTTAGTAGTAGTTAGTAAAAAAAGATATTAGTATAAGGTAAGATGAAATTGTCATCGTCATTTTTATGTACAATAATCCCTTATAATCAATAAAGAAAAAAAAGTGTGGGGCAACGTTCAAAATATACATACATACATTTAGTATGTTTTAAATATAAGCATAAGACTACTGTTTTTACCTATCTGTCTCAAAATAGGGTAATGATTTTCGAGAGTAGGTATGCATGTAAATTTTTTTGGCATGCCATGTAGACTAGACAGTTGCAAAGATTAAAATAAACTAAATTTCATCACATTAGTTCTTTAAGCCGAATAAAAAAAAGAAAACTTACGAACTGTTAAGTTCATAATGGAGTCGTATTTTTTCGTGACATAAATACACATATGAAGGAGGGAAACAATCATTATAAAATATCACTCACTAAAAAACTGATTTTAAAAAATGTCTAAAAAATACTCGACTGTAAAAACGACCAAAAAGTTCCAAAAAATTTATTTTTATGCACTCTAGTGTATGAACTTTTTAGTACTTTTTTGCGATCAGGTTTGTTTTTCTACTACTGTGAGATTTAAGCCATATAACAATGGCAAGTGGTCCAGTCACCCCATAAATTATCCTACTGCTGATACATAAGTCTATAATTAAGGAAATTATTCCTTTATAAGTGAGAGAGAGTGGGCTACATCTTTCTATATCCGATCTTCTTTCTATCTATATACCTATCTTTTTTTATATAGCTATATCTTAGTTTTTTGGTTTTAGGACATACTCCATCACGTTTTCCTTCACCATTGTGAGTTTTCTACTTATAAAAGTATGCTCGTTTACATTTGGTATCACTTTCTTTGAAACAAGCTACATAACGAAAAACTTGGTACATACAAGACTACCCTAAAAAGATCTTATTCTCAGCCACAGACAATCAACGACGCTACCCTAACACTTATTGAATGTCCCATTGATACCGCGGTCGGCACTATCTCCACCATAAATCTTAGATAAGAAGTGGCAGATTGGCTACCCATTTTGCCTACTTTTCTATTAAATACACTATTGATGTCTCAGTGCAGTGGAAATGGGTCCAACAGATGAGTTGTTGGATGTGGTTTCCAACTCAGTCAGGCACCACCATCACCCCTGCTCGCACACAAATGTCGTGAGGAAACGAACTGTTCTAAGCTTTCTAAGAGTTATAGCTGACAGGCATGATGAAAGCCATCAGGCATCTCATAGAGAGCTCCCTGTAAGTCATAAAACATAAATAATAACGTAGTTTGTAAGTAAATTTCTGTGCGTTAGTACAGAAATTATAATTGTAGGTAATGTAATCTTACTAATATTATAAATGGGAAAGTTTGTCAGGATGGATGTATAGATGTATGGATTTATGGATTATATGGATCTTTGACGCAAAAACTATTAAATAGTTCTGAACGAACTTTGGTACGTAGATAGTTGACATCCTGGAAACACACAATAGTAAGTTCATTGTTCATCGAGGGGAGAAAGTGACCGATTACCAACGAGGGTGTAGTTTGAGGCCCGAAGCGCAGCTGAGGGCCTTAATATACACGAGTTTGGAATCGCACTTTCTTCCGAGTGATACATATAGTATAGTGCTTTATACTATACCTACGAGGAATATAAAATACTTTTTTTTTTTAATTTGAAGTTTATAATAAAATTGTTACAGTTATTAAAACTCATTGTAATGCTTTTGCCAGGGTGATTAATATTTATTTGAGCTGTTTGAGACAATGCAGAATAGATTACTTGCTGTGCCTGTGCTATTGGTACTGCGCTAGTGGAAGGCTGTGGAGACAAAAGGGCAACTGTTTCCCGAAGTGCCACTGGCGATGCCGCGCTTGTTGATGGTTGAGGAGATGATGATGATGGTGATCTTAACAGTGCGTTAGTAATGGATTTTCATACACTTTTCCCTCCCTTTCTAGTGTTTCTAGCACGTTAGTAATGAATTCTCATACACTTTTGCGACCCGCACATTTGTACTACAGTAATGACGTCTTTTCTGTCAAACTTTCTAAAAATTAATAAGGCACTTTCCGAGTAGGTATAGTATAAAGGCTATTTTTAATACCTGAATTTTCACGAGTTCGGGATTTACGCGGGAAAACCCTACCACGCAAAGTCGTGGGAAAACTAATAGAAGAATATAATTGCTATCATAATAACTTAAATCTGTTACTTAAACATTTAGAATTGTAGGTATTTATTATTGCGGATTGATTTATTGTGATTGATGAAGTCTAGTTAAATTACAGCTCATTCCCTCATATAGAGGAGACCTGTGTTCCAGCAACGTGGGAACGTTATATTATGATATTTTTTTATTATAATCAGAACCTGCAGTGACTTTTAAACATGTAGGTACTGTATTACTAACATTTATTCCATTTTTTTTGGAACGAAATTCCATATCGCGCGTTGCGAAAAGGGGCTAGACGGAAAAAGTTAATACGAAAAGTTGTTACGACACTTTTTGCTATAGTAAACTATTGTAAGCCGTGCGGCGTGCGCCTGTTTCTCTGTCTGTCTCTCTCTCTCTTATAGAAAGCAAGCCAGATATTTTCGTTTCGTCTTACGTCCATTTTTTTTTTATTTTCTTTCTTTCTTTCGTCTTTGTTAATAATAATAAAAATATATTTACAACTTAAAAAAAAATATATTACAATTCCTTCACTAATTAATCGAAAGGAACTTCGTTCCATCCGGGTGTCCCTTGACACCTCTCAAGTTTTTTTATTTATTTATTATAGGGTCCTTCAAAGGTAAAGTCTAGTTAGTTCTTCATTTAGTTAATGGAATATTAAAAGAGGGGAAAATTTTAACATTCCAACTGACTTGCAAGGAATTTGCCTTTGTTTTTGGCAACAACACGAGTATAAAAAAAAACAATATCTAAACCGCTACAACGGCTAAAAAGTTCCTAGTAAATAATTAATCATTTGGTATTACATGCCAGTGTGAGACCGCCTGAAAAGTCCGACGAGACTTTTTATTTTTTTTTACAACAAGCATATCAAATACAAAAATTTGACCACGCACTTTTGAAAACCCTGTATACCTTCTATTACATAACATGGCATACATTATAGAAAGGGATGGGGCTTGTCTTGTATCCCTGTCTCTCTCTCACAAGGAATCTTACTGACGATATTACGACACATTAAAGTCCAGTGTAAAAGTACGATCTCACGATCGATTAGTCTATCCAGAACTTAAAGCACTTAAATAATGCTAGCGGACGAATTAAAGTTAAAATGTGCAACAGAACCCAACGAACAGACGTTTTCCTAAAAAAAGGCCCAAGTTTTGGTGGTTGAATAGTCTATTTTTATAGCGTAACAGCATATACGGCTACTCTTTTTTTTTACGGGTGTGCCTGCACTTGACTTCAATCACGCCTGATGATAAGCGTCTACGATGGAACAAACGAGCCCAGAAGATGCCTGTTTTCTCATGCTTTAAAGGCTGACGGGTCATACTCTCTAGAAAGCCAATTGAACAACTTATGTGCTATCGGGAGTGTGCATTAAAACAAGATCCACGAATTGCGATGCACAAGCATAGATATTTTATTAAAACACTGCGTAATGTATTTTTAATATGGCTTTTAAGGAAGTTTTGTAATATTTTGAATCTATTAATTAACCATTAGCCTAACTAATGTAACAATTTAGTTTCTGACGTCCTGGTTAGATTACAGAGTACGAGTAATCTGTATTAAGGATTGTCAGCCTATTAACCACACTGAAAGGGTAAGAAGAAACTTAAACTGAAAATATATATTACAAAAACACTTTTTACCAAAAAAATAAATCGACTCCCAAAAAACACTGCAAAGTGAAAAATAACTTTAATTTCGGAAGTCGGTGCCAAAAACAAAAATCCAAAACTAAAAGCACTTTTTTGGGAGTCGGTTTAATTTTTTGGTAAACAGTTTTTATTTCACTCTTTGTAGTTGGTCGATTTTTAATTTACCTAGTTACAAGAGCCTAAATGTCAACTACTTCTAATCATTTACAAAATATTGCTTTTCCCAATGTTGGGCCGTTAATTGTTGAGGAGTTCTCCTGGTATTTCATCATCAGCTTCACTTCACCATATGCATTGTGACGAGCATATTGTGCTTAATAACCACGTTCAAGTAATCGAAGCGGAACACATGAAATACTTATTATTCCTACTTATATATTGAGTAGTTCCAGTGGCCATCTGTGGTCTTCATCATCAGGTCCACTTCACAAATGGTGCTTTTCGAATGAAACTACACAAGTTACTATAAAATACTCAAATCACTATAGATGTGCCTATAATATTTGAAGAGTTCCCTCCATTTCTCCAGGATCCCATCATCAGATTCTGACTTGGTGACAATGGGACCAATTTCGAAGTAAACCATTTCAAAAAAGAAAAAAATTTCCAAATCGGTTCAGCCGTCTTCGAGTAATCGGTGATCATACATTTAAAAAAATATACGCGTCGACTTGATAACCCTCCTTTTTTTGTCGTCGGTTGAAATTGAGTGTGTGTGGCGCACGCGCTTTGATGTGGGCTATAATTGATTTCTGAAACTGGAACACCTGACTCAGAACTTTACATACGAGCGAAGCCACATTATACTTTATTGAACACTACCTAACAGTTTCTTGCGACTTCGTTCGCCTATGTACTATTCCATACTATAATCTATCTCTGTGTAACATTTCATAAAAATCCTTTCAGCAGTTTTGGTGTGATTGAGTAAAAACAGCCACACATCCATTTAAACTTTCGCATTTATAATACTAAAAATAAATTATTTTAACTAAACGCTATTTCAGAATCGACTTCTCTAAGGAGGAATTCCTTTCAATCATCCCTAAATGACTCGTTATGATTGCACAGAGTGTGTGTGATCCCTATAAAATCAAATTATTGAGCCCCTCTTTAAACCTGACTGACACACCTGTCATTTACATTATTCCGGTCAAGGTTACCTTTAGCCGGGAAATATTTTATGAAAATTGCTTTATATACCTATCTACTCAACCCCATGGGGTTCAATTATATTTGTCGTAATGGGTTTGTACTAGCTACATACTAAATTATAGGGAGAACCAGCATGAATTTTCAACCGACGACAAAAAAAGGAAGAGGTTATCGATTCGACGCGTATGTATATATATATTTTTTTAATGTATGATCATCGATTACTCGAAGACGGCTGAACCGATTTGGATAATTCTTTTTTTTGTTTGAAAGGGTATACTTCGAAATTGGTGCCATTGTCACCAAAGTCAGGATCTGATGATGGGATCCTGGAGAAATCGAGGGAACTCTTCAAATATTATAGGCACACCTATAGTGATTTTAGTTTTTTTTTATAGTAACTTGTGTAGTTGCATTCGAAAAGCACCATTTGTGAAGTGGACCTGATGATGAAGACCACAGATGGCCACTGGAACTACTCAATATATAAGTAGGAATAATAAGTATTTTATGTGTTCCGCTTTGATTACTTGAATGTGGTTTTTAAGCACAATATGCTCGTCACAATGCATATGGTGAAGTGAAGCTGATGGTGAAGTACCAGGAGAACTCCTCAACACTTAACGGCCTAACATTGGGAAAAGCAATATTTTTTAAATTAACATAACTAGTTGACATTTAGGCTCTTGTAACTAGGTAAATTAAAAATAGACCAACTAAAAAGAGTGAAATAAAAACTTTTTTCCCAAAAATTAAACCGACTCCCAAAAAACACTGCAAAGTGAAAAATAACTTTAATTTCGGAAGTCGGTGCCAAAAACGAAAATACAAAACTAAAGACACCGACTACCGAAATTAAAGTTATTTTTCACTTTGCAGTGTTTTTTGGGAGTCGGTTTAATTTTTTGGTAAAAAGTTTTTTAATAACTTGTGGTGGTGACATTGATATTCCTAAAACCATTCTTTCTCAAAGTCAGTCGTTTCAAAGATATTATACACTGTTAAAGTTGTAACGTGCAATTTTAAAAAAAGTATAGATTAATAATTATAGCTGTACATCTTAATAAAAACTTTTAACAAAAATTGGTATGAATGAGATACAGTTATCAGTTTATGAGATGTAGCATATTTTTAAAAACTGCAGATATAACTTTGTCATTTATACAATTCAAAATAAAGTTATTTTCGCTTATCTATTACTTAAAACTTGACAAAACCCTTGAGTTCAGATATCTGTAAGTGTAACACCAAGTGCGGAAAACATAAAAACCTAGTTTTATTATCCTATCCATAGGACCATTCAGTTAACGTAGGTACTCGAACAGGTACTTGGAACCTACATAGCATTAAGAGAAACTCTTTCACAAATGGAAACTTTCGCTTCAGTGCTCACCCCCCGGGCTTTGCTGCCCCACAATACAGAGAAATGGGTGAATGAACGTTCGCAGTACACGTACATATTGAGATAATACCTGGGAAACATCGTTGTAAACCCGATGAGAAAACGCACGTAAATATAAACGAAAAACATAGCATCACGCTTGTGATGATGATGTTTTTTTGCAAAAAGGTTGTTATAAATAACACCTTTACAGTGTATTTTTTTTTTCGTAAATCTAAACTACATGAGGACAGTATTTCCTAAGTGACTACTCTAACTTTATATACTGAAACAAACTCAGAGGTCAACGTCTCTTTTGAAGTCCATACAATCTGTAGTGATCAGATCATATGAGAGCCATGCAGTTTTATGTCTGTGAAGCCGTTTAGAGGACAGAACAGGCCCGTCACCAGTGCAAGCAATAGGGTAGTTTCCTGTATTACAAAATCATTATTTTATTTAGTCCATTAGGTAGATTTTCAAAAAATATTGGTCACGTATTTTTTGCTTTTTCAAGTCAAGAAAAATTCACAAAGATGGAAAGCTTCAAAGTACAGGAGTGGGGGCTGCTGACGTCACACCTTGCTAAGAATTATACCCAGGTGTGACGTCACGCGAAATTTCAATTCACTGTATCGTCTTAATTTTTCAATTGGGTGAAAAAATAAAAAATACGTTTTTGTTAAACTACGTGACGGACTAAATAAAATATAATATTTTAAGAAACTACCCTATTGACGGTTACCGCGTAGCTCAACTTAGAACTTCAAGGAGCTCGAAAGATTTGACGCTTATGTCCAGAGGTTAGTGTAACATCGGGGTTATGAGAATATTCTAACGAGATACCGCAACCCCGGAACGCAAGGGCAAATGCGATGACAAGGAGCAGGGTGGGTTTTAGTAAGTACAAGTCTGACACTCTCTTCCGCTTCAACCACAGCGAAAGGAGTCATTTAATGATTCTCCCACCCAGTAAGGGGTTATTGTAACATAATAAAGGATATCGTAATTAGACTTTAACGTACTCACTACGAGAACACAGTAGTTACGTCGATTCTGTAAAATTCGAACAACAACTCGCATATTTTTCAGTGTCACTTCGCTTATGGTCCAAAGCGACCTCGATTTTGCATTCTGTAAACAGCGTCGAAGTGACGGAGGAATTACCTTACCGAATGCCACTTCTCACGTCATCTCATACTTTATCTGTCAAAATCTTTAGTTCAACTCGCTGACACGCTCGCAAGGGTAGTGCTAGTGTAAATTCGAATTAACAACCGAGTTTTTAGAATGCCAATCAATAAACTCACAGCGGATTCAGATTCGAAGTTTAGAATGAGGTCATACAGAATAACACAGCAGGCCCCTTATATGTGAAAAACTCATCAAAATCGTTATCTGCTTAGGCTTTTCTCAGGGATATCTGGTCGGTCCAGCTTAACCGGATCCAGCTGAATACCAGAACATGGAGTAATTAATTATCTGATCTCCAAATCCTATTAGCTCGGTAATAATATTCCGATTCGATACACGATACATATTTCCTAGCTCAATATGCTCGTGTCTGGAGTGGATTCACGGAAATTGTAGTGGGTGGGGTTCAAACCGGCAACCTCTCAATCGCAAGTCGATCACCTTAGCCATTAGGCTATTGACGATTCAAAATTGCTAGTAATATTTTTTTACCGGTATTTTTAATTCGATGCAGTAAACTGACATAAGCTAATGTCACTTATTAAAATGATGATACCATATTTAACCTAATAGTGATGTATTCGATCAATCGAATAATAAATGAGCGATTTTTAGTCATGAGAAATATAAATAAATGATAAAATGTATACTATTATCATTTATTTTTAAGTAGTTACTATATTTTGTTATAAATAATCTTTTTTTATTAAAAATATTCATATCTAAACAGACATGATAAAAGCCACTCTCTTGCAAATAGTTTCATGTGATGAATATTTTCATAAATTACGCGGGAATACTATTTACTATTAAAAAGACTGCCCCCGGAGCACTGCGACCTAAACCCCGTTGGAATTAGTACAGGTACAGGGGCCTATTGCAAAAACTAAAAATTATTATCATGATCTGTTCGTTTTATTTTGCACGCCCTTTATCATATATATTACACAATTAAAAAAATGTTTACATCGTTATTCTATTTTATTCCCGAATCGATTAATTCAGTTACATCACAATTTCGTAGTCGTTATTATCTCACAACTCAGAAATTGTCTGTCTACTGCATCGAATTAAAAGTCCTGGTATAAGTGATTTAATTCATCCAAAGTGGAAGGATTTTCACACATCTATGGGCCGACCTCGGTCAGTGATACTTAACCTGGAAAATAGACCCTGGATTTTGCCACAAGCTACAACATTAACTAAAAATAATGTCAGCGAATCAGTATGATAGTCATTAATCGCCTGAAAGCTAAATGAATATACCTCATAATTGCCATCATCTCAAGCCTTTGTTCCCAGCATTTCAGCTTATAGCTTGGTTTCGAACGTTACTGCATCGGCGGGTTCCATTAATCTTTAAAAAGCAAGCCCCAAATTCAGTCAATATGCAAAACGAGCAAGCTAACACGTTCAGTGAGCCTTGCAGTGTTTGTATAGTCTGATGAACCGCAGCCCCCCGATATACCGACCACGTAATAACCAGCCGCCTATAAAGTCATGCGTCTAAATAATGTGTTGATTTACTTCATTAACTTGTCAACGCACAATGTAGAGCTTGAACACGACTATGATGTCTACTATTTTTTTTTTTTATTACGTCTGTGCCCGATGTTTGAGCCGAAGTTGAGGTCTAACGTCAACTCCATGTCCAAAAGCTCCAGGTATTCGGTATCTGGCACTGATGTACTTCGGAAAGTAGGGCATAATTAAAAAGGGCACCTTTTAGCGCTGAAAAGACAAGCCTGTGTTTTCAGAGCGTTGAATTTGACCAGACTGTCGTTACCCCATTGGGAAACGAGATTTCATGCGCTCTACCATGGCCTTTCTGAGAGTGGCATTTTCGTTCTAAGATAGAACATCATGGTTCCTATAGTGAATAACAAAAAACAGTAGTTCAACTAAACCATTGCAAAACTTCCTATTAAAAAAACTCATTATGATCTGCTTAGCCTGTTCCCAACTATATATCTTCCAGTCTAACTGAGCGCAGTAATATGATACCCCTTGGCAAGTCCAATGTTATTTTTTCAGGCTTCTGACCACCCGTAATAACTGGCACAAATGCCAGTCGGGACCAACCTCTTAACGTGCTTTCCAAGGCACAAAGGATTCTAAGTGTTCGATCCTACAATAAGCCAGCCGACGGTAACTGGTATGGTCGAACAGTCCACGGTACGTGGAGCCTTACCGTTGCTTGCAAACAAACAATAGGCTCTCCGGCCTTACTAATAAATAGTAGGTAAACTTATAGCCTAGACTTACCTGAACTGTAGAGACGACAAGTTTCGACCTTCCCCAGGCCACGTCCATGATATGTGTGTAGGTAGGTAATGAGTAATTGAAACGTGTAATGTGGGTAAGTGGTGTCACGGCGGTCACAAGGGACGCAAGCTTCAATGTGTGGTCCAGGCCGGGATGTAGCACAAACTTCGCACCAGATTGGAGCAGCTATTTATCACCAATTCACAATGACGTTCAACAAATTCCGCGTGCCATTCGGTCTGACGTCATCATGGCGTTATGGTTCAAAATATCCCAGGTTTTTCGTCAATTCGGGATTCTAGATTTCAATTAATCACTAATCACAACCGATCTGTCTTTTGACCGCGTAGATTCAACAGGATTTTAATTACAATCAATAAATCGATCTCAACAAACGGCGAACATTATTCCAACGTAACAAAGGTTATCTGTCAAGTGAAAAAGTTATGTCAAGCCCACAGATAATTAATGTTGCCAACCAAAAAGTTGCGTTCTATTTCACGTTGGACGGAACACTAAGTATATGTTAAAATTGTCACCCATCCACAGACAGCAGCTGTTATTTTTAGCCACTAGCTTCTCCCAATAAAATCAATAAAAATACTCCTACAAAAAGACTCTAAATCTTAAGTAGCTTAACTGGCAGACTAATATCGGATTCGGCGGGTCATATAATTATTTCGGATGTATCAAGGCAAATGGGCTAAAATCGATAGGAAGTAGGAGCCAGAGGACGAGAATCGTCCCCGTCGTGCGGAATGGAATGGAAGCGAACGAAATTGTACATAGTATAATGAGCTTTATGTCAATTGTATAACATATAAATTAAATAGGAGCCATAAATAGGTCGCGCGTCTTCCGCGGAATCCTCGCGCATTCTCGAGAATTCCCTTAGCTACTGTCGTTTGTATGTTATACAATTGACATAAAGTCCATTATGCTATGTACAATTTTGTTGCAATAAGTCGCTTCCATTCCATTCCGCGGTGGTGTAAGTTGAGCCTTACGTTCCGGGACCGTGGTACTTTTTAGAAAATTCCTGCACCAATACCAGTAACAGCCTGTTGCGGGAATTTTCTCACGAGGTACCGCGAATGTGCTGGCGTGGTGACTTAGGTGACGTACATGACGGATTGGTCGAAAAGGGAAGCCCACTGGGAGTAGCGGTCAGTAATGGAGGAGACTTTTGCCCAGCTATGAGACAAACCAAGTTAACAAAAACAAATCTATTAGTAAACAGTATGAAAATATTCTAATACACATAGTATTAGAATATTTTCATTCGATGATTGTCATCGCGTCGATGCCATGACGGCCGAGCGAATTTATTCACTCAGTTTATCTTATTAAGGGCAACAATAGAAAGACTACAAATTAATAACACCGTTCTTTAGCCGACTGCGTTTTAAAAGAAATTGCTTTGTCTAAATTCGTATATCTACTTGCATATAAATATATTTTTGTATATGCCAGTAGGTTTATAAATTTATAAAAAAATTGGCCAAGTGCGAGTCAGACTCGCCCATGAAGGGTTCCTTAGTAACTATAATAATATAATATGTATATTTAAATGACGAATAAAAAAAAAACTTAAAACTTTGTTATTTACATTTTTACAACTAAGCTAAATAACTTTGTTTTCATAGTGTTTGTATGAATTACAAAGTTATATTTGCGGTTTTAGAAAATATGCTGTATCTCAAAAACTGCTGACCCGATTTCGATCAAACTAATTTTGGTTGCAAGTTTACATTAAAATATACAGACATACATTTTTTTTAGATTTTTCACTCCATTATTATAGAAGTTAAAGGGGAGACACACATTTTACCACTTTGGAAGCTTTTAAACTATTGACTTTATGAAAAAGTGGTCTTAGAAACCCCAATGTCATTTTTAAAGACCTGTCTATAAATACCACACACGCATAGGTTTCATGAAAAAAAAATATTTTCAGTTTTAGTTCCATGTATGGGGACCCCCCTTTATTTTAAATATTTAATTTTTTTTTCTTAAAATCGGAAAGCGGTTCACAGAATACATCTACCTACCAAGTTTCACATATTGTATAGTCTTAATCGTTTCGGAATAAAATGGCTATGACATACGGACGGACGGACAGACAGACAGACGGACAGACATGTCGAAACTATAAGGGTTCCGTTTTTTGCCATTCGGCTACGGAACCCTAAAAAGCAGTCTCTTGTAAAACGTACTTATGACGAGTATATTACAACCATTGTATGTATGTATATATGTCGGGCAGGTATCCGCAACTCCACGACCGTGTGCGTATTTTGCGTAAGGGGTAAGATTTCTCTTCACTCAATCCATGCCAGTTCCTCCAGGAAGGCGAGCAACGCCCTTGTTTTGCTTACCATTTCTCGGAGGGTACCTGGGTTGCCGAAGTATTTAGTCCTGTAATCCGCGACTACAGGGCAGCTCAGTAGCAGGTGTGCTGCTGTTTCGTCCTCCTCCATGCAGCATGACTCCTATTAGATAGAGGTGTTTATTAAATAATCCATGACCGGTAAGGGCAGCTGTCACCAGCCGCAATTGCGGTCTAGATAGTCTAAGGACCTGTTTCGACAAGCGGCCATCAAGGGTCGGGAGAGCCTCTTTGGCCTGCCTGCACTCACCATGGTCCTCCCATAGTTTGTGGTGTAGGTCTCTGGTGCATTTCCTTACCAGGTGACGCAGATAACCGAAGGGGAGTGGTGCAATGGGTTCGGGTCCCATAATCGCCATACTCGACGCCCTTCTAGCGAGTTCGTCCGCTGCATCGTTGCCTCGGGAGTCGCTGTGTCCTTTGATCCATTGAATGGTTATATTGTTGTGTCTACCAACCTGGTTAAGGAGATTGTGACACTCCAAGATCAGCCCGGAGTTAACTATGTGGCTGTTCAGTGCTTGCAGGACCGCCATGCTGTCCGAAAGTATACGTATTGAGTGGTCCTCAACTTCCCTGTTTATTATGGCCGAAGCTGCCAGTGAGATTCCCAGGCATTCGGCCTGGAACACTGTGTTGTAGACCCCAAAGGTCTGGCTATACGAATGTTGAGATCCTCCGAAAAGACTCCTGCACCCGTACCAGTACCTGTTTTGGAACCATCAGTGAAGACACGCACCTCAGAGGGACACAGCGCCTCGCAGCGGTGATCCTCGTACAGTTGGATTCTGTATTTTTTGTCAAAGACGATTTGTTTGGGCACCCGGTCATTAACTGCCTTCGTTATGGGGAGCTCGTTGTTGAGTTCCTCAAGCAGAGCAGTGTGCTGTGTTTCTCTCTTACCCCAGAGGTCCAGTGCTTTAACCCTTTTACTGACGGAAGACCGCCGGCGACCACAAGGCGGTACATTTTGTGACGTGGTGTGTTTGAGAGGTTAAGACGCACTGCTGCCATCGTCGCTTCCTGTTGTATGAACAGATGGAGCGGCGGGAGCCCCAGCATAGCCTCCACAGCTGCTGTCGGGGTAGTTCTCATGCAGCCCGTTATCGCCACGCAGGCCAGCCTTTGCATGCGTTGCAGTTTGTTTACGGCTGTGACAAGCTTGGTGCGGGGCCACCACACCACGGCCCCGTAGGTAATCATCGGCCGAATTACAGAATTGTACAGCCACATTGTGTTTTTTGGGGATAAGCCCCACTTCTTACCTATCATTTTCTTGCATTGCCAGAAGGTGATGCATGCCCTGTTTAATTTGTAGTTTAGATGGTTGCTCCAGTTTAGTTTACAGTCCAGAATGACCCCCAGGTATTTAATTTACCTCACTAGACAACTGGAGTTCTGTATTGAACAGCTTAGGTAGGCGATGAAGGCCTAGAGTTCGTTTATGGGTGAATAAGATTAATTCGGTTTTAGTGGGGTTTACCGACAAATCATACTCCCTGCACCATCGCTCCACGATGCGTAGCGCTTGCTGGGTGAGGCTACAGATAGTTCCTGTTACCTTCCCAGACACGAGGATTGCGAGGTCGTCTGCATAGCTTATTGTGTAATAACGGTGAGCGTTGAGTTGTGTGATGAGGTCATTGATCACTAAATTCCAGAGGAGAGGTGATAGCACCCCGCCCTGTGGACAGCCTCTGGCTATTAAGGCTACCTGCTGGTCTTCCTCAAGGCGAACCACACGTTTGCTTAGCATATTTGTAATCCAATCAATAAGTACCTGCTGTACCCCATGTCTGGAGAGTGCGGCGCTTATGCTGGAGAAGTTTGTTTTGTCGAAGGCTCCTTCGATGTCTATGAACGTACCCAAGCAGGAACCCTTTTGGTTAATCGATTCTTCAATCACGGTGACTACCTGGTGAAGAGCGGATTCGGTCGACTTACCAGCGCTGTACGCGTGTTGGTTGCCATGCAGGTACTGTTTTTAGAGCGCCGTCTCGTAGCTCCCTTTCACACACTCTTTCCATTGTTTTCAACAAAAAGGAGGTCAAGCTGATTGGGCGGTATGATCTTGCGTTCGTGTAGTCACTCTTACCTGGCTTTGGGATGAATATGACTTTCACTTCCCTCCATACCTTTGGAACGTATCTAAATGCCAGGCACGCTCTCATTATGGGCACCAGTCTCGTCACAACAGAGTTGCCCCCCCCCCATTGAAGTAAGGCCGGGAAGACTCCGTCGGGACCTGGCGCCTTAAAGGGTTGGAAGCTTCGGATGGCCCACTGGAGTTTCTCCAGCGCGATCATCTTGCGAGCGTATTGCCAATCTTCGTCCGATGGCGTTTGGGTTACGTCCGTCCATTCGGTTACCTGTGCGAGGACGCTACCTGGGAAGTGTGTTTCGATTAGGATGCGCCTCGTTTCTTCCGGTGATGTGGACAGTGTGTTGTCCGGTTTACGAAGTGAATCTGGCCCAGAAGTGGTCTGCTGTACCAGTATCTTCCTTACCCTGTTTGCTTGTTGGCATGATTCAATGTCACCACAGAATTTTCGCCACCCAGTGGTTCGTCTGAATCTGATGCTTTTTTTGTAGGCGGATTTGGCGGCATAGTAAACCTCCCAGTCATCCTCCCTACATGTATTCATGGCTCTATTAAATGCCTTTCTTACCTTCTTGCGTTTGCGCTCCAGATCCGCGCCCCACCAGGGCTGTTTACCCGGTGTGTCGCGCGGTATGGTTTCTGGGCATGCAGAGTGGTAGCTGCTGATCAGTGATTCGGTGAGTTGGCCTACATACGCGTCTATTTGATTCGCGTCCACCAGTGTCACCAGGTCGCTTGTGTGTACAAGCCTTGTATCAAGGCTGCGTGTGTATGCCACTCTATCCGTATTTTGCGGGTTACGTCGTGGAAGTTTAGGAGTAACACAGACCTGGATGTCGAAACGGATCCACCTATGGTCAGAGCAAGAAGCCTCGTCAGATACCTGCCACCCATTGATGAGTTCCGCTGCACCCTCCGTTGCCAGTGTTAAGTCAATGATTGTTCGACTGCGTTTGGTTACGAAAGTTGGTTTGGAGCCTGTATTCAGAAGGGATAGGTTAGTTGTGAACAAAAATTCTACTAAAGCCTTACCCCGTTCGTTTTGTGTATCCATGCCCCATAAGGGGTGGTGTGCATTAGCGTCAGTCCCGATGACGACCTCATCCCCCCTGCATTCACAGTGGGTCACGAGGCGGGCCAGTTCCCGAGGGGGCGGTGCCTCCGCCTCAGGCATGTAAGCCGAGACGAAGACGATCGCTTTCTCCGCTTGCCCCTGCTGTATGGTTATCTTTGCTGCAGAGACATCTCTGCAACAAAAGTCGTATAAGAACTGTGTTTTAACATTACCTGTGACGTAGATGCACGCCCTCGGTTTGTCATGGTTCGTGTTAACAAGAAGCTTACCTCCGAGATTGGAGAGTCCTTGTACGTGGCCACCTCTGACCCACGGCTACTGGATCAGGGCAATGGCCGTATGTTGAACCTCCAGCCACTTGCGAAGTTGAGCCGTCGCGGTCTGGCTGTGGTGGAGATTCGCCTGCACGACTTTACAGTTGGACGAATTGGGAGCCATCTTTGACGGAACCCTCGTCGTCCACCCCCAGTCGTAGCCCGGCTAGCAGGTCGTCGAAGTCACCCCCACCCGGGAGAGAGGCTGGCGACAGTGTGATATCATCCAACTCCCCTCCCGATGCAAGGACGGCGTCCACATTGGCTGGTTCTGCTTTAGTAGCTGGGTCCGCCGTGGTTGTAGCCGGGATGTCTTGTGCACCTAGTGGTGGTGCAGTTTGGTCCCATCCTGGAGGGATGTCGGTATACCTACCGTTTGCGCCTGATACTTGATGTATACCGACCCTAGACCAATTGAGAGTCGGCGATCATGCACCATCAGGATCGGTACCTGCTCCTCCGGAATGGCCAGCACCACGAACCAGCATGCTGCTTGTTTTTCGGCATGCAGAAGAACCCACCTCCTGACGTCGACCCACTGGTTCTGGAACCAGAGGGCTCGCCCGATGTAGGTCGGGTCCTTGTACAGATCCATGTCGTCAGGGATTGCAATTCCGCAACGCACGCGTTTCTCGATCTCCGATTGACTCTTGACGACTAGCGAGGTGCTAGCCGGGAGAGTCAGCCCCGAGACTGTCTTCCTCAGCCATTCCAAGGTGTGTTCGTTGCCGCACCACAGTTTGAGGACACCTCCGGCGAAGACGGGCTTAGCGTGAAAGGTAAGCCCTGGAGCGCCCTGTGTAGAGGCGAAGGCCGCAAGCATTATCAGCTCGTGAATCGCCGCTAAAACCTGTTTGGATACTTCCTGGCTGATGAATCCCGTCCGTCCACAGGTAATCGCGACTTTAAGAGACTCACTAGCAGCCTGGGCGTAGCTTTTGGTGTCAATCCGTTTGGACTGATCAAGACACGGCCGCTTATGCTCACCCCGAGGTGTTAAACTCTCGTTGAGAGCTCGCTTAGCCGCTACCTGATCGTTCCCTGCGGATTGGTGTTTTTTGGTAGCTACCTCGCCTGAACCTCCTGCGAAATTAAGTTGCGGTTGGGTGGGCTTGGGTCGGCTATTGCCGGCTTCATCCTGAGACCGCTTCCCCGCAGAGAAGCTGAGCTTACCTGGCTTGGTCATATTGGCCGAGCTAGTAGATGCTACCTGTTTATTGGGAGGGGTGATTTTGCTCTTGTGTGCCCTCCTGCGTTCCTGACGCCGCTCCTTACGCGTCAGCCTTTCCCTCCTCTTGCCCTCGTCGATGGGAGCTTTCTGGCCTGAAGGGCCTATGCCTGGGCGAAGGGTTTGTTGAGTAGATTTACTCTTGCCCTTGCCTTTGCGCGTAGCTATCCGCCAGTTGCAGCTGAAGTCGTCACCAGCGCTGGTGGCCGTCCCCGTTTGACCGGATGTGACCACCGCGCAGGCTGTGGCTTCAGGAGCCACATTGGGAGGTGAAGGTTGTTCGGCAAGGCTAGTTCCGGCTGTGACGTTAGTCGACACCGTTTTCGCCTTGGCGTGAAAAGGTTCGGTACTGGTCCCTTGCAGCTCCGAGGTCCTTTGTTTACGTAGGGACTTAGATTTGGTCCTTGCTGCGGTTTTCGCCACGGCTGGACCGACACCCGCGCTGGGACCTGCAGCAGATGCCGCAGGATTACCAGGGGCGAGCGAAGTGCCAAAGGCACCTCGCTTCGGAGTATTGTCAGCTTTCGCCGACTCCACTCCTGCAGTATTTTCTGGCCTTAAATCCATGAAAATTTAAGAAAAGTTTCGACTATCTCGCTCCCACCCTCCATGGAGCCCGCACCTGGGAACGTCGCACTAAAAGAGTTTGACGTTAGGACTACCAGATAGATATAGGTGCGCAAGGCTGGTTTACAGTGCGACATCGGGTGCTTGATCAGGTTGTCGTAGGGGGTTGAAAAGGCCTCCCCCCACGAACTGATCAACCGTCACTTACACCGTCAGCATGACCTTACCTACTGCTTCGGCCACCCGAGGGCAACCTCCGCAGACCCCACGCACCTCGCCTGTGCCCCTCTGACGGGACACAATGGCCATTTCCCTACCCTTGGCTAGGGGGTAGGGCCTAATTTATTACAACCATTAGAAACTCTAAAACTAATATAGTTGGTATAATTCATGCATTTCCTGGAGATCCGCCAGTCATTTACTTGCCCCAAGCTAGTTAGTTTAGGATTTTAATAATTAAAATTCTTGCAAAGATCCTCGTCTTCGAGATAAGTAGTTTTATAGGTAGGCTATCTAGATCAAACAGTGCTCAAATTGGGCATTCCTAACAAGAAATTTTAACTTGAAGATTTTCTATCAGGTTTTAGGGTAAAAGAAATTGTACTTGGTAAAAAGTGACTTTGCTCCTCATCGGAAGACCATACATATAATCAATAATATATTTATTTAGAAACGTTACAGAATGCTTAAGAACTCATAATTATATCTGTTTATCATTCATAAAGTGTTGTTCCATATTTTCATTTTAGGCTTCTTTATCTACTAAAATAAGGCTTTTTCTTGGATAAAAAGCGATTATATTTAGTCCATCCGTAAAATAGTAATTGTATATTTTGCATTTACAAATAAAATAAAAGATAAATCGCATCAAGTTCAGTTAGGACAGTCTTACGTTACTCCTGTGTTTTTACATCACGTTACTTCTCGAAAATTTTAAAAATTATATCGCCTTCATTGTTTGTTTACGTGACCAATTGAAAATGCGCGTCTAATATGTTTTGATGGTCTAATCGATGGACTCATTGCTTACGGTGCAAGCTGTTCGTTTGTGGAACAACAACTTTTGTTCTATGACTTTTAAGAATTCGTCATATTTTAGTTCACCAGATTTTCATACAAAAATAAAAATATTTAAATTGAACGCCCTAAATGTTACGAACTCTATGCGAAGCAAAAGAAAGCAATTTGTAAAAAATTGCTTTCTTTTGCTTTGCATAGACGCTACATGCGTTTAGGGCGTTCAATTTAAATATTTTTATTTTTATATGAAAATCTGGTGAACTAAAATATGACGAATTTTTAAAAGTCATAGAACAAAAGTTGTTGATTATGATGTTAGTAACATAGTCCTGAGAGGTTTTTGGTGTTTTACAATTAACCCTGGTATATATATATATATATAATTATTTATATACAACGTGTAACGGATTCTGTTACCCGGTAATGTGCTATTAAGGTATGTATGCTATTATGTCTAATTCGACATCTATGGACTGGAATACACCTAAACAATTTTTCCTAATGATATTTACAAAGATATCATGACACACATGTTAGACACAAACATATGTAGGCAAAAACCTATTATAGATCTATACGAAAAAATAATTTACATTTTATTTTCGTAAGTTGCGTTTACTGGGTAAGGCTTAAATAATTTTGATGAAGTTTTTGGTTAACAGGTAAATACCGTTTCTAAAATGATGCGATGTTACCACAATAACTCCGTAAAACCAGTTTATGTATAATAATAACGCCGTAGAAGTCCATAATATAATTTTACGAAATATTTTATTTGATAAGTTTACTGCTATAATCCCGTAGCACTATTACTGATATATTTTATTTATAGAATTTTAGGTATTATTTGTATTCATATATAACTAGGTTTCGAATAAAAGGAAATTCATATTAATGGCACAGTTATATTTTGCAAAAAAATAGCTTTCATGTCATACATCCAATGAATTCAATAGTCCCATTCGTTGAAAAATATTTGATAAAATGAGTAAATCTTTTCTCCTGTAAAATTTTGATTTTTCGATTACCAAGTTATTGCTTGGGGGCGTCGATATATACCTATACAAGGTGTAACAGATTAAGCGCAATACCTCAGACACCCTAATTAGAATATTAAATTATAAGTCTAAACAACATCCGTCGGGCACGCCGCAATTGCGGCGGTAAGACCCCTCTTTGAGGAGTGGCTAGATCGGCGTCACGGCGTCCTGACCTACCGCATGACACAGGTCCTCACCGGACACGGAAGTTTCGGGAGGTACCTGTGTCTGATTGGGAAGGAAGAAACGCCTGGGTGTCACCACTGCGAGGATCGCCCTGAGGACACAGTAGAGCATACGGTGCAAGACTGCCCCGCTTGGGCAGAGCACCGACGTGTCCTCACGGCGGCGATAGGCGGAGACCTCTCGCGCCCGGCATTGGTCGAGGCCATGCTGCGGGGCAAGAGGGAGTGGGAAGCGGTCGCCTCCTTCTGCGAAGCAGTCATGCTACCGAAGGAGGAGGCGGGCCGTATGAGGGAGAGGATGGCGTCCTCCCTCCAGCCCAGCCGCAGTGGTAGACGCCCACGGCGTCGGACGTCGGCCGACGAACTCCGGCCACTGTAGGCGCGGGCATGCGGACAGCGAGTAAAGGGCAACTCGCTGTCCGACCATGGACCATGCCCGGGTCGACGGCGCGTTGTGTTCCACGCGCGCCTCAAAGAGTGTCAGCAAT
This sequence comes from Tholera decimalis, assembly GCA_943138885.2. NCBI lineage: Eukaryota > Metazoa > Arthropoda > Insecta > Lepidoptera > Noctuidae > Tholera > Tholera decimalis. The sequence goes on from OW964565.2 coordinate 19,977,606, forward strand.
ATGACGAGGCCCCCCCTGTAGAGGGCCGAAGCCTGCCGGGGTCGTGGGACTTATCCCATTACCGTGACCGCGGAACGTAAAGGGCTACTGAAGGAACACTGTGGATTTTAGTCAGTACAAGTCTGACAGTCCCTTTGGCCCTGCCCGGGGTGGGAGGACGTATTTGATGACTTTGCCACGCTAAAAAAAAAAAAACAACATCCGTAACTACATAAATTGAAACCAAACCTAGACATTTTTATAAAATAGTTATCCTTAATAAACGTAAAACGTATGTGCGTCATACAATATTTTTACGTAGACGCATACACTCATGCAATATTAGCGGCCCAGCCGCTCGCGAGCGCATTTCCTTGAATTAAGGATTGTATTAATTTGTATTTTTAACTATACTTTGTTTCCATTTTAAGTTAAAAGTGAAAAAAAAAATCCGTCAAAATGTAATAACACCTATTTTAATGACGGAAATCGACTCGGAAGCCAATTCTGAACCAAATACTTTCAGGAATTGCGTTTATTCTGTTATATTTTTTCTATTTTTATGAGTTTAATTAAAGTTTTGAAAGTCCTTCCAAAGGTTATCTGGAAGATATCGCTTCCAGCGATAAGACCGCCATTGTAACCATAGAATTAAGTAATACTATTAAATAAGTGCGTTTAAATTTTGATGTACAATAAAGTATATTCTATCTATCTATCTACACAGATTTTTGTTACTGTATTATGATTTCATCTTTTTTTTTATATAAAATAGGTTCACGTTTGACCACCATCTCACCTGATGGTAAGTGATGATGTGGTTGAAGATGGAGCACGCTTACCTAAAAGTAACCTATTCACTCTTGACTTAAAGACTCCTAGGTTATAGCTATCGGGAATCACAGACTCCGGCAGGGAATTCCACTCCTTAGCCGTACGCACAATGAAGGTATTCCCAAAACGTTTGGTGCGTATGGGTGCGATGTCCACCATGTAACGATGGCGCTTCGCCGTTTGTCTCATAGTCCGATGATGGAACGGGCTTGGTGGAATTACATCTTTAAACGAACATGATTTGTTTTGTTTTACACAACATAAATATTCCCAATATAAACATTTATATAAACTAGTGGTCAATAAGCCATCTTATCGCCCAGGGCCATCTTTTAGGCACAAACAACATTTGGGTGGAAAGAAGTAAATGTGGATAAAGATAAGAAAAACTGTTTATCGCGTTCAAAATTTTTAAACTGTGAGGTGCGTAGAAATTTTAAACTATAAAAGGACTTTTCCAGAAAATCGTAGCTGAAATATTTTTTTAGAATTGTTAACGATGCCACAAGAACTAAAACTTCGGATCGTTTTTTGGGGTTCCGTACCCGAATTGGCAAAAAACGGAACCCTTATAGTTTCGTCATGTCTGTCTGTCTGTCTGTCCGTCCGTCTGTCCGTATATCACAGCCATTTTATTCCGAAACTATTAAGTTTATACATGTGAACCTTGGTAGATAGATGTATTCTGTAAACCACTTTAATTTTTATTTTTAAATCTTTCTCTCCCTTCCCATACATAGAACTAAAACTGAAAATATTTTGTTTTCATGAAACCTATGCGTGTATAGTATCTATAGACAGGTCTTTAAAAATTATATTGAAGTTTCTAAAACCACTTTATCGTAAAGTTATTCGTTTAAAAACATACGCTTCCAAAATGGTAAAATGTGTCTCCCCCCTCTCCCTCCTTTAACTTCTATAACAATGAAGTGAAAAATCTAAAAAAATATGTCTGTAGATGTTTTGATGTTGATGTAAACTTTCAACCAAAATTGGTATGAACGAGATCGGGTCAGCAGTTTCTGGGATACAGCATATTTTCTAAAACCGCAATTATAACTTTATAATTTCTACAAACACTATGAAAAACAAAGTTATTTGGCGTTATTGTAAAAAGTGTAAATAAGCTAGTTTTAATAAATTTGTAAGGTTTTGTTTTGTCAAATAAATATACATATTATATTATATTATTATAGTTACTACGGAACCCTTCATGGGCGAGTCTGACTCGCACTTGGCCATTTTTTATGGATTAACATCTTAGTGCTTATTTGCATCCATTTATGAGTTTACTTTACTCATTATGAGGTATACCTTTAAGATGTATAAGTTTTTCACCATTTCTTGTTTTTGATGGAGGTACCTACTAAGTTACCTAAAGGTGATCCAACTTTCAGGCGACCACATCGCTAATGCGACGCGTGACTTATCTCTTAAGTGCACTCTAAGTTATTTTATAGATTTTAGCCTTAATGTCAGAGGTTAAACTTCATCCGTTACCCTGTAAATGACAGGCTAGTTTTTTCTTTCAATATTATGTTGTGCATTTTTTTACTGCTTTTCCGGTATCATGGGTGGCGTATATAAAAACACGATAGTGGCGCTGTTACGTGTAGCTTCGGAATAACACAAATGTTTATAGTTGAAGAATTTTTAGAAATAAATGAATTGATTTTCTAAAGCTCTCGTGTCAGCCCTGACCACAGATATTCTGTCAGTAATACAGTGGTGACAACTATTGTAAAAACTTCAAAAAAATGCGGGATTAACAAACTCTGTCAAAATGTTACGTAATTAATCCATAAGAGATTAATAACGTAACATTTCGTGTGCATGGTTGGCATATCGACAACCGTATTTGCTGGGCTTATGACCTAAGTTTAAAATTGTGAACCTAAAGTAGTTGATTTAAAATTAGATATATGTATTAAATACTATTAAATATTTTGACAGGCCTGTTGGTATACTGGTCAGTGGCCCTGACTGCTATGCGCAAGGTCGTGGGTTCGATTCCCACCCAGGACAAATGTTTGTGTGATGAGCACGATCATTTATTCTTTGGCTGGGTGTAATTTATCTATAATATGTATGTGTTTAGAAATATATATGTATGTTTATCAGTTGTCTAGTACTCATACCACAAGCTCTGCTTAGTTTGGTACTAGATGGCGAAGTGTGAAAGTTGTGGAATATTATTATTTTTATTACTTATATATTGCATGTAACCTGGCATACTATTTATTTCCCCAAACTGAAATGTATTTTAATTCAGTTTAGAAAAGCTTTATTGAAATTATTAATATCATTCAGCACCTATCATAGCAATAAAAAGTTCTATATTTTAACACTAAAGTATCACCACTGAGCTAAGTATATAGGTATACCCCTTACCTCTAAAACCTGATACCCTATAAATATTTCTCTTTCATTACTAAAACGACATGGCACCAAGCAAACACGTTTTTTCCCACGGCAATGTTGGAGTGTGCGTCACGTGTAAATGAATCTGTATAACACACTTCTATCGGCAACTGGCAGTGCTGGAGTAAATAGTGATCAGAGTCCGAATTTAATACCAACGTACGGGATACCCCAATCAAAGGAATGTGTTTGAACTTCTTTTTTTAGGGGAAAATTATTTAATTACTCCCCTCGCACTGTGTGGAGCGGAAGGGAGTGTCAAATTTATACTAACAAAAAAAAACCCACCCCTTTTCTTCACTTGCCACTTCAATAGGACTGCTCTATGAGACGCGCGTTGAATACGACACGCCGTCGTCCTGGGAATATGTATAAGTCTTATCACATGGACGCTTGCAACCAAACAACTGCGACAGAACGCAAAACACTATAAAAGCGTATGTAGTAGTTATGATCCACAATTGTACAAACGTTAACCAATAATGTATTAAAAAATAGTTTTACTGTTTTAGGTATACGTACCAAACAATCTGCTATGACTGGTTCAAGAATTTATTCCACGTATAACAGTAATTTTATGACTGAGTTGTACTACCATATTCAAATCGAACATGCATACAGGTTTTAAAGTGGTTAACTACATTAGGTGTTGCGCGAGATAGACATACATACCAATTATTGCTATGCATAATGTGGAATTGTAATGATATCATAGAACATTTTATCTATTTATTCAGTTTACCTACAATTGTTGCACTGATACAGATTTATAAATATATACATGCAGCAGTACTTTAGTCCGAGTATACAAGGCGATAAATTAACACGCAAAACAATCTTTAAATTTGCTACAATTAAAAAAGTGCTTTGGATACATAAAAATTGTTTTTATTGTGTTTGTTTTTATGACTGCACGTATTTACTCGAATTTTCTAGCCTAGATCAAAATATGGCCAATATAGCGACGATGAGTTGCTGAAGTGATCAATATACTAGTTAAAGGGAAGAAAAGCAAAAGTGTACGTTAATAATGAGTAATCCATTCAAGGTCAAGTAAACACATAGCACGGTTTCATCAAACTATATTTGATGTTAGAAGCTCAGTGTCTGGCTGGGAATCTACTCTGTTACACCCATCAGCACAGGCACACGGCGGTAACTCGCGCTCACTCTAAAAGCCACCCCGCTCAAACATATGCGTATTTGTAGTTCGTAATGGCTCCGCAATTGAAATACAATTTCCATTTTCCACTTTAATTTTGATCACACTTTATACCATTCGGCGTGTTTGTGAATACGGTAAAGGCTTACAATTATTTGTTGAACGTGCTGTTCTATATATTTGCTTTTAATTTTTTTTAAAGGGAATTAATATGAAGATGTATGGATGATTATTTAAAATAAGTCGAGAGTCGCTGTTACTGAGTCAATGAGCCTCTGTTTGTTTTTATTATGCCCATTAGCTCAGAATTAATTATCTCATCGTTGACTTGATTTCTATATAGGTACTAGGAGCGTATAATGCAAAAGGGTGAACCCATATCCTCAGAGATGAGTTAAATAAGATTATCAATGACGTTGATTAGATGTGCAAAGACTACAGGGAACTAACTAGAATGCTCCATAAATCTGTTGTCTCAGTACTTGTTTTTCTTCACTTCCGTCACGACATGCACTCTAAAAGGGTTGACACACGATATTTTTCTAAAATTCTCCGGCAAGATAGATTGTTTGTATTCGTAACATACTACTCTCAGTAACTACTAAAACTAGCAAACTTATTTACCAGCGCAAATAGCGTCTATGTAAGACGTGCGATTCTTCGAGCAATGAATCCCACGAATCTCATTGCTATGCGGCATACAGATTGGGAGGAAACCCAACTATATTTTACTTTTATCCTGAAGAAAATTGGGAATTTAAAAAATGTGGCAATCTGCTACGCGTCTCGGTTGGGTTGGCTAGACCTATATATTTTTTAAGACGCATATATTTGTTAGCTTCTTTTGTGGGCGAGCAGACGCGATATATCTTTCATGAGATACCACAAGAGGATATGAGGTGTGTAAGAGAGTGAGCAGTAGTAATGGCCACCACTAATCTAATGAGGATGTTTTATAGTTATTACTTTTCACTGGGGTTAAAAGTAGGATCAATGATGAGATACTAACCATGAAACGTAGATGCCTCTTGAAAAAAATAAAGACATACAGGCGTGCTAAATTGACATCTTTCGTGATCCTAATCTATGTTAAACTGTAAAAATGTTTATTGTTCGGTTGCCGATAAACAGATATACGACAAAGGGCAATGACCGTATAGTCATGCTAAAACGAAACAACTATATTATATAGTAGTTATATTGTTTTAAAGTTAATACGTATGGCAAGTTTCTTACAGCGTGATTATTATTTTAATTCAAGAAGTTATAATTTTATAAGTTTTTTATTAGCATACATAAGAAAACAAGTAAAATTGGCCGAGAAACACTGGTGCCCGTGGTGGGTAATCAAAACCTGTATTACAGGTCACCAGAATTTCACCTCTCAGAAACTGTCATACACAAAATCATGGTATGATACCAATACTAAAATACAAGGTAAGCAAGCAAATTAAAATACAATAAAAAACTTTAAAGAGATTAGTGCAGTTACAAATCCTCTACATATCTAGAATATTTTAAACAAAACACGATCTCACACACACAGGACTATGGTCCTCTCACATAGTCATGAAGTTGTAAGTATCGTACCGATCACGCATCGGAACTATATCGGATATGAGATAAGCCGGACATATGCCGGACGCATACGACACGTGCCGGACACATGTGGCTGTCCAGAATTGAATGTACGGCTGCTTTGTGAATCACTGGATTAGCTTCTGTATTATCTATGTCGATGATCGCAAATACGAGTAGTGAACAAAAAGATGGTTGCCTTTTGTTTGGCGCTCCGTGAGTCTAGTCGAAGGAAGGAAGTAAGTACGTAACAGACCGGATGCCTTTACAATCTTTAAGCTCAAAATTTTGTATGAGAGTACTCAAGAACGGTAGAGTGGTATTTTCAACTTATTGGCTAATTAATATTTGAATTAGAAGCATGTCATAATTTGCTCATGTCATTGACTACGATAGATAGGACTCTAAAAATAATGATGAATGAGATTTTTTAAACCAGTTTTTCTCAATTTCAATCGTTTGAATGGATCGTTTCAAAGTAGTAAAATGTGTCCTTCTGACTTGAAAAAAATAATCTTAATAAATACTTGCAATGAAAATTGGTTTGAATTAGATACAGTTAGCAGTTTTTAAGATATAGCACATTCTCAAAAACCGCAAATATTAAATATTCATCACAAAATATATTACTTCATCTTTTTCAATTAAACAAACACAAATTTATTTTTCGTTAATCTTTGCTTGCTACTACGGAACACTACTTGGGCAAGTTCGACTCGCATTCAACGTGTCAAAAGGTCTCACAGTACACCAAGTGTAGGTACACATTTTTCGTGTACGTGCTTTCTTATCTATTGAATTCTAAAGATTGCCAGACATTAATTTTATTTGGTATTGAATTTGGATCATATATATTTTATCATGTCACAATATCAAGACACTATTAATTTAATATAATATTTGCTACTTGTGAGATACATTGTTTTCATGCACTACCCAAGTCAATCTATTTATTTAAAACATAAAAGATATTTAATATTGATATGGTCACTATGTTATAAGGTTAGTAAATTGCGTAATAACTTAAGACATAAAGACCCTTAATTAGGGACTGAATAAATTAACCGAGTTGGCATTACATGAATCACACAACTTATATACGGTATAAGAACTGAGATGCGGGACTTGGTTTTTTTACAAGTTATATTTTAATGGCATTTTTTTATGATATCACAATGTCAAGATACTTTTAATAATACCGCAGTGATTTATGCTCATGTTTTCTGAAACCTTGTCTTCTCAACCCCCACAAAAGGGTTAATAATACACCCCAAAACAAAACAAATGGTACAGCGATGGCCTTTGTTTACTTTTATAAAAACTTTTTATAACGATGATTTGAAAGGGTATGATCGTTGTTCAGATTTTTAAAGCCATTAAGTTAATCCAATTAAAAATAAACAGTTCTGTTGATGTTTTTAAACAAGGTGATTAAACGCTTTACGTAATTTTATACCATTGTGGCAGTTTTAAGGTGAAGTCATGTTTTTTCAAGAAGTTGCGCTTCGCTTCGCTCCGGTGGACTTCATCACAATAAAAATATAGCCCTCCTTTTACAGTCTAAAAAGCTTCAAGCTACTTTCATACCATATATACCCAGAAATTTTAAAATTAGCGCGTTTAAGGACGCATTTACGTTTTCTCGCAAATATCAATGTTTTTCTGGTACCATTTTGATACATAAGGAGTTAAAATTTTGACAATGTTATGGTATTAATTTTAAGATAATTCATTCATCTCCACATTGAACGCATTATAATTACACAGTCCTATACATCTTTTTCACACAAATACGTTTTTATCGCCGCAATAATCGTAGAAAATTACAAAAATGGGATCTGAATAAGTACCTCTAAGCCAAATCTGGAGCATATTCTTAACTTTGCCTATGTATTTATCTATACGTTAAGTTAATTATTTTGAACATACATAAAAATCTTTATGATTTATGAGAAAAATAAAATCGATATTAAATTTCTTCATACATTTTTCTACCGAATGCACGGCTCCAACCGTAATTCCGCGCTTAGATGCGCTCGTGAACGCTGGGGTGTATCGCTTTCCTCGAAAAAATAAATACGTCGAAACTTATAATAAAGAGTGTGGCGTCTTGTATACTGTGACTAGAATACGTTGATACTTTTTCGTACCGAAACAAAAGTAAGAACGAGAACCATACTTATTTTTAGAATTGGGTGGATATTGGTTACTGAACCTAGCATGAAACAACAATTTTTTTTAACCGACTTCAAATAAGGAGGTTTCTTAATTCGACCGTATGAATGTTTTTTTTTTCATTAAGTATCTTAAAGTACTACAGATGAAGGAAGGTCAGATTGACGACTCTTGACAGTCGAGGGAACTCCTCAACGATTTACAGCAGTAACCTTTTGTTTGGGCTTGATTAATTTGAATTGACCAGAACATTACACCTAGATAGTTTGTGACTGTCATTAGAGGTCTGATGATGAAGACGAAGGACAGTTAAGGGAACTCCTCAACGGTTTACAGTAGCTACCTTGTGTTTGGACTTAATTCATTTATATTGATGAAAACTTTGCTCCCATATGGGTTATAAATGCCATTACAGGTCTGATGATGGAGACCAAACAGTTACCTTTTGTTGGGCTTACTTCATACGGTTCAATATGCCAAAATGTTCAGTTCGTACAAAAACTAAAAAATTGGCCAAGTGCGAGTCAGACTCGCCCATGAAGCGTTCCGTAGTAACTACGCCAAATAACTTTGTTTTTCATAGTGTTTGTATGAATTACAAAGTTTTATTTGCGGTTTTAGAAAATATGCTGTATCTCAAAAACTGCCAACCCGGTCTCGATCAAACCAATTTTGGTTGAAAGTTTACATTAAGGACCATAGCATATATTTTTTGTATAATTTTTCACTCCATTATTATAGAAGTAAGAGGGGGTGGACTCATTTTACCACTTTGGAAGTGTATATCTTTTAAACGATTAACTTTATGAAAAAGTGGTTTTAGAAACTTCAATGTCATTTTAAAGACCTCTCTATTAATACCACATACGCATAAGTTTCACGAAAAAAAAAATCAGTTTCAGTAAATATTTTTTTTATATAGTTTTTTAATAATTTTTCAATTTTTTTTTCTTAAAATTGGAAAGCGGTTCACAGAATACATCTAACTACCAAGTTTCACATGTATAGTCTTAATAGTTTCGGAATATAAAAACTTTTTACCATAAAATTAAACCCACTTCCAAAAAACACTGCAAAGTGAAAAATAACTTTAATTTCGGTAGGCGGTGTCCGACTTCCGAAATTAGTTAGAAAGTAGACAAAATATTGCTTTTCCCAATGCTGGGCCGTTAATTGTTGAGGAGTTCTCCTGGTACTTCACCATCAGCTTCACTTCATCATATGCATTGTGACGAGCATATTGTGCTTAGTAACCATATTCAAGTAATCGAAGCGGAAACCATGAAATACTTCTTATTCCTACTTATATATTGAGTAGTTCCAGTGGCCATCTGTGGTCTTCATCATCAGATCCACTTCACAAATGGTACTTTTCGAATGCAACTACACAAGTTACTATAAAAAATACTCAAATCACTGTAGTTGTGCCTATAATATTTGAAGATTTACCTCGATTACTCCAAGATCCTATTATCAACTCCTGATTTGGTGACAATGGGACCAACTTCGAAGTTATACCCTTTCAAACAAAAAAAGAATTTTCCAAATCGATTCAGCCGTCTTCGAGTAATCGGTGATCAAACATAAAAAAATATACGCGTCGAATTGATAACCTCCTCCGTTTTTTTGTGACATACGGACGGATGGACAAACAGACAGACAGGCATGACGCAACTTTTCTTAATCACATATGAGTATTTTATTTCCAAAGTCCCCTAGTACTCCTAATCGGGCGTCAACAACATTAATACAAAATTGAAACTAACATCTAATCAATAAGCATGTAACCCTTTGTAAACAATAAGTTACAACTTATTATGGTCAAACAATATTAAAGAAAATATAATATTACCTTCAAGTATCAAGATTAGTTAAGTAATGTATAAAATCGGGCGAACAATGGTTTGTGTGTGTGTGCGCAATGTTGTTGTGTTGCTACTAGGATACAATAAAATTGAGCGAGTGATAAATGTAAATGCGTCCTTAAACAAACATACTTTTCCGCTTTAAACTAACTACTCCTCACTAACTAACTAGTCCTCACGCGGGGCTTCGCTCCCGTGGATTCAATCACGGTAAAAACATAACTCTTCTTTTTTTGCAGTCGCGTAAAAAGTAGCCTATAACCTTCCTCAAGCTTCAAGCTACTTCCATACCAAATTGCACTCAAATCCACCCAGTACTTTCGAAGATTAGCGCGTTCAAGCAAACAAACAAACAAACAAACTTTTCCGCTTTATAATATTAGTATAGATAATATAATATATAGTATAGATTAGTATGAGATGTGTTATAAGTATAACCTTAAACAGTGGTGGCTCATTGGTAAACTTACGAGTTGTAAGTCGTGGTTTTGAAGCCAAACAGGTAGGTATATTAGTTTGTTTAATTTTCATCATCACCACTAATCTCAAAACGATGTAGGAAAATATCGTGAGGAAACTGGCATGATTTAACACGTTCGCTGACAGTACGTCGTTAGGCGGGAAATTAAAATAGTGCGTTATGACAGTACGTCGACGGACGGGCCACTTATTTTTAAGAGTCCGTCGTCTCACGATAATTTTTCTTATAAGTATTATGAAGAGCAGTATCCACTGTCATATTATGAGCAATTTCATATTTCTTACTACCTTAACATGAGTATTTTGTGGGTAGCTGTGGTGAAGGGTGAATTTTCATAAAAGGGAAGCCGGACCAAAAAATGTTTACCTTGCTCAAGTGTGATGCGTGAATTCCAGTAACTGTGGCCCTGTGGCTGACTTCGAAATCTTGTAACTTCGTAAATAATTACTTGTTTAATTGAAAATAATAGGTTCCTACTTATATATTCATATATCAAATAATAGACTAATATTTGCCATATTTCAAAAGAAAAGCCGGTAGGAATCGAGTTGTATGGAGCCTTCGCCACTAGTGGGTAGTTTCATATTACTCGCTTGTGCACGAGTACTACGTTGATATGTCATTTAGTATGGAAAATTCTAATGTCGTAATGTGGTGTCAGGGTAAGTGCTCATTGTCAGTGAACGTGTTAAGACCTAAAATACGAAGACATGCGAAATCCACCAACCCGCATTGGGCGTGTTGGATTTCTGTCTATTTTCATTGAGAGGAGGCCTTATTTCTAGTATTGGGAACGTTATAGGCCTATATTATGCCTACGCTATAGGCGTTAAATTATGCCTACGTTATAGGCGTTATATTATGCCTACGTTATAGGCGTTATATTATGCCTACGTTATAGGCGTTATATTATGTATGTATGTTCAAACAAATGGCAGGTGCCATAACTATGTTTGAATTAAAGATATTATACGACGAATAATGCAAAAAGTTTAGTTTAAAAATGATTTTATTCGAAGCATAAATCACCTGTAATGTTTTATAATTATTTCTCTAGTTATATTCATCCCAATGTTTTAGAACCCCAAAGCCAAATATTATCTGTACAACATACGCTCATCATGCCAACAACTATTCGATATCACTCGAATATTCATTGCTCCATATGTTTTAAAAATCTGTCTGTCCAATAACTAGGTCAGTGCAATGAATATTGCAGAGCTGTCAAAATTTAAGCTATTGCAATTTCCATGGTTAAATGCCAATGCTGGCTACAGATTTCAATAAGCCAAATAGGATTGTGATAAATTATGTATATGCTAATAATATTAATCCATTACAGTCATTGATACTTTATAAACTTAAGTAACTGCTAGAAAAGTACTTTTAATACAGTTAATTGAAAATATTGAACTGTTTCTGAAAGGTTCAAGTTGCAATTGAACCTGCCCCAGCGAATAAAAATAAATACTTCATTTCCTGGAACCCCAACTATGAACTACATACTACATCGCAAAACCATTAAATGGTGACAAAAACAGACCATCAGCCCTGATCATTTATCTTCTACGGAGAGTTATAAAGGGCATAAATAAAGCAAAACCTATAAGGCTTTAAAGCAACAATGAAAAATACGAACCGTTTTACGTTGGGTAGGGTGGTGGGGGCCGCCGGGTTCGCGGGAGCTAGGGGCCCGGTGGCCGCGCTCGAACAATGGGGGCCCGGCCACACCACGGCTGCACAAATAAAAAAAACACATGAACAACCGCTGCAATTATTGACGTGGGCATAGGATGAGAATCCCTAGCTCCCTGCTACACGCCTCGCTCCTAACTTTAACGTGTTCTGCTTTTTGTTCAGAGGCGGAAGTTGCGCAACTATGGGACGACTGTTGCTAGTAATAAATGTGGAAGTTTGGGTACAATTGAATGTGTATATTTGTGTGATTATTGAGACTGTTTTAAAACTGTCTGCAGTTCACTTCCGGGACTGTGAGTGGAAAGTTTTTGTTGTGGTCAACTGTGCTTTATTTGAAACGTATATTTACAGAAAACTTTTTTTATTTACCTCTTAGGCTGGAAATGTATGTAAAATGGCGCTGAAGTGTATAGTTTATCTCTCAAACCGTGCGGACTTTTTGCTCACAATCTTTTCAAATAAATCTATTACTTTATCCAAAGACTAATAATTGCCATATACTTACTTACTTAACTTACAATAAAAAGAGAACTAGTAATATGGCGCCAGTATTTCCACATTCACTGTGGCAATACCGCCAGTCGCTCTGGTGTGATACCACCTGACAGCGTAAAAGACGAATATTTTAATGCTTTCTTTTAGTTTTAGCTAAGTTTGAAAAGTTTATAAAGTGCAAGGTTAGGCTTTTGGTATTTTACTATTAGGCATTATCGTATAAAACCATACTAAACTTGTTTGTTTGTAATTTTTGTAAAGTTTGTGTGTAAACAGCAACTGTAAACAGCAATTGAGTTTCCAGTAAACCCGTTTGAATTGGTGCTGAAATAATTCCTTCAGATGAATGTAACTAACCATGCAGGGGTCAGCAACATTCCATTACTCGCACAGTTGGCTGGCGATGGTGCCAAATAGGTGGAGGCCTAACATTGCGCCATTAGCCATGGGAGGGACGCCAACATAACAAGTGAATATAATGGAAAACTCATTGCTGAAACTTACGTATGTGGTTACATTTTATTTTTGGAAATCCATTTCTTTGGCTGTGTCACACAACTTTGGGTGGAACTCGATAGTACTCATGCGAATTTTCCCGCGTCAAAGGAGCCTCCCCGAGTGACGTACCATTATACGTTCTGTTACGTCCGACGAACCCTGAGCAATCCACTCGTCGATTGGCTAATCAACAGGAGCAACACTACGATGGCAAACATACGTTCTATATTCTTGCTATTGACGTGAATTACAACATATAACGGGTTATAAAACGTGTAATTTAAAGGGTATGTACATACCAAGTGCTCAGCTTCTTTGGATGATAACAAACGATATGCCAAGGTTTTTGTAATCCTATATCTACATGTATAGAATTTATTAGAAATTTCAATACATTGATACCAGAGACCGAAATTAAGAATAGTCAAATTAAGAAAAACGAGGAGAATTATCGTATTATTGTCAAGTGACGTGGAAAATTATTGACCCTCATAGTGCTGTGATACGTTTTTTTTATTATTGACACATGAGTGATTGGTATTTAAGAAACATTTGAAACCGATAATTTGGTATCAAATCATTGAGTCATTTATTTTGAGGTGAAACTGTGCATGAAGACTCCATTCCAGATGTTGTCTTCAGCCCTTTTGGATAAATATGGGGTTTACGTTACACGTTGTATACCATGTGTATTTATAGTTTCGACGTTTTGATATTTCAGCACTGCTGTAAGCGTCATGGTCACGGATGAAACGTTAAGTTATTGCGGGCGGATGTTTATGAGCGGATAAATCTATACCCTCTTCCTTAAACGCTAAACATACACATGGTAAATATTCCGTACTATGTTATAATGATACTATTTCGTAGTGAGAGGCTCATTAAAATTGATTTAGCCATTGCAGAGATTAATACCAAAAGACGGACAGACATGTGTTATGTGAAGAAAAATGTTTTAGATTTGTGTAAATAATTATAAGCACTTGAGAAAACACAACATAGTTAATTTAAATTCACATACAGACTTATATTATACTTTTATTTTACGTAAAAAAAAAAAACATCTTTATCATGGTATCTCATATTGTTTTTAGTAAACTAGTTAGTCAAATGGTTGCAAGTCATGATTGCTGGCCGTGAAGGTTCAATTTCCGTGTCAAATAAACCGGCCAAGTGCGAGTCGGACTCGCGCACGAAGGGTTTCCGTACTTTTATCTTTAAAAACGGCAAAAATATCATGTCTATTGTATGGGAACCCCTCATAAATATTTTATTTTTATTTATTTATTTTTAAAGTGAATATAACTAAATATCCTGTGAATATTTCAAGCATCTACTTGTTGCCGTTATCAATATCGAGCAAAAACGAGCAAAAAAAGTCACGTTTGTTGTATGGAAGCCCCCTTAAATATTTATTTTATTCTATTTTTTAGTATTGTTGTTATAGCAGCAACAGAAATACATCATCTGTGAAAATTTCAACTGTCTAACTATCACGGTTCATGAGATACAGCCTGGTGACAGACGAACAGACAGACGGATGGACTGCGGAGTCTTAGTAATAGCACAGTCTAAAGATATGATCTTTATACTGTGGTAATAGGGTCCCGTTTTACCCTGCGGGTACGGAACCCTAAAAATAATAATTATCATTATTAATTTCAGAATATGTGACATGCCATATTAATTTCTAATAACATTATACCTTAAAACATAGTTTCATCGTTAGTCAATACAAACAACTAAAATAAGTTAATAAGTTTTTCAGTACCGGATCGGAGTACGAAAGCTGGTACTGCACCTCAAGTATTGGCTTGCCGTTCCATGGAAAGAAGGACGCGTTCTTCCTATTTTTTTTCGGTAGGAAAATCAACATTTGACTCCTTCTGCTCAGGGTGAAGCCAATAGGAGTGCATACTTGTACTGACTAAAAACCCAACCTGTTCCTTCAGTTTCCCTTGTAGTCCGGGGCCACGGAATCTCGTTAGAATATTCCCGCAACCCCGGTTGGAGCATGTTACACCTATGTCGTGACGATAGTTTATAGTGTCGTTTAAAGCGGCTTGTGTATTTAATAGTGGTATTCACATGTAGGATGATACGATTTCGGTGACGACAGTTTGTGAAGATGGGAACTGTTAGAGACGACAATCGCCCAACGATAAATTAACCAACACGATATAGCGGGAAGGCGTCCCAAGTAGATTTTTTTTCGGTGGGATAATCATCATATGACACCTTGTTCCTTCAGTTGCTTTACGTTTCGAGACCATGGTATCTCGTTAGAATATTCCAGCAATTCCGCGTACTAATATACCTGTGTTTACGCACATATATTTCCACTATAATATAATATCTCCTGTGTACTTGACTACTCAGCATTAAGATTGGTGGCCACTGTAATTGAAATTCAACCGTAATATTGTTTTTGGTATACTAATACGTAAACAGATTCAGCCCTTTAGCTAACTGTGCAATTTTGCTGACCTAATTTCGGCATAATGGATGTTACTATTAATAAAGTCCCACACGAAGTGAAAATTAATTCTACTATTTGTTATTTAATTTTAAAAAATTGGCCAAGTGCGAGTTAGACTCGCCCATGAAGGGTTCCGTAGTAACTATAATAATATAATATAATATAATATGTATATTTATTTGACGAAAAAAAACCTTACAAATTTCTTAAAACTAGCTTATTTACATTTTTACAACTACGCTAAATAACTTTGTTTTTCATAGTGTTTGTATGAATTACAAAGTTATATTTGCGGTTTTAGAAAATATGCTGTATCTCAAAAACTGCTGACCCGATTTCGTTCAAACTAATTTTGCTTGAAAGTTTACATTAAGATCTACAGACATATATTAATTTAGATTTTTCACTCCATTATTATATAAGTTAGAGGGGGGACACATTTTACCACTTTGGAAGCTTATATCTTTTAAACCATTGACTTTATGAAAAAGTGGTTTTAGAAACTCTGATATCATTTTTAAAGACCTGTCTATAAATACCACACACGCATAGGTTTCTTGAAAAAAATATTTTCAGTTCTAGTTCCATGTATGGGGACCCCCCTTTATTTTAAATATTTTTTATTTTTTTTCTTAAAATCGGAAAGCGGTTCACAGAATACATCTACCTACTAAGTTTCACATGTATAGTCTTAATAGTTTCGTAATAAAATGGCTGTGACATACGGACGGATGGACAGGCAGACAGACAGACGGACAGACATATCGAAACTATAAGGGTTCCGTTTTTTGCCATTCGGCTACGGAACCCTATAAAGGAGAGGTTTTCGATTCCATTGTTTTCTTTTGTATGTTTTGTTCAGCAATATCTTCGCCAATTGTAAAGCGGGTTTGTTGGATTACTTGGTGTGTTTTGGAAAAATAAATTCTACAAAGTAATAAGTTCAAAGTTATAGGTGAAGCGTCAATAGCCTAAATAACATAATGGCTAAGTGGTACGGACTTGTGATTGAGAAGTCACGGATTCGAACCTCACCTATTACAACTATTTAAAACACACTCGAGACACAAACATAATTAGCTTAGTTTGAGAAGTTGACAAGATTGCTAGTTATATGAATTCTACCCACATTGCTAGTTTTCGTTATTTAAAAAAAAATACGAATGACATACAGACTAGCAAAATTTTATGGTAATAATTGATAAGTCATCAGTCGTCAAATGGCTCTGTGTGCAGTCTATTTGCCACCTCCTGTAAGACGTAGTACTTTAGATTTTTTTTTGGATTGTTGTAATGTTATACTTGAACAGACAGCCTTGTGCACCTGTGTTGTCGGTGATTTTAATTTGGGTACCATAAGGTGGGACTTGGTTAATGAGTCAGATAACAATTATTCTCCTTCAGGCTTTAGTAATTTACTGATAGGCGCAACTTAATGACATCACAAATGTGTCTGGACGAATATTAGACCTGGTATTAACTAACTTACCTTCTGGTAGCGTCACGGCAGCCCACTGCCCACTGAGCACCATAGATGTATTACATCCTCCTATCGAAATCCTATTTAAAGCGAGTAAAGAAACCCGTCTGCCATACAACCCTCAAAATGTTAAAATAAATTATTACAAACTCGATTATGTAAAAATTTGTAAAAATCTGAATGATATAAACTGGGATAAATTATTTGAGGACGTAACTGACGTCAATGAGATGCTTCATATATTTTATGACACGATTCAAAAAATTATACAAATGAACGTGCCTCCTAACCCTACATTTAAATATAAAAAATATCCTCCATGGTTCAGTAGAAACTTAATAAAAGCATTGAAGGAAAAAGAGAAAATAAGAACCCGTTACAAAGTGTACAAAAATCCTATGGATGAACTTGAACTCAAATTATTGGGCAAACGGTGTTCCAAATTAGCAACTGACTCGTATAATGCTTACATGAAAGATATAGAGAATGAAATCTCCAAAAATCCCAATCGCTTCTGGGCGTTCATTAAGGATAAAAGAGGCGGTTCTAGTTCTTTCCCGGCTACAATGACTAACGGAACCCAAATAACATCGGATGGTCATCAAATATGTGAAATGTTTGCGTCCCATTTTTCTACTGCATTCGGTGAAGCAAACGAGACCCAAAGAGAACCGGTGTCAGATTTCCTTCAAACTATGATGAATAATAGTCTGTCACTAACAGCACCAATTATTGATCGTGTGACATTACTGAATAAACTCAAATTGTTGGATGTTCGTAAAGGCGCTGGACCTGACGGTATTCCACCAATATTCATCTCCAAGTGTGCCTCTGCATTGTTATCTCCATTACTTCTTATATTTAACAAATCTCTCATCTCGGGTATCTTCCCTGACTTATGGAAAAAAGCGAAAGTTGTTCCAATTTATAAAAGTGATGAAAAGGATAATATAAAAAATTATAGACCTATCTCTATCTTGTCGACTTTTGCCAAGATTTTTGAGTCCTTAGTTTGTCCGTATATTCAGTCACACTTTAATCTTTATTTGAACAGCTCTCAGCATGGTTTCGTGGCTCGTAGGTCTACTTGCACTAACCTAGCGACTTTTACAGAAATGCTATCGGATGCTATCGACTGCGGTAAGCAGATAGACGTAATTTACACGGACTTTAGCAAAGCGTTTGACCGCGTACCCCACCATTTACTCCTGTCGAAGTTATCTGCATACGGAATCACCGGTACACTTTATTATTGGATAAAATCTTATCTTGCAAAACGTTTCTTCTTTGTTGTGGTCAACGGTTTTCAATCTGATACTTACGAGGCCTTCTCTGGGGTCCCTCAGGGTTCACATGTAGGGCCGGTTCTATTTAATATTTTCGTTAACGATATCCCACACTGTCTGAAATTTTCTGAATGTTACATGTATGCAGATGACCTTAAATTCTCTAGGATAATCGAGTCAGAAAACGATACTACATTGCTTCAGAGGGATGTAGATTCATTGGTTCAATGGTGTAACGAAAATGAAATGAGCTTAAATGTTAAAAAGTGTTACCATGTGAAATACACTCGAAAAAAGAAAGCAATAGCTAGTGCATATCATGTGGGCCCAAACGATGTTCAAGGGGTGGATCAAATAAGAGACTTAGGAGTTGTTTTCGACAACACACTGACATTCGTGCCTCATGTTGAAAACGTCATTAAAAAGGCTTCTAAAATGCTGGGATTCGTTGTAAGGAATGTCACTGGTTTTAAGCGCAGTAGTACCAAGATCATGTTGTACAACTGTATTGTGCGTAGTATTTTGGAATACTGCAACACAATCTGGAGACTTCATTTTGCCACCTTAGACTGGAACGTATACAAAAGAGATTCCTTTGGCATCTAGCTTATGCCAGCGGTGTTGCCAAAAGCAAACCATCTTACGAAGCTCGATTATCACATTTTAAAATGGTATCATTGGAAAAACGTCGAAGAATCAGTGATTCTATTTTCCTTTATAAACTACTCAGATTCAAAATTGATTGTCCCCAACTATTGAGTAAGTTTCAGTTCCGAGCTCCTGCTAGACTCCCTCGTACTCCTATTACTCCATTTCGTCCTCCTCCGCGCCGAACAGTCTTTGGTGCAAACTCCATTATCCCACGACTTTGCAAATTGTTGAACAGTTACAGTGACCTTGTTGACATTAATTTTGACTCATATAGCAAGTTCCACAAAATAACAGCTAGTAATACTTAATTTTAATCCTTTTTTATATTTTACAGTATTTTATCAATCCAATTTATTATTATAACTCTCCGTTTTGTTTAACTCTATTTAATTTTTATGTTAGTTTTAAGATTATCATATTAGTAATGTTATTTAGATTTAATTTAGTTTTTTTTTTGTAATTTGTTACAGACAGTGTCTGTGGCGCAACTACTTACTACATTAATGGGGCATGCGGTGCTAACCTTTAAGAAATTGTTACACTAACCTAAGATAGTTGTAGAACATTTTATTTATTTATTCAAATGTATAAGTGTAAACAGTTGTTGGTTAGCCAAATAAAGAAAATAAAAAAAATAAAAAATAAGTGATATCGTGACGAGCGAGTCTGCGTTTCCTATGGGAATTGAATCGAGAAGTTCCTTCCTTGTTTTATGGAAGTTATTAATTATAATCGAGAGCAACTCTACTAGGATTGCTGTAATCAGGAATCTGTTTATTGTTTATACCAATTC
The DNA here is from genome assembly GCA_943138885.2 of Tholera decimalis. NCBI lineage: Eukaryota > Metazoa > Arthropoda > Insecta > Lepidoptera > Noctuidae > Tholera > Tholera decimalis. The sequence continues at coordinate 19,997,481 of OW964565.2, forward strand.
ATAACATATATTATTATAACGCCGATGTTTTCCGAAGTGCTAGGCTAATATGTACTGTGTAGTCTGATACAGCCACTCCTTACCAGTTACGTGAAATTCCCTTGTTTTAATCTTCAAATAAATTTGTACAGACTCATAATTTATAAAATAAGCAGCATTAGAAATGTAAAGTATACTTGACTATACATAAACTAAAATTCTTTAACACCACACAAAAATTAAAAATTCTAGAGTCCTTTTTTTTCACAAAAATAAAATACGGTTGACCTCGAAATATTTTTTTTTTGTTTTTTTTGTATTCCACAACTTTCACACAACTCCATCTAGTCCCAAACTAAGCAGAGCTTGTGGTATGAGTACTAGACAACTGATAAACATACATATATATTTTAAATACATACATGTTATAGATAAATTACACCCAGACAAAGAACAAATGATCGTGCTCATCACACAAACATTTGTCCAGGGTGGGAATCGAACCCACGACCTTGAGCATAGCAGTCAGGGCCACTGACCACTATACCAACAGGCCCGTCAAAAACAACACAAAAAAATACAACAAAGAACAGATTTTTTCGTGATTTCAGGGTTGGTCCACCCTGTACAATTGTACTTATTTAGACTACACAATTCAAAGAATATTTTCCAACGAAAGAATTCAAACAAAGCCCCAAATAAAAAGCATCTACGTGAGCCTAGCGCAGCAGCAGTATAGCGATAAGAATATCTGCTACGCCGTAGCCATAGCAGCCGGCTACGAGCTACGCCGTAGCAAAAGTTGTATTCTTACCAAGTGTATTTTAAAACAGTAAACTTTATCTTTATGATAACCGAGTTTAATTTTTCAACTTGTTATGGATATATTCACTTTTCTTGGTACCTGAAGAAACTATACAGTTATGTCTAACTTTGAGAAAAAATTCTAAGTGGGAGTAAGATGTAGCTTAATTGCCGACAAAACGATAGAGTTCTTTGTTTTCTTTTTCTTAATTACTTTTTATTTCTTGCGATAATTAAAATTCTTAGTTTTTATTGATTAAATATCGATTTTAAATATAAATGTTTTTAGGGTTCCATACCCAAAGGGTAAAAACAGGACCCTATTACTAAGACTCCACTGTTTGTCTATCTGTCACCAGGCTGTATGTCATGAACTGCTAGACAGTTGAAATTTTCACAGATGATAAATTTTTGTTTATTTATTTATTTAAATAGAACGGCCGAAACCAATTATACTATCTAATATAATTAAACATATTCATGCATTCTTCTCAAAAATTTCAAACATTCCGACAGTATTTTATCTTCCATTCATCCGCAAACAAATCCAGAACCGAGTTTGAGTCCAGGAGAGTGTTAATAGTCGCTAATGTCCGAGGAATAGGCGACTTGGAGTGAGCAACTGTACGGCGAGTTGGAACAGCTAATAGGTGGTGCTTCCTATGACCACAGTAATTATCTGGGACAGACAGATTGCATACCTCATTATGCAGTTGCATCAATGATCCCCCTGAGAATCTTAAATACCACAGACATCTGATCACGCGAACGTCTGACTTCTAAGAAGTTGAAGGATAAGCAACCCAACAGGAATTTAGTGGGATATAGAAATGAATAATACCCATACAAGTGCTTGTAAAGGTATCTTAGGAATGCGTTTTGAATTTTTTCTAGACCGAGAGCATACTGCTTCTCAAAAGGATTCCATACGCACGCACTAGACTCAAGCTTGCTACGGACCAATGCCCCAAAAACAAGCTTAATTACGTGAAGATTTTGGAAGTCGCGACAGTTCCTTAAAACAAAGCCAAGGCGCCCGAAAGACTCCTTAGCAGTGTAGGTGTTGTGGTCGTGAAAAGTGAACTAACAGTCGAATGTGCCTCCCAGGTCTTTCATGGAATCAACTCGTGTTATTTTATCTCCGTTCAGTGTGTATAGAAAGTTGCCTGGGCGCCGCATTCGACCGAAAGACATTACGTAGCATTTTGACTTATTAAATTCCATTTTATTGTCTAAACTCCTCTTGTATACTGAATCTAATGTCTGATTGCAGAGCTTGGCAATCGAGCTCAGACTTTATTTCATAGTATATGCCACTAAAATCAACTAATCTGCCGAGACAATAGACATATGTTAAGTAATTGGTTGCAAACTCTAGACTCTAGACTATGTACAGACTGAAATGCTACTTGCTATAAAAAGTAAAATATAACATTTTATGCGATTGAAGGTATATATTTATTATAATGACTGTAATGTTTCCTTTTTATAGGGCTTTTAAACTTACGTTATAACATCATTATTGGTTTAGAATTTCATATAATATGCTGATATTAAGCTATTTTTTTTATGCAATACTTTGTTTGTTTACGTTTCTGTAAAGTCATTAGTGACAGGACTAGTTTTTCTTTTTAATTCGTTGCTGGAGGTTAAGTTGCATAACTAACTGATATTGTACCCCGTGATAAATTACATTTATTTCTCTTCTCATTCTAGAACCTCAATTCAAATGCTGAGAAGTCGATTTAGCTAGAGAGATTGTCGGAGAGCCAACTGGAGAGTGGGCCAAAGAGTAAAGTAATATATAGGGAAAAGAGAGCCCTCTGACGTGATAAAATGGCAAACCTATTTGACCCTACGCCATCTTTAAATTGGCCCCAAACTAATTACGTACCCCCACACACACATACTAGCTATTTGTATGCATGTAACATGTCTAATATAACGTATCGTCCTATTTCTGTAGCATGTTCTACTAGAACATGTTACAAAGATAGGGAATATTTTCCGTTTATCATCGACACGCAATCTCCGTCATTTCCTGTGCTCTTAGGGTTCCGTGTCTCCAGCAAATTTTTATAATTATTTCTTTTATAAATCCCGTTCTTTTTTTTCACTTTGATTTCTTTCTCTGGTTAAATTCCCTATTAAAACGTGCTTGCTCCTAATTAGTTATTGCAACCTTACATTTTCCTCTACCCAGGGAAACTGTAACGTTACATCACGTTTCCTCTTTAATTATAATTTAATTCAGTTTTTAATTTATTTTTATTTTATGATAATTAATTAATTTAAATTGACTTTTAATCTTGATTTTAATTTTATAATTTCTTGATTTTATTTTAAAAAAACAAGGTTGTCGATTATGTAAATCCTTCAACTTACGAATCACTAGCTCCCAAAATACAAGCTTGACTTAGTTTGGGAGTTAGTAGATCACATATATCTTTTGTTGATGTACAAACATAAATTAATGTACCGTAATGTTCATAGTTGTAGCCAATTTTCTTTGTTGTACTTTAAGAGCCAATAAATAAATTATTCTAAAAAAAATATTCTTGTATTTATTTGCTATCCTTAGTTGATGAGGAGTGATGGAAAATGCCTAAATAAGTCCACCCCTTGTGTATCTACCTTTTTACATGAAGAAAAACGGAATGTTATCATTCAGACTGATTCTTAGTAAATAGTATTTGGAGATATAAAGGTCAAATGAGCGATCTTTCTATATAAATAGCTGTAGAATGTATTTAGGACTGTAAGCACGCCCAAAACAAGATCTACCATTCTCATATAATAACTTCAAGGCTTTGTTGCATACTGCGTTCGAGCATTAACCACTTTTTGTCATAATTCAAACTGAATATTATTGTCTTAAATATATTACAATCTTATTTTTTTCGCAGTGAAAATCCTCATGGATGTCCTCCGCCTTATAATTTAACATAATAATAACAAGATTAAATTTAGTTTATAATAAAACTGTAGGAGTAGTTGCCGTTGACGTCACACGTAGGAAGGAAACACGTTGAGTTTTCAGGCGTTTATTTCTAAACTGTAAACTTTGTCACTACAAAGTTTACAGTTGAAGCCGGTAAGATAGGGCAGTACAATATAGGCGCAATTCCACACGGCCAAGTCAGCTTTGACGAAGGCGGGGGAAACGCAGTCCTTTTATCCAAAAATATATATTCCCTAAGGATCTTACTATAGACCAACTATCAGGGGAGTCCTGTGAGACCTTTCCAAGTAGGACGAGATTCACAGATGCACCTCGCTGCTAGTTGGGTTTTAGCTTAATTGATTACAATATTTAGTTCGAGGGTCATTAACTAGCAGAGAATCTTAACCGCGAGTCACAGAAACGTGACGTAAATGCACAGCGCCATCTAGTAGCGTTCGAAGAAACTTTTATAATATACATAGTTGATGACTTCTACTATTAAATGAATCTTAAGTATGAAGGTTTGTTACAAAACAACTTTTTTAAAACGTCCGCTCTGGGGCGGATGTAGGGGTCAGTCGGACTATAACTGACTAAAACCAATCCGTAGTCCCATGCACACTTGCACCGATTTTTTTTAAGTGACCTATCGGTGGACACAGTATGAGGCTGTCGGCTGCTTCGGCTTTAATAATAATAATTAAAGCCTCCAGCCAAGGCTTATATTTAACCTACAGTCTAGGCTAAAGGCACCCCCTGTGGTGTAAAGACCTCAGCTTAGGCCATGGCTGAAGCACTTAAATATCTCGCACTGTTCTACGCGGCCCACGAGTGCCCACGTCTAATAGCCGGTCCGCCTCTGCGAACCCCGTGTGGATTAATATAACCTCCGATATATATTAAATATTTTCAATCGTAAATCTCGTTGAAAGCGTATTCAGCGCGGGCTCTTCATAATTGATAAGACGCGGAAGGAACTTCGTGAATCAATTTCCATAGGAAACGCAGACTCGCTCGTCACGATATCACTTATCAATTATTAACATACAATTTGGGGAGTCTGTACGTCATTTGTATTTTTTTATATATAAAGAAAACTAGCAATGTGGGTAAAACACATTGCTAGCAATCTTGTTAACCCCTGCCAGTAAGCTAAATATGCTTTTTTTTTTAACGTGGTAAAATTATCAAATAAGTCCTCCCACTCCGGGCAGGGTGGGAGGGACTGTCAGACTTTTACTGACTAAAATCCACGGTGTTCCTTCAATAACCCTTTACATACCGGGGCCACGGTAACGGGATGAGTCCCGCGACCCCGGCGGGCTTCGGCCCTCTGCAGAGGGGGCCTCGTCATGTTGCTGACGCTCTTTGAGGCGCGCGTGGAACACGACACGCCGTCGACCCGGGCATGGTCCATGGTCGGACAGCGAGTTGCCCTTTACTCGCTGTCCGCATGCCCGCGCCTACGGTGGCCGGAGATCGTCGGCCGACGTCCGACGCCGTGGGCGTCTACCACTGCGGCTGGGCTGGAGGGAGGACGCCATCCTCTCCCTCACGCGGCCCGCTTCCTCCTTCGGAAGCATGACTGCTTCGCAGAAGGAGGCGACCGCTTCCCACTCCCTCTCGCCCCGTAGCATGGCCTCGACCAAGGCCGGGCGCGAGAGGTCTCCGCCTATTGTCGCCGTGAGGACACGTCGGTGCTCTGCCCAAGCTGGGCAGTCCTGCACCGTGTGCTCGACTGTGTCCTCAGGTCGACCCTCGCAGTGGTGACACCCAGGCGTCTCTTCCTTACCCATCAGACACAGGTACCTCCCGAAACTTCCGTGTCCGGTGAGGACCTGCGTCATGCGGTAGGTCAGGACGCCGTGACGCCGATCTAGCCACTCCTCAAAGAGGGGTCTTACCGCCGCAATTGCGGCGTGCCCGGCCGTCGGTTGCGAAAGTCGTTCCCTCCATACTGCCCTGAGATCGCGCCGGAGCTCTTCCCGCCGCGCCTCGACTTCTCGAGGCAGCGGGGATACGCCCCGTCACTGCGCCTCCACGCGCCATTCATAGACACGCTGGAGGGCAGTCGCCTCCAGGTCCCAGGGCAGCAATCCGGCAAGGAGGTTGGCCGATTCGCCGGCGATCGTGCGGTATCCCCGGATCATTCGGATAGCCATGACCCTCTGGCATGCGACCAACTTTAGTGGTCGCGTCCGGATGCACAGGGCCCACACTGGGGACCCGTAGAGGGCCATGGACCGCACGACGCCGGCGTACAGCCTTCGGCAGGAGGCGTTTGGCCCGCTGAGATTAGGCAGAAGTCGCCTGAAGGCGGCTGCTGACCGGTTCAGCTTTGGGGCCAAACTCAGGAAGTGCTCCCTGAAGTTCCACCGGCTGTCGAGGACGAGTCCCAGGTACTTCAGCGCGGGCTCTTCATAATTGATAAGACGCGGAAGGAACTTCGTGAATCAATTTCCATAGGAAACGCAGACTCGCTCGTCTCGATATCACTTATCAATTATTAACATAAAATTTTGGGAGTCTGTATGTCATTTGTATTATTTTTTTATAAAGCAAACTAGCAATGTGGGTAGAACACATTACTAGCAATCTTGTTAACCCCTGCCAGTAAGATAAATATGCTTGGAGTAGGTTCACGGCAATAGGGTTATGGGTGGGGTTTGAACCTGCGACCTCTCGATCACAAGTCTGACACTTTTACCATTAAGCTATTGAGGCTACAAAAATTAAATACCAGATTTGTCTTAAGAAAATATCGGCTATTTAATAAAACAGGTTTTGCTATTTGTCGCCAACTTTTTTTTTTTCTCTGGGTGGGAAAATCATCGAATGACTTCTCCCGCTCTGGGTGGAGCGGAAGGGAGTGTCAGACTTCTACTGACTAAAAACTCACCCTGTTCCTTCAGCTGCCCTTAAGTTCCGGGGCCGCGGCATCTCGCTAAAACATTCTCGCAACCTCGGCAGGCAATGGCCCTATAGGACCTCGTCACCGGTGTTGACAGCTCTTTGAATTTGTCGCCAACTTAGTTTTACTATGGTTTCAACTCACTACATTTTCAGTTTGATGGGGAGATTTGCTCATTCAACTTTCATAAAAGTAATTCATGTAAACTTAAACACAGAGAGAAGTAGTGGCCCAGAGGTTAGAAGCACGACTTGCGAGTTCTAAGTCGTGAATTCGATCCCAGCTAGGCACATTACCTTTTACAATTGTCACCGTCACTACTGCTCTCAACGGTAAAAGCATACATTTATTTATTGATTTGTTAAAAGTTCATGCAACACAAAATGTACAAAGGCAAAGGCGGATTTAATGCCATAGGCATTTTCTACCAGTCAACCATGGGTGGTGAAGAGATAACATGGCAGGTGCATAAAAAAATAAACTAAGTATATAATATATTCAAAGTAAAAGTTACATCGCGAGGACTGGCGTCTCCTAGGGATCAGAAGTCCACCAACTGGCTCTGGGCCCGCATGGTGGATTGCAAACAATTCCCTTTCAGAGAGAGAAGGCCTGTGTCTCACCAGTAGGCACTAAGATTTTTTTAAATCAGGTAACGTACAGACGTGCACATGAAGCTACCCGAAACTGTCAAATTTTCCCAATCAAACTTGAACCTAATTTCTTTAACAATAAAGTTAAAATCTATTAAATAAATTTGACAGATTGTTGTAGCTTGATGTGCTGGCGTCTGTACAATGTGTTGTTGTATGTGTGTGTGTACACTAAGCTCATGTAGTTGGAAGTTGTGAATAAATATTTCTAAACATAAAAATCACACTATTACTATAGAACTTGAAAATAGATATTTACCGTTTGTATTTATTGTTTCGAGTTTCCAATATTTCGGCAATGTTGTAAGCACCATGATCAATATCGGAAACTCGAAACACTCGTTTTAAGTTTTAATGATAGATACTGTTAGTGACCATGTTATCTCAAAAACTTTTTTCTTGTAACTATATTTTTAAACAAGTTTTGCATTACATTCAAACAGGCGTCATACTGATTTCCTAGTTATAACGTTACTAGCTTTTGCCCGCGGCTTCGCCCGCGTTAATTTACACTTTGTCAATAATTCTTGTTGCCAATTGGTACACCTTTTTGGGTGGTTAAAAACGCATATAATATTTAAAAAAGAACTACGTTTCTGGTTTTTGGAAAAACAGTCTTTTTTTAAAAGTACACCTGTGACTTTCAATGTCTGTCCTTGAACTTTGTTTATGGTCATTGCGAATGCTGCTTTTAGGGGAAATTGGATTTTTTTGAACTGGAATGGCAAATCGGTCGGGATCATTGGAGTGCTCACGAATTTCAAGGCCACAAAATTTATGTACACATTTATGTACATCTACACATGTTTTAGCCAAGGACGGGAAAACCAAAAACGTAGTTGACAAAAATGTATTGTAAACTAAGTTTTTGGTTTTAAAAAGATACATTTTAAATACTGTCTGTTTTTGGGATGGATGGACCCTGGTGATGGTTATTTTTAATATTATATGCGTTTTTAAACCACCCAAAAAGGCGTAGAGATTGGCAACAATAATTATTGACAGTGTAAATTAACGCGGGCGAAGCCGCTGGCAAAAGCTAGTTTATAATATTAGTATGGATAGTATGGATATGGAAGTATGAATTCCACTCCAAGGTTTTTAAGGTATCCGGGACGCATATTACTCATATTTTAAAGTCAGACTTGTTACCCTCTACCCCCGCCAACAGAAAGCCAAAGTATAGTTACAAAATCAAATCACCAATATTGGTTATCACATAAGTACTGACGGTTACTGCTTATTTCTTAGGTACCTTAAACGCTACCTAAGAAATAAGCTGAGCAAAGAGACACGATCAAGATCACTTAAATATGTATGTTTTTATAAACAGAATAAAAATGGGAGGGGAAGAACTCGACAAAAAATTTTGACCACATCGCTGTGACCAGAAAAATTGCCATTTAATAAACTATAGCAGCATTGCCATTCAACGTGGCAATATTTGGAAAATATTTTTGAGCTTTAAGATAAATGTTTCGTATGATAATAATCCCTAAAACAATAAAACGAAGACTTAATCGAGCCTTGTATGCACGTTAAGAGGCTTTGTCGGCGTTTACTTACATGGTACTCAATTATGAGTTATCCTTCAACGCTCGCGCTGTGATACCCCGCGAATGAATGTATTATGAAAGCGTTTAATATTTAATGATAACAGTGTTTTGTTTTTCAAAAGCTATTTTTAGACATTAACCTACACGATTTTCAGGGATGTGACTACTACAAATTGTATGGACTTCAAAAAACGCTTTGTCGTCTCAGTTGGTTTTGGTGTTTCTTGTCAGTGAACTTGGGAACATAAGCCTCATCTAGTTTAGTTACCAAAAATATTGATGTATTCAAATTTATTTTTAATCGATATAACACATAATTTATTAGTTGATAGATAATATTAAAGAGATTTATAATTAAAAAATAGTGAATAAAAATACAGTCTGCTGCTGGGTAGTTTCATTTTAATTTGCGTTTTTCAGATGACGGCGATCCTAAACTATGTAACTATGATTATTTTAACAAATGACCTGTCAAAGCATTTCACGAGAGTAAACAATATACAAAATACTTCTCCCTTTATTGTTCCTTATATTAATGTAAATCTTTATAAAACTTATTGCGTAGTTAAGATCATGTAAGCGGAAAAACAGACTAGATCCAGATATAGAGATATAGTCCAAAGAAATAAAAAAATGCAGACAGTCTCGTTTACCATTAGATTAAACAATAAATATTTATCTACATGTTCTATAAAGGCAAAATCTAGACCCATTAAAGTACTGTCAATATTTGATGTTACCCGATACTAAATACAGAGAGTAATTGAAAGAGACTTGATCAAATATTTACTACCAAACATCCGTTTTAAATATTCAGCGTATAATCAATGAAAATCATTATCGAGTCGGATTTCTAAATTGGCGAATAAAATTAACATTTACATTCGTCAGAAATAATCAAATAAAGTCATAGGTAAATCAAAATCAACGTGTACAAATTAATTATTTGCCAATTTCGAAGCTCAATGATCTGAAAACGTATTTATAAAATAAATTGTATTATAAGTACGTACTCTTACCTACATAATGTGTTCCGCGTGAGTGAGGACAAGAGGCAAAAAACGACCGACGAGATCCATTGGAAATCACGGGGAGACAGGGGGAGGTGGGTGGAATGGGGAGCTCCGGAAATACAGTCCGCCCGGTATATGGCAACCACTAAACACATTTCATACTAGCAGAGTACGCTCCGTATGAAATGTTGATTTTTCAATATTTTCTATAACGTAAAACGAACGAAATGAGGTCGGCGTTTTTTATTTTACTTTCATGAGGTAATTTTTATCAGCTAAACTTTCTCGTTTTGGTTTACAAACTAGAGTCAATGTTTATTAATATAAAATAATAAAACCATCCGCTGGCTTTTCCAAATGATGTTGAAGTCGGCTTTCAGTCTACCCGGACACAGCGGAATACCAGTATTTCCATGGAGCCTATTTTTCCTGCAGAAAGTTCTCAGCAACTGGGTAACATAATACCCCTTATCTTGATTGGTGTCAGACTTTCTCACTTTCGACTACCCGTAACGTCTACTTAATAATAACGTTCACATGACAGCTGAAATCAAAGGCTTAGTGTGCTTCACGGGGCATGAAAAAATCTCGTTATTTAAAAATGGTGCACCTGCAATCGGTATTCGGTGCATAACCTAGAAGATAATCGACCCGTATAGCTGTTATAATTTTAGCCAGCAAACAACAAAAAAGAAAAGACCATAGTTTAAAAAAATTGGCCAAGTGCGAGTCAGACTCGCCCATGAAGGGTTCCGTAGTAACTACGCCTTTTTTAAAACCACAAATATTACTAAGTTATATTCGCGGTTTTAGAAAATATGCTACATCATAAAAACTGCTGATCCGATCTCATTCAAACTAATTTTCGTTGAAAAATTACATTAAGATCTACAGCATATATTCTTTTTAGATTTTTCACTACATTATTGTAGAAGTTACAGGGGGAGGACACATTTTACCCTTTTGGAAGCGTATATCTTTTAAAGGATTGACTTTATGAAAAAGTGGTTTAAGAAACCTCAATATCATTGTAAAAAATCTCTCTATAAATAAGAAACACGCGTAGGAATCATGAAAAAAAAAAAATTCAATTTCAGTTCCATGTATGGGGACCCCCTTTAAATTTAATTTTTTTTTTCTTAGATTCGGAAATCGGTTCACAGAATACATCTGCCTACCAAGTTTCACATGTATAGTTCTAATAGTTTCGGAATAAAATGGCTATGACATACGGACGGACGGATATATAGACAGACAGACCGACAGACAGACATGACGAAACTGTAAGGGTTCCATTTTTGCCATTCGGCTATGGAATCTTAGAAACAGCTTAAAGAAATAGTGTAATTAAAAACTGGCTGATTACATTAGTCTTTAGCATTGCAAAGTAGATATTCTAGTGTAGCTGACTAAAACTAATATTATTATAAGTAAAAGAGAATCTTAGTTGTAAGGTAAGTCGAGAACTGAACGTGCAATTTAGCCTCATGCAAGATCACTGCATGCCGATTAAAGCTTCGTTTTGCAGTGAACGTGTTAAACAAGCGAGCTAAAAATGCTTTTACAAAGCTATACGAGTAGGTATGTAGGTCGTCGCCACCGGTAATTTTAATTTCCGACTGTCCGAATTTTAAAAAGAATGCTTTAATATTGCCGCGTAGTAGCTGAAAACACGAGGGCTTTTGATAGTGTTTTACTATTTTTGATACTTTAACATTGGAGTTTTTTGTGTTAGTAAAGAGGGCACTGTATTCCAGTGAGGATGCAAGACCAAATAAGCCCATATATGGTGGGATCTGTTGCATCAATATCTGCATAAGCTTGTAAATTCCTTCCAAAGGTTGTCTGGAAGATATCGCGCTCAGCGATAAATCGCCAATGTAACCAAAGTTTTAGCAATATTGTTATATAAGTTTAAATTTTTGGTGTACAATAAAGTATATTCTATCTATCCTAACAGTGTAGTATCGCGTTTATTCCATCGTACACGAAAGTTTCGTAAAGTATCTAAAAAACTACGCATCGCAGCTCAATGTTATTTGTAATTAATTAAATAAGATATAATTATGTGCACTATATTTAGTACAGTTTTGAAAAGTAAAATTATGTTGATTGGAAGTTGAAAGTTGTGAGTGATATTTTTCATTTTTTGTTTTTATTAATTCTAAATTAAAGTTATTAAAAAAAAACCAGCCAAGTGCGAGTCGGTCTCGCTCACGAAGGGTTCCGAATCATTTTCTATAAAAACGGTCTGTTGTATGGGAGCCCCCTTAAATATTTATTTTATTTTGCTTTTAGTATTTGTTGTTATAGCGGCAACAGATATCCATAATTCTTGAAAATTTCAACTGTCTAGCTGTCGCTGTTCTTGAGATACAGCCTGGTGATGGACAGACGGATGGACAGACAGCGAAGTCTTAGTAATAGGGTCCCGTTTTTACCCTTTGTGTACGGAACCCTAAAAATAGTTTTTTTTTTTTTAAATTGGCGCACTGCTATTGAGTTATGATACAATAAGGCATGCTTAGTGCAGTTAAAAGGATGACTGCCAGGGCTGCGGTACAACTAAAGGAACAGGATGGATATTCAGTCAGTTTCAATTTATAAGGATGATGCTTCTTCCATTAAGAAATCAAACCAATGACCCGTTACGCAGCTATTTTCATGTCAGGACTAACTTTACTCTTGTGAGCAATCACAAGATTACAATCGATGCACTTCTCGTGATTACTAATGTCAACAAAAAAATACTATACAAGAACTGTGTCTGAATCAACCAGCCTATAACTGGCTTAGCAACGAATAGAACTCACATCGACAAAACGTAATTCAGTTCACGCCGACGTCCTCTTTGAAACAATAAACTATACTATGCTCACCTTTTTTACTCTTTGCAAGAATACCAATACATTTTCGCCCTCCATTGTTTATTACCTCTGCTGCGTAAATATCAAAACGTACCTCACAGTACTGACTGATGCTCGTAAATCTTCGATTTAGCGGAACGAACCAATCGAAGCCGGCTAACTCGGTTACGTTTTTCCATTGTTCACCATTTTGCACTTGCCAGTCGCGTTTGACATCCAAATCTGATAATATCCGTCCATGATTTGAGTTTCGTGCCAAAAATATAAAGCACACAATCTTGCGTTGCAATATTCTTGTATCTTTGCGCTCTTTCGTCGTCTGTCAGTGGTTTTGAAGTGTGGTTGAAAGAAAATCCTGAAGATTTACTCTGCTACATTTCTCCAGAGCTCGACACAAGCAATACTTACACGTTGATACAATTTTAAAGCCACAGTGGCGCTTCACACTCGTATTGGTGTCACAGCCTTCAGCTTTTTCTCGGAAATGAAAGATCTCTCTTGGTATGTTTTTTCCTATAAAGTTTAACCTCATTATCAGAAACTCTTTCCAGTTAAAGTTACTTCTAGTTGCATTTCAAATATCAATGTATTTTTATAAAAGTCCAGTTTCGCCAGATTCTAGGAATACTTCATTAATACATATTTATGAACTCCAATGTAGGTCAGCATCACTTAATGAATTGCTCTGAAAGCAATTACAAAAGGAAAAAACGTGTTTAACACAGCAAGAGGAAATATACATTTAACTGTCGTTGTTTTTCTGTTATTCATTAACTTAAACACGTAACATGAGTGGAATTCCCTGATGTAGTCTGTATTTTCTGATAGCTATAATCCAGGAGTCTTTAAGTTAAGAGTGAAAAGGTTACATCTAGGTAAGCCTGCTTCATATTGATCATCGCTTACCATCAGGTGAGATAGTGTTCGAAACGCGAGCCTATTATCAATAAAAAATATCAATATCTCGTTATATGTTTTTACCCGACTGCAAAGGAAGGGTTATGTTTTTCGCGCGTATCTTGTATGTATGTATGTATGTAATATTCTTTATTACCTCATATCTCCAGAACCGCTCAACGGATTTACAATATTGAGGTATCTTTAGAGTCGTCTTAGCAGTCCAAGTGTTCTTAAATAGGTGACGTTAAAAAAATCAAACATGGCGGATGTACGACGCTATTGTACCAAGAAAAAAAAATTTTTTTGAATGCTACTTTATGGGTATCAAATTAAAGAACTGAACTCAAGGATTTCAAAAAGTATACATATTATGATTATCATTAGCGTAATAAAATAATACAATGAGAAAGTTTGAAAATATGGGCTTTGCTCTTTCACTTCCTGAATCCCGTGGGGTGCCAATGTGACACGACCGGGAAAATAATAAAAAAAAATATTTAAAGTAAAAAGCTGGAAAAAAAGTTTTGGAAAACAATTGAACATATTTTTTTTTAATGTGATGGGTCCCACCTGCTCGTCGCTTTTAAAAATAAAAATGTGCTTGTTTCTTGCATTTCAGTTGAGCAGTCGGATTTTTTAGATTTTTTAAATAACTTTTTTGTATGCATTTTATGTATGTACACTTTGACGGTATAACCACGTCATTTATAGCTAGAATGCTCATTGAACTTTGCCGACACCATTACGGGGAAAAAAGGGGTACTTGTGAGCATTCCGCAGTAGGTGACTTCTGAAACAATGGCGGGCCGGGCGGCGCCGCGCCGGGGCGCGACACACCCGCACGGCACTCTCAAGTGGCGCATTTTTGTCGCTCGGATGTTAAGCTGCTGCACGTTTGCACACTCACGGAATATTGAAATTGTTTCTCCTACCATTCCGTACTGCAATAATCCTGCACTATACTTTTTGCTTCCAAAGTGCTGATATAAGCAAAATAGCTGTTACTCGAATTTGGTCGCTAAGGAAGGAAATGTTTTCGCACAGGGGTGAAGTCGTTTTATTTGTCCTTGAATTTACGACTCATTTGTCGAACAAGATACCAAGAAATATCAGCAAAGACAGCATCGCTAGAAAGTAACACCAGAACCGAAAACGACACTTTCTTTTAGATAACAAATGCTTTTCTTTATACAAAGAAACCGTCATGTCTCAAAGCTCCACGTTCCGTAGAAAGAATGAAGTGGTCTTTATTTTTAATGAAAAAGCCAAAGAAAATAGTTTTCTCATACATATTGACGGTGGAACCCTCGTCAAAATCACACTTGTTCGATGTTTTGATAACTCCTATATTGAAAAAGGCGACCCTGATTATCGGTTCATTGAAAGGAAACCTCGATTTTTCCAACTTTTTATTTTCCATCTGTAGATTGAAATGGCTCCCTCAAAGTGTGCGCTACTTACCGCTAAAACGGCGAAAGCAAAAACGGTTTGCTCAATTATTTTCGGATAAAAACGTAGTTTGCTTTTATAATCATCGATTTTTTTTATTACGCTTAATTTAACTGTTCATTAGTAGGTATTTTCGATCAACTTAGCTGTTTTGGTAAAACTTACAAATAAAACTCTATGATTTTTATAATGTAAGCTGCTGCCCGCGACGTCGTTCGCGTTGGAGGTTTTTCCAGTGTAAATTCCGATCCCGTGGAAAATTCCAAAAATCCTTTCTTAGTGCTCCCCTACACACCCCAAGGAACATACATGCCAAATTTCAGCTTCATGCGCCCAGTAGTTTCGGCTGTGCGTTGTCTTTCAGTCAGTCAGTAACGGTAGCGTTTTATATATATTCATAATAAAAGTTATAACTTAAATATATGTATCTACATACCTATATGTAAGTCGAGTGCCAGGAAGTCAATTTCTATCAAAACTATAAAATCGCTAAGACTTCAGATCGACATATAAAATGCAAAGTTTGTGTTTTAGTTGAGAACAATTCCCTCACAAACTGATATCAATAAGGTCGAGCTCGCTCACACGTCACAGATTTATCGTTTTATTTTACGGTCAGATGATCTCTCGGGATTGGGCGTTCGACAAAGTTATATATTGCAGGAAAATCTAGCATACATCAAAGCGAAGCCGTGGCCAACTCATTCGTCTATGAAACGATTACGGAATATGACCAGTTTTTATCTCCAACCAAACCCGCAGCGAAGGACGTTGGCTGCGACGGACGGAACCATCTCAAATCGCACTTTTATGAAACTCCCTAATGACACGTAAAATCCTAAATTGCCAAGATGGAATGGAGTTCCCAAACAAACCCTAATGCGGCACACATTCTATGTATAAGTAAAGATGAAATAACCTCAATTTCACCAACAAGATCCTCGGTAATGTGTTGCGAATGGTACGGGTTGATAAGGAAAAACGGGTAAATAAGGAATCGTGAGAGGCCAGCAGGACCGGATAGGGTCGGCGGGGGCGGGAGCGGGGGGCTCATCCGGCGGATACATCGCAACCGGCCGCTAGCCGCCGGACACCCGATGTATTCCATAGCTATAGGGTCGTCGCCGAGCACTTTTATAAAACATTGAACTTGTACTGTGGCCAATAACTAGTTTTTAAAGCACTCACACGAGCATATTTTTTTTTTTCGACAAAATGCACAGTTGTTGCAAAAGTTTTTATACGTTACGAGCAACAATGTGGCGATTCCTACAGAATCCATACAGTTTCAGTGGAACTACGAACTTTACTGCAGACTCAATTCTTTCCAAACTCGTAAAGGAATTTAATATAGAACAAACTAGCTATTTTCCTACCTATTCAATTTTCTGTAGAAACATTTTTGTGTAATAAAATATGAGAGCAAAGCTTATTTAAAACAAACCTTCAAAGCACTTAAGCTCTCCAGACAAAAGGATCCTTCTTTCACGACTGCAATTATAATAAAATTTTCTTTTTGATCCACAGTCAGACGTAGGGTATAATGAAATTTTGATATCAATTCGCAACCAACGAAATCCCAAGAGATAGTGCTTTCAAAACAACTTTGATTTCCTCCCGGCATAGTCAAAGGAGCTTACCGAGAAAAAGCGACGAAAGAAAGAAAGAAAGAAATAAAAAATGCACAGAAACACGGAGGTCGGAGTTTTTCCTGTCACCGGGCACAAACAATGCCTCCATTGTAGGGCTGTGCCCCCCGCACCCTGCACACCGCCGCGGTCCCGCCGAGGAAACGAGCATCTTTTGTTTCCAAGCCCGCGTCCCGCACGGAAACGAGAGCTTTGAACCCGCGGTCATCTGTTTACATCACGCCAACTAGAAAAAAAGACATCCGATTATTTGTTCTGCAGACTGTACTCCGAATACATGTAGCCATAGGTAGGCAACGGAAGCACAGTCCATTGCTCTCGGGTACTGCTCTCAGCAACGATATTACACTCGGCTTTTCTGCGAAATTTTTATACAAATACTGACTTCTGAGAGCGGCTTTGTGCGTGTGAATGTTGCAGGAACATAATCCTGGAAAAAAAACCAACAATGTTCCACTCCAGAACATTTTTAGCCGTGTTCCGAGACTTATAAAAATCCGTTCAGCCATTATCTGGTCGAGAAAAAGTTACAAACAGGCGGGAAAAATCACATGTACGTTTGATATTAGTATTGATGTAAAGCTAATCTACCACATATAAACATATAGTTTTTCATCAGCAGCAATAAAATGACACATATTTCTTCTCAGTTTTTTCCACTTCCTCGATATCCATAAAACAACCCAACAAACATTTCAGTCATATAAGTAAAAGTTACGCGACTCAAAATCCTATAAACATTGTATTGAAGTAATTTTAGTGTGTAATACAACTTAGTGTCTCTAATTTTTTAACCGACTTCAAAAAAATAGAAGGAAGTTCTCAATTCGTCTTGAACTTTTTTTTTTCTTTCATAACTCGGAGACGGCTGGACCGATTTGAAAAATTCTTTTTGCGTTTGAAAGGGTATACGTTCTAGTTGGTCCCATTGTTACGAAATCAGGATCTGATGATGGGATCCTGGAGAAATCGAGGGAACTCTTGAACCTTGAGCAGTTGCTTCCGAAAAGTACCATTTGGGGAAGTTGAACTGATGATGAAGACCACAGATGGCCACTGAAACTACTCAATAATAAGTATTTCGTGGATTGTGATTCGATTACTTGAGTACGGATGTAAAGCACTTTATGCTCGTCACAATGCATATGGTGTAGAGCTGATGGTGATGTGCCAGGAGAACTCCTCAAAAATTAACGGTTCTGCACCAGGAAAAGCAATATTTTGTAAAAGGTGATAAGTCGATGACATTTTAGCTTTTGTAACTAGATAAATTATAAACCATCCCACTAAAAAGCGTGAAAAATTTTTTTTTGCAAAAAACAGAACCGAGTTCCATATAAAAACACTAGAAAGGTAAAAATTACTTTATTTTCGGAAGGCGGTGTCAAAAAAAAATAAAAGAAAATACAAAACAAATGACACCGACTACCGAAATCAAAGTTATTTTTACCTTTGTAGTGTTTTTATATGGAAGTCGGTTCTATTTTTTGCAAAAAAAAAATTTATACAACATGTATTCGTATATAGCCATCTTATAAACTTCTATACGACTGTTATATAAAACCATTACACAACTTTCAGTAGTGTAACCAGTGCTGTCGTCTTAGTAACGTCTATACGACTAACACCAACATTAAACATATAAGAGTCGCGAGATCTACTTTTATCTGACCATCGTGTAAGAATGATAAATTGCACTCTTATACGATTTTAAGTCAATCGCATTAGAGTCGCGAGATCTACTTCTACATGACGATCGTAAAAGGGTGATAAGCTGCACTATTATACGATTTTAAATCAATGAGAAGACTTTTATGCTACTATTAAATGACTGGAATAATAAAAAAGAATATTTCTACATGACAAGTCAATTGTAATCAAACTGGAGTTGGTTACGCACAAAATTTAATTTTGGATTCAAGAGAATTGAGTTCGATGCAGAATGGGTCTAAACAATATTACATTGCTCAAAGAGCAGTAAAAGGTGTAAATAAATTAAAGAAATAGATTAGTTGGTTTTATTTATTGAAAACAAAAATACAATCATAAGTGTATAATATATAATTTTAAATATAATTCCTTAGTCACTGTAAAATGTGTAGGTTTGGTTTCGCCGCTTGATAGACCGAAACGATGATCTGCA
The DNA here is from genome assembly GCA_943138885.2 of Tholera decimalis. NCBI lineage: Eukaryota > Metazoa > Arthropoda > Insecta > Lepidoptera > Noctuidae > Tholera > Tholera decimalis. The sequence goes on from OW964565.2 coordinate 20,016,349, forward strand.
CGTATAAAGTGTGTAGATATGGCTATCTCAAATGCATACGTATAAATATGTTAAAATCTGATTTGGCTAAAAACTTATTACTGTAAATACATAACTAGTTTGATTATGTATTTAAAATGGATTTTTACATGAAATTCACTTTAAATGAACCCTAATTTAGTTAATATGGCTGATAATTATAGACAATACGTGCACGGAATGACAAGTCCGTTAGATGTTATATTACGGTTGTGTGCTAAATATTATATAACCCTAAGTCGTATAAAGGTAACTGCTAATTCGTTCGTTAAAATACAGGTACAAAATATTGCATAATTTCAAGAATTTATAAAGCGCTTTCATTATATTTTTTTTTATCAAAAATAGGTTCGCGTTTGACCACCATCTCACCTGATGGTAAGTGATGATGTGGTCGAAGATGGAGCACGCTTACCTAAAAGTAACCTATTCACTCTTGACTTAAAGACTCCTAGGTTATAGCTATCGGGAAACACAGACTCCGGCAGGGAATTCCACTCCATAGCCGTACGCACAATGAAGGTATTCCCAAAACGTTTTGTGCGTATAGGTGGGATGTCCACCATGTAACGATGGCGCTTCGCCGTTTGTCTCGTAGTCCGATGATGGAACGGGCTTGGTGGAATTAGATTGTGTAATTCCATCGCACACTCCCTGAAATGTAACCGATAGAAAACCGATAGACTTGCAACTCGTCGTCGATGTTCAAGGCTCTGGAGCTTTGACTCGAAAACTAGCGCATATTACTCGATAACATTAAAATCCCAACAGATTAATGTACTTGAACATGAGTTTCGAGGATGAAATAATGAATTATAAAATGACTGTACTCGCCTTTCAATTATAAACATTCTAACAAAGTAAAATTTGTCCGGTTTTAAAGTTTTAAGTTCACTATACATTAATATCATCACTTTACATCAAAATCTCATATAAAAGTTGTGATGACCACTGGTTATTCGATAAAATGCCGTAAAGCAGCGGTAATAACATCATTATGTAATCATAACTCGACTAAAGGTGAATCTCACAACATCTATACGACCACTACACGACCATATAGTGATTTGTATTACGACAATGATTCATATAAAATGGGTCTTTTCTCAGTCGTGTCAACGTGATACCGACGTATAGACGACCAGCGTATAGAACTTAAAGTTAAAATCGGCACGTTGTGGCGACCTATCCAATGTTTGTTGGGAAGAAGTTGTAAATATTTATTTTCACTAATAGTATCGAAATCTCCTCACGAAAAAGTTGACACAGTTTTAAATTCATCCAATTCAATTAATAAATAATATGAACTGTGCAGCCTCGCTATGTAATAATTTGAAATAAATAAAGGTTGGTTTCCGGCGGGTAATGTACTCACAACTCGCTCTGAGAGGGCGAATAATAAATTAATTTTTTCCTCGGTCCACTCATTTAGATATAAATATAACATATGATAAAAAAATATATAAATATATAATATGAATATAACACGTTTGAAGTTGAACTTCATCTGAGAGTTTTATTGTTTTTTATTCAGAATCAATTTAGTACTTGCCTTTGATGGCGATGCAGATATTTATATTGGTTAAAATTTTGTTATTATAAATAAGATTTTGAAAACATCTATTTATGAAGTCTTGTGAGCTGACTATGTTCTATCTATTAATTTAAGTAAATATATATAGATACGGTCATTTCTCACCTAATTTAACGTTTTCTGTTGTATGTAATCAAATGGTGCATCATATGTGGTAGCGATCACCACTCCTGAACTTTTCAGCCTCATTGAATATCTATTCAGCTATGCTAGCTGTGTGAAAAACAATTTAGACCGCCTGCGGATATCTTCATTTCTAATTCAATAACGCCAAGGATGCCAAAGATTTTCCATTGCTCTTAGGGTGACTTTAAACTTATATATTATGAAGTGCATTGTGAGTGACAAATCTTCAGTTCCACATGCCGTCTTGTTATTCTGTGCAATGTCGGACGAGCAGGTACTGCGAAGGTTCCTGAACGCCGCCCAGCGATTTGAGTCTGGTGATTGACTTCAATATCCACTATATAGTCTTCACTGAAATGTATTTAAGGGTGGGCACCAAACGGACAATAAGAGATTTCCACAAAATGTCTGCTGTTCTTAAAAAAAATCTTGTATTAAAATCAAAGAATTGCGAACATAAAACGATAATTATATCACTATCTTATACACTAAGACTTTCTTAAGATTATCCTCACTTCATTGCCAAATCAAATATAAAACTAATATCTCCAGACCTTTTTTCTTCTGGATTGGAAAATCATCGAATGACTTCTCACGCTCTGGGTTAAGTGGAAGGGTGTGTCAGACTTCTACTGAATAGAAATCCACCCTGTTCCTTCAGCTGCCCTTAAGTTCCGGAGCCGCGGCATCCTGTTCGAACATTTCCGCAACCCCGGCAGGCAATGGCCTTATGAGGCCCCGTCACTATTGCTGAGAGCTCTTTCAGGCGTGCGTGGAACACGACGCGCCGCTGACCCGGGCCTGGTCCATACCGGACGGTGAGCTACCCCTGCTCGCCGTCCGAAAGCCCGCGCCTACGGTGGCCGGAGATCGGCTCGCGATCCCCGACGCCCGGGGCGTCTCCCGTGGCGGCTGGAGTGTGAGGAAGAAAGTTGTCTCTCCCTCACGCGTTCGGCCTCCTCCTTAGCTAGCATGACTGCTTCGCAGAAGGAAGTGACTGCACTCCATACCCTCTCGCTCCGCACCATGGTCCGAACCAATGCCGGGCGCGAGTGGTCGCCGCCGTCGATCGCCTCCACCAGGACACGGCGGTGCTCTGCCCAAGCAGGGCACACCTCCACTGTAAATATCTCCAGACCTAGTGCCTAAATTAACTTGTCAGAAGCTATTACACCTAGCAGTTCTACTGTGATAGATCAAATTGTTTCAGCGGGAAATGATGTGGTGTAGCTCTACCAGTATAAACGACGCGAATTTCCCGTGCAGCCCGTTCTTTTATTGCATCCCTAAATTGGATTTTCGCCGCGCCATACATATTTCGGCCAACAACTGTATTTCATATTTCACTCAATTTTGTAAAGCTGAATTTATCCGTGGTAATTTTTAAAGCTCAAATTCAAGTCAGTAACTGTTTTGGTGTTGATGTTATTTTATTACGTACGATCTAAATTTCTATCTAGCGACTTTTTTAAGGTATTTTTTAGAATCAAAATGGGAACCCCACGGGAAACCTGAGATAAAATGTTTATATATTGCCTCATAGCCTCCGCTATCTTCCAGTGAAAGTAGTATTACAATCAGTCCAGCCTTTCCAGAGTTTAGCCCGGACAAACAAAAGAACAGATACGCAGACATTACAAGATTTTTTTGTGTTTTAGTATCGTATAGTTATTTATACGATACTAAAACACAAAAAAAATCTTCGAGAAATACAGAAACACTAATTTTATTTAAGTTAATTATTAATAATCTTATTAATATCATAAATGGATGTTTGTTACTCTTTCACGTAAAAACTACTAAACGGATCTGAATGATATTCAGCAAGTAGATAGTTGATATCCTGGAATAACACATAAGCTATTTTTTATCCCAAAATTCCCATGGAATCGGGATTTACGCGGTTAAACCTCCCACGCAAACGAAGTCGTGGGCAGAAGGTAGTTTGTGATATGCAAAGTTAGTATTTTCTGAGAACAAACTTTGTGTAACAATGGGAAAACAATCGTAGTAGTAGTAATAATATTAGTAGTAGTAATACATAGTATTATTAGTAATACATAGTAGATGACTGCTTCGCGGGCGAATCGCCGTATGTATGCTTCACAGCGCGGTCAACATGGCGGCACTTGATGGCCAAACTTAAAGGCCGAAGGCGGAGCTAAGCTAAGACCAAAATAATCATAGCATAACTAGCAGTGCAGATATTGTGGACCTACGCTGGTACAGTACTTCACTATTTACAATACGAGTCATTTATATTTATTTATTTAAACTTTATCCTGTCTATTAAATCCAAAGCTGTAGGCCATGATAACATCAGTCGTGGTATGGTTACCTTGATCCTTGACTGTCTTCTCCCGCCAATTACCCATATCATCAACTTTCCTTAGATTCCGGGCAATTTCCGTCCTTATGGCGAATGGCCTATGTCCGTCCACTTCCTAAAATATCGAATCCTTCCCTGTCTAATCATTTTCGACCTATATCCATTCTCCCTTTCCTGTCAAAAGTGCTCGAGGTCTGTGTTCACAAACAGTTTTCTGCATTTGTTTACCGCAATAACCTTGTAAGCCCATTCCAGTCTGGATTTAGACCCGGGCACAGTACATCCTCTGCTCTTCTTAAAGTGACTGATGACATAAGAGAAGCTATGGAGGATACTAAAGTTACTGTATTAGTATTAATTGATTTCTCCAATGCCTTTAACGCGGTCAGTCACGATATACTCCTTGCTATCCTCTCCCATCTTATGGTTTCTTCCGAGGCGCTGGAATGGTTCTCTTCTTATCTTCGGGGACGTCAGCAGTCAGAACGCGTTGATGAGAGATCTTCGAGTTTCTCCATTATTATTCTCTGTCTTCATTAACTTTATTACTCACTGTCTTCGGTATTCGTATCATCTTTATGCCGATGATCTTCAATTATATACAGCTGTGCGGGTAGAAAGTTTGTCATACGCTATAGGGGATGTAAACCGGGATTTGGAGGCTATCAATGACTGGTCTGATAGATTTGGAGTGTCAGTAAATCCCTCAAAATGTCAGGCCATCGTTATTGGTAGTTCACGTATGATGGGTAGAGTGGCGGCTAGATTGACACCATTAATAAAAATAATAGGAGGTAGAGAGATCTCCACCTCCTATTATTTTTATAAATGGTGTCGTCATTCACATTAGCCCCAGCGTAAAAGATCTCGGTTTGCATCTTGACTCGACACTTGGCTGGCAAAGTCAAGTATCTAGTGTCAGCCAAAGGGCCAATGGCAATTTGCGTTCCTTGTATCGTCTGAGGAACTTTTTGCCTGTTAAGACAAAGACTATGCTTGTGCAGACTTTAATTTTCCCTTTGATTAACGATGGTGACGTGTGCTTCTATGACCTGAATGCGGTCTTGCTGGATAAGCTTGACCGTATTCTTAATAACTGCATTTGGTTCATATTTAATTTAAGGAAATATGACCATATCTCAAGTTTCAAGACCGAGCTTAAATGGATGACCATTCGTCAGAGGAGAAGTTTGCGCGCTTTGACAACGCTTTGCTCACTACTCAACTCTCCCAGCCCACCTTCTTATCTAATGTCTCACTTTCAATTTTTATGTTCTTCACACAATAAGAATCTACGTTTATCCAATAATCTTCTCTTACTCTGTTCTTCTCATACTTCTGATCAGGACGGCTGAAAATTGCTACGCATTTAAAAAGAAATTGCGGATCCACTTTCTTCACCAATAAGCAGAATTTCCATATTTAATTTTCATTTGCTTCTTAAGTATATATGTATGTATTTATATAAGTATTTATTCATAAGTATATATTATTTATGTAGAGATTTCTATTTTATGATATTTCGATTTTATGATATTAGGTTTTTTTGTGTTATCACTATTATTAAAATTATTTTTCCAATATAATTTTCACGTACATATTGCACCTTCCACTCTATCTCTTCACCACTCATGGTTGCCTGGTAGAGAATGCCTATGGCATTAAGTTCGCCTTTGTACCTATATGCATAAAGTGTAAATAAATAAATAAATGGCGTTACATGAGCGGACATAATGCAGCAAGGCATTCTCTAACAGTCAACCTTTGAGTTAAAAAAAAACACATTGTCGTAGGTGTACGAGAAAATGGAATGAAATAATATACAAAATACTAATACAATACATGTCGATCCCCCCAAGCAAGAACTCGGTAATGTACCATTATGGGCTTTAAAGTGTTATATCAAATTTGGCATCTATGGACTTGAATACACCTTAGCAATTTTTTTCAGATTTTTCCTAATGATATTTACAAAGATGTTATGACACACATGATATTTTATGTATATAATTTTAGGTATTTTCTTTTTCTTAAATAACTTGGTTTTTAATTAAAGGAATTTCATATCAATGACACAGTTACATTTCGCAAAAGAAATAGCTTTAATTTAATACATCAATGACTTCATTAGTCGCACTAGTTGAAAACATATTTGATAAAATTAGTAAATCTTTGCTCCTGTAAAATTTTCATTTTTCGATTACCGAATTATTGCTTGGGAGCGTCGATGTATATATGCTAAAATAATAAACTAATAAATACGGTGCTTTATAATAATCTTTCTCATTAAGAGAGCTCATAATAATTATGACCAAGACCAAACTAAGATTAATAGTTCCTTATGCAAACACACTAAGAAAGCTCTTAGCAAAGCCATTTTTTGAACCTGAGGCACCTACTTGCACTTGAATTGAACTGCACACCTGAACATAAATTAATTGTTTTAGTTAACTTGTGTAGTAGAATAGAACACATCAATCTATTTTATATTAGGCTAGTTTAGTTTAAACATAGTCTTTTTTACATAACTTTGTATTTATCTGTGAGGGCTTGTAATAAGCAACTTAGTTTTTATATATTATTGTTATAATGTTATCAGTCTGTAAGCCTCCTTAAGTTGAGAAAAGGCTAAGCTGATGCAATTACTACTATAGTTTTTATTTCAATAATACAATATGTAACAAAAACCCTGTCCAATCCAATAAAGGCGTATTCCTGGTTCAACATACGTACTAGAAAACAATGTTTAAAATGTAGATAGATAGATAGATAGAATATACTTTATTGTACACCAATAATTGAATCACACTTAAATAACAATATTGTAAAAAATTGGTTACAATGGCGGTCTTATCGCTGAGAGCGATATCTTCCAGACAACCTTTGGAAGGACTTTATGAGCTTTAATTAAAATGGGGAGGGCTATATTAGTGTACTACTGTACAAATATTCATTAATAACGGAAAAACAAATTAAAATAAAATAAATAAATATATTATGTGTTCTTTAACATCGTGTGGAGAAAGCAAAGGAATAATCATAAGTTTGAAATAAAATGATTGGCAACCGAGCTTTTAAAAACAGCAAGTGACTGAGCTTGTCTTACTGACACCGGCAATCCATTCCACAACCGAATGGCCTGCACCGTAAATGACTGGACGTAAAATTTTGTGGAATGCGTAGGCATCAAAAGTCTCAAATTCTCTGATGATCTCAAATCTCTAACATGTGTGTCATGAAGGAACTTAAAACGTTCTTTGAGGTAAAAGGGAGTCGTTGGATTGAAAAGAATACTGTAGAGTAATGATAAAATATGTGCATTCCGGCTAAGGCGAATAGGCAGCCACTTGAGTTTAGTGCGAAACTCAGAAACATGATCATATTTGCGCAATCCAAATATGAATCTGATACAAAAATGTAATTAATAAAAACCAAAACCTATTGATATTTTTTTTTTTTTATAATCCATGCGAAATTTAACACTGGATATGGGAAATTTTCATAAGTTGACAACACTCCACCCGCTCAGGTGGCTTCTTTGACATAAAACTGTAAGTAGTAACATGTGAACGTCGAGCGATCAGTGTTGCCTTTGATCAGTTTTTATTTTTTATTTAAATTTATTTATATTCAATGGGGAAAAATAATAATCTCAAACCCATTAAATGGCTACGTATATGTGTACGTAGTACGATACCGAATAATACTCTTAAGGATCGGACAGGGTTTTTGTTACATGCTGTACATTAGACACTGACTGACGCTTATTATAAGCGTCAGTCAGTGTCTAATTCTGTACGTTGTGTAGGTAGATGCACAGACTTATTTTGAATATAATCTCTGCTCCATTTTTTTACAAGCCTCAAAAAAATTACAATTTTCGGTAAAATTGTCGGCGCATAAAACTCGACTATTATGAGATTCATTACAACTTTACTTAAATAAAGGTCGTAGAATTAATAGCTATATTACAAGCATTTTTAAGTTAATTGAAATAAATAGATTCAATGTCTCGTATATTTCTATTCTAGTCTTGTGACTTCTACTAACATTAACCATAATAAACTCAACAAATAAATACACGTACAAAACTATCTACTAAAGAGCAAAACAGTGTTCTTAAGAAAGTAACTCGTGATGTATCGTTTTGTTCCCGCGAAACTGTTGTAGAGTTAGGTACTGTAAATCCCTAGTGTTATATCAAATGAACTAGAAACCGTGTTGACTAACTAATTTGGCTAGTGATCATCGGGCCCTGTTTACTAAGCATGCAGTTCTGCACATTGTCCTTATACGAACCAAGCATCGTGAAAGTACGCGTAAATTATTTACCATAATGTATTTTAATAGCGCTATTCTCGATCGGTTTTTCCGAACAAATCATGCACGATGATCGCGTATTCTTGCAGTAATCTATTTCAACTAGGATACATCTACCTACCAAGTTTCACATATATTTTTTTTACATACATATACATTACATACGGACGGACAGACAGACATGATGAAACTATAAGGGTTCAGTTTTTTGCCAAATTTTGATTTCCTACCCAATGGTTTGATAGAAAAAAATGAAAGAGCAAAGTGCATATTTTTAAACTTTCTCATTGTATATTTTATTAGTATTACGGTAATAAAAATCATAATCCTTCATGTCATGAAATCCTTGTGTTGAACCCTTTAATTTGATTGTGAATATGATTTTTTTTCACTAATTACAATGGCGTCGCACAGCCGCCATCTTTGATTTTTTTAACGTCACCTATCTAAGAATACTTGGTCAGCTAAAACAAATCTAACGATACCTCAATTATATAAATACGTATAGAAAGCTAGAATATTACATAAATACATACAAGATATGCGCGAAAAACATAACCCTTTGTTCGGTCCCATACGTGTATTTTGAACGCACCTTTTGGTATGGCAATTATCTATGGTCTTTGATTTGACACTTGACATAACTTGACACTTGACATTTAACCTTACTTCCTGTTGGAAAAGCGTCCGCCTTTGGGACTTTTGATTTTATTGATTGTAATTGGAAATCGAATTGAATCTCAGATGCTATTGATAGATTGGTAGTGATTAGTGATTAATTGAAATCTAGAATCCTGAATTGAGTAACAACCTGGGATATTTTGAACAATAACGCCGAATGAAGTCAGGCTGACTGACGCGCGAACTTTGTTGCAAGTAATTGTGAATTGGTGCTAAATTACGGCCTGTGGCAAGTTGAATGCTGTCTGGACCACGCCACCTGAGGATCGGCTTCTTGCGACCGTCCATCAACACTCGACCACATTACACGTTTCAATTACTCATTACATTCTTACACACATATCACACGGACGTGAACAGAGGAAGTTCGACGCTTGTCGTCTCCAGCTCAGAGGGTAAGTCTAGGCTATAAGCTTAATCATTGTACTGAGACCTAAGAGCCTATTGTTTGAAAAGCAACGTAGTTAGTATATATATATACTCTCATATCTCTTCTATATCTTCACAATCTTTCGCGTTTATAATATTAAGTCATATTTCTCATAAATGTCCAAGAGTTAATTCTAGTGCAATAAAAGCAATTTCTTTCTCACATTTCAGGTAAAAAACTTAGACGAGGACGGCATGGACTTGCTACAACAAATGTTAGTGTACGACCCAGTGAAGCGCATCTCTGCGAAAGACGTGCGGCGACACCGCTACTTCCGCGACGTCAAGTTACCGTCTGGCCTCGCCTGCACAACGCATAGCGAACATTCCCGCGAAAGCCACTGCAGCGCGCTGGCCGTATAGTAACCCCACTCACCTTAAAAGATTACTGTATGACATCGGTTACAGTGTGCAGTTTGGCACTTTAACACAGAACACCGTCCTACAAATCAGGACGAATGTTACACATCAGTCACGTCACCAAAAATTTGCCTTCAATCACCGATTGTATGTGAATGACTGTTCGCACGAGTCGTGATGTAATAATAATAATAATTTAATAATATTTTTGTCCATTTAGTCCAAAACATAAATGTGTGTATAAGTTCTCAAAGGGTAGGCTCCACGTATCGTGGACTGTTCGGCATACCAGTTACCGTTGGCTGGCTTGGTGTGGAACACCCTTCCTTTACAGTCGAGTAGAAAGAGTAATTAACAACTGCTTTATAATTATATATTTTTATAGATTTCGAATGACCCTGCATTTGTTTTGTCCAGGTCTCAATGGTAAGCGATAGATGAGGTCTATAAACACAAGTCAGATCGTTTTCTAAGTAAAGCAACGTTGCTTTGGTTGGTTTAATCACGGAATAGATGAATAAGGTTGGAATGGCAATTTGGGCGTGGCGAGCGCGCCACATTTATGATACGACAATCATAGCGCGACCGATTAATTCATTCACCGCGTTTAGTGCGCTTCGGATTACTTCGGAACACAGAGCTCTGCTTTAAAATGCCGTGTTGTGCAATTATAACCTGTAAAACAAAAAATCAGACCGCAAGTATAGGAGCGAGGAGGTATATCTTTCCATCAGTAAGTCAAAAATAACATTTAAATACAATTTTATTTGTAAAAAACATAAAAATATTGTGATCACTATGAAATTCCGAACATTAACAACATTATTGCAACAAGTTACAAAAAGTATACATTGCCCGTTGTGTACTCGCTTAATCAAGGCAATGACCAAGTCTGCTTACAATGTACTGCATGCGCCACACTTCAACCATTGACGTTTTGTCCTTTGCCCTGATTGGTGCACGGCGCATGTTTATCAACAGTGAGGTACAATCAGTAGCAAGCTCTCGATTTAAGTGTGTGTAATTTATTTGTGTGCATAATTCGCATACGTAACGAGCCTCTTACTTGTAGTAGAGCTAAAGAGTGGGGAGACAAGCGGCGACATGCGTTCTCATACAAATCAGGAACTATTTCCTTTCTAACCACTTTTATCTGTTCTGTGGGTTCAATGGGTAACTGAACATCTAAACAAATCGATTCCTTCATGCCTCGGTAAACACGCCAAACCATTGGATCCGGCTGCCATTTGTATATCTTTTACAATCATTACGCTGCGGTACTTAAACATCGAAAAACCTGGCACCAATCTTGCTGAAAGGTATCCTGTTACCCAGTTACTGAGTTGTAGAGGTCGGGTAGACAAAAACCATCGAAAGACTTCTGCCGCTCAGGGTGGAAAGTATCCCTTACGTTCCACCCCAGACTTCTACTGAGTAAAAACTTACCCTGTTACTTCAGCTACTCTTGCGTTCCGTTGCCGCGGGGTCTCGTTAGAACATTCTCGCTAGCTCGGTAGGTTAGTACCTTAGAGATCACAAATTATACGTGCTCACACTACTAACCCATGAGAAGCTACAGGCATGATGTTATATTTTTGTTGTACTAGTGGGCTGTCACTAAACAGTTATCTTTCCATTAGTGAGGCGCTCGGCGAAGGCCATCTACTTAAACGGGATGAATGGTACACTGACACGGATGGTAGGATACTGGATGAGGTCATAATACCACGCCACTTAACTTTCAACTTAAGTATCGTTGACTCGTCGACCTTTGTTGCCCGCAATTTAGTACGCAAGATTTTTCCTATCTACTACTAAGTAATGTTACGCCAGTCGCTTAGATAAGTACCCCGAGAAACATCGATAGACTTATAGAACGCTCGGAACACTAACGCCACTTGGTGGCCAGTAGCAGTATTGAGTAAGTCGAGAAGCTTCTGGAACATTCTTGCCAGTATTGGCAGTGTGTCGATTGTACTTGATCTTTCTAGAACACATGCACCGCGGTATAAATAGCTCGCAAAGGAACGCAGAGAGTCAGTCTTTTTAGAAGATACGAGGCGATATCATCGAAACTCTACAAGTGAATTACGGTACGATTTAAGTGATAAGTATTGTACTACGAATAACTGTGTTAATTTTTATTTTGTGTTTATTTAATTAAAGTGTTAATTTTGGTTTAATTGGTGTAAATTCTTTCTATCCTAGAACCCTAGCTCGTAACAGTAACTACCATCCCCGATTTCCAAACACTTAAGTTTTTTTTGTACTAATAATGTTTATGATATGGTCGAAGATGAAGCATGCCTACTCAGATGTAACCTATTCACTCTTACCTTAAAGACCCCCGGGTTATAGCTATAGAGAGCCAGAGGTTATAGATGTCAGGAAATACAGACTCCGGCAGATAATTTTACTTTTTAGCTGCACGCACAACAAAAGTATTCCCAAAACGTTTAGTTTAGTTTATGTTGGGCATCCCAACCATACGCTGGTTGGGATGCCCACCATGCAACGAAGATGGTGGACTAATTTTTGAAAATAAATATTTTATGTTTGACGCCGCATCTTCAACAACCACAATGGCAAATTTCATCAAAAACGGTTCAACAGTTTAGCGGTTTAGCTGTGTGATGGATTAATTATTTTTGTAATTATGCAGTAGGTAATGTAAATCTCAAGTTATTTTATCAAGCACTTATATTCATGTGACTTTAAAGCGACACCCTATTAAATGCACCCTTTTATTAATTTTCTTCGAATTGCTCGCCTTTCCTTTGACGCGTACAGTTTTCAACAAGTGCCCAACGTTCCGTCGAGGTCAAATTTATAACGCTTGTCACAAGGCGAGTTGGTATCTGGGACATTTATAAAATCTAAGATTAAGAGGTCTTGAACTGATCGCAAACTGCACTATAACTGTCTATGTTATATTAAAAACGCAAGCGTTTACAAAGTCTAGATTGGTATGCGCTGTATAAATGAATATGAAACAAAGACTTTCGTCCAAATTCGTCGATACAGTCGGCGCAGTGATTGAGGGATTGGCTGCTCCATTGCTCGTCGTGGGTTCGTTTACCTCACCGGAACAAATGTTTGTATGGGCTACAAATTGGTTTACCTAGTCGGGTGTTTATAAAGAAGCACACACATTAAAAAAAGAAAATATTTTTTTATATTAAAAAAAGTAACAACATTTTGGTATCAAGTGAATGCGATTGATAGCATTCAATTAATCATATACCCATTTTCTCAAACCCAGTTATATAAGAAACAAAGGAATTCTCCATTTTTTTTTGGGTAGCGGTTAAATAATAAATACTTTGTATACTTATTTACTGACTAAATAGAAAGTAACCACAATAGATTACTTATATTCCGTGAAACGGAAATATAATATCAGACCCTCTGTTCCATTGTGTAAGAGTCGTTTATTGAAGTTGAGGCCAACGTCAAATATGATTACATTTCTGTCCTCTCGTATTAAATGAGCTGACTATTTGAATAACTTAGCATATAGATAGTTGAAACAAGACCTCGTTATTGAGATTGAGACCAAAAAATGATGGATGTTAAACCTACTACTATATTACGTAAAGAAGAAATGTTCTTAATTCACTAAAATACATATATATTATAAGTTACAGTTACATGCCAAGCTTAATAATAGATTTTTAAATTAACACAACAATTAGATATACTGTTTTACTTAATCTATTCTATATTTATGTTACTACACATGTAACCCACACCATTGTCCACGAAATCACAAAAAAAAATATTAAAAGAAAACAGACATATAGTTAGCATCACAAATGATAATTAAAAAGAACGATAAAAAGATTATACATACTTATGAAGTTAGTATCTCTATTGCTCTTGCCTTAAAACTATGTTTAGAAAAAGTAAATATGTCAAGCTCCATGAAGTAAGTGTTATATGTATTAACAAGGCGACGAAGAGGCACGCGCACCACGGCATTAGACTTACACGAATTTGTATGGAATAATCGACCCCACGACACATGACAGATCTGGGTACTATATAATGTAAACTATTTAACAATGGAATGCAGTCGAATCAGTTATTACACATTCCATGCAGCGTCATTACACCCAGTAGAAATCTTCTAGATTCCAGACTAAGAATATTTATAATTCAACATTTATAATTCATAGTTCGTAAATACTTTTTCTGAACAATTTATAGCCTGTCTTTGTACTTATCATATAGGGGATCCCAAATTTGGACGGCGTATTCTAATTGCGAACGAATCAGAGTTTTATATAACGTTAAGAATGTAGAGGGTCGTACAAAGTTACTTGAAAATCTCATCACTAGTACATACATCTGAAATGCTTTTTTACAATATTGTCAATATAAATATCAAAATGCAGACGAGAGTCAAGCGTAACACCCAAGTCGCGGACAAATTGAACTTCTTTAAGTCTCGTATTATTTATTGAGTAATTAAATTTTATCTGATTTATATTATTTAGTAAAAGATATTGTGTAACATTTAGGAAGGCTGAGGAAGAGTTTATTTTTGAGGCAGTATTCATAAAATCTATCAAGGTCCTGTTGTAAATAATGGCAGTCACGAATGTTTATACAGGTAGTATAAATTTTCATATCGTCTGCATACATTAAGAAATTTGTATTGAACAAACATTGTTTTGTGTCATTGATGAACAATACAAAAAGAAAAGGGCCTAATACTGATCCCTGAGGTACCCCAAGATTCGGGCTAAAATGTAGCCAATGTGTTATTCCAGGATGTCAACTATCTACATACCAATTTTCATTCAGAATCGATCAGTAGTTTTTGCGTGAAAGAGAAACAAAGATCCATACGTCTATACATCCATTCTCATAAACTTTCGCATTTATATGTATAAGTATTAGTAAGATGTACCAATTCATTTTTTTAATATCTATTTTAAGGGCTTTATTGCTGAACTATAACGTCGCTCTGTAGTACCAATTGAATAAAACATAATTAGCTTATAACATTCCCGCTGTTCGGACCCACTCTCTGAGAGAGAATTGGCCATAATTTGGCGCGCGTGAACAATGTGGGTTGGTGGATCAAGTTGGCGGACCTAGTAAATATTCATCACATCATCATCACCTTAGCCTTTTCCCAACTGTATTATTATACAACGTGTAATGGAAACCCCATATCTATCCAAAAGGGCTGAAGACAACATCTGGTATGGAGTCTCTATGCACAGTTTCAGCACAAAATAACTGACTCAAAGAATTGATACCAAATTATTGGTTTCATATATTTCTTGAATACCAATCATAACAAACGTGTCACAGCACTACGAGGGTCAATAACTTTCCACGTCACTTGCCAATAACACGATAATTCTTTTCGTTCTTCTTAATTTGAAAAACTCGGTCTCTGGTATCAGTGTATTGGAATTTGTAATAAGTTCTACACACGTAGACTTAGGATTACAAAACCCTTGCCATATCGTTTGTTATCATCCAAAGAAGCAATGCACTTGGTATGTATATACCCTTTAAATTACACGTTGTATAATAGCCTAATGGATAAGGTGTCGGACTTGTGATCGAGAGGTCACGAGTTCAAACCCCACCCATTACAATATTGCCGTGACCCCCCAGTAACCCACTCCAGACACAAGCATATTTAGCTTAGTTGGACGGGTTAACAAGATTGCTAGTAATGTGAATTCTACCCAAATTGCTAGTTAGAATTTAATAATTAAATATTAAATAATATATAATAATTAAATATTAAAAAAAAAAATTGGGGTTGGCTTCCAGTGCTAACTGAATGCAGCTGACTGTAGTGTTTTACATGGGGCGAATACCTATCTTGGATCACGTATATAGTAAAAATTAAAATAAGCATTATAATTCAGCCATGTTTAGCAAAATGGCAAAGCGACTGGATTTTGTGCTGTAAGGCAGGGGCGTGCGCTCCTTGAAAGCATAAATGCAGTGCTTTACTTGCCATTCACAGATATTTTAATAAAACGTTCGAACGTTTTAGATGAGTTTAATTAATAGTAAATAAATGAATAAACAAAATATAATAACTTAAAAACGCCTAATATTTTATAAATAGCACCTGTTTGCAAGCACACAAACATTGTTTACCAGGCGCTGCGAATTAATGTACCTAATTCCCAAGTCATGCGGCGGATTCACGCAGGAAAATTGTTCGCATATGTGAAGTAATTTTACTGTCCGTACAAGTTCGGAAACGCACACACCCATGAATGTCTAAAGCCGGCCGTCCTGCCGCATGATACCACAAACTACATAGAGATACTACGTATGCATGATACAAACGTTCGGAAATGTTCGTTGCGTTCCGAGTAAAAATAATAGACAGAATAGGCTATTTGACTGGTTTCTAAAAACCATCTCATATTATTTATTGCTGTATAAGGACCCTACAAATAATATTTATTTTCATATTTTATAAATACTTGTTTTAAAAAAAAAGCATTACAAAATATAGTGATTATATATTATATAATCACTATATTTTGTAATGCTTTTTTTTAAACGAAATTTTTGTCAGCTTATTAAGCTGTCAAAACCAGCACGCTCCGCTAGGAGTATATGTGATCTGTGGTCACACGTTTGTATATCAACATTGCAGTCAAATCGAGAGTTTTGTCGTTTTATGTACTCAGTCGGGCCATAAGTCCTGTCAAATAGGTAAAATTTCGAATTAAGAATGCAAGCCAAGGAAAATATTATGGGCATTCGAAATTTGAATATTTAAACAAAATAAAAGCAAAGAGTTTCTCGAATTTTGTTCATTTTCTAAAATGGAGTGGACGCGCAAAGAAGACAGAGTCGCAGTAATTGCATTGCATCGTTGCGGTCACGCGCCAACTGAGATTTTTAAACTGCTGAAAAATTTGAAAATTCCACCGAGATTTATTTATCGTACTATCAAATGATTCAGGGAAGATTCAAGATTAGAAGATAAACAAAGGAGCGTTCGACCTCGTACTGTTCGGACTCCAGTGGTCATCAAAGCAGTAAAGGCGCGAATCCAACAAAATCCTGTCCGCAAGCAAAAAATGTTGGCTCTGCAATGCAAGGGTGTTAAATGAAGACCTAGGACTGCGTGCTTATAGAAAAAAACAGCACATCTTCTTAACGCATGGCTGAAGAAAATCAAATTCGAAAGAAGCCGGGTTTTGTTAAGGCGGTACGCGGGAAAAAAATACCGCGAAATACTTTTTTCGGACGAAAAAATTTTTAATGTTGAGGAGACTTTCAACAAACAAAATGATAAAGTGTATGCACCAAACGTTTTGGGAATACCTTCATTGTGCGTACGGCTAAGGAGTGGAATTCCCTGCCGGAGTCTGTGTTTCCCGATAGCTATAACCTAGGAGTCTTTAAGTCAAGAGTGAATAGGTTACTTTTAGGTAAGCGTGCTCCATCTTCGACCACATCATCACTTACCATCAGGTAAGATGGTGGTCAAACGCGAACATATTCTAAATAAAAAAAAAAAAAAACACTCTAGTGAAGAAGCGAGCAGACGTGTGCCACGTGTTCAGCGTTGTCATCATCCTTTGGCATTCATGGTTTGGCTTGGGGTGTCCTATTTGGGTCCAACGGAGGTATTGTTTTGTGAAAAAGGAGTGAAAACCAGTGCCCTCGTATATCAAAACACAGTCCTAACAAACATTGTGGAACCTCTTTCACAAACAATGTTCGAAAACAGGCACTGGGTATTCCAGCAGGATTCTGCGTCGGCTCATAAGGCGAAAAATACCCAAAACTGGCTCAAGACCCGTTGAATCGACTTTATCAGGCACGAAGATTGGACCTCATCCAGTCTAGACTTGAATCCCTTGGATTACAAAATATGGCAGCACTTAGAGGAGAAGGTCTGCGCTAAACCTCATTGCAACTTGGAGTCACTTAAAGCATCCCTGATTAAAGCAGTCGCCGATATTGACATGAACGTCGTGCGTGCTTCGATTGATGACTGGCCTTGCAGATTGAAGGCTTGTATCGAAGCAAAAGGAGGACATTTCGAATAATTTTAATGTGGTTTAAATCTGTATTCTATACCCTTTCATTTGATATATAAATAGTTATAATGCGTAACTCATTGTGTCATTTATTTAACTTTCCATATGTGACAAAACTTATGACCAGACTCATGTAGTTTAATAGAGTTTCTGGCTGTAATTTACTGGAAAAAATGAGTTATAAATGATGTACCAGGTGCACAAATACAACGATAAAGTAATAATAAAGAAAGAGAAGCTATTTATAACCGTTCCAAAAAATGTTAAAGTTCGTTATTACGAACTTTAACATTTTTTTTTTAACTTATTAGTACAACTTGCACGCAGAAATACTAAAGAAATAAAGGATAGTTCGGTAATTTTCGTCTGTCAGGATCATTTTGATGTAAGTAAACATGTTATTATTACTAACAAACATTTTTACAATATAGTTATTCTACTGTTTTAAGGTTAGATAACTGAGATGTTTTTTTTTGTATTATACCTGTTTTTTTTGTATATACAAATATTTCAATATTCAATTATATTTATTACCACTAAATACATCAACATTTATGGCTTTAAAATAACATTTAAAAATATTTCAGATTAAGAAAGATATGGCTATCAATATAATATGGGATAATCATGGTAGATGGAGTTATGCTTACAAAATTTTATTGCCAGGAAGACCGCAGAAAAAAGATGAGTGATGCTAGTACTTCTAGAGATGTATTTGTTAAAAAACAAAGAACCCAACTCATTCAAGAGTGCCAAGACACACTGATGCAGGAAGTGTTAAGTGAACCCGGCTCATCTAGCACCCAACCGACTACAACACCTGTGCAAGAAGTAGTTTTAATGACAACAGGTATGTAGACGTACATCTTTTTCGTCAAAAAAGTTGGCAATCCTAGCCGCATTACCAGTTTCATAATCCTGTGCCCGCCCATGCTGTAAGGTATACAGGTTCGATAATCTTAGTACGTATCAGTTACGATTTTTTAAACACTTTTTTGGTTAAATACATTTATTTTACTCATAAAGAATATTACCTTAAAATCAGAATAATATTCTTTATTACTGCTTCGATATTTGCAAATGAAATTAGTAATATTAAAAAAATATTGCGGATACTCCCTAAAGAATAGTTACGGCATCAATCAAAACTACCTTGCGGTGCCGAGAAAAAGAGCTACGTCACGATGACGTAATGTAGTTAATCATCCAATAGTACCACTTAGGTTTGTAGTTGTCAGTTTTAACTTTTTTGTACATATATCGTAAATATTGTTAGTGATAAAAAATATTATAGTTTTTTTTTCATTTGTTATGATTGAGAATGTATTTTGTTATAAACTTTCTCGTGCTAATTTGTTATAAAATTACATTCCTTGATTGACTTGTTCGATTTCGACGAAGTAAATTATTTATTTATTACGTACTTTATTGATTACTAGCTTTTGCCCGCGACTTCGTCCGCGTGGAATAGTTATTTTGGGCTAATGTTAAATTTAACCCCGATTTTGAAGCATTCTTCATTGGCGCTCCGCTCCTATTGGCCTTAGCGTAATGATACAATATAGCTGTGCCCGCGACTCCGTCAGCGTAAGTTAATGTATTGGTAATATTGTTTAGATCACGTTCACATGAGGCTTAAGTACCTAGAGAACGCTTCGACCGCGAGACGCGTCAAGCGCGGCGACCGATTCTCAAAAATAATCCTTATAGCATGATTCAGTATTCACGCGCGATGGCTTATTATTATAAGCGTATTTCATGTATAACTTTGGTGTTTCTATACCGATTTATATGATTCTTTTTACGGTTTCGTAGCCGAATGGCAAAAAACGGAATCTTTATAGTTTCGACATGTCTGTCCGTCTGTCTGTCTGTCTGTCCGTCCGTCCGTCTGTCACAGCAATTTTATTCCGAAACTATTAGGACTATACATGTGAAACTTGATAGGTAGATGTATTCTGTGAACTGCTTTCCGATTTTGAGAAAAAAATTAAAAAATATTTAAAATAAAGGGGGGCTCCCCATACATGGAACTAAACCTGAAAATATTTTTTTTCATGAAATCGATGCATGTGTGGTATCTATAGACAGTTATTTAAATACGACATCGGGGTTTCTAAGACCACTTTTCCATAAAGTTAATCGTTTAAAAGATATAAGCTTCCAAAGTGGTAAAATGTTTGTGTGGCGGACACAACCTCTAACTTCTATAATAATGGAGTGAAAAATATAAAAAAAAATATATGTCTGTAGATCTTAATATAAACTTTCAACCAAAATTAGTTTGAACGAAATCAGTTCAGCAGTTTTTGAGATACAGCATATTTTCTAAAACCGTAAATATAACTTTGTAATTCATACAAACACTATGAAAAACAAATTTATTCAGCGCAGTTGTAAAAAATGTAAAAAAGCCAGTTTTAAGAAATTTGTAAGGTTTTTTTTTCAAAACAAATTTATTTGGCGCAGTTGTAAAAAATGTAAATAAGCTAGTTTTAAGAAACTTTGTAAGGTTTTTTTTTTTCGTCAAATAAATTTGCATATTATATTATAGATACTACGGAACCCTTCATGGGCGAGTCTGACTCGCACTTGGCCAATTTTTTTATGGAATAGTTAATAATGTTAACTTTTTCAATTAGGGGTGACTGAGAGTGTTATAAACGTAAGAGTAGACAAATATTATAATCAGAAAGCTTCGAACTGCTAAGCTATCGGGAGTTACACGTGTTATTGTGAGTCAACCATAAAAGTTAGACATATGCTGTCGTGGGATATTTTTTATATAATTTTAAGGAGAACATTTCCGTCATGAAATGATTTATGTAGCTTTAACCATTAAGGTTGCACACGCGACGGAAGCTTGAAAAATGGAGTAACTTCTCCCGTTTTCCCAACATTTCCCTTCACTGCTCTGCTCCTATTGATTGTAGCGTGATGAAAATTATACTATAACCTGCTCAGGAGTATGAAAAATAATTGTACCAAGTTTCGTTAAAATCCGTCGAGTAGTTTTTGTTTCTATAACGGTTATACAGACAGACAGACAGACAGACAGACAGACAGACAGACAAAAATTTTACTGATTGCATTTTTGGTATCAGTATCGATCCCTAATGACCCCCTGATAGTTATTTTGTAAATATATTTCATGTACAGAATTTACCTCTCTACAGATTTATTATAAGTATAGAAGATAGTAAGTATAGATAGAAGATATAGATGATCTTTTCTACCACTGCTAAGGTTATGTAATTGGTTTCAACTACTATGCGTTCATATATTTAAGGCTTCAGATATTGTTTCAGCAGTAGTGTGAAAAATTGGCTAAGTGTGAGTCAGACTCGCCCATGAAGGTTTCCGTAGTAACTACGACAAATAATTTTGTTTTTTATAGTGTTTGTATGAATTAAAAAGTTATATTTGCGGTTTTAAAAAATATGCTATATCTCAAAAACTGCTGACCCGATCTCGTTCAAACTAACTTTCATTCAAAGTCTGTGTTTCCCGATAGCTATAACCTAGGAGTCTTTAAGTCAAGAGTGAATAGGTTACTTTTAGGTAAGCGTGCTCCATCTTCGACCACATCATCACTTACCATCAGGTGAGATGCTGGTCAGACGCGAACCTATTTTTAATAAAAAAAAGACATTAACATCTACTGCATTTTTTTTTATTTTTCCGTCCCTTACTATAGAAGTTAGAGGGGGGACATTTTACCACTTTGAAAGCGTATATCTTTTAAACGATCGTCTTTATGAAAAAGTGGTTTCAGAAACTTCAGTGTCATTTTAAAAAACCTGTCTATAGATACCACACACGCATAAAATCATGAAAAAAAAATATTTGCATTT
The DNA here is from genome assembly GCA_943138885.2 of Tholera decimalis. Lineage (NCBI taxonomy): Eukaryota > Metazoa > Arthropoda > Insecta > Lepidoptera > Noctuidae > Tholera > Tholera decimalis. The sequence continues at coordinate 20,038,105 of OW964565.2, forward strand.
TCAGTTCCATGTATAGGGAGGCCCCCTTAATTTTAATATTTATTTATTTTTTCTTATAATTGGAAAGCGGTTCACAGAATACATCTATCTACCAAGTTTCACATGTATAGTCCTAATAGTTTCGGAAAAAAATGGCTGTGACATACGGACGGACAGACATACAGACAGACAGACTTGATGAAACTATAAGGGTTCCGTTTCTTTCCATTCGGCTACGGAACCCTAAAAAGGAATTTATCAGAATGGAAAAAAAGCGAGCGCAAAAGTGATTGGGAAACGTCGAAATGTTTTGTGATCAATTCCATAAATTTTGGTATTGCGACAATCGCATACAGGGTTAGGTAAATCACGCATCGCGTTTGCAGGTACTAAAGTCTAGAGCTTTCTGAAGTCTTCCTGTTTAGAGCTTCAGTCCATACAAGCTCTTAAGTATAATCATTGAGTTTTCTTTAAAAAGTTTTACTAGAACCTTCAATCCCAAAAATTATTGTTCAGATTGTTGAGCTGTTCTTATTATCAAATTATAGTCAAAAGTCGTCTAACATGCAGAATTAGTACCAAATATCAATTTAATACTACTGCATAGCCTTTATTATCAAATCTTCTAAAATGTATGAAATAGTCCTTGTCGTAGCCACTTATATTTTGGCATTATGGCAATCGCTTGAGATGAAATGATATTTTATTTTGATATTCATACGTAATTTTTTTGCAGTTTTACATTAAACTATATTTGGCCAGTGATAGAATGACACGCTGTCTATAGCCTTTCATAGGCCCTATTGCCGTACTGGAAAGGTTATTAAACATTAAAGGGTCTCCTTAATTTCTACGTCAAGTGGGAAACACTTATTCTGAGTAAATTGCCTCAACAACCAAGAGTATATTCAAAATGTTTTTTACGAGTATATTTTATTTATATAAAAATGCTTGTTACAAAAATTATGATAATCACAGCTTGCACTTTAGAATAGGTTATTTCTAAAGCCATACGTTTTCGAAGGTTCGTGAGTTATCTCATCAAATCTCATGTAACACTTTACTATTCAGAGTGGTGCGTGTGTATTGACCACTTTTTCAGCAATTTTGAATGGGTGAGTAACACTTCCCGTAACACAAGGGTTTTTACTTTGGCTCAAGGTCATACAACGTGACAATGTCGCCTGTCTCTTGGGTATATTACAAGCTAACAGGTTGAGATCGTTGTTTTCGTTGCTTTATTTTATTAGTTTTTAACATTAAATAATCTGTACAGAAGTATTATGATGTGATTGAAGTATATGATTTTCAAGGGTTGAGTTGATATCCTTTTATTCATTTTCCAGGAGAGTAAGTTGCTCATATATATTGCCCTTTTCCTCATCCTTTTAGAGCATGGTTTCGTTTGTATTCATTACAAAGTGCTTGAACAAAATATCCGCCATTATTATAATGGCTTTGTCGGTTTCAAACGAAGTTGTCTTCTTACAGGATGAGTAAAGAATATCATTTGAAAATTTATGTTGTAGGATATATTCATGGTGCTTATTATACAATAATTTTGAACGTTTCTGAACATTTTCAACGCCCAACCGACGTAATTAGTTCCTTAAATTTATTCTTCAATTTTTGATCCAAAAAACCATAAAGTGCAACTCTATTTCACTATAAATATTTACATTCTACGTTATGTCTCTAAAATAATAAAATAGTAGTCCACCGGTAAAAATACAGACTCCAACAAGGAATTTAACTCCATAGCTGTACACACAATAGGTGTACCTTTTTTTTTTTTATCGTGGTAAAATTATCAAATAAGTCCACCCACCCGGGCAGGGTGGGAGGGACTGTCAGACTTTTACTGACTAAAATCCACGGTGTTCCTTCAATAACCCTTTACGTACCGGGGTCACGGTAATGGGATGAGTCCCACGACCCCGGCAGGCTTCGGCCCTCTGCAGAGGGGGCCTCGTCATGTTGCTGACGCTCTTTGAGGCGCGCGTGGAACACAACGCGCCGTCGACCCGGGCATGGTCCATTGTCGGACAGCGAGTTGCCCTTTACTCGCTGTCCGCATGCCCGCGCCTACGGTGGCCGGAGATCGTCGGCCGACGTCCGACGCCGTGCGCGCCTACCACTGCGGCTGGGCTGGAGGGAGGACGCCATCCTCTCCCTCACGCGGCCCGCCTCCTCCTTCGCAAGCATGACTGCTTCGCAGAAGGAGGCGACCGCTTCCCACTCCCTCTCGCCCCGCGGCATGGCCTCGACCAATGCCGGGCGCGAGAGGTCTCCGCCTATCGCCGCCGTGAGGACACGTCGGTGCTCTGCCCAGGCGGGGCAGTCTTGCACCGTGTGCTCTACGGTGTCCTCAGGGCGACCAATAGGTGTACCTTTACCAAAACTTTTTGTGCGTATGTGTGGCATGTCCACCTGAAAGCAAATTCTCATACTTAAACTGAGTTCAAATTAAATTAAGTAAAATTAAAGATATATTTCTGGTAGTTAAAAACTGCAAATTTCATAGCGAACACTCCATAAGGCAGTTTTCCCACAGCCGACTACGAACGAGTAGCGAGTAGAGATACCATCTGCAAACGAGTTGGCGAGCAACGAGCAGCGAGTGTGAAGCTTTGATAGCTTTTGTCGTTCAGCGACAAACTAGTTGAGAGTCCAGTCCAGCTGTGTATACAGTGAACGATCGACTATTAACTAATATGTGCATCTCTTTTTTTTTCACAGAAAGTATATCTATTGTACGTTTCTTGTGCGAGAAAATAGTTGATAGTTAGTCGTTTCCTCGCTAGTGGTGGGATAATTGCCTAAAACATGGCACGTGGTCATGTAAAATGAACTCGTGTGACTAAAGTTTCATAGACTTTTTATAATTGTTTCTATTTTCTTTGTTATCATCTTCATTATATTATTTAGGACCAGCGGTTCGGCGACAAGGAGAAGGTGGGTTATAGTTAGTAGTCACCCTCTCAGTTAGATTAACTCGACTCAACTCAAAATATTTTATTTCAAATAGGCCTACATGGGTACTTATAAAACGTCAGAAGTTAGTGCACGGTTCGAAATTGGTCGTTTTCTTTGGAGAAGAACCGGCAAGAAACTCCACAGTTACTCTTTTCACAATATCATTTTTACATAATACAGGTTAATTAGGTATGAAAGGACAGTATAGACCAATTATTACAGCAAAATGGAATTACAAATAAAAAAATAATACATTTTATATTTCAAAAAAATTCGTGACGGGAGTACATTTATGAAACTAATTCGACCTTAATCGGTGCAGTAGATTCGAAACAAATCAACTGTGATAAGCAGATAACAAGACACACGATTGATCCCATAGATAAATGATTTCTGTGATTGATCCTATAAGCATGTCATTATAAGGCGCCTGTCAAGTTAAGCAAGCTAAATTGATTGGACACTTTATAACATACTAGCTTCCGCCCGCGACTTCGCCCGCGTCGAAAAAAAATCCCCCGATTTTGAAACATTCTTCATTAGTGCTCCGCTCCTATTGGTCTTAGCGTGATGATATATAGCCTTCCTCGATAAATGGACTATCTAATACTGAAAGAATTTTTCAAATCAGAACCGTAGTTCCTGAGATTAGCGCGTTCAAGCAAACAAACAAACAAACAAACTCTTCAGCTTTATAATATTAGTATAGATAAGACAATTGGTGATGCACCTTCCTTACATGGTTAACATCCTACCCATACGCACAAAATGTTTTGTAAATACTTTTATTGTGCGTACAGCTAATGAATGGAATTTCCTAACAGAGTCTGTGTTTCTTGGTGGCGGTAAACTGGAGGTCTTTAAGTCAAGAGTGAATAGGTTACTTCTTGGCAAGCGTGCTTTATCTTCGACCATATCATTGCTTCAGGTGAGATGGTGGTCAAACGCCTATCAACAATAAAAAAAACATACGTAACAATAATAAATAAATTTTTATTTTTCAAATTTAAAATTTTTACAGACGTACACAGTATTGGAAACATGTAACATTTTGCTCGGTTAAAACCTCTGGCACTCAAGCTAAGAGTAAACTTGTGTTATGAGTGCCAGGACTCTCTCTTTTGAACAATTTTCAGTAATCAAACAATTACAATGGTAAACATAGGTACTTATTAATCATGCAACACTTTACAGCATACCACTAACCATTTCAATAACAAAATTGCCCACAAACGCGACACATTAAAGCACCCCAATTAAATTTAATAAGCACTTATATCGTTCATACGAAAAGGTGCCAAGATTCTTGACAAACTGAAGCGTGTAACATAATCTTAGCTATTAAGTACAGGCTACAAAAGAGATTAGTGTTTAAGCAGTATTTAACCCAATTAGAACTTGTAGCTACGGTGCAGTGTAAAGATTTCTTTTAGATAAAGTCTGTGTCTAGTCAAAAGAATATATCTAGTATAAAATAGCAGAAAATTTAAATAAAACTTTATCCGTAGATAGCAGCAGCAGGACAAGGCAGGGCCTTTAAAAGTTTTTATATTTTTATAATATCTCAGATCACAATAATTCAGGGTCCATAATTGATTAATTAATGTAGTTTCAAACCTCCGTATGGATAAATATAACTAACCCTTAGAAAATCACTTACACCATACACAAACACACGGTTTGACTATGTGTTGATTTAGAGAACAAATTAACAAATAAAGATGAAGTATTTTCAAACTCCACCTTGTTATGTGAGTGAAATGAAACAAAAAGTTTATTGAGAGGGTCTCAAATACTATGACATAATTTTGTAATCATAAAACAGAGTAAACTCCATTCCGCTTCTTTCCAAATGAACCGAAATAAAAACACGCAGGATGTAGCTTTTTGCTTTAATTACTAAAAATCTCTCACTTGGCCGTGGACACCCCTAAGTACCTACCTTTCTATTTCCGACGTTCCAACTGGATGAGCTCACGTTATTTTCGTCTTTTGGTTCTCATAATTTTAGAACACTGTCTTTTTGTTATAATGTGACACAAAGGTAAAGATTCGACCTATTTTTAAAGTAACACAAACGAACGACACCTACATACAACATAACTTAGATATTGCCCGTAGATTAATCTCTTTCACCGAGTGTACTTACTCGGAAACTTGTTATAATCTACTGAAGCCAGCCGTTTCGCCGAGACAACAAATAAACAAGTAATGGCTGAGCATTTTTGTGGAATGTGCCTGAGTGGAGGCCGGGGCTAATTTGTCATCGGCTGAGACCACGCCAAGATAGATCGCTGTGTAAGTTGATAGGTGACTTATTATCGTGGAGCGTGAAATTTTTACATTCTTTTCTGAAAAGTGATTATATTTGTGTTTGTTGATAATTTCCCGAATTCTGAAAACATTTAAGTTTTAGATATAAATATAGATATCTCTAGTTGTGACAAACTTCATAAAAGTTGCTCTGTGGTGAATGTTTAGGGCACGTTTTCCAAAGTCCGTGTTTTGAAGAAATGCATGATTTTACTACATATCTGTATAACATTACATTTTTGAGTACTTTTTACGGCCTACCCAAACGTCCTTACCTTGGTATTGTTCGTCAAATCGTTAAGTTCCTTGTTTTAAGTTGAGCTATACGTTATCTGACAAATGCTTGCACTGTATGGACAGGCCCATTCAAATCTGTGAACATCTTTCTTCAAAAGATCGCCTCAGACGGTAACCTGGACGGAGAGACGGACCCCTGAGTTTGTTTTGGTGTTTCTTCTCAGGGTAGTCAGTTAGGAAACACCGACCTCATCTAGTTTAAATTTACAAAAAAAAATAACGTGTAAAAGTGTTATTTAATAACTTTGCAAAATAAAGATCATTTATCATTTAAAATAGATTTCAATACAGAAACCTATCAATATAAAGATAAAAATAAATGGTGAAAACCTTAAATCGTATGTCAACGTACTTCAAGTCTATTTTATGATATCTTTAGGTTAGATTACTAAAAGTCAGATTAATGTGCGTATGTTGGTGTTTACCTTTATGTGGTTATTATTAACCAAGCTTACTCCAAAGCGCTTTTGAATCCAAGAAATTATTCCATGAAGATACTTTTCGGTTTGTTTGAAAGGCGAAACGGATAAATTCACAATATTGTTCTTAAAAATATTAACAAAGTTAAGAAAACATCATGTGAGAGGACGTACTCCTACATCTTGTGTCCTCAGACGTGTAGGTGTTCGTTTTTCTAACAAAAATGATAAAAATAAGTCTTCACAGCGCGACGCGGAAATGATAAAAACTTTTGATGTAGATGAATTGTAAATATGTTCTCCCTGAGGTATTTTTTGTCTTTTGCATTATATATGAGGTTAGGAAAGTGAACCTACTTGACCTCACTTGACCTGTCGAATGACACCGCCGAGCTTAGGAGAGACTTTACGAAGTGAAAAAGACAATGTCGAGAATCAAACTTTTTTAACTTGTCAGCGAACCGGTTAAGTTAAAGTTCGTTTATAGACTTCCAAAATGGGTCACTTGAAAAACAAGTTTCACATATTTAGGAGTAAAAATGGAGCCACTGTAGTGGAAGACAACCGTTATTTATTTCAACCGAAACAACATCTAATACACCTACAAACAGGCATGATTCAACTGTGGGAATAAGTGTATTCATTGATAAATTTATTTCTACATAAAGGGTTGGAAACATAATTGCTTTGTCCTTATCTCTCTTTGCTTCTCTTTGTGCTTCCCTCAAAAGCCAAAAGCCACTTCAGACATTAACCTACATGGTTCTCATATGATTCGACCAGCATGAATTTGCGTAGACCTTAAAAGACACTGACCTCTGAATTTTGACCTCTGAATTTGTTTAGGTGTCTCTTCTCAGGTTAATTAGGTAGGAAACACCAGCCCATCTAGTTTAAAGTAACCAAAAATATTGTCCAGGTAAATCCCAGTCCGGCTCAGATCAATAGGATGCAAGTCATTCAGAACCAATTTCTCCGAAATGCCACGGGCGCGCCCTGGTACTAGAGGAATGAGGATCTCCACGTAGATCTCAAAATCCTGACTATAAGCAAGTGTTGAAACGCCATTCAGTGCGTTACTTCGCCTCTGCTGAAAAACACACAAACCCCCTGATTGTATCGGCCGCCCGATACACAGCCTCAAAAATTTCCCAGGTTGGTCATCTGCGTCTCGTCCTAGACGAACCCGACGATCCCACCACAATCCGACAAGAGAGCAGTAGGGAAACTAGCACTCTTAAAAATACACAGAAACAAAACGCGTTCCGTATTCCGGCCTCGCCGATGAGGCCCATTGCGACCTTCGCGTACTTGTAACCTTAATCCTCCCCGACCTTTGCCAAACGAGCCAGCCCGCGATGCTGAGCCAGTAGCAATAAATAACCCCATTAATAATAATATGACCCAGACTGACCCTTTGCTGCCCTCCACCAACAACTCCGCTATGCCGAGGCCCGTACTCCACAGGGAGTGCCCTTAGCGTGCGGTTGTTTAAATGTAAATATGTATGTAAGCCCTGGCTGGGGGCCTTTAAATTTAGAGGTCACCACAGAATCGTCCGCTTAAGTAGTAACCAGCCTTAATGTGCTGAACTACGAGAGGCCCTATCAAAAAAAAATATAGAGGAAAAGTGTTATTTTTACCTATTGATACAATAAAATATCATTTATAGTCTATTAATTATACTTAGGGCACTTACTCGACACAAGATTTTTAGATCTAAATCATCGCAGTTGCTGTTTCCGCGCAATTATTATTTTATACCCTCAATATATTACACCTCAATATTTTACACCTTTCAGCCATTTATGACCTTTCAGCCTTTAAAGCAAGTGTGAACAGGCATCTTCTGGGCTCGTTCATTCCATTGTCATCACAATATCTATGCCCGAGCCATGATAACCATGCAGTTTTTGTCATTTTAATGACATCAACGTATTTTAAGTCAATTTTAATGTAGGTATAAATGTTTAGGTTAGATACCTAAAAGTCAGATTAATGGACACATGTTGGTGTTTATCTTTAAGTGATTATTACACTATTACTACTGTTTAATAATAGTTTTTATTTCTGTAAATAGTAGTTAGGAAAACATGAATGAATAAAATATAAATATATTTTCTAAATTCGCGAGAAAACAAGAAAATTTTTCAGCAAAAGTAGATACGTACCGAAACGGGTATACAACACGACGAAATCCCTAAGGTCACGGGCAATGAGAGTCGTCAACTTTTCCTACGTAAAGGGCTATTGAAGGAACACCGTGGATTATAGTCAGTAAAAGTCTGACAGTCCCTCCCACCCTGCCCGGAGTGGGAGGACTTATTTGATAATTTTACCAAGTTAAAAAATAAAAAAAAGGGATGGTAATATTGGTATAAATGATAATGATAAATGATATTTCTTTAGCAAATTGGTAACTAATAACAATTTTAAGTCTTTTTTCTTAAAACTAAAATGATGAGGCCGGTATTTTCAAATTGAGTAGGAAACGCTGATACCAACTCAGAGGTCAAAGTCGCTTTCAGTTATATATATTTTGAACAAGTTCAGAACAATCATTATTTGGTAAACAAAAGTAATTGTTTTTGAAATCAAATAGTTATACATTTTAATATATGTACCAAATTCATTTTAAATATTGTCATAAATAAATAGCTTATCGTTATATATAATTGTTTACACCAATATTTTATTTAAAATTAGTTATGTGTTGATAGCATGTTCACAATATTTATCAAATATGTCGTTGTGCTCGCGACTTTGTTTACGTAGGTGGGCTCTAAGAAATCCTTTTTACCCAGAAGGAGGTTCATGTTTTCAAGAGTTATGTTATAAAGGTATTTTATTTCTTTGTCACAACCTGAAGCAAAAAGATTAAATGGAGTTTAACATATATTTTTCACGCCACAAATTGCATCACACATCATCAATCAACGTGACTGGTTTGGAACTTTTTTGTCGTTTTCGAATTTATACGTGCTTATATTGTTATGTAAGCACATATAGGAGCTCTGAACTAAATAAAAACAGCCACATGGGTTTATCTTCAAAGTTAAGCAACGTTTAATGAGGTTGGTCCGTAGATGGGTGACTGCCTTACAATATCGAGATGCAGAGAATGTAATCAACTGGACTACACTGGAGTTTTCTCCGAGCCTCGGTAAGCAAGTTAAGCTTTGGTTTCCTAGGATAGCGGTGCCGTCAAATAGCGGATGTAATACAGCGGTGAATGACGTCACTAGAACGTTGTCTATGTAAACAAAATGGCGCGGTTTCCTAGAGAGCGGTAACTGACACCGTAACGTCAAAAAGCAGTGCCGCCATTTGCATGACGGCCGTCTTGTCGGTGTCAGATGGTTTCGTGAACGTTTCCAAAGAGAATGTAATGCACTAGATAGCGATGAAGCAGACAGTGTGATAAAACGGCCGTGGAACTTTCCACATGTCGTCACCGTAAAGACGGCCGTCTTTTTGCGTCCGTAATATTACGGCCGCTATATGACGGCACCGCTTTCCTAGGAAAACAAAGCTTTAGGCAGTTTGTCCCGGCTCTCATCAGTACTTAGGAACATCTCTGTCATTGCGATATTTGACAGTCAAAAGCCAGAAAACGGAGACCAGTCTTTTCTTTTCAGTGTTTGTGGAGGTTAGATACGCAGTTGCTCCATGTAAAACACTAGTATTCAACTGTATCCAGTTATCCGATTTGACTGAAAGCCGATCTAAAACATATTTGTGGAAAATCTAAGCAGAAGATTATGTACTTATAATGTTGTAAGCTTTTACCATTTCTTTTACAATGCGTCCTTTCATCAAGGCTCTCCTTAGATCATTTTCTTTTTCTATTGTTTTGTATACCTATGTAATTACTTTGTATTCTATTTATCCTCTGATAATAATATTGCAACATGAAAACACAGTAAAAAATTATAAAGCTTGAAAAGAGCGTCATATTACTTGGTAATTCTTGTCCATAGGAAACGACCTATTTGACGTCATTCGAGAAAGTATTCTTGAATTTTGCATCTATGCGTTATAGTAGTAGACTGTAGAATACGCCAAGAATATTAATAGAGTACTTGACTGGATTAAAAGTATAGTATTGATTGGATGGAAAGTATGGGATATCGTTGGACAGGTCGTTTAAAATGAAAGGGAGTATGCGAAGACCAATTTTCGATTCAGTGATCCGTTTACGAAATATGAAGCTTTAAAATGCAAGTATTTGTTTGTGTCGTCGCGCGTCGTCCGTCATTTGGTTGTACCCAGCAACCCAGTAGGTTACACTCCTTGGCAAGACCAGTGTTTTTCTGGCTTCTGACTGACTGTAATGACTATCGAAGATTTAAAAATGACAGCCGAGACCAACGACGGCTTAGGCTGCGTTTCCACCAGAGATGTGCGAGGATGCGTAGCGAGGGATGTGTTTGTAAAGAACCAATAGAATCGCTTCATTTACCTCGCCTCGGTCAGCACAGCTCTGGTGGAAACGGCTCAGCGGAGCTAGATTTTTGCGCATACAAAACAAGCGAGGGATGTGTGCGAGGGATGTGTGCAAGAGATGTGTTGCGAGGGATGTGTTGCGAGGAATGTGTGTTGAGACGGATGTGTTGCGAGGTTTGCGCATCCTCGCTCCACACATTAATGCGCATTTTCACAGCTCCGCTACACATCCTCGTAGGCACATTTTCATCGCACAGCTTTGGTAGAAACCCCCACACATTTTCACAGCACAGCTAGACATCCTCGCACGACACATTTCCATCGCACATCTCTGGTGGAAACGCAACCTTAACGTGCTTTTTGAGGCACGGAGAAAACTTGATATGTTATGTATGTTGTAACTACACAAAATGTCTCGCGTGCAGCGCTCGCCGCCACCGAACACGGCTACTACCCACATAATTCAAACATCGTCCGACTCTGATATTCCTCAACTGATATCGAGCAGCCCATATGAAGATGTAAACATTACAACGCGTCATAAGCGTCCTCGCACATGCTGCTCGCCTGGTTCCGACTTACATGATTTCAAAAAGGAAATACATCAAATGCTACAAAACTGGAAAACAGACCAGGAGGCCTACCTCACAAAATTTTATAGTGAGCAAACGTCTACCCTAAATAAACTGGTTTCCGAATTGGCGGAAGTAAAATCCCAAAACCTTACTATTCAAAAATCAAATGTTGAGATTGAAAAAACTATTGTATTCATTAACAAGCAGTATGATGATATGATCAAGAAAATAGAGGCATTACAAAAAGAAAAACTAACGTATAGGGAAAGTATACTGAACCTAGAAACAAAGATTCAGGATCTCCAGCGTCTATCTCGCCCCTCAAGCGTCGAACTCCGAAACGTGCCCTTTGCCGAGAACGAGTCTCCGTCGGATCTCACCACAATAATTACCAAAGTCGGTTCAGCTATTGGTATTGAGCTTAATAGTACCAGCTTGCGTGACATTTACCGACTGCCGGGTAAGCCGGGATCAGTCAGACCAATCGTCGCTGAACTTACCAGCGTCCAGACAAAAAACCAGTTGCTTACCGCGGCCCGAAACTTCAATAAGAAACACAGGAACGACGATCGTCTTAGTTCTTTAAATATCGGCTTGACCGGCGAGCGGCGACCGATTTATATATCTGAACATCTTCCTGCCAGCTCCAGAAAACTTTTCTTTACAACTAAGGAATTTGCAAAACTCCATAAATTCGAATTTTGCTGGAGCACAAACGGCAATATATTTTTGAGGAAAATTACGGGTGCGAAGCAAATTCTCATAAAGTCAGAACAAACCCTGCGCGATCTAGAGAACCGTACAGAACAATGACTATTTCATAAGTTTAACTTCGCATGCATATTTAATTTATTTTTATATTTAAGTTTAAAAAAAATCATATCGTTTGTCAATTCCCTACATGTATGTTTATATAAGTTATTTAAAGTAGTTATGTATGCAAATTTCACCAACCAACATGCAAAACACTATTTACATGGACTAATCTCTACACTACTTCACATGTATACAATACACACCGCACACAAATCTAGCCACCACTTATCATTGAGAGCGCTCAGTTTTATACTCTCTCAAACATGTAACTCTCACTCTCTGTCACTTCTTCTGAACTGGGACTTTGAAATAAATTCCGTGGCGATAAATAGCTTTCCCACTATAAACGACCCATACTTATATAAAAACCTCAGACCAATCATAATGCTCCGCGTTATATGTAATAAAACAAATTTAATCAATGGCTACCATAAATGAAATAAACAATGAATTAGACAATGTATCTGTCTCCCTATCGTATGCATGCTCACCTGATAACTGCCTTAATTATATTAATTCAAAATCTCTTAATATCCTACACATGAACATAAGAAGTATCAACAAAAATTTTCATGACTTTAATTGCCTTTTAGTAGCGATAAAAATCGAATGTGATGTCCTGATCTTGACGGAATGTTGGCTTAATAACTCTATATCCATACCTACCCTGACAGGTTACACAGTTCACCACACAAAAAAATGTATAAATAAAAATGACGGTATAGTTATATACATAAGGAACAACCTTAGTTTTAGCATAACGGAACCGGAATTTTCTGACTCCAGCTGTATCATATGCACTATCGAAAATAAAGTGGCTATAATTGCACTTTATAGATCACCGTCAATCAAAACCATCGATAATTTTCTCGATAGCCTCCACAACGTACTGGTTAAGTTCAGACATTACACTACCACCGCAGTGATTGGAGATGTCAACATAAATATCTGTCCTAGTGGCACAGATGCTCGTTCCCATCAGTATCTCGATCTAGCGGCTTCCCACGGACTTTTACCAGCACATCAACTTCCAACTCGACTAAACAACTGCTTGGATCACGTTCTACTGAAAACTAATAAAAAAGCGGTAACTTTAGTCCTAGATACCTCAGTAACCGATCATTCTGGTGTTGTATTAAGTCTTGAAAGTGGTTATTCAACAAAAAGCCCTAAAAATAAACTATTAGCTCGCTTAAATCTGCTAAATGCCATCAAGGACATTGAAAGCTACGATTTTTCCAAAATTATAACTTTAAATGATCCTAACTTAGCAACAGACGAGCTAATAGGTGTTTTGTCTTCCATTACAGCTAGAAACACAACCTGTAGAGCCATTCCCAGCAAAGCAAGAATCATAAAGCCCTGGATTACCACGGGTTTATTGAGATGCATACGAAACAGAGATCAAATGCACAAAAAAACCAATAAAGATCCTGAAAACCCTATTCTAAGAATAACATATTTACGCTATCGCAATTTTTGCAATAATTTACTTAAAAACCTGAAAATTGAGTACGAGAAACAGGAATTTACGAAGGCTAAGAATAATCCCAAAAAAATGTGGGAAACTATCAAGAACATTACTCACACTAAGCGTGACTCACCTTCGCCTTCTGAACTTCTGACGCTTTGCCACACGCCTCTAAAATCTGTTGACTACGTAAATTCCTATTTCACACAGGTTGGCAAGAATCTCGCAGACAATATTACTCTCACTCAGAACTGCTCTCAATCGTTGTTCGGGAAAACCCGGACTACATTGAACTCGATGGTTTTGCTGGAGACGGATGAGAGTGAGGTTGCGCGTATTATAGGGGAACTCCGTTCAAATAGTGCCTCGGGTTGGGATGGCATTTCTTCTCAACTAATAAAATCTACAAGCAACGTACTGGTTCCCTTAATCACACACATCTGTAACCTCTCTCTGACTACAGGAATATTTCCAAGAGCCCTAAAAAAGGCCCTAGTTCACCCTATTTATAAATCAGGTGACAGAGGCAGTGTCAATAATTATCGCCCGATCTCGGTACTTCCAGCAATCTCTAAAATTTTGGAAAAAATACTATACAGGAACCTTAACAACTTTGTCAGTAAACATAAACTTATTTCACAAAACCAATACGGGTTTCGAAAAGGATTATCCACCGAAGATGCTGTGTCCGCCGTACTTAACTGTGCTGTGGACAAACTTGATAGGAAAATGAAATGCCTAGGTATATTCCTAGACCTCTCGAAGGCGTTTGACACTGTCTCTGTTCCTATCCTCCTGTCAAAGTTAGAGTCAATTGGGGTGCGTGGAATTGCTCTTGATATATTTGAGAGCTTCCTCTCTGAACGTACACAGTGCGTTAAAATAGGAGACTGTGTTAGTGGGGATGAGTCGATAGCGTTCGGCGTGCCCCAGGGCAGTCTGATCAGTCCCTTGCTCTTCTCCATCTACGTAAATGAGCTCTGCGAGCTCTCCCACCCATCGGCATATGTTGTGGCCTACGCCGATGACACCGCAATTCTGGCTTATGGTCACGATTGGCAGGCGGCAAGTGATGTTGCAGAAGAAGTCCTGAGGCAAATAAACTATTGGTTGTCCAAAAACAGCCTTACTTTAAACGTCGAGAAAACTAAATTAGTCACGTTCACCTCTCGTCTCTCGGCGCAACCACCGGAACGTACGATCATAGTCAAGGCACACAAATGTAACGCTCCAGATGGCAATTGTACATGCCCTACCGTAACCAGGGTCCCCGAGATAAGATATCTCGGACTTCAACTTGACGCCTGTCTGTCCTGGAAAACTCACCTTCAATCCCTGTCATCACGTATAAGGAAACTCATTTATGTTTTTAAAAAACTAAAATTATCTGCTCACATTGAGACCTTAAATATGGTGTATAATGCGCTATGTGGATCAATAGTAGGGTACTGTATTACAGCCTGGGGCGGGGCCGCTAAGACAGTAATTATCAAGGTAGAGCGCGCACAACGTGCTGTGATCAAAGTTCTACTGGGGAGGCCTTTCCGTTATCCGACTCGCCAATTATATTTGGACTACAAAGCTGTTACAGTGAGGCAACTATTTGTTCTGCGCACAGTCATGCGTAAGCACGCTACTCTTCCACCTCCTGATACTAGTAGGTCCACCCCAAGGAGAAGACCAATGCCTGCTTGCCCCAGACTACATGCCAATACAACTTTTGCAAAGCGCCATTATCCATACTTAAGCTCTCTACTGTATAACAAATTGCACACAAAACTTAACATACACGCATTAAATGCAAACCAATGTAAACATAAAACTAAACAATATCTTATGTCGCTAGACTATGACGAAACAGAAAATCTAATTAATACACCATATAAATGACATTCTGTGTAATGTTGAAACAACTAATTATCTTATCTATCAATATACTTCTTAAATTCGCGTCTCTCTCACTCACTTTTATATATCTGTATAAATTCTAACATATCACACCCACTACCATACCATTTTACACACATACGCCATCATCTTATACGGCTCCTTGCACTCACTTCACCTTCGTGCACACACACACACACACACGCACACACACATACACACACACACGCACGAACACAAACACACCAACCGCATACATATCTCATCTTTGTCTGTTGGTCGGGAAATCAGAATTAAATTAAATTGTTATTAACAAAGTAAATGTGTCACCTACTTACAAAATATCTATAATCTTAAAAGTTCACATGGATGGATCCAATGTCCCCATAACACAGGATTTTCCTAGGATGGGGGTCATTACCCTTTTTGATAAATGTTTTTTTAAGAGCTCTGATTGTATCGTTTAATTGACTGTAATTCTGTTAATGGCAAAATAAACTTATTATTATTATTATTATTATTATTAACTGTTATACTTATAATAAAAACTTCAGTTCCATAGATATTTTGTTTCTTGGTAAAAATGTATTTAAAAAAGATATTACATCTGCTTTAAAAGATAGCAGTTTATAATTAAACTAGCTTGTGCCAGCGGCTTCGCCCGCGTGGGAAGTTTTTCCCGTGTAAATCCCGATCCCGAAGGAATTTCGCAAAATCCTTTCTTAGCGGATGCCTACGTCATAACATCTACCTGCATGCCAAATTTCAGCCCGATCCGTCCAGTGGTTTGGGCTATGCGTTGATAGATCACTATGTCAGTCAGTCAGTCAGTCACCTTTGAGTTATATATATTTAGATTTATAGTCATTAAATAAGTATAATTGTAGTCGTAAGCTCTAAGTTAATAATGTAATTTTATTAATCAACAGCTAGCTAATAAACTCTATTATAATTTGTGAATAACGTAGTGAGTAGTATATTTGTAACTATGATTCGATCCTGTACTATTTATAATCTTTAATATACTACTGTTTGTTATTCCTATTAAATAAAATAAAATAAAAACTGTTTGTTGTTCCATGTAATAAAAATAAAATAAAATAAAATGTTAAGATGATCACCCATCCGCAAAAAAACCTCGGCAAGCATTGCTTAACCTTGAGAATCGACCTGCGCAGCTGTGATTATTGAGCCAACAGGTCCTTTCCTCTAAGACTACTCATAATAAAAATCAAAATTACACTAACACCATTACATTTTTCACAAAGAGCAAAGTTAGTAGGTACTTTTTGCGTGTACATCTTACTTCTTATCTTATCTTACTCTTACTAATACTAATACTAATACTAATACTTACTTATACTTACTTAATATTATAAATGCGAAAGTTTGTGAGGATGGATGGATGTTTGTTACTCTTTAACGCAAAAGCTACCGAACGGATTTAAATGAAATTTGGCAAGTAAATAGTTGACATCCTGGAATAACACATAGACTACTTTTTATCCCAGAATTCCCACGGGATCGGGATTTACGCGGGAAAAACCTCCCACGCGGAACGAAGTCGCGGGCAAAAGCTAGTTTTATATACATCATAGTCCGGAAAATTGTGATATTTTTTACGAAAAGTGTAGCACTAACTGGACAGTGATTACTACATGCCTGGTTCTACCTCCGTCGCACACTCTTTTTCTCTCTTTACTTTCTACTATACACGACCGGTTTTTGTGCGGTATTAAAAATATGTTTCGTGAGTTTGCAACCGTGTCTTATAGATACATGTTAAAACAGTTTTTAATTTGATATGTTGATGAGCAAATACATGAAATTCGTTTTAAGATATTGTATGATATTCAAGAATAGAGTTGGTTTAGCAAAAGCCTTACTTAAGCCGCGAGTATTTTTCTTAATGTTTGAATGTTTGTGATGTATGTTATTTTTCACACAAAAAAGTAGTTGTCAGTAGTTGACATCCTGGAATAATACATAGGCTACTTTTTATCCCGGAATTCCCACGGGATCGGGATTTACGCGGGAAAACCGTCCCATGCGAACGAGGTTGCAGGCAGAAGCTGGTTATGTATAAAAAGGATATGCAAACTTTGCATATCCTTTTTATACATAACCAACTTCTGAAAAAGTAACAAACATTCAAACATTAAGGAAGATACTCGCGGCTTAAGTAAGGCTTTTGCGAAACCAACTCTATTCTTGAATATCATACAATATCTTCAAACGAATTTCATGTATTCGCTCATCAACATATCAAATTAAAAACTATTTTAACATGTATCTATAAGACACAGTTCCAAACAACATTAAGAACGTTCCTCTTAAATGCCTAAATATAAATATAGTAGGTTGTTCCACAAAACATTAATAAACACAATACTTATATACCAAAAATTGATTTTACCAAAAGCTAAGGTCGAATCCGGACTATTTTTCGCTTGTCAATTTCCATTATTATTCCTGTCATACTCGGGTGAAATATAAAAAAATCGACACGAAAGCGTTCTCGCTGCTAAATTGTTTCCTTGTTCAGAAATATGAAACGGCGCTCGGTAGAGAGGCAATTTGTCGCCAGTGATCGTTCGTACTTACCCTGCCTCTCTCAACACGGCAGAAGGGCCAAGCGTTTCAATTAATCCTTCAATTGCATCAAAGAGGGTTAAAACTACCGTGTATTATAGGACTTTGGTGAAAAAAATCGGGGAATTCGGTATTGAATGCACGCACTTTTGGTGAGTGGTTCCGCTAGCCGAAAAGGGTCTATCGCTCCCCAAGGGTGTCTTAAGAAGCGGGTAAGGATTTCAAGATGGAGGAAGTAGCCTCTCCCTCTACCTCTATAACAACACGGTAAGCTATTCGTCTACCAAGTACGTACAATATTTATTTCGATCCTCAAAAGGATTGGTTTGTTTCGGCCCCAAAACCGCAAAGGATAACTGATATATTGTATCCCGCATTTCGTATAATTCACTAAACAAATAATTCGATTCCAATCCCAAAACACCTTTTCCTGTTTTCACTGTCCATACAGATATTGGCCTCTTCGTGGCCTGTGTACCATTGTAAGCAGATACTTTTGCTGTTTTGGGCTACAATTTTATCAACCTCACTCCGAATATACAGTAGTGAAATTATAATAAAATAGCAGAAAATTAATTCTGGTTCACTTAAAATGTAACACGAACGTTTTTTAATTAAAATTTTGTCTTTCAAACGCAACTTCTACCTTTAGAGAGAACGCAGATTTTTTCAGTAATTCCATTAACACGCTAGAACGAGTAGTCTCGTGTCGATGAGATTTGAAAATAATGCGATGTTGAGTCCGCCAGGCTTTGATTGAATCGTACAAAGAATTCAACCTCTGTTGTTGGTGTTTATACAGTCTCGTTAAACTTACTAAAGAACCTCCTCAGAAGATTTTTATTTAGCTTGTTTTCACCAGTCTCGGTTGGAATGTTAAGAAATGCTCATAGCCATGTTAGAAGTAGCTTATTCATATTTTCTTATGTGAAATTAAAAAAAAAATATCTTAATACTTGCGCACCCAGTAGACGTCATGCTTTAAAACCAGTTCCATATTAAATATAATATTTTAAACTTAACATAACTCAAAACCATGTAATGTTATCAATTGATCAGCAAATAAAGCTTTAGTAACACACCAACTTTGTAAGCGTCAATAGCGTAATGGCTAAAGTGTTGGGACTTGGAATCAACAAGTCACGGGTTCGAACCCTACCCATTACACTATTGTCGTGAACCCACTCCAGACACAAGCATATTTAGCTTAGTCGAAGGGGATAACAAGATTGCTTGTAATGTGGATTCTACCAACACTGCTAGTTCTCTTTTTAAACAAGAAAAAAAACAGCAGCGCGTTTTTTTTTCATAATTTGAATGTTTTGAAACCATTCAGGAACCCATTGAAATATACCCACTTAATTTCCACCCAATCTTCCAGCCGTTTATGAGGAGAGTTACACGCACCGAATAATTATAATGTGTTTAGAGATAAGCACACCAACGGTAACGATTTTTTGTTGCTATAATGATTTAAGTCATGTAGTCATATACATCATCTGCGCCGAAATCAATTACACTATTTAATATAAATTATTATAAATAGTGTAATGAAACGAAATTTAACGGCTAAGGAGTGGAATTCCCTGTCGTAGTCTGTTTCCCAATCGTTATAACCTGGGGGTACTTAGGTCAAGAGTGAATAGGTTACTTCTAGGTAAGCGTGCTCCATCTTCGACCACATCATCAGTTACCATCACGTGAGATGGTGGTCAAACGCGAACCTATAATAAATAATAAAAATGGTTTCTGCCGTTCTATTTGAATAAATAAATCATTCATCACTTACAAGCATTCACATCTTTCAACAGAGTATTTTTCAGTAGATATGCTTTGGTAGACTACCTCAAGTATTGCATATTAGAACACCTATATTTCGTGAAAGCCAACACAAGATAATCGTGGACGTGCCTGCGCATCGGTTTCTGAAAATTCGGTTCATGCTTTGTTTTCATATAATGCATGATATGCTTTTATCGTTTTGTACTGTAGCGTCCATTTCAAAACCATTTTTACCACTAATATTATTAATGCGAAAGTTTGTGAGGATAATAATAATAATATAATAATAATAATATCTTTATTTCATAAAATACAGATTTGACATGTTTAACATAAAATGTTTAACATAAAAACAATTTCAGTGAGCTTTGGTAGAAACACAATACAAAAACTATCTAGGGACTGTAATCTGTACACAATAAGGGAAACCCTGCCTTTCAAACTAGGTTGGAACCTGTATCTTGAGAGACAGTGATTCAGCTTAAAATGAGATGCTATAGGTATACAATAGTGGACTGTGCCGATCTACCCGAACAAATGATGTGAATAAAGATCAGTCTAAATAGAAATAATTAATAATATAATTAAAAAAAGTAAAGTTAATTTTCCTAAATGAGTTTGATATGTGTGTGTGTGTGTGTGTGTGTGTGTGTGTGTGTGTGTGTTCGTGTGTGTGATGGTGTATTCGTATGTATGTTTTATATGTTTAGTGTAAGTATGTATGATGTTTGCTGTGTGTGAAGTGTGTGGAAGCGCTTGTTTGGAGATATATGTAGGTAGTTAGACAACGTACTTAAGTAAGGATTCTGTTTGTAGATAGTCAAGCTCCAGTAGCCATTTAGTTAATTTTGATTTTATTTCATATTTATTTAGATTTACAATGTTTAATTTTTTGTGAGCTTGTTTGTAGATATGTGTACTTAATGTGTAGTACTGGTGTCGAGCAAAGGTGGTTTTGTGAGAGGTACTTAACGGAAGTTTCTTCCTTTTGCGGGGACAGCTGGGGGAACGCTAGCATGTTTTCTAATAGTAGACTGGAGTACGAAAAGCTGGCGGACTGAAAGTACTTTGCAATCTGCGTATAGTTGCGTAGTGGGATAACGAAAAGGTTTACGCAACATCACCTTCAGTACGGCTCTCTGCGCTCTTTCAACCCTCAGAAGACTGGTTATATTTGCACCACCCCATACTGTGATGCAATATCCAATAATAGATTGACATAATGCATAGTACACCATCTTCAGGGTTTCGGGCGTGGCCGTCTCTAAGGGATTTGAAAACATGCAAAAGTTTCATAGATCTAGTGGAAATGGCGTCAACCTGTTTGTCCCATCGCAAGCCTCCGTCAATTTGGACACCCAGATATTTTACATGGTCAGTTCTTTTAAGTGTCGGACATAAGCATGATGCGGATTGATTTGAGCAGATATGCGCTGTTAGGGAAAAGGACTTTTCGGGCATTGTTACGCCGGATAGAGAATGGAATGAACGTCGTTTTATCGCAATTTAGAGTAAGTAGGTTTAGGTTTAGCCATTTCATTATTCTTGTTATTGCCTCTTCTGCATAGCGCAACACTATCCCAAGTTGGTCCGTAAACTATGACTGCGGTGTCGTCTGCATACGTAATGATTTTGGAATTGGGGATGGACATTCTGCACAGCTCATTGACGTATATCTGAAAGAGGGTGGGGCCTAGAATGCTTCCCTGAGGTACACCATATGTAGTTGCTACTTCGTCACTTATATATTCTCCAATTTTCACCCGTAGAGTCCGGTGGTTAAGATAGTCTTTGAAAATTTCAAGAGTGTTTCCACGTACCCCCAGGTGTTCCATTTTAGAGATAAGTTTGGGAACAGATACTGTGTCAAAGGCTTTGGAGAGGTCTAGGAAGATCCCTAGACTTTTAACACGACTGTCAAGCTTCCCAGCAACGAACTGCGTTAAGTCAAGAACTGCATCTTCAGTTGAAATTCTCAGGATGGATGTATACAACGTGTAATTTAAAGGGTATATACATACCAAGTGCATGGCTTCTTTGGATGATAACAAACGATATGGCAAGGGTTTTGTAATCCTAAGTCTACGTGTGTAGAACTTATTACAAATTCCAATACACTGATACCAGAGACCGAGTTTTTCAAATTAAGAAGAACGAAAAGAATTATCGTGTTCTTGGCAAGTGACGTGGAAAGTTATTGACCCTCGTAGTGCTGTGACACGTTTGTTATGATTGGTATTCAAGAAATATATGAAACCAATAATTTGGTATCAATTCTTTGAGTCAGTTATTTTGTGCTGAAACTGTGCATAGAGACTCCATACCAGATGTTGTCTTCAGCCCTTTTGGATAGATACGGGGTTTCCGTTACACGTTGTAGATGTATGGATGGTTGTTACTCTTTGACGCAAAAAGTACTGAACGGATCTGAATGAAATTTGGTAAGTAAGAGAGTCGAGTTTTTGGAATAACATATAGGCTACATTTTATCCCGGAATTCCCACGGGATCGGGATTTACGCGGGAAAACCCACCCACATGAACGAAGTCTCGAGACTTGTTGATTGAACATTACTTTATTTAAAGTATGTTCAGGCCGGAGTGGCAAACAATAATTTATAGTTACTTTTACTTAAGTCAAAAGCATAACAGAAACACGCTGTTTTACAAAAGAAAACTAGAGTTCTACGCATTAAAACGTGCAACCAGCTTCTTATTACTGATAAATCAACTCCTTGGCAACTCCAAATTCCAAAAATCAGTAATAGATATAATTGAATGTAAACAAGTTATGTGTGTAAAACATAAATACTATATTGATTTATCCATCTATTAATTATTTATGTTTAGGGAAAGCTAAATAATGACAGCTAAATTTTCGTGACTAAATAATAAATAAATAAAAATTCCTTTATTTTAGGCACGCAGGCCCATATAAAAAATAAACATAAAGAAATACAAAAAGATTCTCATTAAAATCACATTAAAAACATTACAAACAATTAAAACATCACAACACAAACACTTGATAGGCTCTCGTTTGACCACCATCTCACCTGATGTTAAGCGATGATGTGGTCGAAGATGAAGCACGCTTACCTAGAAGTAACCTATTCACTCTTGACTTAAAGACGTTATAGCTATCAGAAAAATAGACTCCGGCAGGGAATGCCACTCCTTAACTGTACGTACAATGAAAATATTCCCAAAATGTTTTGTGCGTATGGGTGGGATGTCCACCATGTAACGATGGCGCATCGCTATTTCTCTTGTAGTCTGATGATGGAACGGCCTTTGTGGATCGAGCTAATGGGTTGTAGAGCCTATCTGAACAGGGAGTCACTCCATGTAAACCAACCAGTTTCAGCCGTTTTTTTTCAGTAGGAAAATCAACAAACGACTCCTCGCGCTCTAATGGAGCGGAAGGGAGTGTCAGACTTCTCCTGACTAAAAATCCACCGTGTTCCTTCAATGGCCCTTACGCTCCAGGGCCAGGTTAGAACATTTCCGCGACCCGGGCATTGGCTCTATCGTGTCCCTTTACTTGTGCTGACTAACGGCTCTTTAGGGCGCGCGTGGAACATTACGCGCAACCGTCTCGAATCCCGCGCCCACCTTTGCGATCTACGACGACGCCCGGGGCGTCTTCAAGTTTCAACTCTTTAAAAAGCCCACACTGAATAGTTATATAACAAAAAATACATTCAAATCCGTCTAGTAATTCCGGAGATAAGTATTAGTACAAACAGATAAACAGACAGACATTTTATTCTAAATTCTTGTTCTAATTACTTATTTGGAAATATATTAAACGTACAGATACTTTTTCAGTTTTATTATATTATGTACTGAGTTAATAATGGATGCAAAATTTTTATTCTTAAAGTACCCATGCATACACAAACTAGCTTATGACGATATAAAAGTAAGTTTAAAGCAGTTTTCTATTACTATTTATTTCTTTATATTTACTTGATGATTCTAGGCTAAATGATACTTTATAGCCTATTAAGCATTATACGAAAGATAAACAGCCTCGCTTATACATTACACTCCGAACAAAATTCATAAATCTTAATGTTCGCTTCGCTAAAGTTTCTGTACGTAATCTAATAAAGAATTCAGTACTCTCTGAGAATAGATTACAAATATTCCTTAATATTCATATTATATGAATGTCAGCATTATGCCAAAGAAAATATTTAGATATACTAGCTGTACCCCGTGGTTTCATCCGCGTTAATTTGAGGAATACCTAACCTACAAAAATAATATATTCCATCACTTTAAGAGGCTGTAGTGAGTCAACCTTAAAAGATAGACATAAGCTGGCGCGGATTTTTTGAGGAATATTTAAATTGAACAATCCTACAGAAAATTATTTTCAAGTCCAACAGTTCAGGCTCTCAAAGGGCAGGTTTTTTTGTTGCTTTTAGGTAAGCGTGCTCCATCTTCGACCACATCATCACTTACAATCAGGTGAGATGGTGGTCAAACGCAAAACTATTTTAAATGAAAAAAAATTAAAAAAAAACTCACTACGTACTTATCTTAATCTATATATATAAAAGCGAAATACCATACACTGATTAATCACGAAATCTCAGAAACTACAAGTAGTAGGGCTCTCAAATTTTGCATGGGGGTTCCTTTCAGTACGTAGATGCTTGTTAAGACGGAATTTTGCGAAATTCTAACGGGATCGGGATTTACACGGGAAAAACTTCCCACGAGAACAAAGTCGCGAGCAACTGCTAGTGCTTAATATGGCCTCATTACATAAAATATTTAGAATTTTAGCCTATGTGTTATTCCGATGTATAAGCTATATTACTGTAAAGTTTCATCTAAACCGTTCAGTAGTTTTTGCGTGAAAGAGTCACAAACATCCATACGTCTATACATTTCTTTTTTTATTTCCTCACAAACTTTTGCATTTATAATATTAGTAAGATAAGAAATAAGACTAGCTGTTGCCAGCGACTTCTTTCGCGTAGATATTTCACACATTTTCCTTTAAGTATTTTTTGTGTAATTTAATTACAAACATACAAAAACTTCCACATTTATTGTGTTACTTTGTGTTAAGTTTGATGTGCACAACATCGTTTATCTATTCAACATTGACAAAAATCTTAAGACCTATTTGTTTCTGAAACCCGTGTTCATTGAGTGCAAATTGTAATTTAATAAAACCATCACAAAATTTTACACAAAAATATCGTGAACAATTTTTAAACGCGATTTATCGAACTGTGATTGGCTGAATGAGTTAATGATGTCACTTGATTTACGTCGCATTCTTTTTTACTTTGATCAGTCTTACTTGTGAAAGTCTGTTCGACAAGAAACTTAACTATTAATTAATCAGATCTAATGTTAATGGACTTAATGCCGTAGGCATTCTCTACTAGTCAACCATGAGTGCTGAAGAGATAGTGTGGGAGGTGCAATATGCAGTTGATAAACGATAATCGAAACATATACATATTTTATTTTATGATTACGATTATTAATACTCGAAATACCTTAATTTTATTTTCGGTATTTATAAGTTAAACAGAATATCAAAATACTCAAAAAAGTTTTTAATTTTAAATTATTTTTAGTAGGGCTACACATCAAATATTCAAACTCTTTTAGCAGGATAATTTATTATTTTACCAGCTCTGCTTCTCGTTTTGGAAAATAAGCGGTTTCCATAAATTTATAGCTCTAATTGCCCGTAAATTATTGCATTGTTTTGTTTTCTACCTATAACGTTTAGAACTAAAGTACACAATGTGTATTATTTGAATTCAGAACTGGACATATTTATCATATTTGAAAAATAAACTCTGTTGTACAAGAAAAAGTTCAGCTT
This sequence comes from Tholera decimalis, assembly GCA_943138885.2. NCBI lineage: Eukaryota > Metazoa > Arthropoda > Insecta > Lepidoptera > Noctuidae > Tholera > Tholera decimalis. The sequence goes on from OW964565.2 coordinate 20,063,520, forward strand.
CCATTAGAATGTTTAATTTTAATAAATGGCCGCTTAAAATATTGATGATTAAGTTGATGGCGATGAATTAAAAAGATCGCTAACATGTTGTTTTCTTTATTTATTTATATTCTTAAAATTTATAGGAGTAGAATTTTGTTAAGATTTGTGTGTATGTGAACGAGTGTATGTGAACGAGTGTATGTGTGGGCAGTGAAAGCATGTAGTGTAAGAGTGTGTTTCTTCTGGAATCGATTGTGTGCCAATGTTTTGTATGTAAGTGATTCAACTTAAGTGTCAGTTTTTGTGTAGTTCTCATTATCGATATCAATTAAAGTATAGTTCACTTACCGAGTATCACTAATAGCAGTAAATGCATCATAGTTTTGGAATCTGAAAACAAAAAACAGGACACATTAATTATTTATTCATTTAAATGAAAATATTATCTGCAATTGGGAATGCAAGATGGAAATACACATATTATGATACTAGCTGTGCCCGCGAATTCGTCTGCACGGAATAGTGACTTTCGGCAGCATTTTTAATTTTTTTGGCTAATTATTTTGAAAATAAAATTCATACGTAATTTGAATGTCGTATTTATTAATATCTAATCAAAAGTCTAAGAAATAAGTTTCAAGCTTCTAGCTTTAAAATTGACGTAATTTCCATGCAAATTTTTATCCCCTATTTCAACCCCTTACAGCCCTTTTTTCGCATTAAAAAGGAGCCTATGTCCTTTCTAAGGCTCTAGACTATGTCCGTACCGAATTTCATTAAAATCGGTTTAGTAGTTTAGACGTGATTGCGTAACACACAGACAGACAGAGTTACTTTCACATTTATAATATTATATATAAGTAAGGATAATATCTTTTAAATGCACCGCACTGTTAGATTACCGCACTGTCTGGCAGTTTGAGTGCTTTATACGGCCCACCCAAATGTCCTAACTTTGGTATTGTTCGTCAAATCGTTGAAGCTCCTTAAGATATAAGTTGAGCTACGCGATATTTGACAAATGCTTGCACTGTTTGGACGGGCCTGCTCAAATCTGTATGATTCTGTCCTTTAAAGGGCGCCACAGGCATAAACCTACATGGCTCTCATATGATTTGATTACTACACATTGTAGGGACTTTAAAAGAGACGTTGACCTCTGAGTCTGTTTCAGTGTTTCTTCTCAGAGTAGTCAGTTAGGAAACACTGGCCTCATCTAGTTTACATTTACGGAAAAAAAAATGACGTGTAAAAGTGTTACTTATAACCCATTTGCAAAATAAAAATCATTATTTCATTAATGGTTTTAGTTATGTCCGTAATAAGTACCATTTCATTATGTTATTTCCGTTGTATGTTTTTTTTTCGCTTTCGTTTTACGAGTTTTATGTAAATTAAAATTTGTAGCCTTTAAAGCACGAGTAAATAGGCATCTTCTGGGCTCGCTCGTCCCATCTTAGACCTCATCTAAAAAAATAAAAATGCCTTGCTGCATTAAGTCCGCCCATGTAACACAATTGTACATAAAGTTTAAATAAATAAATAAAAATAAAAAAGAAATTGTATTTTGTGTCTTGTTTTGTACCAAATAAATGTTTTATCTATCTATCATTACTATTGTGAAATAGTGCTTACACACATTTCTTGCATTTCAGTTGAGCAGTCGAGATTTTAAAATTTTTTAAATTACTTTTTCAATTATAGTAGTAGCTGAGTAACACGATACCTCTTGACTTTATCTTAGCCTTGACTGGTCTAAGTCAGATTTACTGGCTTCTGACTACCCGTGACGACTGCCAAAGATGTCCAAATGACAATGGGACCAACGGCTTAACGTGCGTTCCGAGGCACGGGAGTAATTCTTATAGAAAAACCCAATAACACTTTTTACCCGAACCGGAAATCGAACCAAAGACCTCGTGCTCAGCAGTCGTACTTGCGACCACTCCACATAAGGGACCACTAACTGGATCCACAACCCAGCTAGTGGTCCCTTGGAGAAACTTGTGTCAGGATCTATGGATCACAAATAAGACTAAAGCTCTGGTTTCCTAGGAAAGCGGTGCCGTCACATAGCGGCCGTAATATTACGGACGCAAAAAGGCGGCCGTCTTTACGGTGACGGCATGTGGAAAGTTCCACGGCCGTTTTAACACAGTCTGCTTTATCGCTATCAATGAAACGTTCACGAAACCATCTGACACCGACAAGACGGCCGTCATGCAAATGGCGGCACCGTCTTTTTACGTTACGGTGTCAGTTACCGCTCTCTAGGAAACCGCGCCATTTCGTTTACATAGACAACGTTCTAGTGACGTCACTCACCGCTGTATTACGGCCGCTATATGACGGCACCGCTATCCTAGGAAAACAAAGCTTAACGGCTTGATAATCACCCACCACGCGCGTTGCATTTACGATCAAAGGACGAATCACGGAAGGAGGATCGAAGGACGGATGGAGATCCGCTCTGAATGGAGTGGAAAGAAGTGTCAGACTTCTAATTACTAATCAAAACATCATGTTCCTTCAATTGCCCTGGCCTTCCAGGGCCGCGTTACAACATTCCTGCAATCCCAGCAAGTAGCGGCCCTACCTGACCCATCAATGCTGCTGACGCCCTTTTAAGATGCGCGTAGAGCAAGCACGTCGCGCTGTCGACACGGGCTTCGTCATTACCGGACGATGGCTACCGTTGCTCGCTGTCCTCGCCGTCCGCAAGCCCCCGCTTACGGTGGTCTGAGATTGGCTTGCGGATATTATGATTTGGATTTTTACTTTTATTTCTTTTATTCAAATCATTTCTCAAAAATTATATTTTTTAATATTTTTCTATAAAAAAAATTACGATAAAAATCATTTAAAAATATAAAAAATGGGAATCCACTGGGGTTGGGAGCAGGGTCCAAGCTACCGGTGGTTAGGTCTCCAGAGAAAGGAACCTCGTCACAATACGAGCTGTATCGAGGAGTACTGCCTTCAGTATCTATCCAGCTATGCAACGCCAGCTTCGACAGATGGTCGTCGAAGCCTTTAGCTATCATTGACAGCCGAGTTCACATTCCACATGTCAACAACCTCATGAGCTAAGTCGAGATACTTTATAAGTTTCTCTTTCTCAGCTTTCACGAGATTCTCGTCATGTGGGATGGTAACATCGATTATCATTGCGCGGCGCACTAATCGGTCTATCACCACTATATCAGGCTTAATGGCAACAATTTACTATAATTTATTATTAAGAGATTTTGTGGTTGACGATGCAGCTCGCTCGATTAGAAGTAACGGAAACACTTAGCTTAAAGAACCCTAGGTTGTAGCCATCAAGAGACTTCGGCCGGAAATCTTAACTTTGTAACCCTTATTACAAAAAATACGTAAAATTCGGCACAGTAAAATTTATATCGAGGTGTTCTGAAAGCTAATATTTTAATAATAACGTTTTGACTTTGAATTTATTATGATGTTTTCGGAAGTACCACTTATTAGTCATACGCATAATGAAAGTATTCCCGAAACGTTTAGTGCGTATGGATAATATCTCCTTACTGCGAGCTTCGGGTCGCACTACATCACAAAATATTTGAATAGATACAATCGTTAGCCAATACACGCTTTCCCAAAATACATATAATATTATTATGTAAATCTCAGAAGCCCTCTCTCGTCCCGGCAGGGTTTCTCAATATCCAATAAGTAGGTATCTACAGAGTCTGGATCTACTATACTTTGGCCCTAAGTACCTTTCAGTATCGGCCACGTTTAACGTGAAAACTGGCTTTGTTGTCATTTAATATTAATACTAACTGCAATTTATTAATGGTGATTTTAGTACAATGCCTCTTATTTAATAGAATATCCTCCTGTCAAAACTATTTCAGAAACCAGTCAAGTCAATCGAGCCAGAAGGTTTCAAATAAATCTTAAATTTTAATGTGCTATGTTAAATCTATCATTTTTTTAATAGTTTTCTTATACCTAATCTACGTGTACAAATTTTGAGACCAATTTTCTCTTTTTTAAATAAGCTTCAATAGTTTCGGAGATAACACCTTAGTCGACTCCCCCCCAAACTATTCTTCGTCCCTTGAGAATTTTATCTTGTACCACCTAGAAATATAAATATTGTAAGCTTCTAGAGACAGACCGATGTTTACATAGTTCTCAAAGGTGGACAGAATACAAATGTCGGCAGCTTTTCTCCGATATCCGTTTTTAATTAAACAAAAATAATATTCTTATCCTATGTGACATATGACACGTCAGCCTTTAAAGAAAGAGTGAATAGGCATTTTCTGGGCTCGCTCGTTTGATCGTAGACCACATCTTACACTTACCATCAGGCATGATCACAATCATGGCGAAGAACGAACTCATTCGACATTTAAAAAAAATGTGTATTTGTCAAAAATACATTAAAAATCCCAATTATTGGAAAACAGACCAGCCTGATTTAAAACTAACACTTACTCTCGATATCTCTCCAGATACATTGGATACATTATATCTCACTCAAAATAATATGTATAATCTTACCAGATTAGAAACCATTATTTTAAATATAAACACTAAACAGTTTTAATGATTTAATTTTATATACCCATACTGTTAGTTTGATAACCGATTCGTAGATTTTAAATTCGAATATTTATAGACAAATTTGAAAAACAAATCGACTGTTGTTTATTTAATTAAATATAAGGCTGTATACGGGAATATTTGTGCGATCAAACTAGACAAATGACAATAACTTTATTAACTGGAATATTGATCTGGAGTTTTTCGTTCACGCTATCTTTCTAAGAAAAGACAGGAACACCGATATTTCTCTTTTAAATTACGATCGGCGCAACAAAGCTCGGAATACCTTCCACGAGGCTCGCTTTACATTTGATTAAATTTAATCTTATATTTGAGATAAAACATTTGACTGTTTCACTTCAATACAGCCTAATTTGATTCGTAGCCTAACTCCATCATATTTATTTTATAAAATATCAAATCAAGAAGAGCGATTGTCAAAGACACTGTTAAATCAAAGCGTGTAGCAATAATCGGTTTATTTTTATTTTAAATCAAAATCTTTTTTGAAAGTGATTTTTATTGTATGACAACCCTAAACATTTAAGGTCCGTTTGCCCCACTGAGATAGGAAAAGTACCTATAGGTACCTACCTAGTTTGCCCCCAAATACTTCGGTGAAAACTGTCATTTGTAAGCGACCAACGCGTCTCAGTTGATCCCATCGTGTACATTACTAATGGTAGTCGTACATTTTTAACTACATAATTGAATTAACTTAGAACGTATCTAATGGTTCGTCCGTGCCGTAATTTGGGAGTGGGTAAATAGTTAACGAATCAATTTTAAAATTTCTGACAAAGTAGGTCATTAAAAACATCGTTAATTCGGGTAGACGAGTAATTCGATCAAAATTGTTGATCTTTATACAAATCACTAATTACTATTCAATACATCACTGATTTAAGTACCTTCCATATTTCAAATTTCTGGTTAAATAATCGTTTCATAAACCTATAGCACTTAATGCGTTGGTGATGAAATTATTCAATTTGAACACGTAATTAAGTAAATTACGACTTTGAACACAATTATCTCTATAACTCCTGTAACGACGTTATTATACAAATAGCTATCGACAATCCGAATATCATTCATTGTCGAAAATTTAAGATCCAATACTGAATTATTTTACAATCAGTAATTCAATGTAATTGAATATTTTCGATAAGAAATCTTTTGGGAATGCGTAAGTACGTATCAGTTCTGCTGTGTTATTCTGTAAGACCTCATTCTAAACTTCGAATCTGAATCCGCTGTGAGTTTATTGATTGGCATTCTAAAAACTCGGTTGTTAATTCAAATTTACACTAGCGCTACCCTTGCGAGCGTCTCAGCGAGTTGAAATAAAGATTTTGACAAATAAAGTTTGAGATAACGTGAGAAGTGGCATTCGGTAAGGTAATTCGGATCCTCCGTCACTTCGACGCTGTTTACAGAATGCAAAATCAAGGTCACTTTGAACCATAAGCGAAGTGACAGTGAATAGCTACGTGAGATGCAAGTTGTTGTTCGAATTTTACAGAATCGACGTACAGTAGTTAATTTCTATTTTCAACCGACGACAATAAAAGGTGGAGGTTATCAATTCGACGCGTATATTTTTTTTGTTTTTTTTTTTTTTATGTATGATCACCGATTACTCGAAGACGGCTGAACCGATTTCGTAAATTCTTTTTTTGTTTGAAAGGGTATACTTTGAAATTGGTCCCATTGCCACCAAATCAGGATCAAATGATGGGATCCAGGAGAAATCGAGGGAACTCTTCAAATATTATAGGCACACCTATAGTGATTTGAGTATTTTTTATAGTAACTTGTATAGTTGCATTCGAAAAGCACCATTTGTGAAGTAGACCTGATGATGAAGACCACAGATGGCCACTGGAACTACTCAATACATAAGTAGGAATAATAAGTATTTCATGGGTTCCGCTTCGATTACTTGAATATGGTTATTAAGCACAATATGCTCGTCACAATGCATATGGTGAAGTGATGCTGATGGTGACGTACCAGGAGAACTCCTCAACAATTAACGGCCCAGCATTGGGAAAAGCAATATTTTGCAAAAGGTTATAAGTAGTTGAGATTTAGGGTTTTGTAACTAGGTAAATTATTAATCGACTAACTAAAAAGAGTGAAATAAAAACTTTTTACCAAAAAATTAAACCGACTTCCAAAAAACACTGCAAAGTGAAAAATAACTTTGATTTCGGAAGTCGGTGCCAAAAACGAAAATACAAAACTAGACACTTTATTAAAGTTATTTTTCACTTTGTAGTGTTTTTTGGAAGTCGGTTTAATTTTTTGGTAAAAAGTTTTTATTAAAACTAGGGTAAGTTATATCGAATACTAGCTGTTCCTGTCATTGTCTGCTGCCCTGGCCTACTCGTCTGGAACTTACTTGTGATGTAATGGTGGACACGGTGGAGCATACGGTGTAGGTGTGCCCCGCCTGGGTGGACCACTACAATGTCCTCGTAGAGGCGATCGGTGGCGGCAACCTCTCCCGCTCGTAGACTCATTCTGTGAAGCAGTCATGCTATCGAAGTAGGAGGCTGAACGCGTGAGGGAGAGACAATTTTCTTCCTCACACCCTGGTCGCCACGGCAGACGCCCCGGGCGCACAGTGGTCTGGAAATCGAGCTCCATACTCATAGAAACTTAAAGTAAAGAATTAAAAAAAAACAAAAATTGTAATGGCTCTGGTATACCTCCCTTTACATAATATTAACGTATGGATGGTACAAGTCACACTACACGTGAGAAAAAAAAGATTTATGTTTTTTTTGTATGGAAGAAAACACTAAAAATACGTTTTTTCGAAACTTAATGGAACTGTTAGGTTGCTGCTCACAGGAGCTATAGTCCCATACACGGCAATCAAGATGACATACAATTCATATACCTTTAGGCACCGCTTCGCATGTAGCAAATTTATGAAATTTTGAATTTTCGAAATGTGATTTTTCTTTATATATAATAATAAATCTTTGCCGTGGTTAAATATCGTTGCCGATCGATTAACTTATATTATAGTTAGATTTAGCCTGCTAATGACCTTTATGATGACAATCATTAAAAAAGATATTGATTGTATAGGTTTTTTTGTCCATTCCAAGAACTACTTAACTCATTTGTTAATTACCGTGATTAAGGTTGAGATATACTCGTAATTAGATACTAATGACATGAGCATTAATGTCATGCAACTTTGGGTATCGCTTTACACGTAGCAGTTTTTGAGGTCATGAATTTTAAGTATGTGGTTTTTCCGATCGCTTTATAAACATTCATTTTGTAAACCGATTTTAATTTTTTCTAAGAATATAAAGTTAAAAATCTCGAAAAATTAACGATTTTGTAGAAATAAATAAATAATTAAAAAATAAACAAAATACATCTATAATATTATGATCCACTACAAATGTCTACAGCAAGGACAAAATCGGGCACGCCGCAATTGCGGCGGTAAGACCCCTCTTTGAGGAGTGGCTAGATCGGCGTCACGGCGTCCTGACCTACCGCATGACGCAGGTCCTCACCGGACACGGAAGTTTCGGGAGGTACCTGTGTCTGATGGGTAAGGAAGAGACGCCTGGGTGTCACCACTGCGAGGGTCGCCCTGAGGACACAGTCGAGCACACGGTGCAGGACTGCCCAGCTTGGGCAGAGCACCGACGTGTCCTCACGGCGACAATAGGCGGAGACCTCTCGCGCCCGGCCTTGGTCGAGGCCATGCTGCGGGGCGAGAGGGAGTGGGAAGCGGTCGCCTCCTTCTGCGAAGCAGTCATGCTTTCGAAGGAGGAGGCGGGCCGCGTGAGGGAGAGGATGGCGTCCTCCCTCCAGCCCAGCCGCAGTGGTAGACGCCCACGGCGTCGGACGTCGGCCGACGATCTCCGGCCACCGTAGGCGCGGGCATGCGGACAGCGAGTAAAGGGCAACTCGCTGTCCGACCATGGACCATGCCCGGGTCGACGGCGCGTCGTGTTCCACGCGCGCCTCAAAGAGCGTCAGCAACATGACGAGGCCCCCTCTGCAGAGGGCCGAAGCCTGCCGGGGTCGTGGGACTCATCCCGTTACCGTGGCCCCGGTATGTAAAGGGTTATTGAAGGAACACCGTGGATTTTAGTCAGTAAAAGTCTGACAGTCCCTCCCACCCTGCCCGGGGTGGGAGGACTTATTTGATAATTTTACCACGTTAAAAAAAAAAGAAAAAAAAAGGACAACAAAAATAAATAACAAAGCCAGTATTAAAATTATAAAAATAGGCAAATAGCTCAAATAGTAGTAAAATAAGCATTAGTTCATTCATTACTATTTTAGCGGTCTTTTACCACTATTACAACTCTGACTACTACATTTAATTATATTACTACATTTACATATTTTTGACTACTATCTATAGTAAACATAAAAACTACTGCTAACAGACAGTATCTTCACCCTCATCAGAGTCCTCTAAATCGGAGTCCCTAATTAACGCACTAACATTAACATCGACAAATTTAATGTTCTCTTTGTCTACATCTGAATCGTCACTAATGAGAAGAGGTCTCATATCATCAGTGACAGCTCTTTTTGTGGACTTTCGTAGCATAGGTCTTATGCTGGACAGGTAGGGATCTGAAGATACAAGGAGAGCCTTGAAAATGTCTTCGTTTGTCGCTTTATGGCAAAATTTGCTTGAATGGTGTTCTCGGATCTTTTTAAATCTTTGTTTCTGGCTTCCGTTGCCTTTTCAGATAATTTTCCAATGGACATAATATTGAAGTGTTTGATAACTTCAGCATCATGCATTAAAAGTTTGTGGACACTCGAAGGCATGTAATACCAGCCATAGAGCTCCACGTACATTTCTGCAGTAACGTGTGCAAAGTTTGCAAATTCGTCAATATTTATAGGCTCCCCACTGGCTAATACACGCAAAAGTGTTGAAAATCTCTGGATCAAACAGGAATCCAATCCTGTGATAGCTGCGGTTTTCGCAGGATCACTAAAAATTTCCTAGCTATGTTCCCATCATTTGTAGTTCCCGAACCTGAAACAAAACAAAAATTCTTGACTCTGTGCAGGAAAAAGCTGTGAAATGATTTTGCCATGTACCATGGTCATAAGCATTGAGTGCTTTACAACATGGCTTCCCATAATAGAAGGCTGCAGTACTTCAACCTCAGCCTCAAACAAAGCCTGTTCTTCCACGATGTTTAACTTGTTTTCGTTTGAAAACTTAAAATAAATAGGTCTGTTAAACATGGTGGAAGATGGCTTTGGATTCTCCCATACCTTTTCATCGCCACAAACCAAGCGCAGAGGCACATAAGAACACATAAAAATACTGGAATCGTCTTCGTCTGCCATAGTTTGCTTATACAAGCTTTGCCCTGAAGAACCATCAAAGCCCCACTTGCATATAAGTGTCAACTCTTTGCCATCCAGTGAAGATTCCACACGTAAGAATTTTCCAAGCCTTGTCACAGTTTTATCCAAAATTGCTTGAAGCTTTACTTTTACCTCTCTTTCCGTGATGTCAATGGTATCTTTTGGGGGGTTCAACACAGCAACAAACAGTCCTTCTTCGCCTCAAGGAAAGCAGTATAAGAAGGATACAGTGGTACTCCTTCTTCTTTTGCACAAGATCTTAATGTTATATACTCCCACTTCGAAAGCTTCAATGAGGTCAAAATACCTAAAGCTTTATCAGCGGAATATATAGGCACAGTTTTCTTTGTATTTAACAATTTATTTATCTTTGTAGCCTCTTCGGGATGCTCCAATACCAGTTTAATTATATCTGCTACATTCTTGTTTTGTGCTTTCAAACCAGTTGCATGAGCAAGGCTTTCAGTGCTATGCGTTAGGAGTTCTTTCACTCTCCTTCTCTTCGTAGTGGGCTTAGCTCCATGAATGGTTTTCTCGGCGTCACAACTGATGTTGATGTTCCAACACTGCACGTCTTCGGTGTGTAGGATGTTGATGCACCCTCATTTACACCAAAGTCTGAACTGGAACATAGTTGCTGCTCTAGCGACACTACAGAAGTAGTAATTTTTTTCCTCACGACCTCAGGCCATTTGATGTTCTCTTGCAGCCATGTCACATACTTTTTTATATATGTATGTCTCGTGCAATTACACGAGATCCATTTCTTCCTTAAGTTACTCACATAACTCTGACAGAATTGTTTCAATTCCTTCTTTTCATTTTCTGACAATTCAACAGTATTCTCAAAAGCTTCAAATAAAACATTGGGCTGTGAAAAACTACTGTTGTTTGCCACAAACATGAAAATATCCAAATTGGTACCAAAACCTTCCATCACAACTCAATAACAAATAGGTATAAGGTAATAAGTTAGCGCGCACAAGTACTGAGAGCTACTGATAAAATTAGACTCAAATGTCCTGTTTTTATACAACTACCCTCATTATCGTTCGCTATTCTCTAATTAGTTACCTATATTACAGACATTAGAATTGTATTGTGACTAGGGCCCATTTGGCCCTGCTAGAGCTAGTTAATGCTCATGTCATTAGTATCTAATAATATCTTAACCTTAATCACGGTGATTAACAAATGAGTTAGTTCTTGGAATGAAATTAAAAAAAAACCTATACATTCAATATATTTTTTAATGATTGTCATCATAAAGCAGGCTAAATCTAACTATAATATAAGTTAATCGATCGGCAACGTCATTTAACCACGGCATAGATTTGAAAAATCACATTTCGAAAATTCAAAATTTCAAAAATTTGCTACGTGCGAAGCGTTGCGTAAAGGTACATGAATTGTATGTCATCTTGTTTGCCGTGTATGGGACTATAGCTCGTGTAAGCAGCAGCCTAACAGTTTCATAAAGTTTCGAAAAAACGTACTTTTAGTGTTTTCTCCCATACAAAAAAAAACATAAATCTTTTTTTTCTCACGCGTAGCGTGACTTGTACCATCCATACGTTAATATTATGTAAAGAGAGATATACCAGAGCCATTGCAATTTTTGTTTTTTTAATTCTTTACTTTAAGTTTCTATGAGTATGGAGCTCGATTTCGCGAACCGATCTCCGGCCACCATAAGCGCAGAATTACGTGCGTCGAGCAGGGTTAGCTCACCGTCCGGTAAGGACCAGGCCCGGGTCGACGGCGCGTTGAATGTTCTAACGAGATACCGTGGCCCCGGACAACAAAGACAACTGAATGAACGGATTGAGATTTTAGTTAGTAGAAGTCTCCCTTCCGCTCCAAACAGAGTGAGAAGAATATTTTTTTCCCTACTAGTTAACACGAGCGATGGTGGCCAGTTTGGGTTTTGAAATAACTGATCCTGCAAAGAATGTTTAGTTCTGGTTCTAAATTTTAAAAAAATTGGCCAAGTGCGAGTCAGACTCGCCCATGAAGGGTTCCGAAGTAACTATTATAATATAATATAATATGTATATTTATTTGACAAAAAAAACCTTACAAATTTCGTAAGACTAGCTTATTTACATTTATTTACAACTACGCCAAATAAATTTGTTTTTCAGTGTTTGTATGAATTACAAAGTTATATTTGCGGTTTTAGAAAATATGCTGTATCTCAAAAACTGCTGACTCGATTTCGTTCAAACTAATTTTGGTTGAAAGTTGAAGATCTACAGACACATATTTTTTTTATTTTTCACTCCATTATTATAGAAGTTAGAGGGGGGGGGACACATTATAACATTTTGGAAGCTTATATCTTATAAACGATTGACTTTATGAAAAAGTGGTTTTGGAAACCCTTATATTATTTTTAAAGACCTGTCTATAGATACCACACACTCATAGGTTTCATGAAAAAAAATATTTTCAGTTCTAGTTCCATGTATGGGGACACCCCCTTTATTTTAAATATTTTTTCTTAAAATCGGAAAGCGGTTCACAGAATACATCTACCTACTAAGTTTCACATGAATAGTGTTAATAGTTTCGGAATAAAATGGCTGTGACATACGGATGGACGGACAGACAGACAGACAGATAGACGGACAGACATATCGAAACTATAAGGGTTCCGTTTTTTGCCATTCCGCTACGGAACCCTAAAAAAACCAGCCAATAATGATTTATGACGTTATATTTGCATAACATACACACAATATGACGTTTTAGTATAGGCGGTGTGAAAAAATAAACATTTGTCGTTATCAGATCAATATTTCCAGAATTTGAGAGATATTAGTAGGAAAAAATATTGGCCAAGTGCGAGTCAGGCTCGCACAAGAAGGGTTCCGTAGTAACTATAATAATATAATATAACTAGTACTCACGCGGGGCTTCGCTCCCATGGATTCTATCACGGTAAAAACATAACTCTCCTTTTTTGCAGTCGCGTAAAAAGTAGCCTATAACCTTCCTCAAGCTTGAGGCTACTTCCATACCAAATTGCATCCAAATCCACCCAGTACTTTCGAATATTAGCGCGTTCAAGCAAACAAACCAACAAACAAACTTTTCCGCTTTATATGTATACTAGTACTCACGCGGGGCTTCGCTCCCGTGGATTCTATCACGGTAAAAACATAACTCTCCTTTTTTGCAGTCGGGTAAAAAGTAGCCTATAACCTTCCTCAAGCTTCAAGCTACTTCCATACCAAATTTCATCCAAATCCACCCAGTACTTTCGAAGATTAGCGCGTTCAAGCAAACAAACAAACAAACAAACAAACAAACAAACTAACAAACTTTTCCGCTTTATAATATTAGTATAGATTTATTTAACGAATTAAAAAAACCTTAAAAATTTCTTAAAACTAGTTTATTTACATTTTTACAACTACGCTAAATAACTTTGTTTTTCATAGTGTTTGTATGAAATTACAAAGTTATATTTGCGGTTTTAGAAAATATGCTGTATCTCAAAAACTGACAGACAGACAGACAGGTGGACAGACATATCGAAACTTTAGGGGTTCCGTTTTTTGCCATTCGGCTACGGAACCCTAAAAAACATGTTTCAAAATAGGTATTTTGCAACATTTTCTTTTTTGATAATACTTACACGTCCATCAGGCGAGAAGGTGGTCAACCATCTCACCTGATGGTAAGTGATGATGTAACATAATTAATGCACATCCAGAAATCAGTTAACTTCAAAAATAATAAAATCTACGCGAATTACAATTACACTATCGCCGTGCAGTCAATTTTTTTTTTTTTTTTTTCAGAATTGGCTCGTGTTTGACCACCATCTCACCTGATGGTAAGTGATGATGTGGTCGAAGATGGAGCATGCTTGCCTAGAAGTAACCTATTCACTCTTGACTTTAAGACCCCCAGGTTATAGCTATCAGGAAACACAGACTCCGGCAGGGAATTCCACTCCTACTTAGCAACATCTTATAGTGACCATATCAATATTAAAAATCTTTAACGTTTTAAATAAATAGATTGACTCGGTCATCGCATGAAAACACAATATATCTCACAAGTAATACATACATATATAAATTAGATTGTTTTTGCGATTGCCAAGTCAACATATTTATTTAAAACGTTAAAGATTTTTAATATTGATATGGTCACTATAAGATGTTGTTAAGTTAGATAATTACGTAACAACTTAAGACAGATGGTCCCTTAAATAGGGACTGAATAATCGAATAACCGACTTGGTATTACATGGATCTCACAACTTTTTACGGTAGAAGAACTGAGTTGCGAGACTTGGTTTTTTGACAAGTATTGTTTTTTATGGGATCTCATTTCTTTTTGTAGATAGTCCTACCTTTTTCCTTTCCGGTACCTTCTACTTCTTGTATACCAACAACGAATTTTCTTAAAGCCCTCTCTCTGGCTTTTTTATTCCGTTGAGCATTTTACAAGTTACCTTTGAACATAATTATATCTAGATACCTAGTTACACCTATTATTCCATTATATTATACATAATTATATACAGGTACTGATTAATTAACTGTAAATGTAACTTTGTAATCCCATATAAATATATGGGATTACAAAGTTATTTATGCAGTTGATGTATCTAAAAAACTGGACTGAAATTGAAAAATATTTTAGTTTTTCCTTGATTCATATACTAAACACTAATTGTATTCTAAATTTGAAGCTTCTATGTTTGCTAGTAGTGCCTTAGACTTTTGATGATCGGTCAGTCACTGAGTGACAAAATTAAGAAACTCTGACTCATTATAATTCTTAAACTACTGGTTCAAATTGAATGAAATTTGAAATATACCGTGTTGATACAGTGCGTGATTGGTTACTGAAAATTCAGACTTCTAGTTTTATCCTCAAAGAAGTTATACGGAGTCGAAAATGGCCTGAATGTGTTCGAGAAAAGTATGGTACGGCCATGCCTCTTTTTGCTCGACTTGGCGGGGGCACTGCCGTGCCCCCAGATTGTATTTAGTTATCAATTTTATACTACAGTATGCCCGCCGCTACACTTTGCAGCTTTTGGGAATATTCTCCACATCCGTTTTTAATTTGTCTACAAATATTCTGAACTCAGAAAAGTGTTATTTCATTAACATTCAAACAATATCGTCTGAATTTCTCAAGAGGAATTCATTGTTGGTCTTTAGTGATATAAATGATACGCCGATTTTAATAAGACTGATATTTCTTAACTTCAGGTAGTTGAATCAATTAAATAACTTAGGAGAATATTTACAAAATCCTCTTAACCGATTTCGGTCACGGTGGCAAATCTCATAATTAATTAGCCATCTGCGCAGGAGATATTATGTGCACAAGTATGTGCGCTGGTAAAAGTGCATTCTCTGTTTCTTTTCTCTCAATGTCGGATGAGAGATTAGGCGCAGGTCCAAAGATTTCAATCTAACAGAAAATCCCAATATCACTTTGCAACCCGGAAATTACACACATTTTCTAACGAGATACTGTGGCCACGGAAAGTAACGGGTAGTTGAAGGATCAGGATGGGTTTTGAGAGCGGGAGGACCCATAAATTATTTTCTCACCAAAAGAAATAAGCTTTTTAACATGCTTTTATTAGTTCGACCTGTATGTAACGAACTATGTAATGGAATCTAAGGTAACTAATTTAACCATCTTCCAAGGGTCGTATCGTAATAAAAATTGGCAGCTGTATGTAGTTCTGATGACAATACAATAATATGGTACTGTCGAACTGATCTGATAATGGAGCCGGAAGATATAAACTGGAACTTCATGATGGAAAATCGTATCATAGCTGTTTTGGATTTCTTAGAAAAGTCTTGTAATGAACTTTGACCACGATTAGGTTTCAAGGTCTGATGATGAAGCCGGAAGATAGGCACTGGCATTCCATGATGGAATATCATATTATAGTCGTGTTTGCACTTGTGAAAAAGGCCCCGTAATGGACTTTGAACACGATCAGGTTTCAAGGTTATAACAGACCTAAAGAAAATCCGTTATCGGTTTTCTTAACATTTTCTTGTTTTTATGTGCATTTATAAAAGCGTGTTTTTCTAGTGTTTTTTAAACTATTAATTTATTTTTCAACTTCAGGCACATCAGACATGATATTTTTAATCATTGATGTGAGTGCGATGAGCGTCGTTAGCTTACGCGGTAAGAGGTTGTTTTTGCTTTCGAAAGTAGCTCGAGGCTAAATAATAACAACCGCACGGTTTGGTCCTCAAGGTTAAGGCTGCGTTTCCACCAAAGCTGTGCGAGGATGCGTAGCGAGGGATGTGTTTGTAAAGAACCAATAGAATCGCTTCATTTACCTCGCCTCGGTCAGCACAGCTCTGGTGGAAACGGCTCAGCGGAGCTAGATTTTTGCGCATACAAAACAAGCGAGGGATGTGTGCGAGGGATGTGTGCGAGAGATGTGTTGCGAGGGATGTGTTGCAAGGAATGTGTGGTGAGAAGGATGTGTTGCGAGGTTTGCGCATCCTCGCACCACACATTTTCACAGCTCCGCTACACATCCTCGTAGGCACATTTTCATCGCACAGCTTTGGTGGAAACCCCCACACATTTTCACAGCACAGCTAGACATCCTCACACGACACATTTCCATCGCTCATCTCTGGTGGAAATGCAGCCTTAGCATCGGTTGCGGAGTTCCGTCTGTGGTTGGGTGACTATTCTAACATTTACATATTCCTCCGTACCTCGGAATGCATGTTAAGCCGTTAGTCCCATCTGAAATTTGTACATCTTTGTCAATCTGACATTAATCTCGTCAAGCGGTATCGTGTTACCCAGCTAGTGGATTGTAGAGTTCGGGTGTGATACGTGATTTCGAAAAGAGAAACACCGAAGAACACGTCCCCGTAAGTTCACGGATACGAAACACTTAAAAACGAATGCACGCTACCACGAAAAACCTTACGCCGTAGCCATGGGATCTAGAATGTGCTTTATACGGCCCACCCAAATGTCCTTACTTTGGTATTGTTCGTCAAATCGTTCCAGCTCCTTAAGGTTTTAAGTTGAGCTACGCGATATTTGATAAATGCGTGCACTGTTTGGACGGGCCTGCTCAAATCTGTTTGATTCTGTCCTCTAAAGGGCGCCACAGACATTAACTTACATGGCTCTCATATGATTTGGATCACTACAGATTGTCTGGACTTTAAAAGAGACGTTGACCTCTGAGTTTGTTTCAGTGTTTCTTCTCAGAGTAGTCAGTTAGGAAACACTGGCCTCATCTAGTTTAAATTTACGAAAAAAAGACGTGTGAAAGTGTTATTTATAACCTATTTGCAAAATAAACATCATTATTTCAGAATAACTAAATCTCTAACTTCACCTATTCGAAACACTTAACAACGAATGCACACTACCAAGAAAAACTGAACAACGTAGCCATGCAATCTTGAATAACTAAACCTCGAAAAGTCTTCATAAAATGTCTTTATTAATTTATTCAGCATCAGGCCACCATATCTTCAGATTTTCATATGTCGCACTGAGCCGCACACATACTCGTTCTAAAAATAATGTTTGGAATAAATTGGTGACATAATGATGACATGAATAGCAGTATTTATGGTAAACTATCGAATTTGTATGGAATTTACTACGTCAGAAATTATCTTATGATCACAAGAAATATGTATTTAATCAAATAATCAAGATTGAATACAATCCAACTGTGGCTTCTTTAATTCCGCGACATATTAGTTTAGTGATCATGCGTTTAAAAATAATTGTTCGTTTTATACCTAAAATAAATTGAAATCAATTTACATTATAACCCTTTATTATATTAATGGCTATAATCTTGGCTGGGGTGAGATTTTAAAATCTCTGGAATTATACGATGCAAAAGGAATTCATTTCATTCATTCAGGAACGAAGGTAATGGTTTGAATGAAGGGGAAGGATTTTCAAAAGCCAGTAGATATTTTAAAACGTTTTTTTTTATAATAGCATGAAGAGAAAATCTTAAGATCCTATTAGACACTATGGTATATTTTTTAATACAGCTTAGTAGATTCTTAAATCGAATAGGTTAGTTTCCTGTGTTATAAAATGATAATTTTATTTGGTCCGATATTTGGTCCGATTATCAAAAAATATTGCTCACGTATTTTTTGCCTTTTTAAATCGATAAAAAATTATAAAAAGATTAAAAACTTGAAAGCTCACCAAAAAAGTAAACTACAGCGTGACGTCACACAAATTTCAACTCACTGTGAAAAAATAAAAAATACGTGTCCTATATATTTTGTTAACGTAAGTGACGGACATAATAAAATATTTTAGTAAACTACTCTACTTAGGAACCAAAACTTTGATGTGAAAAGAATACCAAGTATGATTCTCTACTAATTAAGATGTGGGTTCTCAAACAATTTTTTGTACTGCGAAGCCGTAATATCCCGCTAATCTGTATTATTGTTTTTTTAATGAGGCTGGATTTGTAAACTTAATAAGTAGCTACGGGCTTGCTACTATGACCTGTATGATTCCGTAATGAAAAGTGAGTAAAAATATGATAAGGTTAAAAGACAATGATGATCTTATTGTATGTTAAAGTTTTGATATATGTATTTATAATTAATTTTATTCAAGGTAAAAGCTTACAGCATAGATACCATACATTATGTTTTTCTTATTACTTATACATATACTATAAAATAAAGCGCTCTTACTTTAAACAAAAAACAACATAACTCCCAATGGACTAGTCTGCAGTGTAAGTCTTTTTTTTTTTATTGAAAATAGGTTCACGTTTGACCACTATCTCACCTGATGGTAAGTGATGATGTGATCGAAGATGGAGCACGCTTACCTAAAAGTAACCTATTCACTCTGGACTTAAAGACTCCTAGGTTGTAGCTGTCGGGAAACACGGACTCCGGCAGGGAATTTCACTCCTTAGCCGTACACACAATGAAAGTATTCCCAAAACGTTTTGTGCGTATGGGTGGGATGTCCACCATGTAACGATAGCGCTTCGCCGTTTGTCTCGTAGTCCGATGATGGAACGGGCTTGGCGGAATTAGATTGTGTAATTCCATCGCACACTCCCCGAAATGTAACCGATAGAAAACCGATAGACTTGCAACTCGTCGTCGGTGTTCAAGGCTCTGGAACTTTGACTCGACTAGGCTAAAATAAAAGATACCTATAATAAGGACGTTTTTTTTTTGTTTTTGGGCCAAATAAACATTGTAAAGGTTAAAAACACGCGTTGTACTCATGTTTCAACAAATAAAGAATCTTGAATCTTGAATATATATTATATATTATTATTATTATTCCATTTATTTAATATATATACATATAGATTACATTTTTAAATATTAATATAAAAATAAAAACATTTAAAAATATAAAAAATAGTAGCCCACCGGTATCGGGAACAGGGTCCAAGCTACCGGTGGTCAGGGCTCCATAGAGAGGAACCTCCTCACAATACGCGCCGTTTCCAGGAGCACTGCTTTCTGTATCAGGCCCTTGATCCAGCTGCCCAACGAGAGCCTCCTTAGATGTTGGTCGAGGCTCTTGGCTATTATACCATTGGCTGAGACGACTATCGGCACAATGATTGCTGTCTCCACATCCCACATGTCGACAACCTCGCGCGCCAGGTCAAGATACTTATTTTTTTTATCTATCTCAGCTTTCACGAGGTTCTCGTCATGGGGGACTGCTATATCAACAATCATTGTGCGACGCTCTAATCGGTCTATCACCACTATGTCAGGCT
Organism: Tholera decimalis; assembly: GCA_943138885.2. NCBI lineage: Eukaryota > Metazoa > Arthropoda > Insecta > Lepidoptera > Noctuidae > Tholera > Tholera decimalis. The sequence goes on from OW964565.2 coordinate 20,083,252, forward strand.
TATTGGCAACAATAGTCCTGTCAGTGATGATAGACCGATCCCAATACAGTGTAATATTGCCATTTTCGAGAACTGGGTCGGGCACATACCTATAGTATGGTACTTCTGATTCCACAAGATTGTATTTAAGAGCAAGTTGCTGGTGAATAATCCTGGCTACGAGGTTGTGTCTATGCAAATAGTCTCCGTTAGCCAGACGAGAACAGCCAGAGATAATGTGACGAATGGATTCTCCCGGTTTGTGACATGCCCGACATATGTCTACCGTACCATCCTTCACAATATACTTCCGATAGTTATTCGTCATCATAACTTCGTCCATAATCGCACAGACAAAACCTTCGGTTTCCCCGAAGAGGTCACCAAAACGTAGCCAGGCTACGGACGCTAACGTATCTACGTCAGACCCATGAAGGGCCCGGTAATAGCGTCCGTGAAGCTCCTTGCTCTGCCATACTTCTCTGCGGTCATTAGTATCTAATACTACAGGTTTGCGCCAATTCTCGGTACCTAAGGAGAGCGGAGTGAGGCCTTTGTCCACCGCTACCACATCTCGATGCATACCCACGTCGGCTTCTAGGAAATATTCCCTAAGGCTGCATACCTCGCGGTTGTGCAGGGTCTTTGCATTTAAAAAACCACGACCCCCGCACTTCCGCGGGATATACAGCCTCATCACCGATGAACGTGGGTGATGCATTCGATTTGCAGTAAGCGTTGTGCGGACCCGCCTGTCCAAGGCGTCAAGTTCAGTCCGAGACCATTTGAGTATGCCAAAAGAGTACATCAATATTGGCATGACCCAACCATTGAAGGCACGCACCTTGTTTCCGCCTGATAGAAGACTATTCAGTACTTTATTCAGGCGGCCAAAGAAGCGTTCCTTCAATGACTGTTTAACATAAGCAACATTGATGCCTAGTGCTTCTGACATACCCAAATACTTGTAGGTTTCAGTTGAGCCGAGGGATCTTAGGTGTATGGAATCCGAGAGTTGAGTTCCCACGGATTCCATAATCTCCCCTCGCTTTACATGCATGATCGCACATTTGTCCACCCCAAATTCCATCTTGATGGCACTACTGAAGGTTTCCGTTACCTTCAGTAGCTCCATGAGTTGCAATTTGCTGGGGGCAAAAAGTTTCAAATCATCCATGTAAAGCAAGTGTGATATGACCCGACCACCTCTTCTCAACTGGTAGCCTTGCCCCGAACCCTCCAGCAGTGTACTGAGAGGGTTGAGAGCCAGACAAAACCACAGTGGGCTCAGACTGTCGCCCTGAAAAATACCACGCTCTTATTATTATTATTATTATATTATTATTATTATTATTGTTTCCTTTATTACATTTTATATACATATTATTTACATTTTTAAATATTCCTATAAAAACAAAAAACATTTAAAAATATAAAAAACAGTAGCCCACCGGTATCGGGAACAGGGTCCAAGCTACCGGTGGTCAGGGCTCTTGAGAGAGGAACCTCCTAACAATTCGCGCCGTGTCCAGAAGTACTGCTTTCTGGATCAAGCCCTTGATCCAGCTGCCCAACGAGAGCCTCCTAAGATGTTTGTCGAGGCTCTTGGCTATTATGCCATTGGCTGAGACGACTATCGGCACAATGATTGCTGTATCCACATCCCACATGTCAACAACCTCGTGAGCCAAGTCAAGATACTTAATTTGCTTATCTTTCTCGGCTTTCACGAGGTTCTCGTCATGAGGGACCGCTATATCAACAATCACTGTGCGACGCTCTAATCGGTCTATTACCTCTATATCAGGCTTATTGGCAACAATAGTCCTGTCAGTGATGATAGACCGATCCCAGTACAGTGTAATATTGCCATTTTCGAGAACTGGGTCGGGCACATACCTATAGTACGGTACTTCTGATTCCACGAGATTGTATTTAAGAGCAAGTTGCTGGTGAACAATCCTAGCTACAAGGTTGTGTCTATGCAAATAGTCTCCGTTAGCCAGACGAGAACAACCGGAGATAATGTGACGAATGGATTCTCCCGGTTTGTGACATGCCCGACATATGTCTACCGTACCATCCTTCACAATATATTTCCGATAGTTATTCGTCATCATAACTTCATCCGTAATTGCACAGACAAAACTTTCGGTTTCCCCGAAGAGGTCACCAAAACGTAGCCAGGCTACGGACGCTAATGTATCTACATCAGACCCATGAAGGGCCCGGTAATAGCGTCCGTGAAGCTCCTTGCTCTGCCATACTTCTCTGCGGTCATTAGTATCTAATACTACAGGTTTGCGCCAATTCTCGGTACCTAAGGAGAGCGGAGTGAGGCCTTTGTCCACCGCTACCACATCTCGATGCATACCCACGTCGGCTTGTAGGAAATATTCCCTAAGGCTGCATACCTCGCGGTTGTGCAGGGTCTTTGCATTTAAAAAGACACGACCCCCGCACTTCCGCGGGATATACAGTCTCATCACCGAGGAACGTGGGTGATGCATTCGATTTGCAGTCAGCGTTGTGCGGACCCGCCTGTCCAAGGTATCAAGTTCAGTCTGAGTCCATTTGAGTATGCCAAAAGAGTACATCAATACTGGCATGACCCAACCATTGAAGGCACGCACCTTGTTTCCGCCTGATAGAAGACTATTCAGTACTTTATTCAGGCGGCCAAAGAAGCGTTCCTTCAATGACTGTTTAACATAAGCAACATTGATGCCTAGTGCCTCTGACATACCCAAATACTTGTAGGTTTCAGTTGAGCCGAGGGATCTTAGGTGTATGGAATCCGAGAGTTGAGTTCCCACGGATTCCATAATCTCCCCTCGCTTTACATGCATGACCGCACATTTGTCCACCCCAAATTCCATCCTGATGGCGCTACTGAAGGTTTCCGTTACCTTCAGTAGCTCCATGAGTTGCAAGTTGCTGGGGGCAAAAAGTTTCAAATCATCCATGTAAAGCAAGTGTGATATGACCTGACCACCTCTTCTCAACTGGTAGCCTTGCCCCGAACCCTCCAGCAGTGTACTGAGAGGGTTGAGAGCCAGACAAAACCACAGTGGACTCAGACTGTCACCTTGAAATATGCCACGCTCAATCCTAATCGGTTCGCTGTTTTCCTGGATTTGTCGACATCCTGGATAGCAGAGGACCGTCTTCCATTGCCCCATACATGACTCAAAGAAAGTGCGGAGTATTGGATTTATTTTGTACAACTCCAACACCTTCATGAGCCATGTATGTGGAACCGAGTCATAGGCCTTCTTATAATCTATCCAACATGTCGACAGATTCCTTCGGGAACGACGAACCTGTTGGTTTATGGCAATATCGATGAGGAGAAGCTCCTTAGTACCGCGGGACCCGTTCCTACATCCATTCTGAGAAGCAGACATGATTGAATTTGTATCTATGTGATTATTAATTTTGGCTCTCAGAATGGATGTAAGAACTTTATAGACCGTCGGTAAGCACGTGATCGGTCTATAATTTTTAGGTTCCGAAGTACTGCCTGATTTATGGAGCAGGTGGGTTATTCCTGTAGTTAGGAATTGAGGTAGCGATCCTACCTCTAAGGCAGACTGGAACTGAGCGGCCAAGCGAGCGTGCGAGCTTAGAAACCATTTTATCCAGAAATTGTGCAGCCCGTCCGGCCCTGGAGATTTCCAGTTGGATAACGGACGGACTGCACGGGTTACATCTTGGGGGCTGATCGTAATTGCCCCCATTTCTGGTATAAGATCGCAGGTGCGCTTGATCTCACTCATCCAGTCACCCTCGGTGTGGCTGACAGGTACCGACCAGATGCTGCGCCAGAACGAATACATAGCGTCATCATTCGGTAGGCACGTATCAGTCACACCTTGGTTAGGTCGCTCCCAGGCCCTATAAACCCACCTTTCATTGCTTTGGAATGTGCGATTCTGAGTGTATCGCTCCACCCTCCGCTTATATCGACGAATTCGATTTGCTCATGCATAGACTTTCTGCTTCAGGAAGTCGATACGCTCTGTGGTGCGGGTGAGATAATCCCGAGGACTGATATCAGTCCCCGCAAACGCCCGCCTCACAAAGCGCATCACTCTAGGACGAGTGTTGCCCTGCCTGAAGCAGATAAGTTTACCAATGAGTGCTCTAGCCTCAGCAATACGACGTTCGATCCTGCCCTGCCAAGCTGGTACAGCTGGCCGAATAACTCTGTCAGTCTTTGGAAACTTGACATGAGCTACCCAACAAGCCGCTACAGCTGCACAGTATAGGATCGAATGAGTATCGGTGAGGTCTTCACTATTGTCAAAATAATTTGACAGCAGTGAATCTAGAGCACACACTAGCGCCCTATTTTTCTTATGCATGGGTAAACGAGGCAGACGAGGTCTAAGCTCAGGCGGTGTGGAGCGATACTCCCGTAATGCACACTCCAAAGCACTCCTCAATCGTTCACTGCACTGGGTACTCACGGTTATAGCCTCGTCATCATCATCTTCACCGACGTGGTCGGGTCGCAGTGCGATACTGGGTTGTAGTTGCACCGCGGCCAGTGGCGAAGCAGATGAGACACGGCTGCTCCGTGATTCGAGGCGTAGTCTATCAAGTACGGCGTCATCCAACATACGGTTACGCTGGATGACCCGCACCTGATCCGACAGTCGTTGGGCCGAAACGTTGACAGCCGGTTCAAGTACCTGAAACAGAGAGAGCATCCGACCACGGTACGCAGTCAGGTTAGTTCCCCCCTCTGTAGCCCCATAGTATGAGCGCATGACGTTCTCATTGATGGATTGAGTCCATCGCATGCGCTGCACACTTCCACCGGCAGCGGGGACCCCATCAGAGGCCGGCGGGCCTCGAAGTCCCATGCTGGCCGGAGGGCGGCCTCTTCCTCGCCGACGCGCAGGTGGTGGTGTCGTCGGCGGCGAGAAGTACTCATCGCTCGAGCTCGACGCAACTGCAGCGGCCGGAATCTCTTGACTCACGGCTGGAGAAGGTCCCGGTGGCTGCGAGGCGGAGCTGAGCGACGATTCCGCAGGTCTTGGGCGTGTGATTTGCTGTAACCGGGCCCGGTATCTTGTCAACATTTTAAAAGTCGTCTTGTCGAGATTTTATTACCAGAAGGTATATTCGGCATTTCTGTAGTATTATAGTGTAGTATATTTTAATGTAAATAGTAGTTTGCTTTTTTTTTCACTGTTTTCGTTTTATTAAACATGTTGCATTTATGCTATTTAATTATCAAATATTTATTCAAAAATAAAACTGAAGAAAATTTATGACAGGCGGGTTGACATCCGGACCACAGATTTATTATTATTATTATTATATCTTGCATTTATATTATTTTTTTTTATTCACTTTTAAAAACATCAGTATAGATATCGAGAACATTTTTGTGTAGGCTAATATTAAAGAGACAAGTTATCTTCAGTAAGTTGTGACAGCTAATACTTAAATATGTTTTTAACACCCTTTAATCCCACAAAGAAGGTAAAACAAAAAGGGTATTTCTCACTAGTGTGGAAAACTAAACGCTAGTCATTTGCCACCAGGGCGCTTAGTATGGGTTTGCAATACCATTATCATTTTCGAAAATAATCGTTTTGTCTCTTTCACATTCATCTACAAGTTTGATGCATATGAAAGAAACAAAGCGATAGTTTTCGATAACGACAAAAGTGTTTGATACTCATACTAAACCCACTAATCAATTGCTTTCAATCACACCAATAGATTAGGATTGGCCGGCCTTGTATGAAGTCAATCTTGTCTCCTGGCAGCCACGGGTCTAACTTATGTACATGGGTTGCAATGGTACCCTCACAAAAATCGAGCGCCATGCACGGTAAAACACCGTTTCTAATCCTTACTTAATATTATAAATGCAAAATTAACTCTGTCTGTCTGTGTGTTACGCAATCACGCCTAAACTACTGAACCGATTTCAATGAAATTTGACACGGACGTAGTCTAGAGCCTGATAAAGGACATAGACTGCTTTTTATTTCGAAAAAAGGGCTGTAAGGGGTTGAAATAGGGGATGAAAGTTTGTATGGAAATTACGTCATTTTTAAAGCTAGAAGCTTGAAACTTATTTTTTAGACTTTTGATTAGATATTAATAAATCAAATTATGTATGAGTTTTATTTTCAAAATAATTAGCCTAAAAAATTAAAAATGCTGCCGAAAGTCACTATTCCGCGAGGACGAAGTCGCGGGCACAGCTAGTAATATAATATGTTATATTTATTAGAGTAGGCGTGTTGTGATTCGTTGTGTACGTGGGCATTTCTTTTGTCATTTGTCATTGCAATCTCTCGACTCCATAACGGCCATGCCATTCGGTTCGAGAGTCTATTCCTTCTCGGCTGCATTAACTAAGTCAGTCCACTTGCATCAAAATGATAAAAATCTTATTGCTGGTTGTATGTGTGTGTGATAAAGACTCAGTCACGAGTAAAATCTGTAATTTGCGTATTTATTCAAACCTATTCAAAATAAATTGACAAAAGAGGCTTTAACGCATTCTCTAAGACCGTAATTACAATATTGATGAAAGTCAAATCGGTCGGACCGAAAGGTTATGTTTAAAATACTTATACAAAAGTGAAAGGACATGAAAGTATCTAAAAATAAACATAGGTATCTAATCTATCTGAATTTATATAACTACTTTTTCTGTATTTCATTGCTTAACCTTTTCAAAAAGATTTATACCTACCATATAAAAACATTTTTGTTTAAAAAAGAAAAAGCAACATAAATAGAGGAAAATGCAATAAATAAATAATACAATAATTTTTTTTCGTCAGATTGTTCAATGTTTAAAGTTACTACATTAAATTGGATTTATAATGACGTCGCAAGCCGCGAAAGTGGATCGAAAGTTTAGCAGTCAACCGGCACTCCGGTCGTTACTTAGGATACCAAAGTAAATTATTTTCGCTTAAGTACCATAATCAAAACACATACTAACATGTATATCCTATCTAACTTATATTATAAATTAATATAAATGCAAAAATTTGTGAGGACATATGTATTTTTGTTGCCCTTTCACGCAAAAACTACTGAACGGATCTCAATGAATTTGGTAAGTAGATAGTTGACATCCTGGAATACACATAGGCTACTTTTTATCCCGGAATTCCCACGGGATCGGGATTTACGCGGGATAAACCTCCTACGCGAACGAAATTGCGGGCAAAAGCTAGTATAATACAAAACGTCATAATTTGTTTTCCTTACAAATAATTTTGCAGCGAGCTATTTGCAAAGTTCAGTAGGTACCTACTTTATACAGGTTGTTTTAAAAATAATAAGACTCGTGTTCTCACAGTAAAACCAAGTTTCACCGGCGCGCTGGAGTTTTCATACAGCTCGCAATCTCACAAAATTGTACCTACTAAATGCTTTAATTTATAAAAATATACCAACAGCTAATATCAGAGATTGTTCCCAACTTTCTCTTAGTTGTATTATTAAAAACACAAATGAATATTTCTGAAAAAATATTCTGGCGGAAGTTTGAAAGCGGTTTAACTCCGCTCATTATAAAGTCTATTCAATCCGTGTTTAATTATGTGAAAGAAAATGAATATACCTAGTCAATTTTGAAGTTTGACTAGGGTTACTGAGGATGCCATCGTTTAGCCCGCGAAATTCGATTTTCTTTACTTTTTAAATAATTACAACCTTAGTATTAATTTATGATATTATTATCTTTAGCATCGTACAAAATACGTATATATATTTTTTATTGATAATAGGTTCGCGTTTGACCACCATTTAACGCTGTTAAAGCAAGAAAATGATCATACAACTCCTTTAAGTTAATATTACCAGATTTATAATGTGTTTCAGGGTAAATTAAACTTGAAAACCTACAATTGATCGAAAAACCTCTGAGAATATATATTGATTTGCCTTTGAAATTTTAACATATCCTTTGGCCTAGAATTTGCCGCCAATTATACATATCAACGTAAGATTAGTTTAATTTCGCGGGCTAACGTAATGGTTTCGCCTTAATAAGCGTGTGTTTAGGCCTCGCGTCGACATTCATTTAGGGGGACTAATTTAACTGTCGGTTGTAACTTGCTTGCGACGAGAACAGAGCATAGAACGCAACTAGACTTGACATCCATTCTTATACAGAGTTGATACGACCGAGGGGCTTTCCTTTAAACTGCGTATACTAGGTATAATTTTCAAGCTTTGTACCAAAAATCAATTAAACAGGAGAAGTAGTTTAGTCGCAAATGATTTTGATGAGATGCACCTTGAAGCGATAAATCTGACCAAGACAAGAGATAACACACGCCGCGCTACGTTGCCACTTTGTTACCTAGGTATTTAAGGTCAGTCACATTTATTTACAAAGGGTGGTTCCGTTTTACTCTGATTTGTAAGCTATTTAGTTTGTTTGAAAAAAAAACTTTTTGACTCTTTTTATTTTTTAACTGTATCAAATTAACACTAAACACGTATAGTATACGTAGTGTAATTTAATGCCCCTTTGTCGTATCAACTCTGTATATCAAAGAAAAAATACTTATAAAGTCCAAATATTTTATTCCATTTCACACCTAAGCCTCCGCTGAAGAGATGGGATATATCTCTTCCTGTTCCGAGTGCATTCTTTCGGAAATTCCAAAAAATGTGCTCGCTAAAGCTAATATTGTATACACAGGTTTTTTTTTAATGCCAAGTGAAGCCGATGTCGACTTATTCTGCTAATGTCTAAAGTAAATTGCAAAAATAAATGTGCATAATTAGAAACAAAAGGGATTTGAAAATAAAAAAAGAACTGAACAGGAATGATAGTCTCTGTTTCTTCAATTCATACGGTTGAATTTTTTGGGTTTATTTATTTATTTATGTACACACATATGACACTTACAAAAAAAAAAAATACAAACAAAAGAGCACAATGGTACTGCTTATTTCCTAAGAAATTTCTTCCAACAGACCTACGACAGGAGAGTTGAAGAAGAGACGATAGAGACAGTGTGTATAAATACTAATTACGATAAATAACAATGCTTAGCTAATAAACTGAATTATGATTATACAACGTGTAATTTAAAGGGTATATACATACCAAGTGCACGGCTTCTTTGGATGATAACAAACGATATGACAAGGGTTTGGTAATCCTATGTCTTAATCTGTGGAACGAATTAGAAATTTCGATACATTGATACCAGAGACTGAATTTTTCAAATTAAGAAGATTGAAGAGAATTATCGTGTTATAGGCAAGTGACATGGAAAGTTATTGACCCACATAGTGTTGTGACACGTTTGTTATGATTGATATTCAAGAAATTCTCTTTGAGTCACTTATTTTGTGCTGAAACTGGGCAAAGAGACTCCATACCAGATGTTGTCCTCAGCCCCTTTAGATTGATATGGGGTTTCCGTTACACGTTGTATAATAAACAAATATATACATACATAGAGTTAAAGTACATAAAATTACGCAGGATGTTAGATAGGTAATGATTTTTAACCAGCTTTTTGAAAATACCAATGAATTTAGCTTCGCGGATTTTAGCTGGAAGTGAGTTCCACAGTCATACTGCATGAAAGGAGAAGAAATGGGAATAGAAACGGGTTTTATGGGATGGGAAATTGAGATGGAGTTTAAGGTGGGATCTACAAAGGGCATCAGTAGGACGAGTGAACGAAAAACGATCGCGCAGGTACCTAGCTAGGATATGCAGGATTGAAAAGGATGTTGTACAAAAGGAATAATATTCGAGTGTTCCTGCGAAGACGGATAGGGAGCCACTTGAGATCCTTGCGAAACTGAGAGACATGATCGTATTTCCTCAGACCAAAAACATGTGATTTTATAAGTGCACCTAGCAATAGTTCTGACATCTGACATTGCCATACTAATACTGGTTAAATTAGTCCTTTAATTTCTATAAGTGAACTGTCACACTCAATGAAACACTGGATTTATAAAAAAGTTTGTATAATTCCGTATTCGTAAGGTGGCGGCCGAAGTGTTTCGGTGGTCTATGGCGCCGACAAAACAAATTGTAACCATGGTAGCTCGACATTAATATTCGAAACAACTAATTGTTTCGCTAAAGTGCGGAAAAATATTTTCTTCGTCATTCAATTTCCGTGATTAATGTATTGTGTTGTTGTAAAATTGGACAAGTTCTTTTTATATTAAACATTTTGTTTGTGGTATTATATTATGATTGCTTTTAGGGAATGATTTCATTTTTATTTACATTTGGAATGCCTATCCGTTTTTAGCTAGTCCTTCCCTCGAAACTCTTTTAACAATTCCTCATGATGGATCTTACTTAAGTACCTTAGAACATTACAAAAGTGGTTCGGTCGATACACTAGATTACATTTTTTTAAATTATTTGTGAAAACGTAAGAATTAAGCGCAAATTATCATTGAGATGGAAATGAGGATCCGTAGTAAAAATAACAAAGGCAGCTTTTCGGTGGATTTCTAAGTCTGAGAATATTGTGTGATTTAACAAACATTTTTAACGTTTTAACATTATGCAGATATATATATAATTTTGGTTATTAATTATCGTCAAGCTTCTCTTTTTTTAATTTTTTTCTCTTTTTGTTTTAATACTCTTTTAAAACTCCATAACTTCACTACCTTACCTTTACTACTTAGAAACAAGTTTTGAAGTAATTAGAGGACTCACTATCGCTTGGAATCGAGTTTAAAACTCCAAGGGTGTACAGCACAAGTGCCTTATTATTCATGCCAAGGAAGAAAACTTGCCGAAACTTTTATAAACACTTACCGGTTCCGGAAAACTTCGTCGGCCGACCACGGGAAGTTTGAAAAACTTAAGTCATAACACAAAAACACTGTCCTTCCCGTCAATTAGTCATGGCAATACTTTGTGCATCAATAAAAGTTTGTTTTGCATTGTTTATGGGTTCTAGGAAACTGGCGCGAAAACGTCGAGTGTCGGGAGAGCAGCGACGGGAGGAGATGGCGCGCCGAGCGGCTGTGAGGTCCGCGAGCGACTGAGCCGAGCGCAGCGCTGCCAGCGCGCTTCCATCTATTTTATATAACCGCTCTTATATACCGATTTATATATTTACCCGCACTCATACATATTTAACTTTTTTCCCATTTCACGTCGTTTATTCCCGTATGTAAGGCTTGTGGCCGGCGTAGGTAGCGCGCGTGTGTGCGCCGCCGAAGCTGAACCAAACGAACGCGCCGCGCTCCTATTTACGTGTTTTTAGAAAGGGTAAAGCTTTTATACCTTTCCTTTCTACTATTCCGCTCTGTAGTTGAGCGCAATGCTCTGAATGCCGACCCACGAAATATTTCGTTTCGATTTATGAGTTACATTTTTGTGAGTTATATTTTTTGCGCTTGAAATGTTTTATAAATTTTCTATCTGTTGCGATTTCGTCTCGGAGCTGGAAGTGAAACACTTTCGTTATTTTCTTTTTCAAAACACACCAATCACCATGACGATCCAATTCATTAACTCTTACAACTTAAACGTAGTTTAAATACGATTATTTACTTAGACCAACTCGTAATTCAGAACTAATGAATCTTTACAGACGAGCTAGCTACAGCATAAATTGCTTGTGATACTAATTGCGAAACCCATACGAACAGCTGATATAGAGGCATCAGATAAAGAAATTTATGTTTTGCGTCCGCAACCCATGCTGTCGGCGTCGCTGTCATTTCAAATTTACGACAGTTGTGGTGCACTGGTACTGCATGGGGGATGCGGGACGAGTGCGGAGCAAGTGCGGGCCAAGTGCAGGGCGAGTGCGGGACGAGTACAGGCGAACATGGGACGCGGCCAAACGCATCAATCACTCTTTATTACTATCCACGGTCACTCTCAAACATACTGTCGGTAATCGATCGTATGTTGAACTTTTTTATGAATTTTATATTTTCTATTTATTGGCTGGAACTTTATTTTATTCGTTCAGTTTTGTTAAGGTTATCTGGATTGGACAATGCAGTATTTTATGGGATATTTTTTATGGATTCATCCTCAATGCCAATTCTGTTAAAATATAGTTATTGGGCACTTGCACACTTAATGTTTTTAACTTCGAATGAGTCCTTATAAAAATCATTGGCTCTACAGAAATTTAAGCCTTTATGAATCTACTAGCGACCCGAACCGTTATAGTGATGGTTAGTCTCGGTCTCATCTAACAAAATATACACCTTCCTCATGAATAACCGTATCCATTGCTGAAAACCGCATGAAAATCTGTCCAGTCGTTTTTAATTTTTGCTCTTCGCCCCAGTCGCTTACTTAGATAGGACGTGTTTGTTGAGACGTGTGAAAGCGGCTCAAATATATTATTTTAATTTTAAATGTTTAATTTGTATATTCTTCTATCAAACTCGGACCCTCCTGTTCTATCTTGGGTGGCTCCCCATTTCTTGTGGTGGCCATATTGGTTGGTGTCGGAAGTCTCGCTCTCATCAACGAAACTTACTGTCAATTGGAAGAACGATATTGAATTGGAAAAAGTGCCGTCGCCGACTGGTGAGATTTGAACTTGGGTTGCGCCGATTACGCTGCATCGAAACCGCTGTAGTAACCACCACGCCAAATCAACATAGCTAACGTAGTTCAAAACTACTGTGTACTACTCGGGCTGGGCCACATACGTCATTGTGTCTCGGCTACGCGGCTGCTACAAGTGCTACGCGGCTACGTTATTTGCTACGCGCTATCTGCTTAGATCCTCGCTGCTCGTGATTTGTTACGACGCGCATCACTCGCAATACCTACGATGGCTTCTTCAATGAATAAATCAGCCTCTGAATCAGAGATTAATCAGATGAGCAGTAATACCAACATCACTCCGCTTAATTACGTATTCCAGAGAACAAAAAGAAGCCGGGAAGACACCTCAATTGCTGAGCAATTAGATGAGTTCAAAAAAGAAATTAAAGAAATGATGGCTTTGTTTATGGCCAAGCACGAACGTGAGATACAACAAGTCTCTTCTACTCTGAAAGAAATCCAGGGATCTAATCTTAACATACAAGACACAATTAAACTCCTCACGTCACAGAATCTAGACCTTGATAAGAAAATTTCCCAGCTGGAAAATCAGGCGAAAGAAGATAAGAAATACATCACAACATTGGAGCATAAAATCGAGGAAATGGAAACCGGATGTCGAAAAACTAATTTAGTGATTAAAAATGTGCCTAAAATTCCAGGCGAGTCTAAACAAAGCTTAATAGATATGGTGATGAGTCTTTCCAAAAATATTGATTGTACCATGATTAAAAATGACATTAAAGACATTTATAGGGTGCATGGAAATAAACAAAACTATAATACGCCCATAGTTGTTGAGACAGGATCTACACTCCTCAAGAACGATATTCTGAAAATGGCTAAGAACTTCAACATAAAATACAAGACCAAACTATGCTGTAAGCATTTGGGCTTCAAGACGCACGAAGATACCCCAATATTCCTGTCTGAGCATTTGACCGCCAAAGGCTCTCGCTTATATTTTCTTGCCCGAGATTTGAAAAAATCCGGCGCTTTTAAATACTGCTGGACAGCATATGGCAAAGTACTCGTAAAGCAGGATGACCATGCCCCGACCTTAATTATTAGAAGTGAAGCACAAATACAACAGCTAATGCAGAAAGCCTGACTATGTACTGGTAATTATTTCTTTGAAATAGTAGGTAGCATAATTAATTTGATGGTGTCTGCCTACCTTAGTGTCTTCCTGATTGTACTTCTACTTACTTTCTTTTATTGCATACTATGTAATCTTAATACAGTAGTTATAAGATATTTTTTTGCATGTTGTATAATATGTTTAAGTACTCACACAAACAATCACTCCCATAAATTCTTCACCCTAATTAACACTTACAAACACATAACTTCCTCATACAAAACTCAAAGAAAGATCACTAATTACACATACACGCCTCAAAAATTAATAGAAATAGTCATACACGCAATGATTTTAATAATATTACACAAACAGTTACTCTTTGTTACAATACACTGTACTAGCCTTTTTAGCAGGGTTACTGAGTACGTTCTAGCTGCGACTATAATTCTACTTAAAAATATTCTGTATGAATAACACAGTTAAAACGGTTAATGAACTCGATAAAATTGAAATTTCGAGTTCAATTGAATGCTACCCATCGCATCTTTCTAAACATATAAGTGTTAAGAAAAATGATTTAACTATAATTTCGCAGAACATAAGGAGTATATACCGTAATTTTGATGATTTCGCATTAATGTTATCTTCACTTACATTCGAAACAGACTTGATAATTTTAACGGAATGTAGATTAAATATTAATAAACCTTTACCACAACTGGCCAATTATCAGTCTTATTTCACAGCTCGCCAATACAATCAAAATGATGGGGTAGTTGTGTACGCAAAAAATACATTAAAACCAAAAATTAAAGAAATACAAGTATCCCAGGCCTCGTGTCTTCAAGTGGATATATTAAATACCACTGTACTATGCATATATCGATCGCCGGCAAACACTAATATTAACAATTTCTTAGACTCCTTGAGTTCACATTTAGATCATATAGACTCGCAAAAAAACTTAGTAATAGCCGGGGACATAAATATCAATATCAGACCCAAAGAGACACAGGCGCCTAATGAGCAAAATAACCGTCTTAATTACCTTAACACACTGTCAACGTATGGCATATTGCCAGGACATACACTGCCTACCAGAGAACAAAACTGTTTAGACCACTTCATGCTACGAATCAACGGGAGAAAAATATGCGCATCAATTGCTATCTTACAGACTTCGATCACAGATCATTTTACTACATTTCTGTTACTATCAAAAACAAAAAATAATGAATTAATACACAAAAGTGTTACCAACTTGAACTTTGAAGGTGCATTAAATTATTTAAAAGAAAAAAAATATATACACGAATTGATGTTCTGCAGTGATCCTGAGTCACTAACCGATATACTTATTGAAAAACTTACTGAAACTATCAAGAACAATACTACAATAAAAAATATTTCCAATAATAAACGTATCATTAAACCGTGGATAACCCCGGGAATACTCCGCTGTATAAAGAATCGTAATAAACTACAAAAAGCCACACGTGCCGACCCATATAATGAAATTCTAAAAATCACATATAGCCGATATAGAAACTACTGTAATAACCTTATTAAAAAAATTAAAAGGAAATATGAAAAAGAATTACTAGCTAACTCAGTCACCAACACAAAACTATTATGGAAAAATATAAAATCAATTACTTATACCAATAAAACAAAAAATCAAAGCACAGAATTACTAAAGATTAAGCCTACTTCGTCTGAATCAGTAAACTACGTTAATAACTATATCGCAAATATCGGAAAGGAATTAGCACAACAAATACATCCTAGAAATAATAACAGTCCTGATCACCAACACAACTATGTACATACACAAATAAATTCATTCGTGCTCTTAGAAACTGACACAGAGGAAGTAGAAGGAATCATAAGGAACTTGAAGTCGGATAGTGCCCCTGGATGGGATGGCATTTCAACTAAATTCCTTAAACACTGTAATAAAGAACTCGCCCCGGTCATTGCCCACCTGGCTAATCTCTGCTTCAGAAACGGAGTATTCCCAGGCCCACTAAAAAAATCTATTATCACTCCAGTTCATAAGGGAGGGAACGGAAGCGATGTCAATAATTATAGACCCATCTCGGTGTTGCCAGCCCTGTCTAAGGTAATTGAAAAAATAATCAACGCTAGATTAGTAAATTATTTAAATAAGTTTAAAATTATATCTTCAACACAATTTGGCTTTAGGCAGGGAGTATCCACCGAGGACGCAGTTGGTGGCCTCACCTCGCTGGTAACTGAACATTTAGATAGAGGGAATAAATGCCTGACTGTATTTCTTGACCTAAAAAAAGCTTTTGACACCGTTTCCGTTCCCACCCTGGTGAACAAATTGGAAAAACTTGGAATACGGGGAACTCCTCTTAATTTTCTCATTGACTATTTAACGAACAGGAAACAAAGGGTAAAGATTGGAGAGTATATTAGTGATGAGGCAGATGTGACATTCGGCGTACCGCAAGGTAGTGTTCTGGGTCCCACACTATTTCTAGCCTACATTAACGACCTTTGTAATCTAAAAGTTGAAAATGGAAATATATTCTCTTACGCCGACGATACTGCTGTTGTCTTTCATGGGCACACTTGGTCCGATGTTAAAATGAAAGCAGAGACAGGTATGTTCCAAATTGCTACGTGGCTCGATAACAACCTCCTCACGTTAAATACTGCGAAAACCAATTACATATGCTTCTCCATCTATAAAAGTACACAACCAGATGAAGTATTCAACATTAAAGTACACACATGTGATAGAGCTAGAGTTGATGATTGCACTTGCCCCTTAATTAACAAAGTCTTGGAAACAAAATATTTAGGTATAATTATTGATCACAGGTTGTCATGGTACTCTCATGTTGAACATGTTACTGGAAGGATTAGGAAATTAGGATGGATTTTTAAAACACTAAGATATATTGCTCCTATAAATATAAAAAAGAAATCAGGTTCTCAGAGAAATTTATTAAATGAAATATATATCTCTCTAGCACAATCTGTTATAGCCTACTGTATTACAATATGGGGTGGCGCAGCAAGATCGAAGTTCATACACGTTGAACGAGGGCAACGTGCCGTAATAAAAATTATGTATTTTAAAAGGTCTACTTACTCTACTGAAAATCTCTATCAGGATAGTGGACTGCTTTCTGTTAGAAAGTTATACATCATACATACCATTCTAAAAAAACACAAGAATTTACCGTATGATCCAAATATACTAACAAAAAGACGGAAAGATATCATAGCACAGGTTCCACATACTAAAACAAAATTTGCTGCCATTCAGTACAATAAACTATCATGTCAACTTTATAATAGGATAAATAAAAAGATATATATATACAATAAACAATTACATGAGTGTAAAAAAATAGTAACAAATTGGATAAGGACACTGAATTACGCAGAAACTGAGGCACTATTACAACACACAAAATGATACACAAATACACACACACACACAAACACAAACACACACACTAACAAACATACACATACAACAAACAAACACGCACACCATCTCGCACACACCATACACACACAAATAAGAATACTGTTTATATCTAAGTTATTCAGTAAATTTATATTGCTGTAGAAGAGCGGAGTCTCCTAACACAGGCATTACTTGCTTAAAAGGAGGCTCCAATCACTAACTAATTCAAAACTTCTTGGTTATAAAAAATAAATATTTTGTATTTTTTTTGTATTTTTAAATTTATCGTTAGTAGACAGATAAAGATACGTTTCTTTACTGTAAATCCCTCACCAATACCCACAAAGCAGTAAACTAGTGCATCTTAGATCTAGACTATATCATCTTCTCATCTTATCTTCTCAGTTTCATCACTTACTTAACCATTCTCATAGGAAATACCAACACTTAACTTCAACTGCCAAATATTTGTGAACTCATAATTACCACTCGTTTCATAAATATAATATTTTGTTGACACTGTATCGGGAGTGTTATTTGGAAAACGCAGGTTATTAAACAATCGTCCGAATTACGGTTAGCGTTTAACCGCTTTTGGTATATTCTCATCGGAGAGCCAATTTGCACAGATTATTTTAGAAGTAATTAACAATAGTTTTCGGGTGTTTCCCAAAAGGCAGTGCTAACCTTAGTCAAGGTAAAGTAAATTGATCTGTCGGCTACCAAATGAAACCACCGTTGCTGTTAGATACTAATTTAATACTGACGAAGTCATATATACAAGATGGCGGTGCAGGTAAGTAATGGTAATGGTAAGTGACGATGTGGTCGAAGATGGAGCACGCTTACCGAAAAGTAACCTATTTACTCTTGACTTAAAGACTCCTAGGTTATAGCTATCAGGAAACACAGACTCCAGCAGGGAATTCCACTCCTTAGCCGTACGCACAATGAAAGTATTCCCAAAACGTTTTGTGCGTATGGGGTGGGATGCCCACCATGTAACGACGGCGCATCGCCATTTGTCTCATAGTCCGATGATCAATCGGGCTTGGTGGAATTAAATTGTGTAATTCCATCGCACACTCCCCGAAATGTAACCGATAGAGAACCGATAGACTTGCAACTCGTCGTCGATGTTCAAGGCTCTGGAGCTTCTGACTTCACCAGTGCATCGTTGCCAATGAGGCTCTTGGTCAGTTGGTATTTGGCAGATCCATCCCAAAGATGAGAGCTGAGTAATGAGTTTGAAAAAAAAAATATTTTGATATTTATTTTGTTATTGATACAGAATCACCTTAAGGCAACTTTGCGTAAAAACATATTGCCCAAGTTTAAAAAAATAAGTTTTAGGTGCATGAAAGTTCTAGCAAAACGAATCAATAACAAGGCGAGTTTGGAATACCTCCACCACATTTTTGAATTAAGAATTTGAAGTTGAGTGTAGGTATGTCGAACACTGCTTTACCCTGAAAACCTGTCAAACTTTGGTATTAAAGTAGGGTTAGATATACCATATTCGGGCACGCCGCAATTGCGGCGGTAAGACCCCTCTTTGAGGAGTGGCTAGATCGGCGTCACGGCGTCCTGACGTACCGCATGACGCAGGTCCTCACCGGACACGGAAGTTTCGGGAGGTACCTGTGTCTGATGGGAAATGATGGGGCGCGGGCATGCGGAGAGCGAGTAAAGGGCAACTCGCTGTCCGACCATGGACCATGCCTGGGTCGACGGCGCGTTGTGTTCCACGCGCGCCTCAAAGAGCGTCAGCAATATGACGAGGCCCCCCGTAGAGGGCCGAAGCCTGCCGGGGTCGTGGGACTTATCCCATTACCGTGACCCCGGTACGTAAAGGGTTATTGAAGGAACACCGTGGATTTTAGTCAGTAAAAGTCTGACAGTCACTCCCACCCTGCCCGGGGTGGGAGGACTTATTTGATAATTTTACCACGCTAAAAAAAATAAAAGAGATACCATATTCGTAACTAGAAATTCTGAATTCAGAAACTAGACTTAAGTTTACCTGGTTACAGAAATGTTCTAACGAGATACCGTGTCTCCGGAACGTAAGGGTAACTGAAGGAACCAAGTCCAAGAAGAACCAAGGAAGGGGGTTTTGAGTCAGTAAAAGTCTGACACTCCCTTACGCCGCTTTTTGAAAGGGAAGAATCATTTGATGATTTTCCGACTGAAAAAAAGACTTGTTTACGACACGAATCTCAATGTAACACTTGAGCATTAGAACTGAACGTCACTTTCATACGAACACATTTCCCCAAAATTCAATTATTTTTTAAATCGGCACTTCGCACGGTCGTCCCGTAAAATAGCAGCAATTTATTTATATATATGGAGCGTGTAATAACAAGAGACTACCTCTCATATCTTGACCTTCTGGTAATAAATTCTGTGTACCTTTTTACTTTAAACCCGTAATTATACTTGCCTGAAACGTCCATCAAAATCATAAAAAAATCTAAGCTCAAACCCTAATGATGCTCTGTGTGTTCAAATGAGCATTTAACTCATTTGTACATACTTTATTTAATACTAGCCGAAGCCCGTGACTTTGTTCACGTAGTAATTTTGCACATTTTCCCTGGATTAAAACCAAAATACTATTCCAGACTCTATCTCTGTGTCAAATATCCAGATTCATTCTATTATTATGGAGTGATTGAATAGCAAACATACATCCATATAAACATTTGCATTTATAATGAAATATATAAAAATCTCGTATCATGTGCTTGCTATTGAACTCCTCCAAAACGGCTTGACCAATTTTTATGATTTTTTGGTATATACAACGTATTATTTAAAGGGTATATACATACCAAGTGCATGGCTTCTTTGGATGATAACAAACGATATGGCACGGGTTTTGTAATCCTAAGTCTACGTGTGTCGGGCACGCCGCAATTGCGGCGGTAAGACCCCTCTTTGAGGAGTGGCTAGATCGGCGTCACGGCGTCCTGACCTACCGCATGACGCAGGTCCTCACCGGACACGGAAGTTTCGGGAGGTACCTGTGTCTGATGGGGAAGGAAGAAACGCCTGGGTGTCACCACTGCGAGGATCGCCCTGAGGATACAGTAGAGCATACGGTGCAAGACTGCCCCGCTTGGGCAGAGCACCGACGTGTCCTCACGGCGGCGATAGGCGGAGTCCTCTCGCGCCCGGCATTGGTCGAGGCCATGCTGCGGGGTGAGACGGAGTGGGAAGCGGTCGCCTCCTTCTGCGAAGCAGTCATGCTATCGAAGGAGGAGGCGGGCCGCGTGAGGGAGAGGATAGCGACCTCCCTCCAGCCCAGCCGCAGTGGTAGACGCCCACGGCGTCGGACGTCGGCTGACGATCTCCGGCCACCGTAGGCACGGGCATGCGGACAGCGAGTAAAGGGCAACTCGCTGTCTGACCATGGACCATGCCCGGGTCGATGGCGCGTTGTGTTCCACGCGCGCCTTAAAGAGCGTCAGCAATATGACGAGGCCCCGCCTGTAGAAGGCCGAAGCCTGCCGGGGTCGTGGGACTTATCTCATTACCGTGACCCCGGAACGTAAAGGGCTATTGAAGGAATACCGTGGGTTTTAATCAGTTCAAGTCTGACAGTCCCTCCGGCCCTGCCTGGGGTGGGAGGACTCATTTGATGATTTTACCACGTTAAAAAAAAAGTCTACGTGTGTAGAACTTATTACAAATTCCAATACACTGATACCAGAGACCGAATTTTTCAAATTAAGAAGTACGAAGAGAATTATCGTTTTATTGGCAAGTGACGTGGAAAGTGATGACCCTCATAGTGATGTGACACGTTTGTTATTATTGGTATTCAAGAAACATATGAAACCGATAATTTGTGGTCAATTCTGCGAGTCACTTATTTTGAGCTGAAACTATGCATAGAGACTCCATACCAGATGTTGTCTTCAGCCCTTTTGGATAGATATGGGGTTTCCGTTACACGTTGTATTTGGTAGGTCTGACAACAGGTCATCGTGGTTGCAAGAATGTTCTAACGAGATACCGCGGCCCCGGAACTGAAGTGTAATTGAAGTAACAGGCTGGGTTTTTAGTCGGTAGAAATCTGACTCACCTTTCCGCACCCCCCAGAGCGTCATTAGATGATTTTTCCCACAAAAAAGCCTAGTATGCCTAATATCATTTAAATCCGTTCAGACGACGACGAGTTCCTGCCGCATATACAGGAATAGTATGGCTGCGATTCTACTGACCAAAATAAACCATGGCTGACAAAAACACAACCTAAATTGTTCATAGATTATTTTTTTTACTTGAAATTATAAACTTCAGATTATTCATAATTTAATTCTACCAAGCCCGTTCCAACATCGAAGTAAGTAAGACGAACGACGATGTGCCATTGTTACATGGCGGATATGCTATGCCTAAGCACAAAACTTTTTGTGAATACTTTCATTGTACGGTACTAAGTAGTGGCATTCCTTACCGGAGTTTGTATGTACTGAAAGCTACAACCTGATCTTAATTCAAGAGTGAATAAATAATTTATTAAACGACCTTCATCTCCCACCACATCATCGTTTAGAAACAGGTGAGATGATGGTCAGACGCAAGCCGTGATGTCATCGAAAAAGCGCTCGTCTTAAGATGGCCATGTTTGACGGCTGATGGCATATAGCCGGTGTCATACCTAACTGCAGTTTTCATTAATAACTTCCTTTTGAAAAAATGCTTTATAAATTTTCTCGACGTACAGCTTTGCAGCAGCAGCAAAAAAAAGACCCAAAAGTCATCGGGCTTCTATTATTTGTTCGTTACATTATAATATGTTGTTTTGAAGCTCTGTGCTACGTTCATTAAATTAATAACTTTTCTTTAAGCATTATTTTTAAATTTGTCATGTCCGTGAATACCCGCTGTAATTCTTATGAGAAAAAAACATTTTAACCATATTATAAATGTGAAAGAATGACACTGTAAGGATTCTGATGAAACTTAGCCGCACGAGTAGGCAGAATCGTAAAAAACAGAACCTAATAGGTATTATCCAATAGGTAAATTCGTCACATCTGTCTGTTCGTCCTTTCGTATGTCACAACCATTTTTACCGAGACTATTAGGACTACAGAGTTGAAACTTAACAGAAAAATATGAATTCTGTAAACCGCTTTATTTATTTAGACATTTAATTCAGATTTTAAGGGCAGCTGAAGGAACAGGGTCGGTTTTTAGTCAGTAGAAGTCTGAAACTCCCTTCCGCTCCACCCAGAGCGGGAGAAGTTATTCGATGATTTTCCCACCCAGAGGAAAAAAAGGTACATTCATACATTGGTTAATAATACTGACAGCTATGTTGGTAATTTAAAATAATATTAATATCCATTATTAATAAAAATATCAAACAATTACAATTAAATTTCAAAATAGCATTATAGAATTAATTAAATAATCCAATTCCGAATAAAATAATCAATTAAATTTACTTTAAATTAAAAACAGCACCGCCAGAAACGTGGACAGTATTCCAGTGCTTCACCACAGGACAACCTACTCTATCCAGTATGGCTTTCAGAAGGCAGCTGAATCTACCCCGCATACGCTGCATCAACTCTTTTGCGTGCTATATTGCTCTAAAGCAGTCAATATTGGCCTCGGCAAACATACCCGATGCACTGCAAAAGCGAGGTAACCCCAAGAATATTCTGAACCCATTATTTAAGTACAAGACATGCTTTACGATTTTTGTATAAAAATAGAAAAAGAAAAAAATAACCTCCTGCACGGAAACAAAAAAAAATATCATCAAACCTATACATTCTATAGATAGGCCTTTAAACGAAAATTGGTTTGAACAAGGTACAGTCAGTAGTTATTGAAATATATCACATTAAACGAAACCGAAAATAAAACTTAGCTATTTATACAACCTGTAACGGAAAGGGTATATCTATATACATACCAAGGGCACGGCTTCTTTGGGTGATATCAAACGATATTGGAAGGGTTTTTTAATCCTATCTCTACATGTTCGGAAGTAATGAGAATTTTTAATACATTGATACCAGAAACCGAACTTTTCAAATTGAAATAAACACATCACAGAAGAGATTTATCGTGATATTTGCAAGTACCGTGGAAACTTATTGACCTACGTAGTGCGGTGACACGATTGTTATGATTTCAATTTAAGAAACTTACGAAACCGAAAATTTGGTATCAATTTTTAAAGTATTTTATTTTGAGTTGAAACCCTTCTAATATCATCCAAAGAAGCCGTTCCCTTGGTATGTATATACCCTTTCCGTTACACGTTGTAGAAACATTGTGAAAAAAATTTTTACTAACCTATGCTTGGCACTTCGAAACCCTTCATGGGCAAGTTCGACTTGCACTTTTTTCTGTTCTATTAAAAACACTGACAAGCAGACAAAAATTCCTATGTTTATGAGTTTTCTTAAAGGAACGGCATAAGTTTAAGTTATACCTAACTAGGAGACTAGGAGCTTTGTTCAAACTATTCCAACCACATGGTAATAAAGTTAGGTCTAAGCGTACACCACACTTTCCTGGCCTGTTTTCTTCAAATACCAGTTAGTAGGTGGTATAATCAAGTTATAAGTAGTTAATTAGTTCTTTTGTGGAAAGTAAAAGGTCCTATCCAACGTGTAACGGAAACCCCATATCTATCCAAAAGGGCTGAAGACAACATCTGATATGGAGTCTATGCACAGTTTCAGCTCAAAATAAGTGACTCAAAGAATTGATACCAAATTATCGGTTTCATATGTTTCTTGAATACCAATCATAACAAACGTGTCACAGCACTACGAGGGTCAATAACTTTCCACGTCACTTGCCAATAACACGATAATTATCTGCGTTCTTCTTAATTTGGTAATTTCGGTCTCTGGTATCCATGTATTGAAATTTCTAATAAGTTCCACACATGTAGACACAGGTTTACAAAACCCTTGCCATATCGTTTGTTATCACCCAAAGAAGCCATGCACTTGGTATGTATATACCCTTTAAATTAATTAACGTAAAAATTACACGTTGTATAGAGCAATCGGTGAAAGAAAACATCGTGAAGATACCAACATGTCCTGAAACTAAAAAACTTTTTAGCAAAAAATAGAACCGACTTCCATATAAAAACACTACAAAGGCAAAAATAACTTTAATTTCGGAAGGCGGTGTCAAAAACGAAAATATATACAAAACTAAAGACACCGCCTTCCGAAATTAAAGTTATTTTTGCCTTTGTAGTGTTTTTATATGGAAGTCAGTTCTATTTTTTGCTAAAAAGTTTTTTTCACGCTTTTCAACCGACGACAAAGAAAGGAGGAGGTTATCAATTCGACACGTATATATATATTTTTTTTTTGTAATGTATGATCACCGAGTACTCGAAGACGGCTGAACCGATTTGGAAAATTCTTGTTTTGTTTAATAGGGTATACTTCGAAATTGGTACCATTTGTCACCAAGTCAGGATCTGATGATGGGGTCCTGGAGAAATCGAGGGAACTCTTCAAATATTATAGGCACACCTATGGCGTTTTGGGTATTTCTTATAGTAACTTGTGCAGTTGCTCTCAAAAAGTACAATTTGGGGAAGTGGAACTGATGATGAAGACCACAGATGGCCGCCGAAACTACTCAATAATATGTATTTCGTGGATTGCGATTCGATTACTTGAATATGGATATTAAGCACTTTATGCTCGTCATAATGCATATGGTGATGTATAGCTGATGGTGAAGTACCAGGAGAACTCCTCAAAAATTAACGGCCCAGCATTGGGAAAAGCAATATTTTGTAAATAAATATAAGTAGTTGACATTTAGGCTCTTGTAACTAGGTAAATTGAAAATCGACCAACTAAAAAGAGTGAAATAAAAACTTTTTACCAAAATATTAAACCGACTCCCAAAAAACACTGCAAAGTGAAAAATAACTTTAATTTCGGTAGTCGGTGTCTTTAGTTTTGTATTTTCGTTTTTGGCACCGACTTCCGAAATTAAAGTTATTTTTCACTTTGCAGTGTTTTTTGCAAAAAGTTAAAAGTATAATATAATAGTAAAAGTAAAAAGTTTTTATTAGTGGGTCGGTTTGTAATTTATCTAGTTACAAAAGCCAAAATATCAACTACTTATCACCTTTTACAAAATATTGCTTTTCCCGGTGCAGAGCCGTTAATTTTTGAGGAGTTCTCCTGGTACATCACCATCAGCTCTACTTCACCATATGCATTGTGACGAGCATAAAGTGCTTAACATCCATATTCAAGTAATCTAATCGCAATCAACGAAATACTTATATTGAGTAGTTTCGGTGGCCATCTGGGGTCTTCATCATCAGTTCCATTCCCTCAAATGGTGCTTTTCAAGAGCAACTGCACAAGGTACTATAAGAAATACCCAAAACGCTATAGGTGTGCCTATAATATTTGAAGAGTTCCCTCGATTTCTCCATGATCCCATCATCAGATCCAAACGTGACGACAATGGGACCAACTAGAAAGTATACCCTTTCAAACAAAAAAAGAATTTTCCAAATCGGTCCAGCTATCTCCGATAAATAAAAAAAAAAAAAAAAAGTTCAAGACGAATTGTAAACCTCCTTTTTTTGAAATCGGTTAAAAAGACATGTGAAATCCACCAATCCGCACTGAGTCCGCGTGGTGGATAGACTCGAATAGAAAGGAGGCCTGTGTCTTACCAATGGGAACATAATAGGCTGAATTATTAAGTACTAGCTGACCCGCCACGACTTCGTTCGCGTGGTATCCTACCCCTACCCGACCGATACCACTACCCCTATCCTACCGATACCCTACCCATACCTTACTCTACCCCTACCCTACCCAAACCTTACACTACACCTACCCTACCCTACCAATACGCTTCTTTTTTTTTTGGGTATCGTGTTGGAAAATTCTTATGAAGTCCCTCCGTCCTCGGGGAAGGGCGGAGGGGACTGTCAGACTCTTACTGACTAAAAACCAACCCGGTGTTCCTCACGTACCCGTGTGTCGGAGGGGCGGGTGTCGCCAAAGCATTCTTGGATAAGCCCCCGACGGGTATTGGCCCGCCAGATGGTCAGGCGGGCCCCGTCACCCACTGCGGCCGTCACCCCGGCCACAGGACTCCACTACGAGGCGCGCGCGGAACACGGCGCCAACACCTCGAGGCCTGCTGCTGATCAGACGACAAGACGCCCCGAGTCTGTCGTCCACAGGCCACGCCCTACGGTGGCCGGAAGTCGGCCACCCTCCGACGCCCCGTGCGTCTACTGCGGGAGGGGTGAGAGGAGGCAGCCTCTCTCTCCCTTTCCGCCGCCTCCTTTGCGAGCATCACGGCCTCGCAAAAGGTGGCGACGGCATTTCAACCTGACTCGCTCCCGACCATGGTAGACACAACAGCCGGAAGCGAGAGGTTTCCCGCAGCCCCTACGGCCGCGACCAGGTCACGGCGCTGCTCAGCCCAAGCTGGGCACTCCGCCAGCGTATGCAGCGCCGTATCCTCGCGGCGATCACCGCAATGGTGGCACTGGGACGTCGGCTCCCGGCCTATGCGACACAGGTACTTCCCGAAGCATCCGTGTCCGGTAAGCACCTGCGTCACCCGGAAGCTGAGAGCACCGTGGCTCCTATTGAGCCACTCCTCCAGAACGGGCCTTACCGCCGCTACAGCGGCGTGCCCCGCCGTGAGTTGCGCTAAGCGCGTCTGCCACTCCGCCACTAGGACCTGGCGGAGCTCCGCCCTGCGTGCCTCAACCTGTCGAGACACAAGGCGCTCGCCCCGTTCGACCGCCTCCGCGCGCCACGAATAGAGCGACGCGAGGAGCTTTGCGTCGAGGTCCCAGAGCGGGGATCCGGCTAGGAGGCTCGCTGCCTCAAAGGAGATCGTACGGTATCCCCTTATGATCCTAACGGCCATCGTGCTCTGCGGCCTTCGCAGCGTACGACCCCCATGTAAAGCCTCCGTCAGGAGGAGTTGGGCCCCCCCAGGTTGGGCAGCAAGCGCAAGAGCGCAGAAGCGGTGCCCAACAACCGGGGGCCGAGCCGTGTAAAGTGCAGCCCGAAGCTCCACTGACTATCGAGGACGAGTCCAAACCCTACCAATACCCTACCCCTACCCTACCCTACCGTACCGTACCGTACCCCTACTTCTACCCTACCTCTACCCTACCCTACCCTACCCTTGAGCCCTTTCCTGCTTTTTTTTTTCATAAGAACCTTCTGACAAAACCAAGCGCAACAAAAAAGGAATCAGCCAAATCGGTCCAGCCGTTTTCGTGTTTTCTGCTTAGCAACACATTTAGCGATTCATTTGTATTATATAGATTAGGTATGTCCAAGTCTAGGCAATGCTGGCCGGGATGATTTAGTAGATGGACGAGAGACCATCTTTTAAAGATATACCGAGACACTTACATGCCTCGGAATGCACGTTAAGCTGGTAGTCTCGGCTGTCATTTGTAGCGAATCTGACACCACTAGTGATGAGGCCCTAAAAGGCCATTGCCTGCCGGACTTACCGCAATGATCTAACGAGATACCGGGGCCCCAAAACGTAAGGGTAACTGAAGGAAGAGGGTGGGTTTATTGTCAGAAGAACTCTAACACCTCTTCTCGTTGTTGTTGGAGTCGGAGTTGACTATTCCTGACTTCCCGCCGAGGAAAAAATAAAACAACATATTCTTGTTTTTTATTTAATTAATTTTATTTCGTGTCGAATTTTACAAAGCGTATCTAAGTTCACATCTTACAACTTTCTACTCGAATTTTGGATGGTTAATGGACTACAAACATATATTTCCAAATTAATTTATTTTCGTAGTTCATTAACTGACTTAGACAACATTGTTCTTACCTACTGCACTTTTATAGCATACTACAATAATCACAATTGCGAAACTATATACTTAATATGTTTAATCCCTAGACACAGTGGTTGTTTCGTGGTTTTGGCAACTGTCTCTCTTTGCCACTCGCCGAGATACCTGTAGGGTTGATTCAGATACGAAAGCTTGCCTTAAATTATTTAAATAAGGATGTGTTTTTGGTAAAAAATAATGATTACATTTAAGCCGTCAGTGATATTATCAACAATATTCGACACATTTAATAGTAATAGTAATAGTATTTATTTCATAATGGGATTGCAATGTTCACAACTATTGGAATTCTGTAATTTTAGGTTCTATTATATTATACAATGCAATACAAAACAGGTGAGATACTGTTCTCCTAGCTAGGCCGATAGTCGGCCTGTGTTAAGGAGAGACAGTGCCGATCCCCTGTTTGGTCGATTTATATGTACTAATATAACGCAATAGTTTAATACAATAGTTTTTATTACTATTTATTCATATACATATTTTAATTGTTTAATATTTTTATTCATAGCATATCAATATGTGTGTAAGTGCGTCTGGGTGTGTTTGCGTGTGTGTGTGTGTATGCGTGTGTGTGTGTGAGTGTGAGTGTTGTGTGGGCGTGCGTGCGTGCGTGATTACTTTATGAGATTTATTGCTGTATATAAAATCAGTTATGTTAGCTTGTTACATCAACGCTCTTAAACGTCTTAATTTTTTACTGTTTTGTCTAATTTTTTAGTTATACTTTACTTACAATACCAAGAGACAAAGTGTCCTTAGGAAACCCACGACACGCAACACAACAGTAAATTGCTCAACCGTAACGTCAAATTATTCCGTCAAATTAAGCGGTTACTATTGTATAGGCCGTAGAAGCTAATTGATATTGTTTCAATTTAAAGCTCGGTTTTGAGTAAAACATTAAATGAAGCAATTGGTTGCAAATGTACATATGTCGCATCACAAAATCCTATAATTTACGTAGAAAAGATTTAAAAAAAAATATATTTAAATCTGAAACTTATTTACTCCTAGATATACGATTTCTTATCCGATGAAGAGCAATACTCAACAAAACGCACAAGACGCGCCATTAAAAATGACCATTCGATTTCTACGAGTATGCTCATATAATTAATTGATCTAGTAGTCTTGCAGTCTAGAAGCACTACTGCTGATAATAATAATAGTTTACTACATTATCGCATTCGTGGATAAACCTGTAAAGATAATTTTGTATGGTGATAAATAAATAAAAATAAATGATATTCTGGGCTCAATTCCCGGTTCGCATTATATGTTATTTGGTGTTTCATCTCTAATTACTGACGGGCAGCTAAGTCTCCTTTCCTATTGTATGAGACTTAAAAATAACTGAAGAATGATTGTTGTACTATAGGTACACTACTGTTAAACCCTTCGAGAAATACAGGTGTGAACATAAGTGTATGTTAGTAAGTAGATATTGCACAGTTTGGAGATATACAGGAGATAGGATATAATATTTCCCTACTTTAATTTCATTAGCCTACTTATTTATACTTCAATCAGTATCGTGACAACCCTAGACTCACGCATGAAAACCTACTTATTGCAGCCTCTTACAGCTTAAGTTTGTATCACTTTGTTATTTATTACATAACCTTACTTGAGTGTGTGTTTTGGTGAACTTCTATCATATACAGAGTGACTGCTTAAACATAGGACTTATTGACAAATTCATTACTTGATTTTTTGGCCTTGGACGAAAAGTTCCAAATGAGATAACTTTTCAAGCAGCCTCGTTTTTAGAGTTCCATAGCCGAATGGCAAAAAATGGAAACCTTATGGTTTCATCATGTCTGTCTGTCTGTCCGTTCGTCCGTATGTCCGTATGTCATAGCCATTTTATTCCGAAATAGGTGTATGCTGTGAGCCGCTTTCCGATTTTCATTAAAAATTTTAAAAATATATAAAATTAAGGGGGGCTCCCCATACATAGAATTGAAACTAAAAATTATTTTTCATCAAACCTATACGTGTGTGGTATCTATAGACAGGTCTTTGAAAACCATATTGAGGTTTCTAAAACCTCTTAAAGTCAATCGTTTAAAAGATATACGCCTCCAAAGTGGTCAAATGTGCCCCCCCCCCCCCTCTAACTTTCATATTAATGAAGTAAAAAATTCAAAATATATATGCTATAGATCCTAATGTAAACTTTCAACGAAAATTTATTTGAACGAGATCGGGTCAGTAGTTTTTGAGATATAGCACATTTTCTAAAACCGCTAATATAACTTTATATTTCATACAAATACTATGAAAAACAAACCCTTCATGGGCGAGTCTGAGTCGCACTTGGCCAATTTTTGTATATTCTACTTCATCACTGCTTCAGAATGCGTGAAAAGTAAACTACAACTACGATGACTCTTTGTTTTAGCTCAAATTGGTCGGTCATCAAGATTAAACAACGCTGACCAATGTTGTCCACAGATGGTTGACCATTCTCACATTGGATTCCTTCGTGGCCCGAAAGACACGCTGAGCTCCTGGTAGTGGCTGTCAGTAGCAGAAGCCAGACATAAGCTGATACCACTCTTACCTAGAGGTAAATAGGGCTAAGGCTGCGTTTCCACCAGAGATGTGCGAGGATGCGTAGCGAGGGATGTGTTTGTAAAGAACCAATATCGCCTCGGTCAGCACAGCTCCGGTGGAAACGGCTCAGCGCAGCTAGATTTTTGCGCATACAAAACAAGCGAGGGATGTGTGCGAGGGATGTGTTGCGAGGAATGTGTGTTGAGAAGGATGTGTTGCGAGGTTTGCGCATCCTCGCACCACACAATAATGCGCATTTTCACAGCTCCGCTACACATCCTCGTAGGCACATTTTCATCACACAGCTTTGGTGGAAACCCCCACACATTTTCACAGCACAGCTAGACATCCTCGCACGACACATTTCCATCGCACATCTCTGGTGGAAACGCAGCCTTATAGTTTACTTTTACATGTTTCATCTTTGACCACATCATCGCTTACCATCAGATGGAACGGTGGACAAACGCGAGCAAAAAAAATTGTCTGCAATTCTGGTACACAGTTTCATCTGGTTAGACTTGCAGTCGACTTCCAGTCCCCAATACAGTTCGGGAAAGAGTACGTAGATAATATTATTGTATATTTGAAAATAGAATCGAAAAACATGTCGCTTCGTTTCATCTAGAGCATCATTTCGACGCTTCGTTTCATCCAGGGCAGCCAGTCAATAATACACTAGTTTGCAAAGCAACTCAAAAAGTACATTTAGCTTTAAACAATAATTGAATACCAACTAATACACAATTCCATCTCAGTTTCAAATGATATTGGCAGATATAGAACGATATCGCCGAACTAATCCGTTTAGTGCTAAATGTATTTAGTGTTCTGAGGTGCAAACTGACCTAAATATTTGACCATATCTATACGTATAAAAGCGAAAGATCACTGATTCATCACGAAATCTCAGAAATAAACAGTTTCAAATTTTGCACGGGAGTTTTTTTAGGACGTAGGTGCTCGCTAAGACGGGTTTTGTGAAATTCCCACGGGATCGAGATTCACGCTGGAAAACCCTCCCACGCAAACTAGTTATGACTTAAAATACGTCATTAAGATACCTTTATCATGTAAAAGTAATTAAAAAAACTGCAATTTTCTGATAGTAATGCGCACCGTATGAGTTTGGCAATTTTTCAGTTTAATTCAATTCTATATTTATTCATACATAACATAACAATAGAAATAACATTATACAAACAATTGGTAATTAAATTAATAAAGCAGTGACTTTGTACTCTGTACCAGTATATAAACTATAAGACGGTCCAGTTAGGCTGCTATACCATTCACGACGCTATGCGTACTTCCACGCAACCGACTAAGAAAAGACGCGGTCTTTTTGCGCCAGAGAGCTGTAAAACTATCTGTTTGCGTATCAGCAAACATACTTGATGCGCTACTAAAACGTGGAAGCCACAAAATCGCAAATCGCAGAGCATTGTAACCCATAAACTTCTAGTGTACAGAATTATGAATTCTTACTTTTTTTGTTTGCAATATTTATATTTCTAATGACTCTTACAATGAGTCAATCACGTGATAAAACAAGCATTTAACGACCTTTTGTAATACTCTTTTGTTTTTGTAAGAATGTCGCCAGGACATACTTTTTTTCCGGGTGAAAACAAAGACTGACTCACCAATTTAACTTAAAATACGTTTTTTTTTTCCTTCAGCAATAATTATTTTTTAATTCTTTTGTTACCCTTTTTCAAAACCTGGTGCTCAATTTGATTGAGTAAAAAATCATAGTGCTACAAGATCTAGTTATTTAGGCCGTGGCTTGTCGGTTTAAGAATCCAATACATTTAAAAATATTTTATTTCACATGGGCCTACAGGGGCATCTATAAAACGTCATAAGCAAGCAAGAAAAGTCGTAATAAATCCGCGGTTACCCTTTTTAAAACATTATTGGTTTCTATAATGTTTCCTTATTACAGTACTAGCAGTTGCTCGCGACTTCATTCGCGTGGTTAGTTTTTCCCGTGTAAATCCCGATCCCGTGGGAATTTCGCAAAATCCCGTCTTAGCGAGCATTTACGTGCTAAATGGAACCTTTATGCAAAATTTTAGAGCCCCACTATTTGCAGTTTCTGAGATTTCGTGATTAATCAGTGAGTGGTATTTCGTTTTTATATATATACTAGCTGTGCCCGCGACTTCGTCCGCGCGGAATAGTGACTTTCGGCAGCATTTTTAATTTTACAGACTAATTATTTTGAAAATAAAACTCATACATATATAAGCTATTTACAATATTTTACTGCTAATAGCTTATGTACATTTTTCTAATCAAAAGTCTAAAAAATAAGTTTCAAGCTTCCAGCTTTAAAAATGTCGTAATTTCCATACAAACTTTCATCCCCTATTTCAACCCCTTAATACAGCCCCTTTTACGCATTAAAAAGCAGTACAGTGTGGACCATACAAAGAATTAAACAGTGCGTTTAAGAACATAACACAAAACATACTACATATCTGCGTTCTTCCCTATAGAGTGTGGGAGTTTTTATATTATCACTAGCTTCTACCCGCGGATTCGCTCGTGCGAAAGCTTTTTCTACGCGAAAAAATGCCTATATCGTTAAAAAACGTCTTATCTATATGTGTAACCAATTTCATCAAAATCTGTTAAACGTGAAAGTGTAAAAGACAGAGTTACTTTTGCATTTATAATACTAGCTCTTGCCCGCGACTTTACGGCGGGAGGTATTTTCTGCGCAAATCCCGAACCCTCCATGTAAAACACTAATATTCTGCTGCATCCGGTTAGACTGGAAGCCGAATCCATAGTTGAGAGAAGGCTAAGCAGATAATGGGTAGGACGGCGCCACGGAGTGCTGACTTTTCGGCTGACAAAGGTGCTTTCGGGGCACGGCTGTTTCGGAAAGTACCTGTGTCACATGATGATGGCAGCTGGGTGTCGGTTCCTTGCGCGCAGCAAGGAACCGACACCCAGCTGCCATCATTGCCACGGCAGCGAGGATACAGCACAGCATACGCTTGGTGAATGTACAGCGTGGGTTGAACACCACAATGCACTGATTGCTGAGGTGGGGAGTGATCTCTCGTTGCCGGCCATAATCAAATCTATGGTTGGGAGCGAGAGGTCATGGCAAGCGGTGGCCGTTTTCGCAGAGCGGGTCATGGTGGCAAAAGAAGCGGCAGAGAGGGAGAGGGAGACGTCCTCAAATGTACCGAGCCGCGTTCGAAGGACTGGGCGACAGAGGCGGGCTGACAATGCCCTCTTCCATCCCCCGTAATGTGGCTTGTGGGTGTCAGACTTGGGGAAGTCTGGCATCCGATCATACAGGCCCGAGTAGGTGTCGCGTAGTGTTTCCACGCGCTTTTCTAAAGTTATGACAGGGTGAGGAGATGCTCACTCCTCCCCTCATCTGAGATGGGGTAAACGACCGTCACTGCTGGGGTGATTGTGGAGAATGCTAACGTGTCCCCGCATCCCAGCTAGAAGTGAAGGAGAGAAACACCGTGTGGTTTTAGTCAGTAAGAGTCTGACAGACCCCTCCGTCAACCCCAGGGCGGAGGACATCCATGAGAATTTCCACACGCAAAAAAAAAAGGCTAAGCAGATAAGTAAGGTAAATAAGAAAATATTTTTATTTTATTTTTACATAGTCATAAGAAGTCCCTAGTTTAACCAGGCGTACCGTATAAGTAACTGTACGTAGAGCGTACTTGGCAACAACTCGCAATTCTTTCAAGTTGTGTCGTTGTTGATGTCGATTTTAATGTCTTTTTAACATACTTGTTTATATATGGTATTACGAAAAGGACCGTATGTCAATGAGATTAGTTATGTTTTCGCATCACCAGCTCTAAGTCGTATAATTATATGTCATGCAAACGTAGCCGTCAGCTTTTATTGCCCGGAGGGTTAAAATAAACTTCTGTGCAATATTACTCATTTTTTTTTTTTAATTATAAATAGGTTCGCGTTTGACCATCATCTCACCTGATGGTAAGTGATGATGTGGTCGAAGATGGAGCATGCTTACCTAAAAATAACCTATTCACTCTTGACTTAAAGACTCCTAGGTTATAGCTATCGGGAAACAGACTCCGGCAGGGAATTCCACTCCTTAGCCGTACGCACAATGAAGGTATTCCCAAAACGTTTTGTGTGTATGGGTGGGATGTCCACCATGTAACGATGGCGCTTCGCCGTTTGTCTCGTAGTCCGATGATGGAACGGGCTTGGCGGAATTAGACTGTGTAAATCCATCGCACACTCCCCGAAATGTAACTGATAGAAAACCGATAGACTTTCAACTCATCGTCGATGTTCAAGGCTCTGGAACTTTGACTCGACCAGTGCATCGTTGCCAATGAGTCTCTTGGCCCGCTTCTCGATAGACTCAAGCGCGTCCAGTTGGTATTTAGCAGATCCTTCCCAAAGATGAGAGCAGTACTCCATACAAGACAAAACCTGGGCTTGATAGAGATTTTAATTTAAATTTTGAACCTCAACGAAACACACGTGGAACTTATTCAAAAATTATAGCAATCTAGTCAATAGCCTAATGGATAAGGTGTTGGACTTGTGATCGAGACTTCGCGGGTTCGAACCCCACCCATTACACTAATTCCGTGAACCCACTACAGACACAAGCATATCTAGCTTAGTTGGAGGGGTTAACAAAATTTCTAGTCATGTGAATTCTATCCACATTAGTAGAAATCTCATTAAAGAAAATCAAATAGACAACCACTGCTTGTGGTAACTTGTAACAAAAATAAATATATTTTAGTTTAGTTTTTAAGTCCAAGTCCAAGTTATGAGTGCACAATACTTGATTAAATGCGCCCACTATTATACAAAATGATAGTAGGTTAATATTTTAAACACTTTCCCAGTTTCGACAAAAATATTTATTAAGAGAAATCTGAAACAGTCCATGTTCAAGCAAACGAGAAAATGAAGTTAACACGTAACCAAACAAACACAATAATCATTCGGGAGCTGCTCCAAGTTATTTGTGAAAGCTAAAATATGTTAAAAATATGATAAAAAGAAGCGACCTCACGCCCGATTTGTTTTTACCAAAAGTTCAAACATTGCGTGAAAGTTTCTTTGAGTCTGCACAAAATATTATTTTCCCCCGATTTTATTATGTAAATTTCTTTTAACTTGTATTTTTGCTATGTGCAAACAAGTGTTTCTTCTCTTGCTTTGGTAAGTATTTATTATATTTTTAAAAACTTAACCTTTTAAAGTACAGCCAGTACCTACTCACGTCGGTACAGGTCTGTAATTTTAAAATACCTGTGTTTTCTCAAGTGCTCATAGCCACAATACCAAAACACAAACTTATTTAAAAATTTTGTTCGTCTGTCTATCTTTCTGTGTCTCCAGAACGGCTGATCCAATTATCGAGATTATAGGGAGATAGAATCGGGATTTAGATACGCGGAATATCTACGTAATTAATATCGAATCCCAAGCGAATGAAGTCGCGATCACAGTTATTATTTTTTATTAGTTTAATTTCTATTAGTTGACCTTGAGCCATCACGTAGAGTTATCTTATTACTACACAAAATACCAACTGTATGTTCGGACAAAACTTCGTAAATCATGGGATTTATTATGAAATAGAATATATAATAATAATAATGGAATATATGCCCATCCAAAGGTTGTCTGTAATAGATGTGCGATAAGACCGCCCATTGTACACTAGTTTTACCTTTTGTATCCATAGGAATATTGTAAGGTGTACAATAAAGCATATACAACGTGTAACGGAAACCCCATATATATCCAAAAGGACTGAACACAACATCTGGTATGGAGTCTCTATGCAAAGTTTCAGCTCAAAATAAGTGACTCACAGAATTGACCACAAATTATCAGTTTCATATGTTTCTTGAATACCAATAATAACAAACGTGTCACATCACTATGAGGGTCATCACTTTCCACGTCACTTGCCAATAAAATGATAATTCTCTTCGTTCTTCTTAATTTGAAAAATTCGGCTGCTGGTATCGTATATGTATGTAGACATAGGATTACAAAACCCTTGCTATATCGTTTGTTATCGTCCAAAGAAGCCGTGCACTCGGTATGTTCCCCTTTAAATTACACGTTGTATACAAAAAACATAATATAATCAGCCTATAACGTTGCCAATGCACACAGGCGTCCTTTCTATGAGCGGTAAACGTTGATAGATGTCGCATGTCTTCGAATTTTTGGACCTAGGATATGCAGGTTTCCTCACGATGTTTACTTCCACTGTTTTAAGAGCAGTCGTGATGTTATAAATTACCCAAAGTAATATGCTGGGTTTGAACTCCCAAACTGCAACTCGTAAGTCGGGTCCGTTAACCACTGAGCCACCACTGCTATCTGATTGAAAAGTAAGTTAAAAAAAACCCGTGAGTTATTATTAAACCTTTAAACCGCAGACAGATTGTAGATTTGAATTTTCATACAAAGTTATCTGTTGATCATTATTAATGTGAGTTAGTTACTTATTTTTTGGATAGAATATGGTTGGGTGGGATGGTTTTGGTTTATTGGCTTTGTACTAATATATGGAACCCTACACTGTGTGTGTGCTACACTTGGCCAGTTTTTTTAATAAGACCGCACGTTTCCGTGACACATTGTATGTATATTTTTTGTGTTGTACTGTTGTTACACCGCTTTCTATTTTCAACCGACGACCAAAAGAGGAGGTTATCAATTCGACGCGTATATTTTTTTTTTTTTATGAATGATCTTCGAGTACTCGAAGACGGCTGAGCCGATTTGGAAAATTCTTTTTTTGTTCGAATGGGTATACTTCGAAATTGGTACCATTATCACCAAAGTCAGGATCTGATGATGGGATCCTGGAGAAATCGAGGAAACTCTTCAAATATTATAGGCACACCTATGGCGTTTTGGGTATTTCTTATAGTAACTTGTGCAGTTGCTCTCAAAAAGTACCATTTGGGGAAGTGGAACTGATGATGAAGACCACAGATGGCCGCCGAAACTACTCAATAATAAGTATTAAGTGGATTGCGATTCGATTACTTGAATATGGATGTTAAGCACTTTATGCTCGTCACAATGCATATGGTGATGTCGAGCTGATGGTGAAGTACCAGGAGAACTCCTCAACAATTAACGGCCCAGCATTGGGAAAAGCAATATTTTGTAAAAGGTTATAAGTAGTTGACATTTAGGCTCTTGTAACTAGGTAAATTAAAAATCATTCAACTAAAAAGAGTGAAAAAAAAACTTTTTAACAAAAAATTAAACCGACTCCCAAAAAACACTGCAAAGTGAAAAATAACTTTAATTTCGGAAGTCGGTGCCAAAAACGAAAAAACAAAACTAAAGACACTGACTACCGAAATTAAAGTTATTTTTCACTTTGCAGTGTTTTTTGGGAGTCGGTTTAATTTTTTGTTAAAAAGTTTTTTTATAATCTAAAAAAACAACCAATGTGGGTAGAATTTCATTACTAGCAATATTGTTAACCTCTCCTCGCAGACAGATTGTAGATTTGAATTTTCATACAAAGTTATCTGTTGATCATTATTAATAATAATAATAATCGGTCTATCATCACTGACAGGACTATTGTTGCCAATAAGCCTGATATAGTGGTGATAGACCGATTAGTGCGCCGCGCAATGATAATCGATGTTACCATCCCACATGACGAGAATCTCGTGAAAGCTGAGAAAGAGAAACAAATAAAGTATCTCGACTTAGCTCATGAGGTTGTTGACATGTGGAATGTGGACTCGGCTGCCATTGTGCCGATTGTCATATCAGTCAATGGGCTGATAGCTAAAAGCTTCGACGACCATCTGTCGAAGCTGGCGTTGCACAGCTGGATAAAGGGCCTGATACAGAAGGCAGTTCTCCTCGATACAGCTCGTATTGTGAGGAGGTTCCTTCCTCTGGAGACGTAACCACCGGTAGCTTGGACCCTGCTCCCGACACCGGTGCACTGCCATTTTTTATATTTTTAAATGTTTTTTTCTTGTAAGTTTTTTTATGGAAAAATATTTAAAAATGCAACTTTTGAGAAATGTGTTTAATAAAGGAAATAATAATATCCCACAACTTTCACACAACGCCATCTAGTCCCAAACTAAGCAGAGCTTGTGGTATGAGTACTAGACAACTGATAAACATACGTTTATATTTCTAAATACATACATATTATAGATAAATTACACCCAGACAAAGAACAAATGATCGTGCTCCTCACACAAATATTTATCCTCGGTGGGAATCGAACCCACGACCGTGCGCATTTTTGGATAGATGGTTGGGTGGGATGCTTTTGGTTTATTGGCTTTGTACTAATATATGGGACCCTACACTGTGCGTGCTACACTAGGCCGGTTTTTTAATAATACCGCACCTTTCCGTGACACATTGTATGTTCCGTCCGAAGAGAATATCTGCCCGCATATTTTTGGTTTGCAACATTATATTCTATAGTCATTGACTTTTTTTCACTTTGACTGTTTTGTAATAACTAACTGCCTTGCTTGTTGAGATCGATTTATTGGTTTTAGTTGAAAATCGAGTTGAATCTGCGCAGTTAAAGATAAATTAATTGTAATTAGTGATTAGTTGAACTCTAGAATCCCGAATTGAGTGGAAACCTGGGATATTTTAGAACATAACGCCGAATGTCGTCAGCCTGTCTGACACGCGAAATTTGTTGAAAGTGATAGTGAATAGGTGATAAATAGCTGCTCCAACCTGGTGCGAAGTTGTGCTGTGATTGCTGCCGGAACGCGTTGTGAGGACCTGGATCTTTGAGAACCTTCGTCCATCAACACTTGTCCACACTACACGTTTCACCTACTCATTTCATATTTACATACACACACACGGACGTGATCTCAGTAAAGGTCGTAGCTTGTTGTCTCTACAGCTCAGGTGAGTCTAGGCATTAAGCCAAAATATTAAAGTACTATTGTTGAAGAGCAACCTTAAGCTCCACGTACCGTGGACCGTTCGGCCATCCAGTATCGTTGCGCTGATTGTAGGACAGAACAAACTGGTAGCAGAGCGTGGTTTTTACATTAAAATAAATCCACTAAGTAAATTGGAAGTTTTGAACATTGATAAAAATAACTTAATAAGTTTGAATATATTACCATGTCATCCGGGCTATCAGATTGAAATGGTACTTGTAGTTTGTACTGTAGTCCCTGCATTGTATTGACAAGTAAGATTTATTTGTGAAATAAGGAATTATTAGGTTGTATTTGGTACATAATTTGGTATATTTGTTGTAATTAATAATTTAATGTCGCTGATCTGAATTTGAAAGTTTATCTAAATAATAATCACACATTTGTTAACATAACAAGACTTGAATTGTGTATATTGATTTATTGCTTATAGTATTTATTGGATTGAGTTGTTAGAGATTGTCCGGCACAGTATTGTACATTCAATTGTTGTGTTTAGTTGGTGTTGGTCCAGCACAGTATATACATTAAATTGTTATTTTTTTCTGTAACTAGCAATCTTTAGCAAGCTAGATTCATACTTGGAATAAGTACAGGGTCGGATTTGGACTTGAAATAATTGAATTTAAGTTTTTATTTTGGTGAAATTGTTCGGTTGGCTAACAAGTCATTGTTGTTTGTTTAGTTATTTTAGCCTATTGGTATTGATATTTGATTGTTGCAATGGCCTCATTAAAGGCAGTCAGGGAGTCTGCTGCCGGATTGGCCTCACAGTTGAGATGGTTCACATCGGCAGCAGCAACGGTTGAGCGTTCGGACTTGGAAGAGCTCACCCTTGCTCGGTACGGGCGCTTGATGGTAGCCTACCCAATAGTCCAGGGCCTGCAACAACGGGGGTCTGCGGCTTGGCCGCATCAGGCACCCGGCTCTCCAAAATTTCCCGGGCTCGTTGACTTATGACATCCCCCAGGTGGACAATCTGGTCATAGTCACCCAAAACCTTATCGCGGGCTGCCTGGTCCATCACCCCCAAATCCACGTCCATGATGAACTCGTAGAAGCGTGTGAGCGCAGCATCAGCTGACTTGATCCTCTCATTCAAGCGCCCGTACCGAGCAAGGGTGAGCTCTTCCAAGTCCGAACGCTCAACCGTTGCTGCTGCCGATGTGAACCATCTCAACTGTGAGGCCAATCCGGCAGCAGACTCCCTGACTGCCTTTAATGAGGCCATTGCAACAATCAAATATCAATACCAATAGGCTAAAATAACTAAACAAACAACAATGACTTGTTAGCCAATCGAACAATTTCACCAAAATAAAAACTTAAATTCAATTTATTTCAGGTCCAAATCCAACCCTGTACTTATTCCAAGTATGAATCTAGCTTGCTAAGGATGGCTAGTTACAGAAAAAATAACAATTTAATGTATATATTATGCTGGATCAACACCAATTAAACACAACAATTGAATGTATAATATTGAGCCGGACAATCTTCAATAACACAATCCAATAATCACCCTAAACAATAAATCAATACACACAATTCAAGTCTTGTTATGTTAACAAATGTGTGATTATTATTTAGATAAACTTTTAAATTCAGATCAGCGACATTAAATTATTAATAACAACAAATATACCAAATTATGTACCAAACTACAACCTAATAATTCCTAATTTCACAAATAAATCTTACTTTGTCAGTACAACAACAGGGGCTACAGTACAATTACAAATACAATTTGAGCCCGGGTGACACAGCAATATATTCAAACTTATTAAGTTATTTTACCAAAGTTCAAAACTTCCAATTTACTTAGTGGATCTTATATTATAATGTAAAATCCACGCTTCTGCTACCAGTTTGTTCAGTACCAAGCCAGCCAACGGTAACTGGTATGCTGAACTGTCCGCGATTACACGGAGCTTGAACGTTGATTCTCAAGAACCGTTACACAATAGCCTCTTAGGCTTCAGTACAACAATTAAGCTTACGCAATCAATGATAATAATCACTTACCCTCTGAGCTGGGACGCCAAGCGAGGATCTGTTCTGATCACGTCCGTGATATGTGTGTAAAGGTATTGAGTAATTGAAACGTGTAATGTGAGCAAGTGGTGTCACGGCGATCACAAAGGACGCAAGCTTCAATGTGTGGTCAGCGCCATTTGGTCTCCCCTCGTCAGGGAGAACGCGCGTTGGCTGCTAGGCAGCAGTGGCCGGACCAGCACCGCTACCTCTCCCCTCCGTTGGCGGAACGTCCCCGGTTGGAGTCGCGCCCTCCGCCATTCAGGCATCCGGTGGGATATGCCCTTCCGGCGATGGCGAGCGGCTCGGGACACCGCGCGGACGAACCATTTGATGTTTACCCTCGTCGTGAACTAAGGCAGCCTGGATGCGGCGATCGGTCGCCGCCCAGACACCGCTAGGAAATTGAAGCCTGCCCCGCTAAAGAACCCCCCGGATCGAGTCGATTTTGT
This sequence comes from Tholera decimalis, assembly GCA_943138885.2. Taxonomy (NCBI): domain Eukaryota; kingdom Metazoa; phylum Arthropoda; class Insecta; order Lepidoptera; family Noctuidae; genus Tholera; species Tholera decimalis. The sequence continues at coordinate 20,125,242 of OW964565.2, forward strand.
TGCCAACGGCCTCGGTCAGGATCTGGGGACCCTTGGGTGACTCGATTGTGGTTCGTGCCATTTTGGACACGGGAGCCCAGGGTTCCCTTTTGTCGTCTTGGTTAGCGGGACAGGTTGGCCTGGAGGTGAACGACTTTTCAGGCAAAATTCAGGGAATTGACGAAGCGGCTGTCACCACTGTTGAGGGAGAGACCTGGTTTGAAATCACCCATGTGAGTTGTCTGTACCCTAAAATTGGTGCTCCTGCCCTTGTTATGCCGACTATATTGGGTAGCCATCCCGATTGTCAGTTGCCTTTGGATGTTCTATGGTTGACGTCAGGTCTGGATTTGGCTGACACCCGGTTTGATTCCCCTTGTACGGTGCATTTGTTGTTGGGTTCCGATGTTTTAGGGAAAATATTGTTGGGAAATATGACGGTCTTGCAGCCGGAGACCCCATGCTGCCACCCGAGGGGCCTGGTGGCGGTCTCAACCATCTTCGGCTTTGCGATTATGGGCCCAGTGTTGAACGTGCCCCCTCCACCTGAACCTGTCTTTGCGTTGGTGTCCGGCTCAGCCCTCTCTGACGCCGTTCAGAGGTTTTGGGAGGTTGAGGAGCCCCCTCAGGTGGCCCGCTTGAATCCGGAACACGAAGAGTGCGAGTTGTTCTATCAGAACAACACCGGTCGACTCCGCTCCGGTCGGCTTGAGACCCGGCTGCCCTTTTTTGCGGTGCGACCACCTCTCGGCCAATCCAGACCTACGGCTGAGAAGAGATTGTTGGCAATGGAGCGCCGCATGGCCAGGGACCCGGTGCTGCGGCAAAAATATGTAGATTTTATGCGTGAGTATGCAGACTTGGGACACATGTCGGTGTCAGATTTGGATTGGCGCTCAGTAGAGCATTTCTTCTTGCCACATCACGCGGTCCTCAAGCCATGCACTGGTAAACTGCGCACAGTATTTGATGGGTCTGCGCGGACTTCTTCCGGCTTGTCCTTGAATGATTGCCTGCATTCCAGCCCCAAATTGTTGAGGGATCTTTGTGACGTTATCGCGTCTTTTCGTCGTCATCAAGTAGTCTTTTATGGCCGACATCAAAATGATGTTCCGGCAAACGGTTATTCACCGGGATGACAGACGTTATCAGTTGATCCTGTGGCGGGAACATCCCCAGGATCCCATGATTATGTATGAGCTCAACACGAATACGTACGGCCTTCGATCAAGCCCTTTTGTTGCTATTCGTTCGCTTTGGGAGCTTGCGGACCAGGAGCGTTTGAGGTTCCCTCGTGCGTCCGCTATTTTGAAAACGGACCTGTACGTCGATGATGTCTGCACTGGAGCTCCTACGGTTGAGGAAGCTATCCTGTTACGTGATGAGTTGGTCCAGATTCTGGTTTCCGCTGGCTATGAGTTGCGTAAATGGGTGTCCAACTCGCCAGCGCTATTGGAAGGTGTGTTGGAGGATCATAAGCAGGATCCTCATTTGTTTGAAAACGTTGACAACCCCGCCATGATGGCCGTCCTCGGCGTTCAGTACCGACCAGTTCAAGACACCTTTACGTATGATGTCGACTTGGAGTCTCCTCATACTTGGACTAAGCTACTGGTGTTGTCTACTGTAGCAAGGACCTTTGACCCTAATGGTTGGATCTGCCCGGTATTGTTTTGGGCGAAATGCTTCCTTCAGCGCCTTTGGACCGCTGAACTTGGTTGGGACGAGCCACTTCGGGAAACCCTGTTGGAAGACTGGCTCCAATTTGTATCCGTGCTCCCTGTGGTCAATGAGGTCGCGCTGCCACGCGCCATCCTCCCCCCTGGGGTTTATACTGCCACCCTTCATGGGTTTTGTGACGCGTCCTCTCACGGTTATGCCGCCGCTGTTTATTTGCGCACCGTCAGCGCCACGGGCCAGGTGAAGTTGTCACTGGTCATGGCCAAGAGCAAGGTGGCCCCCCTCCGGACGGCATTGACCATCCCTAAGTTGGAGTTGTCAGGGGCGGTGCTTCTTGTGCGTCTCCTAAACCACGTTGCGCACACTTTGGGTAGAACTGTTAACATTCGGGCTTCTTACGCCTGGACGGACAGTCAAATTGTTTTGTGTTGGTTGAAGACGTCCGTCCACTCTTTGGAGGTCTTTGTTGCGAACCGAGTGTCTCAGATTCAAGGTTCTGAAACGCCTTTGATTTGGAGGCACGTGCCTGGTGACCTGAACCCGGGTGACGTAGCCTCACGCGGGTGCATGGGCCCCCACTTGGTTGCTCACCCCCTCTGGTGGGGACCGGACTGGCTGACTCGCCCCAAGGACGATTGGCCTCGAACGCCAGTCTTGATGCCGGATCCTTTGCCCGGACTTAAGGTGTTCGCTGTTGGGACGAAGGATCCTCCGTTTGATCCTGATTTTTTGTTGAATCGATACAGCTCCCTCGACAAATTGTTGAACGTTACCTCGTGGATCAGGCGTTTTGGAAATAATTCTAGGAATCCAGGGGACAAGCGCCTGTCACCAGTTCTCTCTCCTCAAGAGCGACAGGAGTCACTCCTCCTTTGGGTCCGCTCTGTGCAGGCTGCACACTTTGAAAAGGAGATCGAGGTCTTGAAGTCTGGTAGGGTTAAGTTGTCGGGAGCCATTAGTAAGCTGAATCCCTTCTTGGATAAGACGGGTCTTTTGCGTGTTGGAGAACGGTTGAGGCACTCTAACCTTCCCTATGGGGCCCGTCACCCCCTTTTGTTGCCCACGGAGGGCCACTTGGTACAATTGTTGGTGACTGATCGTCACGTTAAAAACTCGCATGCCGGTTGCAATGCGCTGTTGGCCATTCTGCAGCGAGAATTTTGGATTTTGTCGGCTCGTCGTACTATTCGTAGCATTGTCTACCGTTGTATGCCGTGTTATCGGACTAAGGCCTCCACTATGCAGCCCCTAATGGGAGATTTGCCGGCTGATCGTGTCAATGAGGCGAGGCCCTTTGCTGGCGTCGGAACGGACTTTGCTGGTCCCTTTTCGGTGAAGACGTCCACACTTCGAAATAGTAAGATTGTTAAGGCTTATTTGTGTGTTTTGTCTGCCTGTCAATCAAGGCAGTACACTTGAAGCTGGTAACCTCCCTTTCGACAGAGGCCTTTGTGGCGACTTTGGAAAGATTTGTGTCTCGCCGTGGGTTACCTTCTTTGATTAGGTCTGATTGCGGTACGAATTACAAGGGTACAAGTAACTATTTGAAGGAGGTATACGCCTTCCTCAATGAGAGCCAGGTTGACATTGGTAATAGTTTGGCCTGCCGAGGGGTCACTTGGTTGTTTGACCCAGCAGCCTGCCCCCATTGGGGGGTATTTTTGAGACCGCGGTGAAAGCGGCAAAGGGACACTGGCGGAGATTGTTGGGAGACACCGTTCTCACCTTTGAGGAACTAGCTACGGTATTTTGCCGCATTGAAGCTGTGTTGAATTCGCGCCCATTGTGCCCGCTCTCTTCGGACCCGAATGACTTGGAGGCTCTAACACCGGGCCATTTCTTGATTGGACAGCCACTTGTCACCTTGCCGGAGTACCCTTTTGTTGATGTGAGCCAAAATCGGCTTTCGCGGTTTCAGTTGGTGCAACAGCTCGCTCAGAACTTTTGGAAGCGTTGGAGCTTAGAGTATCTGCACATCCTCCAGCAACGCGTCAAGTGGACGGATAAAACTCATCCGCCCAAGATCGGAGACCTCGTCCTGATTAAGGATGCCAACCTTAAGCCTTTGTATTGGTGCAGGGGGCGCATTCTCAATTTGGTGGCTGGCACCGACGGGGTCCCTCGTTTTGCTGAGGTTTTGGTGGACGGATCCATCATAAAGAGAGCGGTCGCAACTTTGTCAAGGCTTCCAATTGATTAGCGGACGGGTAGGTCCGTCCGGGGGGGTAGAGGTTCCGTCCGAAGAGAATATCTGCCCGCATATTTTTGGTTGGCAACATTATATTCTATAGTCTTTGACTTTTTTTCACTTTGACAGATATCCGTTTTTTGTAAAAACTAACTGCCTTGCTTGTTGAGATTGATTTTATTGATTGTAATGGAAAATCGAGTTGAATCTGCGCAGTTAAAGACAGATTAATCGTGATTAGTAATTAATTGAAATCTAGAATCCCGAATTGACTAAAACCCTGGGATATTTTGAACATAACGCCGTATTGAAGTCAGACTGACTGACCCGCGAAATTTGTTGAAAGTGATAGTGAATAGGTGATAAATAGCTGCTCCAACCTGGTGCAAAGTTGTGCTGTGATTGCTGCCGGACCGCGTTGTGAGGACCTGCATCTTTGAGAACCTTCGTCCATCAACACTTGTCCACACTACACGTTTCACCTACTCATTTCATATTTACATACACACACACGGACGCGATCTCAGTAAAGGTCGTAGCTTGTCGTCTCTACAGCTCAGGTGAGTCTAGGCAATAAGCCAAACTATTAAAGTACTATTGTTGAAGAGCAACGTTAAGCTCCACGTACCGTGGACCGTTCGGCCATCCAGTATCGTTGCGCTGATTATAGGACTGAACATTGTATGTATATTTTTGTGTTGTACTGTTGTTACACCGCTTTCTATTTTATTGTCTAAAAAAACAACCAATGTGTGTAGAATTCCATTACTCGCAATATTTTTAACCTCTCCTCTTGTATATTTTTTTAAAGATTACTAGTAATGTGGGTAGAATTCACATTACTAGCAATCCTGTCAACCTCTCCAACTAAGCTAAATATGCTTGTGTCTGGAGCGGGTTCACGGCAATAGTATAATGAGTGGGGTTCGAACTCGTGACCTCTCGATCACAAGTCCCGACACCTTATCCATTAGGCTATTGACGCTTTAATATAATTTATGGCTGAGCGTTTATAAATGAATCTCGAATCAATAGGTGATTGAGACAAAACATGACACAGAGGCAGACCATGGCCTAGATACCTGTCATTGCTATACAACGTGTAACAGAAAGGGTATATACATACCAAGGGCACGCCTTCTTTGGATGATATCAAACGATACTGGAAGGGTTTCAACTCAAAATAAAATACTTCAAAAATTAATACCATATTTTCTTAAATTGAAATCATAACAACCGTGTCACCGCACTACGTAGGTCAATAACTTTCCACATTACTTGCAAATATCACGATAAATCTCTTCCGTAATTCTGTGCGCCTAGTAAACTTCAGTAGCCTAGCGTAAAGGTGGTGTTATTTTGTCGGCGCGAGAAAAGAAATATAGGATTAAAAAACCCTTCCAATATCGTTTGATATCACCCAAAGAAGCCGTGCCCTTGGTATGTATATACCCTTTCCATTACACGTTGTAGATTTCAACTTACAAGTAGACGAAATCGCGGGCTAACAACAATACATCTCATCATCTCCTTAATCTTTTCCCCTTCTATGTTGGGGTTGGTGAGTCTAACCAGCTGCAGACGAGTTTTACATAGACTGCCTGTCTATCTGACCGTCACAACCCAGTAACTGGCATAATGACTGTCATGATGTACAAATAACAATCGGACCAACCGGTTCAAATATTTTCCGAGCCACAGCGCAATCTCGACATCTTAAAATAGTCACTCATGCACGGATGAACATCGTCAAGAGTTGCTTTTCCTAGAAGACCGAACCTTAACGCTGTTTTTATTTCGATACGAACTCCTCTAACAAGTATATATCTCTAAAGACTTCTAACTTCTAAGACTTCTTATTTACTTTATAGTTAGTGAGGATAAATGCATGGATCAATGTTTGTTACTCAATCACGCCAAAACTACTGAACGGATCTAAATGAAATTTGCTATGTAGATAGTTGATATCCTGGAGTAACACATAGGGTACTTTTTATCCCGGAATTACGCGGGAAAAACCACTTACCCGAATGAAGTCTCAGGCAAAACCTAGTACCTAATCTATATTTCGTAGAGCTTGCTACGGCTCTACTGCGTAGCACCCGCTACGACGACAACGGAGGTCCACAACATCAACATGCTACGACTGAGTGAACTCGAAACCGCTCCGTGCTACATACGTCTGTCGGCCGCTATAAAATATTCCTTATGCTCTGTTTACAATGGTTGATTATAAATACACTAGTATTGTAATGAAGGGCACGCCGCAATTGCGGCGGTAAGACCCCTCTTTGAGGAGTGGCTAGATCGGCGTCACGGCGTCCTGACCTACCGCATGACGCAGGTCCTCACCGGACACGGAAGTTTCGGGAGGTACCTGTGTGTGATGGGAAAGGAAGAAACGCCTGGGTGTCACCACTGCGAGGGTCGCCCAGAACACACAGTAGAGCATAAGGTGCAAGACTGCCCCGCCTGGGCAGAGCACCGACGTGTCCTCACGGCGGCGATAGGCGGAGACCTCTCGCGCCCGGCATTGGTCGAAGCCATGCTGCGGGGCGAGAGGGAGTGGGAAGCGGTCGTCTCCTTCTGCGAAGCAGTCATGCTTCCGAAGGAGGAGGCGGGCCGTATGAGGGAGAGGATGGCGTCCTCCCACCAGCCCAGCCGCAGTGGTAGACGCCCACGGCGTCGGACGTCGGCCGACGATCTCCGGCCACCGTAGGCGCGGGCATGCGGACAGCGAGTAAAGGGCAACTCGCTGTCCGACCATGGACCATGCCCGGGTCGACGGCGCGTTGTGTTCCACGCGCGCCTCAAAGAGCGTCAGCAATATGACGAGGCCCCCCCTGTAGAGGGCCGAAGCCTGCCGGGGTCGTGGGACTTATCCCATTACCGTGACCCCGGTACGTAAAGGGTTATTGAAGGAACACCGTGGATTTTAGTCAGTAAAAGTCTGACAGTCCCTCCCACCCTGCCCGGGGTGGAAGGACTTATTTGATAATTTTACCACGTTAAAAAAAAAAGTATTGTAATGAAGCCCGCATGGACTTTGTTTGATTTCGGCTTTGTCTTTGTTATCATGTTTACGTAACAAGATATATAAATAAAACGGGGTTTCAATTCTTTTGACTTCATAGAATGGCTGATAATAAGAAATGTAGAATTTTTTTTTGTAAAGAAAATGTTTATATTAATCCAAAAAAAGAAATTGAAGATAGATACTTTTTGTATGTCACAAATAGATGGAAAATGTGCTCCACTTTTTCTGAGCTTATATTTACTTTTCCTTACGGCGAGATATTTATTCACTCTACTTAATACAGAAACATATTCAACTAAAACTCCTTACCAGCATAATAATCATCATAATTACGATCACAAAGTTTGCGAATAATATATGTAAATACATCCTTATTTATTTGCTATTAGAGGCATTGAAAGTTCAAAGTTCTTTTTTAACGAGCAAATGTTTTCGCCTTTGAAAGATCTTACCAAGCGCTTTACAGTAGTCTATATTGATATTGAAACAAAGAAGCTACTTTGAACGAGCTTAGAATATATTGTTTGTATGTAAATATTATATAATACTTTGTGACCCCAATAGAAGTCCACGTATACAAAGTATTTGTATTTAAATGAATAAAGCTGAATAGTAACAGATGTGAGGGCCGATCTTTGAGATTAAGATCTTTTTTGAAGTCGAATAAAAAGCGTAGTAACCTTCCTCAAGCTTCAAGCTACTTCCATACCAAATTTCCATCCAAATCCACCCAGTACTTTCCATGATTAGCGCGTTCAAACATACAAACTTTTCCGCTTTATAATATTAGTATAGATATATGGTGTTTATGTATTTATTTCTCATAAAGAAGCGATACATTGTTTTGGCCTATGTCGCAAGACAGTAGTAAAAGTAAAAAGTCTTTATTTTGGAAACATAGACAGTTGACTACATAATACATTACAAAGAAAACGATGATAGCTACAAAAGTTTAGAACTGAGTCGCAGATATCAGCGCCCATACAAAAAAAAGAGGACAATTTTTCCAGACTAAAACTACATGTAATTAAAATATAAATTAAAAATACAAAAAATTAAAAATTAAATAAAATAAAAAATGACCGTATGTGTCTGTGTGAATGTGTGTGTGTAGATGAGTATGAGGGAGTGGAGTGTAAGTGAGTATGTTTGGTCATTGTATGAAATGTAGGGAATGTATGTGAGTGAGAGTTTGGGTGTGTGTGTGAGTGTTTGTGCTATTTAAGTATCCACAATTTTTAAAGTTTCATCATATGACAGTGATTTCAGCCAATCAGTCAGCTTCCTCCTCAACAGGGTATGGGTTACTTGAGAGATATTTAGTATTTTATTTATTTTATTGTAGAGCCTGGAGCCGATATACCTGAAGTGTCTTCTCGCTACCGCTGTTCCGCATGGTACAGTTTTGTAAACTCTGTCAGCGAGGCATTTTGCAGTGCTATAATTTGGGTCGTAGTGTATCTGCCTGTGTTTTCTAAGTGTAGTCTGTAGTACAAAGAGCTGCCTAACTGTGAGGACCTTGCAAAGGACAGTCTAACCTGATAGCTTATTTAATCTCAATATATAATACATTAAGTTTTTTTAACATCAATTATTTATTTACTAGTACTCACGCGGGGCATCGCTCCCGTGGATTCTATCACGGTAAAAACATAACTCTCCTTTTTTGCAGTTGGGTAAAAAGTAGTTTATAACCTTCCTCAAGCTTCAAGCTACTTCCATACCAAATTGCATCCAAATCCACCCAGTACTTTCGAAGATTAGCGCGTTCAAGCAAACAAACAAACTTTTCTGCTTTATAATATTATAGTATAGATAATAATTGAGGTGGATTAAGAAACGGTAACACGGCAAAAAAATTAAGAAAAGTCTATATGTTTGTACCTACACGCTAATCTGCGGACCTACTGGATGGATTTTAATGAAATTTGGTAAGTAGATAGTTGACAGCCTGTAATAACACATAGCAACTTTTTATCTCGGAATTCCCACGGGTTCGGGATTTACGTGGGAGTCCTCCCACGCGAACGAAGTTGCAGGCAGCAGCTAATAGAAAAATGTATATTAAATTAATAATAGATTTTTTCCACAAAAGAAAACAGAAAAATAAGCAAAATAATATTTTGGTTCAGAAAAAAATAACGTATCTTTTATTATTTCTATCCATGTCCGTCCATACAACATCCACGGACCACAAAACCTTGATAAAAACACAACGCCGAAACCCGTCAACATCGTAAGGACAAGTCCATCAGTCGATCAGGCTCCCCTAGCTAACACGTTTTCCTGTAATGGTTTCAATTTGACCTAAAGTGCTCTCCGAATAAAATCAGCCGCGGAAAGAGCTCGTCCTTCAGTAATGATATTTTTAGACTAAAATAAATGGAGACAGGGTTTTTGTTAGTGGCGAGATAAGCGAGTTTGGTTGTGTAGTTTTTCGGTTTGGATAATGAGAGAAATAGCAGTTTTGTATGGACATGACATAGGTAGATATATATGCACATCGAATATGCACATTGAATATATATATTCATTGCGCTCCAAAACCGTTACGAAATTCTTGTACATACAATATCTTCTTCCTTCAAAACGTTCTTTTTTTTACTTATGGTTATTACCATCTCGCTTATTCTTATTATATACTATCAATGCATCCAATATGAGATTTTTTTCTTGATTTAATAAATATACACCATTCCTAGTTCATATGCTTGATTGAAAGATAGATAGATAGATTTAATTATTCGTTAGAATCTATACTAATATTATAAAGCGGAAAAATTTGTTTGTTTGTTTGCTTGAACGCGCTAATCTTCGAAAGTACTGGGTGGATTTGGATGCAATTTGGTATGGAAGTAGCTTGAAGCTTGAGGAAGGTTATAGGCATTTTACGCGAGTCAACTTTTAAGCGACTGCAAAAAGGAGAGTTATGTTTTACCAAGATAGAATCCACGGGAGCGAAGGCCCGCGTGAGTACTAGTGTTGTTATAAAGATGTTACACATGATATGTTGTCCATAATATTCTGCTGTTTCCAGCGAACAAACATTTAAAGAATAGTTAGAACATTGTGCCAAAATGAAACCAAAGCAGTTTAATCATTGTCATGCATGGTCCAGACATGATATTTGGCGACATAGATATGTTCTAGTTAATGCGCCTTTAACAGCTGATGGTCGATGGAGCAATGACCGCCTTTGCCTAAAAGGTAATTTTTTGCTGAACTAATAACGATAATTATAATCATGCAAGCAACATTTTTCATTGAAAGATTTTAAGTCAGTTATCCAGCAAACTGACTTCTTTCTTTCAAAATTACAGCAGAAATGCACTGTCTCTCTCTGAGCTAGAAACTGTGCCCGGTAAATGACCTGTATTAAAGGACTAAATACTGTCATTAGCGAATTCTAGAAAGGAGAGGAATTAATTAAATGGGGCTAAATAACTATCACTTTTTGTTTAATTAAAATCCAGTTTAGATTTATAGAATGTCTCTTTCTAGTACTGATCTTTATTTGGCATGTCGTATGAAATTAAAACATGTAATTTTATATCTATATATTAATAGGTTAAGCAAATCTTTGTACCACTTTTTACGAAAATAACACATACGCAGCAATCTAAAAAAAAATGACCAAGTGCGAGTCAGACTCGCCCATGAAGGGATCCGTAGTACTACGCCAAATAACTTTGTTTTTCATATTGTTTGTATGAATTACAAAGTTATATTTGCGGTTTTATAAAATATGCTGTATCCCAAAAACTGCTGAGCCAATCTCGTTTGAACTAATTTCGGTTGAAATTTTACATTAAGATCTACAGCATGTATTCTTTTTTTAGATTTTTTACTCCATTATTATAGAAGTTAGAGGGGGGACACACATTTTACCATTTTGGAACCGTATATCTTTTAAACGATTAACTTTATGATAAAGTGGTTTTAGAAACCTCAATGTTATTTTTAAAGACTTGTCTATAAATACCACACACGCATAGGTTTCATATTTTTTTTTTTTTTTTTCATTTTCAGTTCTATGTATGGGGAGCCCCTTTATTTTAAATATTTTTTCTTATAATCGAAAAGCGGTTCACAGAATACATGTACCTACCAAGTTTCACATGTATAGTCCTAATAGTTTCGGAACAAAATGGCTGTGACATACGGACGGACGGACAGACAGACAGACACGACGAAATTATAAGAGTTCCAGTTTTGCCATTCGGCTACGAAACCCTAATTAGGCACAGGTAAAGTTCATGATTATTATTGTTTATTTTTTTTAGATAATTTTGAAAACTTCATAATACCCAGGCTCTCCATCAAGCTGAAAACCGGAAGAGATGGAGAAGCCGGTTGCAAAGCTTCCGTCGTAGCCACGATCCTCGATCGAGTTAGGGACCGACTTAAGGAGGAGAAGGAGGAAATTTTATTTGAACAGACATAATAATTAATTAAAAACCGGTCAAGTTCAAGTTGGAATCGCGCACGAAGGGTTCCGTACCATTATCTATAAGAAACCGGTCAAGTGCGGGGTGCGGGGTCAAGTTTTTATAACAGTCAAGTGCGTGTCGTATTCGCTGACTGATCGTTTCGTACCATGCTCTAACTAAAAGCCAAACATGACTACCTAACTAATTTGACTTCCTATACAAATCCTCACCTGATCCGACAATTTTGCACGGAAAGTTTTAAATTTTTTTAGAGATTTGTATAAAACTTGTCATAGTCGGTGTTTTGAATTTAAATACAGGACACAGAGCTACAGTACTCAATCGTCACAAAAAAAAAAATTGAGGAAGTAGTTTACTGGGGGAGCTTTGTGTTTGATATTATATTGCAAAATAATAAATAAATAAAAACATATTAATTTGAATTCACTTTAAAATGGGCCAACATAGGGCGATGGTAACTGAAGAAGGAATTATAAAATCCAACTTCACAAGGGAAGTTTTGAAAAAATATGATCTATTTGAGTACCACCGCGGGAAGTGGTTGTAATAAAGACTGGTAACCAGCGTCACGTATTAATTTGAAAACTGCAGTGTTGTCGTTACGGAGATAGTCTTCATTAAAATCTCCAAATATTATGCAAGGACTGTTATGCGATAGTAAATTACTTATAAAACCTACGGCGCTACTGTTGGGACATTTGCATGATCTATAAAAAGCTAACGCAAAAAGAACCATGTGTCATACTGCGCCTGCAAACAGAGAAGGCGGGAGATCGTTAAACAAGTTGTGTCCGCCTGTAACACCAACACGAACGCCTCAACTTGACCACGAGTGATCTGCCAAGAGCGAAGCGAGAATGAAGAAAACAAAACAGAAAAAAAAGAAACAATTTATTTTCCAATAATTATTAACTATTCTATTATTACTATTTTTTATCTCCAAATTCCTACACTCAACGAGACTTGATTATGAATTTCATAATTCAACTATTTCACTTTTATCTCTAGCCTCTACACACAATCTCAAAAACTCAAACTACTTAACCGGGCGATACAAATACTAACTTTTTTTTTTGTTAGGGCTACTCGTAGTTCAGCTCGCTAAGGCTGGTGACTACTTAACCGGGCGATCCTGTGATGACCTCTAAAATTTAAAGGCCCCCAGCCAGGGCTTACGAACTAGTATTTACATTTAAAACATCCGCACGTTAAGGGCACTCCCTGTGAAGTACGAGCCTCGGCCTAGCGGGAGGGTAGTTGGTGGTGGGCAGCAAAGGGTCAGGCTGGGTCATATTATTACTGGCTCAGCATCGCGGGCTGGCTCGTTTGGCAAAGGTCGGGGAGGAAAAAAAAGAAAAACTCATTTTTTTTTTTACAGGGCCACTCGTAGTTCAGCTCGCTAAGGCTGGTGACTACTTAACCGGGCGATCCTGTGATGACCTCTAAAATTTAAAGGCCCCCAGCCAGGGCTTACAAACTAGTATTTACATTTAAACAACCGCACGCCAAGGGCACTCCCTGTGGAGTACGAGCCTCGGCTCAGCGGGGTCGTTGGTGGTAGACAGCAAAGGGTCAGGCTGGGTCATATTATTTATGGGGTTATTTATTGCTACTGGCTCAGCATCGCGGGCTGGCTCGTTTGGCAAAGGTCGGGGAGGGTTAACGTTACAATACAAGAGCACGGACGTCGCTATGGGCCTCGTCGGCGAGGCCGGAATACGGAACACGGAACGCGTTTTGTTTTTGTGTTTTATTAGAGTGCTAGTTTCCCTACTGCTCTCTTGACGAAAGAAAAAATCAATTATTTTCATAACTACTTATAGTTTTGGCGGTAACGAAACTATTGTGAGATATAATTCGACGACAACGCTATCTAGTTAGAAAAGAAGTACTAATTTTTACACAAAACTGAAAAATGAGACTGGTTTGACACAATCTTCAACTAATTTAATTACTTAAACACAAGTAACTATAATTTTACTGGACAGAAACTGTTTTTAACCGACTTCTAAGAAGGAGTAGGTTATCAATTCGTCACGTGTATATATATACATTTTTTTTATGTATGTGCACCGATTACTCCGTCAATTGGGGATCGATTTTGAAAATTATTTTTTCGTTTGAAACCGTATGCTCTCGAGGTAAGTACCATTGTTACCAAATTAGAATATGATGAAGGGATCCCATGGAAATCGAGGGAAACCCTCAAATTTTAAAGGCAAGTATACAGCGATTTTGGTATTTTTTATAGTAACTTGTTCATTTGCTCTCAGAAAGCACCATTTGGTGAAGCAGAACTGATGAAGAAGATCACAGATGGCCACCTGAACTACTCAATAATAAGTATTTCACGGGTTGCGATTCGATTACTTTAAAATGGTTGCTAAGCAATTTATGGTCGTCACAATGCGAATGGTGAAATGGAGCTGATGGTGAAATACCAGGAGAACTCCTCAACAATTAACGCCCCTGCATCGGGAAAAGCAATATTTTGTAAAAGGCGATAAGCAAGTTGACATTAGGCTATTGTAACTTAGATAAATTATAAACAGACCCACTAAAAAGCGAGAAATAAAAACTTCTTAACAAAAAGAAACCGACTTCCAAAAAAAAACACTACAATGTGAAAAATAACTTTAATTTCGGAAGTCGGTGGCAAAAAATCTAAAATACAGATCCAAAGACACCATCTGTTTAAGCGTGGACTGTAGTTTTAGGTTTTGTAGGTCTTTTATAGTGAAACACTGCAAGTAATTACCACAAGAACTATTTATTGTAATGATTTTTACGGAATACAAAGTTTGCACACTGCAATGGTAGACGGAAGTGGATTCAGACCGAACGAACAATTGAGAAGTATAAAAATGGCAGTGTTGCCAGTTATTAATATTGTAGGATTCCTACATGCTCCCGGCCACAAGATAAGAACCTAGAGTTTATATAAAAAAACAAAAACTAAAGCTCGAAACATGAAATGTTTGTTATAAAAGAAGTATGAAAGTTCTTATTTAAGGGCCTAGGATTAGAAATAGGTTCAACAAATAAGCACTTACAAATGTTTATAAAAAAACAGAAGTTTTAAAACATTTAAAATTAAAAATAGAGACTAACTAAATGCCTACTTATTGGCTAAGTACAATCAATGGGGAGTAAGCATATTTTATTTACTGCCCTTCTATGTGTTTTTCCATTTGGAGTTCTCAACTCAACAGTTCTAACTCTGTTGTCAGAACCTGGATATACATTTACAACTCGGGCCATCGGCCAATGAAGTGGTGAAGTGTTATCCTCCTTTAAAATTACTAAAGACCCTACCTTAATATTATCTGAACTATTTCTCCATTTGGGTCTGCATTGAAGAACATTGAGATAGTGTTTACTCCACACTTTCCAGAAACTCTGAAACATATTACAACAAATATTCCAAAAATTCAACCTATTTATAGGCGTGTCTATAACATTTTTGTCTGGATACGCGTTCAATGCACAACCAATTAGGAAATGTCCTGGAGTAAGATAAGAGTAGTCACTTATATCGGTAGACATAGGAGTTAAAGGCCTACTATTTAGAATTGACTCTATTTGACATAATACAGTACATCGTTCCTCAAAAGTTAACAAAGCCTTTTGAGTAACTCTTTTTAAATGAAATTTGGTGCTCTTTACTGCAGCCTCCCATAGACCCCCGAAGACAGGCGAGTAGCTGGGTATGAAGTGGAAATTGATGCCTTGCTCAGCTGTTTGTGACTGCACCTGTCGTCGGTGGTCTGCAGAATTCTGCAGTTTGTAGAGCTCATCTAATTGGTTCCTTGCCCCCTTGAAATTAGAGGCATTGTCGCAATAGACATCACTGGGCAGGCCACGACGCGATACAAAACGCTTAAAGCAAGCTAAAAATGCCGCAGTAGTTAAATTGGATGCGATCTCGAGATGCACTGCCTTCGTCGTAAAACAGACGAAGACACAGATGTATCCCTTTGATACTACGGCACGCCTGATGCGAGACTGTTTGATAGAGATCGGCCCAGCGAAGTCTACGCCTACCTTTTGAAATGGTCTACTTATGTTCACTCTGTCTGGGGGCAAGGAACCCATCAGCTGATTAACAACTTGAGCTTTGAGTCTGAAACAGATAATACATGAATGGATGATTTTCTTAATCTCCTTTATACCATTGATAAGCCAGAATCGCTGATTAAGTGAAGACAAAATAAGTTTTTGACCTGCATGTAAATTTTTTACATGTTCATTAGTAACAATCAATTGTGTAACTCGTGATTTGTTGGGCAAGATTACAGGGTGTTTTTGTGAGTTAGGTATTGTGGCACTATCTAAACGACCACCTACTCTCAGCATACCATTGCCATCTATAAAGGGATAAAGTGGTTTTAAGTTGCCTATGACAGGTTTATTTTGTCTTAATAAATTTATTTCGTTCGAGAAGTGATTCTGTTGCTCATACTTGACAATCAATAACAAAGAATCATTTAGCTCAGCGCTAGTTAAATAATTAAGTTTAATTTTTATTGACTGTGGGTTCAAATTTTTACAAAAACGACGTACATAGGTAAGTACACGTTGCATTTTAGTAATAGTAGAGAATTTGTTTAGAAACTCTAGATTTAAAGAATTATTATTATCCACACTACAAACCATAGCACTCGAGCATGGGAGTCCAGCAGCACCAATCTTCAACTCAGGTAAGTCTTTTATAATTTTATTAATATTTGTTTCAGGTAGAGTATACTTACTGTTATGCAAGTAACTGGGGCCCTGCCACCACAGCACGTTTTGTTCAAGCTCATGAGGCTGCACACCGCGGCTTAGACAATCTGCAGGGTTGTCTCCTGTTTTTACATAATACCATGCAAAGTTCTCAGCATATTCGCAAACCATCTTTACCCTGTTCGCTACATAGGTATTTAATTTGGTAATATCTATTTTTAGCCACGCCAGTACTATTTGCGAGTCTGAGAAAAGAAGTACATGGTTGAAATGCAGTTTGAGAGATAATAATGAGTATACTCTGTGGACAAGTTTAGCTAGTAATAGTACTGCATTTAGCTCTAATCTGGGCGTAGTAAGTTTTTGGCTCAATGGGGCCAGTCTAGATTTTGAACACAGTAAAGTGATTTTGACATTACCTGTTTGGTCGACTTCACGTAGATATAAACAGCAGCCATATGCTGTATTGCTGGCATCTGCATAACCTACCAGTTGAGTTGTAGTAGGGTCTTGTAAGGTGACATTCCTAATAATGTGTATTGGAGACATAATGAGAAGACTATTGTAAAACTCTAGCCAAGTGTTTTTTAGATCGTCAGGTAATGAAGAGTCCCAGTTGATATGGGCTGCCCATAGTTTCTGTATAATAATTTTGGCAGACACTGTGACTGGGCCAGCTAGACCTAACGGGTCGTAAAATCGAGCGACATAACTAACAATTTCGCGTTTTGTGAGAGGCGTAATTTTCTCTTGACTTGGACTAGAAATGTTAAATGTGTCTGTCTTCGTATTGTATGTAACACCTAATGTCTTTATGTAGTAATTTTCTTTTTGAATGTCAAATTCATCAAAGTGTTGTTTTTCTTTAGGTATGTCCTGTAAGATCTCAGCAGCGTTTGAAGACCATTTGTGTGCCTGGAATCCACCCAGTGACAAGAGCCTTATCAATTCATCTTTCATCTGAGATAGAGACTCTAAAGAGTTACTGGAGACTAAAATGTCATCACAGTATGTTTGATTTTGCAGAATGAAAGATGCTGCAGGAAACTCGGTCATGTACCTACTCGCTAGCTCTATGAGACATCTAGTAGCTAGAAATGTTGAACACTTGAGTCCATATGTGACTGTATTTAGTTCTATACACCTTATGCTTTCGCTTGGTGTTTCCCGCCACAAAATAAGTTGAAGTGGACGGTGTCTCGGATCCAAAAGAACACATCTGAACATTTTTTTTAAATCTGTGCTGAAAACATAAGCACCTAATCGAAAAAGTAATAAAATGTCAAATAGTTCCTTTTGAACTTTGGGACCGTTCAATAATAAATCATTGAGAGATCTTCGCTGACTTGTTAACATTGATGCATCGAATACTACTCTACACTTAGTGGTCTTTTTGTCCGGCCGTAATACAGCGTGATGTGGCAAAAAATATATTGGATCACTAGTGAGGTTATATTTATCAATATCATAGTATGTGCCATGACCTAAAGCAATATATTCACCAATAAAAGATTTATATTGGTTATACAAGTCAGAATCTTTTTGTAGCCTTTTTTCTAAGCTCTGAAACCTTTTTAAAGCCAGATGAAGTGAATCACCGAGCATTTCATTAACTTCACTGAACGGCACTTTTAAGGGTAAACTAACCTGAAACTGATTATTATTAAATTTAACAGTTTCCTGAAAATGTTTTTCAGCTTGCTCAAACTCGGGTATTTTCTCTGGGAAGATTTCAGGCACAGATTCAGCTCTCCAAAAACCTTTGATAGTATCATTTATGTCATTGTTACAAGATTGACAAAATAAAGAAGTTGATTCTTTTTGTGCTTTTTGATTGTGACTTAAATTGGGAATAGTACCTGCAATTACTACACCAAGCCTTGTGTTTAAAAGATATGGAGATGCAGACTGGTGCTCAGGATCGACTGGACTACATGGTGCTGATGGCTCGTTCTTGTGTTGTTCAGACTGGGGTAGCAATACCTGGAAGAATACATCAGCGGCCATGAGGATTTGTATATTGCTGGGTGTGTCAAAGCTGGCATCAGCAAGAGCTAATTGAGAGGGTATTTTACTTGCACTCATATCTATTTGGGTCTGTGGAATCTTAGATGTGATTTGCTCAATAACATAGCAATTTATTGACATCTGATAAGAAGACACCACTGACTGGACTTCCAAATGTACACTCTCTTTAATAGCGCTTGAAGCATTCCCAATGCCTATCACCCTAGAGCTAGTTGTCTTTGGCTTAAGGCCCAGCCGCCTTACCAAGTCAGAAGTTACAAAAGAGTTTTGAGACCCACTATCAAGCAGGGCCTTGGCTCGCACCTCAGTTCCATCTGCTGCTAAAAGTTTTACCTGTACAGTAGGCAGCAATACTTGCGTGTTAGAGGCCCCTGATACCATTGTGACAGTGGATTTCACATGCTCATCCTCATGCAAAAGCGTGTTATGCTTACCGTTGCATGTAGCACATTTAAAATAAAATCGACATTTCTTGGCATGTTTGTTTAGGCATATATTGCACAGCTGATTGTCCACCGCAAACTTGTTTCTTTCAGAAGAAGAACATAATTTGAATTTAGGGCAATTATAAAGCTTATGTTCACACTTACAGTAGGCGCATACAGCAGGGTGCTTGATAGCTACATTGCTTACACTTGCAGATGCAGAACACTTCTTCGGACCCACTGCTGACTCGATGCGCTGTGCAGTAGAAGCACTGTGACCACCTCGGCTTGCTGACTCCGCATTCTCGAGTGCTAAAGCGCGTTTTTCTAAGAAATCAATCAATTGCTTTACTGTAGGTTCTACATTAAAATTGCGATCTAATTGGTATTCCCTGTTAGAATACAGATCGAGCTTCCTAGTCATAATGCAAACAATAATTTGATCCCACGCATCAACACATTGATCAAGATTTTTGAGCGCAGCCAGCTGCTGCTTAACTGTACAGACAAATTCCCTAATATTGGCAGCAGTAGACTTTGTTATAGGTTGCAAATCAAGCAAGCTGTTTAGATGATCATTTATTATCTTATATTTATTATCATATCTTTCTTTTATGATTTTCAGCGCTTCAGAATAACTTTCTCCTACTAAAGGTAAGTTTATTATGAGGTTATAAGGTTCATCTTTGACAAAATTACGCAAATAGTACAACTTTTTAATGTCATCTAATGATTTGTCATTGTGGATCAATGATTCGAATAAACCAATAAATGTTTTATATTCACTTGACTTACCGTTAAAAACAGGTATGGTAATCACAGGTAGTTTAGTTTTAGTTTCAGAATTGCGACTGTGTGAGCCACTTTGCGAACTGAGAGGAGGCTGAGATTTCTCATTTATGAGCTCGCGCAACATAGTAAGATTTTTCAAATAATTTTCTTCACACACCTCTGCAGCGGATGTATCACTATCGCCAAGAGCGTATACACTAATACAAAGATTTTCATAATCGCAAAATAGCGTTTTTAAACGATTTTCTATCACAGAAAGCGCCTCGATTGACAAGGTGGCACAATCCTTTGCTGCAATAGTTTTAAACAATTTAGTTAAGGATTGTTGTATGTAGCCTCGTTTTAGTTTGCTCAGCTTTAACGTTTCTTCGTCGGCTCCCATTTTGACGCTACAACAATATGCAAAATCAAAAATGCAAAAAAATTACAACGTGGATCGAACACAAATCGATAAAAATGAATGTCAAAATGGCGTCGACGGAACGAACGAAGTTAGAGAATTTATACAGATAGACAACATAAAAATGTCGTGTCGGCCAACAGGAACTGTCACTCGACGAATTCTTCTTTCTCGCTCACTCGCTCGCCGTACAGTGTGCGTCGCGTGTGAGAGAAGATGCTACCAACGCCAACACGTTGAACGAATGTTTCGTTTTTGGAAGTTGGCACTCTTGATTTTGTGAGCGGATTTGTGAATGAAATTGGAAAAATCCGCCACGCCGATTGAATGTTCTGCCACGTAACACGTTCACCTTCACCAGCGCCACCAAAAAATTGAAAAAATAAAGATGGATGGCTGAATTGGCTGGCTGAGATTTAGACTTCTTTGTTTGGTATGCTTGCAGGTTGATATTTGATGGCGTCAAGACTGCTCATCAAACACGGAATCGTTGCACTCCGTGGTTCCTAGGTTCTCGCGAAGTTGGGCGCACTGCACAGTTCGGTTGTAATGTTTTCTCACAACGATGCACTTATCACACACCACGCTCCACGTACTTACAGTTTTTGTATTTTTCACTATGATTTACGGATCGTTTGGACCATGTTTAAGCGTGAACTGTAGTTTTAGGTTTTGTAGGTCTTTTATAGTGAAACACTGCAAGTAATTACCACAAGAACTATTTATTGTAATGATTTTTACGGAATACAAAGTTTGCACACTGCAATGGTAGACGGAAGTGGATTCAGACCGAACGAACAATTGAGAAGTATAAAAATGGCAGTGTTGCCAGTTATTAATATTGTAGGATTCCTACACCATCTTCTGAAATTAGTTATTTTTCACATTGTATTTAGTGGTTTTTTGGAAGTCGGTTTTTTTTTAAGTTTTTTTTTATAAAACTTATTTAAATATGAAACTAGCGCGATACAACTGACGCTTAGCGCCATCTATCGGCATTTCTATGGAGTTGTTCGTTTTCGAGACAAATACAATTGGTCGACTATTACTCGTAAACTTGTAAAGCCCACTTGTGTGTGATAGTTTTCCTTTAAACTTCGTTATATATAGGTACTACTGCCGTGACATTTGAATTTCTAACTACAACCGTTTAGTTGGTAGAGGAGGGACACTTGACTCTAACGAAAATTGGTACTTTAAAGCTTGATAAGTCACGAACGGTTTACTTAATCAAAAAACGGTCTCCCAAACCCCTAATATTTTTGAAAGACCTATTCAACGATATCCCACACTATGAGAAGGACGAAAAAAAATAATGATCATCCTACTTTACATGTAGGGGAGGTACCCTAAATAATTGTATTTTATTTTTCAAAATTTTATTGTACCACTTTTTTGGCATCATTAACGTGTATACTCATGCCAAATTACAATTTTCTAGTACCAATAGTTTTTGAGCTAAACCGCGGACAGACAGACAGACAGACGGACATGGCGAAACTTTAAGGGTTGTTGACTACGGAACCTTAAAAACGGCAAAAAATCACGTTCGTCGTATGGGGCTCCCATACGACGAACGTGATTTTTTGCCATTAAATATTTGCTTTATTTTAATTTAATTATTTATTTTTAAACTGAATATATAACTAAATATTCTATGAATATTTCAAACGTCTACCTGTGCCGTTATCAATATCGAGCAAAAACGAGCAAAAAAAATCACGTTTGTTGTATCGGAGCTCCCTTAAATATTTATTTGTTAATTTTTAGTATTTTTTGCTATAGCGGCAACAGAAATACAACATCTGTGAAAATTTCAACCGTCTAACTATCACGGTTCATGAGATACAGCCTGGTGACAGACGGATAGACAGCGGAGTCTTCAGTAATAGAGTCCCGTTTTACCCTTTGGGTACAGAACCCTAAAATTCGCCTACTGGTCCGGGATTACGGGAATGTTCTAACGAGATACCGCGGCCCCGGAACTTAAGGGCAGCTAAAGTAACAGGGTGGGTTTTCAGTCAGTCAGTAGAAGTCTGACACTCCCTTCCGCTTAACCCAGAGCAAATGAAGTCATTCGATGATATTCTCACTATCATATCATAGATATATTTATTATTAACTAGCTGTGCCCGCGACTTCGTCCGCGCGGAATAGTGACTTTCGGCAGCATTTTTAATTTTTCAGACTAATTATTTTGAAAATAAAACTCATACCTAAATAAGCTATTTACAATATTTTACTGCTAATAGCTTATTTAAGTACATTTTTCTAATCAAAAGCCTAAAAAATAAGTTTCAAGCTTCTAGCTTTAAATATGACATAATTTCCATACAAACTTTCATCCCCTATTTCAACCCCTTATAGCCCTTTGTTTTCATTAAAAAGCAGCCTATGTCCTTTCTCAGGCTCTAGACTATGTCCGTAGGAAATTTCATTTCCATCGGTTCAGTAGTTTAGGCATAATTGCATAACACACAGACAGACAGAGTTACTTTCGCATTTATGATATTAGTAAGGATTAATAATTAGTTTTAATCTCAAACCGATTCCTTATTCGTTTCATTGTTAAGTCTATCTCTCATCATTAAGTACAAACAATTTTTATTAAACCTTCATCCTGCTTCGGCTATCACAATAAACCTTACTGTTAAATACACAAACATAACCTAATAATGATACTAGACACACATTTTCGGACGTATAACATTAACAAAATCACCTATAAAATACATTAAACCCTATTACGTAAAGTAGCTTATCTCAAATTTCCATATGTTGGTTAGGTCAGAAATAAAATAAGATTTACGCGCACCCCTGCAGAGCAGCAGATATTTATTAGCCCGGCAAACAAGAGCAGAGGAGTAAACTTTATCACAGCTGTAAAAACAAGCAAGTAACCTGGGTTTATAGCCCCAGGAGTGAGCGTAACTCTGGGACCAAAGAATGTTGTATCTGGTGGTTCTGTGTAAGTAACTAAGTTTAGGAAGAAAATTACGTGTTAATTTATTAATGAAGTGTTTGTCCTTTGTTTTTTTTTTGCAAACAAAGAATAGGTACAGTCAGACAACGTTATAGGAGATTATGTAAAATTATTATTTATTTCTTTAATGTGAACTTCACATGCAACAATAGTTACGAACACCCCTGTTCTTTTAAGAAATTACACGATCGGCCGCACGTTCTCAATGTTCTTTTTTTCTCTTGATTTATATATGGCAAAAAACTTGATACTATTATAATTTTCGACTTGTTTAAGCATCATATTAAGACAAATAAACGTGATAAAACAATCAGTTGGAGCCCACAGTTAATGTCAAATTCATAGATAAAATAAATATGCGATGGATAGTAAATATCGAATGCCTGTTATTTACTGAAATGGCATGGAATCCGCCAGGCGTGGTTCTTTTCTTGATCTTAAATGGTTCGTGATAATTGCTTTTAGATGACATCAATTCCCGATACCGTATATTGTCTAATTAGCAAACGCTATAATTATTTATTCTAAAGGTCAACAACTAACTAGAAACAAACGAGAAAAGCAGTATTTCAGGTATCAACAATAAACAGTCGCTTCTATTTAGAAAACAAGACTGAAAAATATTGATACATCTGTATTGAAATGAGTTTGTTTTTATGTAATCAAATCAACACCTTCCAACGATACAATATTGCTTCCAGTCAGTAGCATTAACGGGGCCCGACACGCCATTGCCTGCTGGGGTTGCTGAAATGTTGCAACGAGATACGCAGCCCCGGAACACAACGCCAAGTGAAAAAACAGGGTGGGTTTTTAGTCTGACACTACCTTCACCACCTAAAAAAAAAAATACAACGCCGGCTCTTGCTCACCTCTACATCACTTGGTTGAGATGTACAACAATGAGTTTACCACAATTGACATAAATGTATGTCAACTGTGGTAAACTCATTGTTGTACATCTTTGTTGTTGATCCTCAGCAAAAATACATTCAGTAAGCAAATCCTTGCAATAATTAAGGATCGGCAGTCGAGTTTGTGTATAAATACGTGTATATTTGTGAGCCCGGTTTATGTAACCCTTTATATTTTACATATCCAGCACCACATTTTATCAACTGTTGTTTTTGTTTTAGTTTATTAAGTACATAGCATAGTTGTTCAACCCCAAGCCCAGCCAACGGTAACTGGTATGTCGAACTGTCCGCGATTACGCGGAGCCCTACGTTGTGGTAGGCTCTTAGGCCTTATTTCAATAAACAAAATGTACCACTAACCTGAGTGCTGGGGACGCCAAGTTCGACCTTCCAAGGTCACGCTCCAAGTGTGGTTTGTATGTGATATGAGGTGAGTAATTGTAACGTGTGATGTAAGTTACGGGTTCAAGGACGGTCCCAAGGCGTCGATCTTCAGATGGCGCCGTCCTGACCAGCATCACACCCAACTCGTTTCCAGCAAGCGCGCGCTACGCGTGGTAGACAATAAGGCGATGTGTTCCGAGAAATATCACTGGATTCTTGTTAATCCGAGATTACAAAGTTCAATCAATCACTGAACACAATTAATCTGTTCATATCTCGTGAGATCCAATACGATTTACAACAAATTCCGCGTGCCGGCCGACCGACGACAAGGCGGCGTATAATTCAACAATATCCCGGGGTTTTCAACAAATGGGGAATACACTTCAACCAACAAATAATTCGCGACCCAATTATCGGTCTCAACAGGCGAATTCAACAATATTTTACCAATTACAATCAAATCAAAGTCCCAAACGTGCGGACATTTTTCCAACAAGCAAAGTCAATCTGTCAAGTCAGAGAGAGGTTATGTCAAGTGCAACGTCAAAGACAATAGAATGTTGCCACACCAAAAAGAGCGTTCAAAATTACATTTGGGACGCAACAATAGTATTTTATTATATATCTCTCTAGTGTTAAATAGGAATCTGCGGAAAAAGTCGTGGGTAGCTTATTTACCAGATTTTTGTATGTAAGCCTTACTATAATTATGTAGATACATAGATAGATAGATAGATATATTCTTTATTGTACACCATAACAGTAAAACAAAATTATGGACATAACAATTAAAAAGGGTGATACAATGGGCGGTCTTATCGCTAAAAGCGATCTTTTACAGACAACCTTTGGATGGATTTGACACAGAAGGAGAAAATAAATACGCAGGTAGTCCACGGTGTACTATTTATCTATATAAAATACAAAAGACAAAATAACGCTCTCAAAACATATACAACGTGTAACGGAAACCCCATATCTATCCAAAAGGACTGAAGACAACATCTGGTATGGAGTCTCTATGCAAAGTTTCAGCTCAAAATAAGTGACTCACAGAATTGACCCCAAATTATTGATAAAGATAAAGATATTTTATTTTGCAAATACGGGTAAAGTCATGGTGGTACATAATATAAATACAGAAACAGCCATATTTTGCCAATTACAAGGCATGCAAAAGTACAGAGTTTACATTTAAAATACATATTTACTATTCCATTACATTATATAATTCTAATTCATCATTCAATAATAATTATCAATGTTCAACTATTCGATTCATTCAAAACATAAAATAATACTGATTCATCACTCAATAATATAACTAATGTTTCTAATAGTTATTTAAATACATTACATAAAATAGTCAAACAATTTCTTTCTCCAATAAAAAATCTTCAACCCTATAATAAACTTTGTCCACTAAAAAGTTCCTAAGTCTTTTTTTGAATAATGTCAAATTATAGTCCTTCCAACAACTTGGTATTTTGTTGTATATTACCGGTGCCATGCAGCAGACGCCCTTGCGCATCAGAGTTGTTCTAGCTCTAGGGATACATAGACTACTATTGTCACGCCTATTCCGTGGAAATACGTCAGCCATTCGTGCGAAGCGATCCGGGTTTAATTTTACGAACACTGCCATTTCTAAAATGTACTAATTAAAAACTAATTACTAATTGTAAAACACCAAAAACCTCTCAGGACTATGTTACTAACATCATAATCAACAACTTTTGTTCTATGACTTTTAAGAATTCGTCATATTTTAGTTCACCAGATTTTCATACAAAAATAAAAATATTTAAATTGAACGCCCTAAATGTTACGAACTCTATGCGAAGCAAAAGAAAGCAATTTATACTATCGCTTTCTTTTGCTTTGCATAGACGCCACATGCGTTTAGGGCGTTCAATTTAAATATTTTTATTTTTATATGAAAATCTGGTGAACTAATATATGACGAATTTTTAAAAGTCATAGAACAAAAGTTGTTGATTATGATGTTAGTAACATAGTCCTGAGAGGTTTTTGGTGTTTTACAATTAACCCTGTATACATATAAATATTAAAAAAAGAAACAAATACATACATAATAACAACAAGTTAAGGAGAGAGATAAAGATCTTATACTAAGTTTTTGAAAGAAGATAGGGTTTGTGCTTGTCTTACTGACACGGGTAGAGCATTCCACAGCCCTTGACACAGAGCATAATTATGTGATCGAGATCGCCTTGTGATCGAGAGGTTGCGGGTTAGAACCACCCCTTCCAGACACAAGCATATTCAGCTGAAGGGGTTAACAAGATTGCTAGTAATGTGAATCTACCCACATTGCTAGTTTTTTTTTTTATTTTTTTTTTTTATTGACAATACGTTCGCGTTTGACCACCATCTCACCTGATGGTAAGTGATGATGTGGTCGAAGATGGAGCACGCTTACCTAAAAGTAACCTATTCACTCTTGACTCAAAGACTCCTAGGTTATAGTTCTCTTTAAAATATTACGTTGAAAGATAGGATTGTGCAAGTAGTAGGTATAGTATAGTGACACACCGCCAACTCATCGCTCATTATGCGCCAGACAACTTACTTCTCTTAATTGATTCCTACAACTTATGGAAGAATGCACAGCTGTACACTATTTTTTTTCTCTACTTTGTAGATCATAGACAACAGATACACCGGTTTTTGTGGCCTTGTCGATGGAAATGGCTGTGAAATTGCAACGTGATTTTCTGGTTGTTTGGACAACGTTCAGGGGTGAATATTAAATTTACTTTCTTGCTCTAGGAAACTGCTTTTCCTTATAAGAGGAAAATTGAAAATGTTTCTGTAACTACATATTGCATATAGATAAGTTTAGCAATGTAATGATTGAATATTGAGATATCATCAGTAATGGCACCGAATGAAGGTTAGTCTTTACTTCAACTTTGAACAAAAATGAGACTGAGGAGCAGAGACAGGCTAGAGTTAATATACGCAGGAAAGATTTGCCCAACACCATTCTACCGAAATTAAAAGTTGTCAATCATAGCCCAAGGTATCAATCTGTATTTTTATACAACAAGTTGCCGATAGAATTTAAAATTATTTATAGTGTTAAATAATTTAAAAAAAAAGAGGACCCGTTTATTGAGGAAAGGTTATTATAGTATAAATGAATTTATAGATAACATTTGACATAATTGTAAACGCGTGACAAATTTTATTAACTTGACATTTATTATTTCTGTAGGTACTTGAATTTTTAATTGACTGTTACTGTTTTTATTAATTGACTTTTCTAAATGTATTTTAATATAATTGCAATGTTTTTTTTATTATAAATATTTTTTAAGTGTTATGAAATAAATCACTTATGACTAAATATGTAGATGACCATTTTTAAAATAATATTATACAGGTATCAGATGTTTATTTTCGTCCACAAAGTAACTTGAAGTTAATTGAAGTAAACTTAATGAAGAGTTTGACTTTGTGAAAGACTGGTAGTTGAAAAAAGTTTCTATGAGAACTTTAACTATACAGCGTTATTATGAAAGTCATATCTAATTTAATTTCTCTGTAGCAGAACCGATTACAGAACACATTAGCGAAAAAAAATCTTTTTGTAATTTTTCTACAATAATTTCCTGATTGCTCTATGAAAGATTGCTACAGCAGTAAAATGGGTTACCTTAGCTTCATACATTTATTGGAAACACAGTTAGTTGCGCGTCTTATCCATAAATTCGCCTGTTTTGTAGGGTAAATATCACACTCGCTATCTCTTTGTCTGTTAATAAATAACAAATAATAATAAATTTGTCAAAGAATATATTCCATTCTGAAGTATATTGAGCTATACGTATACATAAAAGTCTTGACACGCTCGGTAGCAGACCCATCAATATGACAACGCACAGGCTTTAAGCCTTGTACCAGAAAGCTGTAATTTTGCACGGAGAAATTCGATATTCCACCCTAAGGGGGTAAAAAGGGTGGTAAACATCGATGTTGGGTTTTGGTGTTTTATGTGTGGTCAGATTCAGTCTACTTTAAACGTCGAGTTTTATGCTCTCGGACATAATTAAATAGCAACCCAGCGGCCCTATTTCAATATTTACGAATATTAACCGCTTAAAACAACGTAACGGGTGGCCAAGTTTGTATTGAAATTTTTACTTGCAGTAAGTTTTTGTAGTGAGCAGTGGTGGCTTAATGGTCAGAGGCACGGCTTAGGATCTATAGGTTCGAACTCAAGCAGTCACAATATTTTGTATAAGTAATTTTCAACACTGTTCTCAAAACGGTAACGGAAAACATCGTGATGAAACCGACAGGTCCTGGGACCACATGCGACATCCACCTACCCACGCGTTTGTTGGAAAATCACCAATTCCTTCTCATGGAAAGCAGGCGAGCAGCAACAGAGGTCGTAGCAGTGGAAACTTCAAAGGCTGATTATTACTATTAAGGGTACTTACACGGACAAAGTGATCACCAGCAGCAACAAAAGGACTGTATCCAAATGCATTTAAAAAAATTGGCCAAGTGCGAGTCGGACTCGCCCATGAAGGGTTCCGTAGTAACTATAATAAATATAACACACGTTATACTATAATACGTTATAATATGATACGTAATATAATACGTAATACGTTATAATATAATACGTAATACGTTACACTATAATAAATATACACGCGATAATACAATAATAACCCAAAACAATAGTAACAACAACGACCATCACAAGGAAATAATAAGTGACGAAAATACAGAAAACAACTCCTTTCGAAGTCACAAGACAACATTTTAACATTTTATTCCAAAATATACAAAGTATTTACAATAAACAAGACATATTTGAAGCTTTCATCGAAGAAAACCCAACTTTCAACGCAATATGTTTATCAGAAACCTGGTTATCGCACGAAAAACAAACCATGTTACAATTTAGCGGATATAAAATAGCTGCCTCATACTGCCGAAAGACGCGAGGATGTGGCGGCGTCTTCATACTGGTCCAAGATCATATCGATTTTAGAGAGAGGAATGATATTACAGATATGTCAATAGAATATGTTATTGAATTATGTGCAATTGAATTACCCAAAGAAAATATTTTATTACTAGCGATATATTGGAATAAAAGAGAGGAAGAAGTATTTATAAGTCAATTAAAAATTATTTTAAACTATATAAATAATAAATATAACAAATTTGATATTATAATAGGTGGAGATTTTAACATAAATGTTTTAGAGAGCAACAGGAAAGCTAGTCAATTCTTAGATCTAATGTTAGAGTTCAAATTTACACAACACATAAAAAAACCCACTCGTATTACACAAACTACATCTCCATGCTTAGATTTAATATTTACAAACTGTAACATAAATAAAGTATTTACAAACATTGAAGAATTTGGTTTATCAGACCATAGCGGAACAACAATACAAATCCTTATACCACATGTATCCACATCTCAACCTACTTGGTACGCAAAAAAGAGATTATTTAACGACACCAATATATCAAAGTTTAAGTCTGCGTTACAAGTCATAGACTGGAACAAAATAATATTAGAAGACCAAAATATGAACGATAACTATAAAGCATTCAATGATACGCTAACTAATATTCTAAACAAATACATACCCTTACGTAAAATTAAATTAAAATCAAAGTTTAAGAAAAAATGGTTAACCAAAGGTATAAAAACCTCCTGCAAAAATAAGAGATTATTAAAAATACTTACCCTTAAAACAAATAACCCAATACTATCACAACACTATAGAAAATACGAATAAATATTAAAAAAATCAGTAACAACAGCAAAAAAACTACAATATATTGACAAAATAAAAAAATCTAATAACAAAGTCAAAACAATGTGGTATATAATAAACGAGCGGACCAATAAAACAATAAGAAAAGACAAATTTAACATAAAACTACAAACAAATAACAATAAAACAACCTCGGAGCCAAAGGAAGTAGCCAATATGTTTAACAACTTTTTTGCATCCATCGGTGAGGGAAGTCCAGTACGAACATATGATGAGTCCAAAAGCATACCAGTGCTTTCACATACCGAAAATACAATGTTCCTTACTCCAGCTGACCCTTACGAAATAAATATTATGCTAAAAACACTAAAAAATAAAAAAAGTCACGGCATAGACGAACTTCCACCCTGTTTACTCAGACAATGCGCTGATGAGCTTACACTACCATTTTATAAATTGCTGAACCAGTCATTTGAAGACGGCGTATTCCCTGATCAGCTGAAAATAGCATTAGTGAAACCTCTACACAAGAAAAATGACAAAACAGAGCCAAGTAATTACCGTCCAATAGCTTTACTACCTACAGCTTCAAAGATTTTCGAGAAAGCAATGTGCAATCGCGTGTACACTTTCTGCGAAAAATATAAAATATTTGATGAATGCCAAAACGGCTTTCAAAAAAATCGATCAACAGCATTGGCAGTCTATAAATTCATACAGGAAGCCTTAAGCATAATAAATAATAAAAAATACGCAGTGGGGTTAATGCTTGACATGACCAAAGCCTATGATAAAGTTCAATACAATATTTTATTAAATAAATTATATAGATTAGGGATCCGCGGTAAATCATATGAATGGTTCAAATCTTATCTTGAAAATAGAGCACAGCTAGTAGAAATAGAATACTTCAATAACAATATAAACGAACTTCAAAAGTTCCGGTCTGATAGAAAGGCGATTAACTCATACCACAAGGAAGCGTTATTGGATGTCTCTTGTTTCTCATTTACATCAATGATCTCCCAAAATGTATAGCAGAAACCGGACCTTGCGTTTTATTTGCGGACGACATCTCCATTCTCACCCAATGTCATAACAACACGAACCTAAACAGTACCCTTAATGAAATTCTCGGTAAAATAATAACCTGGATGAACGAGCACAACCTTGAAATCAACTTTTCAAAGACTAAACTCATAACTTTCCATCCCCACCAAAAAAATCCTCTAAATGCACTCTTTTCTTTTAATAACCATAAAATAGAAACAGTCAATGAATTCAAATTATTAGGCATAACAATAGACAAAAATATAAATTGGAAGTCACACGTACAAAACATAAAATCGAAACTTTCAAAATTTTTATACGCTTTTCGTGAAGTCAAAAAAACCACAAATTTAGAGACTGCCCTGGTTACATACTACGCCTATGCTTATGCTTGGCTTAGCTACGGTATTATAATGTGGGGATACAGTACAGATGCACCTACACTGTTCACCTTTCAAAAGAAATTTATTCGTATCCTGGTACATATACAACAGATAGATAGTTGCAAACCCCATTTTATAGAACTAAAAATTTTAACTTTGCCTTGTATATACATACTTGAATTATGCAAATTCGCTCATAAACACCAAGACTTTTACACTAAACGGGAAGACATTCAAACAAGATACACACTCCGACACAAAAACGGACTCAACCTACCATCATCCCGCTTAAAAATATATTCAACAAGTCCTTTAGTCATGTCAATAAAAATATACAATATGTTACCCGAATCAATAAGAAAAGAAAAAAAACTCCATTTATTTACAAATAAGTTAAAAAAGTTATTATTGAACAAATGTTACTACAGTGTCAACGAATATTTGAATGATAAATCATTGAAACTCGAAAAATAATGTTTTTAGTAATTTTAATGTTTAAGTTTTTAGAATAATTTAGATTATAAGATACTTAAATGATAAGTCCTCTCCACACATCTTACTTTTGCTGTGCCCGTCAGGGTCCATGATTGTCTCCAAAAAAATTTTGTTTACCAACTAAGCCTACATTGTGGAATGCAATAAAGAATTGAGTATTGAGTATTGAGTACAACATGTCACGTTCCTTTTTTATAATAAAACGATTTTTTAAATAAAACGATAAAATATCAGAAAAGCTACTATATTTGAGAAGTTTAAAAATAAGAAAAAAACGAGAGGGTAGAAGCAGGTAAGGCCCGGTCAAAGGTCGGACCACGTAGGTGGCCGTTGATACCGCACTCTCCTGCTTGGTGCCGGAGTCGGTGGCGTCGGTGATGGCTTCGTAGTCCGCCTAGCAGGATATTGATCTTCGGCGTAAGGTGCCGCCAAGTGTCCAGCTACGCTGATCATCAGCCGTGTATGAATTCCTGGAACCCGTTTCAAAAGGGCATTAGCACCTTATAGCGTTAAGCCTCAGCTGCATGCCCTCACCTTACAGAAAGAGGTTGGCATCTGCTAGAAGACAAGTCTAGGTCTGGTAGGCAATGAGATAGAAAATACTAATTGAGCTACTAATTACTAGTGATTGTAGGCAATGATAGAAAGAAAGTGAAATGAAGGCTAAAGAATTGGTGTTAGCGATAGTGTACATCTTCATCAATTATTTCTACAGATGTAGGTATCTTAATAATGTCTAAAATTAGCTGTTATAAACGGCCCAGATAAAGAAAGCTTAGAAGGAAAGTAACAAGTTTAAAACAAACATCCTTAAACACAAAGCACTGAAAGCAGTAGCGGCTATAAACATTATTAACAAGTTTTTTTTTTTAAAACATACAGTTATTTAGATTGTACAACTTACCCAGTACGGGAAGAACACTTCACACTTATTAATTCCTTGAATAACCAAGTATTTCTCCGATTCAAATAAGTTTTCAGGGATTTTGTCTGGTTAATAGTACTATACTTATATCGAGTACGAGGGCGCAGAGATAGGTAGGTACTGCTTAGAAAATTTAGTGCGCGTGATTCCTCGATAGCCGGTCGAGTGCCACTGGCGGCTGCCGTCGCGGAATGAAACGCGCTCGCGCATCGTTTAGGTGAGAGGTAGGGATTTTA
This sequence comes from Tholera decimalis, assembly GCA_943138885.2. Classification (NCBI taxonomy): domain Eukaryota; kingdom Metazoa; phylum Arthropoda; class Insecta; order Lepidoptera; family Noctuidae; genus Tholera; species Tholera decimalis. Next base: position 20,158,103 of record OW964565.2, read on the forward strand.
AAAATATATATAAAACCGCGCGCCACAAGAAGTTGCTGTGTCCGTTTGTTCATTAATTAATTTTTATTTTCATCATAGATAGTTTAAGTTTTTAATAGTTTTAAATATTTATAAATTAAGTAGGTAGGTAAGTAAACCGTGACAGTACCCCCCTTCCGAGACAAGGATTTTTCCTTAGCAAAAAATCCTTATCTAACGTAATTACGATTTCAAATCTTTGATATGCCATGCTCCCAAGTCGCGACCAGACATATCCTCTAATATGTATACTAAAGGCGAGCGTTTGTCCTTTATTCGGCATTTTTGGAACTTCGGAGCGAGCTTTTTACTGAAGTAAGCATCCTTATCACTTTGAAAGTAACACTTTTTCCAAACTATGTCTCCTACATGAAACTCAGCATCCTTACGTCGCGAATTATAACGCCGCGTATTTTTTAAATGACTTCGCCATAAAGCAGTCTGCACATCATTGAATATTTTACGGAGGTGACCCAAATTAGCAGCATATTTATCACGGGGTGAAAACATTAAATCTTTAGGTGTAGTATTCTCCAAATAATGTGAGCCACAAGTTACGAGTTCTCTACCATGAACTAAAAATGCAGGTGTAAAACCAGTTGTTTCGTTGACAGAATTATTCATCGCAAACTGGATCTTTGGTAAATTGAGGTCCCATGATCTGTGATCTTCTTCGACAAAAGCAGAGATTGCTGTAACAACGGTCTTGTTATACCTTTCCACAGTGTTAATTTGTGGAGTGTACTTTGGCGTAAAATGAACGCTTGGGACCTTATATTTAGAGAAAAGTTCGTCCAATTCGCGACTTATGAATTGGCATCCATTATCAAGTATGACTGTTTGCGGAATACCATGTACAAGGAAAACATTGTCTTCTAGATTTTTAGAAACCAAATCTGCAGAAGATCTGCGAAGAGGAAATAATAGGCAATATTTGGAGAAACAACATGTTACAACGAATATATAGGAATGCTGTTTCCTACTGTTTGGTAAGGGTCCCACTAAATCTATAGAGAGTACTTGGAATGGTCTAGAACAGTCCTTAGGTCTACCCATTTTCCCCAAGGTACCATGTGTTGGAAGTTTGTATGCCAAACAAGTTTCACAATTGGAAATGAAGTTAATTACGTCTTGACGCATACCCGGCCAATAATAACGAAGTGCAAGTCTTCTATACGTCTTGAACACGCCGAAGTGACCAGATATAGGCTCATTATGGTTTTTAGATATAACTTCTTTGCGTGACTCACATGGAATTACCGTTTTCCATTCGAATTCTGATTGAAGTGTATTACTACTTTTCATAAATCTGTATAATGTATTGCTTTCTACGCGATAATTTGGCAAACTACTTGGGTTTTCGAGGCAACCTTTGTAAATTTTTAAATACCATTCATCTTTTGTACTAGATATGGGGGATGGGTCTGACGTAATTTGCGCCAATGGTATAGATCTAGATAATGTATCCGGTATTATATGATCTTTTCCCCGTCTATGCTTTATAATAAAGTTAAATGAAGAAAGTCTCACGCCCCATCTGGCGAGACGACCTGTTGGATTTGAAAGAGACAGGAACCACTTCAGTGCAGCATGGTCTGTATATACAGTAATGGTTTGACCATTCTCCACATAACAACGCCAATGTTCAAGAGCTGCGAGCACTGCTAATGCCTCTCTTTCAGTGACACTGTAGTTTCTTTCAGGACCAGTGAGTGACCTGCTCATATATGCAACCGGGTGTTCCTCACCATTTATCTGTTGAGCAAGCATAGCGCCTATGCCATAGTTGCTAGCGTCTGTATGGACTTCAAAGGGAATATCAAATTTGGGACAAGCTAATACAGGCGCATTGATAAGACAACCCTTCAGCTGCTGAAAGGCAGCGTCAGCTTCCGGAGACCAAACAAAAGGCGGTGCGTTCTTTTTAGTAGATGTTAGTTTGTTTAGAGGTCCAGCTAATGTACTAAAATTTTGAATAAATCTCCTATACCAAGAAGCTGTTCCTAGAAATCTTTTTACCTCTTTCCTAGTGGTAGGTGTTGGATAGTTTAATATTGACTCTGTTTTCGCTGGGTCAGTTCGCAGACCATGAGCATCCACAACATAACCGAGGTAACAAAGTTCATGTCTAAAGAATTTGCTTTTTTCTAAGTTAATTGTTAGGTTTGCACCTTGTAATTTTTCTAGTACCCTAGTAAGTAGTTTCACATGCTCAGAGAAAGAGCTATTAATAATAATGATGTCATCAAGATAAGCGAAGACTTTTAGTTCAAACTCTGGACCGAACAATGCATCAACCAGGCGCTGTTGAGTTGCAGGTGCATTAGTCAGTCCAAAGGCAGTGACCTTAAATCTAAATGTGCCTCTTCCAGGAACGTAAAAGGCCGTCTTGTCCCTATCTTGTTCGTTTATAGGTATTTGCCAAAATGCTTTAGATAGGTCAATACTAGACAGAAACTTAGCGTCTCTTAGGTTATCTAAGATTTCTGAGACATATGGCAGACTGTATGCATCTTTACGCGTAACGGAGTTTAGCTTTCGGCTATCGAGACAAAACCGAGCTTTGCCGTCTTTTTTGCCTACCACTAGTACGGGGGAAGACCAGGGACTCTCACAGGGTTCGACTACATCGAGTGACAACATTTCGTCTAACTGTTCAGAGATTATCCTTTGTTTTTCTGGTGAAAGTCGGTAACAACGCTGTTTAATAGGTTCAGCGTCACCAGTATTGATCCTGTGCTCGATAAGAGAAGTTCTGCCTTGTCCTTTATGTTCAAAGGAAATATCTGTGAACTGACTAACTATGTTATCTGCTACAATTTTCTGGTTTTCTGACAATAAGTGGTATGAATTAAGGTAGTTATTAGTTAATAATGTTGAACTTACTAATGATGAATTATCATTTGTAAACATTAGTACACTTGTTAAGTGTTTTGGACATATTTTAAATTTTCTCCAAAAATCTATTCCTAGTATTAAAGTAGAATCTATTTCGGGAATCACATGAGCTGTAATTGTACCCAGCATATTTTCAAAAGTTATCGGTAACTGGATATACCCAATCGAGGTAATTTTTTGGCCACCAGCAGCAGTAACTGTGATTATGTTATCAGTGTTGAGAACAAGTTCGGATTCCATTAAAGGTATATGCGAATTACTACCGAGTATACTTACTACAGAACCGGAATCTAGTAAGCCATACATATTTATACTACTTTTTGTGTTTATGCGAATATTTACATAAGGACGTGGATCATTACGTGGCTTATTATTGAAAATCGAAGCAACTTTATAGGAGTTGAAAAAGTTTTTGACTGTCAATAACCATTTATTCCAATCTGAGTTGTCGAAACGTTTAGCTGTTTGGTTGCTTCGATTTTCGTAGTTTAGTTTTTTGACTGGTCTGATTGGTTCGGGTTACATTTTGGACACTCTGGTATGCGGACGTCTTTCATTCCACACTTAAAACAGAATATAGTACGCTCTGCGGTACATTCTTTCATAGAATGAGTATCCACACGACAGCGATGACAATATTTTTTGTTTTCGGAACCTATAGCGTAAGTTTTGTTAGTGTTTTGATTTGCCGTATTAGTACTAAAATAATTAGAATTTCTAGTATTATTTTTTACATCCCTTGAATTTTGGTATGCAAATTCTGGGGCCACCGAACTATAATTAGCATTTGGAGGCTCCTTAAAATTATCGCAACGAACCTTTACACGTTCAAAGTTTCGACAAAGTGTACGTAATTGATTTACAGAGGTAATGTCAGGGCAAGTAGCTAGTATATTTGCGTAGCATGGTCTTATATTGTGCATAATTATGTCGAGTTTATCTGTTTCACTCATAGGTGAGCTAAGGCGCGAAAACATACCCTCCATAATTGCTAGATAAATAGTTATGTTTTCGGTATTGCCTTGTGATCGATTACGAATTTCCGACAGCATACGGTAATCGTAATCCACAACATCAAAGTCGTCTTTAAGTAACACTAACAATTCCTCCCAAGAGTTAACCTTTGACCTAACACTACGAAACCAATGTAATGCATCTCCAGTAAAAATCTCTGTTGCCGCATTCATAATTTTAGTATCACTGACGTCTTTAGCCGTTCTGAATTCCTTCAAACGCTGAATAAAGGCACGCACGCATGTTTTACCGTCATATTTTAATTTAGAAATATCAGAGGATAAGCCACGGTCACAAGTGACGGAAATTTTAGTTAGTCCCTCAGCCAAACTTTCTGCTTTAGAAACCGCAGCGCTTTCGACTGCAGGATAAGTTGATTTTATTATTTCTGTAAATTGTGCTGTTAAAGCGTTATAAGTTGATTTCAAATTATTCAACAATTTATTTTGTTCGTGAGTTAGTTGAGTAACAATTCGTTGTAATCTAAAATGTAAATGGTTTAATAAATTTTGCGTCCTATCAACCAATGATTTCTGTATATCTGAATTAAGTGACGAAATATTATTTTTAATTTTTTCTAGGGTTTCAGTAAATCCGTTACAATCTTCCGCAAACTCTATACAAGATTCATAAATATCTTCAGATGGGTATTTTTGTGTTAATCTATTGATTTGACGACGAAGTTCTGTAACGTTATCTACTGGTACCTCACCTCGAATTGTTACCTCATACTGGAGTTCTGATTTCTGTAAAAGCAAAAATTTTATCGGAAATGCCATTTTACTAGCTGGGTATGTTGTACAATAAAATATTACAATAAATATACGGTCGGACCGAGATACCTCCTCCTATTTTGAAGTCGGTTAAAGGTGCACGCTTATACCAGGAGAAGGAAAACCATCAAAATCAACCTAAAGACAGGTATTTACGATTTTCTGTAACTACAATAGATAGGTAATACGTAGGTACCATACAAGAACAACGTATAAAATCACTAAAATTTATACATAAAAAAAAACAGAGCTAGGACGATCACGAACACCAACTAGTACCACACCAAAGAATGCCTAATAGCTACAAACCAAATACGGTAGACCGACCTTTGACCTTTAGAAAACCACGTTTTTGGGCGCCATTGTCACGTTCCTTTTTTAGGTAAAACGATTTTTAAAATAAAACGATAAAATATCAGAAAAGCTACTATATTTGAGAAGTTTAAAAATAAGAAAAAAACGAGAGGGTAGAAGCAGGTAAGGCCCGGTCAAAGGTCGGACCACGTAGGTGGCCGTTGATACCGCACTCTCCTGCTTGGTGCCGGAGTCGGTGGCGTCGGTGATGGCTTCGTAGTCCGCCTAGCAGGATATTGATCTTCGGCGTAAGGTGCCGCCAAGTGTCCAGCTACGCTGATCTTCAGCCGTGTATGAATTCCTGGAACCCGTTTCAAAAGGGCATTAGCACCTTATAGCGTTAAGCCTCAGCTGCATGCCCTCACCTTACAGAAAGAGGTTGGCATCTGCTAGAAGACAAGTCTAGGTCTGGTAGGCAATGAGATAGAAAATACTAATTGAGCTACTAATTACTAGTGATTGTAGGCAATGATAGAAAGAAAGTGAAATGAAGGCTAAAGAATTGGTGTTAGCGATAGTGTACATCTTCATCAATTATTTCTACAGATGTAGGTATCTTAATAATGTCTAAAATTAGCTGTTATAAACGGCCCAGATAAAGAAAGCTTAGAAGGAAAGTAACAAGTTTAAAACAAACATCCTTAAACACAAAGCACTGAAAGCAGTAGCGGCTATAAACATTATTAACAAGTTTTTTTTTTAAAACATACAGTTATTTAGATTGTACAACTTACCCAGTACGGGAAGAACACTTCACACTTATTAATTCCTTGAATAACCAAGTATTTCTCCGATTCAAATAAGTTTTCAGGGATTTTGTCTGGTTAATAGTACTATACTTATATCGAGTACGAGGGCGCAGAGATAGGTAGGTACTGCTTAGAAAATTTAGTGCGCGTGATTCCTCGATAGCCGGTCGAGTGCCACTGGCGGCTGCCGTCGCGGAATGAAACGCGCTCGCGCATCGTTTAGGTGAGAGGTAGGGATTTTAAAAATATATATAAAACCGCGCGCCACAAGAAGTTGCTGTGTCCGTTTGTTCATTAATTAATTTTTATTTTCATCATAGATAGTTTAAGTTTTTAATAGTTTTAAATATTTATAAATTAAGTAGGTAGGTAAGTAAACCGTGACAAACATACTTAATATATTTATTTGAAAAAAAAAAAAAAAAACCCTACAAATTTCTTAAAACTAGCTTATTCACAATTTTTACAACTACGCCAAATAACTTTGTTTTTCATAGTATTTGTATGAATTACAAAGTTATATTTGCGGTTTTTGAAAATATACTGTATCTCAAAAACTGCTGACCCGATCTCGTTCAAACCAATTTTGGTTAAAAGTTTATATTAAGATCTACAACATATGATTTTTTTAAATTTTTCACTTCGTTATTATAGAAGTTAGAGGGGGTGGACACACATTTTACCACTTTGGAAGCGTATATCTTTTAAACGATTAACTTTATGAAAAATTCATTTTAGAAACCTTAATTTCATTTTTAAAGACCTGTCTATAGATACCACACACGTATAGGTTTCATGAAAAAAAAATATTTTCAGTTTCAGTTCCATGTATGGGGAGCCCCCTTTATTTTAAATATTTTTTAAAATTTTCTCTTAAAATCGGAAAGCGGTTCACAGAATACATCTACCTACCAAGGTTTACTTGTATAGTTCTAATAGTTTCGGAATAAAATGGCTGTGACATACGGACGGACGGACAGACAGACAGACGGACAGACATGTCGAAACTATAAGGGTTCCGTTTTTTGCCATTCGGCTACGGAACCCTAAAAAATGAGTGTGGCACTCGGGGACTGCAGCGGTAAAGCTAGTGCATATCATTTTTTATCAACTTATGCAACTATAATTATTTATTTATTTTATTTATGCAGTTTTTTTTTTTTCTTTGATATTAATTCAAATTACACTTTTTGAGCGTGGTGACCGATAAGAAAACATTTCTTTTTTCTTCTATTTAATAAATGAGAAGTTAATATTGTTTAAAATATTTATATTATCTTACAATATATTATGTAGGTTATTCAGGAATTTTTATCATTCAAACTATAGGTTTATTAGCAGCTAGTCTACACGCATACGTCTAGTCGCCAAACACCGTACTGAAGTGTGCCGAACTGAAACGACGTTAGACGATGCACGGCTTTCAACGCCGCACCGCTGTGCCGGTCGGAGTGGGAGGTGTTAGGTTTATTTTCGTAACGGAATTTCTTGATTCGGTCGCCGCGCTCAAAGCCCGCGATAAAAGCTTTGCAATAGCTTAAAAAAAAACAAAAGACACACACGCACCTGCAAACTGTAACAATAAACAAAGGATATAAAGTGCAATGGAACGTTAAGATGCGTCTTCTTACTCCATTCTCAGTGCTTCGTACGACCGTAAAACTAAAGCTAAATTGAAATTGAGAGCCAGTGATGTCCGTCGGAGGTCACAGTTAAAGAATAATTGAACCTATTAAGTACGTTCCCACTGTTGGGACACAGACCTCTTCTCTATGAGTGGGACTGTGCCGTAATCTACCACACGGGCACAGTGCTGGTTGGTAGATGTCACATGCTTTCAAATTTTTTGTCCTAAACCAGGACTTTTAATTCGATGCAGTAAGCTGACATAAGCTAATGTCACTTACTAAAATAATGATACAATATTTAACCTAATAGTGTTTAAATTACTTATTCAAATAAAGTATATACAGGCGAAAATAAAAAGAAATTATAGGGCATCGATAATTCGTCCACATCGCTATTAATGGGAAAAGTGCCCAGAACACTGGCCGCATTGCCACGTTGAATGGCAATGCTGATTCTCTATCCAAAGAAAAGGCCAGCCCTCTGGTCGACTACTCGTTTGCCGATGTCACGAAAAAGTCGATGCGCACTCGGACCCCATGGTCCTAATGTTTCAACCCCAAACGGCTCAAACATATAGCACCCAATTAGGTTGTTGTATTTGCGCCGTTTGAGATTTTCTGCACCCGCAGCTGTCGCCCCAGCACAGCCCGCCGTACTGAGAAGATGGGTGATGATTACTTCACCTAATAGTGATGGATTCAATCAATCGAATAATAAATGAACTATTTTTAATCGTGAGAAATATAAATGAACTAGTACTCACGCGGGGCTTCGCTCCCGTGGATTCTATCACGGTAAAAACATAACTCTCCTTTTTTGCAGTCGCGTAAAAAGTAGCCTATAACCTTCCTCAAGCTTCAAGCTACTTCCATACCAAATTGCATCCAAATCCACCCAGTACTTTCGAAGATTAGCGCGTTCAAGCAAACAAACAGACAAACAAACTTTTCCGCTTTATAATATTAGTATAGATGATAAAATTTATACTATTATCATTAATATTTAAGTAGTAACTAAATGTTATTATAAATAAATCTATTTTTATTACAAGTATTCATATGTAACATAACATGACTGCCCCCGCACCACTGCACTGCGGCCTAAGCCCCGTTGGAATGGTACAGGTACAGGGGCCAGTTGCAAAAATTAAATAATATTATCATGATCTATTCGTTTTATTTTTCACATTATTTAATCACATTTTACTTTTTATTATTTTCACACAATATTAAAAAAAAATGTTTACATCGTTATTCGATTTTATTCCCGAATCGATTAATTTAGTAACATCACAATTTCGTAGTCGTCATTATCTGACAACTTAGAAACTGTCAGTCTACTGCATCGAATTAAAAGTCCGCGTAGTTTGGAATTTAAAATAAACCAAAAGGTATCTAAGTTCCATACTGTATACTTGTAAATCTTGCAAAAACTAAATGTATGCATATACACTCGCCATAATCAAAAGGCTAAATTTATAAATAAGGAATATCTCACAGTGATAGTGCATACATACGACTGTTTGCATAGAAATAAATGTAATTGTAGCTGCAAAAAATTGGAATACCTATGTAGAAAAATTTTAGGTCTAACTATAGACAAGAACTTTAACTGGAGATTACATGTAAATGACATTTGCAACAGGCTAAGATCAGTGTTAAGTAAGTTTTACCAATAAAAAAATGTATTAAATAAACAGACGTTAAGAATAGTTTACCTCGCACTTGCCGATTAGCTAATGAGTTACGGACTCCTTCTTTACGGGCGAAACTTTATAACGTATTTAAGAGATATTAAAGACATACAAATAAGACTAATAAAGTAACTCGTTAGTAAAAATGTTAAAGATAAGTGCAACAAAGAGTATAATAAATTATTTCTCATTTGTAAAATTGCACCCATAGATAAAAAAGTTGATTATTTGGTAGGACTAAAATATTATTATAATAAATAAATAACGTTAAAAACAAATACAACATACGTAGGTTTAGAGAGAACAAACTGGTTCAACCCAAGATTAATAATTATTATGGTAAGAGAACAACAAAGTATTTGGTACCTCAAGTGTTTAACAAACTTAAATTTTTAAGAGAAAAAGTAAAAATGAGTAAAAAATCAATAATAAAAAAATAAAAAATGTATTGGAATGCTGGTCAGATAGCTAACACATTGTTACTGTGAGAGGTATATTGGGATATTTTAATGTTTAGAATTGTTTTGTTTAGTTTTATAAGTGGTTTATTGTTATATAAAGAGCGCCATCAAACGTTAAAGTTTGGCGAATTTTGATTTTAGTGATACCTTTGTATATTAATAAAATTAAATAAATAAAAAATAAAAACTAGTTGAGTTTTTCCCGCGTAAACACCAGTCCCGTGGAATTAAAAAAAAAACACCATATATGTTGCCCCATGACCACTCTATCTTCCAGTGCGAAGTTCCAAAGTACCGTTAAAATTATTTTGGCTGGTCCGGAGATTTGCGTGGAAAAACAAAAAGAAAAACAGATACAAAATAAAATGGTTGTGTGTCTTTTAGTTTCGACTTCAATTATATTTATATAATCTTTGATAAAAGCCCCTAAATAATTTTATTTAGATTAAAAAAAATATGTAAGTACATATCTACACTAAAATTATAAAGTGGAAAGTTTATTTGTTTGTTTAAACTCGCTAATCTTCTAAAGTGCTAGGCGGGTTTGGTATGAAAGTAGCTTTGCTTTTATCGTGTTAAAGTCCACGGGAGTGAAGTTCCGCGCAACTGCACTGAAAACTGAATCAAAATTGATTGTCAATCTAACGAAATACATCTCACATATGAAACTTGTTTAACTTATACATAAAGTGCTTACCGCATGTGGCGAGCAAGTACTTATCACATATCAACTGAAATGTAACTAACTAAGGGGCGGAGACCTGGTGTCCTGAAATACAGACGTAAGTCTAGTTTAGGCACCAGTCTCCCACAGTATAATATGTTCGTTGCTATGTCATGATATGTCATTTATATCAAGTGTCTTTATATTGTGGTGAGAGAAATGATAAAAATCTCTCAGGAAAACGTTGTTTCTATGGCAGATACTCGCATGGCATTTTAAAACTTTTCTCGAACTGGAAATCAAACCCAGGACCTAAGCAATCGTGGACCGGCACCACTACCACCGTCATTATCACTAAGCCAGCATTGTATAAAATCAGGATATCTCTACAATTTTTAATTACGATTTTCCTCACAGTTTGAACTACCTGAAAGCAGATTACCATACCCTTACCTGTGGAAAGCGATGCGCACTAATTTCTGGACGCCATATGTTAGTTTATTTTTAGATGTATGTATGTAGTTCAGGGTTTCTTATTTAAGTGTATATTATGTATACTTTTAAAATGAATAATTCAAATTCAAATTCTTTATTTCGGATATTAAAAATCCATAGATATGTTAGTATAATGCTTAGGCTAGGGTTAGTACCTACATAATCGGGTCAACTCTTAACGTACCAATTCAACCTTTCGAGGTGAAGGACATGTTTCGCACTGGTTCCAAAAACCCCGAAAATAGACCAATTATTGTGGATTTCACTAGCAAGTTGCTGAAAGAAAAGGTCATACAAATGTATGTAAAATATAACAAGGGAAATAACAAATTATCAACCGTACATTTGAGAATAATTGGACCCACTAAACCCGTATTCATTTCTGAAAATCTGACCTCAAAAATGAAACGTTTATTCTTCCTGAGCCGTGACTTTGCCAAAACACATGAATTCAAATACTGTTGGATAAAAAATGGCAAAATATTCATCAGGAAAAAAGAGGGAGCTAAGCATTTTATAATTAAAGATGAGTCCGATCTCTTGAAACTTAAGGCCGATAAGTGACTATGTACTGTTAATCCGATTGTATGTTACTATGTTTACCTCTTTTTATATTGTTCTTACCTTGACAAACGGCGTTGCAGCTACATCAGTAATTTTATTAGTAAACTAGCGACCCGGCCCGGCTTCGCACGGGGTCCTTTTGTCTTTATAAACAATGTTTACAGCAGATTTTTCATTAGATGGCACACACAGATTTTGCTTCAAAGTTACACCTGAAAAGACTACGCATTTCCGAATTTATCAGTCTCTATCAGATGCCGCACAACACTGATGTTATCTTCAGTCGTTGAAGGCCGTCCCTCACGGAGATCATCGGTGAGATTAGTGCGACCACGTTTATACTCATTAAACCAGTTGTAAACAGCAGCACGAGATTGGGCTCCATCTTGAAAGGCAAATCGAAGTCTATCATAACTTTCTTGTTGACTTAAATGACATCGAAACTCATAAAATAAAAAATCATTATACGAAAATTTTTTCGCGTTAAATTCATGCTGGCGTGACACAGACAATTTTCAAATTGCCGCCCAATCGTAAACAAATGACAAATGAATAAAATACATACACAATAATGCTGGCAGAGTTCCATTTTCAAAATTTGAACTTATTTTTTTATTATATCGTTTACAAGTGGCCAGTTCTAAAGATTCAGTGTCGTCCTCGTATAAACGTTGACATGAGTTTCCGAAGTTATGCCCACGCGTTTACAACGTACCTACTGCCACTTTCAATTGAGAAATATTTAGTACACGTTCTTATTTGTGTAAAACAGACTAGTTTATTTTTGTTAGAGCATGGTACGAAACTATCGGTCAGCAAATCCGACTTGCACTTGGCGTTGTAGTAAATTACGGAACCCTAAGCTGGGCGTGGCCCGACATACACTTGGCTACATATTTTGTGTGCGTTATTCTCAGCACAAGGTTTGTAAAGTGTTTGCAAAAAAAAGTGGTGGTTAAAAATTCGCCAGGTCGGCTACTTATAATTATATATAACTAGCTTTTGCCCGCGACTTCGTCCGCGTGGAATAGTTACTTTGGGCTAACGTTAAATTTAACCTCGATTTTGAAGCATTCTTCATTGGTGCTCCGCTCCTATTGGCCTTAGCGTAATGATATATAGCCTATAGCCTTTCTCTATAAATTGACTATTTAATTAAAAACATTTTTTCAATTCGAACCAGTAGTTCCTGAGATTATCGCGTTCAAACAAAGAAACTCTTCAGCCTTATATATTAGCATAGATAGCTGTTGCCCGCGACTTCGTCCACGTTTCCGTCGTTTTTCGTAAAAAAAAGTTGCCTATGTCCTTCCTCACGGTTCAGTGATTTTGATGTAACACACATTAACTTTCGTAATTTAGTAGGGAAATATAATATGTCAATCTATAATACTGTTGAAAAATATCGCAATACCGAACCGCACAATATTATTGTTAATAGCTGTGCCCGCGACTCCGTCAGCGTGTAACTCCTTGTGTGTTATTAAGTTAATGTATTGGTAATATTGTTTTGATCACGTTCACATGAGGCTTAAGTACCTATAGAACGAAAATACTTCAGCGCAAAGCTTCCGGGTAAACTATGTTGAAAGTTGACCCGTCCGGTACGTGAACATAAAGATTTCTAGAACTGCTAACCCGGGAAAGAGCGACGTACAACTGACCATGCGAGAAACAACTGACACCGAGATCTACTCCAGCAACACGAAAAGTCTGCCCTTGAGCCTTATTAATTGTCATTGCATAACACACCGATACTGGGAATCGCGTTCTTTTAAATTGGAATGGAAAATTATTTGGTACTAGCTTTTGCCCGCGACTTCGTCCGCGTGGAATAGTTACTTTGGGCTAACGTTAAATTTAACCCCGATTTTGAAGCATTCTTCATTGGCGCTCCGCTCCTATTGGCCTTAGCGTAATGATACAATATAGCTGTGCCCGCGACTCCGTCAGCGTAAGTTAATGTATTGGTAATATTGTTTAGATCACGTTCACATGAGGCTTAAGTACCTAGAGAACGCTTCGACCGCGAGACGCGTCGAGCGCGGTGACCGATTCTCAAAAATAATCCTTATAGCATGATTCAGTATTCACGCGCGATGGCTTATTATAAGCGTATTTCATGTATAACTTTGGTGTTTCTATACCGATTTATATGATTCTTTTTACGGTTTCGTAGCCGAATGGCAAAAAACGGAATCTTTATAGTTTCGACATGTCTGTCCGTCTGTCTGTCTGTCTGTCTGTCCGTCCGTCCGTCTGTCACAGCAATTTTATTCCGAAACTATTAGGACTATACATGTGAAACTTGATAGGTAGATGTATTCTGTGAACCGCTTTCCGATTTTGAGAAAAAAATTAAAAAGTATTTAAAATAAAGGGGGGCTCCCCATGCATGGAACTAAACCTGAAAATATTTTTTTTCATGTAATCGATGCATGTGTGGTATCTATAGACAGTTCTTTAAAAACGACACCGGGGTTTCTAAAACCACTTTTCCATAAAGTCAATCGTTTAAAAGATATAAGCTTCCAAAGTGGTAAAATGTGTGTGTGGCGGACACAACCTCTAACTTCTATAATAATGGAGTGAAAAATCTAAAAAGAAATATATGTCTGTAGATCTTAATATAAAATTTCAACCAAAATTAGTTTGAACGAAATCAGTTCAGCAGTTTTTGAGATACAGCATATTTTCTAAAACCGCAAATATAACTTTGTAATTCATACAAACACTATGAAAACCAAATTTATTCGGCGCAGTTGTAAAAAATATAAAAAAGCCAGTTTTAAGAAATTTGTAAGGTTTTTTTTTCAAAACAAATTTATTTGGCGCAGTTGTAAAAAATGTAAATAAGCTAGTTTTAAGAAATTTGTAAGGTTTTTTTTTCGTCAAATAAATTTGCATATTATATTATAGTTACTACGGAACCCTACATGGGCGAGTCTGACTCGCACTTGGCCAATTTTTTTATGGAATAGTTAATAATGTTAACTTTTTCAATTAGGGGTGACTGAGAGTGTTATAAATGTAAGAGTAGACAAATATTATAATCAGAAAGCTTCGAACTGCTAAGCTATCGGGAGTTACACATGTGAGTCAACCATAAAAGTTAGACATATGCTGTCGTGGGATATTTTTTATATAATTTTAAGGAGAACATTTCCGTCATGAAATGATTTGTGTAGCTTTAACCATTAAGGTTGCACACGCGACGGAAGCTTAAAAAATGGAGTAACTTCTCCCGTTTTCCCAACATTTCCCTTGACTGCTCTGCTCCTATTGATTGTAGCGTGATGAAAAGTATACTACAACCCGCTCAGGAGTATGAAAAATAATTGTACCAAGTTTCGTTAAAATCCGTCGAGTAGTTTTTGTTTCTATAACGGTTATACAGACAGACAGACAGACAAAAATTTTACTGATTGCATTTTTGGCATGAGTATCGATCCTTAATCACCCCCTGATAGTTATTTTGGAAATATATTTCATGTACAGAATTGACCTCTCTACAGATTTATTATAAGTATAGATTATGGGAATTCTGGGAATAAAGACGGTTTCTCCTGCACCGCAACCTGTTAAAATTTGAGCCTTGATTATATTTTGTTGCAACTGGGTTACTTTTAGCCGAGTTCCATTGCAAAGTTGTGGTGGTTTTAAATTTCGGAGCAGAATAATAATCAGAAAGCTTCGAACTGCTAAGCTATCGGGAGTTACACGTGTTATTGTGAGGCAACCATAAAAGATAGATATATGCTGTCGTGGGATATTTTTTATATAATTTTAAAGAGAACATTTCCGTCATAAATGATTTCTGTGTAGCTTTAACCATTAAGGTTGCACACGCGACGGAAGCTTAAAAAATGGAGTAACTTCTCCCGTTTTCCCAACATTTCCCTTCACTGTTCTGCTCCTATTGATTGTAGCGTGATGAAAAGTATACTATAACCAGCTCAGGAGTATGATAAATAATTGTACCAAGTTTCATTAAAATCCGTCGAGTAGTTTTTGTTTCTATAACGGTTATACAGACAGACAGACAGACAGACAGACAGACAAAAATTTTACTGATTGCATTTTTGGCATCAGTATCGATCCCTAATCACCCCCTGATAGTTATTTTGGAAATATATTTCATGTACAGAATTGACCTCTCTACATATTTATTATAAGTATAGATGTGTAACTTTGAAGCAAATTGTATATTGGAACTATCTCAGACTACAATTTTCTCTTTGTGTAACAACTATAGATTTCTATTGTTTAACTGTTATAATTCTGATAACTAAAAATCTACTATAAGTTTACCATAATCATACACATATGTATACACATACACACACTCACTCTTATAACTACCATGGAAGGAAAATTTTACTTAAACATAGTCATCGTGTAATTCCAGCTAACTCCCAGTATTATGATGCTATAACCAAACATTCCATTCTGCGTCGGTTTTATCCAGTTTTTCTGGATATAATAAATAAATCAAGCATGAAAAATCTTTTACCTCTTAGTCGCATTTATGGATGACAACGCAATTATTACACATGAATTGGAGGAATTGTCACTATCAACGTCATTTCAGTGCTCCTCTGAACTAGTTGATTCATATCTCACTAACGTAAAACATGGATTTAAAATATTTCATGTCAATATCAGAAGCATATGCAATAACGTTAACTTTAATAGTCTTCTTTTATTGTTACATAGAACTAAAGTGCAATTCGACATAACAGTGTTATCAGAATGTTGGCTGTCCTGGCTTTATAGTATCATCTCTATTATCATCTTATATCATCCTCTGACCACCATAAACAAAACGACGGAGTAATAGTCTACTCTAAGCAAGTGTTGCAGTTCACTATAGAGAAACCAACACTTGCTGACGCTAATTGTCTAGTTCTCAAGCATCGGAACGAGGTTGCAATTATAGCAGTCTACCGGTCTCCTTCAATCCGTAACATACAAAACTTTATTACTAGTCTAGATGTAATGTTACATACGTTAAATACTTTTTCGTACCACTTGCTCAAAAATTGACATTCTATGCTCCAAAAAGGTACCTATAGGTACTTTTCCTATCTCAATGACAAAAAGCGAACATAACAATAGTCATTTTTAATCTGTTAAAAACAGGGAAAGAAAATTGTACTGAATTTCATTCATCCTCTAGGGAGAGAATGTGATTTAAATTTGGAATACTTACCGAAATTTATACTGAACTCCATCTGTGTTTACACCATTGAGTTTGTATATAAAGCATTATACATCTTTTTGAAAAAGGAATACGCATTTATTATGCAGTTATGATTATTAAATACTCAAATCAACTCATCAACAATAAATGTACCAAACAAAAATGTAACTCTCTCTATCAATGATTGGACCAATGTTTCGAATGTTAACTTTTACTTTTAATTGTCATTATTTGTAACAAATGCTTATCTCATATTATTATTGTGTTAATTGTTTCGCAAATGGTACGAATAGTAGAGTGTTTTCCTCGGTGATAAAACTGTCTTAGTCTTGGGTGAACTTAAATCCCACGCTACACTCAGGACTCGTCTTAAATCCCTCGTTTCTCTCGTTATTTAAGTTTTGAACACCCTCGCTATGCTCGGGAGTAAACCTCGAGTCCTTCGTTATGCTCGCGATTTAAATCGTCACCTGCGACAGAAGACACTGCTTTATCTCCTTGGTTAATAATCTACTATTAGATCTGTTATTCTAGTAGGAGACTTGAATATAAACATATCACCACATTGTTCAGATCCAAATACAGATATGTACCTTAACGCTATTGGATCGCACGGAATGCTTCCCGCTCACCTTTTTCCTACACGCAGTAATAGCTGCTTGGATCATATCATTATTAAATCTCACAAACCTTCTATATATCATTAGTTCTCGACTCTTTTATCACCGATCATGCGCCAGTTATAATATTCTGCGATCTCAGTCTTGATATTCCTAAATATACGTCCACAATCATGACGTATAGATGTAGAGGCCTGTGTTGGGATGCTCAAAACTATGAACTTTACAAACTGCTTAGACGCTGACTACGCTGCGTCTAAACTAGTTGATATTGTCTCCTCTATAGTAGATAAAAATTCTATTTTCTGCGCTATTTCGAGTAAGAAGAGAATTATTAAGCCTTAATTCTCTTCTTACTCGAAATAGCGCAGAAAATAGAATTTTAATTTCAATACTAAAAAAGAACGATTTAATATATAGCCACAGTGATACTCCTTTGCTAAATGTTTGCTAACTAATATTTTGTCAGGCCGCTATACTATGCTATGACGTAGCATGGTGGGAAGAGAAATACACTAAAGGAAAACGTCTATTTTTGGCCATGTTTTGCCCACCAATGTGATAAATACAAAAAAAAAATACCCATTTAGTAACTAAAATATTGCTATTATTTATTGGTAATGAAAACTCCGGAATTAAAAGCCGATTTAATCACAAAACTCAATCGTTTATTGCCTTATTTACGCTTCCGATCACTGGTCAATCCTGTCAAAGTAGGGATGGTAACTTTTACTGAAAAAAAAATCGATACACTAAAACTGGTTCCAAAAATCGATTTATGAAAAATCTATTTTTATTATGTGGTTGTTTCGCTTTTATTATTTTATTTAGAGACAAAAAAGGGTTGTCCATTATCGATCTTCTAAATACGAACCATTTAACCGATTCCGTGTTTCCAGTTTCTCAAAAATATAGAATTTTCGATAAATTTTTTTCTTAGCGTCATCCCCATGTCAAGAAAATCGTAATTGACGACTGACTGACATTTAACATTTTGTTTAGTTCTGTTTCTTTGTGAACTGTGATTTTTTTTCTACTGCGTTTTTCTATTTGATATTCTGACGACTTTGATTACGATTATGGACCCTGTAATTGTTCCCGATGATGACCTTGGCTTTACATTGGGTTCTGTAACCGTCTTCTACGACGACACCGGCCTGCCAATGCAGACCGTACCCGTTTTTCACGAAGGATTTGACACGATTATGGAACCTGATCTACACAAACTTACCAGTTTACCACGGAGTCATCTCTGTGTCAATTGTGGCGTGGATACACGAAGACTTAAGAGATTTACCTTGAGCAATGTGGAAGTTCGGTCTATATTTAAGCAATGGATTGTACCACAACAGTTGAGTTAATTATAAAAACATACAAGTTACATACTCAACAACTTATATTGCGTAGCTACTTAAATTTATAAGTATGTTCTTTGTTAAAATTGAATTTTTATATTATGATTTACAAAAGTCCAACCGAGTTCTATGTAAAAAATTGTGTTTGTTTGTTTATCTATGATGTCAATCCCTATGCTTTCAATTTGTTTCTTTCATGGGCGTCACTTGGCCAAAACTTCTTTATCAAATGGACATTTCCCTTTCAGTTCTGAGTACCTTCTCTAAACTTCTGGAAAAAGTAATTAACAAAAGACTGCTTGATTATCTTAAATCGCATAATATACTCGCTGACAATCAGTATGGGTTTAGAGCTGGTAAAAATACAGAAGATACTGTTTTAGACTTATTAAATACGGTGGTTCAGAATTTGAATAGCAAAGAAAAGACTATTGCAATTTTTCTCGACTAAAGCGTTTGACACTGTCTCTGTCCCCCTTTTGCTCAAAAAGCTTGATTTTATTGGTATTAGAGGCATATCCCTATCATTATTCAATAGTTATCTTAATAACCGGTCGCAGATAGTCAAAATTGATAATCACACCAGCAAAGAAATGTTTCTAAGATATGGAGTCCCGCAGGGTAGTGCCCTTGGCCCAACCCTGTTTCTAATTTATATTAATGAGCTATGTAAACTCACCTCTCCTAACGGTAAGATCATTACGAACGCTGATGATACAGTAATACTGGTCAATGGCAGAGATTTCTCACTACTCTAGACTCACCTATTAGCAGAAAATGCCTTACGGGATACATTGAAATGGTTATCACAAAATCTTCTCTTATTAAATTTGAATAAGACCAGATTTAGTACGTGTAGTCCTAAAATTACATCCCAACCTGCTTCCCATTTTAGCCTTTTAGCTCACACATATAATTTAGCTTAGAATGCATTTTTTTTTTAACGTAGTAAAATCATCAGATGAGTCCTCCCAACCCGGGCAGGGCCGGAGGGACTATCAGACTTGTACTGACTAAAATCCACGGTATTCCTTAAATAGCCCTTTGCGTTCCGGGGTCACGGTAATAAGATAAGTCCCACGACCCCGGCAGGCTTCGGCCCTCTACAGGGGGGGCCTCATCATCTTGCTGACGCACTTTGAGGCGCGCGTGGAATACAACGCGCCGTCGACCCGGGCATGGTCCATGGTCGGACAGCGAGTTGCCCTTTACTCGCTGTCCGCATGCCCGCGCCTACGGTGGCCGGAGATCGTCGGCCGACATCCGACGCCGTGGGCATCTACGCCTGCGGCTGGGCTGGAGGGAGGACGCTATCCTCTCCCTCACGCGGCCCGCCTCCTCCTTCGATAGCATGACTGCATCGCAGAAGGAGGCGACCGCTTCCCACTCCGTCTCGCCCCGCATCAGGGCCTCAACCAATGCCGGGCGCGAGTGGTCTCCGCCTATCGCCGCCGTGAGGACACGTCGGTGCTCTGCCCAAGCGGGGCAGTCTTGCACCGTATGTTCTACTGTGTCCTCAGGGCGATCCTCGCAGTGGTCACACCCAGGCGTTTCTTCCTTCCTCATCAGACACAGGTACCTCCCGAAACTCTCATGTCCGGTGAGGACCTGCGTCATGCGGTAGGTCAGGACGCCGTGACGCCGATCTAGCCACTCCTCAGCTTAAAATGCTAGCTGTAGTTGTACCAAAATAATGCGCACAAACCACATTAAATATCTTGGTGTCCTGATAAACAGTGCATTGACATGAAGTGAACATGTCAATGCGCTAGTTACCAGGGTACGAAAACTTATTTACGTTTTTAAAAATTTAAGAAATTCTGCTGATATGTCCACCCTTAAGACTGTCTGTTTCGCGCTAGCTCACTCCATCGTCACATACTGTGTGGCAGCTTGGGGTAATGCTGGGAAATGTTTACTGCTGCACCTGGAGAGGGCACAACGAGCTGTGCTCAAAGTTATGGCACGCAAGCCTATTCTTTTACCTACTAGTGAACTGTACGCCTTGCTGAAATTACCTACAGTTAGGCATTCCTTTATCCTAAATACTCTTCTCCGAAAACATTCCGAACTTACCTTTGATCCCAATTTGAGTAGACGTAAACGGAGGTCCGACATAGTCTGTCAGACCCAATTGGCTCGCAGTCGTACAGTTCGTCGTCAATACAAGTTTTGTGCTCCCTCTTTATATAATAAAATAAATAGGGTACTCAACATTTATCCCCATACTTCCCGAAACTGCAAAAAACTCATCAATGAATAGCTGTATACGCTTACGTATGAAGAATTAGAAAATCTTGTTAAATTATAGAGGCTGCATAATTTCCTTCCATACTACAACATCCATTTATAGCATTTATCCTATATTTTATTTTATTAAACTACTTTACCTATACACACACATCAACATCCACACACAGAATTCTCACACTACTACATTACACTACAGTCACTCACTCACGCTTCGCAAATTCTCAAGCATCCACTCAAAACTCTAAACACACAAAGAAATACAATAAATGCATACAATCATGGTTTTAACATCAACAATTATTTGCTAAATGCTTAGTTTGTAAGTTATTTCTTCTTAGTTTAGTAATATTTTTTCTTTTTTGTTTTGTATTTTCTGTTAATTTGGTATGCTGACTCTTAAATTCTAGAGGAGGGCGTTAATAGCTACAACACAGTTTTTAACTTATGTAGCTATTATCGTTAATATAATTATGTAACATGTGTTTTTGTTCCAAATAAAGATTAATTTAATTTAATATCAACAAAAAAAGCTATAACTAGCTTCATGGGAAGGACCATCAATTTATGGGAAACGTGCCCCGGTTGATAGGGATTCCCATAAAGTTTATCATGAAAGGAGAGTTTAATCTCTCCACCACAGTCGACAGAATGCTGTTGTTACTCGCCCGCACTCTGCTGACCAGCGAACAGAGTTTTTTGCGAACGAAGGCGTGGAACCTATCTTTATGTGTGTGTGTAATGTGTTTAAATATTTTTTGGCCTTAAATAATCTTTCTTTAATCTTTATTCAATAATCATAATAGGTAAAGTACAAAATTAAACTTAATTAATTTTAATTAATTAAATAATTAATTTTAATTAATTAAATAATTAATTTTAATTAATTAAATAATTAATTAAAAATAGTGGATAAGGATCCTGAGACCTAACCTACTTATTTTAAAAGCAATACCATTTCCTAATATACCATTGACTTAATACATAGGTAAACTGGAGAGATTGGAGGCTAAATAAGGCCGTACGGTACGATCCGAAGGTTAAACAGCACTTGCCGCGGTCGGTACGTGGATGGGTGACCATATTAACATATTGAGTTTCTTCGTGACTCGGAATATACATTAAGCTATTAGTCCCGGCTGCCATTTGTACATCTTTGACAGACATCATCTGGTTATCCTTTTTCCAGTTATGTTGGGCTCGGCTTCCAATCTAGCTGGTTGCAGCTGAGTTTAAAGGTGAACGCAGACCTAGCCGCACCGCAGTCTCTACAGTCCCCGCAGTCATCGCTTTTTGTTAATGGTCTCGCACATCTATCCGCGCCGCAGTCGCTGCAGTCGTTCCCGTCGCCGCACGCATCGCACTTGCAGTGTTGCCAGATTTTTGAAAGCATTATCTGTACCGAAGATTTAAAAAATCTGTATTTGGTATTGGTATTTTGCTCTTTTGTGTAATTTTATCTGTAGGTGCTATAATTGGGAATAAGCAAGTAATTATTTATACGAGAACAAGTAATTCTCTGTCTAAATTATAACTCTGGCAACACTGCGCGCCGTGGATGCGATTGACGTCATCCGCGCTGCGCTAGCCGCAGCGTCCGCTGCGTGCGGGTGACGTCATCAGCTGTGGCTTGGGGAGTTCGGTCGTTTCAGGGACTGCGGCGACTGCGGCGCGGGTAGGTGTCCGAGGTTGCATGGAACTTCATATAAAGAATTCGAATGCAAAGACTGCGGCGCGTGCGGTGCGGCTAGGTCTGCGTTCACCTTTAGGCTGCGGTCACGAAACTTGCGACGGCAGAGCGATGGCGGGGCGGCGCGACGGCGATGTATACAAAAACATTGCACGGTATATGCTTTTGTATACATCGTAGAAGTGGGCAAAGTGTATCATTTTTAAGATTGGAACATTTGCATCTCGATCACTGAAATGATCCGGAACACTGATATGTTTCATTTGGATCATCGGCTCAAATGACTCAGTGAACGCCCGCGACGTGACGTCGTGTATAGAAATGTAAGATTTTTTACGTTGCTTCTCGGGCGTTTACTATTGAGACATATAAATGTTTTGAGGCATCAATACTGAATGTTTTATGTCTACATATAGTAATAAGTGAGATTATAAATAAAGTCGATCTTCGTGCATACGGTACGAGAGTCAATAGTTAAAGTAACTCAGTGTCTCTCAGTATCCCTCTCTCGTTCGCTCACTGCTCAGTCGCCACACGAGCGACGAGTCGCGCGAAATGAGCCAGAGCAAAGTAATGTTTCAGATTCAAATGATGCATTTGTAACGTTGTTACTGAACCAATCTTTTGAATCACTTCAATGATTCGGATCAGTGAGTCGGTTCCGTAAAGAGTTACACACGCCTAGTACATCGCCGTCGCGCCGCCGCCATCGCTCGGCCGTCGCAAGTTTCGTGCCTGCAGCCTAAGTGTAGAGTTTCTAGGTTCTGATAACCCGCAAAGATCTCCAAAGCCCCCGGGACCAATGACTTAACGTGGTTTCCGTGGCACGGGGGTACTTGCGACCACTAGACCAATAAGACAGTCATTACAGGTAATTAGAAGCGAGAAAACTTCGACTCTCTGACACCAGATATTTTTTTGTTTTATTTTTTTATTGATAATAGGCTCGCGTTTGACCACCATCTCACCTGATGGTAAGTGACGATGTGGTCGAAGATGGAGCACACTTGCCTAGAAGTAACCTATTCACTCTTGACTTAAAGACTCCCAGGTTATAGCGATCAGGAAACACAGACTCCGGCAGGGAATTTCACTCCTTAGCCGTACGCACAATGAAAGCATTCCCAAAACGTTTTGTGCGTATGGGTGGGATGTCCACCACGTAACGATGGCGCATCGCCGTTTGTCTTATAGTCCAATGACGGAACGGGTTTGGCGGAATTAGATTGTTTAATTCCATCGCACACTCCCCGAAATGTAACCGATAGAAAACCGATAGACTTGCCAGACCTGACCAGACTTGACAGAGTTTCAAATTTAAGCATGTAACGATGTCTACTTCCCAAGCTTACAATTTAAGTATCACATCACTCATAAATAGAGCCTTTATTGCAACCCATTGTATACTAATAATGGCGAAACTCATTCTGCAGTTAATTAAAACATCAAGTACTAAAACACTTAATAAAGCCATCCTGCTATCGACCTGTCTATCAAACAACACTCATACCGACGGATCTCGTGCACGTAATTAAAAACAAAATGAGTGTCCCCATACCGCTGTACCTATAGGTAAATATAGGTTCATCCGACCTTTCAAGGGTCAGAGATTCACCAGTAATGAAGTGAATAATCTAGACGAAGCGGTGTGGAAAATTATACGAAATTTCATTTCTAACAAAAATGTTGGAATTGAAACGATTCGATGATCGTCTCTCGTAATTAATCTTTGCTTTTCGATTTCCGAGAGGAAGTCGGGAACAATGGTTGGGTCAGTCGTAGGGTGGGCAGAGTTGTGGGCCTGAAAAGCTGGAACTTGTGATACAACGGTCACTATTTAATCAGGTGAACATGCGAATAATGTGAATCGTATTCACTTGTAGAAGAACTTAACAATTTCTCTTTGGGGAGAGCGTAATCGTTAATACAGCTATTTCTCGGAGCTACGTTTTGGGGCTCTGCATCTCAAAACATAAAACAAACATATCGCATTTTTTAAATATAATTTTATAGGATAACTTTGCTGTCCATCTGTCCGTCTGTTAGGACCCTTTTCGACCGACTGCATAAAAAAGAGGAAGTTCGCAGTTCGTCGGAATCTTTTTTTAGGGTTCCGTAGCCGAATGGCAAAAAACGGAACCCATATGAAAGAAAGAAAGAAAAAACGTTTATTGACACATGCCACAAGTACACACAGTAAAAAAAATTACAATAAACAAAATCATATTATTATGAAAATAAAATAAAAAAAAGTAAAATTGAATAGATCCAGGATGATTAATATTACTGTGTGACTCACGGCTGGGCCAAATAGGCCCAGTTACGCAAAATGCCGGACACCTAGTGCCCGACGCTGGTTTTCAACTGGTCCTAATAGTGAGTGTACGGATGTCAATCAGTTTATCATATAATATAGTAAAAATAAGTATACATATAATATAATAATAATATACATAAAAAAGAAATAGAAATAATAAAGAATCCAATAAATATTCATATACAATACATAATATATGTGTATTTCCAGTAGTTCGATAGATTCGTCATGTCTGTCCATCCGTATGTCACAGCCATTTTATTCCGAAACTATTAGGACTACACATGTCAAACTGGGTAGGTAGATGTATTCTGTTAACTGATTTCCGATATTTTTTACACTACATATTTTTCAAATATTATAGACACACCTCTAACGATTCGGGTATTTTTATAGAATCTTGCGCCGCTGATCTCAAAAAGCTGAATATAGCTTTTCGAGAGCAACGGCACAAGTTAAAGAGGAACTGATGATGAACCGCCCACCGGAACTACTCAATAATAAGTAAGTGAGTTGCGATTCGATTACTTGAATATAGTCATTAAGCACTTAATGCTCGTCACAATGCATATATTGAAGTAGAGCAGAGAGTAGCTGATGGTAAAGTACCAGGAGAACTCCTCAACAATTAACGGCCCTAAATCGGGAAAATCAATATTTTGTAAACTACTTATCATAGACATTATCACAGATAAAAATTACCACAACTAAAACTGCAAAATAAAAACTTATTAATAGAAAATAAAACCCTCTTCAGTGTCGAAAACTAAGCATCTCAATCAACGTAATAAAGAAATATAGACATTTATGCGCCATATTTTGATACGTCACAAATAAATAAAATTATATAGGGTACTTCCTGTTGACCTAACATCATAGAATATATGAAAAAGTGAAGTCTCCCAGCACAAGCACAGGAAATATTTTCAATTCCAAAAACCGTAATTCTAAATTTTAAAATTAAAAATATTATTTTCTGCTATTATAAAATTTGTCTACAAAAATATATTTGCAGTTGCAGAAATGAAATTGAGGTACTTACAGTAAAGTATAGATTTTGTTCAACTATCATGGTTTTTCAATAATATTCAAATCGTCAGATTAATACAGGTACGATGCTCTCACAGAACCTTGCGTGACCCGACACGCACTTGACCGGTATTTTTACATGGAATTAAAGATGTCTAGTAACATGTGGTACCTACTGTAGCTAGCCTATCTTTCCAAGTAATACAGGCATGTAAACACAATACGAATTATATCTTTATATGGATGAATAAATAATAATAATAAATTATGTAATGTTCCTTTCTTGTATATTTTTAATCACAGCAAATACCATATTACCGTCCCACAAAGTTCCCTACACAAACTCTGGAACATTCAATCAACGCAATCAAAATTTAAGCGCATTATTCTGCATAACTCGATATTTGCCGATACGAACTGAATCTAAATCGAACAGAAGGCAGCTAAACTTCGAGCAACATACACAATTTGCTAGAGCAAGGCTAGAACACTCACTTGTTTAATGCGGCCAACTGCTGCAAACTCTTGAAGACGATGCTTTTGATTTTATAGTTGAACTCTGCGATTTTCAGCAAAAAGTTGTAAGAAACTATCGGATTTTCTTTGTGATTGTATGGTTAGAAGTTCTTAGTGGGTCCATAAATATTTCAGGGTTTGTATGGCGATGGTACGTGCTCGCTAGGAGCACAAACATGTCCATTAGTCGCGAGTTGAGCACATTTTTCGCAATTTCCTGCGCGCGGCGGCATTTCGAGACGCTCTGCGGGGACTAAATTTTTCAATGCGCGTGTTGTAATCTAGTGTAGGTGTGTTTACGTTGTCCTGCAACAATGGCAATCTATTACATCTTGAGTGTGTGTTTGTACTTATGTATTCTGTATTGACTAGCTTCAGCAAATTATATACTTGGTCAATATACACCAATACTAGTTGATTCGGTAAAATATAATGCATGCAGTGCTCTTTTTTAAGTGAAAATTATATATAGTAGTGTACTCGTTGTACCCGACTAAAAAACTACATAAAACCGATGACCAAGCTATTTTCGAGTTCCTGCGAGACGCGCGCGGCCATTGATTTATTTAACTTAGATTAAAATCGTTGTACATTTGAATAAGAACTCGTTTATTATTGTTATTTGTATTTCCGAGCGTTTTATCGTAAATACCGTCACTTATTTTTGAATTATTGCCACATAAAAGCTTTTTGAAATGACAATTCAAAGATGAGACTTTGTCTGACTTCAAATAATGTTTATTTCTGATATTTAATAAAAATATATACAGGCGAAAATAAAAATAAATTATATGGCATCGAAAAAGTCGTCAACATCGCTATCAATGGGAAAAGTGCCCAGAACTCTGGCCGCATTGCCACGTTGAATGGCAATGCTGATTCTCTGTCCAAAGAAAAGGCCAGCCCTCTGGTTACCTGTGGATTCGACTAATCGTTTGCCGATGTCACGAAAGAGTCGATGCGCATTCGGACCCCGTAGTCCTAACGTTTCAACCCCAAACGGCTCAAATATATAGCACCCAATTAGGTTGTTGTATTTGCGCCATTTGAGATTTTCTGCACCTGCAGCTGCCGCACCAGCACAGCCCGCCATACTGAGAAGATGGGATGGCGCAAGAGTGTCAATACAAGTAGCATCCAACACCAAAGGCCTACCCAACTTCTAAGGTCTGGTGTCTTCTTATCGTCCCGTGCCAAGCCGTTGGGTTCTAAAACAGATGGTACTTCAGCGGTGACAAGAGCCCGACGGATGATGTCATTTATGCTGGCATGCCGTGCTATCCGACCAGAGCTTCTGCTGCAGGAAAGGCCATGATGTCCGAGACGGTCGACTACCGCACCGTATTGACAGCGATGTGGAGGATGGATTGTCTGACTTGACTTTTATATGTTTCCTTGTTACTTTAGTATAGTCTTTTTTAAACATATTCTGTATATAACGTATTTTGTATTATGCATCCGTTCAAAAACATTTATTTTCCATGTACAAACACACGGAGCAACTAGGTCGGTAAGTGAAACTAAAAAAGGGCCCAAAAGCCATTTCTCTGTTACTTATACATGAAACTCTATGGCTATTGTCCGTACATGTTCCCAACACGTAGAAGAAAGGAAAAATATCGCAGTCATCAAGTATTTCTTCTTTTTAGTTCAGGGTTCCCACGTAAATATATTTTTAATACCACAAACAATACCATTGTTATGGTAATGTTTGTGGAATACTTAAAACAAATTCAGTATATGTAGCCCTAAACCAAATAAACAACATTTTCAACTATATGAAAAATCCTCAGAAATTTTCACGAGCAGTAAATGATATTCTTGACACTTCTGCATGATACCAACTATTTCATTGGAGTAGAATAAACAAAGCTTTTTAGTCTCCCTGTCTGGCGATCCTAATTTACGCAGGATCCGAATTTAACCTTCTACGTGACCGCAGCCACCAGCACACCTAGAGTATGATAATTATAACAAAACTTTAGATTCTAACTCAAGTTCAAGACACAAACTCCAAAAGATCTGAAATAACAAACACGCTAACAAAAACGAACAACGTGTCAAATAAATTATAAACCCGTCTCTTAATATGGATACCCTCTCAAAGCGTGCCCTCTCGCAAACGAACGCGCATTTCAGAGAGAGCCAGACAAATTAACTGAAGGTGATAAGTTGCCGAGTGCGGGCAAGAAACACGGGGCAATAAAAACCTTGCCCACTACCGGCATCTTATGTGCTGGCGATAAAAGTTGAGAGAAAGGTACAAAGGTAGTTGGACGGTATACCTGCATACCATGAGTCCATATAGGAGTAATGTTTTAGGTCAACAGTACTTACGGTCATAAATTACGTCACACGATTTTCATGACTTTTACCGCTCCCCTCGCGTCCTTTATCATATTTGCGAGACTCCCTAGTGTAAAGTTACATATTTAAGATTTTTATACCTTGAATCTATTAATTAAAACAAACCTTAAACTTTTTTCCGAAATTAATTTTATTTCTTTACGCATAGATTTAGATTTAAAGTTCTTAGTCCTTAAGTAGTTACAATTTCATGTTTTAATACTGAGATATATTTAACTTAGATTATACTTAAATAAGATTTTGATATATGACGTCACGAACTTTTTATCTCCTCACACACTTTGTAACACAATGTCATACTTCATCGACCCCTCTTTGTTTATCGTATGCTTAGAGGTTACTAAGCAGACAGCGCATTAATTTATAGAAAAGTTAATCAATTACTTTTTGCACTGCACTTTGGAAGCGTTGGCGATGATTCTATGTCGTTGGTATTACAGATTTCCCTAATGTGACAGTGGCCAGTTGCAAATGAGTCGAATGGTTGTTATAGTCATTAGCTATGTAAGTTCTAAGGCTCAGCAGTCAGTAGCAAATCTTCTCCTTCGTGTCGATGGCATGAAAATCTTATATTTTGCTATCCCAGAGCTTCACCACTTCCACGTCGTCATCGGAGGCGGGGCACAGATCGTTTTGGCTGTTGTTGTTGCTGGGCTAAGAAGGCTGCATAGCAGATGAAGCATATACTGTACTGCAGCTACATATCCACACCCCGCTGCTACTTGATATAAGTACCAGCAACGACGGGGCCCGATAAGGCCTTTCCCTCCATAATTGCGGGATGGTTCCAACGAGACACCGCGGCTCTGAAAAGCAAGGGCATCTGAAGCAACTGGGCGGGTTTTGAGTACTGACTCAAAACCCGCCCAGTTAAAGTTAAGTTAAGTTAAAGGGAGTGTTATACTTCTACTGAGAAGTATAACACTCCCTTTTGCTTACCAGAGAGGGAGGACGGGAGGGGTGGACGATTTTCTGTCCAAAAAAAGGCTCTACAGCAAACGCTATTCAATCAGCAAATTCGATTGTCGAAACACCACAATAATATAATCCCATAAAAACAATACTTGTCAAAAACCCAAGTCTCGCAACTTAGTTGTTCTACCGTAAAAAATTGTGAGATCCATGTAATACCAAGTCAGTTATTAATTTATTCAGTCCCTACTTAAGGGACCTTCTGTCTTAAGTTGTTACGTAATTAATAATAATCTAACCTAACGACATCATATAGTGACCATATCAATATTAAAAATCTTTACCGTTTTAAATAAATAGATTGACTTGGCAATCGCAATAAACAATTTAATTCATATATGTATTACTTGTGAGATATATTGTGTTTTCATGCGATGGCAGAGTCAATCTATTTATTTAAAACGGTAAAGATTTTTAATATTGATATGGTCACTATAAGATGTCGTTAGGTTAGATAATTACGTAACAACTTAAGACAGAAGGTCCCTTAAGTAGGGACTGAATAAATTAATAACCGACTTGGTATTACATGGATCTCACAACTTTTTACGGTAGAACAACTAAGTTGCGAGACTTGGGTTTTTGACAAGTATTGTTTTTTTATGGGATCTCATTGCTTTTTGTAGAAAGTCCTACTTTTTTCCTTTCCGGTACCTTCTACTTCTTGTATACCAACAACGAGTTTTCTTAAAGCCCTCTCTCTGTCTTATGAGCTTTTCTTATTTTTGTAGGTAGCCTTCCTTTTTTTATTTTCCGGTACTACTTCTTGAACTTCAGCTAAAGTTTTTTTCAAAGCCCACTCCCTGTCTCTATGGGTTTTTTTCGGAGGCTTTGATACGCACATATGGATATGCACGTACGTCTTTTGCATTAGTTAGTATTAATGCCGCACTCGTCAAACGTCTCGGTTAAAGTTAATCCATAAGTAAGTAATTATGCAATTTCGGGCAATTTACTCTACTTAATACTCCCCAATACTCTTAATACTTCTTGCTTTTTTATTCCGTTGACCATTTAACAAGTTACCTTTGAGCATAATTATTATATCTAGGTACCTATCTACACTAGAAGACACGGTGGAGCATATGGTCGAGGTGTGCCCTGCATGGGTGGAGCACCGTCGTATCCTCATAGAGGCGATCGGCGGCGGCGACTTCTCGCGCCCTGCTCTGGTTTAGACCATGGTGCGAAGCGAGAGGGAATGGGATGCAGTCACCTCCTGCTGCGAAGCAGTCATGCTAGCGAAGGAGGAGGCCTAACGTGCGAGGGAGAGGCAACTCTCTTCCTCGCGCCCCAGCCGCCGGATGAGACGCCCCGGGCGTCGTGGATCGCGAGTCGATTTCAGGCCACCGTAGGCGCGGGCCTGCGGATGGCGAGCAGGGGTCGCTCACCGTCCGGTAAGGACCAGGCCCGGGTCGGCGGCGCGTTGTGTTCCACGCGCGCCTCAAAAAGCTGTTAATACCAGTGACGGGGCCTCATAGGGCCATTGCCTGTCGGGGTTTATGGGAAAGTTCCATCGAGATACCGCGGCCCCGGAACTTTAGGGCTTACGAAGGAACAGGGTGGGTTTTTAGTCAGTAGAATTCTGATACACCCGAGCGGAAGAAGGCATTCGATGATATTTTTCACCAAAAAAAAAAGTACCCATCTACATCTATTATTTCATTATATTATACAGGTACACTGATTAATTAACTGCAAATGTAACTTTGTAATCCTATATATTTATATGGGATTACAAAGTTATTTATGCAGTTGATGTATCTAGAAAACTGGAACGAAATTGAAAAATATTATAGTTTTTCCTTGATTCATATACTAAACACTAATTGTATTCTAAATTTGAAGCTTCTATGTCTGCTAGAAGTGCTTTAGACTTTTGATGATCGGTCAGTCAGTGAGTGACAAAATTTACAAAATTAAGGAACTTTGACTCGTTATAATTCTTAAACTACTGGTTCAAATTGAATGAAATTTGAAATATACCGTGTTTATACAATGCCTGTTTGGTTGCTGAAAATTCAGGCTTCTAGTTTTATCCACAACGAAGTTATAGGGGGTCGAAAGTGGCCTGAATTGCTTCGAGAAAAGAATGATACGGCCGTGCCGCTTTTTTGCTCGACTTGGCGGGGGCACTACCGTGCCCCCAGATGGATTGATCACGTGACATTTCGAAAGCATTTGTCAATACCATATTTTTTTTCTTTTGACAGTCGCCTTTATCGGGTTACATAGGTTATGGTTATTTTTTAACCGACTTCAAAAAAAGGAGGAGGTTCTCAGTTCGTCGTATGTTTTTTATGGTTATTTTCAAGTTGCTAAATACTTGGAGACACTTTTGACTACAAATTTATGTAGTAAATCAAAAGATAAAATAAAAACTCAATTATAAACCAAACAGGTGGCATTTATCAATCACAAAGTTTATGCATCCATGACTTCATAACATGCTTCACACTGCGTGAAAGTGATTTTCAGAACATTGACACACACATTTCAAACACACTGCACACCTAGAAACAGCGTTTAATAATAATTATGCATCGAAAACTGGAAAGCGAAGTATACCTATCATACTCATAACCAAACAGTTATTTTTAAATATAAAATAGAATTTCTAACACTTCATAGTTTTTCGCTAAAACCAAAGTTCAAGGGAAGAATACTAAACAGCTAGAATCAGACCAGACAGTAAATAAACAGGCGGACTAAGCCACGAAAAACAATGTAAATCTGTGGGCCGACTCTATATTTCTCAATAGTGTTCTTACTTAGTTTTCTGAAGGGAAATTAGATCTTAACACCTGTTGTATAAGGTTGCTATTTATTCTTCCTGAAAATAGTTCGCAACAGAATTGATTACAATATTTTTTAACCATTTTATATTTTGTTAATATTTTTCATTCTTTGTTTTTTTTTTGTGGAATTTATTACTGTACTAAAGGTAAATCTGCTATCCATTTCATTTGTGCATGGTTCTAGTTAGTAAAAGTTACAGCAGCAACGCAGGCGTAACCCGTTCAGGCGTTCACCAGTAGCCAAAGAAAGAAAGATAACCTTTTTTTACCCGACTTCAAAGGAAGGGTAATGTTTTTCACGCGTATCTTGTATGTATGTATGTAATATTCTTTATTACCTCATATCTCCCGAACCAGTGTATGAATTTACATAATTGACGTATCGTTAGATATATCTTAGTAGCCCAAGTGATCTTAGATAGGTGACATTTGAAAAAATCAAACATGGCGGCTGTGCGAAGCCATTAAATACAATGAAAAAAAATTATGCTATTATGTGGGTATCAAATTAAAGAACTTAACACAAGGATTTCAAAAAGGTATATCATATTTATCATCAGTGTAATACTCGCAAAAATAATACAAAGAGAAAGTTTATAAATATGGATTTAGCTCTTTCACTTTCTGAATCCGATGGGGTGGTAATGTGACACGACCGGGAAAGCTAAAAAATTGATAATTAATATTGTAACTGAAAAGATGAAAAAAAAAAAGATATTTAGAAATCTAAAAAACCCGACTGCTCAACTGAAATGCAAGAAACAAGCACATTTTTATTTTAAAAAGTGAGAAGCAGGTGGACCCATTCCATTAAAAAAAAAAAATATGCTCAACCGGGTCCCGCCTGCTTGTCACTTTTTAAAATAAAAATGTGCTTTTTTCTTGCATTTCAGTTGAGCAGTCGGGTTTATTAGATTTTTAAATATCTTGTTTTAATAAGCTCTTCCAGACTAAACGGCTAATGCCGAGTCAACACATAGCGACTGCCTATCTGATCATTTGACTGGACTACACAACTTAACGTGTTAAGTACGGAAAAATGTTGATATGTTAAGTTCGTCACCCATTCATGAATTGACCTCGCCAAGCGTTGCTTGACCTTAACGTTGCCTAAGACCAACTCGTGTGGCTCTTATTTATCCATGTACATATTACGATTTAGTCGTGGCTTAATCAAAATAACTTTACCAAGAGAAATGGAACCTTTAGTCACGCATTTATTTTCAACCGACGACAAAAAGAGGAGGTTATCAATTCGACGCGTATATATATTTTTTTTTTTATGTTTGATCATCGAGTACTCGAAGACGGCTGAACCGATTTGGAAAATTCTTTTTTTGTTCGAATGGGTATACGTCGAAATTGGTACCATTATCACCAAAGTCAGGATCTGATGATGGGATCCTGGAGAAATCGAGGGAACTCTTCAAATATTATAGGCACACCTATGGCGTTTTGGGTATTTCTTATAGTAACTTGTGCAGTTGCTCTCAAAAAGTACCATTTGGGGAAGTGGAACTGATGATGAAGACCACAGATGGCCGCCGAAACTACTCAATAATAAGTATTGAGTGGATTGCGATTCGATTACCTGAATATGGATGTTAAGCACTTTATGCTCGTCGCAATGCATATGGTGATGTAGAGCTGATGGTGAAGTACCAGGAGAACTCCTCAACAATTAACGGCCCAGCATTGGGAAAATCAATATTTTGTAAAAGGTTATAAGTAGTTGACATTTAGGCTCTTGTAAATAGGTAAATTAAAAATCATCCAACTAAAAAGAGTGAAATAAAAACTTTTTACCAAAAAATTAAACCGACTCCCAAAAAACACTGCAAAGTGAAAAATAACTTTAATTTCGGAAGTCGGTGCCAAAAACGAAAAACAAAACTAAAGACACCGACTACCGAAATTAAAGTTATTTTTCACTTTGCAGTGTTTATTGGGAGTCGGTTTAATTTTTTGGTAAAAAGTTTTTATTTAAAATTCATGCATCACCCAGTTAAGGCAAACAATCTTCATTAGTAAACCAAGATCAATTGTTACATGGCTGATGCCTAAATGTATATACATATATGCGTAAAATAAAAATAAAATCTACAAAGAAATAAATAAACTAGAAAAACTTAAGAAGAGCACACTTTCTCAAATACTTTGTTATCTTAAAAATACACAGTGGCCTTCCTTCAGTGACTTACCTTTCCGCAATTTTGTTACTGATTACCTATACACACAAACACGTCCAATCCGACATTCTATATAGATCACAAATGAATTCACTGAAAGCGTTCCATTCACGCTCATTGCTAACAGAACTCCTAACAACCAGTGATCCATAGCCCACATGTAATTGAAAACGCTGTTTCAGAGAACCCAGTGCAGTTTCAAATGGTCTAGAATTTTCTAAACATAGCTAGGAAAGCTGGCGGAGTCATTAACGTAACTGCCTAACTACCACTCGTTGTAAACGAGGTGAGAGGGAGGCCTTGCATAGAATGTGTGGAATCTTGGCTGAGCTCAGTATGTGAATGTTTTTGAAAATCGAATGCCTTCAATTGAATACTTTTTTAAATGCTTTTAATTAATTTACTTACCTTGTTAGTTGGTTCGTTACTAAATATATCCATTCTTCAGATCAAACCTTGCCAATAAATTTTAAAGCCTCCTATCTTCAATCGATTAAGACGAAATTTTGCAAATCACATTTTGTTCGGATGACTGACCGCCTCGTGGGTCTCCGGTTCGATTTCCGGGTCATGGCAAAAAATGCTATTGGGCTTTTCTGTCAGGAATTTCCAAATAGTAGACTGAAGTTTGAAAGTTGGCGATGCGATAGCCCTGTGCATCGGAAAGGACGGTAAGCTGATGGTCTCAGCTTTTATTTGTACATCTCTGACAACCGTTCTAATAATAAATAATTTGACATTGGTTTGTGGAGGTCAGATAAGTAGAATGTAAAACTACTCTTCTTTATCCGGTGAGACTGCAAGCCAGCAGATTATTATTATATAAAATGTTTGAATAAATTAATTGAATTAATATTACACTGTATCAATTCGGTATTTAAATTTTGAGAATATTATCATATAGATAACAAATGACACACGGGACCTTTTTTTTTTTTTACACCCGGGACCTACGGGTTAAAGTGCTTTCCGAGGCACAGGAGGTATCCCGTCACCAACTTACAAGCTCCGGGATACTACTGAGAAATTTTCTATAGATAAACCCAATCACACTTAAGTACCCAACGTGGGAATCGGACCAAGCGTAGATATTCAATAATTAATCATTAAATAATAAATTATTAATGTTTATTTAACATAAAAAATTGGCCAAGTGCGAGTCAGACTCGCCCATGAAGGGTTCCGTAGTAACTATAATAATATAATATAATATGCATATTTATTTGACGAATAAAAAAAACCTATAAAATTTCTTAAAACTAGCTTTTAACTACAATTTTTACAACTACGCCAAATAACTTTGTTTTTCATAGTGTTTGTATGAATTACAAAGTTATATTTGCGGTTTTAGAAAATATGCTGTATCTCAAAAACTGCTGACTCGATCTCGTTCAAACCAATTTTGGTTGAAAGTTTACATTAAGATCTACAAACACATATTTTTTTAGATTTTTCACTCCATTATTATAGAAGTTAGAGGGGGGGACACACATTTTACCACTTTGGAAGCTTATATCTTTTAAACGATTGACTTTATGAAAAAGTGGTTATAGAAACCCTTATATCATTATTAAAGACCTGTCTATAGATACCACACACGCATAGGTTTCATGAAAAAAAATATTTTTAGTTTCAGTTCCATGTATGGGGAGCCCCCCTTTATTTTAAATATTTTTTATTTTTTTTTATAAAATCGGAAAGCGGTTTACAGAATACATCTACTTACCAAGTTTCACATCTATAGTCCTAACAGTTTCGGAATAAAATGGCTGTGACATACGGACGGACGGACAGATGGACAGACATGTCGAAACTATAAGGGTTCCTTTTTTTGCCATTCGGCTACGGAACCCTAAAAAGTACATGGATAAATAATACATGGATATTACCACTATAAAAACAAGATTTGTCTTCATAGTCGGTGTACACTGCCTCTTAAACTAGGGTTACCTGTAAATTAAAAAGCAGAAATCATTTATTCCATGCCATACCATACAGGGGTGGTTTTGTGTTTATATTATTGTTCTTGAGTACACTTTTTCCAAATACGAATAACTGTACTGCTACACACGCCACCGATAAAAGCTCACCTCAGCCACAATGGATTTATTCAGAAAATAAATCAAGGATTTGTTACTATTTTTCCTTGTTTCCATTATAGGGGTGTGAACGGTAGAGCGTGGAGTACCGAGGGCCATTTGTACCATAGTTTCAAGCGACGGTTACAACGATGGAGGCTAGAAACCTTTTGTTTCAGGCATCCAATACAGTTTTTGTTCAAAAACAATGCGTCTGTTACAAACATAGTTGCTTTCAAATAGTTCACCGTTTTGTACAAAGTCTTAAATGAATGTGAATTTGTTTTCTTTTGCACTGAAGTTTTACAGTTTTTTATGCAGCTTGTATTGGAGGGTTGTTTCTTTATGAAATTGTTAAGAAATTGAGAACTGTTTTATTACTTAAAGAAAAACTGTTGAGAGGAATTTGTACAGGTTTCTAAGCATATTGTAAGTGGAGTTGTGTGCGTAACTATATGGCAGGGATGAACGAGCTTGAAAGGTTCAAGATCATTCATTCGTTAGAAATGAACTGGATAATATATTTATTTATATTTACACTTCATACACATAAGTACAAAGGCGGACTTAATGCAGATGCCATAGGCATTTCCTACTTCTCTACATGCTGAGCTGGGCACCCATTTGGTGCAAACGCGAGACACGCAGCGCACTCGTCTCTTTTAAATATTTTTCT
This sequence comes from Tholera decimalis, assembly GCA_943138885.2. Lineage (NCBI taxonomy): Eukaryota > Metazoa > Arthropoda > Insecta > Lepidoptera > Noctuidae > Tholera > Tholera decimalis. The sequence goes on from OW964565.2 coordinate 20,195,475, forward strand.
TTGTGTCCCTAACGCCACTTTGTTCATTGTATTTATTTTCTTTGTATGGTTTATTTGCTTCTTTTTATATTTTATCTAAATTTTATTTTGTGCTGTACCAAATAGATGTTTTATCTATCTCTCTATCTACCAGTCAACCATGAGTTGTGAAGAGATAACGTATGAGGTGATTCATCATCATCTACTTAGCTTTTCCCCAACTAAGTTGGGGTTGGCTTCCATATTATCTGGACAGGAGTAACAATATAATACATGGAACGACTTGGCGAGACAGGTGGGACAGGTGTCAGATTTCTGGCTTCTGTTTACTGGTAGCGACTATTATAGATAAATAGATAGATATACTCTTTATTGTACACCATAACAGTATTAAATGAGGACTTAACCTATACAAAGTTTCAAATGATCGTGACACTGAAGATACACACACAATACGTGGTGGTAAGTCCCCTCTTTGAGGAGTGGCTGAAGAGGCGTCATGGCGTCCTCACCTCCCGCCTGACGCAGGTGCTCACCGGACACGGTTGTTTCGGGAGTTACTTGTGTTGGATTCGGCGGGAGGAAATGCCCGGGTGTCACCACTGCGAGGATCGCCCTAAGAACACGGTGGAACATCCAGTAGAGATTGGCCCCGCTTGGGCAAAGCTCTGCCGTGTCCTCGTAGGGGCAATGGGCGGCGACCTCTCGCTCCCGGCCCTGGTTCAATCCATGGTCCAGATAGAGGAGCGTAGGAAGCAGTCACCTCTTTCTGCGAAGCAGCTATGCAAGCGAAGGAGGTGGCGGAACGCGCGAGGGAGAGGCGAGTCTCAAGGCCTTTACAGCCCTCGCGCCCCAGTCGCCGCAGAATACGCTCCGGGGTTCGGGAGTCACAGGGTGACTTCCAGCCACCATAGGCGCGGGCCTGCAGGCTACGAATAATGGGTAGCTCGCCGCCCGACTGAAATCAGGCCCGTGTAGACGGCGCGTCGTGTTCCATGCGCGCCTCAAAGAGTGTCAGTAAATTGTCGGGGCCCATAAAGGGGCCATTGCCTGCCGAGGTTGCGGAATTGTTCGAAAGAGTTACCGCGGCCTCGGAACACGAAGGGCATATGGTGGAACACGGATGGGTTTTAGTCAGTAGAACTCTGACACACCCTCCCGCTTCGTCCAGATCGGGAGGCAGTCATAGGACGATTTCGAAATATTTAAAAAAAAATATAAAAAAACCTACGCAAATTTTTCAAATTATCGTGACACTGAAGATATACTAGTACTTGCTATTCCTGTGTAGGCAATGGAAAAAAAAAACTACTACATTACACCCCAACCCCCAACCCCAAAATTAACCCCATATCTATCCAAAGGGACTGAAGACAACATCTGGTATGGAGTCTCTATGCGAAGTTTCAGCTCAAAATAAGTGACTCACAGAATTGATCCCAAATTATCGGTTTCATATGTTTCTTGAATACCAATAATAACAAACGTGTCACAGCACTATGAGAGTCATCACTTTCCACGTCACTTGCCAATAAAACGATAATTCTCTTCGTTCTTCTTAATTTGAAAAATTCAGAGACCGAATTTTTCAAATTAAGAAGAACGAAGAACGAAGGTATCAATGTATTGAAATTTCTAATAAGTTCCACACATGTAGACATAGGATTACAAAACCCTTGCTTGTTTGTTATCATCCAAAGAAGCCATGCACTTGGTATGTATATATCCTTTAAATTACACGTTGTATACACTCACCCACATTCGCGCCTAATACTAATCTCACTTGTAATTAGGTATATCATGGTTATTATTAAGTAAATTATTAAGTGTTTCCTGTCCACTAGATATAGAGCACTTGAAATGTTAAGTAATCTACAGGGTGGATACCTGGTGTCCTGTAATACGGCCTGTATTACAGGACACCAGGCCTAGTTAGTAAAATAGTAATTGTAAAAATGTACTTAAATTGTGGCGAGAGAATAAAGATCATGATTATTAAGATTATGAAAAAAAAAATTGGCCAAGTGCGAGTCAAACTCGCCCATGAAGGGTTCCGTAGTAAATGTGCCAAATAACTTTATTTTTCATAATGAATTACAAAGTTATATTTGCGGTTTTAGAAAATATGCTATACAACGTGTAACGGAAACCCTATATCTATCCAAAAGGGCTGAAGACAACATCTGGCATGAAGTCTCTATGCACAGTTTCAGCACAAAATAACTGACTCAAAGAATTGATACCAAATTATTGGTTTCATATATTTCTTGAACAACAATCATAACAAACGTGTCACAGCACTACGAGGGTCAATAACTTTCCACGTCACTTGCCAATAACACGATAATTTTTTTCGTTCTTCTTAATTTGAAAAATTCGGGTCTGGTATCAGTGTATTGGAATTTGTAATAAGTTCTACACACATAGACTTAGGATTACAAAACCCTTGCCATATCGTTTGTTATCATCCAAAGAAGCCATGCACTTGGTATGTATATACTCTTTAAATTACACGTTGTATATCAAAAACTGCTGACCCGATCTCGTTCAAACCCATTTTCGTTGAAAGTATACATTAAGATCTACAGTATACATTTTTTTTAATTTTTCACTCCATTATTATAGAAGTTAGAGGGGGAGTGACACACATTTTACCGCTTTGGAAGCGTATATCTTTTAAACGATTAACTTTATGAAAAAGTGGTTTTAGAATCCTCAATGTCATTTTTGAAGACCTGTCTATAAATACCAAACACGCATAAGTTTCAAGAAAAAAAATATTTTCAGTTTCAGTTCCATGTATAAGAAAAAATTAAAAAATATTTAAAATAAAAAGGGGCTTTATTTTAATATTTTTTTTCTTAAAATCGGAAAGCGTTTCACAGAATACATCTACCTACTAAGTTTCATATGTATAGTCCTAATAGTTTCGGAATAAAATGGCTGTGACATACGGACGGACGGACAGACAGACAGACAGACATGACGAAACTACAAGGGTTCCGTTTTTGCCATTCGACTACGGAACCCTAAAAATGGTGGTACAATGGGCGGTATTATCGCTAAAAGCGATACAACTACAAAGATTTACAAATAACAGCCGGGACCAACAGCTTAACGTGTTTTCCGAAACATGGAGGAAACTCATTAAGACGTGCACCCATCCACAGACCGACTTAAGATTATTGAATGAAATTGATCTTCAAGGTCAAGTAACGCTAGCCGCGTTACTTGACCTTGAAGATCAATTTATGCGGTTATTATTATTTAGCCACGAGATCTTCTAGCTTAATACTAGAAAAAAAATCCTACAGAATCTTAGATTAATCAAATAACTGTCCTGATTTAGAGTGAATGTCATATTAAAATCTGTTCAGTAATTCCAGAGAGTAGCCCAGATAAACAGAAAGACAGTTTGATTTTTGTTTAATAAGTTTGTATAAGCACGTGAGAAAGCGGTGTTATTTTGAAATCACAGACAGACATTTAAATTTTATTTATTTAAGTGTAAAATATTATATAGATTACAGATTAATAACAACACTGATATATTATACAAGGTGTAATTTAAAGGGTATATACATACCGAGTGCACGGCTTCTTTGGATGGTAACAAACGATATGGCAAGGGTATTCTAATCCTATGTCTACATGTGTGGAGCATATTAGAAATTTCAATACATTGATACCAGAGGCCGAATTTTTCAAATTAAGAAGAACGAAGAGAATTATCGTTTTATTGGCAAATGACGTGGAATGTGATGACCCTCATAGTGCTGTGACACGTTTGTTATTACTGGTATTCAAGAAACATATGAAACCGATAATTTGGGGTCAATTCTGTGAGTCACTTATTTTGAGCTGAAACTTTGCATAGAGACTGCATACCAGATGTTGTATTCGGTCCTTTTGGATAGATATGGGGTTTCCGTTACACGTTGTATATCTCTATAGACAAAAACATCATTGGAAAAAGAATCTTTATTCCTTAGGATAAGAATGTGGAATTCCATTGTCAAAATTCTGTCCCATTTTTCTCTGTTATCGGAGGGAACGCACCAAAACGTCTCTGGGAATAAGATCAAGGGGTGCAACTTTTTAGGGTTCCGTAGCCAAATAGCAAAAAACGGAACCCTTATAGTTTCGTCATGTCTGTCTGTCTATCCGTCCGACCGTATGTCACAGCCATTTTGTTCCGAAACTATTAGGACTACACATGTCAAATTTGGTAGGTATATTCTATGAATCGCTTACCGATTCATATACATAAATAAAAAATATATAAAATTTAGGGGGCTCCCCATACATGGAACTGTATGTCATAATCAGTCATAATCAATTGTTTAAGAGATAGACACTTCCAAAGTGGTAAAATGGGTGCCCCCCCCCCCTAACTTCTATAATAATAGAGTGAAAAATCTAAACTTATTATACGGCGTGGAAAATTCTACTGTCGTAATGTGGTGTCAGGGTAAGTGCTCACTGTCAGCGAACGTGATAAACCAACCTGGTGGTCTCCAATAGCACATGAACTATCCCTGAGGTAATCTCAACGGTGGTTTTATAATCGCTGAGGGTTTTAATTTATTATGAGGCAACCTTAGATTTAATGTCCTGAGTCCCATAGGTGGAGCAGAGGGCGTCTACTGTGCTCCGCCATCGCGTTCTGTCTTGGGCTGCGCGCTTCACTTCAGCCCACGTTAACCCAATTTCCTTCAACCCCGCCGCCACCGAACGCTTCCATGTATATTTTGGACGGCCACGTTTCCGCGTCACTGTGTGTGTGAGCAAAAAGAGGGGTGTTATAATTTTAGCATGTCTGACTGTCTGTGGTATTGTATAGCCTAAACAGAAAGACCGATTATGTTATGTTGAAAGCTGTCGTGAATGTCGTGATCGAGATGATTTTTAGCTATAATTTATGAAGTTATGTTCAGGCGTTTCCAGTTTTTTTTTGTTAGCTATGGTAGGTATCTTACACGCATAATTGGTATTTTTCTAGACAGTCAAAAATGTGACATTAACTAACATTAAAAAAAAAATAGAGGACTCTGAGTAGAATTCACATTACTTCCAATCTTGTTAACCACTCCAACTATGCTAATATGCTTGTCTGGAGTGGGTTCACGGTAATTATAAATAAATTACAATCATCATAATAATATTAAATCATTAATAAGATTTAAAATTATTATGTTGATTGTAATTTCACCCATTATAACAGACTCTTATTTAATTCAACACCGCATCACAAGGCTCTCTTCAACCTCGTAAACAAAACCTTCTTCTTCTTTCGTCTTAATTCGCAAATCCTAATTACGTGGTTTCATGATATCCAGACTAAACTTTCTGTTTTCCGAGCTAAACAAACAATTCCCGGTGTAATTAATGTGACTTTGGGAAAATCATATTGCAGATCTTTGTACAGCTCTACGGCAAAACATTCGCAAGGAAATAACTTTATTGATTACTCGTAGCGTACCAAATTGTTCCTTTTTCAGCCAGACTTCTACCGACCTTTTTTTCGAGTGGGAATATCATCGAATGACTTCAGACTTCTACTGCCTATAAACCCACCCGGTTCCTTCAACTGACCTTGCGATCCGGGGCCGCAGAATCTCGTTAGAATATTCCCGCAACCCCGGCAAGCAAAAAAAGGCCCTATGCCCCGTCACTAGTGCTGACGTCTCTTTGAGGAAGACTTCTACTGACTTAGCCTAACCTTGTACCTTCAGTTACCCTTGAGTTCTGTGGCCGCGGTATCTCATTAGAACATTATCGCAACCTCAGACCAAATTAAAATTCTGTAATCTATACATTACCTATGGATCAACACACAACCTAAGCCGCTGGTCGTAGAGACCTGAAATTTGGAGGACGTATGCGGGTGAATTTCAACAAATGCCATATTTTTTATCATATCGGTGAACTTTTTCAATTATTTTTTTTTGTATATTTTTCAGGTTTTATGTAATCTTTAGGATATCAAATATCCCCAAATTTAATATCATCAACGTATCATTTAAGACTAAGGAGAAAATTCAGTTTGAATTCTGGTTTCCACCGATATGACAAACCGGCACCGATTAATTTTTCTGTACACCGATATGATAAGTTTATCCACTGAAATGATGTACATATCCAGCGATATGATAATCTATCCACCTTTGAACATCAAAAAGGAAATAGTTAGTAGGTACCTATATATTTTAACAAGGGTGACTTAGAACTGAAGACCTGAACTTAGAGTCTTATGTAAGTAGATCACATCCAAAGAGAACTGAGTTCTTAGAAATCCAGTTAAAATATATTTTTTGAAATTATGTACCTATTTTATTATATTTACTATAGGTACTTAGAATTTAAAAAAATAATGTTTATTTTTATTATCATTGTCTTTATTAAAATGAAGTATAAAAAAAAAACAAAAATCTTATATGTAAGGTTAAAATTGCACAATACACATTTATTACTGTGGACGATCCAGCTAATTACTATGTTTTCTTTTTTATTATGTTTTCTTTTTATCTATTTATTATATTGTATTTATTATTATGTACCTACTTACTATTTTTTTAACTAGAAAATATTTTCTAGAGAAACCTTCAATGCGTTCAATTGCTCCACCTCACCATCATCATCTCAGCCTATAGACGTACATTACCGAATACAGACCTCCCCTAATGATACATTTATACAGCTTCTACTACCCAGTGGTATCGTGGTAATGATTTTAGCAGTCTATGTAGGTAAGTATGTATGTGTCTGTATGTTTGTATGTTCCATTGTTTCTTTCTAAACTTAACGAAATGACATGGGATCTACCGATATGATAAAACGACTCACCGAGATGATAAAATGATCTACCGATATGATAAAGCAATCCACCGATTTGACAAATCTGTGCGTTGATCATGAAGGCTGCGCCGAGTAAAATAACTCAAAACGGTCTTCACAACTAAAGGAATATAACTTATAATAGTACTTTAATTACCATACAAAAATATGTAATGAACACTAGAATAAATGTGTTAGCAAACATAGTTGGCAAAATTTAAAAATATTTTATAGTTTATTAAACAAAAATACATAAAGTTGGACAAAAATCCTTACAAAACATGCTCGTGCGTCGCTGAATTTTGATAGTAAACTGTTGAATTTTTTCATAAACTTCAATTCATATTATTCTCTAATTATCATACTACAATTTACGTTATTAACATTTCAAAAATGTCGCTTGGTTGTTTTAATTTTAATTTTTTCTTCTAATTTGCGCGCTATTTTGAACCATACGCAACGTACACCGGTCGAAAATTCAGTCGTCCACGGGAGCTCAGAGAGGGGTCACGTCTCATCGTGGAGCGTTTCGCCGGTAACGATAATTCGCGATCTATTGTGTACGTATGTATTGCAGCAATCCGTTGAATAACATAAGTCATATTTTTTGTTTTTTGAGTACGATTTATTTTGCATACCCAACAATTACTTTTTATTGTTCAATATATATTTCTTTAACACTCTTTTTTTCAATATTTGTTTTATTATGGGAAAATGTAAAAAAAAATATTATTAGAAGAAAGTTGGCGCAAATTTTCGAAAAAAAAAGCCATTCTCATAAAAAGTACGTATTTCTATTTTGTGATGTTATTATTGCTTTTTAACCGACTTCAAAAAAAAGGAGACGATTCTCAGTTCGCCTTAAACTTTTTTTTATGTATGTAACCTCAAACTCGAAGACGGCTGGACAGATTTGGAATTTTTTTTTCGTTTGAAAGGGTATACTTTCTAGTTGGTTCCATTGTTATGAAATCAGGATCTGATGATGGGATCCTGGAGAAAGCGAGGGAACTCTTTAAATATATAGGCACACCTATAGCGTTTTGGGTATTTCTAATAGTACCTTGTGCAGTTGCTCCCGAAAAGCACCATTTGAGGAAGTGAAAGTGATGATGAAGACTTTTTTCAAACATTCGATATGGGTATCGTGTAATGGGTTTTTGGGGGTGGTGATTGCAAATCTGGAATTTATTTTTAAATTCAAGATGGCGTATGCAACTTTTCCTCACAAATTCGATATGGGTACCGTGTAATTGGTTTTTGGGGGTGGTGATTGCAAATCTGACATTCATTTTAAAATCCAAGATGGCGGATGCAACTTTTTCTCAAACATTCGATATGGGTATCGTGTAATGGGTTTTTGGGGGTGGTGATTGCAAATCTGGCATTCATTTTAAAATCCAAGATGGCGGATGCAACTTTTTCTCAAACATTCGATATAGGTATCGTGTAATGGGTTTTTGGGGGTGGTGATTGCAAATCTGGCATTCATTTTAAAATCCAAGATGGCGGATGCAACTTTTTCTCAAACATTCGATATAAGTATCGTGTAATGGGTTTTTGGGTGTGGTGATTGCAAATCTGGCATTCATTTTAAAATCCAAGATGGCGGATGCAACTTTTTCTCAAACATTCGATATGGGTATCGTGTAATAGGTTTTTGGGGGTGGTGATTGCAAATCTGGCTTTCATTTTGAAATCCAATTTAAAACACACACGATATGCAACTTTTTTCATTCATTATGGATATCATGTGTGTCTACTAAGTTAAATACACTGATAACCTTCAAGGGTTTATTGCTAAGTATAATTAACAAAGTAACGTAAGGGCTAAAATTATCGCTATATGATGAAAATGGTTGCTGTTCGAAATACACTAAGCTCGCGGCGAACTTAGTGCGACCGCATTATATCGCTTGCTCAGCAAACGTGGTCGATTGCAAAATATTGCATCAAACATCGTGTCATAGGTTTTTATGCATACCGATTGCAATCCTGACATTCATTTTAGAATTTACGATGAAAGTTCATTGGCTACTTTGTTAGCTTACAATTTACACTGGGTTATTGACAATTTAACTGATCCTAGGTTAAGTGACTATTCAGTATTATCTAGGGTATCTAATAATACTGAAATTAATTGTTTAAACCCTTAGATGTGACAAAGGAGAGTTATAATAACACAATTTTACTATATCATCAGAATATAAATCGTTTCTGCGGCAAAATATTAGATGAGGAAATGTTAATAGATAAATATGATATAGATATCTTATGTTTTTGTGAAACCTGGCTAAAACCAGATAGAATGTTGTTTAAAATTAATATTTTTCTGTTACTAGTGCATACAACAGGTCCTCAGTAGGAGGTGGTACTTTAATATTACGTAGTAATTCTCTTAGATATAAGGAACAAAAATATATCACCGCTTGCTCTGTTGATTGCTTGTGTGAGGTAGCATGTACAGAAGTTGAAGGCCAAACTTTCTTAAGTGTTTATAGACCACCAGCATCAAACTTGTCATCATTCTTAATGATAATGGGAGAAATTTAAGTACCTAAGCTTATAAGAGATAATAAATTAGTTTTCGTTTGTGGTCACCTAAATATTGATTTGTTAGTAAATTCACCTGAACACTGCAAGCTTACTTCATTGTTTGGTTCATTTAACTTAAAATGCACATACAAGGAAGCAACAAGAATAACAGCAACATCAGCTCAATGCATAGATAATATTTATACTAATTGTGCCATAAAATACTCGTCTCAAATTAGTGGAGTTAGGTCTGACCATACAGGTCAACTAGTATCCTTTGAGTTGGTTAAAAAGCGGCAATTAAATAAGACTATTAAGTTTGGGCCACTAACTAAAAAGAAATTAATGTTTTTAATGATAACATGTTAAGTAATCTTTCAATGGCCAATTTTGACTCCCATGACCCCAATGAAAATTACAGGATATTATTTTCTTCACTATGCCATGAATTTAGTAAGGCATGTCCAGTTAAAAAATTTCAAATGAGTAATAAATCTAAATTTAATGAATGGGCCACTGCTGGAATAAGAATAAGCTGAGACAATTTATACAACTTATACCATGAAAAATCATTGACTTCCGATGAAGCCTTCCATAATTATGTAAGAAACTACTCAAAGATATTTAAAAGAGTATGCGCCCTAAGCTAAATCTAAATCAGAAAGTAATAAAATTAGCATTTCTAACAATAAAATAAAAACTGTGTTGAAGGTGATAAACAAAGAAACTGGAAACACAAACCATCAGGGTTAGAATGATTTGACTTTGAACATCGATGATCAGGTCATCTCAGATAAGTCAAAAGTGGCTGAGAAGTTGGAAAATTACTTTACCAATATTCCAGTAGAGGTTACTAAATCTTTACATTCTTTGCCATTATTGGCAGAATCTTTTTTAAAGGAAAACTTCAATAAGTATATACCAACATTTTCATTTAAGCCCATTTCTATTGATGTAATTAAAAAGCATTCCAAAGTCTTAACATAACAAACACTGATGACTTATGGAGTGCATCTGTTAGGGTTCTTGGTAATATTATAGACTCAATTGCTGCTATCCTAACAGGCACATTTAATTAATGTATAGACAGCGGTAATTTTCCCGATTTAATGAAACATAGTAAAGTAGTACTAATTTTTAAGTCGGGTTGTAAGAGTGATCCCTCTAACTATAGACTGATATATGTGCTTCCAGCATTAAGCAAAATATACGAAAAAATCATGCTGGACCAGACGCTATCATATTTTAACTCAAATGGAATTCTGCATAGTCGGCAGTTTGGTATCACGAAAGGTAGGTCAACAACAGACGCAGGAGTAGCGCTCATCCGTCACATTCTGGAATCTTTGGAGAAATCTCAGGATGCAATTGGCATATTTTGTGACCTCTCCAAAGCTTTTGATTGCGTTGACCACAAAACACTGATCTGTAAATTACACCATTACGGAGTTCGTGGATTCGTGTTCTGCTGACCTTGTTCTTTCATATTTATTAAACAGGCAACAAAAAGTTATTGTTAATGGAGCGACATCTGCAGGATCCCTAGCCAAGATGAGTGCTCCGCAAGGTTCAATTCTTGGCCCTTTCCTTTTTATAGTGTATATCAATGACATACATGATGACCAACTTATCGGATATTTTTTATTTGTAATTCCATTGTGCTGTATTAATTGGTCTATACGACAGTATAGACCAAAGTTTTAAATATAATTAAGCATATCTTAGAACTGGAAACATATCTTACAACTATATAATAATATAGGTTATCCATCAGAATTCAGACAGGCTTTAATTTATAATCATATTGTGGGAAGTACTAATTTCACACGGGTTCCCGTTAGTATATGCTTAAACTAGACTTATGGTCTCATGGTGCGTGGTGCGCTGGTTGCACGCTACTGGCATGATTGCTCTATGTTATCTCTTAAAAAATAGTAGTAGAGATACCTACTACTGTTTCTTGTGATTTTTTTTTACATGGGCACTTATAAAACGTCAGCAGTTTGGCGCAGGGCACGGTTCGAAATTGGTCGTTTTCTATGGAGAAGATCCGGCAAGAAACACCACAGTTACTCTTTTAAAATATCATTCTTACAATGTATCTATAATACAGGTTAATTAGGTATGAGAGGACATTAAAGCCTGTCTGAATTCTGATGGATAACCTATATTATTGTATAGTTGTAAGATATGTTTCCAGTTTTAAGATATGCTTAATTATATTGAAAACTTTGGTCATTACAAGATATTTCCTTACTTTAAACCCACGACCTACGTCATTTAAATTTAAAAGTCAATTATCTGAAATTAAGTATTTCAAATGGCGGGAGACTTTGTTAAACATAAAAAACACAGTGATACGACCTCAATGTGGAGCTATTTTTTAGTTGCGAAGGATAGGAATAGTGCCAAATGTAACCGATGCTCAGCCATTCTCAAGACTTTGGATGGATCGACTAAGGGATTACATACACATTTGTCATCAAAATATTACGTCAAGCTTATATCAGCTTCAACAAGTCTAGATTCTGATAATCTGAACACAGCACCGCCGCCAGCCAAGCGAAAGTTAAATGATTATTTTACTAAAAGTGCCGACGATAGCCTCGATGATGTTTTGGCAAGAATGATTGCACTAGATGGATTTCCATTCAGTATATTCATAACTTCAGATGATTCGAGAAAATTTGTCTTTGCAAAATACACGGATTTACCAAAGTCAGCCGTCACCCTTCAAAAACGTGTCATGAATTACAGGGAAAAAATCAGAAAGCAAGTAACTGCAGAATTGAAACATTTGAAAAGTGCAGGTGAAAGATTTAGTCTTTCTTTCGACAAGTGGACTTCAACATCCAATAAACCATACATGGCTGTCAACCTTCAAACATATAAAAAAAATTTTGGAATTTAGGACTTGTTCCTATTTATGGAACTATGAAAGTATGGCTGAAAATTGTCTTCGTATATTGAAAGAGCGTCTAAGTATATTTGATATTTCCCTGGATACTGGCTTTATGAAAAACATAATTATTTGCAAGACAGCTCTACCTCAGATGATACTATAAATGAACCACCTGTGGCTGTTGATCATATGGACGACATCCATGATGATGAACATTTAGAAGACTTAGACAGTCCAGAATCAGACTTAATCTTAATGTCACAAAATGACCTTGCGCTATAACACATACCAGAGTTAACACAAGATGAAAACAAAAGAAAATCCTGAAAGTTGTAGAGTGTATTTCAAAAGATCACCATTGAAAAATGAAACAGTACTTCAAAAATAAATGAAAATTGAACATGGAAAAGAGCTGTCACTTCTTTTGGACTGTAAAACCAGGTGGAATAGTCTTTTAACAATGCTGGAAAGATTTTATCTTTTAAAAACCTTCATTCAAAAAGCTCTTAAAGATCTCAATCATCCAATTCGTTTGGAAGAAGTTGATTTTGAATTGGTAAATAAAATTGTTGATGTGCTGACCCCAATTAAATTGACAGTAGAAGCAATCTGTCGGCGAGATGCTAATATATGCACAGCTGATTCCGCTTTGAAATTTCTTATAAAACAATCTAGCAGAATCATTTTTTGGCAAGTGCTGACACTTGCCAAAATATGAAAACATCCTTAGTGGAACGTATGAAGCAACGACGAAGTGATGATTTGACTGGTGTGTTGAATTAATTACAAAATCCATGAAAAGATGATGAAAATCAGTTATTATCGGATTTGGAATGGCATGACTTATTTCCAGTTTCTACACAGGCTTTAGTTTGGAAGCAAATAAAGTGTATTGTTCAAAAACTTAAAAGTCGAGATGACACGGAAAAAGAAGAAGGAAGATCAGGATCACAAACAGATGATGAGTTAAGGCCACAAACCTCCCAATCCCAACCCCAATTGACACTAAAGGAAAAGTTATAGCTGGAAATTGATAAGAGTATGAAATCCCCAGATCGTGAAGTACAAATACAAAATTAATCGGGGTTGGCAAAATATAGTATTAGACGTGAAATAAGCCTGTTTGAAAATGGAGGAATTAGTGGATATCACTTAGAAACAGCATATATCTATTGTCTATTCCTCCAACCAGTGTAAAACCTAAACGAGCGTTTTCAGCTGCTGCTTATGTTGGTAATAAACGAAGCAGGCTTGGAAGTCAAACCTTGGATGCATTGATATTTCTACGATTGTATTTTCAAAATTCGAAATAAGTTTTATTGTCTTTTTATTTCTTACAAAGTATAGTATCTTTTTGTCATTTTTTCTTTTCTTACTATACTGTGATATGTGTAGTGTACCAAAATTAAAAATATATATTTTAAGAAATTACTCGTTTTTTAGAGTTCAGTTGCCGAATGGCAAAAAACGGAACCCTTATAGTTTCGTCATGTCTGTCCGTCTGTCTGTCTGTCTGTCTGTCTGTCTGTCCGTCCGTCCGTATGTCACAGCTATTTTATTCCAAAACTATTAAGACTATACATGTGAAACTTGGTAAGTAGATGTATTCTATGAAACGCTTTCCGATATTGAGAAAAAAATTAAAAATCATTTAAAATAAAGGAACATACTACTACCCCATACATGGAACTAAAACTGAAAATATTTTTTTTTCATGAAACCTATGCGTGTGTGGTATTTATAGACAGGTCTTCAAAAATGACATGGGGGTTTCTGAAACCACTTTTTCATAAAGTCAATCGTTTAAAAGATATAAGCTTCCAAAGTGGTCAAATGTGTATCCCTCCCTCTAACTTCTATAATAGTGGAGTGAAAAATCTAAAAAAATATGTATCTGTAGATCTTAATGTAAACTTTCAACCAAAATTGGTTTGAATGATATCGAGTTAACAGTTTTAGAGATACGGCATATTTTCTAAAACCGCAAATATAACTTTGTAATTCATACAAACACTATGAAAAACAAAGTTATCTAGCATAGTTGTAAAAAATGTAAATAAGCTAGTTTTAAGAAATTTGTAAGGTTTTTTTCGTCAAATAAATACACATATTATATTATATTATTATAGTTACACACGGAACCCTTCATGCGCGAGTCTGACTCGCACTTGGCCAATTTTTTACATTTGAGACCAATTAGAAACCACATAGTCTAATCCGGGGATAGCCCCAGGGTCCCAGGATTCAGCATCAAGAATCACGTAATCCCGGGATTTAAAAACATGCTCGGGATTGTATTCTCTAGTTGCAACTAAGAAAGGATTTCTATCGAAATTCTATTTTAGTTGCCAAATGTGTCGAAAAAAATAGAATTAATAAATTGTAAAGAACCAGATAGATAGCCCTACAGACCTCAATCTGAACGATAATTCTGTAAGCAGTTTTATGTCGATAGGAGCCGGGTTTTCTGGTTTAGAACAAGTTTCAGCTTCCTATGACATTCCCTCTATGTCCGACAAATTATACGCCAAGTGCCATAACAAGGTCTGTCTACTACGGGAATTAGCCAAAGAAAAATTGGCCAAGTGCGAGTCAGACTTGCCCATGAAGGGTTCCGTAGTAACTATAATAATATAATATGTATAACTACTACAACTACTAGTCTGTCTGTCTGTCCATCCGTCCGTCCGTATGTTACAGCCATTTTATTCCGAAACTATTAGGACTATACATATAAAACTTGGTAGATTGATGTATTCTGTGAACCGCTTTCCGATTTTAAGAAAAAATTAAAATATATTTAAATTAAATTAAAAAATATTTTCAGTTTTAGTTCCATGTATGGGGAGCCATACATGGAACTAAAACTGAAAATATTTTTTTTTTCATGAAACCTATGCATGTGTGGTATCTATATACAGGTCTTTAAAATGAGATTGAGGTTTCTAAAACCAATTTTTCATAAAATTAATCGTTTAAAAATATATACGCTTCCAAAGTGGTAAAATGTGTGCCCCCCTCTAATTTCTATAATAATGGAGTGAAAAATATAAATATATGTAATTATATATATACAACGTGTAACGGAAACCCCATATCTGACCAAAAGGGCTGAAGACAACATTTGGTATGGAGTCTCTATGCACAGTTTCAGCACAAAATAACTGACTTAAAGAATTGATACCAAATTATTGGTTTCACATATTTTTTGAATACCAATCATAACAAACGTATCACAGCACTACGAGGGTCAATAACTTTCCACGTCACTTGCCAATAACATGATAATTCTTTTCGTTCTTCTTAATTTAAAAATTCGGTCTCTGGTATCAGTGTACTGGAATTTGTAATAAGTTCTACACATGTAGACTTAGGGTTACAAAACACTTGCTATATCGTTTGTCTTAATGTAAACTTTCAATCAAAATTAGTTTTAAAGAGATCGAGTCAGCAGTTTTTGAGATACAGCATATTTTCTAAAACCGCAAATATAACTTTGTAATTCATACAAATACTATGAAAAACAAAGTTATTAGGCGTAGTTGCAAAAAATGTAAATAAGCTAGTTTTAAGAAATTTGTAAGTTTTAGTTTTTTGTCAAGTAAATATACATATTATATTATATTATTATAGTTACTACGGAACCCTTCATGGGCGAGTCTGACTCGCACTTGGCCAATTTTTGTAAAATGTTATAATAAGCAATATAACATTAGATTTATAGATTTCTTTTATTTTTTTTTTCTTTTAAATTAAGTTACACTTGATACATATATTGTTATGAAATAAATTACGCTTATATTTTCTGCGAAGTAAGTTCGCTTGAAAAAATGTTTTTTTGGTGTGGCCTTACGTATATATAATAAAGTACCGAATGTTATTAAAAATATGACAGTACATCAGAATTTAAACGAGCACTAAATGAAATTTTAATAAACAAAACTTAATTCAGTCTGGTTTTATTATGACATTACATAATTATTTTTTTTTTTTCTTACTGGTTTTATTATTCAAATAAGTACTGCACACCCATCTACCCTAACTTGCTACTTACCCAGTTTCGAAGCGTCAATAGCCTAATGGATAAGGTGTCGGACTTGTGATCGAGAGGTCGCGGGTTCGAACCCCACCCATTACACTATTGACGTGAAACCACTCCAGACACAAGCATATTTAGCTTAGTTGGAGGGGTTAACAAGATTGCTAGTAATGTGAAATGTACCCACATTGCTAGTATTCTTTAAAAAAAAATCTGAGGAGTTTAATATATAAAATCAAAGTTTTATTGCAATAGGATGAATAGTGAGGGAACGGATAATGTATTACTACAGTAAAAACAAACGTTAATTTTTATATAATAGGTATAATTTATTAAATTTATTTTTGTGATTTATTTACGTACGGTCGGCCAAGAAAGTGGTGTACCAGTTTTGATTTAGTTTCCCGGTCATCGAAAATTACAACAAGGTTCGTTATAAAAAGATATTACTGAAAGAGACAACATTATCATGACGTAAACCTATGTATTTAGTATTCATACGTCATATGTCACATATAAGTGCATGACATTTTAACCTTTAGTATAAATGAAAAGGACATTAGTTTCTATAAAAACTTTTTTGCATAAAATAAAACCGACTTCCATATCAAAACACTACAAAGCCAAAAATAATTTTAATTTCGGTAGTCGGTGTTATTGGTTTTGTATTTTCTTTTTTTTTTCACACCGCCTTCCGAAATTAAAATTATTTTTGGCTTTGTAGTGTTTTGATATGGAAGTCGGTTTTATTTTTTGCAAAAAAGTTTTTATTTCCGCTCTTTTTAGTGGGTCAGTGAATTTTCCAAATCGATTCCTAAACTAAATGACGGAGTTATGCGCGAACAAAAAACGCAATGCAGAGTAAACGAAAAGATCATCAAGGTAAATTAGTTTTTTCGACTTTTTTTGATTTTTCAGAAAAGGCTCGTCCGATTTCGATAAAATTTTCATGGGACCATTTGGGAAGTATACCCTTTCCAACAAAAAAAGATTTTTTTAAATCGGTTGGCAAGCGACGGAGTTATGCGTGGACAAACATAAAAAAAAAAAAAAAAAAAAAAAAAAAAAATACAAACATCCGAATTGAGAACCTCCTCCTTTTTTAGAAGTCGGTTAACAAAGCAATTGAAATGTTTCCAAACAAAAGTAATAAAAACTATTTAGACAACCGAATTCCATTTGAAAAAGAAAACTGACAATTGACATTTTGTCAAATATATGCAAAAAATCGATATATTTTCCGTGTTATTTTTCAATCAACTGCATATAAAATCATCTCAATGCCTGCCAACTTGACCATTGCCGAAAGAGCACAAATAATTGCCCAATTTAATGAGGGAAGCAGTATCAGTGCGATATCCCGGAATTTGAATATATCGAGGCGTTCTGTCCGCTTTTGGATTCGTCGTGAAGGAGAGGAGGGAAGTTTGTTGGATCACAGAAGAAGTGGTCGCCGGCCTGCACTCTCCAATAACGATAGAGAATTCATGAGACGGGAATATGAAATCAATGGTTTTAAGCCCACAAAACATTTTGCGGAGATGTTCGATGTGAGTGCCCAAACAATAAGGAATCGTCTACATTACATGGGGTTGCACCACAGGCATTACGCCAAGAAAATATATTTGACGGATGCTCACAGACTTGCTCGTCTGAACTTCGCCAGAGAGCACTTAGAGTTTGATTGGTCTAATACAGTGTTTTGTGATGAAAAAACGTTTAAATCCAGTCAGCATGGACGTCTTCACCTTTGGCGATATAATTCAACACGGTATAAAGATGATCATGTAATCCCAAATAGAGAATCAGGTCGAATTTCCGTAAATATTTGGGGCTGGATGAGTACGGATGGTGTAGGAGAATTGTGTTCTCTACCTCCTCGAGCGACGGCTGTAAATTATATCGACGTGCTTCAGAATGCAATGCTACCGACAGTCCGTAATGTTTACCCGGAGAACGAAGTGCCACAATTTGATTTTGTTCAAGATAATTGTTCAATTCATAATGCGAGGATCGTAAGAGCCTGGTTTCGTTCACACACTGACGTAAGGGTAATTCAGTGGCCCTCAAGATCGCCGGACCTCAACCCGATAGAAAATCTTTGGGGCCTTATGGTCCAACGATGGTCGCATCAAAATGAAAGAACCAAACAAGCTCTTATTAGTCACTGTAATTATATCTGGGAGGAAATGCGGGGAACCGATATTTGCTCACGGCTTGTTGGTTCAATGAGGTCTCGTCTTTTAGAGGTTATAGAGGCCAACGGCGGTTACACCCGTTTCTAATTTTTAAAAATTTTCAATATCTTCTAAATATTACTATATATGCTATGTTTTTGTTTGTTATAAGTATTTTAAAATTGATTGTAGAAATTTAATAAAAGGATAAATCTATTTTTAGCTTGTTTTTTATTGATATTGTAATTACAAGTTTACAGAAATTGTAGGTTTGTGGACTCGCCTTGTGCCTTTACAATTTTATGTAACTTGTTGATTACAATTCTGAATTTGTAGATACAATTTTGTCATCAAAATCTACAGCCCCCCGCCGTTGATTTTACGACGTCATTGGTTCCATCAAGTTCCAACTAAGAACAGCTGTCACGTTACAAACAGTAATAGTCGTTATCAATAATCAGATAAAGACAGCAATAGAAGTTGTCAGATCGATCTGCAAGCGAAACTAATCTTTATCACCTATGAATCTGCAAGCGATATTCAACCTTAGGGTGGTACACCACTTTCTTGGCCGACTGTACCTACTTGCTTCATTTAGATCCATCCAGCCGTTTGAGCGTGAAGAAGTAACAAACATGCAAACAGACACATTCATTCACAAACTTTCGCCTTTATAATATTAGTGTGATAAATAAAACCATCTAAATAATTAATATTCGTTTTTCAAGTTTATTCAACATAACGACAAAAAATTAAAAAATGCCAAGTTAGCAAACTTCGTCGTGCAACGGCAAGCGGGCCTCGAGCGAACTTGTCATTGTGTGTGTGACAACGCACACGACTGCCCGCTGCAGTAAATACCTATTTTCCGCGCGTCTCGTAGGCTCGACACCCTCTGAATCAAAACACCGATATTAGATATAAGACACCGATTGATTTTTTCTTATCATTTCGGTGTAAATTATCACATCGGTGGTAATAAAGACCACCGATTACAGCGATATGAGAACAGCGACGTGAGAAATAACACACTTTTTAGAAAATTAGAAAAAATACATAATATCTACGATAAATTCAATAACAGACAATGAAGCTAATTCACTTACTACCTCTGTTAGAACCAAACAACAATAATAAAACTATTCATTACACTAGAAAAATGCAACCACCGATAATATAAAATAATTGTCCGGGAGCAACTTAAATGGCGTACTTATGTTATTGGCGGAAATATGCAGCGATTTCACACACTTCCATCCTGACTACGCACTAGCACACACCAACGAGGGAAATACAATCGGGGTGGAGACGCTGTCGGACTCGTCGATGTAAAGTTAGATTTAAATTACTTTTGTCCAGCGATATGAGAACATTTTGCAGGACCAATACGTTTGTGCCTCTCAGTAATAATAATCGTTAATTATGTATTAAAATATGCTATATATTAATAACTAAACTAATATTCTATGAAATAGAATAAGTTATATACTTAACTTACTTATTTTTATTAGTGTATAAGCTGTTTTGTTTCTAAAAAAAAGTAGAGGGACAGCACCGATTTGAAAAAAATAGAGGTTTATGTATTTATTTCTACCTTTGTAATAGTCCTAGGCAAATTATATTTTTGCCACAACCCAATAACTACCTATTGATTACTAAAAAAAATAATTCACCGAAAAATAAAGCACCGACGTGTCCTCACGGCGGCGATAGGCGGAGACCTCTCGCGCCCGGCATTGGTCGAGGCCATGCTGCGGGGCGAGAGGGAGTGGGAAGCGGTCGCCGCCTTCTGCGAAGCAGTCATGCTTCTGAAGGAGGAGGCGGGCCGCGTGAGGGAGAGGATGGCGTCCTCCCTCCAGCCCAGCCGCAGTGGTAGACGCCCACGGCGTCGGACGTCGGCCGACGATCTCCGGCCACCGTAGGCGCGGGCATGCGGACAGCGAGTAAAGGGCAACTCGCTGTCCGACCATGGACCATGCCCGGGTCGACGGCGCGTTGTGTTCCACGCGCGCCTCAAAGAGCGTCAGCAACATGACGAGGCCCCCTCTGCAGAGGGCCGAAGCCTGCCGGGGTCGTGGGACTTATCCCATTACCGTGACCCCGGTACGTAAAGGGTTATTGAAGGAACACCGTGGATTTTAGTCAGTAAAAGTCTGACAGTCCCTCCCACCCTGCCCGGGGTGGGAGGACTTATTTGATAATTTTACCACGTTAAAAAAAAAAGTCTTCATTGGATTGGTAGATAGATAGATAGATATACTCTTTATTGTGCACCATAACAGAATTAAATGAGGACTTAAAACTACAATGGGCGGTCTTATCGCTAAAAGCAATCCTTTACAGTCAACCTTTGGATGGATTTGACACAGCAGGAGAAAATAAATACGCGGGTAGTCCATGGTGTACAATTCACTTATATACAATAAACAAGTAATAACCTACATACTCAATACACATATACATATATATATACATAAAAAAAGAGCTGAAATATATAAAAATAGTAACAAATTAAAGTCGTACTGCTTGAGCTGCGAACGACTTACCAAAGAAATTGGTAGAGTGACTCGGTACCTCTAGCCTCAAGTTTTCCGATGACCTCAGAAATTTGGCATGTGTGTCATGGAGGAACTTGAAACGTTCTTTAAGATAAAAGGGGGTTTTAGGATTGAACAGAATACTATAAAGCAGAGACAAAATGTGTAAGTTCCGGCGAAGACGTATAGGAAACCACTTGAGTTTCATACGAAATTCGGATACGTGATCATATTTGCGCAAACCAAATATAAACCTTATGCAAAAATTTTGAAGTCGTTCAAGTTTATCAAGTTGTGCCTCTGTGAGATCAAGATAACTGACATCAGCTTAGTCTAGGATGGGATGTAAAAGAGACTGTGCTAGCGCAATTTTGTACACTAAACAAATGCGTTCTGTCTGAATTAAAAGAATTTGATTGTATATATACAACGTGTAACGGAAAGGGTATATACATACCAAGGGCACGGCTTCTTTGGATGATATCAAACGATATTGGAAGGGTTTCAACTCAAAATAAAATACTCTAAAAATTGATACCTCGGTTTCATAAGTTTCTTAAATTGAAATCATAACAATCGTGTCACCGCACAACGTAGGTCAATAACTTTCCACGTTACTTGCAAATATCACGATAAATCTCTTCTGTGATGTGCTTATTTCAATTTGAAAAGTTCGGTTTCTGGTATCAATGTATTAAAAATTCTCATTACTTCCGAACATGTAGAGATAGGATTAAAAAACCCTTCCAATATCGTTTGATATCACCCAAAGAAGCTGTGCCCTTGGTATGTATATACCCTTTCCGTTACACGTTGTATATATTATATATTATAATAGTCCTCCTAACCGATTTCGGTCACGGCTGCCAATCTCGTAATTTATTAGCCATCTGCGCAGGAGATATTATAGTGCAGTATATGCACAGTTACAAGTGCACTCTCTGTTCCTGAATTCTCACTGGCCGATGAGACAGCAATCCGAAACGACCGGAGAGAGAAAGCGCAGAACCGACGGCTTAACGGGCTTTCCAAAGCACGGATCACACCACCAACTTCCAAACTCCGGGCTACTATTGAGAAATTTCTAACAGAAAAACCCAATAGCATTTTCTTTTGTCCGACCCGTAAATCGAAGACCTCTTGCTCTGCAATTGCGCTTGCGATCACTAGACCATCGAAATAACACCGATTATAATAGGTGGTACCTAAATATTATTATTATATTATTATTATTATGTTTTATATTTATTTTTCTCGGCAAATCCGGGACGAATTGATGGCACGGGCCTAAGCCAAGTGTTCATCAATGGGGTCAAGAGTGGGTATTATTATTATTTCATTTATTCAATCTATATACATATTAATTACATTTTTAAAATTTAATAAAAAGAAATATATATAAACATTTAAAAATATAAAAAATAGTAGCCCACCGGTATCGGGAACAGGGTCCAAGCTACCGGTGGTCAGGGCTCTTGAGAGAGGAACCTCCTCACAATACGCGCCGTTTCCAGAAGAACTGCTCTCTGGATCAAGCCCTTGATCCAGCTGCCCAACGAGAGCCTCTTTAGATGTTGGTCGAGGCTCTTGGCTATTATACCATTGGCTGTGACGACTATCGGCACAATGATTGCTGTCTCCACATCCTACATGTCGACAACCTCGCGTGCCAGGTCAAGATACTTATTTTTTTTATCTATCTCAACTTTCACGAGGTTCTCGTCATGGGGGACTACTATATCAACAATCATTGTGCGACGCTCTAATCGGTCTATCACCACTATGTCAGGCTTATTGGCAACAATAGTCCTGTCAGTAATGATAGACCGATCCCAGTATAGTGTAATATTGCCATTATCGAGAACTGGGTCGGGCACATACCTATAGTATGGTACTTCTGATTCCACAAGATTGTATTTAAGAGCAAGTTGCTGGTGAATAATTCTGGCTACGAGGTTGTGTCTATGCAAATATTCTCCGTTAGCCAGACGAGAACAACCGGAGATAATGTGACGAATGGATTCTCCCGGTTTGTGACATGCCCGACATATGTCTACGGTACCATCCTTCACAATATATTTCCGATAGTTATTCGTCATCATAACTTCGTCCATAATCGCACAGACAAAACCTTCGGTTTCCCCGAAGAGGTCACCAAAACGTAGCCAGGCTACGGACGCTAATGTATCTACATCAGACCCATGAAGGGCCCGGTAATAGCGTCCGTGAAGCTCCTTGCTCTGCCATACTTCTCTGCGGTCATTAGTATCTAATACTACAGGTTTGCGCCAATTCTCGGTACCTAAGGAGAGCGGAGTGAGGCCTTTGTCCACCGCTACCACATCCCAATGCATACCCACGTCAGCTTTTAGGAAATATTCCCTAAGGCTGCATACCTCGCGGTTATGCAGGGTCTTAGTATTTAAAAAACCACGACCACCGCATTTCCGGGGGATATACAGCCTCATCACCGATGAACGTGGGTGATGCATCCGATTTGCAGTCAGCGTTTTGCGGAACCGCCTGTCCAAGGCGTCAAGTTCAGTCTGAGTCCATTTGAGTATGCCAAAAGAATACATCAATACTGGCATAACCCAACCATTGAAGGCACGCACCTTGTTTCCGCCTGATAGAAGACTATTCAGTACTTTATTCACACGGCCAAAGAAGCGTTCCTTCAATGACTGTTTAACATAAGCAGTATTGATGCCTAGTGCTTCTGACCTACCCAAATACTTGTAAGTTTCAGTTGATCCGAGGGATCTCAGGTGTATGGAATCCGAGAGTTGAGTTCCCACGGATTCCATAATCTCTCCTCGCTTTATATGCATGACCGCACACTTGTCCACCCCAAATTCCATTCCGATGGCGCTACTGAATGTTTCTGTTACCTTCAGTAGCTCCATCAGTTGCAATTTGCTGGTGGCAAAGATTTTCAAATCATCCATGTAAAGCAAGTGTGATATGACCTGACCACCTCTTCTCAACTGGTAGCCTAGCCCTGAACCCTCCAGCAATGTACTGAGAGGGTTGAGAGCCAGGCAAAACCACAGAGGGCTCAGACTGTCGCCCTGAAATATGCCACGCTCAATCCTAATCGGTTCGCTGTTTTCCTGGATCTGTCGACATCCTGGGTAGCAGAGGACCATCTTCCATTGCCCCATACATGACTCAAGAAAATTGCGTAGCATTGGATCTATTTTATACAACTCCAACACCTTCTTGAGCCATGTATGTGGAACAGAGTCATAGGCCTTCTTATAATCTATCCAACATGTCGACAAATCTCTTCGGAAACGACGAACCTGTTGGTTAATGGCAATATCAATGAGGAGTCCTTGGTACCACGGGACCCGTTCCTACATCCATTCTGAGAAACAGACATGATTGAATTTACATCAATATGATTATTAATTTTAGTTCTCAGGATGGACGTAAGAACTTTATAGACCGTAGGAAGGCACGTGATCGGTCTATAAATTTTAGGTTCCGTAGTACTACCTGATTTATGGAGCAGGTGGGTTATTCCTGTAGTTAGGAATTGAGGTAGCGATCCTGACTCTATGACAGACTGGAACTGAAATGCCAAGCGAGCGTGCGATCTTTGGAACCATTTAAGCCAAAAATTGTGCAGCCCGTCCGGCCCTGGGGATTTCCAGTTAGATAACGGACGGACTGCACGGGTTACATCTTGGGGGCTGATCGTGATTGCCCCCATTTCTCGTAAAAGATCGCACGTGCGCCTGATCTCCCGCATCCAGTCACCCTCAGTGTGACTGACAGGAGCCGACCAGATGCTGCGCCAGAACGAACACATGGCGTCATCATCCGGTAAGCACGTATCAGTCACACCTTGGTCAGGTCGCTCCCAGGCCCTATAAACCCACCTTTCATTGCTTTTGAATGTGCGATTCTGAGTGTATCGCTCCACCCGCCGCTTATATCTGCGAATTCTGTTTGCCCACGCATAGACTTTCTGCTTCAGGAAGTCGATGCGCTCTGTGACGCAGGTGAGATAATCCCGAGGACTAATATCAGTCCCCGCGAACGCCCGCCTCACAAAGCGCATCACTCTAGGGCGAGTGTTGCCCTGTCTGAAGCAGGTAAGTTTGCCAATGAGTGCTCTAGCCCCAGCGATACGACGTTCGATCCTGCACTGCCAAGCTGGTACAGCTGGTCGAATAGCTCTGTCAGTCTTTGGAAACTTGACATGAGCTACCCGACATGCTGCAACAGCGGCACAGTACAGGATCGAATGGGTATCGGTGAGGTCTTCGCTATTGTCAAAATAATTTGACAACAGTGAATCCAGAGCACACACTAGCGCCCTATTTTTCTTATGCATGGGCAAACGAGGCAGACGAGGTCTCAGCTCAGGTGGTGTGGAGCGATACTCCCGTAATGCACACTCCAAAGCGCTCCTCAATTGTTCACTACACTGGGTACTCACGGATGTAGCCCGGTCCTCATCATCTTCACCGACGTGGTCGGGTCGCGGTGAGATACTAGGTTGTAGTTGCACCGCAGCCTGTGGTGAAGCAGATGAGACACGACTGCACCGTGATTCGAGGCGTAGTCTATCAAGTACGGCGTCATCCAACATATGGTTACGCTGGATGACCCGCACCTGATCCGACAGTCGTTGGGCCGAAACGTTGACAGCTGGTTCAAGGACCTGAAACAGAGAGAGCATCCGACCACGGTACGCAGTCAGGTTAGTTCCCCCCTCTGTAGCCCCAAAGTATGAGCGCATGACATTTTCATTGATGGAATTTGTCCATCGCATGCGCTGCACACTTCCACCGGCAGCGGGGACCCTATCAGAGGCCGGTGGGCCTCGAGGTCCGAAGCTGGCCGGAGGGCGGCCTCTTCCTCGCCGACGCGCAGGTGGTGGTGTCGTCGGCGGCGAGAAGTATTCGTCGCTCGAGCTCGACGCAACTGCAGCGGCCGGAGTCTCTTCACTCACGGCTGGAGCTAGTCCCGGCGGCTGCGAGGCGGAGATGAGCGACGATTCCGCAGGTCTTGGGGGTGTGGGTTGTTGCAATCGTGCCCGGCGTCTTGTCAACATTTTATCTTCATGTAATGTTTCATGTAAGGTTCTTCTTACCAAGATGTAGATGGTATGTTCTGCATTTCTACTCGTATATTAGTTTGTTCTTTTTTTCTTACGGATTTCGTTTGGTTAAACATTGTACATAACTATTGTTTTATTAAATATTTATTGAAACAGAATTGAGAAGAAAATTTTTGACAAGCTGGTTGACAGCCGGGTCACTTATTATTATTATTATTACTATTATCCACTTCAGATTTCAAAAGACAAAACATGAGACTCAGTCATGGACTACGTTGGCTACGTCACGTCTGCACTCAAAAGTTCGTATGCGCAGCCCTGAGCCCACCACTTAAGAAAATACCCGACTTCACCACTCCTTTTACCGCCTGCGTATTTTATAATACCTACTGCACTTTCGCGGTTTTAATTAAACTTCAGCCGGTTCAAGTGTATTTTTACTGAATCAAGGGTCTGCAATAACTTTGAGACTTCTTATAACGTGCGCTTTACACAAGGGTTTTTCATTATTTCAATGGAATATTTTGTAAGGCTCTTATAAACAAAAACATTTTATTTAAAATTAATTAATTACCGTGCCAATTTCCCTGAACGTATGCTGGGATCGTTAGCATAAGGAATGTTAATGCCACTACTTTTCCGCGTAAAAAAAACTCAACAGTAAAAACTCTAAAACTAATACCTTGAGACATATTACCTCAATGCCTTGAGACAGGATTTCATTGAAGTTTCAGTACATTGATACCAGAGACCGAATTTTACAAATTAAGAAGAACGAAGAGGTTTGATATCAATTATTTGAGTCACTTATTTTGAGGTGAAACTGTGCATAGAGAGAGACTCCATACCAGATGTTGTCTTCAGCCCTTTTGGATAGATATGAGATTTCCGTTACACGTTGTATTTGGAACAATTATTTTTATGCGGCGACTACTATAGTCACCTAATGTTCCAAATGCAACCAAAAATCAACTTATTTTTAATGCATTATTACGTCAAAGTAATAGCTTTTTGCACATCTTCTATACATAAACTACTACTATTGAATTATTAAATTATAATTATTATAATAACTTAACTATGAAATTTCAAACTTCGTCCGCGTACTTTTCTTTAAAAGCGGTGTCAAGTTTTTGCTTCACTGCATCAAAATCGGTTATGTGGTTTCAATGTAAAAGTGTAACAGACAGACAAAGATACTTTCGCATTTATAATTATTAGTAGGGATGGATTTTATCAATGTATTTAAATTGTCATATAATGAATTACGCCCTATAGGTGCCAAATGATGAACCACCAGTCACTAGAATCTTTTCAGACTTCTTATTCTATCCGACAATGTGAATGTATTTTTTTTTGAGAATGTTGAGATATCTCAATATTTGTAACATACGGGTAGACCCTGGCTTAAATGATGCATACCGGTAACATTATTGTTTGTAAGATTACTTTTTAACAGCAACGAGATCCTGAGGGATAATTTTCGATTTAATCGCAGGCGAAGTCATCGGCAAAAGTTTGTATAGTTATAAATTCCTTTATAATATATATAGCCCGCACTAGACCGTCGACACTTCTAACTTATCTTAGCACCTAAATTTATTGCAACCGTTATTTCAACCAACTTAATTTACTTAATTTCGGCTCAGTTTAATTAAAGCCACGTATTATCCACATAGTTGTATAACGTTTTAGATAACTATTTCCCTAATTTATAACTAGTTTATGCCACAAGCTGAGCTTTCATTTTAAATTAAAGTCAGAAGATAAAAAGCAAAGTAGGTACTTTATTGGTGCAAACTATTTAAGATAAACGATGAGACTATTTTAATGTATTTTCTTAACAACTCAGCATAATTTTAGGTCGCTTCAACGCTTAGATATTAAGTTCAAACTTGTGCTTATTTTTCTCTGGAACCCATCCAAATCTACAATATCTCAATATCTCTTTTGATTTCAGTACTTACTTTTAGAGTTTTGTAAATGATTTTCTTTTCCGAGTCCAGTTGGAATCATTGTGATTCATCGGCTTAGCCATTAAGTTAATATGACTATGATTTTCTTCATATACACCCACCTATATTATACCCCGACTTTTAATTCGATGCAGTAGACTGACATGTTCTGAGTTGTCAGATAATGGCGACTACGAAATTGTGATGTAACTAAATTAATCGATTCAGGAATAAAATCGAATAACGAAGTAAACAATTAAAAAAAAGAATATTACGTGAAAATAGCAAAAAGTATTATAAAGGGGCGATTGTGATTATAAAGAGGCATGAAAAATAAACCGAATAGATCATAACAATATTTTTTATTTTTTGCAATAGGCCCTTGTACCTGTATCCATTCCAACGAGGTCGCAGTGGTGATCGCAATAGTAATCTCGCGCAATTTATTAAAATATTCATCACATGAAACAATTTCCAAAAGAATGGCTTTTATCATATCTGGTAAGATATGTATATTATGATATTTACCATGTGTATCTTTTGTTTCGAGCTTCTGATATTTCGGCACTGTTGTAAGCGCCATGTTAGCTTATAAAACTTATAAAATAAATAAATTTCATGCACCTTACATAAAATAATAATAGATAAATAAAAGATCCATCTCAGTCTAGTTTATGATTGACAATCTAAATAAATATTTTCGTTATTTTTAAGTGAAAGCAGATCTAAATAAAACAGAACAATAGCTTAATTCAAAGGTCACATGTGAAACGCTTACCTATTTTATATGGAGATTGGCTCTCGAGCGAACAGCCGTGAGGTACTCGTGTCGTGACGAGCTCGCGGCTAGCGGTGCCAAACCAAACAACAACAGAGGACTTCGTTTTTTTAAACTAGATCGTAACTACATGTACATAGTAACTACAAAATTAGCCAGAATAGTATCCCCTTTTCTCGGTTGGGCAAATCATCGAATGACTTCTCCGGCTCGCTCTGTGAAACCGCGGGGCACAGCTAGTTTTGAAAATAAAATGTTTGTCTATCTATCTGTTTGTACACCGGGCACGCCGCAATTGCGGCGGTAAGACCCCTCTTTGAGGAGTGGCTAGATCGGCGTCACGGCGTCCTGACCTACCGCATGACGCAGGTCCTCACCGGACACGGAAGTTTCGGGAGGTACCTGTGTCTGATGGGAAAGGAGGAAACGCCTGGGTGTCACCACTGCGAGGGTCGCCCTGAGGACACCGTAGAGCACACGGTGCAAGACTGCCCCGCCTGGGCAGAGCACCGACGTGTCCTCACGGCGGCGATAGGCGGAGACCTCTCGCGCCCGGCATTGGTCGAGGCCATGCTGCGGGGCGAGAGGGAGTGGGAAGCGGTCGCCTCCTTCTGCGAAGCAGTCATGCTTCCGAAGGAGGAGGCGGGCCGCGTGAGGGAGAGGATGGCGTCCTCCCTCCAGCCCAGCCGCAGTGGTAGACGCCCACGGCGTCGGACGTCGGCCGACGATCTCCGGCCACCGTAGGCGCGGGCATGCGGACAGCGAGTAAAGGGCAACTCGCTGTCCGACCATGGACCATGCCCGGGTCGACGGTGCGTCGTGTTCCACGCGCGCCTCAAAGAGCGTCAGCAATATGACGAGGCCCCCCCATAGAGGGCCGAAGCCTGCCGGGGTCGTGGGACTCATCCCGTTACCGTGACCCCGGTACGTAAAGGGTTATTGAAGGAACACCGTGGATTTTAGTCAGTAAAAGTCTGACAGTCCCTCCCACCCTGCCCGGAGTGGGAGGACTTATTTGATAATTTTACCACGATAAAAAAAAAAAAAAAATCTGTTTGTACACGCTAATCTCCGGAACTAATAGTCAGATTTACATGAAACACTTTTTGTTATATAGCGATTAAGTCTGGGCAATATA
Organism: Tholera decimalis; assembly: GCA_943138885.2. NCBI lineage: Eukaryota > Metazoa > Arthropoda > Insecta > Lepidoptera > Noctuidae > Tholera > Tholera decimalis. The sequence continues at coordinate 20,225,426 of OW964565.2, forward strand.
TAGGCTATAATTCATTTTCAAAACTGGAACAGATTTACCCAACCGAAAAAAAAAGAAAAAAGCTTCTGCCTGCAGCTTCGCTCTTGTATAAAGTTCTCCTACATCCAGTACATCCTGAAGTAGAACTTTATACGGGAGCAAAGCTGCAGGCAGAAGCTTTTTTTTCTTTTTTTTCGGTTGGGTTAATCATCGAATGACTTCTTCCGCTCTGAGTGGAGTAGAAGGGAGTGTTAGACTTTTACTAACTAACAACTCAACTGTTCTTTCAGCTGCCCTAAAGTTCCAGGGCCGCGGTATCTCGTTAGAACTTTCCCGCAAACCCCGGCAGGCAATGGCCCTATGAGGCCCCGTCACTGGTGTTGAACCCTCTTTGAGGCACTCAAAGGTGACTGACTGACTGACATAGTGATCCATCAACGCACAGCCCAAACCACTGGACGGATCGGGCTGAAATTTGGCATGCAGGTAGACGTTATGACGTAGGCATCCGCTAAGAAAGAATTTTGCCAAATTCCCACGGGATCGGAAATTACACGGGAAAAACTTCCAACGCGGGCGAAGCCGCTGGCACAAGCTAGTATTGTATAAACAGCCGCATGGGTCGATCTTCAAGGTTAAGCAACGCTTGCCGAGGTCAATTTGTGAATGGGTGACTATCTATACATGAGTCTTGACATATCGAGATTCCTATGTGCCACGTAAAGCACATTAAAGCTGCGTTTCCACCAGTGATGTGCGAGGATGCGTAGCGAGGGATGTGTTTGTAAAGAACCAATAGAATCGATCCTTTTACCTCGCCTCGGTCAGCACATCTCTGGTGGAAACGGCTCAGCGGAGCTAGATTTTTGCGTATACAAAACAAGCGAGGGATGTGTGCGAGGGATGTGTGCGAGAGATGTGTTGCGAGGGATGTGTTGCGAGGAATGTGTGTTGAGAAGGATGTGTTGCGAGGTTTGCGTATCCTCGCACCACACATTAATGCGCATTTTCACAGCTCCGCTACACATCCTCGTAGGCACATTTTCATCGCACATCTCTGGTGGAAACGCAGCCTTAGTCGTAGGTCCCGACTGTCATTTAAACTTCTTTGACAATCGTTACGGACAGTAGCCTGGAAATCGGACACAGGTCTTGGCAAGGGGTGTCGTGTTACCCAACCCCAGTTACTCCAGTTACCTCCTGCTGTGTCAAATCCATCCAAAGGTTGTCTGTAAGAGATCGCTTTTAGTGATAATACCGCCCATTGTAACACCCTTTGTAGTTTTTAAGTCTTCATTTAATTCTGTGATGGTGTACAATAAAGAGTATATCTATCTATCTATCTTAAAACATGAATACTCAGCTGCATTTGGTTAACTGAAAGCCGCCCCAAAAATAGTTGATGTATGATCTGCGTTTTAATAGCATTATGAAAAAAATCAATGGAATCGGTCGACTGAAGCATCATTTCATCTATTGCGTGTTCTCGTCCGGACGATGTTTTAAACATACGCTGCAGTAGATTTGAAGTTCTTTTCAACTGTGAAAAGAACCATTTTATGAATTACGCACTTTGAATGCCAATCCTCGAGCCCGCACTCGTTGTTAGGTAGTAATTTGCGCAATTATAAATAAGACTAGCGAGTAATGCGTACCTTTTTTTAGGGTTCCGTAGCCGAATGGCAAGAAATGGAACCCTTATAGTTTCGGCATGTCTGTCTGTCTGTCCGTCCGTCCATCCATCCGTATGTCACAGCCATTTTATGCCGAAACTATTAAGACTATACATGTGAAACTTGGTAGGTAGATGTATTCTGTAAACTGCTTTCCGATTTTAAGAAAAAAAATTAAAATAAAGAGGGGCTAAAACTGAAAATATTTTTTTCATGAAGCCTATGCGTGTATGAAAAAATGACATCGAGGTTTCTAAAACCACTTTTTCATAAAGTTAATCCGTTTAAAAGATATACGGTTCCAAAGTGGTAAATGTGTGTCCCCCCTCTAACTTCTATAATAATGGAGTGAAAAATCTGAGATCTTAATGTAAACTTACAACCAAAATTAGTTTGAGCGACATAGGGTCAGCAGTTTTTGAGATACAGCATATTTTCTAAAACCACAAATATAACTTTGTAATTCATACAAACACTATGAAAAACAAATTTATTTGGCGTAGTTACTACGGAACCCTTCATGGGCGAGTCTGACTTGTCGCGTTTAACCACCACCTCACCTGATGTAAAGCGAAGATAAAGCACACTAACCTAGAACTAGAAGTAATCTATTTACTCGTAACTTAAAGACCCATAGGTTATAGCTTTCAGGAAACAGACTTCAGAAGAGAATTCCACTCCTTAGCTGTACGCACAATGAAAGTATTCCCAAAACGTTTTGTGCGAGTGGGATGTCCACCATGTAACGATGACGCATCGCCGTTCGTCTTGTAGTCCGATGATGGAACGGGCTTGGTTAAATTAGATTGTGCAGTTCCATCGCACCTTTCCCGAAATGTAATCAATAGAAAACAGAGAGGCTCGCAACCCGGCGTCGCAAAGACACTTTTTCTCTGAAAGCGACGGTTAGTTACAGACTTTGTATTATCGAGTGTAAATCGATGGGATATTTCTCACTATCTTCTGCCCGCGACTTCAACTATGGGAAATACGGGATAAAAAGTAGCCTATGTGATATTCCAGGATGTCAACTACCTTCTCACATTCAGTTTCATTCACATCCGTTCAGTGATTTTTGGATGAAAGAGTAACAACCATACCAACTTAGAAAGAAGTAAGATAAGATCAGCCAAAAGTCACTCAACAGAGCATAATCTCCTAGCAACAGCTTAAAAAACTGCAACAAAAGACTGAAAACGAACAAAACAGAAACAATATCCCTACCAATAACATCATCAACATCAAAAAGCGTAAGCCTCTTTCATTTCCGCATTGCGACTCACCGAGTCAGTTTCACTTTGTGGATTACAATCGCGCCATGAATGCAATGCCATCCCACACGGGATGACTGCAAGACAATTGGACGAGTGCACACGTGCTCAGATAAACACACCGCGCTCAATAGCCTGTCAGCCTGTTTGAATACACCCGGACCGTGTGGTAGAGGCCTAATTAGGTTACTGAAATCTTCTGTTGCCAATGTTGAAATGTTGACTATGACTAATATTGTAGGATAGTTACGATTTTGACCGCTAAAATCTAAGAAAGCTAAGAGAACTAGCAATGCGGTTAGTAGGTATTCATTACTGAATTTAATTTGAATTAATTATTGATTTATTCATTTAAAATTTCTTAACGCTAAGTACATTGCCCCACAAAACTGCTTACGCAGTTCAACTGTGAGATCGATGAATCTCTCTTACAGTAAACTAAATATCAGTACATCTATAACCTATATATACTTAATACCTACACTTACATAGAATCTAATAAATATTTTTCAAGTTTACGTGCGAATTTTACTTTATTATCGTTATTTATTTATTTTATTATTTATGTACACACAGTAAAATATAATAGGACAACATAATTATAATATTTGAGTACAAAGGTACTGCTTATTTCTTAAGAAATTTCTTCCAGCAGACCTGCGAAAGGAGAAGTGAAAAAGAAATGTAGACAATAGTGTGTGAGAACAAGAAGAGAAATAAAAATTAATATGTGAAGTCTAAAACTAAAATATTAAGTATACATACACATACTCATAATGCAATAAAAATAACATATACTTAAATAAATACATAATGTAAGAATATATAAACATATAATATAAATATATAAATAAATAATTAACACAGTTAAGAGGAAAGGTAATGCTCTTTTAATCGACATTTGAATAAAGATATAGTTTTTAAATCACGAATGCTAGGCGGCTAAGTGAGTTCCACAATCTTACAGCATGGACAGAGAAGGAATAAGAGTAGTAGCTGGTTTTATGAGGATGAGATTTAAGGAGGGATCTAAGGTGTGATCTACACGGTACGTCGCTAGAACGAGCGTAAGAAAAGCGCTCACGCAGGTAGGAAGGGTAAGACGGGTTGTGTAAGATGTTGAAGAGGAGACACAAAATCCTAGTGTTCCTGCGAAGACGGATTGGGAGCCACTTGAGTTCCTTGCGAAGGTGAGAAACATGGTCATACTTTCGAAGACCGAAAACAAAGCGAATGCACAGATTTTGCAAGCGCTCAAGCTTGTTTAATAGCTCCTCGGTAGCTCGGTAGGTTGTTACCGCGGCCCCGGAAATTTAGGGCAGCCGAAGGAACAGGGTGGGTTTTTAATCAGTAGAAATCTGACACACCCTTCCGCTTGACCCAGAGCGGAAGAAGTCATTCGATGATTTTACCACCCAAAAAAAAAAAAAAAAGAAAAGGCTCTGTTCAATAAATAGGGAACGCGTTTTATTAAGGTTCTGTCGCCAAAGTAATTACTAACTCTGGGTACATAATACTTACGTGCTGTCATCGACCTGGTAGTATACCTGTTAGAAACTAGTGAGGCACTATCCCGACTGCCATGGTTATTAACCAATAATAGGTATTTATGTTTAAGGCTAAGGCCGTGCGCGCACTGCCTTGCGGTGGCCGCAATTGCGGTAGTTCTACCGCACCGGTAGAATGACCGGGGCCACCGGTGACTCTACCGCACGCGTTTATTCCACCGCAGTGCGCGCACTTCTATGACAGTCCATACTTCACAGATTTTGCGTTTCCAAAACGCAACGCAGTGCGCGCACGGCCTAACTGGTAGAATTTTACATATTTTGAATAGCCTACTATAGCCTACTTTACAACTGTTTTTAGTTTTCTTGTTTACTTAATTTTAATAATCTAATTTGAATTGATTCTAGTTTCTGTATAATATTACTTTTAAAATTCAATCCATAACAATCAAGAGAATAACTCAGTATTGAGTCAGCTAAGGACATATACAACGTGTAATTTAAAGGGTATATACATACCAAGTGCATGGCTTCTTTGGATGATAACAAACGATATGGCAAGGGTTTTGTAATCCTAAGTCTACGTGTGTAGAACTTATTTCAAATTCCAATACACTGATACCAGAGACCGAATTTTTCAAATTAAGAAGAACGTAAAGAATTATCGTGATATTGGCAAGTGACGTGGAAAGTTATTGACCCTCGTAGTGCTGTGACACGTTTGTTATGATTGGTATTCAAGAAATATGTGAAACCAATAATTTGGTATCAATTCTTTGAGTCAGGTATTTTGTGCTGAAACTGTGCATAGAGACTCCATACCAGATGTTGTCTTCAGCCCTTTTGGATAGATATGGGGTTTCCGTTACACGTTGTATAAACATTTTTAAGGTGCTAGAGGGAACTTTAAAGCTAAAGTGTTAGAATTTACTTAACAATATTCTAAGCTTACTACTAATGTAATCGATATGTGAAGACCATGAAAAACACAAGCTGTGCATGTGCAATAAGTAGCACCACGGAATTCTTTTCTGTGAGTAGCACACAGGCCCGCATCCGGACCCCTGCGGCACCCCGCACCCCACCTTCCTCTAGTCACTGTACTCATTACCCACCTTTACTCGGTAGGAGCGTGATGTCATATTACTAGCAATCTTGTTAACCCTCCAACTAAGCTTAATATGCTTCTGACTGGAGTGGGTTCACGGCAAGAGTGTAATGGGTGGGGTTTAAACCCGCGATCGCTCGACCACCAGTCCGACACCTTAACTATAGACGCTACAAATTAATTAGTTGACAACAAAACGAACATAATCAATCTGCCTTCATAATGAGCCTGTAACATTCCGCGTTCTGGGAGTCAGGCTTCCTCTGTTGAGAGCAAATGGGTTTAATCCACCCCGTGGGCACAGTGCGTGATGGTGGATATTGAAGTCTTTGGATTTTCGGCCCTAGAACTTGTCAGTTTTCTTCACCGTTTCGAGAGCAGAAGAGAGTGATGATGAAAATCACTTCTGGGTCACCACGGCACCAATGCTATCTTACATGAGGGGAAAACGTATACATGCCAACTTTCAAGCCAACGAAACTCATTTCCAATAGGTTTCGTATTTCAAGAAAATTACAATAGGTACTGTCTAAGAAATTGTGTATGTCTTAATCGGGATAAGAATATTAGAAGAAAACGGAATAATAAAAGATATTTTTGGACTTATTTCTAAAAACAAAATCGAATAAAGAAATATATTTTTGAATTTATTTTTAAAAATAAAATTGAGTTGTAAAAAATATTTTTGAACTTATTAATATAAAAACAAAAACGAATAGTTAATGTAATTTTGGACTTTTTTATACAAACAAAATAGGACCACTTGCAGTTTATATACCAATTAGCGTACATACGATATTCAAATTGTTTATGGGAAAATTGAACTACTACTACTACTACTGAATTTTCTAAGAAGGGTAACTAAGAACACAGCATACATATATACAAGAGTAAGACTGAATATTGTTATTTTTTATGTTTTGTTAATTTAACATTGTTTCTGACGCATCACTATGCAGTAATTAACAAAAAGACAAAGATTCTCTTAGTAAGTGATACGAATTATTTATATTAATTAACCTAGTACAGGCATCAAACATTGTATTACCTACATTTATTTCTAAGAGTTACTTTGTAATTTCCGAATTTTACTTTTTGAATAAATATACTTATAATTAAACCTTGTTCAACAAAAGCGTACCTAATAGGTTATTAGAAAAGAGTACGAGGGTAACTAAAATGCCTTGATAACTAGGTATACCAATCAGCCAGTCTGAAATGATCATTGCAAATCTCAATTTGGCGATCCAGCCGAACACATTTTGTAGCCCGTGCTGTTCAATAGTAACATTTACATTGTAATTAAGCAGTCACACGCTACACAGGCTTCCAATAAGTGATCTCAATAAAAAACAAAGACCTTGTTATCTAATGTCAGTAACCTCTGACGCCAGCGACCAATGGCATCAAATTTTTACATCAATACACAACTTTTGTTTTGTTTCGTATCGCCCAGCGGACGGTTGATTAAACAGGCTTACACTGATCCTATACCAACGGTAACACAAACAGAGCAATTTTGGACCTTATACCTATGAAATAAGTGTTATGTGAACTGCGTTAAATGTGTTGGTATCCCTGCTAGTATACGCTTTGGAAGTTCCATGAGTCCCACTTACTGACAGGTCGATAATCCCAGCTCGTCGGTACATAATCATGGTTTGTGCTTACAGTATACATATGGTGGGCTGGACATTTTAACTATGCTGCCTATAATCTACTTTTTATTTATCAAACGCAAATCTATGCATTGAAGCTAGGGTAGTAAAACAAGGGGGTTTTATGTGTTGAAACTGGATTGTTAGGTGTAGGTACTATCCCACCAAAACATCCTGTAAAAAATTAGCCAAGTCTCGCCTAAGCTGCTTGTTTCTCTATAAAAAGTAATGAAATCTCTAAGCAAAGCGAAACCAAGTCTAAGGATCTTTACTGCGATTTCTTTATTAATATAGTTAGATTTTATGTAACCGGCCGTTGAACATACTCTACTCGTTGAATATACTACACTTTAAGTAGTTAATACATCGAAGTCAACGGCCAAGTCATTACACACTATTTTGATGATCAGTGAGTATATATATGTCGAAATAGTACAACTTTGCTTTTGCATAACTTAGGAAATAAACAAGCTACAAACATGAAATTTTGTGGTTTAAGTGTGTGCTGGTAGCTTACTAGATAACGATAATTTCAGCGTTCTAAATCTATCCAGAGGTCCCCAAATAGGTGCCTGAAAATACGCCGAAATGGTTCCAGAAAAGGATGGTACGGCAGTGTTTGCTTTGCGCTCGACTTTACAGACTCGACTCGACAGATTATGGAAAAAAAACGACTTTCCCGAAAAAGACAGAATAGTTGAGCTCTTCGCTTCCAGCTGACTCCTCTTGGCATCTAGTAGCTATATCGAAATAAATGCCTTTGTAAACTAATTCCATTGATTTTTTTCTTTTGCCTTTTCTCAATTTGTAGGGTCGGCTTTCCGTCTAACATGTTGCCATTGAGAATAAGTGTTTTACATGGAGCGACTGTCTGATCTCCACAACGTACTAGCTAGGTAACCTATCCGCCTTCGCCGGAATACACATATTTTATCATTACTCTACAGTATTCCTTGCAATCTAACGACTCCCTTTTATCTCAAAGAACGATTTAAGTTCCTTCATGACATACATGGTAGAGATTTGAGATCATCGGAGAATTTGAGACTTTTGATGCCTACACATTCCACTAAATTTTACAACCATTCTTTTACGGTGCAGGCTATTCGGTTGTGGAATGCATTGCCGGTGTCAGTAAGACAAGCACAGTCACTCGCTGCTTTTAAAAGCTCGATTGCCAATCATTTTCTTTCAAATTTATGATTATTTCTTTGTTTTTCTATATTTGTATATTAATTTGTGTATATTTGTTTTTAAAGAACACATTACATTTACATATTTTATATAATTATGTATTGTATTTATATATATATATATATATATATATATATATATATATACTTATATATTTCAATTAGTTTTTTTTTCTGTTATGAGTATTTGTAGTACACTAATTTAGCCCTCCCCAATTCAATTAAAGCTTTTAAAGTCCTTCTAAAGGTTGTCTGGAAGATATCGCTCTCAGCGATAAGACCGCCATTGTAACCAAAGTAATAGAAATAAGGTTATGTAAGTGTGTTTCAATTTTTGGTGTACAATAAAGTATATTCTATCTACGCGCGTCGACGGCGCCTGAAAAAAACGTAGTGCCTTACGTCCTAAAATATATTTCTTTTTAAATCATTCTATATCGCAAATTAAATTTGCATCAGTCTCATTTTCTATACTTTCTTCCTGTTTCGACAGCGACACAACCAGATATCGCCAAGTTAAATATACAGAGGCAGCGTGAGGCGTGGGTGGTGTGGGCCACCGCTCATGGCCTCGCGGTGCAAAGGGCCTCGCGCCTCACAGCCTCGCATGGAAAATCCAAAGTACACGCTACAAGGTTTTTCTATATCTATAGTATGTAATATTATAAAGAAGAAAGATTTTTTTTTTTTGTTTGTACCAAATAGGCTCTGAAACTATGGTACTATGGTATGGGAATGAAACAAAGGCTATAACTTATTAAGATCTAGAAAAAAGTCCACGAGGGAATATATCTATATTTAAATTTAATTAGACCGCTCGTAGAAACAAAATTAGGTTACATTCGTATCGTAGTATTAATTTTTATCCAAATAAATAGTTTAAAGGGTATTTATGTAGCCGCAAAACATTTTTTAATTCATTCTATTTCATCACTTAATTTTGAAGTTATCAAGAGTATAAACATGCAATACGCAAATCGTAATGCACGCTTAAAACTACTGAAACGATTTGATAAATTCTTTCAACTAAATGAAATGCAAGCAACTAACAGCAAGAAAGTCTGCTAAAAGCCGGTATAAAACAGATTTTTTTAATACCATGATTGATTTTATGCTAAGTAACATGAAATTGAAATTTTCAACATTTTGAAAGTTTTAGTTTTTGCTATGACTTAAACGAGTTATAAAAAAACCGGTCAAGAGCGTGTCGGGCCACGCGCAGTGTAGGGTTCCGTAGTTTTTATAACAGCCAAGTGCATGTCGTATTCGCTGACTGATCGTTTTGTACCATGCTCTAACTAAAAGCCAAACATGACTACCTAACTAATTTGACTGATCCGACAATTTTGCACGGAAAGTTTTAAGTTTTTTTAGAGATTTGTATAAAACTTGTCATAGCCGGTGTTTTGAATTTAAATACGGACACACAACTACACTACTCAATCGTCACAAGAAACTAGCACGATACAACTGGCGCTTAGCGCCATCTATCGACATTTCTATAGAGTTGTTCGAAATTTTCGAGTCAAATACAATTGGTCGACTATTACTCGTAAACTTGTAAAGCCCACTTATGTGTGATAGTTTTCCTTTAAATTTCGTTATATATAGGTACTACTGCCATAACATTTGAATTTCTAACTACAACCGTTTAGTTGATAGAGGGGGGGAACACTTGACTCTAACGAAAATTGGTACTTTAAAGCTTGATAAGTCACGAACGGTTTACTTAATCAAAAGACGGTCTTAGCAAACCCCTAATATTTTTAAAAGACCTATTCAACGATATCCCACACTATGGGAAGAACGAAAAAAAAAATTATCATCCCACTTTATATGTATGGGAGGTATCCTAAATAATTGTTTTTTTCAAAATTTTATTTTACCACTTTTTCGGCGTCATTAACGTGTATACTCATACTAAAGTATGTATAACTTTCTAGTACCAATAGTTTTTGAGCTAAACCGCGGACAGACGGACAGACAGACGGACATGGCGAAACTATAAGGGTTCCTTGTTGACTACGGAACCCTAAAAAAGCAAAAGAGCCATAGGCGTCATAGGTCTTTCAAAATGACATTGAGGTTTATGAAACCATTTTTTCTTAAAGTCAATCCTTTAAAAGATATATGCTTCCAAAGTGGAAAAATGTAACTAACTTCTATAATAATAGAGTGAAGAATCTAAAAAAAAATATATGCATCTTAATGAAAAATTTCAACAAAATTTGGTTACACATTTTATGAAACCGCAAATATAACTATGTATTTCATACTAACACTATGAAAAACAAAGTTATTTTACGTAGCTACTACGGAACCCTTCTTGGGCGAGTCTGACTCGCACTTTTTTATTTTATATTCCCTTGTTCTTGCATCATCAGAGGGCCTCGCGAAATATATCTTGCCCACATTAAGTTTAGGTCTTGCGCCGCCACTGAAAATATGAATAATCAGATATGAACGATAATAATCGGCTATACTTTTCCCCAATTACTGGGAGCGAGGCAACACCTCCGTCTCGTCGGAAGGCGCCACCTAGCGGAAATTACTCTGCCAGCAGCAAGTCGCGCCTCGTTCCGCACTGACAACGCGCATCGGCTGCAAGCAACCAATCCTAGTTTCCTTTGCAGGTAACTACCGTAATTACTCTATCAGAATTTCGTTGATTTGAACAGAGTATTTTGTTTCCTATATGTCATCTAGCTATCATTAGAAAGTGCTACGTATGTATGTGTCGAAACTCTTGAGGAGTTTTTGTATAGATTGTTACCAAGTGATTTTGGATTCTACGGGTCTTCAGATAAATGATATTTTATATTACAAATCGGTTATAAGCAACACTTGTACACGCTATTTTTTTACAAGTAAATAACCTGGAAGAGGCTGGTTTTTCCTAGCTGACTACCCTGTGAAGAAACTCCAAAACAAACTCAGAGATCTCTTTTGAATTCCATAATTTCCGTACCGGCCAAATCATATATCGTCGCTGCGCCTGCCAAATTCCATTTGTGCATTTTTTCATTTATATGTGCACTTTTTTGCTTAAAAAATTCTAGCCCCTTAAATGACTGATAGTTTTGGCGAATTTTGTATTTTTATAATATATTAAATAAACGTTCGTGCTGTGGTATCAATAATTTTGCCAAGTTTTTTATTTTCAATTCAATAACATGTTTTTAGGGTTCCGTAGCCGAATGGCAAAAAACGGAACCCTTATAGTTTCGATATGTCTGTCCGTCTGTCTGTCTGTCTGTCTGTCCGTCCGTCCGTTTTACAGCATTTTATTCCGAAACTATTAAGACTATACATGTGAAACTTACTAGGTGTATTCTGTGCACCGCTTTCCGATTTTCAGAACAAAATTAAAAATTATTAAAAATAAAGGGGGGTCCCCATACATGGAACTAGAACTGAATTTGTTTTTTTTTTCATGAAACCTATGCGTTTCTAGTATTTATAGACAGGTCTTCAAAAATGATATAAGTGTTTCTAAAACCACTTTTTCATAAAGTCAATCGTTTAGAAGATATGCTTACAAAGTGGTAAAATGTGTAAAATACTAGTTTCTGCTCAGTTGCAGCCTTTCAGGCTAGAAGCTGACACCAATGTATTTAGGAAAATTCTTGAAAAATCGACAAATAATAATCCTTACTAATATTATAAATGCGAAAGTAACTCTGTATGTCTGTGTGTTACGCAATCACGCCTAAGCGACTGAACCGATTTTAATAAAATTTAGTACGGACATAGTCTTGAGCCTGAGAAAGGACATAGGCTGCTTTTTAATGCGAAAAAAGGGCTGCAACGGGTTGAAATAGGGGATGAATGTTTGTATGGAAATTACGTCATTTTTAAAGCTAGAAGCTTGAAACTTATTTTTTAGACTTTTGATTAGATATTAATAAGCACGACATTCAAATTATGCATGAGTTTTATTTTCAAAATAATTAGCCTAAAAAATTAAAAATGCTGCCGAAAGTCACTATTCCGTGCAGACGAAGTCGCGGGCATAGCTAGTTTATAATAAAGAGGATACACAATCGATAAATTATGAGAGAAATATTATTTTTGTAATTAAAAAGGTAATATAAATCTTCATTCATAAGCTATTTACGTGAGAGCGGATTTACAACCAAAAAATTCGCATAAATATAAGAAACTATTTCCTACTCCTATGCAATCTCGTGCTGAGATTCCATTCACTTCAACATAGCCAGTAATTAAATATAATCTATGAATAAACTTGGCAAAGTATTAATTAATAAATAACACGTACCACGTTGTAATAGAAAGTAAATAATCTATTATAGAACTAGCTTTTGCCCGCGACTTCGTCCTCGTGGAATAGTTACTTTGGGCTAACGTTAAATTTAACCCCGATTTTGAAGCATTCTTCATTGGCGCTCCGCTCCTATTGGCCTTAACGTAATGATATATAGCCTATAGCCGTTCTCTATAAATTGACTATTTAATTAAAAATAATTTTACAATTCGAACCAGTAGTTCCTGAGATTATCGCGTTCAAACAAACAAACAAACTCTTCAGCCTTATATTATTAGTATAGATAGCTGTTGCCCGCGACTTCGTCCGCGTTTCCGTCGTTTTTCGTAAAAAAAAGTAGCCTATGTCCTTCCTCACGGTTCAGTGATTTTGATGTAATAGACAGATTAACTTTCGTAATTTAGTAGGGAAATATAATATGTCAATCTATAATACTGTTGAAAAATATCGCAATACGGAACCGCACAATATTATTGTTAATAGCTGTGCCCGCGACTCCGTCAGCGTGTAACTCCTTGTGTGTTATTAAGTTAATGTATTGGTAATATTGTTTAGATCACGTTCACATGAGGCTTAAGTACATATAGAACGAAAATACTTCAGCGCAAAGCTTCCGGGTAAACGATGTTGAAAGTTGACCCATCCGGCACGTGAACATAAAGATTTCTAGAACTGCTAACCCGGGAAAGAGCGACGTACAACTGACCATGCGAGAAACAACTGACACCGAGATCTACTCCAGCAACACGAAAAGTCTGCCCTTGAGCCTTATTAATTGTCATTGCATAACACAGATACTGGGAATTGCGTTCTTTTAAATTGGAATGGAAAATTATTTGGTATTATGGGAATTCTGGTTTCTATACCGATTTATATGATTCTTTTTTATGGAATAGTTAATACTTAATGTTAACTTTTTCAAGTAGGGGTGACTGAGAGTGTTATAAACGTAAGAGTAGACAAATATTATAATCAGAAAGCTTCGAACTTATAAGCTATCGGGAGTTACACGTTATTGTGAGTAATAATAATAATAATAATCTATCATCACTGACAGGACTATTGTTGCCAATAAGCCTGACATAGTGGTGATAGACCGATTAGAGCGTTGCACAATGATTGTTGATATAGCAGTCCCCCATGACGAGAACCTTGTGAAAGCTGAGATAGATAAAAAAAATAAGTATCTTGACCTGGCACGCGAGGTTGTCGACATGTGGGATGTGGAGACAGCAATCATTGTGCCGATAGTCGTCACAGCCAATGGTATAATAGCCAAGAGCCTCGACCAACATCTAAGGAGGCTCTCGTTGGGCAGCTGGATCAAGGGCTTGATCCAGAAAGCAGTGCTCCTGGAAACGGCGCGTATTGTGAGGAGGTTCCTCTCTATGGAGCCCTGACCACCGGTAGCTTGGACCCTGTTCCCGATACCGGTGGGCTACTATTTTTTATATTTTTAAATGTTTTTATTTTATATTAATATTTAAAAATGTAATTTATATGTACATATATTTAATAAATGGAATAATAATAATGTTTATTTGCCAAAAAGTACATATTACAAGTGACACATTATTACATATGAATTCAAGGAGACATTCTGAATAGATATGATTAATGACCCCCATGCTAGGAAAACCTGTGTTACAGGGGTCATCCACCCGTCCATCATAAGCGATACAAAAAAATAAAATAAAAAGAAGAGTATACAGTGCACTTTAAAATCACAATAAAAAAGAAATAAATTAAACTAAACTAACAATGTTATGATACAGAAGCAAAATGGTAATAATTCAATTGTAAAGGAGATCGGGAGATAGATTTTTTTGTTTGGGTGTGTTCTTTATAATAAATGTTTATGCGTGTTTGTGTAGTGTTTAAGTGTGCGTGTGTGTTTGTGTATGTGTATGTATGATTTATGTGGGTGGCCTATGTATTGAGTAACCGTTCCGTGTCATCATAGTTAAGGGTGAGCAGATATTCTTTCACCTTGGACTTACATTGAAACATGCTCAAATTGTGTATCTTGAGAGTGGTGTGGAGTTTATTATAAATTAGGGCACCTAAGTAGCGGTAATGCCGACGTGCAAAGGTAGTGTTTGTGTAAATTCGGGGGCAAACTGGCTTAGGTCTTCTTCGGATCGTAGGGCTTTGGCTTTTATTAGGTGGAGTAGTTTTGTGTATTCGCAAGACAGTTCGTATGATATACAGCTGCCGAACAGTGTGCGCTTTAAAATCGGAGTATAATCTTTGAGTCGGATATCGGAACGGCTTGCCTAGGAGGACTTTTATAACTGCTCGTTGGGCTCTTTCGGCTTGTATAATAATTGTCTTGGCTGCACCGCCCCACGCCACGATACAATAGCCTAGTATGGACTCACATAAACCGATGTACACCATTTTTAGTATTTTTGTGTGGGCAGAGGTCCTTAGTTTTTTAAATACGTAAAGTAGCTTTCTCGTACGTGCAGCCAAGGATTCAATATGGGTCCTCCAGTTAAGACAGGAGTCTAGGAAAAGACCGAGATACTTAACTGACGAGACTCCGGACACTATCTGACACGACCATGTGACGTTTCTTGCGCTATCGTCGCAGACGTGAGCTTTAATTTGTAGAGAAAGATGTGATAGGTGAGTAGAGGATTTGGGGACAAAGGCCATGAAATTTGTTTTGGCGATATTTAAAGTTAAACTATTGTTGCCCAGCCAGACCATAACTTGACTCAAGGATCTTTCAGCAGCATCTTTTGCAGATTTCCAGTCGGGTCCACTGGACAGTAAAACAGTGTCATCAGCGTATGCTATAATTTGGGTAGAGGGAAGTCAATCATAAAAGATAGACATATGCTGTCGTGGGATATTTTTTATATAATTTTAAGGAGAACATTTCCGTCATGAAATGACGTCTGTGTAGCTTTAACCATTAAGGTTGTACACGCGACGGAAGCTTAAAAAATGGAGTAACTTCTCCCGTTATCCCAACATTTCCCTTCACTGCTCTGCTCCTATTGATTGTAGCGTGATGAAAAGTATACTATAACCAGCTCAGGAGTATTAAAAATAATTGTACCAAGTTTCGTTAAAATCCGTCGAGTAGTTTTTGTTTCTATGACGGTTATACAGACAGACAGACAAAAAATTTACTGATTGCATTTTTGGCATCAATATCGATCCCTACCCGGGCCTGGTCCTTACTGGACGGTGCGGTGCGACCCCTGCTCGCCGTCCGCAGGCCCGCGCCTACGGTAGCTAATAGAGATCGGCTCGCGATCCCCGACGCCCTGGGCATCTCCCGCGGCAGCTGGGGCGCAAGGAAGAGAGTTGCCTCTCCCTCACGCGTTCGGCCTCCTCCTTCGCTAACATGACTGCTTCGCAGAAGGAGGCGACTGCATCCCATGTATGTATGTATGTATGTATGTCGGGCAGGTATCCGCAACTCCACGACCAAGCGCGTATTTTGCGTAAGGGTAAGGATCTTTTCATTCTATCCATGCCAACTCCTCCAGGAAGGCGAGCAACGCCCTCGTTTTGCCTACCATTTCTCGGAGGGTACCTGGTTTGCCGAAGTATTCAGTCCTGTAGTCCGCGACTGCAGGGCAGCTCAGTAGCAGGTGCGCTGCTGTTTCGTCCTCCTCCATGCAGGCTCTGCAGAGTGGGCTGTCTGTGACTCCTATTACATAGAAGTGTTTATTAAAGGATCCATGACCGGTAAGGGCGGCTGTCATCAGCCGCAATTGCGGTTTAGACAGTCGTAGGACCTGTTTTGACAAGCGGCCATCAAGGGTCGGGAGAGCCTCTTTAGCCTGCCTGCACTCACCATGGTTCTCCCATAGTTTGTGATGTAGGTCTCTGGTACGTTTCCTTACCAGGTGACGCAGATAACCGAAGGGGAGTGGTGTAATGGGTTCAGGTCCCATAATCGCCAAACTCGAAGCCCTTCTAGCGAGTTCGTCCGCTGCATCGTTGCTTCGGGAGTCGCTGTGTCCTTTGATCCATTGAATGGTTATATTGTTGTGTCTACCAACCTGGTTAAGGAGATTGTGACACTCCAAGATCAGCCCGGAGTTAACTGTGTGGCTGCTCAGTGCTTGCAGGACTGCCATGCTGTCCGAAAGTATGCGTATTGAGTGGTCCACAACTTCCCTGTTTATAATAGCCGAAGCTGCCAGTGTGATCCCCAGGCACTCGGCCTGAAACACTGTGTTGTAGACCCCCAATGGTCTGGCTATACGAATGTTAAGATCCTCCGAAAAGACTCCTGCACCCGTACCAGTACCTGTTTTGGAACCATCGGTGAAGACCCGTACCTCAGAGGGGCACAGCCCCTCGCAGCGGTGATCCTCGTACAGTTGGATTCTGTATTTTTTGTCAAAGACAATTTGTTTGGGCACCCGGTCATTAACTGCCTTCGTTATGGGGAGCTCGTTGTTGAGTTCCTCAAGCAGAGCGGTGTGCCTTGTTTCTATCTTACCCCAAAGGTCCAGTGTTTTGAGACGTACTGCTGCCATCGTCGCTTCCTGTTGTATGAACAGATGGAGCGGCGGGAGCCCAGCATAGCCTCTACAGCTGCTGTCGGGGTAGTTCTCATGCAGCCCGTTATCGCCATGCAGTCCAGCCTTTGCATGCGTTGTAGTTTGTTAATGGCTGTGACAAGCTTGGTGCGGGGCCACCACACCACGGCCCCGTAGGTAATCATAGGCCGAATTACAGCGTTGTACAACCACATAGTGTTATTTGGGGATAGGCCCCACTTCTTACCTATCATTTTCTTGCATTGCCAGAAGGTTATGCAAGCCCTGTTTAATTTATAGTCTAGATGGTTACTCCAGTTTAGTTTACTGTCCATTATGACCCCCAGGTATTTAACCTCGCTAGACAACTGGAGTTCTGTATTGAACAGCTTAGGTAGGCGATGAGGGCCTAGTGTTCGTTTATGAGTGAACAAGATTAATTCGGTTTTAGTGGGGTTTACCGACAAATCATACTCCCTGCACCATCGCTCCACAATGCGTAATGCTTGCTGGGTGAGGTTACAGATAGTTTCTGTTACCTTCCCAGGCACGAGGATCGCGAGGTCGTCTGCATAGCCTATTGTGTAATAACGGTGAGCGTTGAGTTTCGTGATGAGGTCATTGATCACTAGATTCCAGAGGAGAGGTGATAGCACCCCACCCTGTGGACAGCCTCTGGCTATTAAGGCTACCTGCTGGTCTTCCTCAAGGCGAACCACACGTTTGCTTAGCATATTTGTAATCCAATCAATAAGTACCTGCTGTACCCCATGTCTGGAGAGTGCGGCTCTTATGCTGGAGAAGTTTGTTTTGTCGAAGGCTCCTTCGATGTCTATGAACGTACCCAGGCAGGACCCCTTTTGGTTGATCGATTCTTGAATTACGGTGACTACCTGATGAAGAGCGGATTCGGTCGACTTACCTGCGCAATACGCGTGTTGGTTGCCGTGCAGTGGTACTGTTTTTAGAGCGCCGTCACGTAGCTCCCTTTCACACACTCTCTCCATTGTTTTTAATAAAAAGGAGGTCAAACTGATTGGGCGGTACGATCTTGCGTTCGTGTAGTCACTCTTACCTGGCTTTGGGATGAATATGACTTTCACTTCCCTCCATACCTTTGGAACGTATCTAAATGCCAGGCACGCTCTCATTAGGGGCACCAGTCTTGTCGCAAGAGAGTTGCCTCCCCATTGAAGTAAGGCAGGGAGGACTCCGTCGGGACCTGGCGCCTTAAAAGGTTGGAAGCTTCGGATGGCCCACTGGACTTTCTCCAGCGTGATCATCTTACGAGCGTGTAGCCAATCATTGTCTGATGGTGTTTGGATTTCGTCCGTCCATTCGGTTACCTGCGCGAGGACGCTACCTGGGAAGAAGTGTGTTTCGATTAGGATACGCCTCGTTTCTTCCGGTGATGTGGACAGTGTGTTATCAGGTTTACGAAGTGAATCAGGCCCAGAGGTGTTCTGCTGTGCCAGTATCTTCCTTACCCTGTTTGCTTGTTGGCAAGATTCGATGTCGCCACAGAACTTCCGCCATCCAGTGGTTCGTCTGAATCTGATGCTTTTTTTGTAGGCGGATTTGGCGGCATAGTAAGCCTCCCAGTCATCCTCCCTACATGTGTTCATGGCCCTATTGAATGCCTTCCTTACCTTCCTGCGTTTACGCTCCAGATCCGCTCCCCACCAGGGCTGTTTACCCGGTGTGTCACGCGGTGTGATTTCTGGGCATGCAGAATGGTAGCTGCTGATCAGTGATTCGTTGAGATGATCTACATGCGCGTCTATCTGAGTCGCATCCACCAGGTTCACCAAGTCGCTTGTAAGGGCAAGCCTTGTTTCAAGGCTGCGTGTATACGCCACTCTATCCGTATTACGCGGAGTACGTCGAGGGAGTTTAGGAGTAACACAGACCTGGATGTCGAAGCGGATCCACCTATGATCGGAGCATGAGGCCTCGTCAGATACCTGCCACCCATTGATGAGTTCCGCGGCACCCTCCGTTGCTAGTGTAAGGTCTATAATTGTACGACTGCGTTTGGTCACGAATGTTGGTTCGGAACCTGTATTAAGAAGGGATAGGTTAGTTGTGAACAAGAATTCAACTAAGGCCTTACCTCGTTCGTTTTGTGTGTCCATACCCCATAAGGCGTGGTGTGCATTGGCGTCGGTCCCGATGACGACCTCATCCCCCCTGCCTTCACAGTGGGTCACGAGGCGGGCCAGTTCCCGAGGAGGCGGCGCCTCTGCCTCAGGCATGTAAGCAGAGACGAAGACGATCGCTTTCTCCTCGTGCCCCTGCTGTATGGTCATCTTTGCTGCAGAGACATCTCTGCAACATAAATCGTATAAGAACTGTGTTTTGACATTACTTGTAACGACTGCATCCCATTCCTCTCGCTCCGCACCATGGTCTGAACCAGGGCCGGGTGCAAGAGGTTGCCACCGCCGATCGCCTCCACGAGGACACGACGGTACTCCACCCAAGCAGGGCACACCTCGATCGTATGCTCCACCGTGTCCTCCGGATGGTCCTCACAATGACGATACCCGGGCGTGTCCTCCCACTGTATCCGAAACAAGCTGGTCGCCGCTGCAGATTCAGCACGGAACGTACGATCATAGTCAAGGCACATAAATGTAACGCTCCAGATGGCAATTGTACATGCCCTACCGTAACCAGGGTCCCCGAGATAAGATATCTCGGACTTCAACTTGACGCCTGTCTGTCCTGGAAAACTCACCTTCAATCCCTGTCATCACGTATAAGGAAACTCATTTATGTTTTTAAAAAACTAAGATTATCTGCTCACATTGAGACCTTAAATATGGTGTATAATGCGCTATGTGGATCAATAGTAGGGTACTGTATTTTGTCCGCCTGGGGCGGGGCCGCTAAGACAGTAATTATCAAGGTAGAGCGCGCACAACGTGCTGTGATCAAAGTTCTACTGGGGAGGCCTTTCCGTTATCCGACTCGCCAATTATATTTGGACTACAAAGCTGTAACAGTGAGGCAACTATTTGTTCTGCGCACAGTCATGCGTAAGCACGCTACTCTTCCACCTCCTGATACTAGTAGGTCCACCCCAAGGAGAAGACCAATGCCTGCTTGCCCCAGACTACATGCCAATACAACTTTTGCAAAGCGCCATTATCCATACTTGAGCTCTCTACTGTATAACAAATTGCACACAAAACTTAACATACACGCATTAAATGCAAACCAATGTAAACATAAAACTAAACAATATCTTATGTCGCTAGACTATGACGAAACAGAAAATCTAATTAATACACCATATAAATGACATTCTGTGTAATGTTGAAACAACTAATTATCTTATCTATCATTATACTTCTTAAATTCGCGTCTCTCTCACTCACTTTTATATATTCTGCTCAAATCATAGTAGTCGGTGATTTTAATCTCGGTTTCATTGAATGGAACCAAGACCAGAGACACTCTCATACAACTTGTTCGATTCCATCAAACTACAACAATAATCTGGGATACTCTCTGATAGATTTTATGTCGTTAAACAGCCTGTCACAGTATAATGTAATTAAAAACACCAACAATAGATCATTAGACTTAGTGTTTTCTAACATACCTAATGTAATAGTCAGGAAGACTGCTTCACCTATCTGTAGAGAAGATAGTCACCATCCACCTTTAGAAATTGATTTTATTTTAAAGGCTTACGCGCCACTAAAACATGTAAAATTGACTAAATTCAACTTTAAAGCAGCTGATTACAGCCTTATAAATAGGAAATTAAAAGAAATAGATTGGGAAAAACATTTAAAATCATATATAAATGTTGACCTTATGTTAGAATTCCTTTATAAAACGGTTAATATAATTATAACTGAAAATATTCCGAAAATTAAGACATTAAACAAGAAATTTCCTCCGTGGTACTCCAAATCTTTAGTGATAATACTGAATGAAAAAGAAAAGCTCCGTCAACGTTTTAAAAAATATTGTAACCCGCGTGATGAGATAGAGTACCGAATAATCGACGAGAGAGCAAGGTCGATGTTAAAGAGTTGTTACAGGAAATACGTCAACTCCGTTGAGAATAACATCCGATCGAATCCAAAGGCATTTTGGTCGTTTGTGAAATCTAAAAACTCAAAATCTTGCTCTATACCTTCTTTGGTGACACTAGACGAAACAATTGCGCAAACAGGGGACGAAATATGCCAGCTTTTTGCCCGCCAATTTTCGTCATCGTTTACTATCGCTAGCAGTAAAAATACACCAGGAAATACTCAAATATTTCCTCAATTCATACTCAGTAAAGTTGCTTTTACCGAGAAGGAAGTTCTTAAGGCACTAAATCGGGTTGATATTACCAAGGGTGCTGGTCCGGATGGGTTGCCCCCGCTCTTCATTAAAAAGTGTGCCCGTAATTTGGCATTTATCCTCTCACCTTAATTTTTAATAAATCCATTGAAACATCCACATTTCCAATGGAATGGAAAAAAGCTAACGTTGTGCCAATTTTTAAAAAGGGTGACTGCTCAGATGTGAAAATTACAGGCCAATTTCTATATTATCCGTTTTTTCAAAGCTTTTTGAATCAATGATCTGTCCCCTCTTAGCATCACACGTTAAAACCCAACTTTCCTTCCAACAGCATGGCTTCTGCTGTAACAAATCCACTGTCACTAACTTGGTTACGTATGTGGACGAGATTTGTATGAGTATTGATTCTGGGCAACAGATTGATTCCTTGTATACTGATTTCAGCAGCGCATTCGATAAAGTCGACCACGAAATCCTGCTGCGAAAACTGCATGGTTTCGGTATACATGGACCCCTGCTGAAGTGGTTCGGATCATACTTGTGTGGGCGAACACAAAGAGTGGTGGTGAACGGGTATCAATCTGTGGAGTATATTGCAACCTCGGGTGTACCTCAGGGATCTCATACCGGGCCTATCCTCTTTATTGTCTTCATAACCGACATAGTAAACTGCATAAAACATAGCCAGTGCTCCTTGTTTGCTGACGATCTTAAAATATTTCGTCAAATTAATAATCAGGATGACATAGCTTTGCTACAATCCGATTTGGACTCATTGCATAACTGGTGTGTGGTAAATGGGATGGCCTTGAATGCTAGCAAATGCTTTCATATAACATTCACCCGGAAAAAGCACCCCATACCGTCAACATACACTCTCAGGGGAACATCTCTGCAACAAGTTTTCAACATTAGGGATCTAGGTGTAATGCTTAGCAGTGACCTCTCATTTACCACACATATCAACAACATCATCAAGAAGGGAATGAAAATGGTTGGATTTATCAGTAGAGTCGGTAAAGAGTTTAAGGGAATTTCAGCATTGAAGGTACTCTATAACACATTTGTACGTAGCGTCGTCGAATATGCATCCCCCGTCTGGAGCCCATCCTACCAAATCCACATAGAAAGGATATAGCGCGTTCAAAAAAAATTTACTAGATGCTTGCGGTTTAAAGACCATAAATGCCCTTATAGAGCGGATTACGCAGAGCGGTTAAAATATTTTGATTTAGACTCATTGAAGCGACGAAGGACTCTTATCGATCTCTCAACACTTTTTAAAATTGTTAATGGCATGACATCAACTCCAGATCTTCTTGACAAGATCAAAATCAATGTACCTCGCCTCCCACACTTGCGATCCAAGCGTACCTCCATAACTTTTGGCACTACACCATGTCGCACAAACTTAGGCCGACATGCTCCCTTAAACAGAATGTTGACTTCCTATAACAGAGCCTGCTCCATCGACAACAGTATAGATATTTTTTTTGACAGTTTATTACAATTTAAAAATAAAATCGACAATGTTGACCTGTGATCAGCTGCTTTCTTATGTGTATGATGCTTAGTATTATTATTTTTTTTTTTTATAATTTTAATTTAATTTTATATAGCTTAATGTTAGTTACTTTAATTTATTTTTACTTTAATTTAATTCCAATTGTGTAACTTAAAATCATATTCTCATTATATAATAATTCTCTCTTTTCGACATTTTATTCAATTTAATTTTATATTGTTTTTTTTTAATATTTATTTTTGTTTTGGACATGATTAATTTTGATATTATTATTTAGTTTTGCTTAGATTGATTAATTCATTTTACTTTCCACAAGAATGTTGTGCATACCTGTAAGTGATATATTTGCACTGTATCTCAAACCTGTGTATATCTTTATCCATTTGATTGTAAATATATCGTTGGTGTGCCTTGCATAAATAAATAAATAAATAAATATATCTGTATAAATTCTAACATATCACACCCACTACCATACCATTTTACACACATACGCCATCATCTTATACGGCTCCTTGCACTCACTTCAACTTCGCGCACACACACACACACGCACACACACACACACACATACACACACACACACACGAACACAAACACACCAACCGCATACATATCTCATCTTTGTCTGTTGGTCGGGAAATCAGAATTAAATTAAATTGTTATTAACAAAGTAAATGTGTCACCTACTTACAAAATATCTATAATCTTAAAAGTTCACATGGATGGATCCAATGTCCCCATAACACAGGATTTTCCTAGCATGGGGGTCATTACCCTTTTTGATAAATGTTTTTTTAAGAGCTCTGATTGTATCGTTTAATTGACTGTAATTCTGTTAATGGCAAAATAAACTTATTATTATTATTAGCACAGCGCCCACACAGGGGTCCTATAGGGGGCCATGGACCGCACGATCTCCGTATATAGTCTCCGATGGAAAACGTTAACCTAAAAGTAAATTATTCACTCTACACTTATACACCTCTAAAACTTAAACATCTCTGAGTTGAAGCTATCAGGAAACACAGATTCCGCCAGGGAATTCTACTTATAAGCTGTATGCTGCACAATAAATCTTCCTAATCGTTTTGAACTCATTGGTGGTATATCGGCTTTCCTTGGTACACGTAATATTCGAAATTCAAACGGACAAAGCCGTTAGAAACATATAGTCCTTTCAAATAAAGCAGTTAATTTTTTTTTACTCCTTTCAACATACGAACAAAAGTGAACAAAGATAAACAGCATTTATTTCAACGTTACGCCAACTACATACATAATTCCTCGTAGTGCTAACGCGGCCAAGTTTAAGGTTGTAATACGTGAAATAGGTACGAAGTTAGTGTACTTCCCGAACAAAGTAGTGAACTACTCACCCCCTTTTTTGTGCCATGGAGGCATTCATGAGTGGAGAGATATACAACGTTGATAAAAACGAGAGGAATTTACGTACGTATACATGCTTACGGTTAATCCGAAACTATTACAATAAAGTTTACGAGAATAATACGAAAAAACTTTGTGCAAATAACTTAAATAGCTGAATAATCAAAGTAAAACGTAAACACTTTTGTTTGTGAAAATTTCCACTGACCTGCGTATCTGAATGGCAACGTCGCATAGCGCGTGCGTCTCTTGGTGCCGCTTCTCGGCAGGCTCGTTTGATTTTAAATAAGAAATAAAAATTGTCCAAGTTCATGTCAGACTCGCCTATGAAGGGTTCCGTAGTAACTACGCAAAACTTTTTTTTTCAAAATATTTGTATGAGAAACAAAGTTCGATCTCGTTCAAATCAATTTTTGTTGAAAGTTTTTATTACCCGACTGTGGCGATGGCGAAGCCCGAAAGGAAGAGGGTTATGTTTTAAGCACGTATGTATGCATGTATGTCCGTTCCTTTGTTCCCTCGTAACTATTAAACCAGTTAACGGATTTTGATAAATGATACGTCGTTGGATTTGTCTTGACGGAGCGAGTGTTACTAAATACATTAAAATATAAAAAATCACCACAACGACAACCAGACGCCATATTGTTAAAAATAAAATATCTTAAATCAACAAACCATATCAAGTGGGGTATCGCTAAATAGGTCTTTAATAAAAATGATTTTGAGGTTTCTTTTACCATTTTCATTTTAAACAACCGTTTAAGATATATAACGTTTTAAACTGGAATGAAATCGTATCGACTGAAAAATTGTTAATATTTAAATTAAAAAGCTGAAACTAAAAACTTATTTAAAAAATCTAAACCAAAAATGTGGTTTTTTCTTGCAATTCAGTGGAGCAGTCGAGTTTTTTTTAGATTTTTTAAACAACTTTATTTTAAGATCTACAGATTTAAGATCTTTATTTTTTTCCTTTACACGTGCCTTAAGACGAGATGTGCCCTGTAAGTTTTGATTCCCATGTGAAATTATGAGATATAGATATGATAATATTGCAACTTTTGATCGCGTTGACTTTGCAAGTCCTAAGTTAGATTGCTTGTTATAATTTTCAGTAGAAAATCTTCTCCTGTGTATGTCTGTCTGCCTTTTTGGATTCGATGGACAACAAAGAGTATAAGAGTTTTATTTTTTAGGTTACGGATCTCTAAAAATATTGATATTTAAAATACATGGCATTTCAAAATGAAAAAAAAAGCTCATGAAAAACAGATCTTGTGTGTTTCATCCTTGTATTTTTCCTGTTCTCATTGAAAAGCATAGAACAAAGCACAATACGAGATTACCAACTAAGGGTACCTTCACCTATAGACGTGGAGCTAGTCCGACTCTGCAGAATCGACAGCTTATATATAAGTCTTATAACGTTCCTTACGTGACTCTGAGAAATGAGTTTTTAAATGGATTCCCTCCGCGTATGTGACGGCGAGAGTTGTAGTTACCTCTGCGTTAACGACATTATGAAAGAGAAGCCAGATGGATACTTGTGTGACGGTGATTGAGCGTGTTGTGGTTTCTTGGACTGATTAAAATAAAATACAGGGTTTGGAAGATAGTAAAACAATATCAAGAAGTTTAATCAGGAACAATAACACAAGACTAGATGCAACAAGTAAAACGATGTTAGATGCAAAAGTATGTACTTTAGTGCAGCTTACAACATGGTGTGATGTTCCATGGAAAATGTTAATTAACAAATAATTTAAGTAAAGGATTTCGAAGGTGTTTACTTTGTAATAGAGGTGATTTAAAAATCAGTAGGTACTTAAATAATTTAGTCTTAATTTAAAAGTCTTGGGTCTTAATTTAGTCTTAATTTAAAAGTCAATGCTTAAAACAGTTTTATACTGGACACGAGTAAAAACACACTAATTTGGCGGGCAAATTATCAAATGAGTCCTCCCGCTTTGCTAGGGAAAAAGGGACTGTCAGACTTCCAGTGACTAAAAATCCACCGTGTCCCTTCACTCGCCCTTGCATTCCGGGCACCGGTATCACATCAAAACATTCCCGCAACCTAGCTATAGGACCACTGACTTCACTATAAACATTTAAAGAGCAGTACTCGGAATTGCAGAAAGCCTTACACGTGTGGAGTTTTTAAACATAATCTTCGAGTCAACTTAAACTTTCCTTTGTATTAATAACTCTCTTTCATCGACCAAACTGGCTGAAAATTAAATCTCCCAGTGTGAAGTAAATCTCGTTTAACGATCTAATTAACCTAATTTAATAATTTGTAAAAGGCCGCGTGTATGCAGGAACGTCGTTTCTATATTATCTTTGTGAAGAGGCGTATAAACGGAACCCTTTTACGCCAGTGCTCGTCGAAAAGATAAAACTGTCGAATATCCTCGTCGCGTTAATCCCCGTCAAACACCAAAAGATCATAAAGAAAATTTGCATAAAATTTAGTCCATTCGAAGAGAATTCGCGGCCGGTACGGATTTTTTTATGCGCGCACATTAGGGGACATTACGCGATACCCCTCCCCTCCCACGTTCGCTGAAATAATATTTTTCAAGCTGTTGAGTTGCTTTTTATTTCGGGGTACGCGGCAAATGAGTTTCTAAGCGTAAATAAATCTTCCACTGCCCTCTTTGGGTAAGCAGAAACTTCCATTATTATCATTTTATATAAGGCGGCATTCGCCAACAGGCGCTAGGCGGCGCGAGCGCGTTGTCACAAACCACATAACGCTACTTAAAGTACAGCTAACCGCAGTTAAATATGGCATAGTTTGTTCGTGCGTTGGTAAGCGGT
The DNA here is from genome assembly GCA_943138885.2 of Tholera decimalis. Taxonomy (NCBI): domain Eukaryota; kingdom Metazoa; phylum Arthropoda; class Insecta; order Lepidoptera; family Noctuidae; genus Tholera; species Tholera decimalis. The sequence goes on from OW964565.2 coordinate 20,252,663, forward strand.
TAATTTTATCTCGTTGCGGGCGGGCTCATACTGCGGCGGGATCCAATTGCAGAAAATGAATTAGTTTCTCTGTGTGTTCAACAGAAATGTTGTCCGCGCCATTTGCAATTACGGCGATCGCTTTTGCACTGTAGGCAGCAATAGAGACTGAATCTTTATGACTTTTTCTTTAAGTTAATATTAAAAATGCTGTGGGTAAGCAATAACTACTATGCAAGATATTAAATTGCAAATGAAGTTCCATTATTTATAAACCTTAATAAGGACTTAAATCAACGTGATCTTTTTACTTTTCTGTTAATATCGTGAACATTGAAATGCAATTTATTGCGCTCGTTATTTGCGGTTTATCTTCCTTTGTGCGAGCTTATTTCAGAAACGCCAGCCGTTCATGCACATTTAAATGTATTTTTATATTCGAGTTTCCGCCTGACATTTGTATATTCTGTTGTATTTTTAAAGCTTCTGTTGGTTGACCTGTATATTCAGTTCTACTTTGACACGAACTAGGTCTGAAGCGAATGAACAGTGAGCACCGACGTTTTGAAGTAAACTTGTGTCAACAATATCGGGGCTGCTTCCAAAATAACTTGTTCATTGATACGGAATGATTATGATGGTGACAATTTATTAGAGACAGATACCGCAAGAACATGATGTTTTTGTTAGTCACGACCATAGCTTCATGTTAAGATATAATTTTTATTAATTTTTAGCAAAAGGTAATAGCTATTAATACGATGATCTGTCTATATATAGTCATTTCATATAGACTTAACGGCATTTGTCCCATCACATTAGAATAGTTAGTATATGAATTTCCGAATATCACGATATAGCCTAGATCATTGTATAAAAAAAGCAGGTCAAATGCCTATTGGATGCAAACTGAAAATTACGGATTAATTATATGTTTATATTACTATAGACTATTAGCAAAGAACTGTATTTTTTGCATTATAAGGCCAATCAGTAGTATCCCAATGCCTTCGGATTATTTTATTGCCCTCTAGAGGGCAATAAAATAATCCGAAAATTGGTTTCTTTACCCGTGTATTAAATTTCAGGTAAATCAGACCAGTATATTCTGATCAAAATGCATGTGACAAACAGACGTCTTCTTCAAACGAATTTTGACTTACTGTGCAAGTGGTCGCACGATGTTGGTCTCGTCATAAATGCTGACAAAACCAAAGCCATGCACATACATTCTTCACAAAATAAAACAACCTACACACCTTCCATCAAAGCCCATAGCCATGACTGTCTGCACGCAGTATGTGCCGGTAGTTGTAGCTGTGAAACATTAGAGTTCGTTGAGGAAAACAAGTATATTGGTCTTATAATCGATAACAAATTCAATTGGGTCCCCACATTAACTATCTATGTGTTAGACTAAGATCTATCCTGGGTCGTAATCTTAATCGTACTTAAACATAAAACGCCATAATATAAAACCCTAAGACTACTATACCTAGCTCTAGCTGACTCCATAATTGGCTATGGTCTCAGTAGCTACGGGAGAACTTATGAAACACATTTAGATAAAATCTATAAACTACAACAACCAATGCTCAAAAATATAGTACCACTTAAAATTAAAACAAAATACCAAAATGATTACTCCGAACTATTTCATTATTGCAACATATTGCCAGTTTACAACATGTCTAAACTTTCTATTTTAAAAGACGAATTTAATAACATAAATAACTTAATTAAAAATACACGTCATCCAAAACTAAGAACGTTAGCGAACAGGAACACCTTTAGCTTGCCTTTTTTTTTTTTAACGTGGTAAAATTATCAAATAAGTCCTCCCACCCCATACTGTCAGACTTTTACTGACTAAAGTCCACGGTGTTCCTTCAATAACCCTTTACGTACCGGGGTCACGGTAATGGGATAAGTCCCACGACCCCGGCAGGCTTCGGCCCTCTGCAGAGGGGGCCTCGTCATGTTGCTGACGCTCTTTGAGGCGCGCGTGGAACACAACGCGCCGTCGACCCGGGCATGGTCCATGGTCGGACAGCGAGTTGCCCTTTACTCGCTGTCCGCATGCCCGCGCCTACGGTGGCCGGAGATCGTCGGCTGATGTACGACGCCGTGGGCGTCTACCACTGCGGCTGAGCTGGAGGGAGGACGCCATCCTCTCCCTCACGCGGCCCGCCTCCTCCTTCGGAAGCATGACTGCTTCGCAGAAGGAGGCGACCGCTTCCCACTCCCTCTCGCCCCGCAGCATGGCCTCGACCAATGCCGGGCGCGGGAGGTCTCCGCCTATCGCCACCGTGAGGACACGTCGGTGCTCTGCGCAGGCGGGGCAGTCTTGCACCGTATGCTCTACTGTGTCCTCAGGGCGACCCTTGCAGTGGTGACACCCGGGCGTTTCTTCCTTTCCCATCAGACACAGGTACCTCCCGAAACTTCCGTGTCCGGTGAGGACCTGCGTCATGCGGTAGGTCAGGACGCCGTGACGCCGATCTAGCCACTCCTCAAACAGGGGTCTTACCGCCGCAATTGCGGCGTGCCCGGCCTTTAGCTTGCCTAGATTCAACAATACATATGGTATGAGAACATACACTTACATCCCAAGTAGCACGTTAGTGAATTTTGGAACTTATTTTGCAACTGTGGGTAGCATATAAGTGATGCAAGAGTTTACGGTATTACTTTTAGATACAAACAGCACTCGAATTTGCATATGAGTAACTCTTATCACTAACAGTTGCTTTTGAGTGATTTTTGTTCCTGCTTTATAACTTATGGTGGCATTAAGCCGAATTTATTACTTATAGACGCATAAAGGTTCTAATTTTTCTCTTTTAGAACTCAAAGAAGCATATGACATCTTAAAAAACTTTTTACAAAAAAATTAAACTGACTCCCAAAAACACTGCAAAGTGAAAAATAACTCTAATTTCGGTAGTCGGTGTCTTTCGTTTTGTATTTTCGTTATTGGCACCGACTTCCAAAATTAAAGTTATTTTTCACTTTGCAGTGTTTTTGGGAGTCGGTTTAATTTTTTGGTAAAAAGTTTTTATTTCACTCTTTTTTAGTTGGTCGATTTTTAATTTACCTAGTTAAAAGAGCCTAAATGTCAACTACTTATAACCTTTTACAAGATATTGCTTTTCCCAATGCTGGGCCGTTAATTGTTGAGGAGTTCTCCTGGCACTTCACCATCAGCTCTACATCACCATACGCATTGTGACGAACATAAAGTGCTTAACATCCATATTCAAGTAATCGAATCGCAATCCACGTAATACATATTATTGAGTAGGTTCGGCGGCCATCTGTGGTCTTCATCATCAGTTCCACTTCTCCAAATAGTATTTTTTGAGAGCAACTGCACAAGTTACTATAAGAAATACCCAAAACGCTATAGGTGTGCCTATAATATTTGAAGAGTTCCCTCGATTTCTCCAGGATCCCATCATCAGATCCTGACCTGGTGACAATGGAACCAATTTCGAAGTATACCCTTTCAAACAAAAAAAGAATTTTCCAAATCGGTTCAGCCGTCTTCGAGTAATCGGTGATCATACATAAAAAAAAAAATACGCGTCGGATTGATAACCTCCTCTTTTTGTCATTGGTTGAAAATCTCCCCTAAAGAACTGTGCCCTAATAGGTGGTCATTTTTCCTATTTGGCACGTTAAGTAATAAATAAGTAGTATATATAAGTTATTTATCACCTGTAGTGGCTTAAGAGTTATTATTGCAGCTCATTTCGAACCTAGTGTAATTGCCTTTGTAAGGTCTAATATACTCTAATATGCCACTGTAATACGTAGATCGATTCCAAAAGCTCCAATAAGGCAACAAATGAGTGGAAATATGAACTGCAAGGTCTATATTAAATCGCCATGTTTAAAAATGGAGTCCTTGAAAAGTATCTTGTTGAATGGTATTTTATTACAATAACACAATAAAATGAGTATTGATAACTATGTTTCTGATGTACATTATACTTTTTGTGAAACCATAATGTTAGGTTTTTAACAACCAAATTTTTATAAAGCATTGTCTTATTTTTATTTGATCAGTGCATGTTTTTTGATAATTTTTGTTTAGATCGAAGGCGCATCAAAATTTACTTAGTAAATATACCATGGTTTCACGATAAAAAACAATTTGCAAGGGCTCCATGATAGTTATCATGCGTTATACATATTATATATATACTCATCAAATAGATGCAATAATCCAAATAAGTGTGCTGTCACAACACAATGGCACAAAGCACAACCGTCCTTTTGTTTATTTCCACGGAAAATAAGAACTTGATAAGATCTGATTTGTCACTCAACGAATGAACTGTATCGCTTTATCGTTCAATCATTCATTCACGGCGCGCAATTTGCACCGTTAGTTCCAAGTGCCACTCAGGTTAATAATTCGAACTCTTATGCATCGCTTTTGCAACTATAAATAAGTTGCAATTTTTCTCCCTTTGATAACATACAGGTTGCCTATGGGTTCTAACCACCTTTATAGAACTTAATCACGGTGGATTTTCTTACTCAAGTTTCCAAAAAATTACTTACTATATGCAAGCTATTTGTCTCCAAATGTGTTACTTGGGATACTACCAAAAATAATTAACGAACTTCCTGTGGACATACAAAATGAATACCTCTGCAACACTAAAAAATCAAAATGTAAATTAAAAAAGCATTTTTTGCAACAGAATGAATAATTATTTTTGTTAAGCTTATTTACTAACATCTTTAAATGTAAAACTTACAAATTCACTTATTATCTAAAATACTTATAACCCAATTTATCCGAACTCACTAACCATACATAAGCCAGTAAGGACTTTTGTGGTTTTTCTATAAGACCTATATGTATGTATACTGAGATTTTGATCACAATAAAAAAAGACACACACATAGGTAGATTATATATGGGCACTGTTTCTTCATACGAATGTTCTGGACTATAAAAAAATACTAACACTGTGTTAACAACTAGCCTACCAGCTACCATTCGAAGGTCCTTTCCCATAACTTTTCCATTTACACTATAATTTAACTGCAATCCCATATCTGTTTCTACCAGCCTTTCACACTGCCTATTCATTTGATAAATTTTACGATATAAATGATACGAAACTCGAAAGATTAAAAAGGATGATTTCCATATTCGCTCGAATCAGAATGGGGAGTATTACAAATTTTAAAGTATATCTATACTTATAATAAATCTGTAGAGAGGTCAATTCTGTACATGAAATATATTTACAAAATAACTATCAGGGGGTGATTAGGGATCGATACTGATGCCAAAAATGCAATCAGTAAAATTATTGTCTGTCTGTCTGTCTGTCTGTATAACCGTTATAGAAACAAAAACTACTCGACGGATTTTAACGAAACTTGGTACAATTATTATTCATACTCCTGAGCAGGTTATAGTATACTTTTCATCACGCTACAATCAATAGGAGCAGAGCAGTGAAGGGAAATGTCGGGAAAACGGGAGAAGTTACTCCATTTTTTAAGCTTCCGTCGCGTGTGCAACCTTAATGCTTAAAGCTACACAGAAATCATTTATGACGGAAATGTTCTCCTTAAAATTATATAAAAAATATCCCACGACAGCATATATCTATCTTTTATGGTTGACTAACCATAACACGTGTAACTCCCGATAGCTTAGCAGTTCGAAGCTTTCTGATTATTATTCTGCTCCGAAATTTAAAACCACCACAACTTTGCAATGGAACTCGGCTAAAAGTAACCCAGTTGCAACAAAAATAATCGAGGCTCAAATTTTAACAGGTTGCGGTGCAGGAGAAACCGTCTTTATTCCCAGAATTCCCATAATACCAAATAATTTTTCATTCCAATTTAAAAGAACGCGATTCCCAGTATCGGTGTGTTATGCAATGACAATTAATAAGGCTCAAGGGCAGACTTTTCGAGTTGCTGGAGTAGATCTCGGTGTCAGTTGTTTCTCGCATGGTCAGTTGTACGTCGCTCTTTCCCGGGTTAGCAGTTCTAGAAATCTTTATGCTCATGTGCCGGACGGGTCAACTTTCAACATAGTTTACCCGGAAGCTTTGCGCTGAAGTATTGTCGTTCTATAGGTACTTAAGCCTCATGTGACAAACAATCAAACAATATTACCAATACATTAACTTAATAACACACAAGGAGTTACACGCTGACGCAGTCGCGGGCACAGCTATTAACAATAATATTGTGCGGTTCGGTATTGCGATATTTTTCAACAGCATTATAGATTGACATATTATATTTCCCTACTAAATTACGAAAGTTAATCTGTGTGTTACATCAAAATCACTGAACCGTGAGGAAGGACATAGGCTAATTTTTTTTACGAAAAACGACGGTAACTTGGACGAAGTCGCGGGCAACAGCTATCTATGCTAATAATATAAGGCTGAAGAGTTTGTTTGTTTGTTTGACCGCGATAATCTCAGGAACTACTGGTTCGAATTGAAAAAATATTTTTAATTAAATAGTAAATTTATAGAGAAAGGCTATACGCTATATATCATTACGCTAAGGCCAATAGGAGCGGAGCACCAATGAAGAATGCTTCAAAATCGGGGTTAAATTTAACGTTAGCTCAAAGTAACTATTCCACGCGGACGAAGTCGCGGGCAAAAGCTAGTAGTTAATATAAGCAATTTGTAATTTCTTCGATGACGTGAGCAACTGAGGATAAATAAATAATGTGTTCCCCAGACTATATTTGTATGTTTGTGTCTTAAAAGCGGACTGTGACATTGTTGTTAGTCATATCGATATACAGGGCTCGATCGGTGGAAACAATCCAAATGTTTGTCTGTATTTTTGTTTGTCCGGACTAATCACTGGTATGACTAAACCGATTTAATCTGACTTTATAGAAGTTATAGGGTTACATACAGGCTATTTTTTTCCTGCCATGTCATTTCACGAATTTCCACAAGATCGGGATTTAGACGGGAATTAAATGTCCGCGATTGCATTTAATCGCACAGCATGTATGAAATTAAATAAAAATACTAGTGTTGAAAAGCCAGACAGCAAAAACGGCAAATATGCAAGTACCGATGAAGTCCATTTTCAAGCAATCTGTCGTCTGATGATGACGCGTCGCCAAGCATGAGACGTCAAAGCTGTATTTGAACTAAAATTAATGGCAGTCAGTCATCATTACTGCATCAGATCACTCACACAGAATCAGCATTGACACATATTTCAGAACATAAGATTTTCTTAAACAATCATTTTTTCTACACCACCCGAGGAATGTTTACCTTTATCGTGAGAGTATTTTAGAAGTTATTTTTATCGGTTATTGTTTCTAGTGTAACTACACACAAAGTAGTGAGGAAATACAAAGTTTACAGTATTAGGGTGTAACCCGAAAACTGTAACCATTGCAAATCTGCAAATTCACCAAATATCTTAACAAATCTATACTTATAATAAATCTGTAGAGAGGTCAATTCTGTACATGAAATATATTTACAAAATAACTATCAGGGGGTGATTAGGGATCGATACTGATACCAAAAATGCAATCAGTAAAATTTTTGTCTGTCTGTCTGTCTGTCTGTCTGTCTGTCTGTATAACCGTTATAGAAACAAAAACTACTCGACGGATTTTAACGAAACTTGGCACAATTAATATTCATACTCCTGAGCAGGTTATAGTATACTTTTCATCACGCTACAATCAATAGGAGCAGAGCAGTGAAGGGAAATGTTGGGAAAACGGGAGAAGTTACTCCATTTTTTAAGCTTCCGTCGCGTGTGCAACCTTAATGGTTAAAGCTACGCAGAAATCATGTATGACGGAAATGTTCTCCTTAAAATTATATAAAAAATATCCCACGACAGCATATATCTATCTTTTATGGTTGACTCACAATAACACGTGTAACTCCCGATAGCTTAGCAGTTCGAAGCTTTCTGATTATTATTTTGCTCCGAAATTTAAAACCACCACAACTTTGCAATGGAACTCGGCTAAAAGTAACCCAGTTGCAAGAAAATATAATCGAGGCTCAAATTTTAACAGGTTGTGGTGCAGGAGAAACCGTCTTTATTCCCAGAATTCCCATAATACCAAATAATTTTCCATTCCAATTTAAAAGAATGCGATTCCCAGTATCGGTGTGTTATGCAATGACAATTAATAAGGCTCAAGGGCAGACTTTTCGTGTTGCTGGAGTAGATCTCGGTGTCAGTTGTTTCTCGCATGGTCAGTTGTACGTCGCTCTTTCCCGGGTGAGCAGTTCTAGAAATCTTTATGTTCACGTGCCGGACGAGTCAACTTTCAACATAGTTTACATGGAAGCTTTGCGCTAAAGTATTGTCGTTCTATAGGTACTTAAGCCTCATGTGAACGTGATCTAAACAATATTACCAATACATTAACTTAATAACACACAAGGAGTTACACGCTGACGGAGTCGCGGGCACAGCTATTAACAATAATATTGTGCGGTTCGGTATTGCGATATTTTTCAACAGTATTATAGATTGACATTATATTATATTTCCCTACTAAATTACGAAAGTTAATCTGTGTGTTACATCAAAATCACTGAACCGTGAGGAAGGAAATAGGCTACTTTTTTTACGAAAAACGATGGAAACGTGGACGAAGGGACGCGGGCAACAGTTATCTATACTAATAATATAAGGCTGAAGAGTTTGTTTGTTTGTTTGAACGCGATGATCTCAGGAACTACTGGTTCGAATTGAAAAAATATTTTTAATTAAATAGTAAATTTATAGAGAAAGGCTATAGGCTATATATCATTACGCTAAGGCCAATAGGAGCGGAGCACCAATGAAGAATGCTTCAAAATCGGGGTTAAATTTAACGTTAGCCCAAAGTAACTATTCCACGCGGACGAAGTCGCGGGCAAAAGCTAGTTAAAAAATAAAATTGAATGTAATACATACCCTTAAATAGGTAAATATACTAGCTACATAAGTAAAACCGCCAAGTCCCAATAAAAGAACATAAAACACACTATGGAACGCAATAAACTTTCACAGAAAGAATTTTGGAAAGGCTCACAGCTAATAACAATAACCATGATACAAATACCCCAATATCCCTTCCGACCAAAACTCATATGTACATGAGTATAGATACCCAAAACCTTTCCGTAAAAACAGGTCTGTATAAGTAGGTTGTAAAGAACGTAGGTGGGGCAAAAGTCCCGCGTTCGGCTTCAAATCCACAAGTTATTTCCAATATCCCAATATCCGGAGACGCTCCGCGTGTATATCACACTACGGATACATGCTGCAGTCATAAAATATACTGCTAGACACCACGAGCTAAGAAACATTGGTTTACTTTGAAAAGTTGCAATAATATTTTAGGGTAAGCGGTGTATGGACGCCATAAAGTTTGGTATTTGAGCAGCCAAAGTTTATTTGATAGAAATAGAGACTATTATAGTAAATGCTTAAAATTATCTTCATTCTTCTGCGTTTATCTTATGACTAGTAGTCGCACGAGACTTCGCTTTCGTGGACTTTATCACGATAAAAATATAACCCTCCTTTTTTGCAGTCGGGTAAAAAGTATAAGCCATCCAAATCCACCCAGTATTTTCAAAGTTTAGCGCGTACAAACAAACAAACAAACTTTTGCGCTTTATAATATTAGATAAATGGATGAATAATCCATAGACAGTGTTTCGTTGACTTGTGGTCATTGCCTCGCGTTTGTTTCTCCTCTTTGTTTTGTTTATGGCATCTCGCAGGTCAAACAATGACTGCTTAACTGGACTTGCCATATATTTAAGGCAGCCACAACAACCCGGGCTTATATTAAGCCTAACCCTTCATTCTGTCTGGTCATTGGTGAACCATAATTCTATAACTTCGTTTTCTTTCATATCAATCCACACACACACCATCCATATGTTCTCTCTGCCTCTCCCTTTCCAATCATCTAAATCACTAATCAATTTATTTATACCTATTTGAAATTATGGGCTGAGATGGTAACGTTTGACGTTCGGTGATGCAAATCCACCAAGGCCTGACTTGCGATTGACATTACACCCAATTCTGTACTGGTAGTTGACTCTGTAAAAATAATTATCATCACAGAAACTTACATGGAGTTGAGCCTAGAGTCTAGACTGTCACTTAACGTTGATTGGTTGAATATACAACCCACTTCTAAGTTTTCACGGTGAGTTTTTTTTACAGAATAGCTCTTGGTTTCTGTCCATTTCAGATAATTATAAGAATACTCACAACTCCGTATATTTTTATGATACCGTAATAAAACAAGGAACCCATACAGTTTTGCGATGTGCAAAAATGGCAAGCTGTGTAGGTCATGCGCGTGCACAGGATTATGACAGGGTATGCGGCGGAGTAATCGGTCCCAAAAACTTTTTCTTTTATAGATTTTTAGCAAAGCCACAGCCACGCATCGCCACCATGCTACGATGCGTGGCCGTGGCTATGCTAAAAATCTATAAAGGGCAAAGTTTTTGTGACCGATTACTCCGCCGCATACCCTGTCATAATCCTGTGCACGCCCCTGATGTAGGTATTAGTTCAATAATCTGACGTGCTTATAATTAATATCAATCGCGTGTAACAAGTTAAAAAAAATCTTTATTATTTGTATATTTATTTTCTATAATTCTATTTAATTTAATTTCAATTTCACAGTTATGTTTTTTTTTGCATGTATTATGTGTATAGTTGTGTAAGCCGACCAATAGCACATGTGTTAGTTTCCTATTTTATATGGGTCACAGACCTGAAATAAATGAATTTTATTTTTTTTAATAGAAGCAGTAACTTAACAACCTACAATTTTTCGATTTTGTGATCCATCGGCGAAATTCGGTGAAAAAGCCCTTAAAGAACTATTTTATTGCAATATTGTGTATTAAGCTAGTGCGCTGCGACATACTAGGTTGCAACTTTTCAGTGTTATGTTATAGTAGATATTCAGTATTTTGTTAAAATTTAAAGGACGGATAACTGGCAGGTTTATTAATATATGTATGTTTATTTTTAACTACGTCTTTTCTTTTCAAGAGTTTTCGGAATTTCATTAAAAACATTTAATTAAATACCCTATCCCTTAAGCCGTATATAAAAAGGGTTAACAGTAGTCCCTACACATTTGAGCAATATTATTAGTCTTATTAAATACAAGAACGTTAAAATGCTTTGTGTGTAGTAAACAAATTCATAGTAACATTATACGTGCAATAGAGTGTGTGTTTGTTTGTCCTTCTGTGATGTCAAATCGGAGCTTCAGTCCGATGTGTTTTACGGTGCGAAGATAGTTGAAGGGCCGGATAATGACTTAGGCTAGTTTAAATTTTTGCACGCGAGTGTAGCCACGAGCAGAGGCTAGTTAAATATAAAAGCAAACACTTCACGTTCATCATTATCGTAAAAAGACATATAAAATTCAATCCTAGCAAGCACACGTAGAAGCATATATCTCCTCAGCATTCTGTACAGGTATGCGACGCGAAATGAAGTTAGACCCTCTTCGCGTCGTATCAAAATCCTTCATTTCGTAAATCTTGGCGACGCAACATATGTAAGAAAATCTGAGCTACCTTTACACTTACCCACGCTTACAAATCTTATTTGTGCTCGTTTCGAACGAAATTCGCCTCGTGCCACCGTCGCTACTTTTATTACTTTGCTATCTGCAACCAACTAGATAGGCCCGGATACAGTATACAGGTAACACTGTTGGTAGGTACTTGTCTGGATACTCAACCGAATCTCTCGATCTTAGAATGGCTCAGGTTAAATTAAACCGGCGCAAAACAAATTGTCTCCTGTTACAAAAGCGAATGTATCTATACTAATATTATAAAGCGGAAAAGTTTGTTTGTTTGTTTACTTGAACGCGCTAATCTTCGAAAGTACTGGGTGGATTTGGATGCAATTTGGTATGGAAGTAGCTTGAAGCTTGCGGAAGGTTATAGGCTACTTTTTACGCGACTGCAAAAAAGGAGAGTTATGTTTTTACCGTGATAGAAACCACGGAAGCGAAGCCCCGCGTGAGTACCTACTAGTTAAATGATAAACGTTTCCTTTTGGTAAGAAACACGTTTGTATAAAAGCTACAGACATTCAATTATGCCGCGGAAATCTTTTGTGATAAAGTGCCCTGAGGTGTGACGATAATAAGCGCTAAATATGAATACAAAGAAGGTATGAGAGCTTCATTCTGATATGGAGTACGTCATTTTATTGAGATAATTCAATTGAGGGTTCAGTAAGCGTTAAACAGTGCCTATAAATCGAAGAATTTAATGTAATTTACTTTCCTTTTTAAGCATCTTCTATACATATGTACATACAAGTTAATAAAATTTAAGTACTTGTCTGTACTTTGCGTAAATGACTGTGTTTTGTCGTCAAGTGATTATTGTTATTTATACGATTCTAAAAATATTTTTTTTTATTTATGTCTGACCGTCTTTTTGCTCATCCGGGATAATCTCTGAAACAGATTTCAGCGAAGAGGTTTTAGAGCAACATATAATATATATAGATTTAGGTAAGTACGATGGGAAAATCGCGTAGACAATAGCGATTCACGTATATATGCTATATACAATAATATGCTAGCTTGCAATTTCTTTTGATATGAGGCATACATGTATATAATAGAAGAAATTATATCCAGAATTGAATATAACATTGAGGATGTTTTAAACAATTCACGCAACTAGCTGGCGCCCCTTGCCATTTTACATTTGCACAGTTACATTTTACAACTTTGTGTGTTAGGTCTGGTTTTTAGGTCTCTAGTCCTGACACTCAAATTATATGCCAAACCGTGAGTCACATACTCCCTTTTTGTTTTAAAATTTTTATTTATTTGTATGCTTATGTGACTAATGTACTGATGCCAAACAAAAGTATTTCTTTTTGCACACCATTTTAGGGTTTCATTGCCTGAAATCACCAACACTGCGCAAGGCACGAAGGGTGCAGAAATACATATAGCTACATATAACTCTTTACACAAGTAGAGGTATTAGCAGGAGCTAGCAGCAGCTCTTGTCTTCACACTAGACGCGACTTACAGGCTGATAACAACGAATTTAAAACTCTGCCTTTCCGTAGAACACTAAAATTCATGAAACACAACGTGGATTGCACGAAATCACACTGGATCGCAGGATGGCTTGAGGCTTGTCTGCAGAATACAAATCCAAGGTGATACCTGACCAACGCAGCCAGACACCTCGTGTCTTTTAAAAATACCCATCTACAATCCGAATAACATTAAGTTGCGGGGCCGAGGGAGGTCTAGTTATGCTGGCCACACGCCAGGCAAGCAGGCGACCACCTGAGATTTCAATTTTGCGACGCTGAATAAATTTATTCGTATTTCACCGCCTTCTTTGTTGAACTTATCAACATAAAGCAATACTGGAATGGGATTGTAATGTGATTCCGTTGCTTATGTAATATTGTATAATGCACTAGAAGTTTTCCATCTCTTCAACATTCTTCACAGTCACATAACATATTGCAAGGATTATCACTCGATTCATATAATGATAGCGTAATACAAGAATGGAATCGGTCGAAAAACATTTTTTGAAACATATGAACCGATAGATTTGGAGTTGTTTGCAGAGGCATTTCTAGAATTACGCCATTAGCGTGCTACAAAACAACACGTTATTATTATCGGCAATATCCATACACGTAATTTTACCTATAGGTCTACAAATAAATCCTCTGAAAATCGGTAACGAGCAATTCTATCCAAACAAACAATTGCTTCCAACCAGGATAATTGCTTTATTGTTCCAGTAGAACGATTGATAAACCGCTATCATTTTACTTGCATTTAATTCTCATTCAACGGAATAATTACGACATTATTGAAAGAAATAAAGCGAATGTCGAAAAATGCTGTCACTTTTTACGGTTCCGTAGCCGAACGGCAAAAATGGAACCCTTACAGTTTCGACATGTTTGTCCGTCTATCTGTCTGTCTGTCTGTATGTCTATCTCTTTGTCCGTCCGTATGTCACAGCCATTTTATTCCAAAACTATTAAGACTGTACATCTGAAACTTGGTAAGTAAAAGTATTCTGTAAACCGCTTTCCGATTTTTAGATATACTGTAGATCTTAATATAAACTTTCAACCAAAATTAGTTTGACGAGATTGGGTCAGCAGTTTCTGAGATATAGCATATTTTCTAAAACCGCAAATATAACTTGGTAATTCATACAAACACTATGAAAAACAAAGTTATTTGGCGTAGTTGTGAAAATTGTAAATAAGCTAGTTTTAAGAAATTTGTTACTTTTTTTTTTTGTCAAATAAATACACACATCAAAAGTGTCTAGGGATCAACATATATTTTTGCAATAACTTTTCTCCTGATTGATATTAATTAAAATTTTCTTTAAGGATTCATCAAATAAAGTGTTTTCGTTTGTCACAGTAACGATAAACCAAGTCACCTTTGCATTAATAAAGAAATTTGCCATTTTCCTAATAAAGGGATTTTTGACATTTGAACCACTAACATTAAAGTTCGAAAAAAAGACTGAAATAACAGTTTTCTTTAAAATTTTATTGGGTAACTTAAACAATTAATAATCCGTGTTTCTACCGCGAATACTAACAACACAAGAACATCGGTTTGGCATACTCAAAATGAGTTTATCCAAATCACGCTGTGGAATGGCCGCCCATGTTCGTTGCAACAACAAAAAAAGGTCTTCTTGCGACTGGATACCCTCCATATTCGGCAGAGCTCTTCTCTGTAGCATATCCCATGCATGCTCAATCGGGTTCAAGTCTGGCGACTGAGCAGGCCAGAGCAGGACATTGATGTTAGCTGCGGCGAGAGTCTGTCTTACAACTCTTGCGGTGTGCGGTCGTGCATTATCATGCATTAACTGAAATAAGGGACCGATTTGCACTTGTAGAGGAACGATGACGTCAGATACAATCGTCTCAGCATAAATTTGAGCGTTGAGGTTGCCTCTGATCCAAATCAACTCAGTTCTTCCGCCGATCCAAATACCCGCCCATACCATGATGGTTCCACCACTATAAGGATGGAATTCCTGGCAGGATTTTAATCGCTGTTGGCTTCCAGGGGTTCTCCAGTGTCGTATACGTCTTGTATCCGGTCTCATACCAAAACGAGACTCATCAGAAAAGCACACGAAACGCCATTGTTCTTCTGCCCAATTTCTGTGTTCAAGAGCCCATTGATATCGAATCCTACGATTGTGCATTGCTATAGGTGGTACCCGTAGCGGTCTTCGGGAATGAAGGTTCACTTCATGCAAGCGGTTTCTGACTGTTTGGTCGCTAATTAAGTTCCCTGAAGAGTGATGAAGCCTCACGGCTAACATCATGGCGGTTATTGTTGGAGCTCTTCAAGTTAAGATTTGAATGTATCGGTCTTATCTCCGTGTGGTGCAGCGATACCGTCCTCCATGGCGCTTAGCCACGGTACCAGTGCTTCGGTAACGTGTCCAAAGTCGACTGATAACACTCTGACTTGTATTCAGAGCTAAAGCCACAGTACGTTGCCGGGAACCAGCTTCTATCATTCCCACGGCTCTGAGCATTTCTTCCCTGCTTAAATGACGTCGCCGCTCCATAATAACGTTGGTTTTAATCAGTAGTAGGGAAACAGTAGCACTAATAATGTCTTCAATGCGTTGTATGTTTTTATAGGGAAAATATTGACAGCTGATTTTCATCTTTTACTCGAATTTGATTAACAGTTCCTGTTTCAAATTATGAAATGCACCAAAAAGGATCCATATAAATTTATAAAATCATAAATTTATTACAAAGCCACATCTCAATCTCAAGAAATCCGCATAAAAATGCTTGATCCCTAGACACTTTTGATGTGTGTATATTATATTATATTTATTATAGTTACTACGGCACCCTTCATGGGCGAGTCTGACTCGCACTTTTTTATATACGCCATACTGTTTGGAGTGTTGCCAAGTGGCTCTATCTGTTGGCTAAACCGCACACCGCAAAGCTTATATGAGAAATATTTTAATAGTGACAGGGCAAACAAAATCTGATATTATTACATTTTTGGGCAAACTTCGAAACATTTTCATAACCTCATTTCTCGTCCTCGTCTCCTTGAATAATTCAACA
The DNA here is from genome assembly GCA_943138885.2 of Tholera decimalis. Classification (NCBI taxonomy): domain Eukaryota; kingdom Metazoa; phylum Arthropoda; class Insecta; order Lepidoptera; family Noctuidae; genus Tholera; species Tholera decimalis. The sequence continues at coordinate 20,268,827 of OW964565.2, forward strand.
TTCCAGATGTGAGTGGAAGGGATAGAATGAAAAGTTCCATTATCATGATTGCAACCAAATATTACTGTCTTTTTAAGTAAAATTTTCCTTGTATTTTTCCTTGTTACCTTACATAATATTGTTTAGTGCTGTTAAAGCTCGCCAGCCTCATATAGTATAAATTTACAACGAAAGAAAATTTCTAATAAAAGTCAGATTTATAACGAATTTGCAAAATAAATAAGTATCTATATGTTTATTAAACTACTAACACTTCGCCCGTAACATCGTCCGCATGGGTTTTGAAATAATTAATTAATTTATATATTTATTTACTCTCTATGCGTGAGCCACTCTTACCTGCCCTCGGATCTTATGAGGTCTGTGGTGGTGCCTGTTGTGAAAAACAAAACCGGTGACCTTGCTGATAAGGCGAACTATAGGCCAATTTCGCTGGCCACCACCATAGCCAAAGTATTTGACGGTTTGCTTAATACACAGTTGAGTAAATGTGTGGACCTGCATGATAACCAATTTGGTTTTAGACCGCAGCTGTCCACGGAGAGCGCCATACTGTCTCTTAAGCACACCGTCATATACTATACGGAACGTAAGACCCCCGTATATGCGTGTTTCCTCGACTTATCCAAGGCCTTCGATCTGGTTGCCTATGATATCCTGTGGGATAAGCTGGAGAGTATTAGCCTTCCTCCCGAACTTGTGGCAATCTTCAAGTATTGGTATACGCATCAGGTTAACCATGTCAGGTGGGCGGAGGCGGTGTCGGAGCCATATCGTCTGGAGTGTGGTGTGAGGCAGGGCGGCTTGACCTCACCCACCCTTTTTAACCTCTACATGGATACACTCATCGTTGCGCTCAGCAGTGAGCATGTCGGTTGTCATGTTGACGGGGTATGCGTCAACAATTTAAGCTATGCTGACGACATGGTGCTGCTGAGTGCGTCGGTCTGTGGTCTACGGAGGTTGCTGCATATTTGTGAGGAGTACGCGGGTGCACATGGCCTTAAATATAATGTGTCAAAGAGCAAATGCATGGTCTTTGAGGCAGGTGATGCTAAGTGCCCAGAAACAGTGCCTCCAGTACATCTTTGTGGTTTACCTCTGGATAGAGTGGAACAATTTAAATACCTTGGGCATTGGGTTGTGTCTGATCTCAGAGACCACGCTGACATCGAACGGGAGCGGAGGACTTTGTCGAGAAGAGCAAACATGCTCGCCCGCAGGTTTACACGTTGTACTAACTTAGTTAAGATCACCCTTTTCAAGGCGTACTGCACCTCTTTGTACACGTGCAGCCTGTGGGCTCGCTATACTCAAGCTAGCTACAATGCCCTCCGCGTCCAGTACAACAATGCGTTCAGGGCAGTGTTGGGTCTGCCTCGTTTCTGCAGCGCCTCGGGCATGTTTTCGGAAGCGCGCACCGACTGTTTCCACGACACCATGCGCAAGCGGTGCGCGTCCTTGGTGCGCAGGGTGCGAGACAGCTCCAACTCTGTCCTGGCAATGATTGCGGGGAGGCTTGATTGCCTATATGTGAGACACTGTTGTGACCGGCATATTGTTAATGTAAAAAAAAAAATAACTTGATATTTTCTATGTTATAGCTGTAGTTTTGTAATTTAATGTGACTTTTAATTTGGAATTTAATTTGACATTTAATTTGTATTTAATTTGATAATTTGACATGATTTAATTTTTTTTTTCTTTATAATTTATTATTATTAACTTAATTGACTTTTAATATATCTTTGAATCTTTTCGTATGTAAATTTCTCCCTTTGTATTTTAAATTAGGAAGCCGAGCAATTGTTTGAATTTTGATTTTATTTTTTACGGGTCTTGGACCTGAAATAAATGATATTTTTTTTTTTTATTATTTTAATTAAAACATCAATGATTTTTTTAGAAATGGTATTTTACTTCCGGAGATTACCCTCTACATACAAACTTACAAACAAATTTTATTTCTTTATAATATTAGAATAGAATAACAGCTACCAAGATTTATTAAGTAAATGCGCGGTTTTGTACTCCAATAACAGATTTCCCTTCATTTCTCAAAACACAATTAATGATAAAATAAAAAAAATACTGAAAAAGTAAACATAAGAAAATCGTCGATATCACAATTGGAGGAAACCAGAGGAAAATAATCCAGAGCGTATCTTGTGACTCGTGGCGTAAAGTGAAATGACTTATTGAGATAAATCGTTTACCGAACACTCTAAATCGAATTTCTACCGACACCCAGGGAACGTTGCTTAGATTCTATGTAACTATGTATCTTTAAACAACATTGAAATACTTATTTTATATAGATAACAGCTGTATTTAAAATGGACTGAGAAATCAAATAAATTGCCAATATTGGCTAAAACCTTTCGGTCAGCTTTAGGACATTTGAAGTTATTATTTCGAATGGCCGTAAAATTTAGCAAAAATTATGGTAAAGGTCTATGTTTTATATACATATATACTATAATAATATATCACTCGTACATAATAGACGATGACATGCACGGCGGATTGCTGGCTATACTCTTGAATGAACCACCTTAAAAATGTACTCAGGAAGCACTATACATATGTCCCAACTAGCACAAATGGGCTTCCGATTATTACTTATGGTAATAGACGTAAGCGCTAGAGCGTCTACTGCAGACTTAAAGCAGCCGCTTTAGCGCTATTTGGGCGCCATTTTATGCAACCTAAAGTTCCATTTAACATGCACAACGGTTGCATAAAGGTTCCTTAATAGCTATAACGATTTATTAACGCTATACTAAAGCTCTCGTAGCGCTACTTTTGAATGATTTTGAACTACTTTGAACGAATGAATTGATTATAGTTCTTTATTGTATATCTTCAGTTGACATTGTTTGTAATATTTTGGTAAAGTGTTTTCGTCGCCATCATGAAAATAAAACATAAAGAAGTAAATGTTTGTATTCTGTATTAGCAAGATATAAAAAGATACTTAAAACGCTGTCCAGTTTACTGTAGATATATAAGATAATTTTCGAGTAATTTTAACGCGCTTTTATGATATTTAAAAAATTAACAAAAGATATGTGATATTTTTTATTTGTTATACAGAATAAATTTTATTTCCGTATTTTTACGTATCGATAACTTACTATTCGCAAGTGGCCGATTGTTTACCGGTACATTTAATGCACATTTAACTGAAAAACCAATGTATATCAACTCAATTTTGCAAGTGAATTATAAGTTTTCTTAAAAAATCATGGCGTCATTGTACTGTAGTCATAACCTGCAGTTTGAGCTCTAATAACTCCCTTTTGAGAATCATAGTGCTAATTTTCACCCTTCTAACGCTTCCAGTGATTTTTGTTCCCCTAGTGCAACTCACAGCCACAAAAAGCTCCTATTTTCCTGTTTTTGAGGTTATAAGATTAATTATTTGTATCCTTAAGTGTATTGTAAGGTGTACAATAAAGTATATAATAAATAAATAAGATCTAGTTACGTACTTATTCGTTTAGCATCCATTTTATTAAATGTTTTATAATAGTTACAAAAGTGGCTGTAAAATGGCGAATGGATTGAGCCTGCAAGGAATGACTATTGCTACTAAAGGCCTTAGTTACACTGATGATTTTTTTGTAACTATAGTATGCATAAGAGTTTCTATTATTTCTATAATAAAACTTATAGTAGTATAATAGTGGTTACTATAACTATAACCTATACAAGTTACAATGGAAACTACTATGCAGCTGTGAGTGGCAGAATGACCTTCGTAACTCTCATATAAAGGTGTAAGTGGTAAATGAGTTCTACCGTGGACTACTGTGAAGGCTAGGGTAGTATTTGATTCAGCTTATAGCACCTTAAGTAACTTTTATAACTATAGACGTTTACGGATGCAGATATGCAACTCTGAACTGCTTTTTGAACCCTTAAAGCGCTATTTTACAGCCCAAAGTAACAAAATAGGCTGCTATTTCCACTAATGTGCTCGTTGGGGTATATCTACGTAGGTACGTGTACGGACACGCTACTAGCTAATGTAAATAATGTAAGTTTTGTTTTAATTAGTTTTCGAAATAATAAGATCTATGTTTTGAGAGCAGTAGTAATGATGGAAATCCACATAATAATGTGCCTACCTGGATTGGACCCACGGAATAGAAAATACAGTGGAAGTGCCCTTTAGATATCGCACGCGTGTCAACATTAAGCACAGATGCGCGACATTAGCTTATTCGCTGTCAGATTCATGTCGCGATTGGTTGTCTCTAAAATACACGAAATATTAGAAATTATGCCTTGTTGTGCGGTTTGGACCTGCAAAAACGAAAGCAGTAAATAAAATGTATCTTGTGGAGGCGTATCGTATAATCGATAAGTATTAAAGTTTGTAAATTTTAAATATATTTGATATTAATGACAATACCGCATTTCATGACTTCAATGCAAACTATAAAGAACCTTATTTTCAATAGCACAACGTTTAAATCTACTTGGTCGTTATCTGGAGGAACATACTATAAATTCTAGTAACTTCGACGCTACTCAATTAGGGATGGGACACATTCGTAAAGTAGGTCTGTATCGATAATTTTTATTTATTTCTAACTCCATTTCATAGCTGGATTCAGAAAATTGATTTCGGACGGTTTATGTGTAAAATTCATAAATGTTTAACTGAGATTGCACAGAAATGTCGACGTTTTAACCACACGTAGCCTACATCCGTCTGTAGTAGATACGGGTCGCTAATCACACCGCCTATTGTACACTCATTTTTATAAATGATTGTCCTGTGTTAAATTGAGGTGTACAATAAAGTATATAATAATAATAATCACACTAATATTATAAGTCAAAAGTTTGTGTTTGTTACTTCTTCACGCTCGAAAGGCTGAACGGATTTCAATGAAACTTGGTACATGGATAGACCATGTCCTGGAATAGAACATATGATTTTTTCGTGAGACTATGTTCCCTTGAGATAATTTTATACATTCACGCGGGCGAAGCCGCTGGTAGCAGCTAGTAGTTAATAAAGATAACATCACATAATGTAAACCGTAATACATCAATTTCTGGATATTGATCTCAAAAAAAAGTAAAAAAGTAATTTAAATATTTCAGTTTTCCCCAAGATCCTTTTATTAAGGAAAATGGATGTTTATTGGGTTGTCAATATTCCAAAACATAATCTATCATCAGTTAGGGGAATTTCCTACGTCTAATCATATTACCGACTTAATGAAAGCCATCACGACAAAATATATTAATATACGCTTTCATCACCTATTCAAATTAAACATAAAACTATCAAAACGGCAATTATTAAACAAATATGTATAAATTCAAGGTCAATAAATATTTTTAATACTATCTATTAACATTTCATTGAAAACTAGCTTGTGCCAGCGGCTTCGCCCGCATGAAATTAATACTTTGTTATATGATTTACTAGTACTCACGCGGGGCTTCGCTCCCGTGGATCCTATCACGGTAAAAACATAACTCTCCTTTTTTGCAGTCGGGTAAAAAGTAGCCTATAACCTTCCTCAAGCTTCAAGCTACTTCCATACCAGATTTCATCCAAATCCACCCAGTACTTTCGAAGATTAGCGCGTTCAAGCAAACAAACAAACAAACTAACAGACTTTTCCGCTTCATAATATTAGTATAGATAGCCTATCTATAGCACTCAAAAATAATGCAGCTACATATTAGGGAAAGAATTTTCAGAATCGGTTCAGTAGTTTTAGAGATTTCCCCTACATACAAACTTACAAATTTGATCTCTTTAATTTTAAAATAGATTCTATTTTTTTGAAGATGGTCAACCTTTTTCCATTGCTGACCATTTGTATGATGTCGATAAATTATTACATTGCTCACACAAATAAAAAAGTAACATCGATATTAAAGTATCAATATTTGTCTACATCTCTATCTGAGTAGCAAAAGACATTACATGTGCATGCAAATATGACATCTATTTCAAAGTACTTAGCGTTCCGAATAGAATAAATTGGTTACAGTGCCATCTAGCGTTGAGTAGCTGAACTCATTGTAAATTGTTGGAATTATGTTTTTTAAACGATAAACGCCTTTATTGATTATGTCATGTCAAATAATAACAACTTTCGGTCGTTGTAATAAGACTCAATATTTTTGACAGCACTAAGAAGATGATTTGTTAAAGTTGCGTTTCAACTTTGTAGCCAATTATATCACTGTTTTTTATGTGTGTTATGGACATTTTGATTTGCAAATGTGTGAGTTTGGCGACACTGGTTCTCGTTTTGAGAGAGCGTAGGGGCACTTCTACTTAATTTTCATTTCTGTGATTGGACCCCACGACCGTACCGACCGAACCACGACCGACTCATTATTCTTGCCTGTACTAGGCCACCACGCTCCATTATAAGCCTGCTTAATAGTACGAAATGATTGCGTTGTGCCCTAAGTTGCATATATGCCAAACTTAAAATTAATCAGATGTTAGAACGTTTTTAAAAAGTAGTTTACTATAATCCAAACGGAGACACGAGGCAAATAAATATAAAATTAAAAACATTTAATAAAATTAATTATAAAATTATAAATTATAAATTTATTATAAAATTAAACACAAAAAAATTTTAATACATCAATTTGCATATAATAACACAGTAATAAAGTGTGTCTGTATATTGAATATAATTACAAAAAATAGATGAGTTTAGAAACAGAAACGGAGCAAGAATTTAAAATAAAATGTATGACAGTTTATCTGTTTGTACACACTATTCTCCGGAACTACTGGAAGTATTTGAACGATACTTTTATTTGTTACATAGCTATTCAGGCTGGGCAATATTTAGGCTATTATTTATTTCGGAAACTGAAACACTCGACGCAAAACATTATACGCGAGCGAAGCCGCACGCAGAAGCTAGTATATTAATATCGCTTAAAACTCTTTATATGAAAATGTTAAAAAGCCTGTCTATTTTGTTCAAGCTCTTTATAAATAAGAGGTTTTAATTTTACAGTCGAAATGAAAACACAGAAATTTTAATTTATCATTCATTTTGTGTTTTCTTTTATAATTTAAACTAGAGAACAGCCTAATTAATTACCCCCAGACTCATTAAAATAGCGTTTTGCTAACTGTTCTTTTTATTTTGCGAAGCCCTTATTTCTAAAGTAAACGCTGATTTATAAGTCTTAAAGCCAACGTAGTCTGTAGAATAAAGTTTAATTAAAGTAAACGAGAACAATACGGTACTTAATCTGCAATAACTGATTGGAGGAGTCATGATTGTGTCTCAGAGTAAACACCTTAAGCCGTCCGTGATTACAGGGACGGGTAGGACCGTACGGACGGGATGCCCGGACGCCACCGGTGGAGCACGTTACGCTAGAATGCAGAAAATGTGTTCTGTTTTATTAGGGAGGCCAATAAATTCTGTACGTGAGCCGACGCGACGGATCACCTATGCCGTCACGTGAAAAAATACACCCTGTATTACCTACTACAGTCACTAAGGAGATAGTTTCCTGTAGGTATTTACTTTACGTAGAATATTTTAGTAACAAAATTGAATTAGCATTATAGCTCACGTATTTGCTTTTCGGTTTATTAATATTCTCTTATTATGAGGGATATTCTGATGAGAACTTTAACATGGCTTGCGTTAATAATATTAACAAAGCAGTTTTCGGAGACCTATTTATTTTATTGTTTATAGGCTTGCGTTTAACCACCATCTCACCTCATGGTAAGCGATGATGTGGTCGAAGATGAAGCACACTTACCTAGAAATAACCTAGCCCAGGTTATAGCTACCAGGAAATACAAACTCCGGCAGGCAATTCGACTCTTTAGCTGTACGCACAATGGAACTATTCCAAAAACGTTTTGTGCGTAGTGATGGGATGCCCAACATGTAACTATTTTTAAAAAAACGCATAGCGCATAGGTATTACTTAAGTAAGATTAAAGTTAGATACAATTTAAAGTCTACTTTTGTTCCTGTTTACATTTACCAGATTAGAATCCGTATATCCGGAATCACTATCCTACTGATGTTATAAATATGAAAGCGCGAATGTTTGTATATTTGTGTTTCAATCACGCAAAAATAGGACGCAACTTTGACACACATATACCTAGTGTAGGTAAAATCTGGAAAAACACAAGCTTAGAATTAACTAAAAGCTACTGGGCCGATTTTAAAAATCCTTTCACCTAGATAAAGCTACATTATCAGCGAGTATTTCACTGAAAAGCTTTTTCATGCGAGCGAAGCTGTGAGCACGAGCTAGTTTTTTATAAATAACGTTACTAAACAATAGAACTCGTTTTGAATCGAAATCGACTTACATTTCTCGTCAAGAAAATCTTTTCCGACAAATGAACAGCAATCTCAATCTCAATATGAAATACGATATTCTTTACCGTATTATAACAAGATACTCCGCGTCATAAGTATCTATCCCGGCTGGGCTGGGTATCTATCCCAGACACGTTCGCTCCATCCTGAGGACATATTTTGCTATTTCATTTCCCACGAGAGGCAGACACGGTTTACGCGACACCTTATTCTTTACCTTCTTTAATATTTCTCCTTGTAATCTTTGGACCTGTCCGCTGAAGGCAATAAACGATGACTTTTAAAATAAATTTTGCTATATACGTGGCAGCTCAAAATGGCGGAAAAGAGGTTGCATTTAGATATACACGTGGGACGTTTGTACCCACCTCCAGTCTGGCAACGTTGCCGTGACTTTGCAAAATTACTATCGAGAAGTAGCATAGCTATAGCCAGCTATTTTCTATCAAGAACGCCCTTGAGATTTAGACAACTCAAACAACGTCAAATGTTCTAAAGAGATACCTGAACCCAGGGGGCCCCAGAACGCAAGGGCAACTGAAGGAATAGGGTGCCCCATCTAGTTTACATTTACGAAAAAAAGACGTGTGAAAGTGTTATTTATAACCTACTAGCCTAGGTAGACCTTACGAGACTTAAGAAGAAGAACATGTGAAAGCCCCATACATTAAGTACGTCTGTCCAACGTGTCCCTGATAAAGTGTTACTTTGCCGAGGCCCTCCCAACTTCTGTTTAAATGCTTTTCCAGAACTATAATTTGTGATTGGTGTTTTGAAGAGCTACGATATTTATGACTAAGCAAAAACGTATGTGAGCCTAATAGTAAAATATTTTCGATAAATCTTAATCAAAGAATTTTGTGTTATTACTTTTATGATTAGATAGGCACTGTATTTTATAGGCAATAGTCAAATTTCGAATGTACCTACATTGCGTATGAAGATTAATAAAGAAGCCTTATAATCCAAGTATATATACTGAAAAAACCCGATTGAGATTAAATAACACAGATTCAGTTAAAAATAATACGTAGAATTATAAGTAATCATCGCCTTCATTGTTTACAAATAAATACAAAAAGGACGAAGTAATAATAATTATGTAGAAGACAAAATGCACATGCCAAAGTTTAGTAGTAGCCTAATTGTGTGATGTCAAAGAAACGGTGTTTATTTTGGATGGTAGATGGTAGGTAAAATGGGCCACAACCCATATCATATGTTTCTTTTTTTATAGACATAATATTTTGTATTGTTTTTATAATCACTTTTGGTTACTTATTATAAAAATGTACAATTCTGATCCCCAAGATACAGATATAGGTCTAGTTTCAGGGATCACTGTAAAACTAGATTGTGTACCTATATTTCATTATTAATAAATAAATTAAATAAAGATTAATCCCATAAAACTGTTAGTCATTGGGAATTCTTTTACGTCACAACGGAGCACTAGAGCTATGTAATTTTTCGAGTATAGATATTTGAAGGGCCGGCTGTAGAGTGACATAGCGTAGCATAGAGTCTAGCAAGCGATTCCTCGGCTAATAATAAAAAAAATTGGCCAAGTGCGAGTCTGACTCGCCCATGAAGGGTTCCGTGTAACTATAATAAATATAACATACTTAATATATTTATTTAAAAAAAGAAAACAAAAATCTTGAAAATTTCTTAAAACTAGCTTATTTACAATTTTTACAACTACGCCAAATAACTTTGTTTTTCATAGTATTTGTATGAATTACAAAGTTATATTTGCGGTTTTAGAAAGTATACTGTATCTCAAAAACTACTGACCCGATCTCGTTCAAACCAATTTTGGTTGAAAGTTTACATTAAAATCTACAGATATATTTTTTTTTTATTTTCCACTCCATTATTATAGTAGTTAGAGGAGGGGACATACATTTTACCACTTTGGAAACGATTTACTTTATGAAGAAGTGGTTTTAGAAACCTCAATTTTTAAAGACCTGTCTATAGATACCACATACGCACAGGTTTCATGACTAAAATATTTTCCGTTTTAGTTTTATAATATGTATGGGGCTCCCCATATATAGAACTAAAACTGAAAATATATTTTTTTTTAATTTTGTTTTTTCTTGAAATCGGAAAGTGGTCTACAGAATACATCTACCTACCAAGTTTCACATGTATAGTCTTAATAGTTTCGGAATAAAATGGCTGTGACATACGGACGGATGGACGGACAGACAGACAGACAGACATAACGAAACTATAAGGGTTCCGTTTTTTGCCATTCGGCTAAGGAACCCTAAAAATTCGAAAGCAACTATATTTGACTGATATAAGTTCTTAAAACGGGATAATTGCTATGTGTATTATTTTTTCGAGTTTCCGATATTTCGACACTGTTGCAAGCGCCATGATCACGGATGAATTGAAGTAATTGCGGGTGGACGTTTGTGAGCCGTTTTAAGAGGAGGCTCCCTAAATTGTATGTAACTTTGCAATTATATTTATTTATTTAAGAAGTATGGAGGACTAACAGCTATTAAATACAGAAAATAAACAGTATAGTAGACAGTGAGCCAATTAAAAGTCCTCACGTTTAGATAAATATTCTGAAACTAGCTTTTGCCCGCGACTTCGTCCGCGTGGAATAGTTACTTTGGGCTAACGTTAAATTTAACCCCGATTTTGAAGCATTCTTCATTGGCGCTCCGTTCCTATTGGCCTTAGCGTAATGATATATGTATAGCCTATAGCTTTTCTCTATAAATTGACTATTTAATTAAAAAATATTTTTTTAATTCGAACCAGAAGTTCCTGAGATTATCGCGTTCAAACAAACAAACTCTTCAGCATTATATCATTAGTATAGATAGCTGTTGCCCGCTACTTCGTCCACGTTTCCGTCGTTTTTCGTCAAAAAAAGTAGCCTATGTCCTTCCTCACGGTTCAGTGATTTTGATGTAACAGACAGATTATCTTTCGTTATTTAGTAGGGAAATATAATATGTCAATCTATAATACTGTTGAAAAATATCGCAATACCGAACCGCACAATATTATTGTTAATAGCTGTGCCCGCGACTCCGTCAGCGTGTAACTCCTTGTGTGTTATTAAGTTAATGTATCGGTAATATTGTTTAAATCACGTTCACATGAGGCTTAAGTACCTATAGAATGAAAATACTTCAGCGCAAAGCTTCCGGGTAAACTATGTTGAAAGTTGACCCGTCCGGCACGTGAACATAAAGATTTCTAGAACTGGTAACCCGAGAAAGAGCGACGTACAACTGACCATGCGAGAAACAATTGACACCGAGATCTACTCCAGCAACACGAAAAGTCTGCCCTTGAGCCTTATCAATTGTCATTGCATAAAACACCGATACTGGGAATTGCGTTCTTTTAAATCGGAATGGAAAATTATTTGGTATTATGGGAATTCTGGGAATAAAGACGGTTTCTCCTGCACCGCGACCTGTTAAAATTTGAGCCTCGATTATATTTTGTTGCAACTGGGTTTTTTTTAGCCGAGTTCCATTGCAAAGTTCTGGTGGTTTTAAATTTCGGAGCAGAATAATAATCAGAAAGCTTCGAACTGCTAAGCTATCGGGAGTTACACGTGTTATTGTGCGTCAACCATAAAAGATAGATATATGCTGTCGTGGGATATTTTTTATATAATTTTAAGGAGAACATTTCCGTCATATTTGATTTCAGTGTAGCTTTAACCATTAAGGTTGCACTCGCGACGGACGCTTAAAAAATGGAGTAACTTCTCCCGTTTTCCCAATATTTCCCTTTACTGCTCTGCTCCTATTGATTGTAGCGTGATGAAAAGTATACTATAACCAGCTCAGGAGTATGAAAAATAATTGTACCAAGTTTCGTTAAAATCCGTCGAGAAGTTTTTGTTTCTATAACGGTTATACAGACAGACAGACAGACAGACAAAAATTTTACTGATTGCATTTTTGGCATCAATATCGATCCCTAATCACCCCCTGATAGTTATTTTGTAAATATATTTCATGTACAGAATTTACCTCTCTACAGATTTATTATAAGTATAGACAATCACGCATACAATCAAAATTTAGTATATGATTTATTGGATCTATTTCTTTACATATCTAGACCAGTTACGTAATTGGAACATTTTCGCTTGATTCATTTTTTAACCGACTTCTAAAAAAGGAGGAGGTTCTCAATTCGGATGTTTGTATTTTTTTTTTTTTTTTTATGTTTGTCCACGCATAACTCCGTCGCTTGCCAACCGATTTGAAAAATTGTTTTTTTGTTGGTAAGGGTATACTTTCCAAATGGTCCCATGAAAATTTTATCGAAATCAGACGAGCCGTTTCTGAAAAATCAAAAAAAGTCGAAAAAAATAATTTACGTTGATGATCTTTTCGCTTACTCTGCATTGCGTTTTTTGTTCGCGCATAACTCCGTCATTTACGAATCGATTTGGAAAATTCACTGGCCCACTAAAAAGCGCGAAAATAAAAACTTTTTTGCAAAAAATAAAACCGACTTCCATATCAAAACACTACAAAGCCAAAAATAATTTTAATTTCGGAAGGCGGTGTGAAAAAAAAGAAAATACAAAACCAATAACACCGACTACCGAAATTAAAATTATTTTTGGCTTTGTAGTGTTTTGATATGGAAGTCGGTTTTATTTTTTGCAAAAAAGTTTTTTTAATAAAAAAATCATGTCTTTTTTAAAGATTATTCAAAATTTAATCAAGATTACTCGGCTTTTATGTCTGAAATTAGTATTAAGAAAATATACTTTATTAGCCAAATATAGGATATTTTTTCTCTAGATCATTTATTACTTTAGTTATAAACGAAATAAGAATTGAGACTTACGACATTTAGTTTCGAATCCGAACATGGTAAAAGAGCGTACGCGATATTCAACTTTATTACTGCTGCGCTAGCGTTTAGCATACAACGGCCTAACCGGGGTGCATGGGGGCGGAGCTTGCGTGAAAAATATTTTAGAGTGCCTGGTCTTAAGTCCTAATGATTCTGACTGTTTGTTAACTCTACCAGCTTAACGGTTGAACGGGTTTGGATAAAACTGTCTCACGGTTAGACGATGTCATGGATAGAATAGAAGGATACTTTTATACCGGGAGTGTGTACTCTTGGGATACTTTTCTACATTAACGCAAGCAAAGCTGCTTACAGAAACTAACGTCTACTAAATCTAAAATCTCTTTTAACATCATTACGGTTGTGCTTATCATTCCGTCCTCTGGCCAGCTGAATAAAAGCTATCTTGTAATGGGTAGTTGGAAAGGCTTCATTTCCGATAAGCCGCTTTGACAAACTAAAATGTATAAAAGGTACTGTATTATCTAAGATGATAAAAAATCCCGTTGTGAAGCTTAACATTTTATTAAAGAAATGTTTCAAGACTTTTTTGTAGAAAGCCAAAAAATCTTCTTAGATACAACGGATATACAATCTACGAAATCAGTTCTTTTTATCCGTATTCATGAATTTCTTCGTTCAAGGAACTACTATACATTTATTTTGGAAACTTTGAGTATTTTGTTTTCATACACTTATGTTATGTTAAAACTTTTCTTAGCCACACGAAATCCGAATATGATTAGTACATTAAATTCTTTGTGCACACAGTATCCATGGTACGTAGAAGTTTTTCTTAGTGTTACTAAACATAAAACAACAACACAAAGAAAACCTTACTGTGAATTATTTATTTATTTATTCATAGGAACACCACAGCTTTTTTACAATGCTCATTATATGGTAGCAATGTCACATGGGGTTCTAAAACCTATTATAGAGTTTCAAAGCATGCATATAAAACTAGATAGTACAGTAGTTCTAACATTTTAACTAAAAGAAAAGAAATAACAACTGGTAAATAATAATATACGAATATTATTCACTTCCTTACAACAGATTTACGAAAAGATACCTTATATAGCTGGAATATATCCAGATTTTCAAATTTTTCTACGTATAAGCGAGGCAGTCGAGTCATAATTGCATTTTGTATGTAATTGGACCGGTGTAAAGGTACACTAAATAAGTGAGTGTGTCTTGTGCGAGGCCTTTGCGTGCAAAAGTCTATGCATGACAAAAGGTCACTGCTATCAATCTCACCACGAATAATATCAAATAATAGCAACATATCCAATATTTTACGTCTATCATTGAGTGGAAGCAAGCTATAGTGACTAGAGTCTGCGAGATAAAAATTTTACAAATCGACGCCAGCACATCAAGCTACAACAATCTGTCAAATTTCTTTAATAGATTTTCAACTTTATTGTTTAAAAAATTAGGTTCAACGTTGATTGGGAAAATTTTAGAGTTTCGGGTAGCTTCATGTGCTGGCTGGCGTCTGTACATTATATTGAGGTGACCAGGTTCGACTACAATACTCTAGAATGCTTCGGACATAGGCACAGTATAAAATCTTAAGACTATGAAGGTTTGTGAATGGTTTACAGGTGCGCATTATAAAGCCAATTATAATACCATCTTGATCCGTCATTAATAGAGACACCGCTGTGCGTCTTGTATAGCTGTGTCTCTGTCATACACTAGAACCTTGAGTCCTGTATGACGTCACATTAGGTACTCTGATCTTACCGTCCGGTAAGGACCAGGCCCGAGTCGACGGCGCGGTGAGCCGAGTTCCACCACGCGCCTCAAAGAGCAGTCAACAACACCGACGGCGCCCGCTAGGTTCATTACCTGCTGGGGTTGCGGAAATGTTCTAACGAGATACCGCAGCCCCGGACCACAATGGATAGACTAGTCTACTCTACTCTCTATAAATCACAACTAGTTTCCTATATTTATTAAACAACTGGCAGGTAAGCAGATTTTAGTTCACCGAAAAAAACTTCAACCACTGCAAAGGCTAGATTTTTCCAATGAAAAAAGAATACCTAAAACCACCCATTTACGGCTCAAACTCATTCATTAGCCAAAACAAAGAGGAAACGTGAACAAAAGTTCGCATTTAAAATTCTCTAAGGCAATTCGTCCATCTATAATCTATACTTATAATAAATCTGTAGAGAGGTCAATTCTGTACATGAAATATATTTCCAAAATAACTATCAGGGGGTGATTAGGGATCGATACTGATGCCAAAAATGCAATCAGTAAAATTTTTGTCTGTCTGTCTGTCTGTCTGTCTGTATAACCGTTATAGAAACAAAAACTACTCGACGGATTTTAACGAAACTTGGTACAATTATTTCTCATACTCCTGAGCTGGTTATAGTATACTTTTCATCACGCTACAATCAATAGGAGCAGAGCAGTGAAGGGAAATGTTGGGAAAACGGGAGAAGTTACTCAATTTTTTAAGCTTCCGTCGCGTGTGCAACCTTAATGGTTAAAGCTACACAGAAATCATTTATGACGGAAATATTCTCCTTAAAATTATATAAAAAATATCTCACGACAGCATATGTCTATCTTTTATGGTTGACTCACAATAACACGTGTAACTCCCGATAGCTTAGCAGTTCGAAGCTTTCTGATTATAATATTTGTCTACTCTTACGTTTATAACACTCTCAGTCACCCCTAATTGAAAAAGTTAACATTATTAACTATTCCATAAAACAGAATCATATAAATCGGTATAGAAACACCAAAGTTATACATGAAATACGCTAATAATAAGCCAACGCGCGTGAATACTGAATCATGCTATAAGGATTATTTTTGAGAATCGGTCGCCGCGCTCGACGCGTCTCGATTGGCCAAGTGCGAGCCAGACTCGCCCATGAAGGGTTCCTAAAAACCTTAAAAATTTCTAGAAACCAGCTTATTTACATTTTTACAACTACGCTAGATAACTTTGTTTTTCATAGTGTTTGTATGAATTACAAAGTTATATTTGCGGTTTTAGAAAATATGCTGTATCTCAAAACTGCTTACCCGATTTCGTTCAAAGCAATTTTGGTTGAAAGTTTACATTAAGATCTACAGACATATTTTTTTTTTAGATTTTTCACTCCATTATTATAGAAGTTAGAGGGAGGTGGGGACATTTTACCACTTTGGAAGCTTATATCTTTTAAACGATTGACTTTATGAAAAAGTGGTTTTAGAAACCCTTATATAATTTTTAAAGACCTGTCTATAAGTACTACATACGCATAGGTTTCATGAAAAAAAAAATATTTTCAGTTTTAGTTCCATGTATGGGGACCCCCTTTTATTTTAAATATTTTTTTATATTTTTTCTTAAAGTCTGAAAGCGGTTCATAGAATACATGTACCTACTAAGTTTCTCATGTATAGTCTTAGTAGTTTCGGAATAAAATGGCTGTGACATACGGACGGACGGACAGACAGACAGACAGACCGACAGACACAG
The DNA here is from genome assembly GCA_943138885.2 of Tholera decimalis. Classification (NCBI taxonomy): domain Eukaryota; kingdom Metazoa; phylum Arthropoda; class Insecta; order Lepidoptera; family Noctuidae; genus Tholera; species Tholera decimalis. Next base: position 20,285,561 of record OW964565.2, read on the forward strand.
ACGGACAGACATATCGAAACTATAAGGCTGGAAACAGTGCTTGACCGACGGTCGGCGCTGACCGTCAGTCGGCGTAGCTATATCTATGCAAGCCTATGAATGCGCACTCAGCTACGCTGACGATTTTCACAAGCGACGGTCAGCGCTGACGGTCAAAATGTACGGTTAGCGCTGACCGTCGGCCGAGCACTGTTTCCAGGCTTAGGGTTCCGTGTTTTGCCATTCGGCTACGGAACCCTAAAACGGCGGGGCGTCCGAGCGTGAGCTTCGCGGTTGAAAAGTGACCAGCCTTAGTGTGCTGAACTACGAGAGGCCCTACCTAAAAAAGAAAGTGCGAGCAACATACAATTTTTGCCTGTTGATCCGAATAGACGTTCAGAGCGTTCGACCTTATTGACAGACAATACTTAATTGATATTAACAAACCGTGCTTATCAGCGCAACTTTTAGTCGTTGATAATTTATTTTTGAATTCCTTTTGTTGTTATTTTATAAAATAGGTATTAGTTATTTTAGTATACCGATAGGTTAAGTTTTGGCTAATTTACGTTCACTTTTTTATATTAGTTTTATTTTCACCCAGTTGCAACAAAATATAATCGAGGCTCAAATTTTAACAGGTTGCGGTGCAGGAGAAACCGTCCTTATTCCCAGAATTCCCATAATACCAAATAATTTTCCATTCGAATTTAAAAGAACGCAATTCCCATATCGGTGTGTTATGCAATGACAATTAATAAGGTTCAAGGGCAGACTTTTCGTGTTACTGGAGTAGATCTCGGTGTCAGTTGTTTCTCGCATGGTCAGTTGTACGTCGCTCTTTCCCGGGTTAGCAGTTCTAGAAATCTTTATGTTCACGTGCCGGACGGGTCAACATTCAACATAGTTTACCCGGAAGCTTTGCGATAAAGTATTTTCGTTCTACAGGTACTTAAGCCTCATGTAAACGTGATCTAAACAATATTACCAATACATTAACTTAATAACACACAAGGAGTTACACGCTGACGGAGTCGCGGGCACAGCTATTAACAATAATATTGTGCGGTTCCGCATTGCGATATTTTTTAACAGTATTATAGATTGACATAATTATTATATTTCCCTACTAAATTACGAAAGTTAATCTGTCTGTTACATCAAAATCACTGAACCGTGAGGAAGGACATAGGCTATGAAGAATGCTTCAAAATCGGGGTTAAATTTAACGTTAGCCCAAAGTAACTATTCCACGCGGACGAAGTCGCGGGCAAAAGCTAGTTAATAATAATATAGTTTTATGCAGAAGCGAATATGTCTGTCTGTTCGTTTGTCATAGTTTTACGTCTAAGCCGCTGATTTTTTTAATGGTGGCTTTTGATATCTAGGCTTTTGATATTTAGAGGTCGATTTAAATTTGGTGATGTGAGAAGCCAATGTGACTGACAAGATTTAAACTGCTGAAGCAAACTCTTCATGCCTTTCCTCACTTCATCACTTAAACAGATCATCTTCCCCGGGACATGAAGAACTAGCTAATGTGGAAATTCCTTCCCATCTCCCATATTATGTGCATCCACCTGCATCTTGAATGACCAGAATGTGGCTTATGACGGTGCGGTCCAAATACCGGGCGGACAAAAATGTTTAAACTAATACTTCACAAAAATATATAGTATTAATTCCGCTGAGAATAAAATGTTCAAAAACCATTATTTTATGCAGCATCCCCGTGCAATAATGAGTATCTGGTTCTTAAATATTTGTCCTAAACATTAGTTTGCTAAAGATTCCTTTGTGTACAAAATTTGACAAAAATCAGTTTTGAAAAAAGTAATCTAAGTAAGTAATGACATATTGTAAGCCTATCAGTTTTCTATCGGTTACATTTCGGGGAGTGTGCGATGGAATTGCACAGTCTTATTCCACCAAGCCCGTTCCATCATCGGACTACAAGACAAACGGCGATGCGCCATCGTCACATGGTGGACATCCCACCCATACGCACAAAACGTTTTGGGAATACTTTCATTGTGCGTACGGCTAAGGAGTGGAATTCCCTGCCGGAGTCTGAGTTTCCTGATAGTTATAACCTGGGAGTCTTTAAGTCAAGAGTGAATAGGTTACTTCTAGGCAAGCGTGCTTCATCTTCGACCACATCATCGCTTAACATCAGGTGAGATTATGGTCAAACGCAAGCCTATCAACTATAAAAAAGCCATGGAGTTTTGTGCTGGTTCTTCTCGATAGTAAACGACCAATTCGTACCGTTCACTAGCTTCTGACAATTTATAAGTGGCCATATAGGCCTATGTAAAACAAAATATTTTTAATTTTATTTTGTTTTAGTAGCTGTATTTTGCTCAGTGGACGAAAAAAAGAATTCCAGATGTATGTTTCCTCGTGATATATTTCGAGTTTCACACGGGCGAGATGGCTGCCAAAAACTAGTTCAGCCTATAAGGCATTAAGTCGGATGCAACGAGCACTCGAGCCAGCCGCCGCGATTTTTACAAGAGCACCCATTACCACATTTAATTAAATCCTCACTGTTTTAATTTGACTTGGTAACGTGACGAAATTACTACCGCGCATTGCAATCCCGCAAAATGAGTAAAAAGATGAATTAATGGCTCGCAAATTGTTTCAAAAGTGTTTTGTGTTTTATACTCATATTACTGCGAATTGGATACTATTAATCCACATTATTAATGCTGTGAACGTCTTCAAATTCAGTGTAAACATACGTTGGACCTGCCATAAAATATAGAAGTAGATAAAACCAAAAAAGTTAAGCTGCAATCACTATTCACAAGGATGACGAACCCAGAATTATTCGTTGTAGCTTTGTGGCTACGACGTAGCACTACCACTACGCGGCTACACTGTTACGCTGATTGCAGCTACACCACCGCAAATTGCTAATCGGGAATGCGTAAATTCTTCACACAAAAAAGTAAAATGTGTTTTGACAGCACATATCCTTTGCGCTGACACCATACAAGCTGTCAGGGAATATGAAAATTCTGGACCAGTGTTGAAATGTTTGAAGTACTAAGTTATTTTATTTCATAAAATAGATAAAGCCGGGAAGCTCATATTGCAGTTTGCAGGTTCGCGCTATATTTACTTTGTATGACGGCCCCATTTACTGCATGTGTGTGACAAGCCCGCCCCCGACGCGCTCCGACGAACACTTTTTTTTACAAAAGGTCCTGAAACAAACTGACGCAACTTTTTATAACCAAATAAAACAAAAAACTAAACGTTCCCTGGAAACAATTTAGTTAATACGCTGTTGTTATTAGCTTCTTTTTTCTGACCCAGAGGATCTACTTCTGCTTCATAATTAAAATTTCTGCATAGATAGCCAGGTAATGGCTGCGTTTTTTCTTTTCATAAAATATTAAATTAGGCTGGCCGTTTCCACGTTTTATTCAGCAAACGAACGCGAAGTATTTTGCGAACTAATTTCGAGTGGTAGCTATCAAAAGATAGGCTATTGGGAGTTATGAAAACATGTTAAATTCAGGAAAGCAATGGAAATCCAACTTTTCGACGAGTTTTTTCATCGGGTATGAAAACGACGTGTGTGCTACGGGTGTAGTATCTCCACTAGTTCGGTTTTCAGAAGAATAATTTTTACAGAGTGTATTTTTTGCTGTGGCCAGTGGCCGGCGGTACCGTTTTATTGCACACTATTCCGGCGAATAAACGTGGTGGGGGAGGGGGTAATGGACCGGGGGGAGACACCCCCACCCACTCATCCCAGTATTGGCTTCGAATATTGAATATTTTTGCCGTGTTGTGAAGCTAGGCTACGCGCGGGTAACCACTAATCATTGGCCCGTGATGTACGACTGTTTATTACCGCACACTTTACATAATACGGTTATACTCCACATATTTGTAAAGCTTCGAATGGTGATTTTAACATGAATTGAAATCATGGCAATACTTTCAAACGATTCCTACTTAAAAACGCGTTAAGCGTTGTTCAGAGAGGCTTTAATATAATTCGCAATATTTCGTAAAGTAAAAAACGTCAAAGAAATATATACTTATTTTCACAACAGGACCGACCCTTTTTTTCGGATAGGAAAATTATCGAATGACTTCTCCCGCTCTGGGTAGAAAAGGAGTGTCAGACTTCTATTGACTAAAAACCCACCCTGTTCCTTCAACTGTCCTTGCGCTTCGGGGCCGCGGTATCACTTTTAGAACATTCCCACAACCCCAGCAAACAGGACTAACCCTAAAATCACAAAAACATAGAGCCAAATTTTCCGTCCCAAATTTTCTATACGTCCATATAATAAACACGGTATACTGAAACATACACATTCGCCCACAAATACGTGTTCATGACAGGGTTTTTAGCGCTTTTCTATTGAAACATAACAACCCCATCTAAGGGTTGAGTAGGCAGTGTAGACTGGGTTAAGTAAACAAAGCACCATTACGGAGCTCTCATCTCATGGCTGTAACAATAAGGAGTTTCTTTCACTATCATGATATTGTTTTGAAGTGTTATGTAGTGATTCCTACTAAACAAGTTTTATATTTTTCCATAGTTGCTGCTTGTTCAGACGCCAGCACATCAAGTTAATACAATCTGTCAAATTTATTTAATACATTTTCTACTTTATCGCTAAAGCATTAGGTTCAAGGTTGATTGGGAAAATTTAACAGATTGTAGTAACTTGATGTGCTAGCATCTGTGTACATAATAGTTTATAGTTTATTTATTTCTCTCTTAAATTTTTTTTCAATTTTCTCTTAACATTCTTTCTCAATCTTTGACAGTCGTCACGGGCACAGATAACTTTAAATAAGTCAGAGATTCACGGGTAACCAAGGTTTTACATACTCTTTGGGTAACCAGATGACAGAAAATCTGACAAATCCAGACAAATCTAAAGAAATATTTGTATAAACTCAGATAGTTGTTCCAGGCCTGGCTGTTTGTACATGTAAGATTATATGTTTGTGACAATTCTTTCCTAAAATAAACATAATTTTAGTAAAAAACTAAGTAACGTTGTATATTCAGTATTGTTTTACATTCTACCGGGCTAAAGAAGATTTTTTGTTTTTGTTTTATTAGCCTGTATGGTCCAACTGCAGGGCATAGATCTCCATATTTCCTCTGTTCGCGGTAGGTGTCCTCTCCAACCAATCCGTCATGAATGCCTCTAAGTCGTCCCACCAACGCTTTTTAAGTCTTCCTCGGCAACGACGCCTATCCTCTGGCTCCCACTGCGTAACCACTTAAGCCCATCAACCTTGATGCATCCTACAAAGTACTCCTACATACAAAAGTCAATTAATGATTAAAAAGTTGTTCCTGGCAATATCGACATCCCTCGTGATAGCATATCAATTAATTGTTTATCTGTGTACACACATGAAAGCACTGCAATTTCTAGCTGGCTAGCTACACTATGATATGAAATCTTAGATAAACCTACCCTTGTTTTATTTATTCTTTACCGCATGCTACGTCATTAAGCGACGAAAAATTGTTTTGTTTATACTAATAATTCTATAATTATAATTTGTTTATCTATTCATTTTCAATTTATTTATTCATCTTTAGAATGTTTTTGGTGCTTTCCCGCACCCTGTGTACCAGAGATGTGGATCTCTTACGCATTACTGTGTAAAAGCAAAATTTAATCTACGCGGACTTCTGCAAACATCCCCGACGCACTACAGAGACGGGGCAACCCCATCAGCACCCTAAACGCATTGTTATATTGATTATTAGGCTCGAAGTTAACTGTACAATATTCTTTTGAGAAAATAAAATATTCTTTAAGCCATGTCAAAAACTTACCAAAATGTGTAAAAATTGAAGTGTTTGAGCCAGTTTGAATGTCCCCTAGCTAACAGGAGACGGATATATACGATAATTGCCCATTGTTCATTACACGCTTTTATTTAATTCTACGTGGTTTTTACCGCGTAATCCCCGTAGGAATAGTATTTAGAACAGCCCATATGTTGGCCTATAATTTCGTCTACCTTTTAGTGATAACTTCCGCCCAGACAAACAGAAAGACAAAAACAGAAAGAAGTTTGTTTGTATTTTAAATAACTATAAGCAGATGAGGAAACGGAGTGGTTTTAAAATCACAGCAGGACACTACAACTATATTGAGTTTGACGACTGAAACTAAATTTTATATTTATGTATAGATGCAATGTTCATACGAGTGCCGTTATATAAATAACATACTTTTCAAATGTGCTTTTTGGTGTTGAGGAAAAACTAACAAAATCATGAAAAGAATTACTCTTTCATAATTATTCTACCTAGTACCCAGAGGTAAAGTGAGGTTTAATAAAGGCGAATTATTATATTCGCCTTGCACATGCATGCATAGCACAAATGCTGTTATTCAGAACGCCTTTATGCTTTAGTAATAAAGACGATTTTTGCAGCGCACCTGATGTCGACGTTACCATAGACTGAGTACAAAAAACTTGATCATTTAAAATCCATTCAAACTAAGTAGTCTACTTACCAGCATTAATTTACTACCCGTTATAATTGAATGTAGCCCTTAATTAATTATTCGAAAACCTAATTGCCCATCGCAATCAATTTGGCGTAACAGGACGTCCAATTAAACCGTAACGAGGTATTATCAATCATCAACTGTGATATTCATAACGTAAAATTAAACTGAAAAACTACAAAATTTGTATGTTCTTTTCTGTAGTCAGGGACTATAAAAAGATGGACAACTTCAACTTAGTAGATTGTATAAAGATCCTCTTTTCTGCTTACACAAAAAGACTACGATCTATAAGACCCTAAGTAAATGAAGCCTAAAGTCTAAAGATAAAACACAGCCTTTCTTCATGACCTTGGCAAACCAATGCCTACTTTGAGATAGAATTCTAAAACACCGATCTACAAAAACGCAAGCAAATAAGGCAGTTTAAAAAGTTTTCAGCCGCACTTGGTAGTTGAGTAAGCCAACCAGCTCTACACAATTTAAATAGCAAACATACCGCAATACCTCTTTTAAATTCGACTCCGACGTCAAAACTTCAATAGTTTAAAAAGCGGGTTAAAAATCAGACAGCCTTGCGGTACAAGTAGTTTGAAATAGTTCAGTACTTGCATCTATCGCATCAAGTATTCCGTTGGAAAAACTTGCGAGTTTACGTCGTTTCACAAGCTCGTGCGATTGTATGCACATTTGCTTAGTCGCCATGTGACGGAACTTAAGCAATCTTTCGGGAACCGAGTTGTAAAGCGAACACGGTTTTACACTTTTACTGACTTATATTTTTTCAAGCGTGATATTTATGTGTATGAAAGAATAAGTTTTGTGTTAACGTATTTGCATTGCGACAGGCGATAAGGCCCGAGAAATATAAAAGTTTGCGCCGATAAGGAGTTGAACTTTATATACGGAGATGAAATTCGGGTCACAAAAGTTTTCATCTGCTTCTTGGCAGAATCCCGGCGTTTAGTGCTATCTAAAGGCTTCCTAAAGCGCCCACTACACACCCAGATACATGAATTATTCGCTGGAAGTTACGGCCTCGACCGGCGATCTTTACAGCACAGAATTAGAATCGTAATATTGATTGATTTTAGAATGACAAAGGTTCGGGTCGAAATTTACGAGATTTCGACGTAAAAAACCGATATCATGCCTAAATTTACCAGTTTTCGATTCAGTGATCTGATTGAGAAATACCAAGCTTTAAAGTTGTCAGTCATATGTGTCTTCCCCGTCACTACAAAGCAAACCATTCCTTGTGAGTGTGCGAAAAGTATAGGTATACGATGTTAAAAGGAAAACCTAGGTATAACAAGGTATGGTAAGTAAAGTATCTAATAGTTGACTAACTTATAAATTGTTATAAGATAAGTAAAAACAAATGACTTCTAACTAATTTACTAATTAACTGCATGTATTTATCACTTTGTTGACTAATTAGGTTTCTATTTTCACGCGCTTGACTACCCGTTTTATCTACTTAATTCTTACTCCGACGCATACCTATAATGTTATAATATGCAAGTTATGCATTCAGTCATAAGCATAGTACATTTGAGTGGTTCTAAAATAAATGTAAGCACTCCGCAATGCGAGTTGAATAGATTACGAATCATGTTATATGCGTGCAATCATCGTACTGTATTCGCACAGCTAGCCGGCCCCGCTTTGCCTCACCAACAGCTGGTGCCCACTCCGTTATTTCTCCTATTCAATGCCCCGGAATATTCACAGGTTTCCACTTCACAATTTTGCTTTCAATGCGCTGCATCGTCTCATTTTATGCAACGTTTTCACTGTGCTATGCTGCGAAGCATTTGATGACAGAAATATACCGATACACCTGTTACTGTGAACTAGAATGAATTTTTGATACAATTTTTTGTGCGTGCGTTGTTGTTCGTACGATAATTCCACATCCGTGCAGACTACACCAGACATATTGGTATGCAGTATGTATTCCTAATATTGAAATGTAAAATGCAAATATTGGTATCCTTTCGAAATTGAACGGAGTATTTTTTATGAAAAATAAACCTCTCTTGGTGTATGTACGTCCGTTTGCAGCGGCAAAAGAACTATGGTGGATTATCAATTCCCGTGAGTGCCGTCGAGGAAAATAAGGGATTGTGTTATGACGATAGGCACGCAACGATATCCGTCTGTATGTCATATTACGTTAGCCAATTCAATCTGATCCACTGGACGGCCATGATAATTTACAACGATATTTTTAACATGACAGTCCAAATACATCCTAAGATTAGACTTAACATAACCATGGGACATAATTAACGACCGCTTTAATAACTGTAACTGTGTGTGTACAGCGAGCACCATAGTGAGGAACGGCAATAAATCACGAGGTTGCTATTGTAAAACATATACAACGTGTAACGGAAACCCCATATCTACCCAAAAGGGCTGAAGACAACATCTGGTATGGAGTCTCTATGCACAGTTTCAGCACAAAATAACTGACTCAAAGAATTGATACCAAATTATTGGTTTCATGACAAACTGTTTTACAGTTTGGCAGAATTAAAGATTGTATTTTTATTAAATAATTTGAGTTAAATAAATAAAATAAAATAATATATTTCTTGAATACCAATCATAACAAACGTGTCACAGCACTACGAAGGTCAATAATTTTCCACGTCACTTGCCAATAACACGATAATTCTCTTCGTTCTTCTTAATTTGAAAAATTCAGTCTTTGATATCAGTGTATTGGAATTTGTAATAAGTTCTACACACGTAGACTTAGGATTACAAAACCCTTGCCATATCGTTTGTTATCATCCAAAGAAGCCATGCACTTGGTATGTATATACCTTTAAATTACACGTTGTATAAACAAGAAGATATTTCACAGAGCAGGCATAGTGCGCTTTACGAGAGTTTTAATAACAGATGTGGCCACAAAAGCCGGACGTTTCATTGTCTGTGCCACGTCCGAACGAAGCACTCATTTTCTGAGCCGCAAGCCGCGACACACCCCGAAAATATTCGCAACAAGTTAGTTGACGAGCCCGTAACGAACCGAGCACAACCAGCCGGTTTAAAAGTTGATAACATACGACTACCTACGTCCCTTTTCATGCTGAGCGTATGAAAATAAATTCTGACAAAGGATGTGATGCAACACAATACTTATCCCTAAAGGTTTAAAACAATCATTCCCTGCCCCTGTCTGTTTCTTCTAACTTCCTCTAAACCACGCGACAGGTTTGATATATTTTCATTTATGGAAAGAATGATAAACAAGTATTTCGAATGTTGGTATTAAAATTGCATCGATAAAAAGCTAGGACACATCGCTGGGGTATAAGATTTCCCTGCCGGAGTCTGTGTTTCCTGATAGTTATAACCTGAGAGTCTTTAAGTCAAGAGTGAATAAGTTACTTCTACGGAAGCGTGCTTTATCTTTGACCACATCATCGCTTAACATCAAACGCAAGCCTATCAACAATAAACAAAGGTAGATAAAATTGTTGGTCCATCAAAGCTTATCGCACCGGCAGTAGATCCTGATTTTATGATACGATTCCGAAAACTTTCATTAATTGAAAACCGCTGTAAAGCCCAGTAACATAAGCACTTTTATCGTTCTGAAAATGCATGATTCCTCTAAAATAGTCACGATGCAAATCCGCAGGATATATTATCTACATATAATATATGTATAAGCTAGGTATTTTAGGTAATCAGCCTATAATGTTTCCACTGCTGAGACACAGGCAATCTAAGAATAAAAAACTTTTTAGCAAAAAATAGAACCGACTTTCATATAAAAACACTACAAAGCAAAAATAACTTTACTTTCGGAAGGCGGTGTCAAAAACGAAAATATATACAAAACTAAAGACACCGCCTTCCGAAATTAAAGTTATTTTTGCCTTTATAGTGTTTTTATATCGATGCTTCCGACAACAAAGGTCGTAAACACCAAAATAGCACTTTTGGTAATCAACGAAAAACAAAAAATAATTTCGTTTTTGGCTTATATCTTTTTAACTTTAAAAGTTGTAAAATTGTGTTCTATACAAGAAATACGTAAAATACGATGGTGTTTCATAATATATTATTACTATTTATGTCAAAGCCTTATTTTAAAAGTTAGCTTGGACATACACCCCAGAAAATTCAAGAAGTTGGTATTTACGACCACTAACAAATCAATGGAGAACGATTTGTCTAACGGAAGTTAGAAGTATACACCAGTTTTTAATACAATAGTTCTGGGTTTGGTTTTAAAAACCATATACTGAAATAAAAATGAGTGTAAACACCACGATCTGATGCGATGGTATGTAAAAAACATGGAAATATCTGAAGCAAATCAAAGAATTTAAGACTGTAAGTTGAGTTTTCATTACTTGTAATAAAAACAATAAAATAAAACACAACTGCACAAGGTACTATAAGAAATACCCAAAACGCTATTGGTGTGCCTATAATATTTGAAGAGTTCCCTCGATTTCTCCATGATCCCATCATCAGATCCAAACGTGACGAGAATGGGACCAACTAGAACGTATACCCTTTCAAACAAAAAAAGAATTTTCCAAATCGGTCCAGCCATCTCCGAGTTATGAGGTAACAAACATAAAAAAAAAGCTTAAGACGAATTGTAAACCTCCTTTTTTTGAAGTCGGTTAAAAACTTATGACTATTTAAAATATAATGTTCATATTTAAAGTGAAAAAGAACATAAAAGTAGGTAATACTGCGCACCATCATTAATTTACGATCAGGTTTGCATCACTAAACCTACCGTTATGTTATGCGCGATAACTACTACTGCTAGGATAGTTTGGAAGTAATGACTACAGCAGTTATTGACTCAAGTATTTTTTTATATAGAGAAATATTGCCTTCAACAAAATCAAGCAATTAAAGTAATATATATAACAAATTTTGCTTACCGTTAAAACAATGTTAATTTCATAAAAAAACTAAACAGTCTGTATAATCTTATAAGAAACTATAATTATGCCAGCTATAGATTTAACTAAGTCCTAGAACTTCGTAGTTTAGTGTTTCATAACTTTGTACAAAGTAAACCATTTAAACAATTTTTTAATAAATATATTGTAATTTATAAGACCCGATCGCTTCATTGTACTTTAAATTTTTTTTGTTAAGTACTGAAGTACGAGTTTAAAATGCTTTTTCTATAGAAATTCCTACAGCTCTACTATATGAAAAGTAGTCAAATAATTTACCTACACCATCTATACAACGTGTAATTTAAAGGGTATATACATACCAAGTGCATGGCTTCTTTGGATGATAACAAACGATATGGCAAGGGTTTTGTAATCCTAAGTCTACGTGTATAGAACATATTACAAATTCCAATACACTGATACCGGAGACCGAATTTTTCAAATTAAGAAGAACGTAAAGAATTATCGTGTTATTGGCAAGTGACGTGGAAAGTTATTGACCCTCGTAGTGCTGTGACACGTTTGTTATGATTGGTATTCAAGAAATATATGAAACCAATAATTTGGTATTAATTCTTTGAGTCAGTTATTTTGTGCTGAAACTGTGCATAGAGACTCCATACCAGATGTTGTCTTCAGCCCTTTTGGATAGATATGGGGTTTCCGTTACACGTTGTATATAGATGGCCTATTATTAATGTAGCAAATTCCCGTAAAGGCTCTACTTGGCCCAGCAATGAAGCCGAACACAGCCGTAGGAACCTCTAAAGACACATTTTCTCAGCGTTACAGTCCTTTATTCATACAATCGTACCTACACGCATACTTTAACGCGTCCACGTCAAGATATCTCTTAACGCCCACGACCGATCTATCAAGAGTGTACCGACAGAAAGAATAAGACGTCATACCTTCCCGAATTACTAACCCAGTAACTTGCCAAGCGATTATTAATGACAAAGAAATATTTCCAATTATACTAACAGGTACTAAACACAAAAGTATGCTCAGGCACAAAGACGTCTTAACAAAACATCGCTTAGGTACAAACGAAGCGGTGATGAGATCTAATAACGAAATACAAGAAAAGATAAGTAAACAAATAAGCGAATAATGTGGCACATTGTTGGTTTTTTCGCGAGCCGAGGGAAGAAACCGTTTAATAATGAGACTGCCTATAAACGGGCCGTTGCCTTTTATTTTACCTCTTCGGCCTTTGTTTCGAGCTTTGCATTTAACATGACCCGACCTCTGCAATCTTTCGCATCTACAATCCTACTTTTTATATTTTTGTTTCACCGCAAACCAGTTTTGGGCAGGAAATGGAATGCCCTCTTTATCTGACGCAAAGTTGGCAACACTAAGCATTTACGGTTCAGATGCCAAGTGTCGTTGACGATGGTTTTGGCTCTATTACATATTTTAAGAGAAATAGCACTTAGTAGGTAGGTTAAACTCTTTTAAATGTGTGTTTAATTTTTTTTTAATGGTCGTCTGTGTAGTGGTTCTTATGGGCAAAAATTCGGCCTGTTGACGTTTCTTACCTCTAAATGCTGGGTTTCCCAAGGTATACCTAAGTCTACCCGTTCTTAGTATTCACCTTTACGTCCGCCAATGGTCTACAATTATACAAGGTTATTGGTAAAATACTAACATCCTCTTAGGACTATGTTAGTAACATCATTTAACCAACAACTTTTGTTCTATGACATTTAATAATTCATCATATTTTAGTTCATCAGATTTTCATACAAAAATTACAAATATTTCAATAACATATCTAAACGCTCGAATGTTACGCAGTCTGCGAAGCAAACGAAAGCACTAGTAATGATGGTAAATTGATAGAACAAAAGACAGTGCAGGCGATCTTGAAGGTTTGTTTTTTCTTAAATGTAAAAAGTTATAGAACAAAAGTTATTGTTTATATTGCTAGTAATACACATTTTTTTTCCATACAGGGGAAAGATGGGGAATTTTCAAATTTTATTTATAACTAGCTGACCCGCCACGACTTCGTTCGCGTGGTATCCTACCCCTACCCAACCGATACCCCTACCCCTATCCTACCGATACCCTACCCATACCTTACTCTACCCCTACCCTACCCAAACCCTACAACTACCCCTACCCTACCCTACCAATACCCTAGCCTACCCTTGAGACCTTTCCAATTTTTTTTTCATCATAAGAACCTTCTCCTGACAAAACCAAACACAACAAAAAAAGAATCAGCCAAATCGGTCCAGCCGTTTTCGTGTTTTGAGCTTAGCAACACATTTAGCGATTCATTTTTATTATTAGTGCTATATGTTGGAGCACTATTATTAGTGCTTTTGGTTTGCACTATATTTAGAGATTATTTATAAGGTCTATGTAACATACTTTATTTGATCAAAATACTTACCCTCATTATCTATACATTGTTGCTAATTGGAAGGTTATTTATGCCTTCGCGATAGAACTCTCGGATCTAGATTCGACAAACTGTTTGGGCTCATTGGTCCAGTAGGTTTTGGAATTTATTTGGTAAAAAGAAACAAAAAATCTTTCCTCTTTATAATGTCAGTAAAATAACACAAACTAACTATTTTTATTAGATTTTTTTTGTTTCAATATGTGTTTCTGTATGTATGTTAGCGGGCATCTCCGAACCACCTTTACGGAATCATTCATACAGGTCTCACAGGTAGACAGAGAGCAGACAAAATATAAGCAATATTTAATTGAAATTGTTTTATGAAAAAAATATCATTTAAAATATTTGCGAGATATTACTAAAAGTAGAAATGGAAGAAATAAATAAAGAAGAGGAAAGGTACTGTAACTATTAAAATCCTTAAAATCGGCCGGTACTTTGTAATCCTTTTTAACCGACTTCTAAAAAAGGAGGAGGTTCTCAATTCGGATGTTTGTTTGTTTTTTTTATGTTTGTTCGGGCATATCTCCGTCGCTTGCCAACCGATTTGAAAAATTCTTTTTTTGTTGGTAAGGGTATACTTTCCAAATGGTCCCATGAAAATTTTATCGAAATCGGACAAGCCGTTTCTGAAAAATAGACAAAAGTCTGAAAAAAAATATTTACATAGACGATCTTTTCGTTTACTCTGCTGGTGAAGGTGATAAGTAGTCGACATTTTGGCTTTTGTAACTAAATTAATTAAGACTGATCCACTAAAAAGCGCCAAAATAAAAACTTTTTTGCAAAAAATAAAACCGACTTCCATATCAAAACACTACAAAGCCAAAAATAATTTTAATTTCGGAAGGCGGTGTGAAAAAAAAGAAAATACAAAACCAACAACACCGACTACCGAAATTAAAATTATTTTTGGCTTTGTAGTGTTTTGATATGGAAGTCGGTTTTATTTTTTGCAAAAAATTTTTTTTAACAATAATGGGCTTTACATTTTGAAGCATCTGTTGAAGTAAGATTTCGTTGTTGTTAACCATTGATATACTAAAAACCCAAGATGCACACTCAACGTCTCAAAACCGCCCGCATAAAATGAGTGCGCGCTCATTTCAAATAGTAACGTCAAATTTCAATGGCCGCGTTTTCAGTGTCAAAACAATGTATTAAGGCATCTTTTTTATTTTAGTCGCATAATAAAAATTACCCTGTTGAACAAATAATGGAGTCGATTTTTTCGTCTTGTATTTATTTATTTTTTATTAATAAGTTTATGCTTTATTGTCTACTAGCTTTTGCCCGCGGCTTCGCCCGCGTTAATTTACACTTTGTCAATAATTCTTGTTGCCAAAAAATGTACCGTATCCTTTTGGGTGGTTAAAAAACGCAAATAATATTTAAAAAATCATCACCAGCGTCTATCCATCCCCAAAAACTGACAGACAATTAGTATTTAAAATTTATCTTTTTAAAACCAAAAACGTAGTTTACAATACATTATTTTAAACTACGTTTCTGGTTTTCCCGTCCTTGGCGTGTTGATTTTGTACGCTTGATACTCGTGAGCACGCCACATACAATTGCCCATGGGAAAAGCAGTCTTTTTCTAAATGTATACCTGCGACTTTCAGTGTCTGTCCTTGAGCTTTGTTTATGGTCATTGCGAATGCCGCTTTTAGGGGAAATTTGAGTTTTTCGAACTGAATGTGAGGAATAAATACGTTTTCACCGCTTGCTGTTCCTGTCATAACTATTTCTTGAAAACATTGCATCCAAGGTGTGTAATTTGTGCTCGTATGCCATGGTGCGCCCTGATTATGCATCAACAGGACTGGGACACCAAGTTTAAGCCTCAAATAATGTGATGGGGTACCCTGACAATTCCAGAGAGTTGATAAACTCTACAGAGTACGACGTCACTTGATTTGTATCCATGACATTGTCGACGGACAGATACTCAACAAAATCACAATCCGCATGAGACATAATCTTTTCGTTGATCTGCCCTACAGTTTCGTTAGTTGGTGCCAAAATTACTCTTTCACGCAGCCATTCTTTATCCCTAATACTTGTTTTCAAATCAGAATAAACGTGGTTTATTAAATTATCAGTATCTTGGACTACGTACACTACGTATGTTACTTCAGTTTCAGCTTCAGTTTTGGTTTCAGAAATAGTTTCAGTTTCAGCTTCAGTTTGGTTTCAGCGTCGGTTCCAGCTACAGTTACAGCGTCGGTTTCAATTACAGTTCCAGCTTCAGTTTCAGCTTCAGTTTCAGCTTCAGTTTCAGTGTCAGATTTAGTTTCAGCTTCAGTTTTGGTTTTTAGCTTCAGTTTCAACTTCAGTTTCAGTTTCAACTTCAGTTTCAGTTTTAGCTTCAGTGTCAGATTCAGCTTCAGATTAAGATTCAGCTTCAGTTTCAGTTTCAGCTTCAGTTTCAGTTTCAGATTCAGCTTCAGTTTCAGCTCCAGTTTTGGTTTCAGCTTCAGTTTCTGATTTAGCTTCAGTTTGGTATCAGCTTCAGTTTCAGCTTCAGTTTCAGTTTCAGTTTCAGCTTCAGCTTCAGTTTTGGTTTCAGCAATAGTTTCAGTTTCAGCTTCAGTTTGATTTCAGTGTTGGTTTCAGCTACAGTTCCAGCGTCGGTTTCAGCTACAGTTCCAGCTTCAGTTTCAGTTTCAGCTTTAGTTTTGGTTTTTAGCTTCAGCTTCAGTTTCAGCTTCAGGTTCAGTTTCAGCTTCAGTTTCAGATTCAGCTTCAGTTTCAACTTCAGTTTCAGTTTCAGCTTCAGTTTCAGTTTCAGGTTCAGATTCAGCTTCAGTTTTAGTTTGGTTTCAGCGTCGGTTTCAGATACAGTTACAGCGTCGGTTTCAGCTACAGTTCCAGCTTCAGTTTCAGCTTCAGTTTCAGTTTCAGTTTCAGTCTCAGCTTCAGTTTCAGTTTCAGATTTAGTTTCAGCTTCAGATTCAGCTTCAGTTTTAGTTTGGTTTCAGCAATAGTTTCAGTTTCAGTTTCAGTTTGGTTTCAGCGTCGGTTTCAGCTACAGTTACAGCGTCGGTTTCAGCTACAGTTCCAGCTTCAGTTTCAGCTTCAGTTTCAGTTTCAGTCTCAGCTTCAGTTTCAGTTTCAGATTTAGTTTCAGCTTCAGTTTTGATTTTAGCTTCAGTTTCAGCTTCAGTTTCAGTTTCAGCTTCAGTTTCAGTTTCAGTTTCAGATTCAGCTTCAGTTTCAAGTTCTGTTTAAGTTTCAGTTTCAGCTTCAGTTTCAGATTCAGATTCAGCTTCAGTTTCAGCTTCAGTTTCAGTTTCCAGCTCCAGTTTTGGTTTAAGCTTTAGTTTCTGTTTCAGCTTAAGTTTGGTATCAGCTTCAGTTTCAGCTACAGCTTCAGCTTCAGTTTCAGCTTCAGTTTCAGTTTCAGCTTCAGTTTCAGTTTCAGATTCAGTTCAGCTCAAATAAATCATCCCGTTGATATCTATTGCCACACGATCTTCTCCTATTTCCAAAAGGGCAAACGCATATGGCCCCGATTTTGAAATAGAAATGATTCGTATATTAACTTGATTGGTTAAAATTTAAGCGACACGGTTGGCGTAACTGTTAACTGGTGCATGACGTGGGTTCGACCCCAGCCCTAAACAAAGATTTGTATAGCCTACATGCAGTTGTGTAGTTTAAAAAAAAGTTATGAGTGGTTGTCTTTGTGTCTTTTCCAGGGTCTAAAAATATCTCCATACCAAATTTCATTTAGTAGTGTGTCAAGTATTATGTGGGTGGGGAGGGCGGAGACATCATTGATTCCCTATACAAAATTCCAACACCATTTTTACATTCTTTAGGAGTGATTTCCGGGAATAAAACTATACTATGTCTTTTCCAGGGTCCAAAACTATGTCCATACCAAATTTCATCCAAATCGATTTAGCGGTCTACGTGTATTATGTGTGTGGGTAGGGCGGGGACATTATTGATTCCCTATACGAAATTCCAACACCCCTTTTATATCCTTTACGAATGATTTCCGGGATGAAACCTATGCTATGTCTTTCCCAGGGTCCTAAACTATTCCCATGCCAAATTTCATCTAAATAGGTTCAGCGATTTAGGCGTGAAAAGGTAACAGACAGACAGACAGTTACTTTTGTATTATTATAATATTAGTATGGAAGTATTTTTTTTTAAGTAGATGCACCCGTCATCACATAGCATTGTGAGCTTACTACCTCCAACTTAATAGGAGACGACATATGGAAGTTTGGATGGATATGGAAGTATGGAGTTATATTATTAGTATTAAAGTATGGATAGCTTTTGTCCGCGACTTCGTTCGAGTGGGAGGTTTTCCCCGCGTAAATCCCGAATCCGTGGGAATTCCGGGATAAAAAGAAGCTTATGTATTTTTACAGGATGTCAACTATCTCCTTACCAAATTTCATTGAGATCCGTTCAGTAGTTTTTGCGTGAAAGAGCAACAAAGATACGATTCGAAAACTATCCTGCGGGAACCTTACATCGGGATAAAAACTATCCTATGTCCTTCCCAGGGTCCTCAACTATTCCCATGCCAAATTTCATGTAAATCGGTTCAGCGGTTAAGGCGTGAAAATGTAACAGACAGACAGACAGACAGACAGACAGAGTTACTTTCGCATTTATAATATTAGTATGGAAGTATGGATATTGTCCATACTAATATTATAAATGCGAAAGTAGCTCTGTCTGTCTGTGTGTTACCTTTTCACGCCTAAGCCGCTAAACCGATTTAGATGAAATTTGGCATGGGACTAGTTTAGGACCGTGGGAAGGACATGGGATAGTTTTTATCCCAAAATTCCTTTAGGTTCATAACTACAACATCCCAAAATGTTCACTCTCCCAAAATGTCCACTTCCCAAAATGGTAATTCCCTAAATGTCTATTTGCCATTTCGTCCTCTTTCCCAAAACGACCACAAAACTACAATTCCCAAAAAGTCCACTTCCCATAACGTCCAACTCTCAAAACGTCCACTTTCTAAATAGGTTTTGTTTATCAAAATGTTACGCGTTTCAGTTCCGTGACAAGACAAATATTATTAACTATGCGTACCTTAATATGTTATATCGAGATATGTTCAATGACAATAATTTATTATTTCATGTAACACTGCAACAGTACCAAACGGTATTGCAGGTCACAGTGGCTTCTCCATCACTTTCTTTTTTCATTTCATTCATGAAATATGTTTAATATTTACAATTTTTGAATACAAATGACAAATGGCGAATATACAAATGACTACAGGTATTAAGAAATTTAAAACTTATTTTGACAAACAGTGGATGGCCATATCTCCCCATAAAATAAGTGTTTTTAAAGATAATCATAGAACAACAAACCAAATAGAAGGATGGCATCGACGTCTTCGAGCCCGAATACCACAAAGCCCTAATTTTTATTTATTTTTGTATAAAATGAAAGAGAACAACAGACTAACACGTTGCCTTTTCGAGACAGTTAATAGGACTAGACGGAACGGAGACATTTTATTTGACGAAAAATACAGCACGTTACTGGAAAAACTACACAAAAAATATAACTCCAATTAACTTAAAAAAATATATTTACATGCGACTGCTAATCAAGTGTAAAAAAAAAAACAAAAATTGTTATTCTGTGTGAATGTAAAGCAAATAAACATTGTAATCTCTATTACGCATTTTTAGTTACTCATTGTAGTCCTGTTTAGAAATAGGACGATAAAGCGATTCTTATATTTTTCATGAAAATATAGGGCAAGTGTTAAAATGTTGTGAAGTAGACGTTTTTGGAGTAGACGTATTGAGAAACTCGCTTCTGCCCGCGACTTCGTCCGCGTAGAAGTCGAAAATATTCCACGGGATCCCGTCCCCGGGATAAATAGTATCCTGTGTTTTATTCCAGGACATATTTATCTATCTGTGTGCCAAATTTCTTTCAAATTCGTTCACCCGTTATAGCGTGATTTAATAACAAACACCCATTTAAACTTTCGCATTTATAATATTAGTATAGACTAGCTTTTGCCCGCAACTTCGTTCGCGTGGGAGGCTTTTCCCACATAAATCCCGATCCCATGGGAACTCCGGGATAAAAATACCCTATGTCCGTCTCCTGGTTCTAAGCTACCTCCCTACCAATTTTCAGGTAAATCGGTTCAGCCGTTCTTGAGTTATAAATAGTATAACTAACACGACTTTCTTTTATATATATAGATTTGTGTGTTTATTTTTTGTTTATGTGTAAATGTATCTCTATATGGACTTTGGTCTGAAAATAAAGTACTTTATATATGGTAATCGGACGGGGTAGCTGAAGAAGCTCGCGCTCGGACGCCCCGCCTTTTCAACCGACGACAAAAAGAGGAGGTTATCAATTCGACGCGTATATATATATTTTTTTTTTTAATGTATGATCATCGATTACTCGAAGACGGCTGAACCGATTTGGAAAATTCTTTTTTTGATTGAAAGGGTATACTTCGATACTGGTCCCATTTTCATAAACGTCAGGATCTGATGATGGGATCCTGGAGAAATCGAGGGAACTCTTCAAATATTATAGGCACACCTATGTCGTTTTGGGTATTTATTATAGTAACTTGTGCAGTTGCTCTCAAAACGTACCATTTGAGGAAGTGGAACTGATGATGAAGACCACAGATGGCCGCCGAAACTACTCAATAATAAGTATTGAGTGGATTGCGATTCGATTACTTGAATATGGATGTTACGCACTTTATGCTCGTCACAATGCATATGGTGATGTAGAGCTGATGGTGAAGTACCAGAACTCCTCAACAATTAACGGCCCAGCATTGGGAAAAGCAATATTTTGTAAAAGGTTATAAGTAGTTGATAATTAGGCTCTTGTAACTAGGTAAATTAAAAATAGACCAACTAAAAAGAGTGAAATAAAAACTTTTTACCAAAAAATTAAACCGACTCCCAAAAACACTGCAAAGTGAAAAATAACTTTAATTTCGGAAGTCGGTGCCAAAAACGAAAATCCAAAACTAAAGACACCGACTACCGAAATTAAAGTTATTTTTCACTTTGCAGTGTTTTTGGGAGTCGGTTTAATTTTTTGGTAAAAAGTTTTTTTATACCTTCGGCTGCGAGACGCGTCGAGCGCGGCGACCGTTTCTCAAAAATAATCCTTATAGCATGATTCAGTATTCGCGCGCGATGGCTTATTATTAGCGTATTTCATGTATAACTTTGGTGTTTCTATACCGATTTATATGATTATTTTTTATGGAATAGTTAATAATGTTAAGTTTTTCAATTAGGGGTGACTGAGAGTGTTATACTCGTAAACGTAAGAGTAAACAAATATTATAATCAGAAAGCTTCGAACTGCTAAGCTATCGGGAGTTACACGTGTTATTGTGAGTCAACCATAAAAGATAGACATATGCTGTCGTGGGATATTTTTTATATAATTTTAAGGAGAATATCCGACATGAACTGATTTCTGTGTAGCTTTAACCATTAAGGTTGCACACGCGACGGAAGCTTAAAAAATGGAGTAACTTCTCCCGTTTTCCCAATATTTCCCTTGACTGCTCTGCTCCTATTGATTGTAGCGTGATGAAAAGTATACTACAACCAGCTCAGGAGTATGAAAAATAATTGTACCAAGTTTCGTTAAAATCCGTCGAGTAGTTTTTGTTTCTATAACGGTTATACAGACAGACAGACAGACAGACAGACAGACAGACAAAAAATTTACTGATTGCATTTTTGGCATCAGTATCGATCCCTAATCACCCCCTGATAGTTATTTTGGAAATATATTTCATGTACAGAATTGACCTCTCTACAGATTTATTATAAGTATAGATAGATGGACAATTTGGGATCTGGTCGTTTTGGGAAAGAGGACGAAATGGGTAATAGACATTTAGGGAATTACCATTTTGGGAGGTGGACATTTAGGGAGAGTAAACGTTTTGGGAAGTTGTCGTTATGAACCTAAAGGCCAAAATTCCCACGCGATCAGGATTTACGCGGGAAAAACCTCTACGCGAACGACGACGCGGGCAAAAGCTAGTATTTAGAATAGATTAAAATAAACTTTATGGTACAAAATTGTAAAATGAAAAGTTAAACACATCTATTTTACAATAATCAATACTAATTTAGTTTTTGGCAAATATGTATACGTTATATAATATACTGAAGGAGAAGAGGTCATCAATTTTACGGTCTTTTTAATGTTCATAAATAAAATAAATAAATAATTTATTGAACATAAAAAAATTACATCTTTCAAGTGAAGCCCCTGACTCCTATGCTAAGCGAGCCTGTATTACAGGAATCAGTGTCCTACGCTATAGGTACACTAAAACACATTTCAATTTTCATGTAATAAATTACAAACAAAAAGTAACATTAGAAGGTATTGAGAATAAAAGAAATAGAAGCGAAATGTGTATGTGTGTGTAAGTTTGAGTGTATGTGCGTAATTGCGCGTATGTGTGTGGGTGTGTGTGTGTCTGGAACTCTGGACACGTGTGCGTTAACATGAGTGTTTTGAATAGCTTAATTTACTGTACTGACGAAATGGTTTTTTTTAATATCGTCATAGCTCAAAGACTGAAGCCATGGTTTTAAAATTTGTTTGACCTTATGTCATATAGGCTCTAAATTGGGATAGTTTTATTTGCTCTATTGTAGATCCTAGAACTTAATGCCTAAAAGTATCTAGACCTAAGTTTAGTGCGACATTTGGGAACTTTACAAACGGGAAACCTAGTGCGTTTGCTTATTAAATCTGGGCTTACTGGTAACAATCTGTGTCTACGTAGTATGGTACGGAGGATATATATTGGGAACTGTAAGTACTTGAGCTTCCAAGTATAGCAGTCCAGTGGGATAAATTCGTTTTTTGAACGACATCACTTTAAGTATTGCCCATTGTGCGCGTTCCGCTCTTAGTATTACAATTTTAAACGTCCCTCCCCATACTGGAATAATTTAAATGATTTAATAATAGAATAAAAATATATTTTAAGTATATCGATTCATCATGGGATAACTTATGGGTTCACGTCGTGAACTTCACGACATGCGGTATGCTAATGATAAAAGTGTGTGTGAGTGTTGCTTTGGCGCAACACCAATCTCATTTTTTCGGGGGTAGGTGTAAAAAAGATCAGACGCGTTTTTTAAAGCTGTTACATTTTATTTCAATTTAAGATATTATTTGCTGTTATTTATTGCTTAAATTGTTAGAAATAGTATTACAATCAAGTGACTTAGCTGTACTTATATTGGTGAAACAATCCATGTAGTATAGCACTCAAATTAATACCACCTACCAGCTACCACAAATTCTAAGGAAAACACATACTATTTTCATTTTAAAATGTCAACACTTGAAGATATTCAGTCTGCTCAGAAGACCTTGGAGGAGAGCTTCTTAAAGAAAATGGATGAGCTTGAGGCACAAATTCAATGTGCTGGACCAGCGAAGGACACAGTAGCAAAGATTCGAGAAGAGTTCCGGTCATTTAGGGAACTTATGTTTGGTATGCTGGGACTCCTTCGCAAGCAGATCACCGAGTGCTCCAAAGTTGTTGACGGTCTGGAGACACGGGCTCGTCGGAAAGCTCTCATCTTTATGGGATTCGCTGAAGAAGACAAGGAGGATTGCAGGGCGCTTGTATTGAACATTCTGCGGAGCAAACTGGATCTGCCTGATGTTACTGCTGCCTCCATCAAGGTGTGTCATCGCCTTGGGACATCAAGCACAACTCCAACACGCAGCCGGCCTATTCTGGTAAGGTTTTCCAACATTGACCTTAAGCTTGCTGTGTGGAAGGCTAAGTCGGCACTGAAGGGCTCCACTATCACCGTAAAGGAATTTTTGACCAGAGTAAGGCAGTCTGTTTTCAGCAAGGCACGCTTACACTTTGGAATGCCAGCATGTTGGACTCAGGATGGGGTCAGTGGGTCGTCTTAGGGGCGGAGTTTATTATAAGAACCCCTGATGGAAGGCGCCATAAGGTTACTTCAGTTGAAGAACTTAACCACTTGTTCACGAAGTATCCGAAGAAGGCTGGGGAGACATCTTCTGCTGGCGGATTACGTAGCAATTAAGTGTTGTGATCTAAAGTTAACTAACTTAACACAAGTATCTCCTTGGAGCAATGTTTTTCGAATCGTTATCTTTTTTTTTATGTGTACCTTCTTAAAATGTATTATTTTAATGTCTCATTTGTTGTTAGGTATTTTACTTGTATAATATTCGACACTCTAATTTTTCATATTAGCTCAATGTGTCACTGTTACGTCAACTGTCAAATGTAACGTCAGTTTTAAATCTACGTAAATTACGTTTTGATTTTGCTCATATCTTGTTCAGTGTTGTTTTGTTTTGTTTCCAATTTCTTGATTTAGTATTACTAACTATTTTTTTGTACTAATATAATTATTTTTGTGTTATTGCTGGTGGGTGGTGAATGGATTGTTTTATACTAGCGTAACGTGTAAGCGCTAGCCGTAGTTTATTTTATGGTTATTTATTATTTTTACTGTATTGTATGCCATCTGATGACGATTCTTTTCACTCTGCTTTCGAATCCCGCAGCTCATCTGCTAATGCAAGTTTTAGCTCTTTAACTGACACTCTTGGTGATTTTGTGCGTCGGAACTTTGTTCGATCTAGAGGCCATTTGTTTAACGTCTGTCACATCAATGCACAGAGTGTGCCAAGCCATCACAGTGATCTGTATGACGCCTTTTCCGACGCCAATGTTCATGCCGTCCTGGTCTCTGAGAGTTGGCTCAAACCACATCTTCTTTCTACTACCTACCCTCTGCCCGGGTTCATTCTTATCCGGAATGATAGGATCGGGAAGGGAGGAGGTGGTGTTGCTATATATCTTCGCAGTGACTTCCCTTTCAAAATAATTGCCTCTTCTCCTTCAAATTACACTGCCAATGCTGAGTATCTCTTCTTGGAGGTCCACGTTAAAGGTATTAAGACCTTACTGGGAGTGGTATATTGTCCGCCTGCCGTTGACTACTATCCTAACCTAGAATTAGTGTTGGAATCTGTAGGGTCAGAGTATGCGCATTGTGTCATCATGGGCGATTTCAACACCGACCTTACTCACCCTTCCCCTCGTTCCCGTAAACTCCTCCACATTATCGAGTCCGTTAGCCTTCATGTTCTTCCGCTGCAACCTACTCACTTCAATATCTCAGGTGATGATACGTGGCTCGATTTAATCATAACTTCCAATCCCTCTCTTGTGTCCTCTCATGGCCAGTATCCTGCCCCTGGATTTTCTCATCATGACCTCATTTTCCTTTCTTATATCCTAAAACCACCCAAACTGCCCGCTAAAGTCATGCTCACGCGTTGTTTTGCTCGCATGGATGTCGAGAAGCTGCGCCAGGATGCGTCCCAACTTGATTGGGATCAGCTTGCAGAGGCAACAACTGTAGACGACAAACTGGGTGTTTTTAATAAGACGGTTCTTGCACTCTATGACAGACACGCTCCTGTCAGGACGGTAAAGCTTAGGCGCCTACCTGCTCCTTGGATGACGACAGAGGTTCGTTTGGCAATGAGGCGCAGGGATCGTGCTTTTCGTAAATATAGGAAGGATCGCTGTGTTGAAAAAAGGGACCTTTTTAAAGCCGCAAGAAATCGGTGTAATCAGATGATACGCAACGCTAAACGCCGCCACATTCTCGATAATATATCTTCTTCTTCTCCTGCTGACATCTGGAAATTCCTCGGAACTCTTGGTGTCGGCAGAGCACGTCATGTGGATTTTCCTAAAACGATTGGTCTCGATGATATCAATCGTCACTTTACCACTACCTGCCATTTGGATTCCCAAATTTTATCTCAGACGGTTGATTACAATGCTGGTCTACCATATCCAATCATCGAACCATTCCGTTTTTCTCTGGCAACCTTGGATGATATCAAAAAGATTATCGTTTCCATTAAATCTAAGGCTGTGGGTTATGATGACATCAGTCGTTATATGATCACCTTGATCCTTGACTCTCTCCTTCTGCCAATTGCCCATATTATCAACTTCTCCCTCGATTCCGGGCAATTTCCAACCCTGTGGCGAATGGCTTACGTTCGTCCACTTCCTAAAATATCCAATCCCTCCTTGCCTATCCATTTTCGACCAATTTCCATTCTTCCTTTCCTGTCCAAAGTACTAGAGGCCTGCGTCCATAGACAGTTTTCTGGATTTGTTCACCGGAACAATCTTGTTAGTCCATTCCAGTCTGGATTTAGACCAGCAGGCTTAAAAAGGCCACATAGAGCAATTCCGCTAAAAGTGAATCACTTTATGAATTCCCGGCAGATCCTAAGCAATTCCTCTAATATTCGTAAAATGGTTACCAAAATTAGCAGAATCGTACGCAAAGCAGAATCATATTTGGTGTTAATGTTGTCGCAGGAAAAAAGTAAAGATCGTATTTTTACCGGTTATTTTCCTTTGCAGTTTTTATTAGCCAAGTAAGTTATTTGTGTAGAATTTCTGTAATTAGTACATAATTAAGGTATTGGATGCAAATAATCAACGAAATATGGCAAATAAGCTCTTAGATCTGAGAAATTAACTTGGTAGACTGGCAACATTCTTAATATCGGCAGCTTGTCAATGTCATGCCGTGACGTAACTCTGTATTAATAAATAAATAATAATTAGGTTCCTTTGTCCCTTATTCGTCAACATCAACTTAAATTTAAAGAGTTGTGCAATGTTAATTCAAATTTCAAAACATTTGGCTGAGTCGGAAACTATAAATCATGGTTTCAAGTGGTTTTCTACATATTCAACAACTCGAGTTCGTGCTGTTTAAAAAAACTGATTGTGCCTGCACCTCTTGTAAATTTCGTGAATGCATTTCTACAAAGCATTCGAATATTTTCCTAGCGGATTTCGTTAGAGTCGGACTGTTTATAAGAAAGTAAGTGTTAACTAAGTTTACTTTTGATGAATGTTTATCTATTATTATAATCATCATTATGCAAATCAATTAATTTGTATTTACCCCTTTTGTAGAAATGGCAAGACGTGTAGCAAGAGTTTCCGAGGCTCAATTTAATATCTTGCTCGATTTTATGGAGCGTAACCCTAACCTGGCTAGGGCTCAGGGTTATAACAACAGCGCCCAAGGAAGAGCAGAATCTTTGCGCTTGTGGACGGAGGTGGCTGAAGTGCTCAATGCTGAGGGGAGTGGGACAACTAGGACTTCAAAAGAATGGTCCATTTTATGTATTTATATAATCATTTACATTGTTCTTTTAATGTCATTCCAATATCACATTTTTATGTTTTAAAATTTGTTTACAGTATGTTAGTAACATATTGGATATAATTAGGTTTGTGGGTTATGTTATTTTGCACTATATTAATGCAGAAAATAAATTATATTCTTAACATTTACCTAGCCTCCTAAAACATAAAAATTGATAATAAAGTGAAATAAATGTAATCTAAACCATCATGATGTTGACCAAAGTCGCTGTACAAGATCATCTCTCATTGCTTCACCAACAGCTAGGTGGTGGTTTCTTCGTGATGCAGTTCCAATCTGTGTATTAGTTATCTGAAACATAAATTTCAATGTTAAATTTTCATAGGCTTATTAGTGTTATTATTATCAGAATCTGTCAATAGTTTTGTATGTTCACAATGGTTGAATTTGATTTCTTTGTAAATTACTGACCTGCATATTTGCCTCATGTTGTTCATCTTGAGGTGATAATGTTGTTACCGGAAGCCTAGCAATGTTGGCAATGTTGTGTAAAAATACACAAGCATTAGTTATAAAACCAGCCATAGTGGGATGGTAATGTTAAATAATACTGACCTAAAAACCACACTGTTTCATTTTCAGCCTGGTGAAGATCCTCTAAGTGGGACTTGAGTATATGGTGGTTCCATATAAAGGAGCCATGGTCTGCCCCTCCATGGCTAGCATCCACACTTAATAATTATATTCAAATCAGAGTCACAAGCCTAGAAGTAAATATGTTAGTTTTAAATTATAGTTATATTAAAATGATTGTTAGATTTATGTTATTAAAAATTGATTAATTAATAAATAGTTTTGCCTAAAAATGCCTATTGTTTAATTGAAGTACTTAGCATTCCCTGGTTATATGGTAAGTATAATATTTTAAAGGGACCTAGTAACAGCAAAGTGAACTTAACTATGTTTATGAGAGCAAACACAGTTGTGTTGGGGCAAGTGCCTATGTATATAGGTATACTTACTATTTGAGCATTTAAAGAGTGATATCGTTTTCGGTTAAAAAACATCTCTTCATATTCTGAAAATTGTAAACTATTAATGGTCAGGAACAGCATGATCAGCAGGATCCATCCATACTAATATTATAAATGCGAAAGTAACTCTGTCTGTATGTTACCTTTTCACGCCTAAACCGCTAAATCGATTTAGATGAAATTTGGCATGGGAATAGTTTAGGACCCTGGGAAGGATATAGGATAGTTTTTATCCCGGAATTCCCACGGGATCGGGAATTACGCGGGAAAAACCTCCCTGGCGAACGAAGTCGCGGACAAAAGCTAGATTGTAATAAATATGTGATGTATGTATGTAACCATTTGCCTCGATGTCCACAGAGAGTGCGATCTTTATTCACTGGGCTGTCCCGCGTATTTTAAATGTAATAAAGGATTTATTTAACTTACCCATTTTTAATGACGCTCCGTTCTTCCCGAATTTGTGGAAAGTGGATATTTTTTTTTATGAGACAGCTCTCACACAATTAGATACACTCACTTGATGCATCTTATGGTGTGCACTAGCCCCTATGAACCAGAAGCTTAGTGCGCACAACACCTAAAATACAAATAATGGGGGTAAATAAATGGCTATATTATGTTGTTCACCTCTATATTATGTAATGGTACTTAGTAAATAATAACTACCTTCTTAATGATTCGCCTACCTTAGCGACAGCACTTATTCCACCTCCTCGGCTAAGGTACGGTTCCAACTCATGTATGAGGTCACGACACACACTGTTATTTAGCCGATATAGTCCTATAAATTCTGAGACTGGCATTTCAAAAGCCAGTTCCAGTTTCCGAAGAGCTACGTTTCGGCGGCGATATAAAATTATTTCCGTAACGCGCGTGCTCAAGGGTCCTAAATCTGCCATTATATTATTTTTCTTAAAAATATCAGCGAAATGAATCGAAAGATGTTGGTCTTGCGTAACTCCGTATGATTCTGCTAACTGACACTAAATCAATTCATCATTAGTGGACCATTTTACGAATCTCCATACAAAACTGTCAAACAGATGATTTGCGGGATATGAATTGAACGCAGATCATATTATGAATTGCCAATTTGTGACCATTTTACGATCTGCAATATGATTCATATTGTTTTCCTAATACGATTCGGACAAAGTGGCTATTTTAAGCCCGCAGGCCACAGTACGGCTTCCGCTCTCCTTAAAGTGACTGGGGACATTAGAGAGGCTATGGAGAACACAAAGGTTACTGTTTTGGTGCTTATTGATTTCTCCAATGCTTTTAATGCCGTCAGTCATGATATTCTCCTATCTATCCTGTCACATCTCATGGTATCTTCTGAGTCTCTGGAATGGTTCTCTTCTTATCTTCGGGGACGTCAGCAGTCGGTTCGTGTCGATGAGAATTCTTCGAGTTGGCGTGACTTGGATGCTGGTGTCCCACAAGGCGGTATTCTTTCTCCGTTATTATTTTCAATCTTCATAAACTTTATAACTCTCTATCTTCGGTGTTCGTATCATCTTTATGCTGATGATCTGCAGTTGTATGCATCTGCGCGGGTGGAAAGTTTATCAGACGCTATAGGAGATGTAAACCGAGATTTAGATGCTATCAAAAGCTGGTCTGATAGATTTGGGGTGTCTGTAAACCCCTCAAAGTGTCAGGCCATTGTGATTGGAAGCTCGCGTATGATCGGTAGATTGACAGTAAGTTCGCTCCCTCCAATCATTTTTAATGGTGCCGTCATCCCTATTAGTTCTAGCGTCAAAGATCTCGGTTTGCGTCTTGACTCTATGCTTAGCTGGCAAAGTCAGGTCTGCGGTGTCAGTCAAAGAGTCAACGGGACTTTGCGATGTCTGTATCGTCTGAGGAACTTTTTACCTGCAAAAACCAAGACAATGCTTGTGCAAACTTTAATTTTCCCTATTATCGACTATGGTGACGTGTGCTACTTTGACTTGAATGCGGTCTTGTGGGATAAGCTCGATAGGCTCCTTAACAACTGTATCCGGTTCATATTTAATTTAAAAAAATATGACCACGTATCGAGGTACAGGACCGAGCTCAAATGGATGCCCATTCGCCAGAGAAGAAGTTTGCGCGCTTTGACTACGCTTTTCTCTTTGCTGAACTCTCCTACCCCTCCCTCTTACCTTATTTCTCATTTTCAATTTCTATGTTCCTCACACGCTAAAAGTCTGCGCTCTTCCAATAATCTTCTCCTACTCTGTCCTTCGCATACTTCTGATTTTATTCATTCTTCCTTCTATATACAGGCTATTCTTCTGTGGAATGCACTACCTCTCGATATCAGGACGGCCACCAATAAATATGCATTTAAGAGAAAGTTGCGGGATTATTTTCTTAACAAATAGTGGAAGCAGAGTTTTCAGAACCCACTTTCTATAACGTTTTATATTATATATATATAATATATTTTTAATATGTATGTAAGTTTATTCTAGTTAGAAGTATATGTATATATACACTTGTAATAAAACTTTTACGTTGAAAATATTATCTACTTAGTTTATTTTTTTTTATGCACCTGCCATGTTATCTCTTCACCACCCATGGTTGACTGGTAGAGAATGCCTATGGCATTAAGTCCGCCTTTGTACATTTTGTGTTGCATAAAGTTTTAATAAATAAATAAATTAAAAACTTCTTATTTTTATACTTAGTTTTCTCGTGACCAAATACGATGCGGAGAACGGACATCAATCGTCAGCCAACAAAGGCGAGAGATTTTTTTTATGGCGAATTTTTTTGACGAAGATATTATGTATATCACGGCAAAAGGTATAAAATTTATTGAATTTAAAAAAATAATAAACGATTTTAACAGTTAATATTTGTTTCATTGATATACACATGTTCTACCCAAAAACATTTACGCTATAATTACGTCTTTAGAACACAATTTAATAAACTTATAATACTAACAAAATTGTCTTATAAAAAAAAATTGTATAAGGTGTAAGTCTCCACTCAAGGCCTTGTCCTATCGAGCAACGTCAGTCGTAAAATTTGATTGTCTTTCGCACACTGCTTTGTAAAAACAACTTTAAACAGTTTTCATAAGATGGAATTTGCAAAAACATATTTTATACTTATAGCATTACTATTACTACGTAGGTGGTGACTGTTTGGCGACAGTTTCGAGCGTCACTTTTCTTCGAGACTGTGCTTCTTGGGTTTTTAGTAAAGATGTGATAAGCGACTAAAAACTTTTAACGAACTTATTCGTTTATTTTTTATCAAAAGTCACTTACGTAAACTGCTCAATTGCTTAATAGCTTAATTTGCTTATTTACTTTCTTACATTAAAAATAATGAAATTATGTTGTTTACTTTTTTAGTTGGTTAAGTTTAAGTATTGGTTTTTAAACGAAATCAATGAATTTTCTTTCGTACTTGGCAGGCTTAGGACTGTCTGAATGAATAATATTATATAATTATGAAACTAAACTAAGTAGGTTAGTATTATTCTAAGATCTGTATTTATTAATAACTTGTCAAATAATACACTACATTTTATTAAATTCAGGCGTACTTAAAAGTTCATTGATCTATTATCTAGTATATGTACATTTTAATTATTTACAAAATTTCCATTATTTCCTCAAACCATCAAGTCATTTATTCACATTCAGAAACATAATTTTTTCGACTTTGCTCGTCAGCAACCGGGTCCTCCGTTCCGATATTTTGTTAGAATCGGAATACGATAAAGTTTTTTTACAAAAATTACACTCAGCTGTTTTAGTCGCATGATTTCTCAAAAAAAGTTCCAAATTATGTCATTCGAACTTCTACTCGTCATTTTGATACAGTAGTTATTCGAATTTACAGTTTAATTAGCTCACCAATTTGTTTTTGTAGAAAAAGTAGTCAAAATTAACACAATTACTTACACTATAAACTATTTACACTATTATTAACACAATTACCTATTAAACACAATTAACTACACCTAAAAACTATATTATATTTATATACAAGTCCAAAACACACAGAATTATTTCCTTGGCAAGAAACAATTCACCACATGAAAAAATGTTTTACACTATTTATGTTTACGTAAACAAGTCCGAGTCACAACTTCTAATCAAATTGTTTCGGAAATTCACAAAACATGACGCTTTTCACCGGGCGGAGGAAACGCTACTAAACTTAAAAAGCAAAATAAGTAATAAGCAGTATAAGCAACCCGTTTAAATTAAATTGTCGCTTTTAAAAGTGAACAACGGAAAGCATATTTAATTTGTTAGGTTTACCAATTTTGAGTAAGTCAACGCGATTCAGCACATAAACAAAAGATGTAAATATTTTAAACCTTAAAATTATTGGCTTAAGGTCGATTTTCGCATAATCATTGTTTACTATCGATTAAAATTGAATCAGGCGCCATCTATCAGTTGTTACATAATTCATTTGAGCACGTTCTTACTTACGTGGTTATGAAATGAAATTATCAAAACGCGGTTGCGTTTTAATTTTAACACAAAGCGGAATAAACAGATAACTTTAAATGCTTTTATAAACCAGTCTGCTTATTCGCTTATTTTAAATAATATGTTATATTATATGCTTTTCGTTAAACTGAAAAAGCTTAATAACACGATTCTTTATTTAACCTTTTCACCGCCAAGCACTTCTATAGAAGTTCGGGATTTTCGTGCCACCAGCGCCACAACTTCTATAGAAGTTGTTCATTTTAACTATCTTATTAAAATAAATTTACTGTGATTAAAAGCTTTGTTTCATTTTATTATTTAAGATAGCACTGTCTAATATCCTGTTTTTTTTATTTTTCTACACAAAATAAGCCCTAGTTTGTCCTAAAATCGGCAAAAACAGAAACTCCGAATTTTGTTACTTTCCTCAGAACGCCAATCACTTCATATCAAGTTGGCCAGTGATGTGCCGTGAAAGGTTGATTTCACCATTGAAATATTTATAAATACAGAAAGTTACGAATATCGAAAACAATTTGAGGTCAATAAAATATGAACTTAGTTATCTACTTCATTACAAAGGATAATAGATGAAATTCGACCTTCAGGTAGATGCCGATACGTAATTATAAAGTTGTTACCAATTCTTGTCGATAGTTATGTTCCCATCTCTACAAAACAATTGGTCGTCTATGCCCCTGTGCGCCACCGAGTGTCACGAAGTTCTATAGAAGTTGGTCAGTGACGTCACACGGTGGGCTGAAAAACGGCTTTCATAGACTTAGGCATTTTATTTTGCAAGTGCCAGTTTTTGTGCCGGATATCACTTCTATTTGTTATAACAATATACAAAAATGACATCAGAATTGATTCTGCACAAAAACGAAGGAATTATAATTTTTTTACGAAAATTTTGTATGGAGCTAGTATGAAAAATCGAAATATCTCTGAAACGGCAGCGATAACCGTAATATCCTTATAGGAGGTTTTAGTACTAATTATTTATGATTTTTTGACATACGTTACATAATGGTTGTAGATGCCTTTTTTTTTTTAAAAATCGTCAAAATATTTTTATTTATTTTTACATATTAAACGTTCCTTTTAGTGTTTAAGTTGAAGAATTCAGAGCTTTAACAACTCTTAACATAAAATAGCATCACCCCTATAGACCTGAAGGACTAGACAGAGGTGTGTAGTATCTTGTTGATCTTGTAAGATTTCCAACAATACCAAATAGTTGAATATCAGTGTCAAAGTGCCCATGCTGTCGCTTCTTTTAGAAAGATAGGGGAATGAAATTGTTAATTGATCATACCCTAAAAGTATGATTACAACATAACCGGACACATAATAATATCGACACAAAAGGAATTTTAAAACCTTGCATACGTTCAAAATACAAAATAACATATTGTGTAGTCATCTAATGAGTCTGATGACAAGTAATTAAGTAATTAGAATGATGGTTGTAGTCTTCTGATTCTAATGAGCCTATTAAGTGATTAAATGATTTGAAATATCTCGCAACAATACCAACTAAGAACTGCATTCACCTTTTTATAATTAGTGAGCTAATGTGATTTGCTAATGTTGATTAGTTCTACTATGAGTTCTACGAAATGTTTTTGACGATTATAAATTTTTATTATCATATCTTTTATAACTTTAATGAGGGTAGTTAACTAAATATTGACTTTATACAATAAAAGGGCTATAATTTTGTTCCATAATTTAGATTGTTCACAACCGTGTAACTGCTAACACTAAAACTATTTGCTTTGCGACTACAAAATCTTAGAATGGAAAGTTTAATCACCAACTTAGATTTGTTTGTTCTTCTAAAAAGTGAGTGTCCTTCATTTAATCATGAAGTATTGTTTAGTGCAATTGTGTCCCGCATAGGCGATTGCCTTTCTGCCGAAGATCAAGTAACTCTCAAAGAATTTTGCCGGAGATTCACGCGAGCTGCTTTAAACAGGTGGCAGAAATCTAAACGATTCTTTGATAAGTTTAGAAATACGTACGGAGAGTGGTTGCAAGCAAATATTGATTGGCCGAGTTGCGTGCAAACTTTAATAAATCAAGAACCAACTGTTGATGAGATACCAAGAGCACGCTCAGTCTCTCCAGAACCTTCGACATCATCGACTGTTGGAACAATGACAAAAAGGTCCCGAAAACCATTCAAAGATCTGGGAAGCAAACAGAAAAAGAGAAGATCTAGTGAGCACATAGGCGAGGATTCCTGTGAATTGGCATATGCAGCTGCAGCACGTTTAAAAGAAGAAGGTTATGAAGATATCGCATCTGTAATCAATTATATGATCAAAAATCCAGAAGCTGCCGTTAAAATCAAGGAAAGCATTAAGAAAACAGTAATATTTACACCAGAGAAAGCACTTGGATTGCTTCTTTCACTTAAGCTTTCAAAGTGGCAATATATTACGTTGCGAGAGACTGCCATTCGGGAAGGTGCTAAGGATATTTACCCATCCTACTATAAACTGCAACAAACTAAGCTTGCATGCTACCCTCCTAATCAATCAGTATCAGTTACGGATTCATCAGCTAGAATTACACTTCAAGCTTTACTTGACATCACGGTGAAGCGGATTCTTCAAAGTCTTTCTGATAATGTGGAAAATAAGCAGTTAAAGCTGATATCGAAGTGGGGATTTGATGGTGCTTCCAATCAAAGCCGATACAAGCAGAAAATGGACGGCGAGCATGATGATTCAAGCATTTTCATGACCTCCTTGGTGCCACTGAAACTGACAGATGGAGATAATACTATATGGACAAACCCGAAACCATGCTCAACTTTTTATTGTCGTCCGGTTCAGTTCACTTTTGTAAAAGAAAGCCATGCAGTTGTCATTGATAACAAAAGAAAAATGGATGAGGAAATTGAGGCCTTTAACCCCACAGAGTGCATTAATAGTAACAGGGTGACTCATAAACTAATGATGACAATGATCGACGCAAAAGTCTGCACGTACCTTTCTGAAGCTAGATCAAATGCATCATGCTACCTGTGCTTAGCAAAACCAACAGAAATGAACCACTTAGATGCTGTAACATCAAAAACTGTGTGTTCTGACATATATGAATTTGGCCTATCATCCCTACATGCCCGTATAAATTGCATGGAATGTCTGTTACACATTGCGTACAGACTTGACTTCAAACAGTGGGCAGCAAGAAGTAATGAGCATAAAGATATGTTACAAAACAGAAAAAAAAACATTCAAAATAAATTTAAAGAGGAGCTCAATCTGTTAATTGATATAGTAAAACAAGGCTCGGGAACTACCAATGACGGGAATACCGCAAGGAAGTTTTTCGAGTTTCCCAATAAAACTGCAGCTATTACTGGGTTGGATCAAAACCTGATAAAAAGATTTGCTGTTATTTTGCAAGCAATAACATCTGGTGAGAAGATCGATGTCATCAAATTTAAAGATTTTGCTCGCAAAACAGCAGAAAAGTACGTGGAATTATACGACTGGTACTACATGTCATCAACCGTACATAAACTATTAATACACGGAGCTGACATAATCGAAAAAAATGATATTGTCCCGATTGGGACTCTCTCGGAAGAAGCCTCAGAGTCTCGAAACAAAGATTTTAGGAGGTTCCGGGAACATCATTCGTGGAAAAGAAGCAGGCAAGATTCTAATCAAGATATCCTAAATATGCTTGTTGTTTCTTCGGATCCTTTTCTAAGTGCACAAAGGCCGAAGTTAGATGCCAAAAGGAAGACAACCTTTTTTGCTGAAACTCTCGACCTAATACAGTTTCCGGAAACTGAGTTCGAGTTTGTAGGTATATCCGATCTGGATTCTGACTCGGAATTGGAGTCCGACAACGAAAGTTGTAAAGAAAATTTGTAAAATATAATTATTTTTCTTTATGTTCTTTTGTTATTTATGTTAGTTTATTGTACCAATATGTTTAGTTAATAATTTCATAAATTATAGTTTCAAATATGTATTTTGTATAATTGAATTTATTAGATATTATTTTTGTTACTTCTGTTTTATTTAAATTACCTATCAATAAAAAGTTTATATACAGTCTTTTTTTTTTCACATATTCTTAATATTTGGGGAAAAAGCATGCTTCCTAACGATGTTCTTAACTTTGACACAGTTCATGGATCGTTTTGAACAGTTTCATATGTTAAAATAAATAATGTTAGTACTATAATCCCCTATAAGGA
The DNA here is from genome assembly GCA_943138885.2 of Tholera decimalis. Classification (NCBI taxonomy): domain Eukaryota; kingdom Metazoa; phylum Arthropoda; class Insecta; order Lepidoptera; family Noctuidae; genus Tholera; species Tholera decimalis. The sequence goes on from OW964565.2 coordinate 20,322,416, forward strand.
TATTATTATTATTATGTGTCCGGTTATGTTGTAATCATACTTTTAGGGTATGATCAATTAACAATTTCATTCCCCTATCTTTCAAAAAGAAGCGACAGCATGGGCACTTTGACACTGATATTCAACTATTTGGTATTGTTGGAAATCTTACAAGATCAACAAGACACTACACACCTCTGTCTAGTCCTTCAGGTCTATAGGGGTGATGCTATTTTATGATAAGAGTTGTTAAAGCTCTGAATTCTTCAACTTAAACACTAAAAGGAACGTTTAAATATGTAAAAATAAATAAAAATATTTTGACGATTTTAAAAAAAAAGGCATCTACAACCATTATGTAACGTATGTCAAAAAATCATAAATAATTAGTACTATAACCCCCTATAAGGATATTACGGTTATCGCTGCCGTTTTAGAGATATTTCGATTTTTCATACTAGCTCCATACAAAATTTTCGTAAAAAAATTATAATTCCTTCGTTTCTGTGCAGAATCAATTCTGGTGTCATTTTTGTATATTGTTATAACTAATAGAAGTGATATCCGGCAAAAAAACTCGCACTTGCAAAATAAAATGCCTAAGTCTATGAAAGCCGATTTTCAGCCCACCGTGCGTCATAGGCGTGCGGCTGTCAAGGTCACTTTGGCATAGTGCAGCACAAAATCGGATTCGCGCATACGCATCTTTCTTTCTTTCACTTGATAACAAATAGAAAAATGAGTGAAGAACTTGATTCGGACGAACTTCTTAAAATTTTGCAAGGTGTGGAATCGGACTCGGAGTATTTTGTGGAGAACATTGAACCAGAAGATAATTCTGAGGTATGTCTAACTGGATGATAATAATAATGTTTATTCATCAAAGAGTAGGAATTCAATAAGTATGTAAAATGTTCGGTGAGCCCAGTATCTCCAGATGCACTGTAATTACAGTAGATTTAGGTACTGTTTTTGTACTCTATACACTATTATGGTAAATACAGTGTATGAAAGCACTGTAATTTTAACATTTTTAGAAATTATTTTCAAAGAAAAAAAAAAGGAAACCTAATTGCAATTCGTATAAAAATCATCTAAGTGGATGGAACGTAACGTTATATTGTAGATATTATGATTTATGTACCTATTCTGTGCTTATATCTACTTGGTCATATTATTATGCGGAAAGGGGAATTACCTAGCAAACTGTTTTAAAAATTCTGCCACTTAGATACCTACGGTAAAAAACGTTGACTGAAGTTATTAACCTTTTAACCGCCTACGTCGGATTTTTACGACAAATATTTTCGGGCCCATTTCGCCAGAGTCGTATATATACGACAAAAATATCACAGCTCGTTTAATGTACTTTTTTGTTTAATTACGCTGTATTTTATCAAAACGATGTTTATATTAGGTAAATAGTTAATTAAGTAATCATTTAACAGTTTAATAAACTTTAGTCTCTTAATCAGAAGTCCTAATTATATTGCACTGCTGTTTTTGTTGTAGGTATTTATTTTTCTATTCACTGTGCCGGGCGCTGGGGGCCCGACAAACGATATGAAGTCGAGCGGTTAAAAGGTTAAAAAAAACACAGGCATAAACAAAAATAGAAGAAAGAAAGACCATAGACCCCATCCCTGATCAGAATCGAATTCAACGTGCCCTCAGTGCCAATAACTTGATATGAAGTTAAAGAATGAGATCATGAAACAAATAGAGATGTACCCCATTCCTTATAGTTCTAATTGAGTTATGTATTAGTTTCTTTGATACTCATAATTTATACTGTTTTTTTCTTATTAAGGATACTGTGAAATAAAACAAATCTGGAAATATGTAATTAGTTTTTATTTATATTCGTAAAATCAACTTTAAATCTTAACTTTACGCGTACAAATCTTATCCATCGATATGACGATATCGCCATCACTACTGTTTACTGTATATTTAGTTATACATTTATAGCTTGGCGCTCGGCGAGGCATTGCGTTTTGTGTACGTTGGCGGCGAAAAGGTTAATCAATAATTTATAACATACCTAAAATTCTGACACACATATATACACAATTATGATATTATCATAAAAACTATGTTCAATCATATCACTTCACTAAAGTGTGATAGCGAAACACAAAAAGTCATTCACTGATTCACTTTAATTTCTATCACTCCCACGAATTGTTATTGCCGTCTCGCTCACACAGCATATTCCGTATACACGTTCATCCACGTGTTTTCCGACATACAAAGTCAGTCAACCATGTCTGTGATATTCGTGAACGATTTGCGTTCCTGTCAATCACTATGTATCTTCATGGGATCTGTGAACTGGGCAGTCAATATGTAGAACAAGGCCGGTGCAGGTACCAATGATAGATACCAGAGTTCCTTGAACCCAGTAAGGGAGATGATCCCGTACGCGTGAATCAGCCAATGTCCCAGCAGTATCACTAAGTTCCTCGGGTTGGTTAGTGACGACAAGAGTAATGCTGGCGCCGATTGTTCGATCTTTATCGAGAAGTGAGACGCTGATGTCATCATTGATATTATTATGATTATGTAAGGGAAGGAACAATCTGAAACAAAAGACATTAAAATCTATAATTGAGGTTTAGGGATGTAATATCGCTCGTAAAAAACATCGATGTTTTCAAAAATTTAAACATGGATGTGATGAAAAGAATTAGAAATTCATTTACGTTTCTCAAGACATTTATCAGTTTAGTTACACACGCTAGTGTCTGTGTGTAGTGGATGTCTTTAATGCACCGTGCGACTGATAAGCTGCGAGCGGTGTATTAAAGACATCCCACATTTGTGTGTAAGGGAGAACACACAAATTTGGAGTAGGCTCCAACACTTTGTGACATATGTCACCCAGAGCCATTTTGGCGTGATTGAGTAATATTCATCCATTTAATCCTCCTGCTCCATAAACAATAGATCCTTTGATTTATACCGAAAACTTCCCAAATGCAGTATTCCTCTCCCAACCAGCTTCCATACCCTTCTTACCCACTTTTCTCCTAAATTAATTAATCTCCTATCTAAATTTATAACAGATAATGAGATTAAAATGTAATTAGTGCGTAATATGTGTATCGTTATTGTGTAGATAATAGTCTGTGTTTTATAATATACTAGCTTGTGCCAGCGGCTTCGCCCGCGTGGGAAGATTTTCCCGTGTAAATCCCGATCCCGTGGGGATTTCGCAAAATCCTTCCTTAGCGGATGCCCATTGGCGTATCTAGAGCTATTTCCCAGGGGGGGCCTGGCCCCCAGTAGTAGAAGCGATGATCGCTTATCAAAGTTGCGTCAACTCTTAACGTACGAAATGAAAATTTTCACATAAATTAATTTAACATGTATCGCAAAACGGAACCTTGCATGAGTGAGTCCGACTCGCACTTGGCCAGATTTTTTAATTTTTTAGCCATAATTGTTTGTTAGTAAAAATTCTAGGGTGGGCACCAGACCATTCTGGGGTGGGCACGGCCCACCCGGCTCCCCCCCTTCCTACGCCTATGCGGATGCCTACGTCATAACATCTACCTGCATGCCAAATTTCAGCCCGATCCGTCCAGTGGTTTGGGCTGTGCGTTGATAGATCACTATGTCAGTCAGTCAGTCACCTTTGAGTTATATATATTTAGATATATAGTATACTATATCTTAGCCTGTATATAGTAGATTATATGTTTAACTCATGTGTTCGTCCTTGCAGCTGAACTAACAGCTACCACAAAGTACAAAGTTCGACGGCCTACCTTCGCTGCCGTCATAACATGACACTGGCATAATAGTCGACACCGGCTCAGTTGCCAAAGAAGAGAATAAAAAAAAAACATTTACGACTGCCTCGTTGGTCTAGTGGTCACAAGCGCGACTGCTGAGCATGAGGTCTTGGGTTAGATTCCCGGTTCAGGCAAAAAGTTATATTGGGTTTCTCTGTAAGGAATTTCTCAATAGTAGCCCGCCGTTTGGACGTTGGCGTGTGACAAACACGTGAAAACCACGTTAAGCTGTTTCTCCCAGCTGTCATTTAGACATCTTGACAGTTGTTAAGGGTAATCAGAAGCCAGAATTGTTTTCTGTACTAACCCAACAAGTTCAACCGTACCAATTGAAGAAACCTATCTAACATCCCGTAATTTTATATATTTATTATAGGTATATATTTTTATAGCATTAATATAAATATGTATTTTAATTCTATGTATGTATATATTTGTTTATTATATCATTATAGTTTAATTGTATAGCTAAGTATGTTTTATTTATCGTAACTAGTATTTATACACACTGTGTCTATCATTTCCTCTTGAACTCTCCTGTCGCAGGTCTGCTGGAAGAAATTTCTTAGGAAATAAGCAGCACCTTTGTGCTCTTTTGTCTGTATTTATTTTTTTCTTTTGTAAGTGTCATGTGTGTACATAAATAAATAAAATAAAAAAAAACCGGGCAAGTGCGTGTCGGGCCACGCGCAGTGTAGGGTTCCGTAGTTTTTATAACAGCCAAGTGCGTGTCGTATTCGCTGACTGATCGTTTCGTACCATGCTCTAACTAAAAGCCAAACATGACTACCTAACTAATTTGACTTCCTATACAAATCCTCACCTGATCCGACAATTTTGCACGGAAGGTTTCAATTTTTTTTTAGAGATTTGTATAAAACTTGTCATAGCCGGTGTTTTGAATTTAAATACAGACACAGAGCTACACTACTCAATCGTCACAAGAAGCTAGCACGATACAACTGGCGCTTAGCGCCATCTATCGACATATCTATAGAGTTGTTCGAAATTTTCGAGTCAAATACAATTGGTCGACTATTACTCGTAAACTTGTAAAGCCCATTTATGTGTGATAGTTTTCCTTTAAATTTCGTTATATATAGGTACTACTGCCGTGACATTTGAATTTCTAACTATAACCGTTTAGTTGATAGAGGGGGGGGACACTTGACTCTAACGAAAATTGGTACTTTAAAGCTTGATAAGTCACGAACTGTTTACTAAATCAAAAAATGGTCTTACCAAACCCCTAATATTTTTGAAAGACCTATCCAACGATATCCCACACTATGGGAAGAACGAAAAAAAAAATTATCATCTCACTTTACATGCATGGGAGGTACCCTAAATAATTGTTTTTTTTTCAAAATTTTATTTTACCACTTTTTCGGCGTCATTAACGTGTATACTCATGCCAAAGTACGGTCGGCCAAGAAAGTGGTGTACCAGTTTTGATTTAGTTTCCCGGTCATCGAAAATTACAACAAGGTTCGTTATAAAAAGATATTACTGAAAGAGACAACATTATCATGACGTAAACCTATGTATTTAGTATTCATACGTCATATGAAATTTAGTATAAATGAAAAGGACATTAGTTTCTACAAAGCAATTGAAATGTTTCCAAACAAAAGTAATAAAAACTATTTAGACAACCGAATTCCATTTGAAAAAGAAAACTGACAATTGACATTTTGTCAAATATATGCAAAAAATCGATATATTTTCCGTGTTATTTTTCAATCAACTGCATATAAAATCATCTCAATGCCTGCCAACTTGACCATTGCCGAAAGAGCACAAATAATTGCCCAATTTAATGAGGGAAGCAGTATCAGTGCGATATCCCGGAATTTGAATATATCGAGGCGTTCTGTCCGCTTTTGGATTCGTCGTGAAGGAGAGGAGGGAAGTTTGTTGGATCACAGAAGAAGTGGTCGCCGGCCTGCACTCTCCAATAACGATAGAGAATTCATGAGACGGGAATATGAAATCAATGGTTTTAAGCCCACAAAACATTTTGCGGAGATGTTCGATGTGAGTGCCCAAACAATAAGGAATCATCTACATTACATGGGGTTGCACCACAGGCATTACGCCAAGAAAATATATTTGACGGATGCTCACAGACTTGCTCGTCTGAACTTCGCCAGAGAGCACTTAGAGTTTGATTGGTCTAATACAGTGTTTTGTGATGAAAAAACGTTTAAATCCAGTCAGCATGGACGTCTTCACCTTTGGCGATATAATTCAACACGGTATAAAGATGATCATGTAATCCCAAATAGAGAATCAGGTCGAATTTCCGTAAATATTTGGGGCTGGATGAGTACGGATGGTGTAGGAGAATTGTGTTCTCTACCTCCTCGAGCGACGGCTGTAAATTATATCGACGTGCTTCAGAATGCAATGCTACCGACAGTCCGTAATGTTTACCCGGAGAACGAAGTGCCACAATTTGATTTTGTTCAAGATAATTGTTCAATTCATAATGCGAGGATCGTAAGAGCCTGGTTTCGTTCACACACTGACGTAAGGGTAATTCAGTGGCCCTCAAGATCGCCGGACCTCAACCCGATAGAAAATCTTTGGGGCCTTATGGTCCAACGATGGTCGCATCAAAATGAAAGAACCAAACAAGCTCTTATTAGTCACTGTAATTATATCTGGGAGGAAATGCGGGGAACCGATATTTGCTCACGGCTTGTTGGTTCAATGAGGTCTCGTCTTTTAGAGGTTATAGAGGCCAACGGCGGTTACACCCATTTCTAATTTTTAAAAATTTTCAATATCTTCTAGATATTACTATATATGCTATGTTTTTGTTTGTTATAAGTATTTTAAAATTGATTGTAGAAATTTAATAAAAGGATAAATCTATTTTTAGCTTGTTTTTTATTGATATTGTAATTACAAGTTTACAGAAATTGTAGGTTTGTGGACTCGCCTTGTGCCTTTACAATTTTATGTAACTTGTAGATTACAATTCTGAATTTGTAGATACAATTTTGTCATCAAAATCTACAGCCCCCCGCCGTTGATTTTACGACGTCATTGGTTCCATCAAGTTCAAACTAAGAACAGCTGTCACGTTACAAACAGTAATAGTCGTTATCAATAATCAGATAAAGACAGCAATAGAAGTTGTCAGATCGATCTGCAAGCGAAACTAATCTTTATCACCTATGAATCTGCAAGCGATATTCAACCTTAGGGTGGTACACCACTTTCTTGGCCGACTGTACAACTTTCTAGTACCAATAGTTTTTGAGCTAAACCGCGGACAGACAGACGGACATGGCGAAACTATAAGGGTTCCTTGTTGACTACGGAACCCTAAAAAAACAGTGACTACCGTTCCTGTTCCGAGTTTACCTTTTGTTTTTTTCCTTTTCTAATTTCATTTTGTCTCTAATCATACACACTTGCTTTTCCAATTCACTTTAGACATTGGCAGAATAGTCGACATCGGCTCCACTTGCCATTAACAAAAAATAGAATAGAAGCCAGAAAACACAACATGACAATGGTCCGGCCAAGGGGTATCGTGTTACCCAGTTACTGGGTTGTAGAGGTCAGATAGGCAGTCGGTCCATATAAAACACTAATAATACTCAGCTGTATCTGGTTAGACTGGAAGGCTAAGGCTAAGGGGATGATGATGACATCTAAATTTCTGCATACTATCTTCTGCTCACAACTTCGTTCGTGTGGGAGGTTTGTCCCGCGTAAATCCGATCCCGTGGGAATTCAGGGATTAAAAGCAGCCTGTGTTATTCCAGGATGTTTACTATCTACTAACCAAATTTCATTTGGATCCGTTCAGTAGTTTTTCCCGCGTAAATCCCGATCCCGTTGGAATTCCGGGATAAAAAGTATATCCTATGTCTGTCTCCTGGTTCTAAGCTACCTCCCTACCAATTTTCAGCCAAATCGGTTCAGCCGTTCTTGAGTTATAAATAGTGTAACTAACACGACTTTCTTTTATATATATAGATTACTAGTATAGAAGCATACTTACAAATCAATCCAGCAGCCACAGTATGAATGAGTACCAGTATGGGGTAGAAGTACAGAGCACAGTAAATGGCCTTCTTGCCAGGGTTGGCCGAGTCCCACGTCAGTAGCCATGGCCTTAGAGTTATCGTCATCAGTAAGCTGAATGCGTAAATTAATAGAACTACTGTGTATCTGAAATAAGTGATAAAATTATTAGTGTTCAAATAAATAAATTAGTACTGTCTGTGATTTCACCATAACTGTGTTTTCAACCGACGACAAACAGAGGAGGTTATCAATTCGACGCGTATATATATATATTTTTTTTTAATGTTTGATCATCGAGTACTCGAAGACGGCTGAACCGATTTGGAAAATTCTTTTTTTGTTCGAATGGGTATACTTCGAAATTGGTCCCATTATCACCAAAGTCAGGATCTGATGATGGGATCCTGGAGAAATCGAGGGAACTCTTCAAATATTATAGGCACACCTATGGCGTTTTGAGTATTTCTTATAGTAACTTGTGCAGTTGCTCTTGAAAAGTACCATTTGGGGAAGTGGAACTGATGATGAAGACCACAGATGGCCGCTGAAACTACTCAATAATAAGTATTTCGTGGATTGCGATTCGATTACTTGAATATGGATGTTAAGCACTTTATGCTCGTCACAATGCATATGGTGATGTAGAGCTGATGGTGAAGTACCAGGAGAACTCCTCAACAATTAACGGCCCAGCATTGGGAAAAGCAATATTTTGTAAAAGGTTATAAGTAGTTTACATTTAGGCTCTTGTAACTAGGTAAATTAAAAATCATCCAACTAAAAAGATTGAAATAAAAACTTTTTAACAAAAAAATAAACCGACTCCCAAAAAACACTGCAAAGTGAAAAATAATTTTAATTTCGGAAGTCGGTGCCAAAAACGAATAAACAAAACTAAAGACACCGACTACCGAAATTAAAATTATTTTTCACTTTGCAGTGTTTTTTGGGAGTCGGTTTAATTTTTTGTTAAAAAGTTTTTATTCCAAGAGCATTGCAAGCAGAGATAAACTTTTTTAAATTTTGGTATGTCTACCTTTCAGTATTTCAGTAGAATGACTGAAATGGCTTTAAGTAATAAATTAATACTTTCTTCTGGAACATCATATTGTGAATCAATTGTGTGTTTAAGTCATTGATGTACAATATAGAATATTCTACCTATTTATCTATCAAGGAGCTCTTTCTACTGGAACTTTTAAGGAGGTTAAAGAGAACATGTAGGCTACTTAGTTTCAAAGTTATGCGGGTACATACACCCAGTTCTGATATGCTAATCAGAAAGCTTGTACAATTTTTTATGAAAACCACATGGACAGAGGAGCATGAAATTCGGCATTGTTTACATAGAGAAGAGTGCTGAAAGCAAATATGTTTATATTACATTTGAACTTAAAATTTTAATGGATTATGTTGGAATATCAACTATGTAGCAACCACAAGTACAATTGGCTAGTTGAGAGCAGAAGTAATCCAAGTAACTTTTTGTGACTTTTGAGATATTAATCAAAACGCGTTTTTACAACTCCACTAACAAGTTATGTTTTTAATGGTTATGCAGAAATGTAAAACATAGGACTTTGTTCGGAAAAATAGTTTGCACCACTTGGATTACTTCTACACTAATTTTAGTCCAACGGAGAGCAAAAAGTGACTTAACTCTGTTTTGACAAAAAGGTCACTTGGTTTACTTCTGCTCTCAACTATCCAATTATTGTTTTGTACACCAAAATAGGTACTGTATTTATACACAAACACCATTCTACATTCATTCTATTTATTATTCTGAAGGTACAATGATAGTCTAATTGCTGACAGAGAACCTGTCACCCAACATTAAGATGGGCTGACCGAAATTATACTTAAAAGTAAGAAAGCGCCATGTTGTCAATCAGTTTCGTTGCCACAGAAATATGTCGTTTTTTAGTGAGATACATACTCTCTTGATAAGGTGCCAAAATTGACATCCTCAGGGTTATAATTAAAATGTTGATATTTATTTATTGAGACTTTTGAAAGATATATTCTAATATAAAATGAATATATATAAAAAAGAAGCACCACAATTTAAAAAAAAAACTGGTACAAACTTACTCGTAAAGGCTGTCTGTAAAAGATCGCTTTTAGCAATAAGTCAGCCAGACAGACTATCCAGACAGCCAGACAGACAGATTGTATCACCCTTTTTTAGTTGTTAAGTCATTATTTGTTTTCTATTATGGTGTACAATAAAGAGTATATCTATTGATTTAACTTATAAATTAAATCAAGTTGGCATTGTTATGTTGATATGCTTGTGGCATAATAAATCTAAAAAGCTTATCAACTTACAATGGATACACAGCTTCCTGAGTACAATGCAGAGTCTCCTTATAATCAGGCTGCGGGTTGTGTAGCAGTGTGTACCAGTCAGATAATGCCTTCGGAGAACAAACATGAAGCGCTATAGTGCCAGTTGGTGGCAAAACTAGCAGTGCAGCTAGGGTACCTGATGCCACCTCCACAAACGCACATATATGTTGGACTAGAATGTTTTTTGTACTGAAAAAAATAAATATTTAATATTGAGATTTTATATAGTTTGCATTGAATAGGATTTTATTACTTTTAAATAATGATTATGTATCGCAGGACTTGAAATACTCATTATGTTATATGAAATTATTAGATAAGATATAAGAAAATCTAATTAATTACCTATATAAGGAGTGGAGTCTTAACAAAAAAAAATATAGTATATCAAAATACTCTCACCCCTTGCAGACAGCAACCATGTCAATAAAAAACCAATGTAACACCATAGGAAGTATCACCATGAACCCAAGGTATAGGCCATCATATAGGGTAGGTTCATCAGTGCATGGCACGCAATAACTGGTTGCATTAGTACGAAACCCTCGAGGACATGCACCACATTCACTCCATGCGTCATCATCTAACTCCGTGCGCCCGCAGTAAAGACCAGGACAAGTTCTAACAGCTGTCATTGTAGCGTGAATTAAGAAACGATCTCACATTATAAAAAATCGTAGACTTTGTTGGAGGAAAACAGAAAATTCGGGAATTTATTTAGCAATATTGACACTACACAGACAACAAACAATATTATTGACGTTTATCAGTGTTGCCAACAGTTCAACTAGCTCTCCACCAGATTCAACTTTTAAAACCACCAGAAAAAAGCCACTAAAAAAAATCTACTCTAAAAATCGCTTAAAATGTACACATTTTTTTTTAGTTTTTAGGAAAGTAAATAATATATACTTGTATAAGTAAAAAATATATTTATAATTTTTTTTAAAGATTTTTTATCTGCACCATCATCGTCGGTTTCACATTTATATAATTCTTTGCTACCGATTTTTTATATAACTTTTATTGGAATTTTATAATCATTGCAGCACATTCCTTCCAATCTTAAACCACAGTATATTTTTAATACTGCAGTTAAAAGATTCAACTTCATTCTGTTTCTATGCTTGTTTTTTATTAAATTAATAGTAATTAATACTGGTAAATAGTCTCTCAACATCCAACATTGGCATTAGAATGAGACAGTATTAAGAGGGTAATCGCAAAAGTCGCTAATTTCCCAAATCTAGATTCCCCTTGAGCATCTTTGAAATGCAATACTTCATTCCAATTTTTTTTGTCTCTTCTTTGCTCTCGTTCCATTTCAGTAAGTAAATGAATTTGTCGCCATTGATCATCAACTCTTGCCATAAGTTCTGCACTTTTATTGTGCCTACACAGTAAAAGTAAATTAAATACTGCTGAAAATTAAATGAAGAAAAAATAATATATTTCGTAAAGTTTTAATGGCTTAGAGTAGTTGAGTAATTGAAACTGAATTATACTTAACCAATAGAAAAAACCATCAGCCACTAAAAGCAATATTACGCCCGTAAAAGGGGAGTCGAAACCTCCAGTTTTAGTGGAAAATCTACTAAGTTGGTAACACTGGCGTTTATACATCAATGACAATTTTGACAGAAATAAAGAGGTCGATCTAATGTGACATCAAATATTACGTTCAAAAACGCATATAATGTCTGAAAAATAAGTACACGCCTTACGTCTATTTCCCAAGCAGATTGTCAGGGTTAACACCTAAATAAAGGACACAGATACTTATTACAATGAAATCTTTAATCAAAGCTTACTTCATCCCATAATAATGGCTTCTGTTTAGTAGAAAGTTAGTAAGTTATATTTTATAAGAATTTTCAAACAATAATAAATAATTATAGGGCCTTAAATTTTCCATCAGCATCTAAACCACGACTGCGCCAGAATCCCGAGTGACAACGTCTTACTATAGCTCGTATAATGAGAAAAATTAGATAAAGTGACGTACAGAGTGATATAAGTACAAAACAGAAGTAATCCATGAGGTAGTACGTAAAGGAAGACATGCCAACTGCTGGAGAGCGTAGGTGACGAGCGTCGCGATGGCGCAAGAGATACTCAGTCCACCAGACTGCATTATCAGGGCCCGAAATGAGAGGATCGAAAATCATAACTTTCAATTTCAACATAGATTTTTTGTATCTGGAAAAACAAAAAGTCACACTTACTTTTACTGAAGAAACTCATCTTAACAAGTTGTTGAAAACATATCCTACAATCTCTGTGTATAAATCCTGGAGGAGATCGCGCAATTTGTATTTGATTTCTGTCTACAGTAAAGTTTAAAATATTAATTATAAAAAATATATCAGCATTATCTCAAAATCTAATTATATTAAAGTTTGATACCGTTTTATTCGATACATCAAACAGCGCAGTAAAAAAAGAGAAATCGAACCCAGAATATCAGTATCAGCTCAGCAGTAGTGCTATTAAGCACAGTCCTTCGCTAAAGGATTCCGAATATTACCTATTAATAAGTATAATTACGATACCCAAAACTCACTTTTCGTTAGTAGCCACAGCATTTATGGTAACCTTAATAGCTTCCTTATCCAAATTGTAAGGATCTATAATGTCGCCAGCTCCGTATCTCGTAATCTCATTAATGAAAACTTTTCTGGACCTAACCAGAGGTAATCCAACTATTGGAACTGAGTAGAAGATTGCTTCTTCAAGAGACCGAGCTCCACCATGCGTTATAAAGGCTTTGAGATTGGGATGAGCTGAAACGTAGAACAAACATTAGAGACTTCCCATTATTTTCTAAGTATAGATACGTATAAGTATTACCTGCTACTTGAGCCTTTTGATCTGTCGCTCAAAGCTTGTGTAATAACCCGGCCCTACCAATGAGAATAACAATAACCACCCCCACTTAACTACTTTACTCACCTAAAATCTGTTGCTGTGGGAACCATGACTGAATAAAAACATTGTCAGGTTTTTTTATCATCGTTGTGTTACCGATCTTCCAGAGTACCGTGAACGGAAGCTCTCCGAAAGCGTCAGCAAATGTTTGTAGCATGGTCGGGGAAAGCTGCTCAGTCTCTTGGATTGCTCCTAAACTAAAGTACAGGACCCCTTTCGTAGAAGAGTCTAAAATAGTTTGTAATTCCTGCAAAATATGTTCATTAATTAGTACAAAAATAAGGAACCTCCACTATTATGTATACGTGTGCTAATCTTAGGGATCTCACCTGTGGCAAACTTAGTCCTCTCTTAATATGCATACGATCGACGTAAACCACTGCAGGGACGCTCGGTCTGTGGCCTATCAGAGCAGGATTACTGGCCACAAACAGCAAATCAATATCATATTCCACTTCCAGAAGACTTCTCTTCAACCCCAGTATTTTATTAGCCGCCAATTCACAAAGGGGAAGGTAATTATTGTAGTATTCATTTTTTGTTTTGATGTGGCGATAAATCTCTGATATTTTTTCCCAGTGACCCAAATTCCTGTATTTTAGAGAGTTGACATCAGGATACATAATAGGATGGATGGGATTTCCTTTTGATTCATATTGATGGATCCTGCCGCTCGTTGTGGTGATGGAAATATGTGGAGCTTTATATTTGTCTGCAACCGCATAAAGCACCGGTATATCAGCATCTGTGATCACTAAGTCAAAATTAATGGTCGGATTAATAAGGAGAGCCATCATCGGTTTTGACTTTAACTGTGCTATAACTAGTTTGACCAGAAACTCATTTATAGCCCTCTGTCTGGGATGGTAATCGTCAGTATTCGTCATCAACATTTTAAACTCATCCCAGTACGGTGCCGAATCTTGACTGACATCAAGCTCCACAATTTTCTCTGTTTCGGGAACTTGAAAGTGCCCTGGGTAGGGTGTCATGAGAACAATATTGTGTCCTCTATGAGCGAGTCGTGATAGATATCCTCTGTAAACCAGGTGGTCGGTGTATGATAATGAAGGGAAGAGGGCTAGAATCGCTGCACCATCCACTGCATGGCGGAGATAAAACAATATAAACACTGCACAAAACAAATTTAGCCCCATATTTTCCTGACTGAATTACGGAGATATGTTCAATGATTATACCCGTTCACTATAGATAAAATAGATTTACTGAAACATTACAATAGAAATAATGAAGTGAGCCAACAGCTGTTCAAATACTATTGTCATGAGTGAGTTACAAGTACAAACGATATCGTTATAGCGACCTGAAGAATAAACATTATTACAAGAAATAACCTTGTTGAATAAGTCGAACATAATAATAAACTCTAAATATGAAGATACCTATATGGAGAAAACTTCGGGGTGTTTGGCAGGGCATGGGGTACCCACTGTAGGAAAATTATTGTAAGTAGGACTAATTCCATGAGGATTTTCGAAAAAGCATATTCACATATCTTTCTTCTTCAGCATATATCCTATACTTGTGCGCTATTAGCAGTAGGAACCAAAAAGCAGTCCTCTATTAAGTCAGTCCCATAAAATTCACCCTTCTTACGCCTTCAGAAGATACAGGAGCGCTACGTTATCAATACATAGATACCTATAATAAAACAATTAAAAAGTGTGTCTGTATATTGAATATATTTGCAAAAAAATAATTGAGAGGGGTTTAGAAACGATAATAGAGCAAGAATTTAAAATAAAATATCTATGTTTTTGTACACGCTATTCTCCGGAACTACTAAACAGATTTCAAATGAAACACTTTTTGTTATAGGTATAGCTATCAAGTCTAGGCAACAAATATGCTATAATCGATCTCGCTAGCTAGGACACCTGATGTAGAACTTTTCATGCGAGCAAAGCCACAGGCAGAAACTAGTGTTTGAATAATTAAATAAATTTTTCATATTTCATTATTCAAACAACGTAACACGCCTACTAGTTATGGTGAAGGTTTTGTACCTACACACATCAAAAGTGTCTAGGGATCAACATATATTTTTGCAATAACTTTTCTCCTGATTGATATTAATTAAAATTTTCTTTAAGGATTCATCAAATAAAGTGTTTTCGTTTGTCACAGTAACGATAAACCAAGTCACCTTTGCATTAATAAAGAAATTTGCCATTTTCCTAATAAAGGGATTTTTGACATTTGAACCACTAACATTAAAGTTCGAAAAAAAGACTGAAATAACAGTTTTCTTTAAAATTTTATTGGGTAACTTAAACAATTAATAATCCGTGTTTCTACCGCGAACACTAACAACACAAGAACATCGGTTTGGCATACTCAAAATGAGTTCATCCAAATCACGCTGTGGAATGGCCGCCCATGTTCGTTGCAACAACAAAAAAAGGTCTTCTTGCGACTGGATACCCTCCATATTCGGCAGAGCTGTTCTCTGTAGCATATCCCATGCATGCTCAATCGGGTTCAAGTCTGGCGACTGAGCAGGCCAGAGCAGGACATTGATGTTAGCTGCGGCGAGAGTCTGTCTTACAACTCTTGCGGTGTGCGGTCGTGCATTATCATGCATTAACTGAAATAAGGGACCGATTTGCACTTGTAGAGGAACGATGACGTCAGATACAATCGTCTCAGCATAAATTTGAGCGTTGAGGTTGCCTCTGATCCAAATCAACTCAGTTCTTCCGCCGATCCAAATACCCGCCCATACCATGATGGTTCCACCACTATAAGGATGGACTTCCTGGCAAGATTTTAATCGCTGTTGGCTTCCAGGGGTTCTCCAGTGTCGTATACGTCTTGTATCCGGTCTCATACCAAAACGAGACTCATCAGAAAAGCACACGAAACGCCATTGTTCTTCTGCCCAATTTCTGTGTTCAAGAGCCCATTGATATCGAATCCTACGATTGTGCATTGCTATAGGTGGTACCCGTAGCGGTCTTCGGGAATGAAGGTTCACTTCATGCAAGCGGTTTCTGACTGTTTGGTCGCTAATTAAGTACCCTGAAGAGTGATGAAGCCTCACGGCTAACATCATGGCGGTTATTGTTGGAGCTCTTCGAGTTAAGATTTGAATGTATCGGTCTTGTCTCCGTGTGGTGCAGCGATACCGTCCTCCCAGGCGCTCAGCCACGGTACCAGTGCTTCGGTAACGTGTCCAAAGTCGACTGATAACACTCTGACTTGTATTCAGAGCTAAAGCCACAGTACGTTGCCGGGAACCAGCTTCTATCATTCCCACGGCTCTGAGCATTTCTTCCCTGCTTAAATGACGTCGCCGCTCCATAATAACGTTGGTTTTAATCAGTAGTAGGGAAACAGTAGCACTAATAATGTCTTCAATGCGTTGTATGTTTTTATAGGAAAAATATTGACAGCTGATTTTCATCTTTTACTCGAATTTGATTAACAGTTCCTGTTTCAAATTATGAAATGCACCAAAAAGGATCCATATAAATTTATAAAATCATAAATTTATTACAAAGCCACATCTCAATCTCAAGAAATCCGCATAAAAATGCTTGATCCCTAGACACTTTTGATGTGTGTACTTACTTTGTTCATGCTGCGTTCAGTTCAAAGGTGAGCTGTCAATCCTATAGGTAACCAGGGCCGAATTAACCATTAGGCCAGTGGCGGATCCAGGGGGGGGGTCATGGGGGTCATGACCCCCCCCTGGGCTGGGTCCAGGACCTAGGTGGAACGCTAATTAAAATTGTTAAACATAATGTTTTTATATATTTTGTCACAATATAGATTTTATTTAAGTACTTTCAATATTTAATCGATTTAATATAATATTTTTTTTGAAGGCAAACGCGTTATTCGGGAACGAACGCATCCGAAATTTACCGCGCCACCGCACGGCCGCCGCCGCCTTTCATATCTCACATTTCGTGTGACACTTGCGCGCGCTTTGTTTCAACTAACGTCTAGCTAGATCTGACCTCAATCGGAACGACTAAACTTTAGTAATAACCTGACCTTATTATAAAACCATTTCTGACCTTATTTTAAATTGTGATATTGAGATGTACCCTAATATAAGATTTTTTTATGTATTATGGCTACACTACCTGTTAGTGTAGCGACAGCGAAAATTACGAAAAATCAAATCGTGCCTGAGAGCTTTTATGGTTGAAGAACGTCTAGAACCGGACTGGCACATCTCCACGTCCATAAAGATGATGATGTTCATCCTGGCCGATTTCGGCTATTTTGTTCAAACATTAGAAAGCTCTAATAAGCGCACCGTCGGAGAGCTGAACAATCGCTTGGTTGTTCAGCTCTCCGACGGTGCGCTCATTGGTGACTGGCGTACCCACATTTCGCTGAGAATACCATGTTGCATGTAGGGCACGTTAACACACCGTTCGCACGACAATAGTGTATGGTCGCTGGTGGTCTGACCTTCAACTCGTCTCGTTTTTTGTCCAAATCTTCTCGTCTTAGCGATACAAAATCAGAGACTTGCAGATTAATGAGACATCTCCAATCCAAACGTTGAGCGGCTTTGTGCTCCCATTGAGATGGTCGAACCATCCATTGCATCTTTTCATATGCCTTTTCAGAACATCTTTATATCTTAGGTATTGTCCATCCCATTGACGTTTGCCATATTTGAGTTCTGAAGATGCGTTTATCCAATCTGTCGTCCGACATTCGCTACACGTGTCCACTCCAGCGCAGCTGGCGCCTCATGAGGTAGGTCTCGATACCTCCGACGTTTGCACGACGAAGAACATTCATGTTTCGGACACGATCTTGCCACCGGATGTTCATTATATCTCGCAGACACTAAGTGATACCTGTCGAGAGCGCAAATGTGTTTACGGTACAGGACCCATGTTTTGGACGAATACAAAAAAAATTGGGAGCACAATGGCCATATTATACACTTTTATTTTGGTGGATAGCTTGATGTCATGCGACCGGATAACTTTAGAACGCAGTTCATCAAAAGCAGCAGCAGCAGCTCCTATTCTATCTCTAGTCTAAGTCACACTTTGACGTAATAGTGCTTCCAAGATATTTGAATCTATCGACTTGGTTTAATATATTGTCTTCATAACATACATTAAGTAGTACATTGTCATGTAGCCCTCCTGCCGCCATCACTTCGGTTTTTGAAATTAATTTTAAGCCTAAACTTAGTGCATTTAAATAATTGGTAATAAGATTTTGAAGGCCACTTGAGGAGTCTGTGACGAAACATAAATCGTGGGTGTATACATAATCTCAGTTATAAGTGCCACTGAGATTTTCGTAGTCGCTTTAAGTTTCGCCGGGTTGAAAAGACTACTTACTATCCGTGCGAAACTTAATCCCTTAAGGCTTCACGGACTGCAATATCCTATCGATCCTGCCAATTATAGACCAATCGCCTTAACCTCCATACTGTGTAAAGTAATGGAAAGGTTACACAACAACAAGTTGCTGGCATACCTTGAAAACAATGAGCTCCTCAGTGACCGCCAGTATGACTTTCGCCGTGGTTGGTTGGTCCACCGGAGATCTTCTTGTGTATGTCACGCACTGTTGGGGCGAGGTCATTGAGAAACACGGTGAAGCCCTTGCGTTATCCCTCGACATCTCAAAGGCCTTTGACAGGGTCTGGCACGCTAGTCTGCTGAGCAAACTTCACGCATGCGGTGTCCCTGCTGGCTTATGTAACTGGATTTCCGACTTCTTGAGTGAGCGGTTGATCCGAGTGGTCATCGATGGCTGCTCATCGGATCTTATGGCAATTAAAGCTGGTGTCCCTCAAGGGTCTGTTCTTTCTGCGACTATTTTTCTGCTGCATATCAATGATGTACTTCAGCTGGGAGCAGTTGGGTATGCGGATGACAGCACAGTCTCAGAGAGATACTTATCCAGTTCTAGAGCTGACAGGGACGAAATTGCCACTCTCAGAAAGGCCATGGTAGAGAGCATGAATTTGACATTAAATCTCGTTTCCCAATGGGGTGATGACAATCTGGTCAAATTCAACGCTCTGAAAACACAGGCTTGTCTTTTCAGCGCTAAAAAGAGCCCTTTTGAATTGGCCCCTACTTTCCAAAGTACATCTGTGCCAGTTACCGATTACCTGGAGCTTTTGGGCATGGAGTTGACGTCAGACCTCAGCTTCTGATCAACCGTCGAGTCCAGAGCTCAGACTGCAGCAAAAACGTTGAGAATCCTGCACAAGGTGAGGCGGTACTTCACGCCTGGACAGCTTCTAAATCTGTATAAAGCACAGGTCCGTTCCTGCGTTGAGTATTGCAGCCACTTGTGGGATGGCTCTGCAAAGTACCAACTTGCTGCATTGGACTCGATCGAGCGCAGAGCTAAAAAGCTTATAATCGACGAGGTGCTAGTGGAAAACCTTCATAGCCTGGCTCATCGGCGAACCGTTGCTTGCCTGTCGGTTTTCTACAGATTGTACTTCGGGGAGTGTGCGCAAGAGCTCCATGACCTGATTCCTCCATCTCCCTTTCACTACCGGTCTACCAGATGCACGGCTGGGTACCACCCACACTTGGTTGATATACCGTCTTGTCGTACCAAGCGCTTCTCCTCCACATTTACTCTGCGCATAGCCAAGCTGTGGAATTCTCTGCCGGTTTCTGTGTTCCCTGCCACTTAGGACCTTTCAGCCTTTAAAACACGAGTAAATAGGCATCTTCTGGGCTCGCTAGTCCCATCGTAGACCTTATCTATCGCTTACCATCACGCGAGATCGAGGTCAAGAGTGGGCTCATCAGTAATAAAAAATAAAAAAATAGAATGCGAACAAAGTTGGTGCCAATACACAATCCTGTTTGACTCCACACGTGACTGAGAAAGATTCTGATTGTTCACCATTGACTGTGACGCAACATGACATGTCATCATGTAAAAGCCGTAAAAGGCTAACAAATTTATTCGGACAACCCAGTTTAGACAGAACCAACAAAAGAGCTTCACGAGGAACGCTGTCAAAGGCCTTTTCAAGGTCAACAAAACACAGAAACATTGGTCGACCTTTCTCCGTGCTCTTCTCAATAGGCTGGTGGATTGAAATGATGGCCTCGCAGGCTCCTCTTTCCGGTCTGAAGCCGAACTGAGATTCTGGCAGTATTTCTTCGGATAAAGGCAAAAGTCTATTTAGAAGGACTTGTGCGATTTTTTTTCCTGGAATGGAGAGAATGGAAATGCCTCGGTACGAATTATAGTCAGAGCGATCTCCTTTGTTTTTGTACAGTGAGCAAATGCGAGAGATTTAAAAGCACTTAGGTAGATTTTCTTCCGATCACATATACAACAACAGTTTCCACATGGTCTGGTGTAACTCCTCTCCTCCATACTTCAGCATTTCAACGCAAATATTATGTACGCCTACTGCTTTCTTATTCTGCTGTTGCCTGATGGTCGTTCTGACTTCCTCCAAAGTAATAGGTTCAAGTAACTCTTCCCTAGGTTTAGTTTGCTGGAGGGAATTAATGTTAGTTATATCAGTAGAGCGATCAACATTCAGAAGGTCATTAAAATGTTGAGCCCAGCGTTTCAAGATATCGTCTTTGTTGGCGAGAGATACTCCATGTAGTGACTTTAATGGTACGTTTACATTTTGGTACTTATGACTCTAAAAATCTTGTTATAAAATGCACTCAGCTGTTGTGTGTCTATAAGCCACTGTAAGGTTTTCGCCTTCTCTTGCCACCACTCACCTTTCGCATCTCTCGTTAGTCTTCCCAAGATTGAGAAGACTAAACTAAGTATTTTCCTGGATTTGATTGTGTAAGTTTTCATTGCAAAGAATTATTGTGCTGAATATTAAGTAGCTGTCGGTGACCGCTAATCCAATTTAGTGTTTCTATGGCCCAAGATTGGAGAGCTTGTTTCCGTGACAAAAGATGTTACGGACTGCCAAATGGTCTCCAGGTCATCGTTTTCAATATTCAAGGAATAAAGAGCTTCATTCAACTTGCTAACATAGGCTTCCCTTTTCTGAAGATGCTGACAGACAATTGACAGTTTCCAAACGGAATGCTTGACCACGTCCATTAAAACGTACCTATTGAAGTATTATACATTAAGTGATAATGCGTTTCGGGAGAAGACGTACCAGAAAAATTGATAGTGTTATTTAAATATGGGGGGGTGTTTTTAAGTACAGTACTGGCATTTATTAATAAAATACCTACTATATACTTGTATCTATTATCATCAAAATTAAATTATATACTTGTGACTTGATCGACTCGACTATGTGACCCCCCCCTGGCGCCAAAGCTGGATCCGCCCTTGCATTAGGCGGAGTAGGTAACTGCCTAGGGGCCCAGGCCCAGTGCACGCACCAAGAAAACATGTTTCTTCGAACGAGAATTTGATCTGTTAATCTCACAAAATACAAATCGTTAAATTTTGTAGAAGAATTAAAACAATTTTAGAACAAATCTAGGAATAAGTAAACAAATACCTATATTAAAAACCACAGCCCGTAATGTGCGTTTCCTCAGTTCACACACGATTTGGTCAGTCAAAGTAAGAAAAGGGGCCCCGAGAATGCCATTGCCTTAGGGCCTCTGACAGGGTTAATCCAGCTCTGTAGGTAACCATAGCAACGGAAGTCAACACAAATAATGTTTTTCTACCGGTTTATTCTCGAGTAGGACAACAACTCATTGATAAAATTTTACCTTCCGCCAAATCACGGTTATTTAATGGATATCAAACAATAAAATTAGGATGGACAACGACGTTGCAAACTATTCGGTGATTGGCCGTATTGGAGAAGGGGCACATGGCTTGGTGTTCAAAGCAAAGCATAATCCTACCGGACGAGAAGTGGCACTGAAGAAGATTCTTATAAAAAACCTCGAGGATGGTATACCAGTTAATGTGATGAGGGAGATCAAGGCTCTACAGTTGCTGCGGTGCAAATATGTATGTTTTTCTTAACTCGAATAGTAATTAAGTAGGTAATTTGGATTTGTATAGAGCTTAGTAGCGAATATATATAAATATCATAACTCAATGAAATATCACGAGAAATTCTACCCACTTTCAACTGCTTATTATATAATTGCCCTTAAATAAATATTATTCAAACATAACGTGAAATGAAAGGGGCAGCTCATCATCATTGTAGTGTATGTAGATATCAATATATCACACTATAAATCGATAACAGTATTATAACGTTGCCTTGGGCGCATACGTCGCTAGGTTATAAATACCGGTCCGCGTGGTGGAGGAGTCAGTCAGTCAGTCCGATTACCATGTACGGCAAGCCGATCCCTTGGGAAAAGCAAGCCAAATACTTAGGCGTGGTCCTCGATAGACACCTCTCCTTCGCTGAGCACATAAAGCAGGCACGTTCGCGCGCCGCTTTCGCTCTAGGTAGGCTCCACTTCATCCTTAGCTCTCGCAGCAAATTATCACTCAGGTGCAAGCTGCGTATTTTCACCGCGGTCATCCGTCCCATCATGACCTACGCCTGCGTTGTTTTCGCACACGCAAAGCCCTACCTCCTCCACAAGATGCAGACCCTCCAAAACCGATTCCTCCGTAGAGTCACGGGAGCCCCCTTTTATGTTCGAAATGAGCTTCTTGTGAAGAATTTAATATTATTGTTAAATAAGAAAATTCACTTAAATCATATTGGTTTTATTTTTACAAAGATTGTTTTTTCGTTACTATGGTAATTAGCAAAAACCACTGACAAGTTCATCACTGCAACAGAGGTTTGCATTAAGTAGGTAGATACAATCTTTACACCCACACTTCTTTAAGAATTTGCTTCAAGACCAATTCCACGAGACAGGTCGTTAAACCTTGGTCCATACAGAGGTTTTGTAAACATGTCTGCTAGTTGAACTTGTGCTGCAACTTGTTTAACAATTACTTCTCCTTTTGATACACATTCTCTAATGTAGAAGTGTCTCAAACTAATATGTTTTATTCGACGGTGAAATTCATAAGGCGGATTATATGATAATTTCACAGCAGACTCATTATCAATACACAGTGTAACTTTTAAAGATTCTGTGTTAGTTAGGTCTGCAAAAAGCTTCTTCAACCACACAATTTCTTGTGCGGTTTCGCTTGCTGCTACAAGTTCGGCCTCTGTGGTTGATAGAGCCACTGAAGTTTGTTTTTGACTCTTCCAGGCAATAGCAGTGCCAGCATAAAGGCAAACCATGCCTGTGGTAGAGTGCCCAGTGCCTCCATGATCAGCATCTGAGTAGCACATTAATTCATTTGCTTTACTCTTTGGATAAAATGTTAAACCTTTATCGAGAGTTCCTTTAAGAAAGCGAAGAATTCGCTTTACAGCCACAATATCCTCCTTACTGGGGTTTTCTAAATGTCTGGAAGCTACTGACACTGCATAACAGATGTCTGGTCTTGTTGCGACCATCAGGTAAGCCAGTCCTCCGACACAATTTCGATACGGAAATTTCACATCTTCATTTTCATTAGTTTCTTGCAATTTTGACATCTTAATTGCCGGAGATGTAACTGATTTGCAGTTTTCCATGCCGAATCGTTTTAGTACCTTTTTGGCGTAGGCTGTTTGTCTTAAGTTTATTGATCCGTCTTTGTTTTTATTTATTTCCATACCAAGGAAATATGACGCTGGCTTCGATGTGATTTTGAAGTTTCTTTCAATTTCATTTAAGAATTCTTGACCAGCGTTGTCAGTGGAAGCTACCAAGCCGTCATCGACATACAGTCCTACAATAACCTTTGAGTTTCCATTGACTCTTACATACAAGCAGGGATCTGCCTCACTTCTCTGAAATTTTGCATTCATCAGAAACTTATGTATGCACTCATTCCAGCATCGAGGTGCTTGTTTTAAGCCATAGAGACTTTTCAAAAGTCGACATACTTTTCCTTTAGGTACATTAAGTCCATTCGGTGGTGCCATATAAATTTCCTCTTCCACTGTACCATTTAAGAATGCAGTTGTGACATCGAATTGTTGTAAATTCAGATTTTCGTTAGCTGCAGTTCCTAGTATTGCTCTGATAGTTGCAAGTCGTGCAACTGGACTGAAGGTTTTATCATAGTCAATACCTTCACGTTGAGAAAAACCTTTGATAACCAGTCTTGCCTTAAACCGTTCTATGGTTCCATCAGCATTTCTCTTTATTTTGTATATCCATTTGCTTGGTAAAGCTTTTCTACCTTTAGGTAATGTGGCAAGTTCCCAGGTATAATTTTTCTGAAGTGAGTTCATCTCGCTTTGCATAGCTTCTTCCCATTTTTCTCTATTTTCCGATGATATAGCTTCATTATATATTTTGGGTTCAGTGTAAATGTCTTCTAACTCTGCAACAGCGTTCATAACGCAATCATCATAACGTATGGGCTTGCGTATTAATGAACGATCACGCAAAGCTCTGATTTCTGTTTGCTCTACAGCGACTTCATTTTGAGGTATTGGTAGTACTTCTTCTTCTGCGGAATAAATTTCATCTTCTTCAGAAATTGAATTATTATTAGTTCCTGATTGCATTTCTGTATCAACGTACGTGTCTTCTTCTCTTTCTTGACTTTCCTGTACTTCTCTATTTATGTTTTGTTCTAGAAATTCAATCTCAAAATATTCTTTTTCTTTTCTTGTTCCAACATTGTTATTTTTGCTAGTGTTCTCTTCTTCCTTTATGTCATAGTAGAATTTCTGCATAATGTTTACATTTTTGGTTACAATCACTTTTTGCGTTGATGGTACCCAAATCCGGAAAGCCTTGGATACTTCAGAGTATCCAATAAAGACTCCAGGTATTGCTTTAGCATCAAACTTGTTTTGTCTTCCTTTTACGAGAAAGAATGCCTTTGCTCCAAATCTATTAAAGTGTGCAACACTTGGTTTTCTACCAACCCATTTTTCAAATGGCGTTGCATTTCCGATGCTATTATTTGGACTTCTGTTTGACAGATAGTTTGCTGTGTAGATAGCTTCGCCCCATAGATACATCGGTGCATTAGACTCAATCATTAGACTCCTTGCTTTTTCTAGTAAAGTTCTATTTTTCCTTTCCGCTATACCGTTTTGATGCGGTGTATATGGTGCAGATAATCTTCTGGTTATGCCATTTTCTTTTAAGAAATGGTTGAACTCATTGTTACAATATTCCGTGCCGTTGTCAGATTGTAGGCATTTAATTTTCTTTTCCATGAAGTTTTCTACTTCAGCTTTATAGACTTTGAACATATCTATGACTTCATTTTTAGTCTTTATGCAAAATACTCGACTATACCTCGTGAAGTCGTCAATAAAAGTGACAAAATATTTGTTTCCAGCACAAGAAGCTTTTGGCATCGGGCCACACACATCACTGTGTATAATCTGAAGTGGTTCAGAAGTGCGAGGTTCAGTTCTTGGTTTGCCGATCGTAGCTTTCATTTTCGCTTTAATACAAACTTCACATTCTTCTGGCTGTTCATCTATTTTGAAATTAAGTCCAATCAAACTTTCATTCTTAAGTGCTAGTTTCATATCCTTGTAGTTCATATGTCCCAGCTTTGAATGCCATTCTGAAATATTATTATTGTGCACAAAATTAACTTTTTCATATTTTGAGTTTATCACTGTCTTGGGAAAAATCGCATAGAGACCATCTTCAGTTCTCTTCGCTTTAATTACAATACCATATTTTGGATTTTTTACTGTAGCTCCATCCTTTTTGAAGAGTACTGTATTACCAGCATCTGTAATCTTCCCAATAGATAGGAGATTTGTACAAAGGTCTGGAATGAACAATGTATTGTGTAGATTTATTTCTTTATTTGTGTTTAATAAGAGATCAACTCTTCCTTTTCCCAGTATGTTTGTGTTGTGATCTTTAGAAGCTAATTTCAATGTTTTATTCATGTGTTCTATTTCACTGAAGTATTCTTTGCTATAGCACATGTGGGATGTGCATCCACTGTCCAAAATCCATTGTTTCTGGAATGGAAATGCTTCATCTTTTCCTAATAATGCTAAGCTATTAAATTCCTTTTGGTCAACTTTCTTCCCTTTATTGTTGGGATAAATCCTGTTCTTATTTTTGTAATTTTTCCAGCAATTCTTAGTCATATGCCCCTTTTTCTTGCATATTTTGCAGTATAAATTTG
Organism: Tholera decimalis; assembly: GCA_943138885.2. Classification (NCBI taxonomy): domain Eukaryota; kingdom Metazoa; phylum Arthropoda; class Insecta; order Lepidoptera; family Noctuidae; genus Tholera; species Tholera decimalis. The sequence continues at coordinate 20,348,656 of OW964565.2, forward strand.
ACTTTGCATAAAACGATTCTTGTTCGCTTGAGCTTGTACTCGGGTTGAGTCCTTGAGTGTTTCTCCGCGCTTGGAATTCCTCTATAATTTTTATTTTTAGTTCATCCGGTTTCGGAAGATTATCACGGGACTCAATTGCAACTCTAAAGGTTTCAAATTCTGAGGAAAGACTGTAAAGCATCATAATACTTAGTAAATCTTCATGAACTGAAACATTCATTTCTTCCAGTTTGTCTACAATGTCCATAAAGTTGTCTAGCTGGCTCCTTGATGTCATTTCCTTTTTCATATTTTGTTAAAATTAGTTGCTTCAGTAGCGTTGCTTTCCTCGCAGGACATTTACTAGCATGAGTTTCGTTTAACTTTGTCCAAATTTCATAAGCTGTTTTGCAGCTTTTTATTTGCTTTAGTTCCGACGGCGATATTATTAAAATTAGCTCACTGACAGCCAGCAAGTTTCCCTCAATATCTGACTCACTTGCATTGTTTAGGTCAATCTTTTGATCTACAAATTTCCATAGTTTTCCTTTAACAAGTACGGCTTTGGCCTGTATTGCCCATGTATCGTAATTTTCTTTATTTAAACTTTCTATTCTGTTCATCTTTGCCTCTTTTCAGATTAAGCAACCACGCTCTGCTCCCATGTGAAGAATTTAATATTATTGTTAAATAAGAAAATTCACTTAAATCATATTGGTTTTATTTTTACAAAGATTGTTTTTTCGTTACTATGGTAATTAGCAAAAACCACTGACAAGTTCATCACTGCAACAGAGGTTTGCATTAAGTAGGTAGATACAATCTTTACACTTCTTCACGTAGACCTCAAGATGCCCACCATCCAGCAGTTCATGAAACGCGAATCCCCTTATCGTATCGGCCGCCCAATACGAACCCTCGCGTATCTCTAAGATTCGCCGACCAAGGCATACCCTAGTCACTCCCGATGACGCAATCACCCTGCTCCAAGAGAGCCGTAGGGAAACAAGTACAGTGGCACACAAACACAAAAACCGACCGTCCTTCCGTCCTCGCCGCCGAGGCCCGCCGCGACGTCCCCGTAATAGTCCACCCCGACCCTTGCCAGAGCCAGCCCGCGACGCTGAGCCAGTAGCTTTAAATTCCCTTATTAATAATAATAATGATATGATCCAGCCTGTCCCTAGCTGCCCTCCCCTGCGACGCCCTAAGCCGAGGTCCGTACCCCACAGGGGGTGCCCTTAGCGTGTAGTCGCCTAGTTTGTAAGTTTTTTAATAAGCCCTGGCTGGAGGCTTTAATTAATTTATTAATTAAGGCAACCACAGGCAAGCCCGGTTAAGCAGCCGACAACCTCAGAGGTTGACCTGCGAGATGCCACACACAAAAAAAAAAAAAAAAAAAAATGGGGGAGTCAGTCGTTGTCGGACTGTCGTCCTGTGCGGTGGTACGTTGGCGAGTCAACTATGTACTATGGATATGTGTCAACTATGGACAATGGATATAAACAAATCAGCATATTCTACAATCGCCTATTCTATAATAGCCTTTTCCTAGCGATTGTTGGCGTCGGCTTCCAGTCTTACCGGATGCAGCTGAGTATTAGTGTTTTATAAAGAAAGAAAAGTGCGTTTATTGGCACATTAAAATAAAAAAAAACATTATATACAACATTAAAATAAATAAAAAACAATATTGTGCCAAAAGGGCCTCAGCTCAGTACCCACAACGTCAGGTGGCGCAACTATAGGTGATATGGAGCGACTGCCTATCTGACCTACACAACCCAGTAACTGGGTAATACGATACCCCTTAGCTAGACCAGTGCCAGATTTACTGGCTTCTGACTACCCGTAATGACTTTCAAAGATGTCGAAATAACAGCCACGTGGCACCGGGGTATCACACCATCAACATCCAAACTCTGGGCTACTACTGAGAAATTCCTTACAGAAAAACTCAATTGCGCTTTTTGGCCGACCAGCCCTACAATGTAGGAAGATAAATTAAAGATTCTTATCACCAGTATCATTAGAATTTAAAACGGTATGTAAAACGGTATGTGTGTTTCAAGTCTATCGGTTTTCTATCGGTTACATTTCGGGGAGTGTGCGATGGAATTATACAATCTAATTCCGCCAAGCCCGTTCCATCATCGGACTACGAGACAAACGGCGAAGCGCCATCGTTACATGGTGGACATCCCACCCATACGCACAAAACGTTTTGGGAATATCTTCATTGTGCGTACGGCTAAGGAGTGGAATTCCCTGCCGGAGTCTGTATTTCCCGATAGCTACAACCTAGGTAGGAGTCTTTAAGTCAAGAGTGAATAGGTTACTTTTAGGTAAGCGTGGAGCACGCTTATCTTCTCTTCGACCACATCATCACTTACCATCAGGTGAGATAGTGGTCAAACGCGAACCTATATTCAATAAAAATAAAAAATCTTAACAAACATTCAAAATATGCTAAGCATAATTTTGTTTAAAACCTTCTTTAAGTTTTAATGATCCTTTAAGTATTAACGACCACGTCAGTTTAAAAATATTATCGCCTACCAAAAAATCTTGCCAAAATGCTAATTTTATATCCCCCCTTACAAACGCCAACTTTTTATCCTAGTCTTATCCAACAGATAATCAAACTGTACGACATGTTCCCCCGTGGTATGAGCTTGGTGCTAGTTCTGGAGTACATGTGTTCCGGACTATGGGACATGCTGCATCATTCGCAGCAGGAACTGACCATGCCCAGGGTCAAGACATATGCCCAGATGTTACTGAAAGGCACGCGGTATATGCACGCGCATTATGTGATGCATAGAGTGAGTTCTTTTATTCTACTTACATACATTCCTGTTTTATACAATTCTACTAATTTTTATGCAACCATAGACTCCCCGGAAAGATAGTTAATTTTCATCTTATACGATATACCACTGTTGTGAAGATATAGTAAAAATAACCTTTGCGATTTGGAACAACTCGTTTATTTATGTTTCTTTGTCTCAGGATTTGAAGCCGGCAAATCTGCTCATAAATTACGAAGGCATATTGAAGATTGCAGACTTGGGCTTGGCGCGTCTTTACTGGCCTGATGGAGGTCGACCGTATTCGCACCAAGTCGCTACACGGTAGGTACGAAATCAATTTTAACCGTTCCAGCTACTTCGCCATAAGAAAGGGAAATTACTTACCTATCTAAACCAACAAGTACACCAGATCTCAATTGCGGCAGTTGCACGACCCAAAGCGTATTTGTTTGAACCTCATAAAGTAGACGATCAGTGGTTGGTTCTAGTAGAAATCAGTTTTTCGATGTTTTGCTTGTTTTCAGTTGGTACAGAGCTCCAGAACTACTGTATGGCGCTAGATTCTATACGGAGAAAGTCGACTTATGGGCTGTCGGTTGCATTCTAGCGGAGTTGATCACTAAGCAACCACTATTCGCTGTAAGTATTTCGTCGTTTGCTTACCTATTACCTACAAATTATTTGGTGTCCGTGTGGACTGCTTGGCCACAATGTCGTAGAAGAAAAACGACTACGTCAACATCACGAAGGAATTTGTAAAACACTAACAATCAAAGTCGCAAATTCGTAGATCCAATATTCAGAAAGATGTATCGCGGTCGTAACACGGGTGTGCGTTACCCCAGCAAAATAATGTCGAAAGTAGTCATTTAAATCTTATAGATAATTAGTTGCCCAGCTTCTGTAATTGTTAAGCACATTTTTAAATTTGTTACACATATAGTTTTTTAGTTATTACACAAAAACATATTCTGCTGGGGTAACGTTAGAAACGTTACCGCAGCAAAACTTTTTTTAAATAATGGGAATATTGAAATAAATATTAGGTATACATTTAGTTGTCTAGACGAGGTAAATGTTACACGTTATTTTGTTTTTGTTCTTTCTTCGGCTGCGAAGTTATTCGAGATTTTGCTGGAGTAACGTTTGTGGTTTTGCTGGATCTCTGAAACGGTTAAGCGGATTCTTATCATCTTTTGTACATGACTTCTTAGGAATTAGTTTTAATTTGTTTCGCAATAAAAATAACAAAATGATATACCGTTTAAAAGTTATTTAATGAAATATAAAAACACTTTTTTAGGTCCTAACACTCTGAATATGAGCTCTAAAGACTTACTTTAAACGTTATTTTGTAGCTTTTAACTACCTTCAAATGTATATGAAGTTTCATTAGTATCCTGTAGGTAATTAACAAATTATGATGATTTTCATTTCTCCACGTTCATGGTTACAATGCGCGCGGAGTTATTTGGCCACCGATAAACCTGTATACGGTTATATAAACTGAATGTTATATCAATATTTAGTTGCTTAATTCAGTTATATACCTGTAAAGTTTCAGAGTAGTACATACAATAATCAACGAGATAATTAAATAAAAGTCATTAGGAACTTCAAGACCGTGGTAACCCGACCAAGTTTAGGTGGTTACAAAAAAGCGACCGCGTAGAACATTATGCTATCTTCTAAAATATGTAGGATAATACACCTTAAAATTTCGGTACAGACGCGTACACTGTTAAATACATAACAATATTATAATATCTGTACTATAAACATTATTATTATTACCTTTCAGCTACTTATTAGATAGGTATATAATGTATTATGTGCACCAGTTCAATGGCACAGTTGCACGGGTTCCTTCTATTTGGCAGAATCTTGATACTCCGAAATTCATTTGGCATAACACACTTGGTATAATCTTCCTTAAACGAATATTTTTAAGGCATAAAAATTATTTAGTATACAGTATAATTATTATTTAGCCGAATGTTTATACATTCGAATTCACAATGGCATAAATTACTTTTGGCAGAGTTAAAATTCTGCATAATTTCGTTTAGCATAACTGCATGCTGCATGCTTGCTTGCATGTTTACATGTTTCTTACAGGGAAATAAAAACCACGTATGTTCACAATCAAATGTTTTGTTTAATGTATGCCAAAAGATGGTTCTAACTGTAAACTTTCTGAAAGAATGATGGTTCTACGTTTTGATTATTATGGATATGAAATTTATGCCTAAAGATGATTCTGACTTACATGATTATTTGACTGCAGTTTAATATTTTATTTTTGATCTGTGATTTTTACATAATTTAAGTTAATCTTAGAATACAACTATCTGTAATATATATCTAGGAAAAAATATTGTGATATTTGAAATTTGTCTACAAAATGGTAGGAATTACTGCTTTTAAGTATAAAAAATATTATTTTACCTGTAAATAAAAATTCTTTAAGAAATATGTAGTTTTTTTTTAACACTTGTGTACACATCTCTACTAAACTTGTAAGACTATCCTACATATTTTAGAAGATAGCATAATGTTCTACGCGGTCGCTTTTTTGTAACCACCTAAACTAGGTCGGATTACCACGGTCTTGAAGTTCCTAATGACTTTTATTTAATTATCTCGTTTATTATTGTATGTACTACTCTGAAATTTTACAGGTATATAACTGAATTAAACAACTAAATATCGATATAACATTCAGTTTATACAACCGTATACAGGTTTATCGGTGGCCAAATAACTCCGCGCGCATTGTGACCGTGAACGTGGAGAAATGAATATCATCATAATTTGTTAATTACCTACAGGATACTAATGAAACTTCATATACATTTGAAGGTAGTTAAAAGCTACAAAATAACGTTTAAAGTAAGTCTTTAGAGCTCATATTCAGAGTGTTAGGACCTAAAGAAGTGTTTTTATATTTCATTAAATAACTTTTAAACGGTATATCGTTTTGTTATTTTTATTGCGAAACAAATTAAAACTAATTCCTAAGAAGTCATGTACAAAAGATGATAAGAATCCGCTTAACCGTTTCAGAGATCCAGCAAAACCACAAACGTTACCCCAGCAAAATCTCGAATAACTTCGCAGCCGAAGAAAGAACAAAAACAAAATAACGTGTAACATTTACCTCGTCTAGACAACTAAATGTATAGCTAATATTTATTTCAATATTCCCATTATTTAAAAAAAAGTTTTGCTGCGGTAACGTTTCAAACGTTACCCCAGCAGAATATGTTTTTGTGTAATAACTAAAAAACTATATGTGTAACAAATTTAAAAATGTGCTTAACAATTACAGAAGCTGGGCAACTAATTATCTATAAGATTTAAATGACTATTTTCGACATTATTTTGCTGGGGTAACGCACACGAAACACGGAGTAGGTACCGCGCGGCCACGCAGTTCTCTTAAACGGTGCTTCGTAGAGGTCCCATTCTGTTTGCTAATCACTGATACGATTTCGAAGAAGTTGTAGATATATAAATAAAGCCCTAATGTTTGGACCTCACGACCTACACGCGTTTCAAACATATAATACAAGTTAGAAGAAGGGTGACCATGTTCATTGGCGTATCTAGAGATATTTTCCAGGGGGGGACTGGCCCGCTGTGGTAGAAGCGATGATCACTGAAAATATTCACATGAATTTATTTAACATGCATCACAACAGTAGCAGCAGCAAAAAAAATCGGAAAAGTTAATCGTAAATATTTCTAAAAAGTGGCCAAGTGCGAGTCGGACTAGCCCATGAAGGGTTTTGTAGTAGCAAGTATAATTAACGAAATATAACTTTGTTTTTTATAGCGTTTGTTTAAATGACAAAGTTATACTAGAGGTATAACTTTGTCTTGTATACTAGGGGTATACGTATGACATTGCTGATTAAAACCGAAAAATTTAAATTCCTTTTTTTCTAAAATGTACTGCACACTTAACTAATTAATCAATATATTTACTCTCATTTTCTATATATTGTTGCCATCTAATCGGAAGGTTATTTATGCCTTTGGGATAGAACTCTCGGGATCTATTTTCGACAAACTGTTTGAAAGAATTTTGTACTGACTCTTGACAAGAAATTTCAATTGACCAAATCAAAAAAATTAAAAACCAGCCAAATGCGATTCGAACTCGCGCACGAAGGGTTCCGTACCATTGTCTATAAAAACGGCAAAAAAATCATGTTTGTTGTATGGGAGCCCCCTTAAATACTTATTGTAGTCTGTTATAGCGGCAACAGAAATACATCATCTGTGAAAATTTCAACTGATACAGTTTTGTAATCAACAGATTGTAATCAACATAACAAAAACTAAATTTAAAACAACAACTCGTAACAAAAACAAAGGGTACAACTTTCGTGTACGCAAGTGTATTCGGGAGCAAATTGAACGAGAACTACTGACGCACCAATCGCGCGCTCGGAGCGGCGCTACGTCATACCCCGCGTCCCGCTGACATCTAAAAATCGACTTCCGCGCATTGAACGACTCTTGCCAAGTTATTTGAATACTACTATAGCAGAGCCTTTTCTGCTTCAATAGCCTTCAATGCATAGTCGGTGGTATTGATAAAAGTAGATTGTAGACCCTTTCTAAATTCCTGCTTCTCTGACCATTCTCAACAAGTAGTGCCATATCTACTCGAATTGTTGTGTCTAAATAAAAAAATCTGTTGTTGAAATCCAAATATCCTTTATTCATACTATCTACAATTTCTTCGAAATCTTATCAGTGATTATCAAAAAGAATTGGACCTCTATGAAGCACCGTTAAAGAGAACTGCGTGGCCGCGCGGTTCTCCGCGTTTCGACCGCGCGGCCACGGTTAAACCTATACAACTTCTGAATATTGGATCTACCTACGAATTTGCGACTTTCATCGTTAGTGTTTTAAAAATTTACGACATTTTGGCCGAGCCAGACACATTATTTTGTACGATTTTTTTTCCTATGCACCTAAGTGTTGCGTAATGATAGTTTGGTACGTACCGTATACTATATGCATCCCTTTTTTGCATTGATAAGGTAAACCAATCACAATCTCTTTTGATTTGGACTCACTTAATCTCAAATAATAATGACGTTTATTTCTCCACACAAAGTACATTCAAGTTAACGTAAATAGACGTTTGACATGGTGAGGGACCCGTACAAACTGTAATAATCATTTTCGGCCCAGAGATTTCTCCCCCATTCACTTTTGCGAAGATTGACCACTTAGTGTCTTTTGTTTAAAATATCGCCTTAGGCAGCGAGCTATTGCTAATAAAACTAACATTGCGTAATACCTGTTACCAATACCAATACTTTCGACCAATCCCAGGGCGAATCAGATATCGAACAGCTAGCGATAGTTGTGCAGCACCTGGGCACACCCAACGAAGAGACGTGGCCTGGCCATGCGGAGTTGCCAGACTTCCACAAGATCACGTTTCCAGAGTCTACGCCCACGCCCTGGCCGGAACTCCTGCCAGGGGTCGAACCAGACGCCGTGCATCTCGTCAAGTCTTTTATAATGTACGATACGAAAAAAAGGATATCGGCTAAAGAGGTAATTTTTTTTAAGTGTTTCAAGACTGCGTAGGCTTTCGCGTGGTTCACTAGGTTGCACTCCTGAAGCGCCTGACACTGTCTTTACGTAAATGTTGTCTTTACATTTTCAAAGAAGACCTCTTGCCTCAGTGGCGCCAATTCCTGAACCACCCTCGTGTGATGTTTTTGTGTATAACGTAAAAAATCTATTACAAACAAATCCAAATTAAACAAGAATAAACATCTAAATTAAAATATGACCAGGCATTACTCAGCAAACTACAGCATAAGTGCTGTAGTGTTTAAAACAATTCATATTATCATAATTGATAATATGAATTGTTTTAAATAACTGAAGCTGGACTTTCAGTTTAACGATATTCATTAATAAAGCTAGGGGTTAAAGTAATTATGATAACAATCCGATAAATTTGTCACGAAATTTTATTTTCAGGCTTTAAGGCATCAATGGTTTCGTAACAGGCCCCAGCCCGCTCCCTTAGAAGATATGCCAAGACCACAGATGAACAAATTGAAATAAATTATTGTACGAGGATAATAAATTAAACACAAAACTTTAATGGATGTATTCTCATTTAATATGAATTAAATTATAAATCAGTAATAATTACAATATCAAGTTGTACTTTAAATCTTATGTACATTTGAGCCAAACAGTGAATGCACAGAGATACCCTTAATATAACAGCTAAATTAAATATTCCAAAGAAGGCGACAGGTAGATAAAATGACCAATAACACTGATCTACTTTCCCTAATTAACCATGCATTACCACACAAAGTTATAATTAAATACGACAAAATGGTAAAATCGTCCACATTCACCTAATTCAAGAATTTTTATTGCAAGAATAGGGTATTTGACTTTTTATGAATTTTATAACTTAGATAAAACAAAAAAATATATATTAAAAATCCTTTAAATAACGGAGATGCAAGCCTTTTAATAACTATGATAAACTCGGAGGGTAGTAATTGCTTTCGCAATAAACGCTATAAAGAATTTGCACAATCCAGGACAAACTAGAAAATGATAAAATTAGCTTCTCATAAATTCATCTCTATTATATCCCCACCCCACCTATATGTTTTTCATAAACCAGCGATCTTAGTACACAACTAGTAACATCGTTGAAATAAGTATACAATTAAATAATGTAGTAATCCATAATAGTAGTCAAATACCCCATAGAAAATCTTAAATCATAAAATACTTAATATCCCTTCATTGTTTGTTTACTTGCAGTCATGCCACAAGACTCCCAAACAACATAAAATCGGAAATTTTTACTTAAACTACCTTACTTTTTGGAATCATTCGAAGAAACCTAGTTCCGTTAATAAATAAACTATATTTTAAATAATAATCATAATAAAATGCAGATAAACATTTACATTAAAAGAGATCAAATTATATACCGTTCCATTCATTCAACTTTAACCTCGTAAGGCCCAAACTAAATTTAGGTTGATATAAGTTACGACCCAATGTACTAAAAATAGGTGCAAGTAGTCCAGAACTTAGATTTAAAAAAAAAATTTTGATTAAAATTTAGTTATTAGGAAATATCTGAACTCAGCAAAAAGATCAACCAAAACATCAGGAAAGACAAGAAAATTAAAAGGCATTCAACATTAAAGAAATATATAGAAAGAACCGGTGGAATTAAAAAAGCAATAAAGGAACTGAACAGTAAAAAAGATTGGATGCTAAAAGTAAAGAACATAGATAACAATTATACAAACAAAAGAGTAGAAATACTAAAGGCAGCTACAGACTATTATCGAAAGCTTTACCAAAGCAAAAACCAAAAAGAAACAACTGAAACAAATAACAAAGATTCTGAAGCAATCCCTAAAATATTAACTGAAGAAACAATTAGAGCAATCAATACGCAAAAGACAGACAAGACACCAGGTGCCGATCAAGTCACAAATGAAGTGTTAAAAACTACTATACCAGTCATTGGTCCTATATTAACGGATATATTTAACAAAATAATAGAGACTGAAATTATCCCTGAAGACTGGACTAAATCAACAATAATATTATTACATAAAAAAGGAGATAAAGGAGATATAGGTAATTACAGACCTATAAGTTTGATGTCCAATGTCTATAAAGTCTTCTCAAAAATAATTCTGTCACGAATCACTTCTACCCTAGATGAAAATCAACCAAGAGAGCAGGCGGGGTTCCGCAGTAAATATTCAACTATAGACCATATACATGTTCTAAGGCAGGTTCTACAAAAATATAAAGAATATAATAAAAAATACTATTTGGGATTTGTTGATTATAATAAAGCCTTTGACTCCTTGGAACATGAGTATATCTGGGAAGCACTACGTATACAGGGAATACACAAAAAGTACATACGTATACTCCGGAAAGTATACTCCAAAAGCACAGCCCAAATCAGGCTTGAAACTACGGGGGAAGAATTTCCTATAGAGAGAGGCGTCCGGCAAGGAGACCCAATTTCTCCTAAGTTGTTTTCGGCGGCTCTAGAGATGATATTCAGGAATCTACAATGGGATCACGAAGGCCTGAACATAAATGGTGAAAAACTAAACCACCTACGATTTGCAGACGACTTGATCTTATTTGCAGAATGTCCAATTAAATTAGAGCAAATGTTACAACAACTGTCAGATCAAAGCGCGAAGGCTGGACTTACAATGAACACGGCAAAGACAAAGATTATGACTAACTCTTCACAGACGCATACCATCATAGTCAACTCAGAGAGGATAGAATATGTCGAAGAATACGTATACCTAGGACAACTCATAGCCGCTGAAGACACCATGCACAAAGAGATTGAAAGACGGATAGCCAATACATGGAAGAGATATTGGTCACTCAGCGAAGTCATGAAAAACAAGGACATGCCTATCAAAGAGAAAAGAAAAGTGTATAACATGTGTATACTCCCTTGCTTAACATACGGCTGCCAAACATGGGCCCTAACAGAACAATTATCAAATAGAATAAAAGTGTGCCAGAACAGCATTGAACGAAGCGTGGCTGGCGTAAGAAGGAGAGACAAGGTAAAGTTGGATACAATAAGAAACAAAACGAAATTCAAAAATGCGCACAATGTTTGCAAAACGCTAAAATGGCGATGGACGGGACATATGTTGCGGGACACAAAGGAAAAGTGGACCAGGTTAATAACAGAGTGGTACCCAAGGGGCGATAAAAGAAGCAAAGGGAGACAGCGTAAACGCTGGGAAGATGACATAAGGCAAGTAGCAGGCCCTGAATGGACCCGTATAGCCAAGGATCGAGAATTATGGAAGTCTTTGGAGGAGGCCTTTGTCGTAGGATAAGCTGTTACAGGAAAAATAAAATGTGAACCGATTGCCGCTATGTAAAAATAATTAGTATGTAAATGTCAAGTATAATAAATAAGAAATAGTTTATAAGGTTAACCATTGTATAAGTAACAGCAATAAAGGCTTATTTTATTTATTTTTATTAGGAAATATTTCTGACTTTATTCTTTTAAGGGGTATTTCCTATATCTGAAATTAGTTTAGATCCCGCCAATTTGATCCTGTCCTTTTTGTGTGGTGGCAGATTTAAATTGGCGCGATTATTTACACCAATAAAAACTTTTTTGCAAAAAAATAAAACCGACTTCCATATCAAAACACTACAAAGCCAAAAATAATTTTAATTTCGGTAGTCGGTGTTATTGGTTTTGTATTTTCTTTTTTTTTCACACCGCCTTCCGAAATAAAAATTATTTTTGGCTTTGTAGTGTTTTGATATGGAAGTCGGTTTTATTTTTTTGCAAAAAAGTTTTTATTTTCGCGCTTTTTAGTGGGTCAATTTGTAATTAATCTAGTTATAAAAGCCAAAATGTCAACTACAAAAAACTAAAAACGCCCGAACAAAAAACACAATATAGAGTAACCGAAAAGATCATCAATGTAAAAATTTTTTTTAGACTTTTGTTGATTTTTCAGAAACGGCTTGTTCGATGTCGATAAAATTGTCATGGGACCATTTGGGAAGTATACCCTTTCCAACAAAAAAAGAATTTTTCAAATCGGTTGGCGAGCGACGGAGCTATGCCCGAACAAACATAAAAAAAAAAACAAACAAACATCCGAATTGAGAACCTCCTCCTTTTTCAGAAGTCGGTTAAAAATAGGATTAAATATCATGTCATAATTTTAGGTCGCTGGGCCGTAATTTAATGATTTTAAAAACTGTCTTGGGTCGCAGTGCCTATATGTTTTAGTCATTAAATTAGGTTGTTGGGCCTTACGAGGTTAAAAACACCGCAAGATTTCTGAACTACCTACACTTTTTATTCTTGTTTACTACGGTAATCTATGAAGGGAAAACCTTAGCCTTATTAATTTTTAAACGATAATACAATCCAGATAAATATATAATCTACCACAGCCATTGTTACAACTAACAAAAGTTAAGTAACACTGGATACTCGATGTAGAACTTTTTTATCCTTAATCATAAACTTTTCTTCGTTTCGAAGCTGATGGCTTCATGTATGCTCGCTTTAAGAATTGTTTACACCACCAGTTTGTGGTTAAAAATATTTTCCTAATCATCAGTATTGATATACATCAAAGATTTCAGCACGCCCAACTGTTACTTATTTTCTGACGAACAGTGTATGCTTCAGCCGATGGCCAATTTCATATGTGTGTGTATAAAACGTATTTGAAAAGTGAAGGAGATGATATAATAATACTGGCTACTGATATTAGTGTCAGTTATTTAAAAAAAAAACTTGAGAGGTGTCAAGGGCCACCCGGATGGAACGAAGTTCCTTTCGATTAATTAGTGAAGGAATTGTAAAAAAAAAAACATGTGTGCAATTCACACGTGGTAGAAGTGAAACCTTCAATTTACGAAATTTCAAAGGTATACCGTTGCTCTCTCTCTCTCTCTTTACCTCAACTCCCCACGAGACGCCCCTCAACTCATCCCGCAACTCGACCCGCAACTCGACCCGCAACTCCCCCCTCAACTCCCCCCTCAACTGGGCCTCAACTCCCACCTCAATCCCCTAAAGAAGTTTTCACTTCAAAAGTTCAAGACGAAATGAGAACCTCCTTTCTTTTGAAGTCGGTAAAAAAGTGTCGTTACAACTTTTCGTATGAATTTTTTCCGTTTAGCCCCTTTCGTAACGCGCGATAAGTAACTTCGTTCCAACAATGAATATATAAATAAAATAATGAATTTACAAACGAAACTTTATAATAACTACAAACAATTATGAGACGAAATAAATCGGCGAGAAGAGCGACACGTCCATATAGCAACAGGCGTTGGCCGGCACTGTCGGTACACAGGCGTTTACGCACACATGCGTACGTATTATATTGCGAAATAAGTATACGCGTTTTACTGAAAATATATTGATTGGATTAAAAAAATAAAACAGTATTACGTTAGTATATTTCTTGTTGAATAATTTGTCAAAAATCAGAAAGATCGTACGTATTTTAATATGGTTTTTATTCGTAAAAAGATTTTTTTAGAGGTTACTTTGTGATTTTTTTCTATCAATTAAAATTTGTTGTATTATGTTTTCAACACACTACATAACTAGATTATATCCTGAAGAATATCATATATTTTTCTGATTGTATTAACTGCAGTGAATCATATACTTTAAAGCATTATAAAACTCGCGTTTAGCTCTTGTAGTCCCCTTAAAAAGTGTCGTTACAACTTTTCGAATGAATTTTTTCCGGCTAGCCCCCTTTCGCAACGCGCGATAAGGAACTTCGTTCCAAAAAAACTTAGGTATTTGCTTTTTATGAAATTATTGTCTTTTTTTAAATTTTCGTAAATTTCTGCCTTCTTAGTAAGAGCTCACTCGATTAGGGCTTAGACTTAGGGCTAAACAATTCAACACTCAGACTTTAACCAAGGTAAATCAATGTAACTTTAGCAACTCATTCCATTGATTTTCTTTAATCGAATGAGCCCGCTCTTAGCCTGGATCACGCCTGATAGTAATCAATAGAACGAGCGTGCCCAGAAGATGCCTGTTCACTCTTACTTTAAAGGCTATATATGGTAAGGAACACAGATTCCTGCTTAAACATCGCCGTCACCGCCGCGGAATTGGCCATTAGCCTAGGCTAAACCGCATTTATACAGCTTTATTATGAAAGCCTTAGCTAAATTAATTTCTCTGCATGAAAATCGATAACAGAACAAATTGGTGACGCAGTTTTTTTTACAATAGTCTCGCGTTTGACCTCCGTCTCACCTGATGGTAAGTGACGATGTGGTCGAAAATAGAGCACGCTTACCTAAAAGTAACCTATTCACTCTTGACTTAAAGACTCCTAGGTTATAGCTATCGGGAAACAGAGACTCCGGCAGGGAATTCCACTCCTTAGCCGTACGCACAATGAAGGTATTCGCAAAACGTTTAGTGCGTATGGATGGGATGTCCACCATGTAACGATCGCGCATCGCCGTTTGTCTTGTAGTCCGATGATGGAACGGGCTTGGCGGAATTAGATTGTGTAATTCCATCGCACACTCCCCGAAATGTAACCGATAGAAAACCGATAGACTTGCAACTCATTGTCGATATAATGCGATCGCACACATAAGCGGCAAAAAGCCACCCCGAGAACCCGCGACCTTTAGTCGCAGGATCGAACCCAACCCATAACACCATTGCCGTGAACCCACTCCAGACACAAGCATATTTAGCATAGTCGGAGGGGTTAACAAGATTGCTAGTAATGTGAAATCTACCCAACATTGCTAGTAATTTTTTAAAAAAGAACAATAATAAAATTATCAAATAATATATTCTGTTCCATTCATAAAGAGGTTCTGTTAAAATAGCTAATGCTTTCAGAATAAGGCTGCGTTTCCACCAGAGATGTGCGAGGATGCGTAGCGAGGGATGTGTTTGTAAAGAACCAATAGAATCACTTCATTTACCTCGCCTCGGTCAGCACAGCTCTGGTGGAAACGGCTCAGCGGAGCTAGATTTTTGCGCATACAAAACAAGCGAGGGATGTGTGCGAGGGATGTGTGCGAGAGATGTGTTGCGAGGGATGTGTTGCGAGGAATCTGTGTTGAGAAGGGTGTGTTGCGATGTTTGCGCATCCTCGCACCACATATTAATGCGCATTTTCACAGCTCCGCTACACATCCTCGTAGGCACATTTTCATCGCACAGCTTTGGTGGAAACACCCACAGATTTTCACAGCACAGCTAGACATCCTCGCACGACACATTTCCATCGCACATATCTGGTGGAAACGCACCCTAACGCTGTATGTGACAATAAGTGCAGAAAATAAGTAAGGTTTGAGAGCACTAACATTCTGCACTAGTATGACAATGTGAACAATACGTCAAACAGCGCGCCCCTTAACGTTTTGGAAGTCAAAACAAACTAAATAGCAACTACCACAATACCGTGCAGTCGAGTATCAAACAACGATATAACATCTACTAGACGCTACTTTTAAAAGCAAACCTTTACTATGAATAATAATAGGGTATTTTCCTGTGTGGACAAATTATTATATTACTTGGTTCTTCAGTTGGATTGACAAAAAATAATGGACACATATTTTCTGCTTTTTCGAATCAATCAAAAATTATAAATATCAAATATCACGCCGTATTGTACTTTTACGCGACAAGTGACGTCAGCAGCCCCCTCTCCTGAACTAAGAATTAAAAATTTTAAGTTCATCATTATCTTAGAATTAAAAATTTTAAGTTCATCATATCCAACGGAATACCTATGAAGGTAGTCACCCGCTTTAAATATCTTGGGCACATGGTCACTGAGCACCTTACATGATGACATGGACAGGGAGCGTAGGGCGCTATCGATCAGGGCAAATATGATAGCTCACAGGTTCAAGCGTTGTGCTGCGAATGTAAAATTATAGTAGATTAGTAGCCTTGGGCTGTAAGGCATCAATTGCACCCTCGAACTATAGGCGCACGAGCGCAAACTACTCTGCTTTACACCTCGATTGTGAGGTAAGTAGAAAAAAACCGGCATTACAAGAATAAAACATTTTAAAGTAAAAGTTTTCTATTCCCGCCTTTTTTCATCTTTGTTTTTTAATTTTTTTTTCAAGAACGAATTTGAGCTTCGCCGTTCGATATTTAAAATTGATGACTATTATACTCATACGAAGACAAGGCTGAATAGCGAAGCGACCTCTTTTGTCATTGGGCTGAATGCATGATGTCTGGTTAGATGTACGCGAACTTTTTGAAACAGTGAAGAGATTTTTTTTAAATTACTTACCGCCCTAGGGCTTTTCTAGCTACATTATTACCCTAGAGCGCTAATTGGTTACCTACAAGCCCCATTTGGGGGTAATAAGGACCTACTTACCGAATATGAGAGATGTAAACATTGTTTAGAGCACACTGCACATTAGGGTGTCCCGAAAAAAATTTTTTTTCGCTACTCAAGCCCCCTCAAAAGTTGCGTTATTAGTTTTAGATTACCGTAAAAATAATAAAAAAAAAAACATAAAAAAATATCTTGAGGGTTCTACCGGCATTTTTTTTTTTTTTTTATCACTTAAATAACCCTCCAGTCAATGTCGTCTATTCTATGTTATGTACATTATTCCCATTTTATTTTTTATTTCATTGATAGTGAAACCCTAAGTTATGATTTGCAGGCAACGACAGGATTTTTTCTGTTAGGAATTGGTTTGGAACAAACTCGCAAAATTCATGTTTTGACTTGTTTTTCTTAAATTCTCTACTTCTACTGTGAGGCAGTTCGTCTCATTTCTATTGCGGTTTTATTGCTGTAAGGTGTCGCTCTGCACTTCCTTGTGATAAAATACGTGTTATTGTTTTTTTTTTTATTTTGGGATCATATAAAGAACTTGACTATCACCAGTTACCAGTGATAAGTGACGTTATCAAATTCATTTTGTTTACTAAAAATGAACTAAAACTACAGAAGAATGGGAAAGATCCTTCTAACACAGAAGTTTTTTCAATCGTTTCTGGAAAACTTGATACGATTTGGACCAAAGCTTCGATTCCTATCGTTTCCAACGTACGAGTTACCCAATTGCTGAAATCATATTTCGACAAATACCTGTCTTTGATAAGATATCCCAAAAATAAAAGAAATGATAGTTACGAAAGCAAAGTGAAGTGCTTTTTGGAATCGTCGAACAAGCTCTTCGATATTGCTGCTTGTAAGTGCACTTCGTTTGACATTTGTTCCTGCATAAAACCTAAGAAAGTTCCTATTTCTGAAAGAGACTTTTTACTGGATCAAAGAAGTGATAGAAAAATGGCAATAAGCGGTATAGACACAAAAGAAACAGCAAGACTTTTAAAGAAACATCAGAGACAAGAAAATTTGAATCGGAAAGAGTCAGAGCACGCATGTTTTCCCAGTGCATCACTAAAAACCAATCATGTTCCGGTGCGCGAGTTGCCGCCTCGACCGCAGTCGCCTGTAACAGAGCTTTCTGCGAATAGTGACGTGCCTGTAAATGAGACTCCATCTACTTCGTTGAATCGGAACACTCTGGCGCTGCCAACAGTAGCTAAGGTATGTGATCGGTATGGACTATCAACGCGATCTGCGGCTGCGGTCGCTTCGGCGGTCTTAGCTGACGTAGGATTGGTATCTTCCGAAGATCTAAGTCTTGTTATTGATAAGAATAAAATTCATAGAGTTGTTTCAAAAGCACGGACCAAGGCCAGCAAAGACATTGATACGATTGTAATAAAAAGTATCTACTTTGATGGACGAATGGACAAAACACTCATAAACGAGAAAATAGGCGATCGGTACCACCGCAGAGAAGTCTTGCAAGAACACATTTCAGTTCTCACAGAGCCGGGATCTATTTATTTGGGACATATGACGCCAAGTCGTGGCACTGCCAAAGGGATCGTCTCTTCTATCATATCTTTGTTAGAAAATCAAGGGTTGAACTTGGAAGAGGTGATCTGTGTGGGGTGCGATGGTACTGCTACGAATACAGGTTGGAAGGGAGGTGTCATTCAATACCTGGAAAACTATTTAAAGAGACCATTGCAATGGTGTGTTTGTATGCTTCACGCGAATGAATTACCGCTTCGTCATTTGTTCATGTCTCTGGATAGTAGCACATCTGGGCCAAAAGAATATTCAGGACCTATTGGAAAACAGCTAGCTGCTTGTGAAAGTAAACCTCTAGCGTCTTTTTGGGCAGTGTCTGGCAATTTGCTAGTATTACCTGATAATATTGTGAAGGAACTAAGCACGGATCAAAAGTATCTGTACGAAATTTGTCATGCTGTGATGGCTGGTTCCTGTTCCCTTGAGCTAGCGAACCGCCAACCTGGAAAAATGGCGCATTCGAGATGGCTCACTACTGCCAATCGCATACTCAGACTTTACGTAAGTACTGTTTCGCCGTCAAATAATTTGCAGCTGCTTGTGAACTACGTGGTCAAAGTTTACGCTCCTGTTTGGTTCCTAATCAAGCAAAACTCATAATTTAAAGATGGAGCCAAGCATATTTTTCAAATGGTTATATACTCTCGATTTTTGCCTGATAGTCAGAGATCTATTGTAAATTCGGTGATCGAAAGAAATGCTTTTTTTGCGCATTCAGGAAACTTGCTTATTGCCATGTTATTCGACAATAGAGAGCATATTCGAGAGCTTGCATCTCGCAAAATATTAAAGGCCAGAGAAGCAGAAAAGAGCAACTCTCGCAGGGTATTTAAAGCACCAAAGCTTAACTTCTGTGCGCGAGACTACACCGATATAATATTTTGGCAAGAGTGTGAAATATCAGCTCCACCAATTTTGCGACACGTCTCCAACGATGAACTTAGAATTAAGGCTAAAGAACACATCCTCGACATTATTGACTTTCCCTGCCACACACAGTCAGTGGAAAGATGTGTAAAACTAGTAACGGAGGCTTCTCAAAGCGTCACGGACGCTACAGCTCGGGATGGTTTTATTAGGAACAGATTAAAATCTCGCTCAGAAATGCCTAATTTTGGTCACAAAACCAGTTCTGTTTTTAAAGTTGCCATTGATTATTTTGTCTTTCAACTATTTTAAACCTTGCATTAACTCATTGTTGTACCCTTAAATTTAATAAAAACCATTTAAATGTTATTTTTGTATGATTTATAGTTTATATTAGGAACCCCTAAAAATAGCAAATTTGAAAAACTTCAAGGACTGGTAGAGGCCTCAAGATGCCGGATATCTAATTAAATTTTATAATAATCGTAATATATGTGTCAAAATGCAACTTTTGATACCTCTTGCGTAGCCGTAGCTCATTTTCTTCCCCATACATGAACGGGACACCCTACTGCACATCGCTTTACACGTGCAGCCTGTGGGCTAATTATACGCAACGATCCTTTAGCGCTCTGCGCGTCCAGTACAACAACGCGTTCAGGGCGTTGTTGGGGCTGCCGCGCTGGTGCAGTGCGTCGGGTATGTTCGCGGACGCACACGTAGAAGGCGCGCATGCCGAGCTCCGCAAGCGATACGCCCAAGGGCGGTTCCAGGGGGGGGGGGACCTAGGGGGACCACTAATTAAACTTTTAAACATTTTTACTAGATAATACTCAGTTTCTGTCGTTGTAAACGAATATCGGCAGTGGATGGCCAAGTGGCAGCGGAGTCAGGAAATACAAATTATAACTTTAACTTTAACGTTTCTGAACGATAAATTTAATTAATCATAATTTTGGAATTATTATTTTGTTATTATTTAATTTTATTGACGTGACAACGCCATATAATTCGATGAAGCTGGCTGCACGCACGAAAATACATGACTCATGCGGCGTTACCTCGCGCTGAGGCGTTCCATCGCTCTGAGGCGTTCCAAAGCAAATCAAATTGGATCTACAAGTTGACATTTATGTATGACTCAACGTGTCAAGTAACTAGGCTATCATGAAACGGTAAGAGATGACGTCACTGTGTAGGGATTTTTTGACATTTATGTATGACTCAACGAGTCAAGTACTAGGCTATCATAAAACGCTAAGAGATGACGTCACTGTGTAGGGATTCTTCCATTGTCATGAGAAGTGCAGTAATAGTGATGTAAAATTAAAATTTTCTTTTGAAAAATGCAACCATTCCATCAGTATTTTCTTATGACGTTGTCACGTTCAACTATCGTCAGTAAACAGACTTTACAGACAACCGATTTTTTTATTATAATGCAATTGTAAGTTTTGATAATTCTAATCTCTGCTGACATTGTATTTTTTTATGACATTTAGACTATTTTAATTTAATTAATTTTGACGACTGTAATATTGTTGACATTGCTTTATCTTTTTGTACTATTTTATATAATTTTTGTCAATTTTATTTGCTGACATTGTTTTATTTTTAAATTTAATTTTGATCCTAGCATCACAATTTTGTATGCCTGTCGGCGGAACATAGGTTGGACCAAACACTATATATACCCACATAAGATCATTGTACCCTGTGTTCACAAAATAAATGAATTTTTGAAATTTTTTTTGAATTTTTGAACTTCTTGTGACTTGACCACGATTATGTGACCTTGGCACCAAAGCTGGATCCGCCCTTGGATACGCCGCGGCGCTCTGCAGGCTGCGCGCCAGCACTAACGGCATCCTGGCCGTTATAGCGGATAGGTTGGACACGCGGTACGTCCAACACTGGCTCACGGCCCATATGTTAAAATAATAATAGTTTAAGTATGTTTTCTTGTATTCTTTATTTTTCTTACTAACACTTATTTTAAGTCCCTACTGTACTAACATTCTATGGGTTCCGTATATCTGATATAAATATTTTTTATTTTATTTTATTTTTTATTTTATTTTATTTTTTATTATTATTATCTGCTTAAACTTTTTCCAACTGTGTTGGGGTCGGCTAACCGGATGCAGCTGAGTATTAGTATTGTGGCGTCAATGTATACATTTTTCTGAGTGCGCTCTTTCAGAGCTCGCCTCGCCCTCGCCACAAAAACCGCGATTCAAGTCTGAAGTCAGTCGCTACTCTTAGGGCACAGAATAGTCCCGCGTCTAAATATTGTACGCGAATTATCCTTACTAATATTATAAATACGAAAGTAACTCTGTCTGTCTGTGTGTTACGCAATCACGCCTAAACCGCTAAACCGATTTAGATGAAATTTGGCGTGGGAATAGTTTAGGACCCTGGGAAGGACATAGGATTGTTTTTATCCCAAAATTCCCACGGGGTTGGGATTTACACGGGAAAAACCTCCCACGCGAACTAAGTCGCGGGCAAAAGAATAATTGAACAAATAAGTTTTAATTTTTTTACTTCTCCTTGACTCATTATTTACATTCCTTCTGATAATTACGTGTCCAATATTCTTAGTAATCTAAGTGCCAAACGAAATAGAATATTTCAGGAAAATACCCTATTATTACCTTATCACTACTTTGGTTCAGTGTCAAAAGAGTTATCAGGTACTACCCTGTTTTACATCTGTACCGTAAAGGAATACTAATTCGTATTGTGCTGTATAATAAACTGTAGTCATTTAGCTACTATAACTAGGAATTAGCTAACAGTATGAGGCCTTCGGACCCATACGAACAAAATATAACAGTTGCGAAGCAACGTTTACAAAAACGCGTATACATGGCGATGCAACATTGCGCCTTCTGCCCTAAGAGATAAGAAACAAATTGGCAAAGATGACGTACATTTATTTATTGGTATAATTTAATGTCAGGGCAACTTAAGGAGCAGGGTGTTTTTGCACAGCGGGAGAAATCATTTCATGATTTTCCCACCTAGAAAAAAAAAACTAAAAATTAAAATAATTTAGCTTTATATAAGTGTGCACAGCTGTGGCAAAGCTTCATACTTATATGTATTAAGACCACATACTCCATACTGTTATATGAAAAATTATGAACTCTATGTGATCTGTCTTTGCTTTACGAACGGCTCGTTTATTCAATAAAAAACTATTTGAAACATTACTTATTAATTGAAAAGATAATCCAAGTTTGAAAAATAATTTTGTATGTACGAAATCTTTGCACAATCTCACAAAATCGAACTCGTATTAATCGATATTGCTTAATATACTTTTAGCATAATTTGTACGTCACTCTTCTGAATAAGCCTAGAAACAACGTTGGCTATCAAAAACACCCAGATGCTCTTTTTGCTGTAATGATTAAAAGGCATCAAGTAACATAAATTCTCTAAAATAATACCCGACTGTGCTTTCTGTAACATATGAGGTGGCTTTATCGAAATAAAGAAATAATTATTTACTAAACCGACAACAATTCTAGTAAAGTCACATAGACACTCTAGACTATGCTTTGTGAAAATGTAAGCAGTTTTGTTAAACACTATCAAGTCACTACAAAGAAATAAAAACTACTCGAAATTTTAATTAATAGATAAATATTATATTATATAAATATAATATTATGTTCGTTAAAACTAAGAATTGTAATTTGCGAATACCGTTAGATAATATTCAGATAGATATATAATCTAAAACGGTAATATTTTGGTTTTAGTTCGTTAGATTATAATCTAACGAAAAATAAAGCGTTAAATGAGACCCGAATTATACGATATCGATATATTACAATCCCGCGAGATATATTATAATCTAACGGTTTTAGCATTTTTGGTGACATATATAAAAGACAATGTTGCCAGTTTAACTCATAGAGAAGATAATTGTCTATGTCTCGCATTCTTTTTTAACTTTATGTAAGACGAACACAGTCGGGCTTTAAAAGTAAACACGCAATACATATTTACATAGGGGTACAATATTTACAATGCTCTATAAGAGCAGTCTTACATCATGAGGTTAACATCGTGCAAAATCATACATTGACTTGTCTGTCAATTAATTACTAAAGAAGAATCAATGTTATAAAGTCGAATATCCACTAGCAATTTTTATTGCGCAATTGTTATCTATCAATCAAAATTTTAAGGGACTTGCATAACAAAAAAAATCAAATGGACGCTAAACATAATTAAAACATAATTCTGTGACATAATCAATTTTTTTACATAAATATAATAATGATATTAACAAAATTGTGATGACTTTTCAATACTAATCTTCAATGTTAGTCCGCAAAATTAAAAACATTGAAATACGAAATTAAAATTGCTACAGAACATCGATCTTAAGAAAACATTACAAGCACCTAAGACCTGACAACTCTGAATATACGAAACATTGCTAAGATTCTCCTATGAAAGTAATAACAAGTACTTAGATTTATAAGTTTGAAACAGTAGCTTTAAATACGATTGAGAGACCTGTTTCACAACCATTGTCTAGGCGATTCGTGTGTTGCTAATGACTTTGGCAGCAGTCGGCAATAGTCGTGTAAGTTCGTAAAGAAGCACCAATCAATCGGACGTACGGTTAATGTATGTGAATTTTAAATCGGAAATACGTGAGTCTTATTAGGCTCCGTTTTTGATTACTCAAATTTCGATGGCATACTAATAAGTCAGAAAAAAATATATATAGTGTTAATTCAGCTAAATACCATCCATGCATGCATAAGGCAGCACCGAACGGAAATAGTTATATGCGCATGCAGAATAGGGTAGTTTCCAGTGTTACAAAATAATTATTTTATTTAGTCCATTAGGTAGATTTTCAAAAAATATTGGTCACGTATGTTTTGCTTTTTCAAATCAAGAAAAATTCACAAAGATGGAAAGCTTCAAAGTACAAGAGTGGGGGCTGCTGACGTAACACATTGCTAAGAATTATACCGAGGTGTGACGTCACGCGAAATTTCAACTCACTGTATCGTCTTAATTTTTCAATTACGTGAAAAAATTAAAAATACGTGTCCAATGTTTTTATTAAACTACGTGACGTACTAAATAAAATAACCACATGCAAGCAAGTGAACCTGCTGCGGAGCAATCGACAATCCTTCTGAAGATTCTTCGCGGAAGGACGAAACTCGAGTCGAGTATGGTTTGCTTGCATGTGTTATTTTTTTAACCCCCAATGCAAAAAGAAAGAGAGGGTTGAGATGGTTTTTAGCTACAATTTATCAAGATCTGTTCAGGTGTTTCAAGGTGGTCGGGGGTTACCTACAATTTCTTTACTATTGCATCATTTCTGCATTTGCATATATTTGCTGACGGTGCTGCATATTGCATGCAAAAATAAACATTTAGTTATTAGCAGAATTACTACATATTTTTCCGAAGTAGTTATTAGTCTGGATTAGATTTCCCTGATTACAATTTTTAATTTCGATGTCATTTTAAAGTGCTATTTATCTTGTTTATTTTTATTTTGACTTACGATTCAAAACCCATAAAGATGAAAAAACGTTATGAAAAATTATAATGATTGATTTGAAGTGTGCAGTTGTGAAACAGGATGGTGGTTTAGTTACGTATCCAGCCGGCTGAGTGAAGGTAGTGGCGTACAGCCACGTCCACGTCCGCGTCCGGGGCTGCGGGACGTCGCAACAGCACGCCCTTCATAGTCACGTATTGGGCAGGGGGCAGGCTCAGCGCGGTGCATAACTGTGCGACAAAAAATCAAATCATTATCAAATTTTAACCTTAAGTTTATACGGATTAAGGATAGTTTAGATTGGTTATTGGGAAATATCGAAGGAAAACATCGTGAGGAAACCGGCATTCTTAGGACTGAATAATCCGAAGACTTGTGATATCCACCAACCAGTACTGGGCCCACATAGTGTATTACCCATTTCCTCTTACAGAAAGGCGGCGTGTATCGTAGTAGTGGGAACGTTATAATATTAGGCTGCTTATGTAAGTGTTGTATTGGGAAAAGGATAGTTGTACAGACAAGGAGCGGTAAATATAAACTCTTCTACACATATTTTTTTTAATTTTCGCATAATGTACTCGCAAATGGAGGCCCTTTGAAGTTGTTCATTTTCAAAATTGGCTAATATTTTGAGAGATCAAAAACATACCGACGCAAACCATCGAGGACTTATCCCTGGTATGGTAGTACGACCCAGAATGTATCTCTCCTCAGAACTTTTGAGCAGTTCTTTATATTAATAGTGTTGCAGATTTTCACAGGCCAACCATTCATGTAGGATTGCAGCCTATACCTTTTTGGGTTACCCTAAGACTCTCACTTTACACTTGGTCGTTTGAAAGAACATTGGAATTCATGCCAAATAAAATTGTAAGGATGAATAGAAACAAAACGTCGGAGACTATTTTGTCGGGTTTCCAAAATCCACTTTTTAAATTAATTTCACTTTCAAAAATGCATACTTTTTATAAAAGCAAAAATAGAATTTAAAACAGGAAATCTTAACCATAGTTTTGTCTGTATTCACCGTGAATTTCTATTGGCTCCT
This sequence comes from Tholera decimalis, assembly GCA_943138885.2. Lineage (NCBI taxonomy): Eukaryota > Metazoa > Arthropoda > Insecta > Lepidoptera > Noctuidae > Tholera > Tholera decimalis. The sequence goes on from OW964565.2 coordinate 20,374,420, forward strand.
GGTACTATGGACATGGACAATCGAATTTGAGACAACAACCAAGTGTGATGCGTAAAGACTGGGGTGTCTGACGACGAAAGAGGGCATACATACTGTGCTGACGACATTATGCTGAACATAACTGGGTCAATGCCATCAGCAAGCAATGAGTAGAGTTACCCATATTTAATAACTTTAATTTTACGTAAACTGCGTTGACAATTTAGTTTACAAATTAAGAATAGTTTTCCCTACAACTTCAATATTTTCTGTGCCAGTTTTCAAAGTACTTGCTCACAGTTTTACGGTATTTCGCAACGTGATTCTAGTCACGTTCCGTCATACTATATTCGGATTTCGGGTCGTGTAGGTTTTTACAATAAAACAAAAGCCAACTGCATAAAAACATGTATAAGTTCGAAACAGCAGTAATACGTAATACAAAAATAAATGTGATTATCCTCATACGCTTTCATTTCGATTTTACAACCATCATCATTGTATTTTTTAACAAATCCTGAGAGACAGCGAGAGAGAGAGCTTATACGTATATAATTTGTATTTAGACTCGGCTAATAATTTTATACTTTATATGTATACTAGTAAAGTCGAATAATTGTTTGTTGTTGTTGTTTACAATGAACAAATTGTATGAAAAAATGCAATTGATCGAAAAATCAACAGCTTGTAACAATTTTACACGAATACATCTGTCTCCCCGCAAATACTCATTTTTCTACAACAGCAGAGCATGACAGACTTACACAGTCTGTCGTAGGTACTTCTCGGTCTAATTATCAACTTTAATGCTTTGTAACTTCGCCTGTGGTGAATATATTTAAAAAAAATATTTCGTTATAGCTTACAAAACCTAATACATTTTTATTAAATTAAATTAAAAAAAAATTAGTTAACCCCCAAAAGGCCTGGCTCAGTTTTTGAAAGTAGGTGATATTTGTATTGGTTTAATGATATGTCTGACGCAATTCTTTCAAATAAGTGTTCATTCAGCTCAATTGTTTAAACACAGGCGATAGTAAATTTACCTATTGCAGCAAACTGTTACAGAATGTTTGCCTCGTATGACATAACCACAGTACGTATGGCCCCATTACTGTTTTTATGTACACGGTGCTAAAAGTAATTGTTACAAGCTATAGTATTTGTAAATTGTGTAAAAAAAAATATAAAAAATTGTCGTTTAACCACCATCTCACTTGATAGTAAGTGATGATGTGGTCGAAGATGAATTTTTATGTGTAACCAATTCTTGATTGGCCAATAAATAAAAATAAAACTCCTATATGTAAGTTTTTACATCAGCCTGTTTTCCAATAAACTGTTACATCATTTCGCCTTCATTCAACTGTACCTAGCAATATTGTGCTCTTTATAAAAATACGTATGACTTGCACAGTCAATAGAAAATATTACTCATTGTTCATGCACATACACCTTTTCTAAATTTAACTTTTTGTGAAAAAACCAGCTATTGTTTATTGTATTTCTTCCACCATGTTAAAAACTATGGCTGTGTGCTTATTTCTATAGTTAATCATTTTTTTTATTATTATTTTATTATGGTAATACACAAGTTACAAATATGTATTGTAATTTTAAAGACAGCAGATGTTTTAGTCAGTGACGCCGAATTATTATAACTATAAAACCGTGTTAGAATGGATGGTTGTTCGTTATTTTTTCACGCGAAAACTATCCAGATTTGGTTGAAGTTATAATGCACTCTTAGCTCTACTTTACAAATTTTAAAGTAGTAAAGGACATGTTCCACACTGGCGGATGGATCCACGGGCTACAGCAAGTTTTTAACTATATTCAACCAGAAAATCATGTGACATTGGCTTTTTCTTATTTTTTTTTCTTTTCGTGTGTTTTGTAAAATGTGCTAAATATGTCAAGGTAGACGGAAACAACAGAACTGTTACTAAACTAATATTTCAGAAAAATATCTACACTCAGAAATCGAATTCGAGATCAAAAATGTAAATTAAACAAATTACTTAAGTATTTTTTTATTGGAAAAACACTAAAGCAGCGTGTCAAAATTAAAAATATGATAACCTAAGGTAAGTCCTAATAATAGGCAAGGTAAACGAAACGAAAATAAAAGATTGTTTGTTATGAACAAGTTGCTCATGTTTTCACCGATTTGTTTTTTTTCTGTTCATAATTGTCAGGATAAGGTTTGTGTGTAGCAAAATTCTCATTTATTTCATTAGTAAAAAGCACCCATGCGAAGCCCAGGCGTTTCACTAATTGAAAATACTAAATCAAGTCCAAATGTTTAAGACCACTTATTGCCTGTAGCATAAAAATAAGTTGCACAATTTTATTTCAAACAGTTATATATTACTAGCGACCCGGCCCGGCTTCGCTCGGGTAATATATATTACTAGCGACCCGGCCCGACTTCGCTCGGGTAATATATATTACTAGCGACCCGGCCCGGCTTCGCTCGGGTAATAAAGGTTATATTTGCTTATATATGATTTTGCTTAATCAATTTCTCGTCCGGTAATTTGTCACACTCATATATCGGCGATAACTCATAAGATATTCATTTTATTGCTATAGTGTAAAAAGCAATTTTGATCTACATTAAATCCTCAACATATCTGACGTATTTAATTGGATAAGGAGTAATACTGTAATGTTAAAAAAAGATTCGTATATGACCCATCATTTTAATGTAATTTGTAAAAGAAAAAAATTGTTATTGTGGGTTATTCTTGTGAGATAGACATAATTATGCCATCGCGTATTTTTGTAGATCTATAAAAGAGAAACAATCCCGCCATACATTGTATTTTTATAACTCAAAAGGTTTTGGTAGCGTTTTCGGATGAAGCTCCCGATAGGCTTAATTCTTTCCGACATGTTGAAGTAATATCATCGTATTTCATTCAATCTACACAAAACCTTAACTTATTATACACTAAAACCTTCCTCAAGAATAACTCTATCTATTAAAAAAACCCGCATCAAAATTGCGGAGTTTTTAAGATCTAAGCATACATAGGGACAGACAGACAGGGAAGCGACTTTGTTTTATACTATGTAGTGATTCTTGTACTGTATCTGTAGTTTACATCACTTTATAGGTGAAAACTGTGTGCAATATTATATTTTAACCATTGATTTTAACCGTGGTAAAATCATCAGATGAGTCCTCCCACCCCGGGCAGGGCCGGAGGGACTGTCAGACTTGTACTGACTAAAATCCACGGTGTTCCTTCAATAGCCCTTTACGTACCGGGGTCACGGTAATGAGATAAGTCCCACGACCCCGGCAGGCTTCGGCCCTCTACAGGGGGGGCCTCATCATCTTGCTGACGCTCTTTGAGGCGCGCGTGGAACACAACGCGCCGTCGACCCGGGCATGGTCCATGGTCGAACAGCGAGTTGCCCTTTACCCCTCACACGGCCCGCCTCCTCCTTCGATAGCATGACTGCTTCGCAGAAGGAGGCGACCGCTTCCCACTCCCTCTCGCCCCGCAGCATGGCCTCGACCAATGCCGGGCGCGAGAGGTCTCCGCCTATCGCCGCCGTGAGGACACGTCAGTGCTCTGCCCAAGCGGGGCAGTCTTGCACCGTATGCTCTACTGTGTCCTCAGGGCGATCCTCGCAGTGGTGACACCCAGGCGTTTCTTCCTTCCTCATCAGACACAGGTACCTCCCGAAACTTCCGTGTCCGGTGAGGACCTGCGTCATGCGGTAGGTCAGGACGCCGTGACGCCGATCTAGCCACTCCTCAAAGAGAGGTCTTACCGCCGCAATTGCGGCGTGCCCGATTTATTATATGCCTACAATTTTAGCACTATGTTTTAGTACTTTTCGTCAAACTGCACAACTGAGGTTATTATTTAAAATTGGCAATTTTTTGGTTTGTTTATATTTTTGATCTCGAATTCGATTTCCGAGTATAATTGCGCCAAAAACTAGATGATCAATCAGCACCACCACCCTCATCTATGGTTGGTTCACGTAAAGAAAATAGTGACATCATCATTGTCTGCGCCTCTCGACCAATTAGGTCGCAACAAATTATAAAGCTTAGTTCACAGTGACCAGTTGACTGCAGATCTTTTGGCGAAACTGTTGTCTTTTATGCGTTTTTCATAAAATAATTTAATTTAATTTAATCCTGTTGAATTGGTGTGGGCCCAAATAAAAAATTGGTGCCAAAAACTCAACATTCAAAATGACTGATGTAAAAAAAATATTTTGTGACGCAATAACTTTAATATATGGTAATCGATGGAAGAAATGCTGCGACCACGTGATACAAGAAGAAAAGCTTATGAAATTCAGACGACGTCATAGAGAACGCAGAACAAAATTCTTTCATAATAAATACAAATGAAGATTCTAGTGACACTGATTAAAAAATATTACTAACTAGCGACCCGCCCTGGCTTCGCACGGGTGCAATGTTTATATTAAATATAGGCAGCGTTCGCGAGAATCATTAACGTGCGGCAGTTTTTTCGACGCCTTACTCCACAATTTTCACTACCACGAAAAATCCTATCTATTTTCCGGGATAAAATATAGCCTATACGGATTCGGAAGAATCCCTCTAAGGAATGGTAAAAGAAATTTTGAAATCGGTCCAGTAGTTTTTGAGCCTATTCAATACAAACATACAAAAATACAAAGGTTTCCTCTTTATAATATTAGTATAGATTTAAGACAATTCATTTGATTTTTATCCATTAAACTTAATCTTTTGAAATATAAATTTAATTTTGAATTTTTACTCCATTGTGAAAACACCTTTACCCTGCAGTTGCACTGATGACGTCACTATTTTCTTAACGTGAACCAACTATAGTTCTTAGAATTATCACTAGATATTTGTATGAAGTGTTAATTTGCTATGGATTTCCGCAAAGTAACACCCGATTCCGTTCTGTAGAACTGTAACTGCTACGATCCTCTCATACCTCTCTAAATACATTAGTAATAGTAATAGTAATAGTAATATTTATTTGCATAAAAACACGGTATAAAAGATGGTACAAAAATTGAATATAGAGCATACATGTTTAGTAGTTATTAGTATATTACTATTGTATTGTATGTATGTATTTTACATTATTATGTTCAATTAATATTATGTATGATGTTTATACAACACTGACAGCCCTAAATCTGTCTCGCTTTAGTTTTGTCCATTCAAAGGTTGTCTGTAAGAAATCGCCTTGTGCAATAAGACCGCCCATTGTACACTAGTTTTACTTTTTGTATCCATTGGAATATTATAAAGTATACAATAAAGTGTATATACAAGTGTAATTTAAAGGGTACATACATACCAAGTGCACGGCTTCTTTGGATGATAACAAACGATATGACAAGGGTTTGGTAATCCTGTCTTCATGTGTGGAACTAATTAGAAATTTCAATACATTGATACCAGAGACTGAATTTTTCAAATTAACAAGATTGAAGAGAATTATCGTGTTATAGGCAAGTGATGTGGAAAGTTATTGACCCTCGTAGTGCTGTGACACGTTTGTTATGATTGATATTCAAAAACATAATTATAAAACCGATAATTTCGTGTCAATTCTTTGAGTCACTTATTTTGTGCTGAAACTGGGCATAGAGACTCAATACCAGGTGTTGTCTTCAGCCCTTTTGGATCGATATGGGGTTTCCGTTACACGTTGTATATAAATTAATTAATTAATTAATATCGTAAGTTACCTGTATCTCGTTACTGTTCAGCAGATGCCTCGAGCAGGCGCCGCTGCTGTTGCTGCATGAGCTCTTTTTGGAGCATCCACATGCGGTACTTCCGTCCCGTGTGCACCTTGGGCTGGTGGAACTTGAGCCGCTTTCGCCGTCTCTGTCGCACGTCAACAACCATCATTATAGTGTATTCACGGAGACGAGTTAGTAGAGCGCTATCTCACTCACACAATTTTTTAACTACGATTGGTCAGTGATAAACGCTAAGGCAGTGTACACAGTACGAGTAGTTTTTAGTCTACTCATACTTCCCGTACTGTGCAGACGTGCTCTTACTTGCGACTGTATGCCATGGACAGAAATGTGGAAACAATGACTGAAAGATTCATAATAAATGTAGGAAACGACGACAGTAGTGATAGTACGGAGAGTGATGATGATGATGATATGTGATAAACTTGTATAGGTAGATATTATAATATAATAAAGAAAATTTAATCATTAACTCTCGATTTTATTTCTTTCCTTCATATCCATCACATATATAAAAAAGTAGGTACCCATAAAAAAAATCGATCAAATAAATGTCTCTCAATTTATACGACAGACGAAGCCGCAAGAATAACCTAAGCGAACTTTTAAGAAACGCAGTGTGAACGCACATTTACATTTCTATGGTATTGTTAACGCCCACTGACCCAAAAAAGTTTTTTTTGTCTTTGTCATTTGTATGATAATGTGCAATAGAGAAGGCGCTATACTAACTCGTCTCCGTGAATACACTATAGTACTTAAAATCCGAGAAACGTCCCCTTTTCAGTGCCCTGGCTGGAGGATTTAATTATTATTATTAAGGCCGCCACAGGCAAGTCCGGTAAATGTAAGAAAATTCGTCAAAAAAATAATAAGTCTTCTTGGTGATTTCGGCGGGTGTGATTGTTTCTAGAGTTGCAGTCTTGACGTTATACTATTTTTTTACTAGGGATGAAACCGCTCTTGACCTCAGTCACGCCTGTTGGTAAGCGATATATGAGATCTACGATAGAACGAGTGAGCCCAGAAGATGCCTATTCACTCTTGCTTTAAATACTGACAAAAAGAGAAATCAGAACGTGAACACAGAAGCCGGCAGAACTTGAAGAACGTTCACTCATCACTGCGTTGAATAAAATCTCACTATACCCTGTTTTTTTTATCTCAGAGACAAAGTTGACATTACGACGGTTGCCAGTTTTTTGCAATTCTTAAATAGTGATGTGCCACTATCGAAACTTAACGTTAATAAAATTTAGTATCGATTTTTTTATAGTAAGCTATCTTGAAATACATGTGTGATGGTGCTTATTTAAAACGTAATAATGCAAGTAGGTAAAATTAATCATGCAAAACATATTTATTTTAATTAAGTATATACATAATTACAGGTATTCGTTAATCAGATAATGATTCCATATCTGAGGAATATACTGAATTATCAGAATCGCCACCTACTTCTATGACAAACCTATCAGTAATGTCGTCAACTATATGGCCAAGATGAGACATTTCATCTTCAATTTTAATTTAAAAGAGCGCGGTTTAAGAAAAGAAAGCTCAGAAACGGACAGCCAGAAGCTGAGGGCGACTTTGTAGTGATGTAGTGATTACGAATATCTAGATTTGATCCTAATAAAACAACTCTAGTTGAAGGACTAAATACTAATAAGGTAAACAAAATGGCGTGATGACGTCTACATTTTTCTTTGTTTAAGGATAATGCCAGATACTCTATAGACCTTTGCCCCACTCAATAAAAGTCATTTAGAAACATGCAATATGCAGCATCTTATTGTATATTTATTACTGATAACTAAACATTTGTCCTGAAACCTGTAAAACATGCGGTGCTATTAAATTGGGCCATTTTCTCTGACATGTTCTCTATAATACGAACGGGCTTGTTTCACTTGTTATGGCCCTAAAGATATCAGAATTAATTCATTTAAATTAACTATGGGAAACTGCTGCAACTGTGGTAGATTTCCATCAATTCTAGAAAACATTATTCTACGTCTATTTAAGTTATAATCATGGACAAATTGAGCCAAATGGTTGGGTTCATTTAAGAAATGCAATGGCTCTAGAAATAATTTCATGAGCATCTGGTCGATCCTGAATTAGTGGACGAAAGCGATTAATCAAAGCCACTGCAATAAGGAAATCTTCCATCAGGTGTTTGTGAAATTTAAAATCACGTTTAAAGCGGCCATTCACTACTTCCACTACCCATCTGCACAGTGTTACACAAAGGCTCTTATTGGCTTGTAATGTTGCTACCTGTGTTTCGCCTTCATCCACTGATTCAGCCTTGAAAACTTTGTAGCCATAAGATTTTAGAGCTGGTATACTATCCCTAAATCCTTGGTGGAGAATAAAAATATCATTAGCTCTAAAATAGGACCTCATAGTCCCATTTTCATTTTCAAACAATTTAGAAATTATTTCAGAGTCGGTTTGTGTTGCGGCGTATGGACCTGAAACATCAATGATGTGCCCATCACAGGCAACTATTAAATGAGATGAATGATATTTTATTATTGACACTGACAGCTGACTTGAGCGCTTCAAAACGTTTTGTTACACAAAATTCAGAACAATGATTGTAATAGTTTTTTGATTTTCATAATTAGTTGTAATTTCATCTTTAACGATTTAAACAACGAATAAACGTAATGCATGATTATAATCTTGACATCATATTTGTAAAATTATATTTGTTTTACAGTTACCAACTTAATCTTTGTTTTTAGTTTTGTATATGCGTTTTATGTAACGCAGATGGTTATCAGAAAATAGGAAATGGCAAAAAATAATTTCCTGGATTGATCCCCTTTTTTCATAAAATTATAAACCGCAACTTTTAAAGAAAAACAATTTATTATGAAAAGATTATTTATTCGTCACAATTATTTTCATCATTTTACTTTTTCTGTAAACGATAACCATGACTGGGTCAGGTCTGGCATTGTCATTTAAAGGCATCGAAAAAAACATAGTGTCCATTGATATACAAAAAATCAATGGACGCGTAGTTAGATTTCTATAAAGCGTCGTGCGACCGTGTGTAAATATGTGAATTATAATGATACGCTTTGGACTAAAAAAAATTGAAGAGAAGCGAATCGTCAAAATAATGATAACAAGCTACGATTCAACAAACCGGTATCGTAGTACAACACTGCACAAAAGAGCTGGCAACATTATTTTAAAAGTTGACATTTGAATGTGTCAATTCTGTCTCTGAGATTAAAAAACAGGGTATAAAACAATAGACAGAAGATAGAGCGAACATTTAAAAAAATGTTTTAAAATATTATAAAAAACGATAAAGTTTGTAGGAAGTACTCTGGATCTACTGTTTCACACCAACAGAAAGCTACGTTATCAATGAGTGACATAGGCTACATTCTTTTCTGAAAAACTATCACGCGAGCGAGTCCGCGGGCAGAAGCTAGTGTATTAATTAACTGACCTTTTTCTTGGCGGCTGCGAGCTGTTCAGCGTTAGATCTTTTGTCTGGTTGGCTTCCAGGCACCCACTGCTGCCCTGGCGAATATAATAGTTATACGGGATCAAACCCAAAACCACACAGCACAGTCATAGTCGCACATTGATATCAACCGCTTTACGAGTAACCGAAACACAAAAACCATAACCCGAAATACCCGAAATGAGGTCAGACCAGGTAAGATACATTAAAGGGCAATCGATGCCTCATCTTCTATTTAAATTCGCCTACATACATACTGACTGACTGGTTGGCTGGTAGAGAATGCCTAAAAGATTAATTCCGCCATTGTCTCTTTTTGTGTTGCATAAAGTTTTTTGCATTTCGAACAAACAATGAATTAATGCTGCAACAAAACACGCACAAATCTTGTGTTTTTATTTTCCTAAAATTACTTTTAACTTTATAGAAAATTTGTCAATATATTTGTCATATTTTGGATGAAATAATAATATTTTTATAAAGATAAAAAAAATGATAATAATAAGAGTTAAGCGTGTTTTAGACAACATTCACTGAGTCATCATTCGCAAGTCATGCCATAGTGCATATAATAGAGAAAACTACGAAGGCTAAATGTCAATTAATCATTTCAAAATTATAGATAAGCCGCCGTAATTAAGTATTTATTGGTTACTGTTCTAGCTTTCACAGACCCAACATACATATTATGCAGCGTAACCTATCTAAATGCATCAAAATTAATCATCACTAGACAACCAAGTAGTTTTCAAAGCCAAAATGATAAATGGCCTTATACTTACAAAATATTTGACGAAACTACACAAATCATGCAAAATAGAACACACTACGACATTTTAAACGCTGTAAGCAACAAGGCATAAGCATTTATGGGTATGCCATGCAGAACAACGGTACAGTTAACGGCCGTCAACACATGAACCTGAGAAAATCAACCTTACTTCCACGATATACAGGTGATGTAAATGACGAGTTTGGAACTGTAGACGTGCGGTTAACTGTACAATACAGATGTGTCTTTGAAATATACTCAAACTTATGGGTTGATGAAATATTATGTCTCGCTAGACGGAACCACACAGAGGCGTAAAAGTTAACTGTACTTTTAGTCTTATTTTTTTTATTGATAATAGGCTCACGTTTGACTACCATCTTACCTGGTGGTAAGTGATGATGTGGTCGAAGATGGAGCACGGTTGCCTAGAAGTAACCTATTCACTCTTGACTTAAAAAACCCCTAGGTTATAGCTATCGGGAAACACAGACTCCGGGAGGGAATTACACTCTTTAGCCGTACGCACACTGAAAGTATTCCCAAAACGTTTTATGCGTGAGTGGGATGTCCGCCATGTAACGTATCTTTGAAAGGGTCTATAAAAACCAAATCCCTATAGAATTTTAAATACACACATCAAAAGTGTCTAGGGATCAAGCATTTTTATGCGGATTTCTTGAGATTGAGATGTGGCTTTGTAATAAATTTATGATTTTATAAATTTATATGGATCCTTTTTGGTGCATTTCATAATTTGAAACAGGAACTGTTAATCAAATACGAGTAAAAGATGAAAATCAGCTGTCAATATTTTCCCTATAAAAACATACAACGCATTGAAGACATTATTAGTGCTACTGTTTCCCTACTACTGATTAAAACCAACGTTATTATGGAGCGGCGACGTCATTTAAGCAGGGAAGAAATGCTCAGAGCCGTGGGAATGATAGAAGCTGGTTCCCGGCAACGTACTGTGGCTTTAGCTCTGAATACAAGTCAGAGTGTTATCAGTCGACTTTGGACACGTTACCGAAGCACTGGTACCGTGGCTGAGCGCCATGGAGGACGGTATCGCTGCACCACACGGAGACAAGACCGATACATTCAAATCTTAACTCGAAGAGCTCCAACAATAACCGCCATGATGTTAGCCGTGAGGCTTCATCACTCTTCAGGGAACTTAATTAGCGACCAAACAGTCAGAAACCGCTTGCATGAAGTGAACCTTCATTCCCGAAGACCGCTACGGGTACCACCTATAGCAATGCACAATCGTAGGATTCGATATCAATGGGCTCTTGAACACAGAAATTGGGCAGAAGAACAATGGCGTTTCGTGTGCTTCTCTGATGAGTCTCGTTTTGGTATGAGACCGGATACAAGACGTATACGACACTGGAGAACCCCTGGACGCCAACAGCGATTAAAATCCTGCCAGGAAGTCCATCCTTATAGTGGTGGAACCATCATGGTATGGGCGGGTATTTGGATCGGCGGAAGAACTGAGTTGATTTGGATCAGAGGCAACCTCAACGCTCAAATTTATGCTGAGACGATTGTATCTGACGTCATCGGTCCTCTACAAGTGCAAATCGGTCCCTTATTTCAGTTAATGCATGATAATGCACGACCGCACACCGCAAGAGTTGTAAGACAGACTCTCGCCGCAGCTAACATCAATGTCCTGCTCTGGCCTGCTCAGTCGCCAGACTTGAACCCGATTGAGCATGCATGGGATATGCTACAGAGAAGAGCTCTGCCGAATATGGAGGGTATCCAGTCGCAAGAAGACCTTTTTTTGTTGTTGCAACGAACATGGGCGGCCATTCCACAGCGTGATTTGGATGAACTCATTTTGAGTATGCCAAACCGATGTTCTTGTGTTGTTAGTGTTCGCGGTAGAAACACGGATTATTAATTGTTTAAGTTACCCAATAAAATTTTAAAGAAAACTGTTATTTCAGTCTTTTTTTCGAACTTTAATGTTAGTGGTTCAAATGTCAAAAATCCCTTTATTAGGAAAATGGCAAATTTCTTTATTAATGCAAAGGTGACTTGGTTTATCGTTACTGTGACAAACGAAAACACTTTATTTGATGAATCCTTAAAGAAAATTTTAATTAATATCAATCAGGAGAAAAGTTATTGCAAAAATATATGTTGATCCCTAGACACTTTTGATGTGTGTATTTTGCGTCTTAGGATAATATATGGCCGCTTTTCCAATAACTAACACGCTTTAATAGAGTATTTCCTAAAACATTTCACTAACACCGGTTTCTAAAAGACTGATCAACACAAAAATTTACTTATCAGCTGTTAAGAGTCCCTAACAGTTTTACTGCCGAAAAAGAGAAATTACCTACTTTTGTAGAACAAATATCTCAATAACGTTATAAAATATCATTTTTCTTTTAAAACAGCGTTTAACATTTTATATTTATCTAATATGTGGTCAAATTAATCTACTCAAAATAAATCGAGCAAGCGCATCGATTTATAAGGCATACTTTGAAAATGTTATTACAATAAAATATGAGCTCAGAATTAAAATAAAAAATAATAATTTGGTAGATAAATACCTGTATTATTCAGAATTAGTTTTTAATTTTCTATTCAATAACGGATTCTTACTCAAAAGTGACGGTTTTGCAAAGGATTTTATTGAGTTTTTTTCTGAGTTTACTATTTTTTTTTAAGTACATTGCCCCATTATTTTTCAAAAAATAATTTGTTAACTAACTAGTGCACTATATGCCCAATGGTCGGGAATTTTTTTTAGATTATTATTCACCCCCATTAAGCTAAAAAAGCAGTTGTAAAACCTGGTATTACGTGATTTCGTAAAAACACGTGTTTGTATTTTATTTTTTTAAATTTATTTTGAGTAGATATTTAAATTATAATTTGACCACATACTAGATAAATATACAATGCTTAACTCTGTTTTAAAAGAAAAATGATATTTTATGCCGTTATTGAGATATTTGTTCTACAAAAGTAGGTAATTTCTCTTTTTTGGCAGTAAAATTGTTAGGGACTCTTAAATCTCTTGTAAAGAGCCATTTACTATAATACGTCATATATTTAGTTATTTAACAGTTGAGTTGATTACTGAATTTACAAGCTTTTCGGATGCCGGTGGTAGTCTGTCACTTAGATTACAAAAAGTATTGGACACATACTTTTATCATTTTTCACGTAATTAATAAAAAATGAAGACGATACAGTTGGTTGAAATTTCACTTTTTAGTACTGTGTGACGTCAGCAGCCTCCAATCCTGAACTTTGACACTTTTGTTCCATGTAATTTTTTATTGATTTGAAAAGGCAAAAAATACGTGAAGTTCTATATTTTTTTAATCTAAGTAACAGATCAAATACTCTATTACATTGCGGGGCAAAACGTAACGTAAAGCATTAGACTTGGGTAGCCAGCAATGTAATGCAACATGAGAGTTGCTTGCAGGTGGATACGCAGCCCAAGACTAAGAGATCTCCAGCAGTATATTAGCTAAGATGACGAATAATAGGTTTAAACAATGCTATTCATAATTCTGTATGTATATTACTTCTAGGCAAGCATGCTTCATCTTCGACCACATTATCGCTTAACATCAGGTGAGATTGTGGTCAAACGCAAGCATATCAAGAATTTAAAAAAAATGTGCCACTATTACCATAAACTTGCTACATAACTTCCTTCCTTGGAGTTTAGATGAAAATAATGTATGTTAAAAATAAAGCAATTGACATTGCTTTATTTTTAACATACATTATTTTAAAAATAAAGCAATGTCATTATTTTAAATTTGGAAAACTGAGTTCAAGAAAATAGTTCTTACAACGTTATTTGAACTCTGTGGTCCATCATATTACCGTCGCTTATTTCAGTAGTAGGTAATAGAAATATGTTTATGTGTATAGCTCAATCAAATAACCATTCAATCAGTGTATCAAGTAAAAAGAAATGTGTATGCATTTAGCCACTCAACATTTTGATCCTCATTTCTTGGCTTCATAAGACCAAAATGGTGCAAATTAAAATGAAATTACTCAGTTAAACATCTAGAAAACATACTCTATTGACAATTTAAATAAATAATCGGCTGATCTGAATTAAAATTAAGTAAGTTGTCAGATCTTTTACTATAAAAAATCTGCTCAGCAGTTTTTTTTTTATATTTTCGATTTTTCCATTCAATCACTAAAATCGTTTTTATTTTATTGTAATTACGTTTTACTAAGTTAATTGGTCTAATTTACTCTTACTTTATCTACATATCTTTACTTTGAGAAAATAAATTCTGATCATTTGCTTAGAAATGGTCAGAATCTTACTAATCTCTGGCATCCATGCTAAAATTATAAATGCGAAACTCTGTCTGTCTGTTACCTTTTCACGCCTAAACCGCTGAACCGAAAAAGCTAATTTATAATAATACTAGCTTCTGCTCGCGACTTCGTTCGCGTGGGAAGTTTTTCCTTGTAAATCCTCCTAAACTATTCCCATGCCAAATTTTATCTAAATCGGTTCAGCGGTTTAGGCGTGAAAAGGTAACAGACAGACAGACAGAATTACTTTCGCATTTATAATATTAGTATGGATTATAAAGTTTATGAGGTTGGATGGAGGATGGAAGGAAGTATGTTACTCTTCCGCGCCAAAACTACTGAACGGATATTAAAGTAAATCCGGTATGTAGATAGTTGAAATCCTAGAATAACTCCATAGACTACTTTTTATCCCGAATTTCTCACAGGATCGGAATTTACCCGGAAACCCGCAGGCTGAATGATGAATAGAGCGTGTGTGAGAGAGACGGACGTACATTTTGCTGTGTTAGAACAAGATAGACAACCTGAAGCTAGTATTTTTATTATAGCACTGTTGGTACGGTAAAAAAACGACCACCACCCCGGTGAAAAAACTACCATAATGATGAGTACCATTTTAACTTTTTCTAGTTTTGTAGTTAAGGTTATTTGATTGAGCTATATAAAAAGCAAGCTACTAGGGCGTCAGGCAGTACCAGGAATCGTGTTCTCACGTCGTGAGTGGGCGTGTGTACCGGCGCGTGCCTCCTCAGCGCGGCGTGTTGGTCGTAGTGGGCACACTCTTCAGTCCGAGTCACACCGGCCAAGCGATAACGGTGGAGCTCGGCGAGACGAACCCGCAACTCCCGCTCCCGCCACAGACCGGCCACCGCTCCCGCTTGCTCCCCTCGCCCGTAGAACTGAGCAGTCCAACGGACGCGATCAGTGAACTCCCTGGAAAAATCAAACGAAATAGTTTAAAGAAGTACTTGCGTACTGGAAGGAAATAGTACATTGTTCACCGAGAGGAGAAAGTGACCGATTACCGTCGAGGGTGTCGTTTGAAGCCCGAGCCGTAGGCGAGGGCTTTAAAACACCCGAGATCGGGAACCGCACTTTCTCTCGAGTGATACATAGTGCTTTATACTACACCTACAAGGAAAATAAAAAACTAAATCTTTACTAATTGAAATTTATATTGAAATTGTTGCAGTTAGTGAAGCTTAATGTAACACTGTTTTCACAAATGGCGCCAATGGCGTCTGCAATTTTCACATGTTCTTTTTAGATTTCCGAAGTCTACAAGGAACCCTTATAGTTTCGCCATGTCCGTCTGTCTGTCCGTATGTCCGCGGTTTAGCTCAAAAACTATTAGTACTAGAAAGTTGTAATTTACCATGAGTATACACGTTAATGACGCCGAAAAAGTGGTACTTAAAATAAAATTTTAAAAAAAATCAATTATTTAGGGTACCTCCCCTACATGTAAAGTGGGATATTTTTTTTTTTCGTTCTTCCTATAGTGTGGGATATCGTTGGATAGGACTTTTAAAAATATTACGGGTTTGGGAAATCCGTTTTTTGATTAAGTAAACCGTTCGTGACTTATAAAGCTTTAAAGTACCAATTTTCGTTAGAGTCAAGTGTCCCCCCCTTCTACCAACTAAACGGTTGTAGTTAGAAATTCAAATGTCACGGCAGTAGTACCTATATATAACGAAGTTTAAAGGAAAACTATCACACATAAGTGGGCTTTACAAGTTTACGAGTAATAGTCGACCAATTGTATTTGACTCGAAAATTTCGAACAACTCCATAGAAATGTCGATAGATGGCGCTAAGCGTCAGTTGTATCGCACTAGTTTCTTGTGACGATTGAGTATAAGTGTAGCCCTGTGTCCTGTATTTAAATTCAAAACACCGGCTATGACAACTTTTATACAAATCTCTAAAAAAAATTAAAACTTTCCGTGCAAAATTATCGGATCAGGTGAGGATTTGTATAGGAAGTCAAATTAGTTAGATAGTCATGTATGGCTTTTAGTTAGACCATGGTACGAAACGATCAGTCAGCGAATACGACACGCACTTGGCTGTTATAAAAACTACGGAACCTTACACTGCGCGTGGTCCGACACGCACTTGACCGGTTTTTCAAATTGTTTATCCTGCCGCCGCAGGGTCGCACTGCCAGCCCGACACCATCCAACACACAGCTAGTGGCCAGTGTCATTTTGCGAACTTGGAGATAAAAACTCACTGTAAAAACTTTTTGGCTTTTGATATTTAGGTTACCCAAAATTAAAAAAGAAAAACCACGTAAGAAATGGATTTTCATACACTTTTCTCTCTCGTTCAGATGCGTTTTCTCCCCGCATATTTGTTCGATATGCAATGACGTACTTTCTACCGTAAATTTGATAAAGTATCAAGGTACTTTCGAAGCAGGTGTAGTATAAAGGTACTTACAGGTGATGTAGATTATGAGTCCCTTCGATATGAGTACCCAGCGCGCCGGTTCAGACGATATTTCCTCCAAGCTTCACGAGAGGAGAGGTTGAGGATTCACTAATAGTTTATCACTTTTTAGAGTTTTAGCGGGGGGCGCGAGCGCACGTTTATACGTGTCGCCAGTTAGCGAGCGAGTTTGCGAGTGGGGAAAGGGCGGGGAGTGTTCGCAATGAATGGACGGAACAGGAAGGAATGTTAGAGTGAGTCGATGAATAAAGTGTAATATAATGTTGCAAGTATGCGTTCATGATAAAATACTAATAACAATAAATATACAGTGTGTTAGGTTAAACGAGGGACTTATTGAGGGAGGGTATTCAGTATTCGATTCTCGTCCCAAATATGTGAAAAACCCATAACTTAAATTTTTTACGTAATTGTTCAATATAATACATTTATCATGTACACTGAGGCGCAAGAGGTGAATGAACTTGTAACCAGTACCTAAAGTAATCACGTGGCAAAACACGGCCCGATCCTGCCAAAAAAAGGAAACTCGTGTGTAAACTCCGCCCCCGCGGGAGTCCCCCCGAAGACTTTTGGTATGGTTCTGTCTGTTATTTAGCAGTGCTTTTTTTTGTTCATATTTTTATTAGTATCATGTAAGCATACACTATTGTAGGTTTGAATATGTCCCTCGTTTAAACTGACTTACTGTAGATAGAATAATGCGAATGGCGCTTACACGTACCAAAGTAAAGAATATGGAGGCCTTTATTGTAACTGAAATAATATGGAGGACATAGCAAAATGCGACATGCTTACTTCGTTGTGTATTATTTTCTGCAATGTTGACTTTTAATTTTTAATGTTTGTATATATTACAGTTAATCCAATATTTTTTAGGTAAATCTGAACACTACAGTCTATAGCTGTGGAGGTCAGATAGACAGTTGTTTCATGTTAGATGCTGGTTACTCCAACATATTTTAAAGACACAAAGATGGGCAGTATTCCATGACAGACAAAGGTGGTTGTTGAATAAAATATTAAAATTAACTATTATTCAACAACCTCCTTCAAAAGAATTAAATAATTAAAAAGAAACAAAAGCTTATTTGTTATTTCATCTTACCCCTGTTGATCATCTTTGTTATATTAAAATCGAGTAAACTACAGACATATGTATAAAACCACTCACTTTTTCTCTTTGGCAAGTTTCCCAAGTGTCTTCTGCTTATTCCTCTGGTTATTGAAGAACACAGACACCAGTTGATAATCTCTCACTAAGCGCTTCCGTCTCGTTCTCTCTCTAAGTCGCCGCGTGTAGATGTCTACTTGTGATAGCTTTAGGGCTGGAAAATAAAGGTATTGGTTATATGTAACTAACTAACAACATAACTAGCTGTGTCCCGCGTTTTCACCCGCGTTAATTTGAGGAAAAAAGGAAAACTCATTATAATTGGTTAAGCAGTTTAGATTTTTCACACAAACTTTCAACTTTCTCCTATCTTAACCCTTTAGGGATTCATTTTTGAAAAACAAAAGTAGCCTTTGTTTGACCCAGGGTCTTTAAACATTTTCATTCAAAATCAGTGCTGTGGTTTAGCCGTGAAAACGTTAACAGACAGACAGAGAGCCAGACAGATTTTCGCATTTATAATATATAAGCAGCACCTTTGTGCTCTTTTGTCTGTATTTATATGTTTTTTCTTTTGTGTCATGTGTGTACATAAATTAATAAATAAATTAGTATAGATATCTGTCAAATTCTAATAATATTTGGACAGGTTCTCTGAGATCTGTGTGCATTGTTTCTCAAAAGATCACCTCAGACATGGGAATGTCTCATCTCTTGATTCTCATATGATTGGAGATAGATTGTATGGGGACTTGAGTAACTTTGACCTCTGAGTTCATTATGCTGTTTCTTCTCAGGGCAGGGTAGCCAATTAACACTGGCATTATCTAGTTTAAATTTAGGAAAAAATTACGTGTAAAAGTATTACTAATAACCAATTGGCAAACAAATATCTTTACTTATTTATAATTAGTTAATTGTGATAAGTTAATTAGTGGACAAAGTTAAGTAACTAAAATTGTTGCAGGAACATGTTTATGTGCTGTTTATGTATGATTTAATTGGAAGCAGAATGGGGAAGATCATTCATTTAATTCCCCCCATTTTAATTAAAGCTCGTAAAGTCCTTCCAAAGGTTGTCTGGAAGATATCGCTCTCAGCAAAAATACCAACATTGTAACCAAATTTTTAAGTGTGTTTCAAGTATTGATGTACAATAATGTATATTCTATTTATCTTCATTCTAGACAAACATAAGTTGTAAAACAGTGTTGTCAACAACTTCTGGCATTCCCCAAAACAATGTTGCATAAGGAACTGTTTCAATATTATTCCCGACTTGTAAGCTACCCAGCAGTGAATTTAATTTAATAACTAATGGAAAACCACTTAATTGGTTGAGGTGTTCCATAGATTCCATATATGTAGCAACTAATGTCTGCCCACAGATTCACACGCATGAATAGGCCTTGCTATGCTCCAAGGTCTAATAAATTTTGAACAAATTCAAAATGTCATTAAAATTGGGTTTAGACGTTAAAGTGTAACAGATGGATAGTTACTTTTACGTTTAAAATATTAGTAGGGATCGTTTTTTTTGCAGTAACAGTTGTTGCAAGGGCAACTGAAGGAACTTGGTGAATTATTAGTCAGTACTAGCTGACCCGCCACGACTTCGTTCGCATGGTATCCTACCCCTACCCAACCGATACCACTACCCCTATCCTACCGATACCCTACCCATACCTTACTCTACCCCTACCCTAACCAAACCCTATACTACCCCTATCCTTCCCTACCAATACCCTACCCCTACCCTTTCCCTACCCTACCCCTACCCTACTCTCCATTTTATTTAGAAAACGTTTGTATAGGAAATAGAAAAGGGCTGTTTTGACGGCAATTATTTTTTTTTAAATTTTTCTCAACTGTTAAACCTTCTTCGTGGAGGTCTAGTCCACGAACATTTCAAAACCAAGATGAATGAAATTGGTCCAGCCATTCTCGAGTTTTAGCGAGACTAACGAACAGCAATTGATTTTTATATATATAGATAAATCTGACTCTCCCTTCTGTCCAACCCAGAGTGGAAGAAGTCATTTGGTGATTTTGCCACAAAAAAAGGGATAAATTTTTATAAGGTACCTATAGATAAATAATTCAGCATAGTTTGCAGTTCGAGACTGAGATTACTTATATAAATAGGTAGATAGGTAGAATACTCTTTACTGCATACCAATAAAGTAATATTTTTCAGTCATAAATTTGCTTACCAACATCCAACTCATCGTCTTCAGGATTTAGGGATAGTGTTGATATTAACTGTTCTGCTTCATGGTCATGTTCCTGGAAAGATTATGGGTTTTAGATATGTGAGTCGTCAGCACTCGTGACAGGGCCCCAGAGGCCCATTGCCCGCCGGGGTTGCATGAATGTTCTAATGAGATACGGCAGCCCCAGAATGCAAGAGCAGCTAAAGGAACTTCGTGGGTTTTTAGTCAGTAGAAGTCTGACACTCCTTTCTGCTCCACCCACAGTGGGAGAAGACATTCAATAATTTTCCCATCCAAAAAATAGAACAATTTTGATTAGTCGATTTCTAAAAGTCTCTTGTTCACTTCATGGTCCTCTAGCTCAGTCTAAATATAGCCTATAGCTAAGTTGCAACTACCATTTTTTATGTCAATGTAGAAATAAACTAAATTAAACGTAAATAGTAATTTTAAACATACTCTCTCAAAGTCATCTCTATTGGGCATATAACCAAGTTGAGCGGCTTCATCAGAGGTAACAGCAAGGTGTGGGAGACGGGAGACAGCACTAGGCCCTAAGGGTCCTTCATCTTTGTCTGCAGAATTCAATGTAGGGCGGCTAGAACTCTCTAAGTTGCCCCACGTTGCTCGGCCAATGCTACCTTCCAAGTACCTTGTGATATACTCATCTTTGGCCTCTGAAAATAATAATTATTGTTTTTATAGATTTTTTTTTCAACCTTAGTAGTTAACGGGGATATGGCAAAATTAATTTGTCATGACAAACCTTCGGGTGTTCTTGTTTCTATATGTTTAGCTATATCTTCCCAGTTGCCAAAACCAAACTGTTCTATAGCATCTAGTAATCTAACTTCTTCATTCGCAGACCAACTACTTCGTCCTAAAAATATCCCAAATGCTCCAGAGTCCTAAAATTCAATCAAAATTTCTTCTTACACAGAAATACTTTTAAGAATTAATGTAAATGTAACTTATGCGTCCAATTTACTTACCATGTACTGATATGAATGGTCATTTTTATGTGATCCTATTTCTGCTCCAAAAGAAAAACACTGAAATAGAATAAAATGGTAAAAACTATACCCTGACAATTTAAAATATTGCGCCAAAACTATAAACAAAAATGGCAGCGAAGCTACTTTACCTGCAAACAAATATCAAAGTCGATACATTCCGCGCATTTCACGCGTACACCATTTATTTCTTCTTGACAATAAGTACAATTATATTTTGCGTATAAATCTGAAAATGACATGATAATAAATATAATAAAACAAATAACATAAGCTAAACGTTGGCAAGGCTAGTTTGCTTATTTGCTACTCACCAGCCATTTTTTTTTTGACAACAGCCTCTTCTCAGTGTTGCCAACAACGCGAGGGCCAATGTCGCCCGTTTTTCATAGCTTAAGTAAACTAATACAGCCGAATTTCAGTCTGTGGTAGCCTAATTATAATAAGTGGAGAGCGGGGTCTCCTAGCACAAGTATATTACTTACTTAAAAGGAGACTCCTATGTAAGTTATGTTATAGTAGTTATAAGTTACCGAAATAAACAATTTATTTATTATTATTATTAATTATGTAGCCTAAAATATCAGTAAAAATGTAGTTTAAATCAATTTATCTTTACCTACTTTACTTGCTTCAAATGCTGGTATTTTATTATCCACTCATCGCGCATAATGCATGCGCCAATAATTTTTCGTGAAACAAATACTTTGACACAAATGCTGTACGAAGCGAAATGAAAATGATAAATAATAACTGAAATTGGCCTGAACTATTTACCCACTTTTATAAGATAATTGCGCTTACATTATTTTTATTTTTATTGTTGATTAGCTTGCGTTTGACCTTAACCGTATAACCTATCAGAAAGCACAATCTCCGACACAGAATTAATTCTTATCACATAATTGCATTCTAAATTTGGTTACAGATAAAGATAAATTCAGGGTATTCCTCGAAGCTAACTAACCATAAACAAAAAGGTGGCCTCAACTCAACATAGTTACTAGAGTCACATAGTTACCAATTCACACCAAACATTGTAATTAAAAAAAATTGGCCAAGTGCGAGTCAGACTCGCCCATGAAGGGTTCCGTAGTAACTATAATAATATAATATAATATGTATATTTATTTGACGAATAAAACAAAAACCTTAAAATTTCTTAACACTAGCTTATTTACATTTCCACAACTACGCTAAATAACTTTGTTTTTCATAGTATTTGTATGAATTACAAAGTTATATTTGCGGTTTTAGAAAATATGCTGTATCTCAAAAACTGCTAACCCGATTTCGTTCAAACCAATTTCAGTTGAAAGTTTACATTAAGATCTATAGACACATATGTTTTTTAGATTTTTAACTCCATTATTATAGAAGTTAGAGGGGGGGAAACACATTTTACCATTTTGGAAGCTTATATCTTTTAAACGATTGACTTTATGAAAAAGTGGTTTTAGAAACCCGTATATCATTTTTAAAGACCTGTCTATAGATACCACACACGCATAGGTTTCATGAAAAAAATATTTTCAATTCTAGTTTTTCTTAAAATCGGAAAGCGGTTCACAGAATACATCTACCTACTAAGTTTTACATGTATAGTCTTGGAATAAAATGGCTGTGACATACGGACGGACGGACAGACAGACAGACAGACAGACAGACAGACGGGCAGACATATCGAAACTATAAGGGTTCCGTTTTTTGCCATTTGGCTACGGAACCCTAAAAAATGAAAAATGAATGCATTGTAATATTAAACAATATTTTTTTTATTATTTATTAATAATAAAAACTAAACAAAAAAATCTGCCCAATCGGATGGATTATCGTAGGGAAAAGTACAAACAAACAAAATAAAAAGACACATTCACTAAAGTGGAGTTGTTAAGAGACTAGTTGATAACGCAATCACAATAAGCCCGAGCCACATTGTGCAGAAGGAAGGAATCATCGCCAAGCAATCATGACTTCAACGTAATCGTCAATCTAAAATATGCTTTTTTGATAAGGGTTTTAAATTTTCACACAGACACAGAGTTTGGTAACTTGTTATAAAAGCATATGCTATTTATGAAGAATAACTTGCTAACTAGTCTTAGCTAATCTGCATTTGGATATAACAACTTCACGCTTTTTGCGTATATTTATTGTGTGAAGATATCTGAAAAAGTCCTAAGTTTATGCATATATATAATATGCTTTCTAATAAATAAAGTAAGTGCCATCCATTCTTTCCTAGTATTGCAAACCTTTTACATTAATTAGCATGGGACATGTTTTTTTTTATTAAGCTCGTTTATGACAGACAGATTGAATACATTTTATTGTACAGGTACACCAATAATTGAAACACACTTAAATAGCAATATTGCTAACAATTTAGTTACAATGACGGTCTTATCACTGAGAGCGATATCTTCCACTTTCCAGACAACCTTGAACCTGAACTGAAGTAGCCTAAAAGGCGACCGGTCGCCTTTCGTGTTTTTTCGTCGCCGATTCTCTTCGTGAGTAGCCCAAATGGCGAAAAATCGCATACGTTGGCAACACTGCCCACTCTAGCCATAGACAATTCACTTTACTTTGACATTTACATACTAGTGCGGCCACCTAAGTAAGAATCGACTAATTAAAAATAATATAATTCCAAGCAAATCAATTAAATGACACACAGATAATGGGGCGTGCAACTGTCAAAGTGGATCTAGTAACAATGACCTTCTATAATATGGACCAGAAATACCTACAAAATACGCGTGTATACCTCTCAGAAAAATAACTAATATTTTTCTGAGGTATACCTACTGTCAACTGCGGCCAAAAGATGGCAGCCATTGCTAGGGAAGCACATAAGTAATCAAAACCAAAAAGTATCGATATCGATACCAGAGTTTCTAACATTTCTTCGGGTACATTGGTTACTTATGTAACAATACTTTTAAACTTTGGATAATTAGATTATACTTTTGGAATAACTGTAACAAGTCCTTTAGTTCTTTTCCTGAATTTTTAAAATTATAGTGTATTACATTCATATTAACATACAAGGGGTTACAAGCACTGTTGGTTGGGCTACCTTTTATGAGTGACTGACTGAATTTGATTTTTTCTTGTGAGTGGCTTTCTTTAAGGACAACCATTGACATATATATTACTGCGTACTATATATATAAATCAATGAGGACAACTGAGGTTTTTTGCGATTTCAGGGTTTGTAGCACATTTAAAGTTGTTCATAAAGATCACTCTGACCCCCTTTCGGCTTAGTATCGAACTAACTGTCATTTGTAAATCTTTGACAGTCGTTTTTAGTCAGTGGCCCGAGTCTGATTAATACGATACCCATGGTAACTGGTTGTCTTACCAAGGGTATCGTATTACCCAGTACTATGGAGGTCAGATAGGCAGTCGCTCCATTTAAAATACTGGTATTCAGCTGCATCAGTTGATAGACTGGAATCTTACCCTAATATATATAGTTTGGAAAAGGTTAGGCAAATAGTGATATTATAGGGCCGAAACTGCGTAAAGAGCGTGTGTCGTGTGTATCGGAAACCGGATTATTACCTGCACAGTGTCACTAGTTCAACTTTAACGGTGTGCATGTAGTCGAGTCGAACGAAAACTTAATATTTATTACGTAGCAAAAAGGGGGCGCGGGGTCTGATTCCCCGCGACGTGCGGGTTCTCGCAACGGAGCACTTTTGTATGGGACCGCGTGGGCGACCGCTTTACGTAGTTTCGACCCATAGAGATATTTGTTTACAACAATAATGAATATTGTAGAAATATACTAAAACTGAGGTTATTACAAGAAATAAAACAACAAAGTATTTTGAAAAATGTACCTTTATTTACCATAATAAATCACCAGGTCAAAGTAAAATGCTCAATTTTATTTAGATAATTATTAGGCACTTTTGAAAGTCAAAACCGTTACTAATCATTGTAAACTGCCCATTCAAATTGAGCTTAATTTTATAGAAACTAAAAGTGGCCTTGAAATTTATTTATGACCCAGATGTGCTCGGTATCGCATTCTCAGAAGTAAACGATTTGGGTTAAATCTGAAAAAGCAAATTAAAAGAGAAGTTAAAGTTATACAAATGTTATTTGTAACAACACTTTTCGAACGACAAATTAAAGTTTATTTTATTTACTCTTTATATATCTGATCTAGGTGTTTCACTGGTAAGGGTAGTTGAGTCAACATGGAGAACGCTCGTTCGACATTTTTGATTTCACGCAGAACCGGTCCGTGTGTTTTTTTTGAACACTGAAAGTATTTTTTTATATCTTGAATAATCTCATCTTTTTTATCACTAGCCCTAAACATAACATTATGAACAGGTATTTAATAATATTAAAATTGAGAAACATTAATACTAAAGTATTGGATGAACCGACAGGTTCGTAGGGAAATTTAAACAATATGAAGTTAATTATTTGTTTTAACTTACTACAAGGTGGATTGACGGTACTGCATCATCACGCTGTCACGCAGCCTTATTACATCAAGGGTTTTATTGAAGGTTGATTCTGCAGTGTAATGAACAGACACGTGGTACTTTATGTCCAGGTTAGATATTCTTTGACTTCTGGCGCAGCACTTCATTTTTAGGGAACCTGTGCATATAAAAAACATACAAAATTATTTCAGTTTGATGTAGTTAATGGAACAAATCAGAGACTGAACTAAATAACCACCACCTACTGCATGACGAAGTGACATTGTTGTGTTTTAGTACTATCGATATTTTTATTTCTATTGTTAGTTTTATTTTCAAAACCATCTCTTCAAGCCCTTCATTTTGATACCCTACTCTACTGATCTCTACAATGTACAAACTAAAAAAATGTTAGTTTTTATTAAATAAGACATCACTATTTTGAATTGTCATTTGTATTGTAAACAATACATGATATAAATTTAGCAAATAGAGTTAAATATCACATATAATTAGTATGTACATTTTTTTTTAACGTGGTAAAATTATCAAATAAGTCCTCCCACTCCGGGCAGGGTGGGAGGGACTGTCAGACTTTTACTGACTAAAATCCACGGTGTTCCTTCAATAACCCTTTACATACCGGGGCCACGGTAACGGGATGAGTCCCACGACCCCGGCAGGCTTCGGCCCTCAGCAGAGGGGGCCTCGTCATGTTGCTGACGCTCTTTGAGGCGCGCGTGGAACACGACGCGCCGTCGACCCGGGCATGGTCCATGGTCGGACAGCGAGTTGCCCTTTACTCGCTGTCCGCATGCCCGCGCCTACGGTGGCCGGAGATCGTTGGCCGACGTCCGACGCCGTGGGCGTCTACCACTGCGGCTGGGCTGGAGGGAGGACGCCATCCTCTCCCTCACGCGGCCCGCCTCCTCCTTAGGAAGCATGACTGCTTCGCAGAAGGAGGTGACCGCTTCCCACTCCCTCTCGCCCCGCAGCATGATCTCGACCAATGCCGGGCGCGAGAGGTCTCCGCCTATCGCCGCCGTGAGGACACGTCGGTGCTCTGCCCAGGCGGGGCAGTCTTGCACCGTGTGCTCTACTGTGTCCTCAGGGCGACCCGCGCAGTGGTGACACCCAGGCGTTTCCTCCTTTCCCATCACACACAGGTACCTCCCGAAACTTCCGTGTCCGGTGAGGACCTGCGTCATGCGGTAGGTCAGGACGCCGTGACGCCGATCTAGCCACTCCTCAAAGAGGGGTCTTACCGCCGCAATTGCGGCGTGCCCGTGGTATGTACATTTGGGCGCTGTTATTCTATAAATAAAACAAGGATACTTATACAAAAAAAAAATAACAGCATGATATAGTTTTTCTTAAAATACGGCTACTAACCTGTGCATGGTCAAATGAGGTTGATTGTGGTTTTTCCTTGCACCACACTGAATTATTGAACAAGTAGGCATATTCAGTTTGCACCACTAGACACTCACAGCACAATACAATTTAGTTGGGAGCGTTTTTATTCCTAAAAATCGCAATCCAAATCCAATTTTAGTATATGTACTGCCGAAGCAAGTACTATATGTTGTTGTTCATTTGACAGCTGATGTACCACCAAGCCACGGGTCCAAAAGATGGCGGATGGCACGCGAGGTAGGTACTTTGACGGAAATGTTAAAATGTTGCCAGGCAGAGAATAAACAAATAGCATGACGTCTCTTTCTTCCAATGGGATTACTCATTGGTTAAAAAGAGACAAAGTGTAGTTTCATATTTCTGTATCGATTCAATAAATGTTTATATAAGCAAGTAAGATATAGACAATTACAGCGTCTCTATATATATTTCTATACTCTAAGATCTAGTAGCGCACTTACCAATAACAAAGCAATTTTTCTATGGAACAGAGACAGTTATTGAGAATTTTCCGATTAAAGACCATCTATTATGTTCTTTAATCGGAAAATTGTAAAGAAATCAATTGAAATCAATGAAACGAAATAAAAAAAAAATGAAATGAAAATAAAAAATACGAAGTGTGTAAATGTTTATCTCACCACAGATAACTATACATTATCTCACAATCTAACACTGACAGTGACAAAGGTTCCACTGACTTGGAAACTTATATAGGTACTTTTCCTATCTCAACGCAAAGGTTCTTACGGTGGTGGCGCCATCTGAGATCAGCTTTCACTTGCACGCCCCATTAACAGAGCACTTTTATGTAGTGTACATAGATTTTCGGTGTTTATGGCGCAAATTATGAGACCACTCCCAAATCATTTCTGTGATGGAGGATCTACGGGAGGTCAACAATGAAATCGATTGATGGAATCTATACTAATTGACACTAACGCTACCATTTCGCGATATTTTATACCGTATTGCGGTACAGTGGCGATTAGGGTAATAGTGTTCTGTGGGCGAGTCCTGCCAGATCGACGTGTTACCGGTGCTGGGGGTAAATACGCCACCCGACGCATCGCACGTAGTGTGTTTCTAGTCCAGACCCGACGCCACGCGTCATTTGATCGAGAACATTCTCAGAAAGCATAAACTTTTTGCGCACCCTTTTTTCATTGCATCTTTTAAAAATGAGAGACGATCAATTAATTTACGATATATTAATCTATGTATTTATTATATTTATTATTTATTTTATTGATTTATTTCATGCACCCTTTAACGTCTAGTCATTTTCTTCTTCTTGAGTCGTTTAAGTAATATTCTATAAATGTACCCAAAATTTGTATCAAATCTTCTTCAAAATTTTCATCTGACTCATTATTTAGTAGATCCATAGCACACGACCATACACGTTCGCTGCTGTACAGAGCCTGTATTCAGAAATTGCGAGCGTATCGTGGCATCGCGTGTTGGTAATGTGCCCGGAGCACATGGGGCGTCGACACATTGTGTCGCGTCTAGGGTTACCATATGACAGGCGTTTGCCGCATTTGACAGGCATTTTAAGGTTTAGACAGGCGTGCGGCCGGCATTGGTCTGAGACAGGCATTTTATCATTTCGCGCCCGCGGGCGATTCGCTCTTGCATTAGACTGACACCGGTGGGCGGCGGCGGTGAGCGTATCTTGTGAAGATTTTTACGTTTATGTATTAGAACAGAAAGAACTATTAAAAAAAATAATGTCCTCTGACAAATATCAGTAATAAATATTCTTCTTCATTATTATCTGTTGGCTTTTACTTATTACCCACAGCGTTTTGCTTTAGACAGGCATTTTTCTGAAAATTCAGGCATTTTAGGTACCATAGACAGGCATCCCTCCATTTACATATGGTAACCCTAGTCGCGTCACGTTTCAAAAGTGGGTTTCCACCTTTACTGATGTTACAAATCATAAATTCTTTTTATTTATACATGTTGGCCGAGCGTTGTCGAGTGAAGGCCAATACCAACATGTAGACGGTATATTTGCCTTGTCTTGTCAGCATCAAGATGGCGGGACCATGTCCCCAATTTAAAATGTATCAAATAAAAGTGTTTGTACTACATATGTACTACTTGTACCCTAAACAAGCAATTTGTACCTCTAACGGTAAAGGAAGCACGTCCAGATGAACCTGTACAAACACTTTTATTTGATACATTTTCAATTGGGGACTTGGTCCCGCCATCTTGATGCTGACCTTGTCTTGCTATCGCTCGGTGTCACTTGCCTAGTTGGCCGAGTGGAGGCCAGCGCCAACGTGTGTAGAGCTCATTTGGTGCAACTTGTCTTCGCTCGCCGTTGCTCGTGATCACTTGCCTCACTTCACACCTCATTTCACTTCCTCACACGGATCGGTGTCGGTTTTTGGTCACAAATCAAAGGCACTCGCCTGCGCTCGGCCAACGTGTGGGCAGCTCTACAGACCCTCTTCTACATTGGCGTTCGACGAACTTGTCGAACATGTGGACATTATTCCTTAACTTTTACCTATTTGCCAACGCTCGCGTTGGCCTACGCTCGGCCAACATGTATTGCAAGCTTTACAAATCAGCTTTTCATGGGATTTTTTATTTTTATATTGAAACTAGGTGAAGCCGTTATTTCCTAGCTACCTAACTAAAGAAACACCGAAACAACGTCAAATTAAAAGACTTAAATTAAATACCTCAATTGAATTGCATAAAGAGGAGCTAGTGGTTAAAATTACAATAACAGCATCCGGCTTGATCTTAAAGTTTATTTAAGTAACGTTTACCGGGGACAGATTCTGGATGGGTGACTATCTATTTATGAAGTTAGATTTCTCCGTGCCTTGGAAAACGCATCAAGCCATTGGTCCCTGTTAGTTAATTTTTTATAATAATATGCTCGCGTTTGAGCACCAATACGGGTAGGTACTCACTACACTACATTACTCACTCACTCAGCTTCATCAGGTGAGAGAGGTTTGGGGAAAAGGCTAGTCATAAGATGTAACTGGACTATGCTTTGCAAATCTTATAAGAACTAAAAGCTAAAAAGCGCGATACTGCTGTGTGTTATCAAAACGTGCAAATGAATCGATACAATTTCTTACGGTTGATTTCTGTTGAAGTAAGATTGAAACACATGAAGTTTTAGTAATTTTTTACACACTATGCTAAATTTAAAGGTTTTCTACTTGACTATTCAGTATTTAGGATTCCGTAGCCGAATCGTAAAAAATGGAACCCTTATAGATTTGTCATGTAAAGTCAAGTCTAGCTGTCCGTCCGTACGTCACAGCCATTTTTTCCTCAACTATTTGGATTACAGAGTTGAAACTTGGTAGATAGTACTACTACTTACTTACTTACTTTTTATGTGTATTCCCTCTCCCTCTATCTTTTAAATCATGAAAGTGTCAAATCTAAAACAAATGTTTACTGTAGATCTTACTAAAAACTTTTTATTGAAAGAAGATAAGAAATATTTTATTGAAACATCTATAGTCGTGTAAACTTCAAAAGTTCTAATTTCACAAAAATAGCGCGGTCTTGACTTCTAATAACTCTTTAATTGGAAGGATTAATAGAATAATAAAACATCAAAAATCTGTTAATTCGATTGAAATATGTATATCAAGAAATCTGGAAACTTAGCATTAGGTTATAAATCATATTTGTACTACCCGTGCGCGATAAGTTGGGACCTGGGCGCGGTGACGTTACAGTGGTGTGTTTGTACCGCCCGCAAAAAAGCGATCACAACTGAACAAGCAGCCGCCCGCGGCTTCGTCCCTGTTTTTTTTTAACCTAATTTATTATGTTACTCAGGGAGGACGCTGCTTTTTATCTGATTGAAATAACAGACAAAACCATTAGGTAATACAAGGTTTTATTATGCTTAAAAATGCGATAGTTTTTATGACACATAACTTGTCAATGATAAAATGACAATAAGAATAAAAATAAAATGTTTCATAGAGACGGAGTAAAGAGTTTATATCATCCTCCCGCGTTAGTCTGAAATAATCAGTTAAAAATGTTTGTGGTCTGCGCACGCGACTGGATCTACGAATTATCTCCGGTAGCGGAGATAGCGGCGGTCGTTCTTGAGACACTCGCCCTCCACTGTGGTTAGAGACCGGCTCTTCTGCCTCTGTAGATGAAGTGACTGATGAAGTTACCGTTCTCAGTCATCGGTGATGTAGGTGTAACAAAAGAATCCGTTTCAGTTTCTTGGGGAGCTATGTCATCTGATCCCAGCGGTGCTAGATAACGATTTGACACTGTAGTCTCTCTTCCATCGGGATATCTGACATAGGACTAATCTGGATTACTATGTAATAGTTCCACCTCCTCAACAATTGGTTCATATTTGTCACTCCTGTTTAATTTCTTCAGTAATACTTGGCCGGAATTCGTAAGCCAAGTTGGAATAGAAATTCCGTTAGTAGATCTCCATGAGTGTCTAAACATTCGCTCATGCGGTGTGCAATTAGTAGCGGTGCAAAGTAAGGAGCGAATAGAATGCAAAGCTTGTGGCAAAACTTGCTCCCAGTTCTCGACTGATAAGTTTTAATTTTCAGTGCCAAAAGTATTGTTTTCCAGAGCGTAGAATTCAATTTCTCCACTTGCCCATTGCCTTGTGGATTGTAGGCTGTAGTTCGGCTTGTAGCGATACCTCTTTCATGAAGAAATTCTTGTACCTCGGCAGAAAGAAAAGCTTTACCGCGATCCGAATGAATATAATTATGATGGAAAACCGATTATCATGAATAAATTGTTGAGATGTTTGACCACTGTCTTTGAGCTGATGTCTGAGCATGGAAAAGCGAATGGAAATCGAGAAAATTCGTCAATTACAGTTAAAATGAATCTGTTGGTTGTATTTGTTGGAATTGGGCCTTTAAAATCTATGCTCAAGCGTTCGAAGGGTGATGTTGCTTTAATAAGTCTTCTATGCTCATCACTGGTATTTCTTACGTATCTCGGCTTTATTTCTGAACACGTCCGACAAGAGCTTGTCATATTTCGGACTTCTTCAAGGTAATATGGATGATTTTTAGAGCGTATCCAATGGAACATACGTGAAACACCGGGATGGCAAAGAGCTTCATGAAGTGATATAAGTTTGGCAGTGTGAGATTCTGTAGATGCACAAACTCTAGATAGAGCATCAGCAGCGTAGTTTTCTTTGCCAGGTCTATACACGATTTCAAATTTGAAAGCAGCAAGTTCCAATCACCATCTCTGAATCTTCTCATTTTTAATTTTGCTATTTGTGTTCTGTGAATCTAAGTAGTCTGTGGTTAGGCTGTATGGGCTTAAGCTCTTCGCCTTTTCCGTTGGACGGAAAGAAAAATACCAAAAAAAAAAAATAGTCTGTGGTTTGTGGTACATTTCTATTCTGAAAAAAAATAAATGTCAAATCAAATCAACCGATCTGAATCGAACAATGCATTTCGTCGTTATTTGATTACATTTCGCTAGAATTATCTTTCAGTAGCAGACATCTCGTGTTTAATGGACACCAAAACAAACTGTTAACATCATTTAGATATTTTAATTCGGGTATAAAGCACTATGTGCTGGTTACTGTGATGTGATTAGAACTTGAGTAAGTGTGCAATCCGCCTTGGACCATGAAATCCAGCAAAAGAAGGCTCCAGGCCCTCACAGAAGGATCCGATGGCTTGCCGAACTACTTAAAAATGGAAGATTCTGAAACATCAATCCCGCCCGTATTCAGGCATCGCTTGCACGAGTTGTTTTCTCAAATAGAAAAAGAATTTGACCTTCTGTACAGTGAAAATTTGAACCGTGAGTACACATCAAGAATAATGTTATTTTGGTTGATTCATGGTTCTGTAAAATTCTTTTATCTGTTAAGTGCTTATTTATTGATAAACAATTCATCATAAGAAGTACAACAACCATAGGATCTAATAAAACAATGACAGAAAGATGTGATTGTTTGCATGCGCGTGCACAGGATTATGACAGGGTATGCGGCGGAGTAATTGGTCACAAAAACTTTTTCTTTTATAGATTTTTAGCATAGCCACAGCCACGCATCGTAGCATGGTGGCGATGCGTGGCTGTGGCTATGCTAAAAATCTATAAGAGGCAAACAATTTGTTTGTATAGTGAAAACAGATGAACCAACTATTTATTAGTATTGTCTGTGTACACACAAGACAGTCATCCCTGAAGCCTGATTTTTTTTAAACCTTGCATTTTGGAAGTTGTTTGGTCTATATAAACAAATGAAATGCATACTATCATTATTATGTCTTTAGTTTGTTTGACCTGCCATATTACAGTAATTTTAATAATTTTAATTTGTTTTTGAATAATTTTGGAAAGATATACCTAAATTAGTGGAATTACTGATAATTATGGTTGTGAAAAAAATATAATTAAAAAAGTAGTTATACTAATGTAGAGTATCATAAGCTACAGGACTAGGTGGAGAGGTAACTATTTCTTTGTGGCCTGTAGCCCAGCAGAGGGAACCTTTGTTATTGTGTTATTTTTTAAATAAAATTTTCTTCTTTTTAATCTTTATTAAATAATTTAGCATTTTATCCCTATGGATATGCCAACTCCATTATGCCATGCACATGCTTCTACAAAACAATGTTTTCTTTATTAAATTTAAAGGAGAATCCTAATCAATATAGTACATCAACTATATACCTACTGTACTAGTACTTTCGCGGGGCTTCGCTCCCGTGGATTCTATCACGGTAAAAACATAACTTTCCTTTTTTTAGTCACATAAAAAGTAGCCTATAACCTTCCTCAAGCTTTAAGCTACTTCCATACCGAATTTCATCCAAATCCACCCAGTACTTTCGAAGATTAGCGTGTTCAAGCAAACAAACAAACAAACTTTTCCGCTTTATAATATTAGTATAGATGTTTAATAAAATTTATAAAATATACTGTATGTTTTCTGGCCATGGGCTATATTGTCTCAAAAAAAAAATAAAAGGTTCCTGTACTGCTTGGGTGCTTCAATATAGAAGTCTACCTGTGTGTAGTGAAAGCTTATATTTGTATACTAGCTTCCGCACGCGACTTCGTCCCCGTGGAAAAAAAAATCCCCGATTTTGAAACATTCTTCATTACTGCTCCGCTCCTATTGGTGTTAGCGTGATGATATATAGCCTATAGCCTTCCTCGATAAATGAGCTATCTAACACTGAAAGAATTTTTCAAATCAGAACGGTAGTTCCCGAGATTAGCGCGTTCAAGCAAACAAACAAACAAACAAACAAACAAACAAACTCTTCAGCTTTATAATATTAGTATAGATAATCCTTACTAATATTATAAATGCGAAAGTAACTCTGTCTGTCTGTTACGCAATCATGCCTAAACTACTGAACCGATTTTAATGGAATTTGGTATGGACATAATTTAGAGCCTGAGAAAGGATATAGGCTACTTTTTAATGCGAAAAAAGGGCTGTAATGGGTTGAAATAGGGGATGAAAGTTTGTATCGAAATTGCTTTATTTTTAAAGCTAGAAGCTTCAAACTTATTTTTTAGACTTTTGATTAGATATTAATAAATACGACATTCAAATTATGTATGAGTCTTGTTTTAAAAATCATAAGCCTAAAAAATTAATAATGCCGAATGTCATTATTCCGTGCGGACGAAGACGCAGGCACAGCTAGTACTTCTATAATTATGTTATTGTAATTGGCTATTGTGAGCTGTTCTAACATTAATAAAGACATTTATATAAAATATGATATTTTTTTTGTACAAATGTATTAAGTCTGTCAATTGCTAGTGCAGATTTTTTCTTTTGTTATGTAAAAAGAAATTAAGATGATATGTGACTGCATGCATTACAACTTCATATGATGTCACTTATATTTAAATTGTAATACACTTTCAAGTGTTCAATATCTTTTCAAAATTTATCTGATGGACTACTTAAGAGCCATTAGACGTTTTTTCGCAAATTTCTAAGATTTCAATCGCCTGCTTTACCATCTTACGTCATACTTTGAATTTTTAAAATACATGTCTAAAATAGATCAATTATTAATGAAGTGTTTCTTCGTTTCACATTTACTTAAAACATGTGCATCGCTTTGTGGTGAGTAATCTCCCAAAAGTAGTTTGCTGAAAAATCATCGTAGAGTCAACTTCAGATTCCGGAATCTATGACTAATGTTCACAAATTCAGGTGAAAAAAATATGGATAGTATAAAACATATACTTGATTTGTAAACTAATGTTCAATATTCAGGATTATTTATTGCATTATTTAGAAAAAAAATAAAAACTATTGTCTATTTTTAGGTGCTGTAGCGCAAATTTGTCGCGATTATTCGCATTTAATAAGGCGTAATTTCGATAAAAAAATTACGTCAAAATAAACTTCGTTCTGTGAAGAATTCAAATAAATAGTTTTTATGACAATGCGATCATGTAATTTTGTAATAACATGATTTTAAGAACGCTCTAAATTACTATATATTACGTTGCCCAAACTAGCTGCATTCAGTACGGCGCGAGCGCCCTCCAAGGTAGGACCTATGTCAATTTTTTCCGCGTCCCGACAGTCGAGCGCACGTATTGAGAACGCTAACTATACTACGACTACGCGGGTTTTGATACTCGTATTTTTTTTTTTAAGAAATATTTTTAGTTCTTTATACGTAATTGTTTTAGCTATGGAGAACAGGCACGGTGTATACCATTGTGTCAAAAAAGGGAAACGCAATAATTATGCATCATTAAAGAATGCACATGAAGCAATTGTACATCTTTTTTAACCGACTTCAAAAAAAAAGGAGAAGGTTCTCAGTTCGTCGGATTTTTGTATGTATGCTCCCCGATTACTTGAAGACGGTTAGACCGATTTTAAAATTTTATTTTCTTGTTTGATAAGGTATACTTTCTTATTGTTTCCATTGTCATCACGTCAGGATCTGATGATCGAATCATGGAGAAATCGAGGGAACTCTTCAAATATTATAGGCACACCTATAGCGATTTGGTTATTTTTTATAGTAACTTGTGCAGTTGCTCTTGAAAAACACCATTTAGTGAAGTGGAACTGATGATGAAGACCACAGATGGCCACCGAAACTACTCAATAATAAGTATTTCGTGGGTTGCGATTCGATTACTTGAATATGGCTAAGCACTTTATGCTCGTTACAATGCATAATTATGGTGAAGTAAAGCTGATGGTGAAGTACCAGTAGAAATCCTCAAAAATTAACGGCTCTGCCTCGGGAAAAGCTATATTTTATATAAGGTGATAAGTAGTTGACATTTTGGCTTTTGTAACTTGATAAATTACAAATTAAAAAGCGTTAAAAACACTTTTTAACTAACTTTTTGGAAGTCGGTATCCAAACACGAAAATACGAAAAAAAAAACCGATGAACGAAAGCAGTCGGTTTTATTTTTTGTTTAAAAGTTTTTTGCATTTATAATATAAAGTAATACTTTGATGTAGTCTAAATGTGCTCTCTCCCCCACTCTGTTCTCTCCCCCCCACTCTTCACGCTATTCACTAGCGACATCCCCAAAAACCCTCCAGTAGAGTTATCCCTATTTGCCGATGACACGGCCATCTACTACTCGGGAAAAAGTCCCGATTGCATCGCTCATACCCTCCAGACCTCAGCCAACGCACTAGGCGATTGGTTTAGGAAATGGAGGATTGAGGTAAACCCCGACAAAAGTCAAGCAGTCCTGTTTCGCAGGGCTCGCCATGGACAGCCCACCCTCCCCAGCCCGATCACTATGTTTGGCAAGCCGATCCCTTGGGAGAAGCGAGCCAAATACTTAGGTGTAATCTTAGATCAGTTCCTCAACTTCACTGAGCACATAAAGAAGGTTCGCTAGCGAGCCACTTTCGCTCTCGGTAGGCTTCACTCCTTGCTGAATAAACACAGCAAGCTCTCCCTTAGGTGTAAAATCCGAATTTACACGACGTGCATACGTCCTATCATGACGTACGCCTGTCCGGTGTTTGCCCATGCCAGTCCGGCCCAGATCCATAGGATGCAGGTCCTTCAGAACGGTTTTCTCCGAAAGGCCATGGGCGCGCCCTGGTTCTTGAGGAATGAGCATCTCCACGTAGACCTCAAACTCCCGACCATAAAGCAAGTGTTGAAACGCATGTCAGTGCGTTACTTCACCTCTGCTGATACCCACACCAACCCCCTGATCGTATCGGCCGCCCGATACAGACCCTCCCAAATTTCTCGGGTTCGTCGCCCGCGTCACGTCCTAGACGAGCCCGACGACCCCACCACCATCCGACAAGAGAGCAGTAGGGAAACTAGCACTCTTAGAAAACACAAACACAAAACGCGTTCCGTATTCCGGCCTCGCTGACGAGGCCCATCGCGACGTCCGCGTACTTGTAATGGAAATCCTCCCCGACCTTTGCCAAACGAGCCAGCCCGCGATGCTGAGCCAGTAGCAATAAATACTCCCTTAAATACGACCCAGCCTGTCTCTTTGCTGCCCTCCCAAAATGACCCCGCTATGCCGAGGCCCGTACTCCACAGGGAGTGCCCTTAGCGTGTGGTCATTAGCTGTAAGTAAACTTTAGTTTGTAAGCCCTGACTGGGGGCCTTTAATTTAATTATTAGAGGTCACCACAGGACAGACCGGTTAAGTAGACGCACAGCCTTAGTGAGCTGATCTACGAGTGGCCCTACCTAAAAAAAAAGTAGTCTAAATTTAGGACTACCAACGTTTTGAGAAAAAAAAATCACAAATAATCACAAAAGATAGAAGCACTTAAGAAATTAAACCCTTAACTGTTGTTCAGTACTGTAGAACTATAAATACAATTTAACGAATGTCATATTTCTTTATTGATTTATTTTTAAACCTACTTAAAAAAAAAAGGAGGAGGCTCTCAATTCGACTGTATATTTGTAGTAGTTTTAGTAGATGGCTAGACCGATTTAGAAAATCCTTTTTTATTTGAAAGGATTTACTTCAAGGTGAGTTCCATTATCATCAAGTTAGGATCTGATGATGGAATCATGGAGAAATCGAGGGAACTCTTCAAATATTATAGGCACACCTATAATAAGTATTTCGTGGGTTGCGATTCGATTACTTGAATAAAATTTCTAAACAATTTATGCCCGTCACACTGCATATCGTGAAGTAGAGCTGATTTTGAAGTACCAAGAGAACTAAACGCTATCGTCCCTGCATTAGAAAAAAAAATATTTTTCAAAAGGTGATACAAAGTTGACGTTTAGGCTTTTAAACTGGGTAAATTACAAACCAACCCACTAAAAAGCGACATATAATCAAACTTTAAAAATAAAACACTGCAAAGTGAAAAATTACTTTAATTTCGTGAGTCGGTGTCTTTGGTTTTGTAGTATCGTTTTTGATAATGAATTCCGAAATTAAAGTTATTTTTCTGTTTGCAGTGTTTTTTTGTAAGTCGGGTTTATTTTTTAATACAAAGTTTATTTTAATTGAGATAAAATAAATAAATAACAAGATACCACGGCCACGGAACTTAAGGGCTGCTGATGGAACAGGGTGGATTTTTAGTCAGTAGAAGTCTAGCACTCCCATCCTCCACCTAGAGCGGGAAAACTCATTTATTGCATTTTCCACCCCAAAATAAAAGATAAAATAAATTTTATTGCAATCGTATTAATCCTGTAGCTTTAGATCTTGGGCTTGATGATGCAATGGAACTTTCGAACGCAATCGTAAATATTATTTGGACTATTTATTTATGTAGTTACTTCAATTTAGGTGTTGAACCGAATGGTCGTCATCAAGCATTGTCTTTTCAGTTCCCCTTCAGAGTGACTGTGTAGTTTCTAGTCTATTCAGTGGTAAATTATTATATCTTATCTTAAATTTTATAGGAATAACCACCCGTTGCATTAGACATCAGACTTGACGATTTAGCGGAAGTTTAGAACTCAATAGTAAATACTTTTTGGACTTTCTATATTTCTTTAGTTCTGAATTTAGTTAATACGAAACAGCATTACTTATATAAATAGGGTCTTCTACAGCGTGCCTTTTGTTTGGGACCCGGTATTTTGATAATATTGAAAACGCCATAATCACAGAAAGATAAAGTAGGTAGGAAGTTATCAGAGCTCGAATAAAAGGTACCTGGTAAAAAAGCCGAAAAATTTAAGATAATATATGTAAATAACGGCGATAGTCTAAACTATATATATGAAACAGCACCAGTGTATAATCATATATACAACGTGTAATTTAAAGGGTATATACATACCGAGTGCACGGCTTCTTTGGATGATAACAAACGATATAGCAAGGGTTTTCTAATCTTTATGTCTACATGTGTGGAGCTTATTAGAAATTTCAATACATTGATACCAGAGACCGAATTTTTCAAATTAAGAAGAACGAAAAGAATTATCGTGTTATTGGCTAGTGACGTGGAAAGTGATGACCCTCATAGTAATATGACACGTTTGTTATTATTGGTATTCAAGAAACATATGAAACCGATAATTTAGGGTCAATTCTGTGAGTCACTTATTTTGAGCTGAAACTTTGCATAGAGACTCCATACCAGATGTTGTCTTCAGTCCTTTTGGATAGATATGGGGTTTTCGTTACACGTTGTATATGATTGCATAGGTAGAAAATTTTGAACGTACAAAAATCTTCAGATATGTAGTGCAACAACTACTTGTCTGGAGATAAACTAACTAACTAAATTTAGGATAATATATTTTAAACATGTTATACAGGGTATAATGGAATATACATAAACCCTTAAATGGGGTAATTGTACTCAATATTATGAACGTGAAAATCATCATCAGCTGTTTAGTAAATTTTGTCCAGTTATGCACACTTATAAATGAATGAGGTCGTCTATTCTTTTTCGCAATTTTAATGTTGGTCCCATAGTAAAAGATATTCATAATGATGATTACAATTACCTCTTTTCCAGTTTTACGTATGTATATTTCATTACAAAGTTAAAATTCTGAAATCCAAATTTTTATTTTTTAGAATAATTATAAAGTGCATGGAAGGCGAATAATAGATTGTCAGTACTTTTGGAGTCAATTAATCAATATAAGCAAACACAGTGAATAGTTCGGCTACAATATGAGCTATCTAAAAATAGAAAAAGAGAAACGGATTGGTCTCATATCCAAATTTTACTTGAAATTTATAAGATGTGTGTATCTATCTAGCTTTATTCTGAAAACTTCAGACCCCAACACAACTGAAAAATCTAAACTCAATCAAGGCGCGGTATATGGTTCAATTATGACAGGAATATATATATTTTTGTATAGACACACCAACACTTTTTCTTACTTGTAACCTATTTGTAGAAATAAATATCATTTACAATTTAACGTAAAAAATAACCTTCCTTCTGAAACAGTTTATTAAAAAATAAATATCGGAAACTACAACTCATAACTTACGTGCGTACGTACGTACGTACACAAAAAGTGTGATTTTTCTTAGTTAAGTAACACCGATTTTACACTTTTGAGTTTAATTTTGTTGAAGTTGGTTGTCACATAACTTCCATTTTTCTTTTAAATATATACTTTATACATGTCTTTCATTTTTTAAATCTTAAGTCATTTAAGTAATCAAATCTCTTTCTTATAAAGACGATTATAACAGCTCAAGATTGTTTAGTCCGACTCGACACTCTCTCTACACTATTAGTGTTGTTTATGTGTGCATCGCCACGCATACATGCCGATTTTTACCTAAACTCGAGCGTTCAAATTTTGAAAAATGGCTCTTAAATAAAATAATAATTTGTGGTATATGTAACAGAATCCCGATGTATTTGTCCTGATATCCAAAATAATCTGCAGAATGTAAATAAAATTGTTTGTGTAAAATCATTTGGGCCATACCAGTTTCTAAAGAATAATAACTTTATTTCATTGTCACATTTGTCTTAAACAATCCATTTTATTCCATCCTATTTTATCATCATATTATATATAGAGGACTCCTGTTAAGTATATGAGATACCTGTGCTAGGAGGCCCCCCCTATTCAAAACTGCCACAGTATGAATGACAAGGTTTGAAACTATGATTAATAAAAATATAACTTATTACTAGTTTCTAAAGAAAGGCAAGCAGGTGACCTGCTGTCTCTTCTGCATCTGCTGCTTGCGGGCTCTGTAGCCTGTAGGCTTTCTGTAATTCCTAACTCCTATTACATAAAGGTGCTTATTACAGAACCAGACACCAGTAAAGTCAGCTGTATCAATCTGCAGGTGTGGTTTAGATATTGTTAGGACCTGTCCTGTTAAGTGGCCATCAAAAGAGGTAGCATCTCCTTTGGCCTGTCCACAATCAACATGGTCTTCCCATAGATTGCGGTGTTAGTCACTAGCACACTGGTGCTTTCCTAACCAGGCTGTGTTGAGATATGAAGGGGATCGGTGCTATATATTGGTTCTCATCCCAAAGCCATACTCAAGTCCCATCGAGCCCCAAGCGAGTTTATCCTCTGTATTTTCCTTGGGAGTGGCTGTTTCCTTTCATCTATTGGATTACTACTTTATTGTGTCTACTAACCAGGTTGATGACATTGTGACACTTAAAAATCAGCCCAGAATTAACTATTCAGTGCTTGTAGGACTGCCATGCTGACAGAAAATATGTATATTAAGTGGTTGTTAACTTCCCTGTTATGATGCCTGAAGTTGCCAGTAATCAATATGTCTAGTGTATTAAAATGAAATGTTAAAAATATATAATTAGTTAAGTCGAGTGAACCTACTACTAAGGTCTGATTTATGTGTTCTTTTTTTTTGTTTCCAGTTCAAGAGAAAATAGATATCCTGAGTGAAAAATTAGAACGAGAAAGCTATGTTGGTGACAAACAAAATTTGAAAGAAGAATATATTGAATTTGATGTTGCAGGGAAAAACTCAAAAGTAAAATGTTAGTACCCTAACTCAATGTTAAAGCAAAGACGATAAAAGAGTAAAGATTAATTATAAGGAAAATAATCATTTAGCTCTCTTACACCATATCCCAGTATTCCCTGTTAACATATTTTACTTAGCCTAAAATCTATCTTCATTCAATATGTCCACACAAAGTTTGTCAAAAATTGCCTTATGTAATAAAACTAGCCACTATACATCCTTCATATCAACACATGTGTGGACAAGAAATTATATAATAAACTAGTATTTGCGTGTTGCGCGAGGTGCAAGCACCTCGCGTGCTTGTGAAAAAAAAAAAAAAAAAGGGGGGGTGATGGGGGGGAGATGGGGAGGGGGGTTGCACAAGTATTTCGACTAAAGCATTGCCCCTCTAAATGAATCTGAAAAAAAAAATGTTCCAAGTCTCTTAATTTCCGAGATCCGCCTAAAGGGGGTGAAAAGGGGGGCAGGGGGGGGACTTTGAAAAATGGTTTTTACTTTACTGAGCCTCCTCTACACGAATCCGTAAAAAAAAAAATACGGGTCTCGTAGTTTCCGAGATACGATAGGGAGGGGGGAGAAGGGGGGGGAAAAGGGGAGGTTTGGCACTTTTCCCGTAGGTTTCAGAGTTACTTGTTTACGAATCTGTCAAAATATACCCACCTCCCCATCCACCATCTGGGAGAACAATTATGTCAGTGAGTCAGTGAGTGGTAATTTAGCTTTATATTGTATATATTTTATAACCAGTCTGTCAATATCCAGTTAATAATTCTGTCAAAAAATGTTCACAGTAACTCAAAGCAACTCGCAGAAAGTGAAAGCAAGTCACAAACTTCGTGTTCAGACTAGCAAGATAGTATCCAGCTTCAAAGCTCCGACTTACAACTGCCATTTAGTGAGGGAGTTTACTGGACACAAGGATGGTATCTGGGATGTATCGTCAGCTCGCCCTGGACAAGCACTCATTGGCACGGCATCTGCAGGTATTTTTGATTTTTTTATTGTTTATATGCTTGCGTTTGACCACCATCTTACCTGAAGTTAAGCGATGATGTGGTCGAAGATGAAGTACGCTTGCCTAGAAGTAACCTATTCACTATTGACTTAGAGACTCCCAGGTTATAGCTTTTATTTTTATTGATAATAGTGTCGCGTTTGACCAACATCTCACTTGATGTTATGCGATGATGTGGTTGAAGATGAAGTATGCTTGCCTAGAAGTAAACTATCCATTGTTACTTAAAGAATCCCAGGTTATAGCTATCAGGAAACACAGACTCGGGCAGAGAATTCCACTCCTTAGCTGTATGCACAATAAAAATATTGCCAAAACGT
Organism: Tholera decimalis; assembly: GCA_943138885.2. Lineage (NCBI taxonomy): Eukaryota > Metazoa > Arthropoda > Insecta > Lepidoptera > Noctuidae > Tholera > Tholera decimalis. Next base: position 20,417,707 of record OW964565.2, read on the forward strand.
TATGTGGGTATGGGTGGGATGTCCACCATGTAATGATGGCGCATCACTGTATGTCATATACTATGTGTTTGTTCAACCTACAAGGTGTATCAGATTAAGCGCAATACCTCAGACACCCCAATTAGAATATTAAATTAGAAGTCTAAAACAACATCCATAACTAAATAAATTGAAACCAAACCTAGACAATTTTTATAAAATAAATCATACAATATCCTTACGCAGACGCATACACTCATGCAATGTTAGCGGTCGACACGCACACGAGCGCATTTCCTTGAATTAAGGATTGTATTAATTTGTCATGATACTGTGTTTCCATTTTAAGTTAAATGAAAGATTTTTTCCGTCAAAATTTAACACATATTTTTTATGACGGAAATCGATTCCAAAGCCGATTCTGAACCAACTAGGTACTTTCAGGAATTGCGTTTATTCTGTTACACGTTTTATGTATGGGAAACTTGCGCCTTAACAAAAATAGCCGCACGAATCGATCGTCAAAGTTTTAAAAACGCCGAGTTCATGATAAGCAGAGCCGGATTAACCCTGTCCGAGGCCCTAAGGCAATGGCATTCTCGGGCCCCTTTTCTTACTTTGACTGACCAAATCGTGTGTGAACTGAGGAAACGCACATTAAGGGCTGTGGTTTTTAATATATTTGTTTACTTATTCCCAGATTTGTTCTAAAATTGTTTTAATTCTACTACTAAATCTAACAATTTGTATTTTGTGAGATAACAGTGAGGTCCCTAAGTTCACACGCACATCAAATTCTCGTTCGAAGAAACATGTTTTCTTGGTGCGTGCACTGGGGCTGGGCCCCTAGTTGATGCGGGGCCCCTAGGCAGTTGCCTACTCCGCCTAATGGTTAATCCGGCCCTGATGATAAGTGACCATTTTGACATATCGAGGTTCGTCCTTGCCTCTGAAAGCGAGTTACGCCGTTGGTCCTACCTGTCTTTTGCACATCTTTGACAGTCATTATGGGTAGTCAGAAGCCAGAAAATCTTACACCAGTCTTCCCATCCTATCCTGTTACCCAGCTACTGGGTCGTGGAGGTCAGGTTTCCAATTGCTCCATGTAAAACAAAAGTACTCGGCTGCATCTGGTTATACTGAAAGTCCACCCCAGCATAGATGGGATAGGCTAAGCAGACGATGATGTTCTTGAATATCGAATTGTACTAATATTCAACTGTTCAGATCTCATATGGAGAGCTGTGTGCTCTGTCAAGATTGTGATATAATATGGAACCTTATTACGTACCCGAAAAGGTACAATTTCCAGTGATAGCATTTGAGTACCCAACCTGGCGTTGCGTCGAATCCATGTCACCGCTGACCCTAGACAAAAGGCTTGGCAGTTGAAACCATATAGTTGATTAGTTGTAGCCATATATAGTTGATTATTTGCTGTCTCAACCAAGAAATGTTACAGATATTTCTTGGTTGAGACAGCAAATAATTTTGATTTATATAAACAAGTATTTTTTATGGAATTATCCTAAATCTATACTAATATTATAAAGTGGAAAAGTTTGATTGCCAAGTTTTTACGCGACTGCAAAAAAGGAGAGTTATGTTTTTACCGTGATAGAATCCACGGGAGCGAAGCCCCGCGTGAGTACTAGTCTTGTATAAATCTTACATTTACAAATGAATGTGAGAAATGATACTAAACTAAGATTGTCAATCACTTTTACCTGTTTGCAAATTCCGACAAATTCGTTTCCATTAGATGAGATGGTGGTCAGACGTGAGCCTATAAACAATAAAAGTAAACAAATGTCTCGAATCTATGAATCCATGTTTTATTACTACTAAAGCGAAAATGTGTGTGTGACACATGGAGTACTTACTTGAAGTAAACAAATTACGGTAGCATTCAGTAGAATATTTAAAACTGTAAATTTAGTTGACGTTTGACTTACCATATTTTAAAACTCAAAATAATGTCTGTTTTAATAAAATTATATCAAAGCAGGGATGCCCCAGTGGTTACGACTACGACTTGCAACTTGCAAGTCAGGCAGGACGTGGCTTTGAATTCAGTCAGGCACATTCACATTCAGTCAGGCAGGTCTGCTGGAAGAAATTTCTTAGGAAATAAGCAGCACCTTTGTGCTCTTTTGTCTGTATTTAATTTTTTTCCTTTATAAGTGTCATGTGTGTACATAAATAAATAAAATAAAATAAATAAATAAATTACTTTGTGTAATTTATCATCACCACTGCTTCCAAATCGGTGAAGGAAAACATCGTGAGGAAACCAGTACTTTTTGAATTAAAAATTCGAAATATGATTGTGACATCTTCCAATCTGCACTGGGTCCGCATGGTGGATTATAGCCCACTCCCTCTCCCAGAGAGAAAGGTCTGTGTCCCAGTCTCGTAAAATCAGTTTTCTAATAAAACAAGCGAGCATCGGCCACGTAAAACCAAAGAACCTAATCCCTCCATCTCCCTTTCACTACCGGTCTACCAGACTTAAAGCACGGTCCATACCATCCATACAATCTTGTCATAGAAAGCGCTTCTCCTCTACATTTATTGTGTGCACAGCCAAGGTGTGCTTGTTCCATCATAGACATCATCTAACGCTTACCATCAAGCGTAATGGGGGTCAAGAGCAGGCTTAAAATGCTCGCTGACCGACTGCCTATCTGACCTCTACAACCCAGTAGCTGGGTAATACGATACTCTAAAGCAAATTTGGTGATAAAGTTTCTAGCTTGTGCCTACTCTCAAACATGGAAAAATCACCCACGAACCAACCGCTGCAAGTGCTACTTCACTTTGGAGATCGACTCGTGCAGCTGTTATTATTTAGTCAAGACCTTTGCTGTTATTATTTAGTCATGACCTTTGCTGTTATTATTTAGTCACGACCTTTGCTGTTATTATTTAGTCACGACCTTTGCTGTTATTATTTAGTCACGACCTTTCCTGTTATTATTTAGTCACGAGCTTCGCTGTTATTATTTAGTTAGGAGCTCCATACGTATTACTGAGGTAAAAAATAAATAATCCAGAACATGTGTGCCAATTTTCATCTAGTTCCAGCAGTAACGACGTGAAAAAGCAAGATTATCTGTTTTTGTTTAAATGCTTTTCAGATCATACAGCATGCGTGTGGAGCGTGGAGTGGGGTAAATGTCTCCTTCAATACACGGGGCATTCGGGCTCCGTAAACTCCATTCGGTTCCACCCCACCAGGGATATCGCGCTTACTAGCAGTGGGGATAACACTGCCCATGTGTGGCAAGCCGCCGTTAATTGGGACCTACCGGTTCGTATATTAGAATTTGTTAAGTCCTACTAATATTAAGAACTAGCCGTCCCCCGCATTTCACCTATGTTAATTTGAAAGGAGAAACCTTCTAAAATATATCCCATTTATTATTATTATTTATCATTCCATAAAAACGGTTACATTACCAGACACTCCAGGTCCAAGAGTCTTACAGCTTTACTTTAAATTTATTGTTACATAGACCATAGAAATAAATACATGTACAAATATCAAGCTATATGTAATGAGTATTACATACATTTAAGAGTTTAAGAATATTAAAATAATATAAAAAAAGATCTAGCAATGTGGGTAGAATTACTAGCAATATTGATAACCCCTCTAATTAAGCTAAATATGCTTGTGTCTGGAAAGGTTCACGGAAATAGTGTAATGGGTTGGGTTCGACCCCGCGACTTCTCGATCACAAGTCCAACACTAGCTATTAACGCTTATATGAGTTAGCACATAACTTTTTAGGTACGCTATGATCAGTTAAGTACATAGTACAGAGAAGTTTTTATTTAGTCACTATTTGGATTTTTAACATTTAGCGCGGCCAATCCTCTGAGGAAGAGCTAGAAGGGGGAGGCGAAGAAAGTCTCGGTGAAGGTGGAGATAGACCTGAAGTTCTGCGCACTCCACTGACGGAATTGGGCAGCCATCAGGGCGTCGTGGTGGCCGCTGATTGGCTAACCGGCGGGGACCACGTCATCACCGCCTCGTGGGACCGAACCGCCAACCTGTATGACGTGGAAACTGGAGAGTGCTTGCAAGTTCTTACAGGTATGAAATAAAAAAAAATATTTCAGACCACAAGATCCATAGTTTTGTTAGTATTATAAGAATGATGAAGGATGACAGTGTTTTAGTAAGACTTTTGGTAAACTAATAACACATTTTGTTTTTTTTTTTGTATTTGTGTTGCACTGAACATGTAACATGTTTCATCAACATTGTTTTGGCCACCAGATTTTGGCATAATGGGTTACAACTGAGGGGTTACCACCAATCCTAAAGAGACTTACTTTATTTGGGTGCTCTACATCACTACATAGTATAAAACAAAGTCGCTTCCGTCTGTCTGTCCCTATGTATGCTTAGATCTTAAAAACTCCGCAACGGATTTTGATGCGGGTTTTTTTAATAGATGAGTGATTCTTGAGGAAGGTTTTAGTGTATAATAAGTGAAGGTTTTGTGTAGATTGAATGAAATACGACGATTATACTTCAACATGTCGGAAAGAATTAAGCCTATCGGGAGCTGTAATCGAAAACGCTGCCAAAACCTTTTGAGTTATAAAAATACAATATATAGCGGGATTGTTTCTCTTTTATAGATCAACAAAATACGTGATAGCATATGTCTATCTCACAAGAATAACCCACAATAACAATTTTTTCATTTACAAATTACATTAAAATGATGGGTCATATACGAATCTTTTTTTAACAGTATAGTATTACTCCTTATCCAATTAAATACGTCAGATATATTGAGGATTTAATGTAGATCAAAATTGCTTTTTACACTATATCAATATCTTATGAGTTATCGCCGATATATGAGTGTGGCAAATTACCGGAAGAGAATTTTGATTAAGCAAATATAACCTTTATTACCCGAGCGAAGCCGGGTCGGGTCGCTAGTTGTATATACTTTTTTATTAGCATGCTCTATGCCACTTCTGGGGAAAGGCCTACCTCCACTCCTTTAATCTCTTGCTAGCCCGCGTGTCCTCCCGCCATTTCCGACGGAATTTATCTAATTCATCCTGCCATCTTCTTCGTGTTCTACCGCGACCCTGCCTCCCTGCCTTAAGGCCAGGCGCGGTCCGAAGAGGAACAGGGAACATGAACCTCCCCCCCCCCCCTAAATCGTACACGTCAATATTTGAAAAATCTTTAAAAAATTTGAAAAATAAGACAACCAATTTACTTGACATATTTCATTACTAGTACTCATGCGGGGCTTCGCTCCCGTGGATCCTATCATGGTAAAAACATAACTCTCCTTTTTTGCAGTCGCGTCAAAAGTAGCCTATAACCTTCCTCAAGCTTCAAGCTACTTCCATACCAAATTGCATCCAAATCCACCCAGTACTTTCGAAGATTAGCGCGTTCAAGCAAACAAACAAACAAACTTTTCCGCTTTATAATATTAGTATAGATTAGTGAACCCCCAAAATTGCGGGCTGCGACCTGCTTAAGGCACCAGTTTTGTGTAATTTTGTGCCACAGTTGGTCCGGCATGCGGCAGAGAGCTCTACGATATGTTCTAACTACTAATATTTGAGTCCGACAGGTCATGACCACGAGCTGACGCATGCGTCCGCGCACCACGCGTCTCGTCTCGTCGTGACAGCGTCGCGAGACACCACATTCCGTCTGTGGGACTTCCGCGAGCCAATACACTCCGTTTCTGTCTTTCAAGGACATACTGAGTAAGTTCAACATAAATCTCATCATTGTTAACTCAGAGCTATAATGTCAATTAAACGTAATAATTAATAAATTAAGTAAGTATTAATACATTAATTATTACGTTATAATTAATATATTAATTATTAATACATTAATTATTACGTTATAATTAATATATTAATTCATTAATAATTAATTATTACGTTATTATTGATAATTAATGTATAATATTTTAAATTGATGTTATATAGGTACAAAAGCTGGGTATTGTCTATGAGATCTTAGACGAGAACATAAATGCTTTACTTACGTACAATTCAATATTTTTATTCATATAAATAAAAGATCCATATAAATCACAATAAAATAACATAATACAAACTATTAATACTTAATAAACTAATAGTCAACAATGAGTTAGACGTGAGTGTGTGGGTGTCTGATTTTCCAAAAGCTGTTCCATTTATGTCCTATTTCTCATACTTGCATTTTTGAAGTCGTTATGAATTTTACCGATGTTGTAATCAACATAGCTACTTACTGAGCCCAAATCTGAAGAGATAAATTTGATTTTCACCCAAATATAGGATCAAACTTTGGTTCTTTTTCAGTACTTGTTGGACCCTTACCCTGGCTTCTAAGTTGCCTTAGTTAAATGACTTATTAGAAAAATATTACTATATGTGCCTTCCACGCACACACACGCAAATCACTTTTCTCTGATGATTTCGCTCTTAATCATCACGCCCGATGGTAAGTGATAGATGAGGTCTACGATGGAACGAGCGAACCCAAAAGGTGTTTGTTCACTCTTGCTTCAAAGGCAGACGTGTCATATGTGGTACATATCTCTTATACAGCCCTTTGTTTTATTCAGGAGTGTCACATCAGCGGTATTCACACGAGAAGACAAAGTGGTGTCCGGATCTGATGACCGTTCCGTCAAGGTATTTATTGATTGATTGTTCATGTACATAGTATAGATGACGCCAAATAACTTGGCAAGGTTTTGGCGTAGTGGGGGTAAGTTCGCGCATCGTGCACTTAGTGGAAGAAAAAAGTGGTCACTTTTACTGCTTGCCATTATTCTATGGTTATTGCCATCATTTATTTTTAATCATATCTGTTCAGAAGAATGTTAAAGAATGAAGAGGAATTCATTCGTTAATTCGGTATTATAAATAAAATAGATATAATACATAAATACATTTAAAAGTGAAAAAAAAAATGTATTTAAAAAAAAAACATTAAAAATAATATGTTCTCGTCGTCACAATTAGTTAATAAAACTGCTACCCCTTTTATTCTTATTTTTTCCCGGTGTTCTAAAGACAGTGACGAATTCGGAATTTCAACCTTCCTTAACTATAGTGTCTAACTGTTCTTTCTGACGTTTTAATAGTCTGCGTATTTGGTCCTGGCATTGTAATCAAGGTAACAAAAAATAAATTTAAAAACAACAACTCGTAACAAAAACAAAGGGTACAACTTTCGTGTACGCAAATGTATTCGGGAGCAAATTGAACGAGAACTACTGACGCACCAATCGCGCGCTCGGAGCGGCGCTACGTCATACCCCGCGTCCCGCTGACAACCGCTGACACCTAAAAATCGACTTCTGCGCATTGAACGACTCTTGCTAAGCTATTTGGCGTTACCTATACCTATGTATACATAAGAAATGGTATTTTTTATGAAATAGAATAGCTTTCCTCAAACTATGGTCGCTATTTTCGATCAGAGCGAGAGGTGTTGGGTTCGATTCCCGGGTCGGGCAAAAAGTGTAACTGGGCTTTTCTTGCAGAAATACCTCAGTAGTAGCCCGGAGTTTGTAAGTTGGTGATGTGATAACCCCCGTGCCTCGGAATGCACGTTAAGCCGTTGGTCCTGCGCCTGATCTCTCTCTAGTCGTGTCGGATTGCCATCCCATCGGACAAAGAGAGTAAAAACCACGGAATAGATGAATAAGGTTGGAATGGTAATGTGGGCGTAACGAGCGCGCCACATTTATGATACGAAAATCATAGCTCGACCGATTAATTAATTCATCGCGTTTAGTGCGCTTCGGATTACTTCGGAACACAGAGCTCTGCTTTAAAATGCCGTGTTGTGCAATTATAACCTGTAAAACAAAAAGTTAGACTGCAAGTATAGAGCGAGAAAGTATATCTTTCCATCGGTAAGTCGAAAATAACATTTAATTACAATTTTATTTGTAAAAATCATAAAAATATTCTGATCACTATGAAATTCCGAACATTAACAACATTATTGCAGCAAGTTACTCTCTACTGTCTCTACTCGATGTGTACTCGCTTAATCAACGCAATGACCAAGTCCGCTTGCATTGTATGCATGCGGTTGCGTCCTTCACACTACAACCATTGACATTTCGTCCTTTGCCCTGATTGGCCGTGACGCACGGCGCATGTTTATAGACAGTGAGTTACAATCAGTAGCAAACTCTCGATTTAAGTGTGTGTTATTTATTTGTGTGCGTAATTCGCATACTTAACGGGCCTCTTGCTTGTATTGGAGCTAAAGAGTGGGAGATAAGCGGCGACACGCGTTCTCATACAAATCAGGAACTATTTCCTTTCTAACCTCTTTTATCTGTTCTGTGGTAAAAACAACAGAGAGTGCATCTGTACCATCTGTGTATTATAGTGCACACATACTTGTGCACTATAATATCTCCTAATCAATTATTAGTTTGGCCGCCGTTGCCGAAATCGGTCAGGAATTATATTATGACTAGCTGCTGCCCGCAACTTCGTTCGCTTTGGAGGATAAAAAGTAGCCTATGTGTTATCCAGGATGTCAAATATCTACTTACCAAATTTCATTAAAATCCATCCAGTAAGTCCGGAGATTAGCGTGTACAAACAGACAGATTTTTTTTTAAATTCTTCCTCTATTAATTATGTAAAAATATGAAATGTACAGACACTTTTTTACTGTTTTATTATATGTAACTAACATTATAAAGCGGAAAAGTTTGTTTGTTTGTTTGTTTGCTTAAACGCGCTAATCTTCGAAAGTACTGGGTGGATTTGGATGCAATTTGGTATGGAAGTAGCTTGAAGCTTGAGGAAGGTTATAGGCTACTTTTTACGCGACTGCAAAAAAAGGAGAGTTATGTTTTTACCGTAATAGAATCCACGGGAGCGAAGCCCCGCGTGAGTACTAGTCACAGATATAGATAGACAGATTACGTCGTAAGTCACGATCTGTATGACAACCAAGCATTCCATTTTTTGACTACCTACTATGACGTCACAAGTACTATTTAGTGATGTGAAAACCACATTGATTCAAAGACGTCGCGTCGTCTAAGTATTATGTATCTTTTAAATCGATTTAATAATCGATTTTGTGACATCCTAAAACATTAATCATTTTATAAACAAAACGATCAACTGTTGAAAGACATTAATTGCTGAACATAGACCTCCCTCAAATATTTACAGAGCAACTAGCTTGTATTATAAGATACTAGCTTCTGCCCGCGACTTCGTACGCGTGGGAAGGTTTTCCCGCGCAAAACCCGATCCCGTGGGAATTTCGGGATAAAAAGTAGCCTATGTGTTATTCCAGAATGACAACTATCTACTTACCAAATTTTATTCAGATCCGTTTAGTAGTTTTTGCGTGAAAGAGTAACAAACATCCATCCATCCTCACAAACTTTCGCATTTATAATATTAGTACGATTAATATTAATAATAACAAGATAAACACAAGAAAACGTACATTAGTACTATTACTAGGGACTTGTACACTACTTTCAATATATAAAATATAAAGCATCTACATAAAAAAATATATAACAATAAAATACCTTTTTAACTGACTTCAAAAAAAAGGAGGAGGTTCTCAATTCGTCTTGAACTTTTTTTTTATGTATGTTACCTCATAACTCGCAGATGGCTGGACCGATTTGAAAAATGCTTTTTTTGTTTGAAAGGTCATACTTTCTAGTTGGTCCCATTGTCATCACGTTTGGATCTGATGATGGAATCGTGGAGAAATCGACGGAACTCTTCAAATATTATAGGCACACCTATAACGTTTTGGGTATTTCTTATAGTACCTTGTGCAGTTGCTCTCGAAAAGCACCATTTGAGGAAGTGGAACTGATGATGAAGACCCCAGATGGCCACCGAAACAACTCAATAATAATAAGTATTTCGTGGATTGCGATTAGATTACTTGTATATGGATGTTAAGCACTTTATGCTCGTCACAATTCATATGGTGAAGTAGAGCTGATGGTGATGTACCAGGAGAACTCCTCAAAAATTAACGGCTCTGCACCGGGAAAAGCAATATTTTGTAAAAGGTGATCAGTAGTTGACATTTTGGCTTTTGTAACTAGATAAATTACAAACCGACCCACTAAAAAGCGTAAAAAAAACTTTTTAGCAAAAAATAGAACCGACTTCCATATAAAAACACTACAAAGTCAAAAATAACTTTAATTTCAGTAGTTGGTGTCATTTGTTTTTTATTTTTGGCACCGCGGTGTCGATATGGAAGTCGGTTCTATTTTTTGCTAAAAAGTTTTTCTAATTTCCTCTTTTTTGGTGATAATAAAAGTTTATTGGGCGTAACTTTTAGATCTAAGACAAGTTCAAGTAAAATTAGACATTTTATAAAAAAACTCGAAAAGTTACTCTTATCAATTTACTATCTTCATTAGTTGTGATCCTCAGTACATCAATAGTCGGACATGCTGCTATTATCAATGTTTGATGCTTTTTAACTTCTACAAACCTTTCTTCCTCAAAATGTAACGAACAAATAGTACCTACAATACGAATCCATCTTTATTTCCTGTCGCCTCAATCCATTGTTCTTTTAAATTAGGAATGTGGAAAACTAAAAACTCACGAAACATTTAGAATATTTATTAAAAGATTCCGCTAGCGAGCAGACAGCGATTCCTCTGGCACTTGGCATTCTCAAGTTGCATAGCTGAAAGAAAACAATCCTACAGAGAAAAATTAAAGCACTTTGCTATGGATAGTTTAGAAAAATGGAGGTGATTTAATGACGCTTTATTTATGTACAATATTCTGAATAATAACATTCAGTGCTCTAGGCTGCTTCCACCTTGTAACTTCCGCGCTCCGTCAAAAATCCCACGCCACTCCATCACTCCGCTGTATCCTCGTTTTAGGCTCTAATTCTCCTTATGCTAGATTTTGTAAGATCATAAATAGTTCTAGCGATTTAATCGACTTAAATTATGATTCCATGGCAATAAATAAAATTGTCTACATCCATACTAATATTATAAATGCGAAAGTAACTCTGTCTGTGTGTTACCTTTTCACATTAACCGCTGAACCGATTGCTATGACTGCTATGCGCAAGGTCGTGGGTTCGATTCCCACCTAGGACAAATGTTTGTGTGATGAGCACGGTCATTTGTTCTTTGTCTGGGTGTAATTTATCTATAATATGTATGTATTTAGAAATATATATGTATGTTTATCAGTTGTCTAGTATCCATATCACAAGCTCTGCTTAGTTTGGGACTAGATGGCGTTGTGTGAAAAAAAAAAGTTGTGAAATATTGTGAAATATTAAGACCGTGGGAAGGACATAGGATAGTTTTTATCCCGAAATTCCCACGGGATCGGGCTTTACGCGGGAAAAAGCTCCACGCGATCGAAATCGCGGGCAAAAGCTAGTAATAAATATAAAATACAAAATAATTCCTCTCTATCCGAAATCGGTTCTATAGAATCGATTTGTGTTGCGTAGGATGAACAGCACTAATCGCTAAAATTTAAAGAAAAAATGATAAAAGCGCCTGTACCCGGAAACCGAAGCGATATACGATAGTATCACTTGTGAGATTCATCATTTGTTGACATAAAACGTCACATCAATCGCTCCAAGTAAAAGCGGCAATGTATTACGAATATACAAAATGCTTTCGATGACAGATGTTTTTCTCAAATTTGGTATTACTGTGGGTATTGGATTAAAAATAATTGATTTTAAAATAAATGACGCATAATATTAATCATAAAATTATTTACCGATGGAAGGAAACATTAACCTTTGTGCAGTTTTTACTATTTATCACAGCGCGATTCGGCATTTTTGATTTTTTAACAGATGTCCAACAACCGCGGTGCACCGATGCAGACTCAGCTTGACAGTTGCCACATTATGTATTTAATACTTAAGCACGGCACGCGAAAGGGTGTTCTTACGTTATCTAGGTCTATCTATAAGACGTTATAAATAAACTTGATAAATTCTAGGTATGGGACGTCCGCAACATGCGGTCAGCACTAGCTACAATCAGGTCAGACTCGTCAGTGAACCGCGTGGGAGTGAGCGGTAACGGTCTGATCGCCATTCCGCACGATAACCGGCAGGTGCGCCTGTTCGACCTACAGGGCCAGAGACTCGCCCGCCTGCCAAGATCTAGCCGACAGGTAATATAAATTAATATTTTTTTATTTATTTAAACTCTATGTATAGTCCCCGGCACGTAAGTTGGCAAGGATTTGGCGTAGTTAAAAAAAATTGGTCACTTTTATTGCTTATCATTATTCTATGGTTATTGCTATCAATTATTTTTAATCATGTTTGTTTTGAAGAAAATTATAAAGAAAGGAGAGAAATTCTGGCATTGTAATCAACGTAATACAAACTAAATTTAAACTCGTAACAAAAACTAAACATAACACCCCGCGTCCCGCTGACACACCTAAAATTTGACTTTTGCGCAACTAACGACTCTTGCCAAGTTACGTGCCGGGCACTATACAACTTGCTTCCGCCCACGACTTTGTTCGCGTGGGAGGGTTTTTTGTGTAAATCCCGATCTCGTGGGAATTCCGGGATAAAGAGAAGCCTATGTGTTATTCCAGGATGTCAACTATCTAACCAAACATTCAGGTCCCTTAGTTTTGTGTTAATACACCTCAAAAAAATTCGCATCTATAAACAGAGATTAACTAACCGACCCTTCCTCAAATCGTGTTTGATGGAGCTGCTATACTTTACTGTGACTCAGTAAAAGACCTAGGTATTTATATTGATAGGGATTTTTCTTGGGGTCCCCAGTTGCAAGAAGTAAGCCGCAAACTGTTTGCCTCTGCGGGGTCTTTACGCAGATTGCGCAATTTCCTGCCGACTGCCACTAAAATTGCGCTTGCCCAATCCCTTCTTCTCCCTGTTCTCGACTATGCTGATGCAAGTTATCCAGATCTTACTGAAGTGCAGCTAGATAAGCTTGAACGACTCCAAAATTTTTGTATCAGATTCATATTTGGTTTGCGCAAATATGATCATGTTTCTGAGTTTCGCATTAAACTCAAGTGGCTGCCGATATCCGCCTTCGCCGGAATGCACATATTTTATCATTACTTTACAGTATTCTCTTCAATCCTACAACTCCGTTTTATCTCAAAGAACTCTTTAAGTTCCTTCATGACACACATGTAAGAGATTTGAGATCATCGGAGAATTTGAGACTTTCAATGCCTGCACATTTCACCAAATTCTATGGCTCATCGTTTACGGTGCAAGCTATTCGTTTGTGGAATGCATTGCCGGTGTCAGTAAGACAAGCTCAGTCACTGGCTACTTTTAAAAGCTCGGTTGCTAATTATTTTCATTCCAATTTATGACTATTCTTTTGTTTTCTCTCCACTTGATGTTAAAGAACACATTATATGTATTGTATTATTTAATTACCTATGTATTACATTGTATTTTTATATATATTTGCATATACATTTATTTATTTTAATATTTAAATAATTTTTGTTTCTCTGTTTTTATGAGTAATGTATAATACACTAATTTAGCCCTCCCCACTTTAATTAAAGTTTTTGAAGTCCTTCCAAAGGTTGTCTGGAAGATATCGCTTTCAGCGATACGACCGCCATTGTTACCATAGAATAAGCAATATTGTAAAATAGGTGTGTTTAAATTTTGGTGTACAATAAAGTATATTCTATCTATCTATCTATAAGAATAGAGTGCAGAAACGGTTAAATATAACGATAGAGGCGAAGAGAGAGACAGATGCTGACTATTCATCTGTCTCTCTCTTGCAGAGTATTGTGATTGGCCCTACTGAAGATGGTGAAGTGGGAGTTTTAACAGTAACTGAATGATGAATAGTCGGCGTCTGTCTCTCTCCTTGCTTCTATCGTTCCCACTTACAGTGGGCTTAGTATGAGTTTGAAATACTTTTGTCGTTTTCGAAAACTATCGCTTTGTTTCTTTCACATGCACCGAACTTGTAGGTGAGTGTGAAAGAGACAAAGCTAAAGTTTTTGAAAACGATAATAGTATAGCAAACTCATACTAACCTCCCAGGCTAGTGTAATACTTCTGCACTCTATTCTTATATCTATAGTCTATAAATCTACTATTTATTTATGTGTAGAGAAAGAGTCAGCCAGATGCCGTCGTATTAAATAGAAAATTATGATAAGAGCAATTGTATATAATAAATAGGCATTAAGTTGTAGATAATTGTATATTCCCAGAAAATATTTTATTATATTTATTTATTTATATTTGCAGGGCCATCGTCGCATGGTTACATCGGTAGCCTGGGCCGACGACATATCGTCCAATATTAACTTCTTCAGCTGCGGCTTCGACCGACGTATCCTGGGTTGGTCTATCCAGCCCTCCAAGGAGAACTAAGCTCTAAGACTTTACAGGTAAATTTACATGCACAGAGAGTATTATAGATGGAGTAGGGATGATATTGGACTGTCTGTAAATAAATCGTCTGACTATTAGAAAGAGACGGGAGATCTTGGGTACCCTTTTTATTTAATATGCAAATATTTTACTAACTAGCAGTCGGGTCTTCGTTCCCGTGGACTTTATTACGATAATATCATAACTCTCCTTTTTTTCAATTGGGTATAAAGTAGTCTATAAAGTTTCCTCTAGCTTCAATCTACTTCTACTCCAAAACCACCCAGGATTTTCGTAGATTAGCGCGTTCAAACAAACCAACTCAACAGCTTTATTATACCATTTGCATTTATACTAGAATTATAAAGCATTTTAACAAACAGACTTTGTTTGTTAAAACGCGCTAATTTAGATGAAATGAAATAGACTAAACATCGTCGCTTACCATCAGATGAGGTGGTGGTCAAACGTGAGCTTATTGTCAATTAAAAAAAAAACGATTTATTTCTGTAGATAGAGTATCTGCGATCTTCTATCTGTTTTTAACCGATGTACAGCCACAGGCGAGTTTCCCATGCTCTATTTATTATACCTCTATGGTTAAAAGTTCATTGTTGTTTAGCGTAACTGTATCAATCAAGATACTTATCACCCGGTGTTTAGAAAGAAATGATTACGTAAGAAAGATGATGTGAACTGCTGTTTTTAAACAACTCAACCAACCACAGCTGCTGTCATTCCAGTCTTGCGTCAATTTTCGTTCTAGAAACTGGGCATATATCAAATTGTTATTATCATATTGTATGAAAAATCTACATATGTTTAGTCTTTAAATTCACCTAGAAATAATTGAAAAAAATGTGTGTTAATGTTTGTTTCTCCACTACGATAAAAACTGTTTATTTATAATGATTTATTTGTTGCATTAATTAGTGAACATTTAATATTGGGTATTGATATAAGAATATCTTGTGGTAACGCTATGACTGTATTGATAATTTTAATAAACATAATTTAAACGGAAAGCCTCCAAGACCCCCTAAATTACACTTTAAATCAAACTCCTATATCTCAACAAAAACAAAAATCTGTTAGGTAGTCTTGGCGGCGTATCGTTGATTTGAGTAAAATTCTGTATATTGTGCAACCAGCATTTATTTAATCTGCCTGTAAATAATAAAAGTTCATTATATTAAATATCTTTTTAGCTTTTCAATGAAAAAGATATTTAATTCTGAATCATGGGTTATGAAAGTCAAGTTGAAATCTATGTTCACTTGCACATATTAATCGTTTTCTATCCTTAGTCTATTGTCAGTCTATAGTCCATGGCAATGTTCTGTGTTCAATTCTGTAATTGTAAACTGATGGGGTGTTGCAATCTGTGTTCTTAATTAGATTGTATATACCACTCAACGAATTAGGAATGATATAGAACACGAACTCCGCTCAAAAATTGTTCCACGCAAACCTCAATCAAGTAGGCGGGGCGGAAAAAGTACAACAAAAGCGTCTCGTTTCTCAAGGATAAAAATAACCTCCTGCGTATCAAGGTGGTGTAAAAGACGGATAGAAGGAAGTAAAAAATTAACTGGGGTAACTTATCACTCGTAAGTAAAATAATTTCGCGTTTTATTTTCGTATAGACAACCACGATTTGTCAGTATTATGCAATAGGTAGTCAGTCAGTTTTTAATACCTAACTATTATTTAACTTATAATCGGTATGTACCGACAGACAAACATAATAATATGTTTAATCTCGCTTTCCCACAGCATGTCGTGAAAATTCGGTTAGTTCCTAATAATCACGTCTAATGTGTTTTGTGTTATCAGTATTACACCACGTTGAAACAATGGAGTTAATTAAATCGGCACCCTGTATATGAGCTGATAAATAGAGCGAGCCAATATTTAGGAGATGTTTCTGTCCATTATACTAAACAACAATGTTTTGAGTAGCACGAGTACAGTCGCCCCTTAAATTTTGGCTCGTTCTTTTTAAAAACAAGTTCTTTTTACAAATAATACATATTAATCTAGTTTGACAGCTTATAAGCCTAACGCTCTTCTGGTTAGCTAATTAATTCTTACATTATTTATGTACTTTAATAAATTTATTTTAGATAATTTACCTAAGGAAATAATGATTTCCATTTAAAATAGGTATTAGGTAAGTAATAAAATAATTGGTTCGTTTCCAAATTTATGAAACTTTAGGCATTTTGTAAACTAAAGGTAAAGAGGTGTAATATTAATTTATTATAAATTTGAGTCCATAATTAAATGACTGACTCCTACTGCATAACACCATCCTCGTCGCTCAACGTCACGCAACAATCCACCTCGTTCGCACTCGCTTGATGCGTTATTTCAGTTTCACTCTAACTAAATAAAACTAGTAAGATAACTAAATAAAATAGCGCCCCAAATGTATGGGTCGGCGGATTCATGCGCAGAAATTAAATTTAGCAAAGTATTTTGTTTTGTCTCTGCGCGTGTTGCATTAGTATTATCATTTTAATTGTATGAGTTTGGGACCGTGTTTTGGCGGGCTTCGTAAGAGAGTTTGACTCTATATCATTCCTAATTCGTTGATCCCACTGTAGATATGGCTCCCAATAATAGCCAAGTCATACGTACATTATGTTAGGAGATGATATTTTAAAACATAAAAAGAGTTCGGCAAAGGAATTACAGTACACTCAAATGTATATTAAAGTCTCATGTAATAGGAGGTATTATATGACTCCTATACTTCCCGTCTTTGCTTCAATAACGAGTCCGAAATTACCATTTTTGTCATAACTATACTTTTTTTTTGCTAAGTCTATACTGATATTATTAAGAAGTGAAATTTGTATGTTTGTATGTTGGGGGGGGTAAGCTCTGGAACTAATGATCCAATTTAAAAAATTCTCTCTTTGGTAGTAAGTTGCATTATTGCTGAGGGCTATAAATTATTCCAAAATCCACGCAAACCAAATCGCGAGTGAGGTTATTATTACCAAATTTTCTCGATCTTAAATGAAAGTAAAAAAACAATTAACCGTACCCATCAAATCATATGAGAACCATATAGATTTGTCTGTGGTGCTCTTTGAGGACAGACTTACACAGATTTGAGCAGGCATGCCCAATCGGTGTAAGCATTTGTCAGTTATCGCGCTGTTTAGTTCGTATAGGTATCATAAATGATCTTTATTTTGAAAATTGGTTATTAAGTAACACTTTTACGTCATTTTATTCTATTATATAAAGCTAAATTACCACTGACTGACTGACTGTCTCACTCACTCACTCACTCATTGACATAATTGTTCTCCCAGATGGTGGATGGGGAGGTGGGTATATTTTGACAGATTCGTAAACAAGTAACTCTCAAACCTACGGGAAAAGTGCCAAAACTCCCCTTTTCACCCCCTTCTCCCCCCCCCCCCCCCTATCGTATCTCGGAAACTACGAGACCCGTATTTTTTTTTTACGGATTCGTATAGAGGAGGCTCGGTAAAGTAAAAACCATTTTTCAGTCGCCCCCCCCGCCCCCTCGCGCAACACGCAAATACTAGTTTTATTATAAATATTAACTAGATGAGGCCGGTGTTTCCTAACTGACTACCCTGAGAAGAAACACCGGAACAAACTCAGGGGTCCGTCTCTTTTAATTACTTTTTGTCAATGTTAGTTTCTTTCGAGATAAAACGTTATTTAAGCAAAGAAGTATATATACCATAAAAGGCCACAATATTAAAGGTTGGTTTAAAAAAAATGCTTCTTTTATGTCAAATTAAAACGAAGGAATTGAATTTTGAATTACCTACCTATATCTGTAATTAAGTTTCATACAGCTCCAGTTTTATTGGAAAGCGTTAAACTCAAGAAAGCACAAAATTAGTCTTAAGTAGGAATCTTTACTATGCTTTAATTGTTGGGTTTTGGTTCTTTATAATTCTTTAATAAAAGATTTTTCTGAGATCTATACACTTTTGGTAAATGTGAAAGTGTCCGAATAAAAAGTGCTATGATTTGTCAGAGACCTCTTCAGTTGGGAATGATAATGTTCTATTTAAAGTACCCAGGTGTCTTTGGTACATGTAACGTTAGACAGTGTCAAACACGCATTTATGACAGAGACAACGCTATACAAACCTTTTTTTTAAATCTCGTGGGTCGTTTTAGACGGTTGTGTATTGTACAAGGGGTGAAGGTGTCCAGTAACATACGTGTATAAAGGAGAAAACAAGGAATTAGGTTGTTTATTATTTTGAATACATTGAAACGTGTTAGTTAGTATCTTTACGGTCTACATTCATGCATTTTTTCTTTCTTTAGTTTACAGGGAACTAACCAAGGAATTAACGTTGGTAAAAGGTTCAATTAACAAAGTTCGCAGTGGACTAGTTTTCACATTTAGGCGTCGTCCTAATGCAAAGTGAACATTGCGCGATACGCGATATGGCGCCATCTAGCGGCATGTTTTTGAAAAAGCGATGACGCTCCTGTGTATTCGCTCGATTATCTGTATTATAACTACGCCCCTCCCTAGATTGGTCAACTGCCAACATTGCTGACTGTACATTACTTAATGGTGGAGCGCTTAATAACTTACAATAATGTAAGGCTTGGTTTTCTATGGTAAGCGGAATATAGTTACTATTTATCGCGCAATATGTTAGTGTAAAATACAATATCATAAAAGAAGTTGAGAACTATTTATACACACGCTCTTACTATCACTATTTAAAATCTGAATTGAAATTAGAAAAGTCATAATGTTTTTAAGACGTAATGCGACATATCTTTATGTATACTGTGCTAGCATTGTAAAGATCAATTCACTAGTCAAACGTTAACAAAATCACAAACAAAACCAAAGAAGAACAAACAATATTATCTTTGTGGTTGAGATTCAAATGAAAATACCTGACTAAACTAAAATAGATATGCCATCAGATACAAGCTGACTATAATTAATCTCGCCCAATTGTAAACTGTCTAAAAATAGTGAATAGCTGTTTTAACCTAAGATACATACGCACATATCAATAATGACGGTGAATTAATGTTGCCTGGCTTATTAATATGATACAGAAAAAAAGTAAACAAAAATTTAATTGTTAACAACCAATATGCCACAGAAATTTTAATTGTAAAACGATCCTTTGTGGAGCTACGCATAGATAATTAATATCAGTATACTCTATGGTATATTAATTGTCTTTTTCGCTTTGTACAAATAAGTAATTATGATCGTAGCATGCTTATCATGTAGAGCAAAATATAACATGACAATACCTGTACATACTTAAAAACACTTCAATAAAAAGAGGATATCATTATCCAGTGTCATTCGGAGTACCCATGAAAAGTTCCGTTACAAATCATGAATGGCCAGAAATGTAAATAAGAAAATGTAGTATTTAATTTATTTTACCATTTTGAATGAAAAATTACTGTTTCTTCGTTAATACCTATGTATTTATTAAAAGGTAGTTTTGGTTGTGCCAAAATCTTGTATTGGACTATGGAGATTGACCATGACATGAAAATCAAAAACACCGAAATGCTTGAGGCGGTACTCGTTTACTAGAACTTTGACACTAGTGATGCACAAACTGTTCTGTGTACTTATTACCGTGAAGGTGACGGAAGTTGTGTCATGAATTTGTTTTGTTCTGCTAAATCTAGACGACTCTGCTCTGGCATTTTCGTACTCCGTGGTAGAAAAGTTCGTTCCAGTAAATTTTTTCATCCAACCAATAAAAAAAAACAATTTTGTAACTTCTAGTCGATTAGTGCACTTTGGTCATCGCTATTGAATAACTTCGTAAATTCTTTCTTGTCTACTTGTAATATTATTTATTATGATGTATGTCTGTCTGTATTCATGTTCAATGTATGTATAATTCAAGATGCATAATACGAGTATTATTAATAATTGTGTAGTAATTACGAAGTTATCAGTTGTTAAATATCT
Source organism: Tholera decimalis (assembly GCA_943138885.2). NCBI lineage: Eukaryota > Metazoa > Arthropoda > Insecta > Lepidoptera > Noctuidae > Tholera > Tholera decimalis. The sequence goes on from OW964565.2 coordinate 20,438,094, forward strand.
TCTATAAATGATCTGAATATTTTTGTTATGCCAAATATGGTATGAAATAAATTATATATAATGAATCATGATTTTTTGTTTTATTTTCAGAACCACCCGTTCATATTGCAATAAGTCGAACAGACCCATATTTTTTTAAATAATTGATTTGTTATACTTGGTGTGAAAAGTATTTGACACCAAGTATCCCTTCCTCCAATACACGGAGGCGTCATTACATTTATTATCTACCTACTGAAACCCCAAAGTTAAAGTTATAACCTTGTGGTTTTACTAATAGGTAGTGGTCCCGAAAGATACCCGCCAATGCACTGCACATGGTAATTAATACCTGTACAGTGCGTTTCAACTAGAATAGGATTGACTTAGCGCCATCTTGTGGCGTCATAGCTGTCAAATTGAACCAGTTGGGTAAAGTGAACAAAACAAAATTTAATTAAAATATTTATTTACAAATATTAAGAGCAAAAAGATTAGTTCCTTATTTTGGTTGTCAAACACGAGCATATCATAAAAAAAGATTTCGTAATTTTGACATGGATTCTGGGCCTTTGCGCCCTGTGTTATCTTTACTTTCACGCGAATTAGTGCCAACAATGAAAATAAGAGAGAAAAGTATGTTTGAAAAAAATACTAAATACGACTTTAAATAATTAAATATTATATTTACATTTAAAGTGAGACTCGGTTAAGCAAAGTAAAATGAACTGTTGGTTATCCGTTACTTTTCGAGTGACATTGACAGATAGAGGCCATTGTCGTTCCTATAGGTTTCTCTGTCTACGTTTGAAATGAACAGTAGTTTTTGATCGTTTTTTTTTCTAGCTCGTGCAAAATTCCGAGCATCCCCTAATAAGCAAGCTAGACCAATTATCCTCTATTTTTAACTCCTGTAGTCGTTCTAATATAGAACTTCCATGCCTTCTTCGTGCTTACCTTCAGTTCACTCGTCTTCCTTGCCCACTTTCTCAAAACACTATCTTACCTATTTATTCTTCACCTTACGATGCCCTTGTGTTCCGACCTAATATTCTCTTGGACTTTGGTATTAACAAAGGTACTTAGAAGCTAATACATTTTTTAAACGTAAAATTTCCTCTGATTATAATAACTGGGTTACTATGTTCATCGATGCTTCCAAAGTCCCAGATGATAGCCCAGTCGGTGTAGCTGTTTGGATTCCCTCTACAAAAATTATCTTAAGTTATAGATGTTCCTTGGTTACATCAGTTTTTACTGGTGAAGCTATAGCCATTTTTGAAGCCATTTCATTTGTCAAATTCCGTAACATAAATAACTGTATTATATTCTCTGATTCTAAAAGCTGCCTTCAATCCATTTTGTCCAATCCTTTCCGCACAAATTAGGAATTAATATTGTTCTAGCCTGGATCCCTGGCCATACAGGTATTTTTGGTAATGAGTCAGCCGATTCATGTGCCAAAAATGCTGTTCATTCTGGCTCCCTAGACCTTTCCGAAATTTACTCTCATGACATCATCACCACATTGTCTTCTATTTTATTTAATTCATGGACTCAAAAATGGCAAATATCGAAGAAAGTAAAACGTAAATTCTATGGTGACATTCAACCCGAGATCCCCCATAAACTATGGTTTTTTAAATTTCGGTGTGCCAACAAATTGACCACATCAATTATTTGCCGTCTACGTCTTAATCATTGCTGTTCGCCCTCTTGGCCAAACTTAGGATTAAGGACAACTCGCTTTGTGAATGCGGTTTGGATGAAGGAAACGTGGACCATATTTTCTTCAGCTGTCCCAAATTAAGATTCTCTTTATATGATATTTTACCCCCTTATGTTCCCCGTCCAACCTCCATTAAATGCCTTCTCTCTCTTGTATTTACTCGATTTGTTTATGATCTATGTAGGTTCATTGAGATAAATAAAATAAAGCTGTAGCGTATTATACTTTTAACAGTTCTGTAGGTACCATATTCCTAATTTACTCATTCTATTCTTTCTACCACTGGTAAACTGGTAAAATTGGTAACACATTACAAAAGCTGTCATGTCATCTTTGCGTACAAAATAATTTAGTTTTTTTTTTTAATACTTTTCTTTTCATCCACCAAGATACTTAACTGAACAACCTCCTGCGTTTGATGGTCTATTATTCTACACGTGATATTGGCAAAATTGTGGTGGCTCCTCCACAAACGCCATTTAACCTTTTCGACGCCCATCTATTTATTACGCGATGTGTCCTCCAGCGCCACGCTACAAATGTATAACTAGTATATGTGATTAATGTCCTTTCGACAAATAATATTATAAGTTGAAATTAATGTTTATTCACCTTTTACGAACCTAAATAAAAACGGATACCGTATTTTCAAATTTTGTTTTATTTAATTAAAAAATCAATATGAAAACCTGGATATATTTCCCATAATAAAAGAAAAGAATTGTATAATTAGACGTGTGTTCTAGAAGGCACATCCCTATTTGTCTCCAAATGTAATCCTTATACTTCATATCAAGTCGTTGGCGCTCGAGGCACGACAAAATCCTTTCTGATATAAGGATGTCTAGATGTCGATGTCTATGGTATTCTATTCACTGTGGTCGAGTTACACGTGCATAACCTCAACCGATTCATGCATAATTTATTTCGTTTACTTACAACAAATAGAACCAAATACAATCAATAGAAGCTAGATACGTGGTTTTCTACGTGTCTTTTTTTTAATTAAAATGGAGGGGTAAGTGACTGTTTTACGCAGATGATACAAATCTATTTTTTTTTGGTAGGTATAGGTGTCGCAAAATACTAGCAATGATTTTTCTTGTTTTTAGAAAATAGAAAAGGGAAGTACATTCCTGAAACGAAAGTTGACGACTTAACGGAATGTCAAGACGACGAACTATTTCAAAATTCTGATTATTCACAAACTTTTTCTTATGATGAATCTACTCAAAAATAAACAAAATTCAAGGAAAGTGGTACATGCACAGAAGTAGTAGAAATGAAAAAGGATCCAGTACCCACTGTCATGGATGTGCATGGATGCAATTATTTCGGTCAGTTGGTATCGAATGAATTATTAAGGTACGATGTTGCAAAAATATGTAATCATGCAAAAAATTCTATAGGTACTGAAAAATAAGGGAGAATAAAGCTTGCCATATTTTAGCCAGTGAACATATTTTAAGGTGATTAGCTAATTAGCTGCTAGTGTGTTATACCAGGTGTCCAAAAATAACATTTGTCTATATCACAAGTTGATTTTATCCTTTTATTTGTGATCGTCTTAGGGAATGCTGTGGCCTTCAGGATACTACAATTACGATTCACTGTCCTCTGTAATTTTATCAAATTCTGATTCAGAGTCCACAGTCCACACCTTGTAAAACTCGCAATAATTCGTCATATTCACCGTCACTCATTTTTTTGTAAGAACACGTGCGCCAACGCAAGATGTAAACATTGCACTACACTAAAAAGCACAGTCACTATTACCTTGAAACCCGTCCGCTTATGACGACACAGATTTACTTCTATACAAGTTCATGGTGTTGTGCGCACTGACAACTAGCCACTTTGTAAGGATGGGTTTTTCAAACGGTGTTTCAGTATCGACAATGATTAGAAAACCTATTTATTCTTGATTAAGGTGAATAAAACCGAGTTTATAGTTTACAATATTTATAAAATATTATTTATTCACGTCATTTTCTTGCAATAATAGTTTTATGATCGTTTCGACGAGATGAAATATAGCGAGGTCTTCATCGTGTCCCATCACTGGCTTACTTTATATCAAGTACTTGGCGTTGGGGAATTAAAATATTTTCTGGCGTTTTTGTTTCTATTGAATATAAAACAAATAAGAACTTATTATGTGTGAAAAAGTTAAAAATATGGCTTATAACAGGGCAATATTCCATAAAAACAAAATAAAAGGTCTTGTAAAAGTCGTAAATTGATTTTATACTATTACTAGTACTCACGCGGGGCTTCGCTCCCGTGGATTTTATGACGGTAAAAAACTTTTTTGCAAAAAATAAAACCGACTTCCATATCAAAACACTACAAAGCCAAAAATAATTTTAATTTCGGTAGTCGGTGTTATTGGTTTTGTATTTTCTTTTTTTTCACACCGCCTTCCGAAATTAAAATTATTTTTGGCTTTGTAGTGTTTTGATATGGAAGTTGGTTTTATTTTTTGCGAAAAAGTTTTTATTTTCATGCTTTTTAGTGGGTCAGTGAATTTTCCAAATCGGTTCGTAAATGACGGAGTTATGCGCGAACAAAAAACGCAATGCAGAGTAAACGAAAAGATCATCAACGTAAATATATTTTAAGACTTGTTGATTTTTCAGAAACGGGTTGTCCGATTTCGATAAAATTTTCATGGGACTATTTGGGAAGTATACCCTTTCTAACAAAATAAGAATTTTTCAAATCGGTTGGCAAGCGACGGAGTTATGCGCGGACAAACATAAAAAAAAAATACAAATATCCGAATTGAGAACCTCCTCCTTTTTTAGAAGTCGGTTAAAAAATATAACTCTCCTTTTTTGCAGTTGCGTAAAATGTAGCCTATAACCTTCCTCAAGCTTCAAGCTACTTCCGTACCAAATTGCATCCAAATACACCCAGTACTTTCGATGATTAGCGCGTTCTAGCAAACAAACAAACATTTCCGCTTTATAATATTAGTATAGATTACTTCTAATCAAGTAGTGGCGCTGAGGGCACGAAAATCTCGAACTTGTATAGAAGTGATTGGCGTTCAAAAGGTTCAAGAGTTGAAGTTGAAGTAGTTTTTGATAAAGCATTTTTATGTATTAATTTGCAGTAAAAACTTCAGTCTTAGTGACTGAAGTTTTTAAAATTAATATATATAAAAAAATATACAAAGCGTTTGGGCAATAAAAGCCCCGATGAACTTGATGATAATTTATTGGAAACTTAACTTACCTTTAGAGGAAACCACGGATTTGAACTATAATTACACTCAGATTTAGCCGTTAATTAGGTTTTAAAGGTGCGTCACTTCCTGGCTTGGCCACGGTCAAGGTACTGAAATCTAATCAAACCCAGATTTGTCGTTTGTTAATCTTACTTTTTACTAATATTATAAATTAGAAAGTTTGTGAGGATGGATGTGTAGATGTTTCACGCAAAAACTACTAAACAGATCCGAATGAAGTTTGGAAAGTAGTAGGTAGGGACACATAGGCTACTTTTTGTCCCGGAATTCCCACTGGACTGGAATTTACGTGGGAAAACCCTCCTAATTAAAAAAGAAAAAAAAAACTGAAGATAAGAATGGATGGAGAAGAATTACGACCGAGGCTACTCTAGACTTCAAGACGGACACGACCTTCAGTAATGAAGAACGTAATTAAATTAACAACGTAATTAAACGTAATGCCATAATTAGTCGGTTCGTAGTTTAAAAGATATCCCCTAGATCTTTTAAACTACGAACCGACTAATGAAAAAGCATGCTTTTTGGCTCGCCAAACTAGAGCACATAGCGGAGATATGTTTTCGCCTAGATTCTGTCGAAATTAGTTGCCAAATGCCAGAATTAGTCCTTGTATGGTTTAGACTTTAGAGGTTAGAAGTTAATTTCCCCGTATAATGTAGGTACAGGCGAGTTCAAAATTTCTTAGCAATAAAGTTTTTTAAATTTATTTCTATCCCTGTCATGCAAATATACAGTATGAGTTTAGCAAGTACATACTTAACGGATATTTATGAAGTTATTTAGTTTTGAATGAAAAAATGTTAAGTTCTTCGAAGTCTTTAAGTCAAGAGTGAATAGGTTACCTACTTCTGAGCAAGCGTGCTTCACCTTCGACCACATCATCGCTTAACATCAGGTGAGGTGGTAGTCAAACAAGCCTATCATCAATAAAAAAAAAAACCGGCGTACAATTGTTCTGCCAGAGGCCAAAGGGCTGAAATGGCGATGGTGAAATTAAAATAACGTAACAAATATTTTTTATGTTACTCTCCCTACATGCAAAGAGGGAATGATTTCTTTTTATCTCGTCTACCGCATAGTATGGAGTATCGTTGGATACGACACTAATTCACCAATCACCAATTTTTAAATTTAGTAATCCGTTTGCGAAATATTAAGCTTTAAAGTTATAATTTTCGTTACAGTTAAGTGTGCCCCCCCTCCAACAACTAAGTGGTTGTCTATATTACTTTACTCTTTGGGTTGTAGGTAAGAATTCAAACGTAACGACTCACGGTGCACATAGTACCTACCTACCAGTGGCGAAGGGTGAATTTTCATAAAAGGGAAGCCGGACCAAAAAATGCTTACCTTGCACAAGTGTGATGCGTGAATTCCAGTAACTGTGGCCCTGTGGCTGACTTCGAAATCTTGTAACTTCGTAAATAATTATTTGTTTAATTGAAAATAATAGATTACTATTTATACATTCATATATAAAATAATAGACTAATATTTGCCATATTTCAAAAGGGAAGCCGATAGGAATCGAGTTGTATGGAGCCTTCGCCACTGCTACCTACATATAACGGAATTAAAAGGAAAACTTTCCGACATAAGTTGGCTTTACAAATATACGAGTAATAGTCGACTAACTGTATTCTACTCGCTTTCTGACAAATTCCATTGAAAAATATTTAGATCAAATGGTACCTAATTTGTGTAAAATAGAGTAGTTTGTTTTTATTAGAGGATGGTACAGAGCTCTCGGTCAGCTAATCCGACTCGTACCGCTCGTACGTGGCGTTGTAGTAAACTACGGCACCCTAATACTATATTACACACATCAAAAGTGTCTAGGGATCAACATATATTTTTGCAATAACTTTTCTCCTGATTGATATTAATTAAAATTTTCTTTAAGGATTCATCAAATAAAGTGTTTTCGTTTGTCACAGTAACGATAAACCAAGTCACCTTTGCATTAATAAAGAAATTTGCCATTTTCCTAATAAAGGGATTTTTGACATTTGAACCACTAACATTAAAGTTCGAAAAAAAGACTGAAATAACAGTTTTCTTTAAAATTTTATTGGGTAACTTAAACAATTAATAATCCGTGTTTCTACCGCGAACACTAACAACACAAGAACATCGGTTTGGCATACTCAAAATGAGTTCATCCAAATCACGCTGTGGAATGGCCGCCCATGTTCGTTGCAACAACAAAAAAAGGTCTTCTTGCGACTGGATACCCTCCATATTCGGCAGAGCTCTTCTCTGTAGCATATCCCATGCATGCTCAATCGGGTTCAAGTCTGGCGACTGAGCAGGCCAGAGCAGGACATTGATGTTAGCTGCGGCGAGAGTCTGTCTTACAACTCTTGCGGTGTGCGGTCGTGCATTATCATGCATTAACTGAAATAAGGGACCGATTTGCACTTGTAGAGGACCGATGACGTCAGATACAATCGTCTCAGCATAAATTTGAGCGTTGAGGTTGCCTCTGATCCAAATCAACTCAGTTCTTCCGCCGATCCAAATACCCGCCCATACCATGATGGTTCCACCACTATAAGGATGGACTTCCTGGCAGGATTTTAATCGCTGTTGGCGTCCAGGGGTTCTCCAGTGTCGTATACGTCTTGTATCCGGTCTCATACCAAAACGAGACTCATCAGAGAAGCACACGAAACGCCATTGTTCTTCTGCCCAATTTCTGTGTTCAAGAGCCCATTGATATCGAATCCTACGATTGTGCATTGCTATAGGTGGTACCCGTAGCGGTCTTCGGGAATGAAGGTTCACTTCATGCAAGCGGTTTCTGACTGTTTGGTCGCTAATTAAGTTCCCTGAAGAGTGATGAAGCCTCACGGCTAACATCATGGCGGTTATTGTTGGAGCTCTTCGAGTTAAGATTTGAATGTATCGGTCTTGTCTCCGTGTGGTGCAGCGATACCGTCCTCCATGGCGCTCAGCCACGGTACCAGTGCTTCGGTAACGTGTCCAAAGTCGACTGATAACACACTGACTTGTATTCAGAGCTAAAGCCACAGTACGTTGCCGGGAACCAGCTTCTATCATTCCCACGGCTCTGAGCATTTCTTCCCTGCTTAAATGACGTCGCCGCTCCATAATAACGTTGGTTTTAATCAGTAGTATGGAAACAGTAGCACTAATAATGTCTTCAATGCGTTGTATGTTTTTATAGGGAAAATATTGACAGCTGATTTTCATCTTTTACTCGAATTTGATTAACAGTTCCTGTTTCAAATTATGAAATGCACCAAAAAGGATCCATATAAATTTATAAAATCATAAATTTATTACAAAGCTACATCTCAATCTCAAGAAATCCGCATAAAAATGCTTGATCCCTAGACATTTTTGATGTGTGTATATTCTCTTTGCCTAATACTGCGCGTGGCCCGACACGCACATGGCCTGTTTTTTATCAAACCTTGACATTGAGGTTCCTAAAACCGTTTAGGCCGTGCGCGCACTGCGTTGCGTTTTGGAAACGCAAAATCTGTGAAGTATGGAGTGTCATAGAAGTGCGCGCACTGCGGTGGAATAAACGCGTGCGGTAGAGTCACCGGTGGCCTCGGTCATTCTACCGGTGCGGTAGAACTACCGCAATTGCAGCCACCGCAAGGCAGTGCGCGCACGGCCTTATTCTTAAAGTCAATCGTTTGAAAAATTATACTTCCAAAGTGGTTTAATGCGATGTTTAATGTGTGTGTTCCGCCCCATCCCGTGTTAAATATAATAAAGTGAAAAATCGCAAAGGAGAATAATTTGTGGTTAGAGTATGAAATTGCCGATATGTTGAATAAAATTATACTCGTTTTTTTTTCTAAAATATAACATATTTATTTAATCAAAATTTTGAATGTTGACGGATGGAGAGGTAGATGAAGGCCAAAGAAAAGATGGATGGGTTGTGTGAGGAATGATATGAAAGAAAAACGAGTAAATGATACTTTGACGTCTGACAGGGGAGAATGGAAGAAGAAAACGTGTTGCGCCGACCGAGTAACTGGGCTAAGGGCAGGAAGATGATTTTTTACCCTAATTATTGCTAATTATCTATACTTTGTTGCCATCTTTTAGAACTCCTGGGATCTAGATTCGACGAACTGATTTTGTATCGCCGCTTGGGAAGATTTTTTTTTATCGTAGAAGATTTTCCAAATCACGAAAAAAATAGAAGACCTTTGGAGCCAGGTCTGGCAAGTACGGAGGCTGATGTATGATTTCTAACTGCAACTCCTGTAGAGTTACAATGGTTTTTTGTGCAGTATGAAGTCTTGCGTCACGGCAGTAGTAGGTACCTACGTAATATAACGAAGTTAATCAAGAGTGCAGGTGACAGGGCATGCGGAGCAAGATAGAAGGTGGCCAATTGTCTGAGAGGTCACGCCGCATATACATTTGAGATCTTAGCCATCTGTAAATCATCAACAATCTGTAACCATCTATAAATATATACGGGGATATTTTATTAGGGATGCTTTATTGCACGTAGGTTATAGATTATTATTTTTTGTAATCTTTATACGATGTAAAGAAACCTTTTGTTAAACTTCTTTCTTAAAAACGTTTTTAATAGGAAGAAGGATATAAATTCAATTATAAACAGGAAAGTCTGTCTGTTACGCTTACACGGCTAAACCACAGAGCTGATTTTGATAACATTTGGCATGGGGATAGTTTTAGTTTTACTTTATAATTAATCACCAACTGGCAAATCATCAAAGACTTGGCTTTGATAGGCAGTGGGACAGATGGCCAGACAAACGTGCATTAATTGATAATTTATCTGTACCTATTCGACACTTGTTCTGTCAGAACCAGTGGTATAAAATACATAAAATGGTGGCTTGCATGGCTTCATAAAAGATGACGATTAGAAATAGAAGGAATAATAGAAGAGGTATAAAATTAAACAACCATAGTAACTCAAATATCTTATCAGAAATTCCTGAGTTTATTTGTTTGTGTATGTTGCTGAAAATATTTACTAAAACACTTTCTATGTCATCGAATTCTTTTTTAATGTCTAAAGCGCATTGAAGACTTTTATTTTGACCTTCCGTCTTTTTAAACGCCGTTTAAGGATTTAACTTTATCTTGCAATTTATTTTTATCATCAGTAAGATTATAAATAATATCTTCCTGACGAGGTCTTTTCGTCGGAGGTTCCATCGAATATACCAGGTTTGTTTCATATTTTCTAGTTCACCAGTCTCGAAGATCATCATTTTTAGGAAACCTACAAATTAATCGTCGTTGCGCGTGCTAAAGTCATGTGTTTTTTACATACTTTACAGGAGACGCACTTAACTGTTTTTCCAGAAAAATAATCAGAGTATTCAAATAATGTATGTTTAGATTAATACATATAACAAATTTACGTAGTTATAGATTACTTTTGAATATATAACATTATAAATTATTACTTAATTAAATATAATCGGTAAATTTTGCACATAGAGTTATTTATTTGTGTCGTAAATACTGGCCATTTGCAATAACAACACATAACTGTATAATTCTAAGAAAGTACCTGAACAATAACACAGCTGTTTTTTGGAAAGAATTGATTATTAAGAAAGTTAATAAAAAACCTACAATTTTTCACACAATACCAAATCAATATAATTTCATCAGATCAAAATGTGGGACATCTATACTTAATATTATAAAGCGGAAAAGTTTTTTTGTTTGTTTGTTTGTTTGCTTGAACGCGCTAATCTTCGAAAGTACTGGGTGGAATTGGATGCAATTTGGTATGGAAGTAGCTTGAAGCTTGAGGATGGTTATAGGCTACTTTTTACGTGACTGCAAAAAAGGAGAGTTATGTTTTAACCGTGATAGAATCCACGGGAGCGAAGCCCCGTGTGAGTACTAGTACTTAATAAATCAAATTTTCGTAAAGTAGGTGGTTATCGTAACGCATGTATTGCTTAGACTTAAGGCTTAAAAGTTCCTTTGTGGGTGCCGCATTTATTTCCTCTGCGGCAAATTGTTCCACTAATCTGTGTGGCATAGTTTGTACTTAACATCACTGGTTTTTCTTCCAGATCTTTTAGTCGAAAAACCAGCACATGTATCCTCATAATCTAAAAAAATAATGAGTACTCTAGGTGACGGAGAATGTAAGGTTATGATGGCCAGGCACCTCTCCTTCGATATCCACAAATAGATGGAGAGTATATGGGGCCTTTAAACCTTTTTTCTAAAGTTCATCTTACACACTTTTCGAGAGCCCATGATGATTGAATGAATGATGATGAATGAATTGTGACTTGGAGAATATTAGTCAGTGGGCTAAATCATACGGATTACAGATTAATCCGTCCAAGTCCCAGGCTATGATCTTAGGTAGTCGATACTATCGCTCTGCACTTGACACTACACATACACGGATATGGCAAAAAATCTTGGTGTATTACTTGACAGCAATCTTTTTTGGCGAGCGCAAGTAAGTGAGGTTAGTCGAAAGTTGCACTTTTACTTCCACTCTTTAAAATCCCTTCAAAAAGCTTCTTGCCTTTCAAAACTAAAATCTCTTTAGCTCAAACTTTAATCCAGCCGATTATTGATTATGCTGATGCCTGCTATTTGGATGCCACTGAGGAGCTCTTATGTAAGCTTGAGCGCTTGCAAAACTTGTGTATTCGCTTTGTTTTTGGTCTGAGGAAATACGATCATGTCTCTCAGTTTCGCAAGGATCTCAAGTGGCTCCCTATCCGTCTTCGCAGGAACACTCGAATATTATTCCTTCTGTACAACATCCTATTCAATCCTGCATATCCTAGCTACCTGCGCGATCGTTTTTCATTCACTCGTCCTACTGATGCCCTTTGTAGATCCCACCTTAAACTCCATCTCAATTTCCCATCCCATAAAACCTGTTTCTATTCCCACTCCTTCTCCTTTCATGCAGTACGACTGTGGAACTCACTTCCCGCTAAAATCCGCGAAGCTAAATCCATTAGTATTTTCAAAAAGCAGGTCAAAGATCATTACCTATCTAACATCCTTTAATTTTATATATTTATTATAGGTATATATTTTTATAGCATGTATTTTAATTCTATGTATGTATATATTTATTAAATGTATCATTTTAGTTTAATTTTATAGCTAAGTATGTTTTATATCGTAATTAGTATTTATACACACTGTGTCTATTATCTCCTCTTCAACTCTCCTGTCGCAGGTCTGCTGGGAGAAATTTCTTAGGAAATAAGCAGCACCTTTGTGCTCTTTTGTCTGTATTTAATTTTTTCCTTAAGTGTCATGTGTGTACATAAATAAATAAATAAATGATTCATGTGCCCTTTTTCTTGTTCTTTTATATATATTAGTTCAATCTCGCCTGATGGTAAGCGATAGATGAGGTTTACGATGGAATGAGCGAGCCCAGAAGATGCCTATTCTCTCTTGCTTTCAAGGCTGAAAGGTCATTAATGGTAGGAAACACAGAAACCGGCAAAGAGTTCTACAAGACGGTGTGACAAGACGGAATATCAATACCGGCCGGTAGTGAAAGGGAGATGGAGGGATCAGGTCATGGAGCTCCTTAGACTTACACTAGAAAACCGACTGGCAAGCAACGTTTCGCCGTTGTACCAGGCTGTGAAGCTTGTCCACTAGCGCCCCGTCGCCTATAAGCCTTTTAGCTCTGCGCTCGATCGAGTCCATTGCAGCAAGTTGGTATTTTGCAAATAGCTGCAATACTCCACGCAGGAACGGACCTGTGCTTTAAACAGAATCAGAAGCTGTCCAGGCGTGAAGTACCGTGGTTGCAAGATCAAATCACTTTAATGTTCAGTCATCATAACTCATAAGCATACAGTCATAATGGCAATTTATTTTCAACCGACGACAAAAAGAGGAGGTTATCAATTCGACGCGTATATTTATATATATATATATTTTTTTTTAATGGATGATCATCGAGTACTCGAAGACGGCTGAACCGATTTGGAAAATTCTTTTTTTGTTCGAATGGGTATACTTCGAAATTGGTCCCATTATCACCAAAGTCAGGATCTGATGATGGGATCCTGGAGAAATCGAGGGAACTCTTCAAATATATAGGCACACCTATGGCGTTTTGGGTATTTCTTATAGTAACTTGTGCAGGTGCTCTCAAAAAGTACCATTTGGGGAAGTGGAACTGATGATGAAGACCACAGATGGCCGCCGCAACTACTCAATAATAAGTATTGAGTGGTTTGCGATTCGATTACTTGAATATGGATGTTAAGCAGTACATGCTCGTCACAATGCATATGATGATGTAGAGCTGATGGTGAAGTACCAGGAGAACTCCTCAACAATTAACGGCCCAGCATTGGGAAAAGCAATATTTTGTAAAAGGTTATAAGTAGTTGACATTAAGGCTCTTGTAACTAGGTAAATTAAAAATCATCCAACTAAAAAGAGTGAAATAAAAACTTTTTAACAAAAAATTTAACCGACTCCCAAAAAACACTGCAAAGTGAAAAATAACTTTAATTTCGGAAGTCGGTGCCAAAAACGAAAATAAACAAAACTAAAGACACCGACTACCGAAATTAAAGTTATTTTTCACTTTGCAGTGCTTTTTGGGAGTCGGTTTAATTTTATGTTAAAAAGTTTTTAAAGATATACTAAGTAGTTTAAATCCAGGCCTTATTAATACAACAGACAGATTGAAAAAATTACCATTGATATACCTAAATATTTTTAATGAGCCCTACTTGAAGAAAGAGACACAGCCCTCATTCAGTACTTCTCGCTCGGAGTGGATAGGTCCTTCAGGATATGCATGCAAGTTTATAATCTATTGTTTAACAGTTAAGGATGGCTGTCGGTATTCTTTAAATCATTCGTAATTAATCCAGTTTGTATATAAGATCCGTGGTTACAACAACTAACGTTTCATAGTTTCAACTGTTACCGCATAAGACTCCTTTTTGCCAAGCTGTACGTGCAAAACTTCGGAACGTCTACACGAAATGAGATATTATTTTTACAAATAAATAAATAAAAGCAACTTCTATAAATATGCAAAAAATACCACATCATTGTAGTTAATATATAATTTGCAAATGAGACCAACTTAGACCCCATTATCATAATGACCAATTATGATATAAGTTGTGTTATCATTACTTAATAACGCCACTTATTTGTATTTTTTTTTCAATTCTTTACGTCACGCGATGGGTACAACAGGCTATGATACAGCGATTATCTTGTGAGGTTAGTGACATGTTAGAAGGTAATTTAATCAAGGGTATTGGAGTAAAACAAGCAATACAACAAAATCCAGCTTTTGTGTAAGTAATTATTATTTTAATTTTTGTAGAACTTTATTTTACACTAGCTTGTGCCAGCGGCTTCGCCCGCGTGGGAAGTTTTTCCCGTGTAAATCGCGATCCCGTGGGAATTTCGCAAAATCCTTTCTTAGCGGATGCCTACGTCATAACATCTATCTGCATGCCAAATTTCAGCCCGATCCGTCCAGTGGTTTGGGCTGTGCGTTGATAGATCACTATGTCAGTCAGTCAGTCAGTCAGTCAGTCAGTCACCTTTGAGTTATATATATTTAGATTTATCTTACTATTTTGCAAATAGATAGATATTACAATAGGATCTCAAGTTTATTTTGCTTGGCGTACTCAAACGCGCATAGCGAGAAGGAAGAACTCTCCCGATGCCTTCAATCATCTAGGTTACTTCCTAGTTACAACACCTCAACGGCTCCTAAATCTGTCCAGTCTGTATTTTACTTGCATTAAGTTTTTTTTCTAAAATGACGTTCACCAGATGGCAGTAGGTGTAACTGAGGCGCTGAGGCGTCAGGTCCAGGCACGTGCCAAACGATATGTCTAAAGGTTTTTTGACATCTAAGTATGTCGTGTTTGCGTTTTCATGAGATTTTCAAAGACCTTTCGCCTCAGTGGTGCCAACTGCTGGTATGAATTTATTTAAAAATCGAAAAATCGTCAATGTTTAATGATTCTGAATTTAAATTGTCTTGATTGCCCAAAGTAACGATAGATTAATTTTGTAAGATTCAAAATGGGACAAAGTTTTTTAGCTCGAAACATTGCATGCGCATTTATAACATTGGTTCCCAACCTGTGGATCGCGGACCTCTGATGGTCCACTAAAGGTAAAATGTGTCTGCGAAAAATATCGTCCGTGAA
This sequence comes from Tholera decimalis, assembly GCA_943138885.2. Classification (NCBI taxonomy): domain Eukaryota; kingdom Metazoa; phylum Arthropoda; class Insecta; order Lepidoptera; family Noctuidae; genus Tholera; species Tholera decimalis. The sequence continues at coordinate 20,453,248 of OW964565.2, forward strand.
AGATTTCAAATATCAAACATTACCAACTGAAAAGTAACACTAAGTAAAGTTTTACTAATCAAACTAATTAAAGTTTTTATTATAAATGCTTCTATAGATTTCAAAGTAATTTTTATTCATCCATAGTAAATTTTTCTTCAGGACTTCTGGTCCCTGTTAGCGATATTGAAACCAGATTGGTCCTAGATTCAGTAAACGTTGGGAACCACTGCTTTACAGAAATTTACGGGACTGTATAAAGCACAGGTCCGTTCCAGCGTGGAGTATTGCAGCTACTTTTGGGATGGCTCTGCAAAATACCAACTTGTTGCACTGGACTCGATCGAGCGCAGAGCTAAAAGGCTTATAGGCGACGAGGCGTTAGTGGACAGGCTTCATAGCCTGGCTCATCGGCGAACCGTTGTTTGCCTGTCGGTTTCACTACCGTTCTAACAGACGTACTTCTGGGTACCACCCACACTTGGTTGATATACCGTCTTGTCGTACCAAGCGCTTCTCCTCCACATTTATTGTGCGCACAGCCAAGCTGTGGAACTCTGCCGGCTCTCTCTGTGTTCCCTGCCACTTATGACCTTTCAGCCTTTAAAGCAAGAGTAAATAGGCACCTTCTGGGCTCGCTCTATCGCTTACTATCAGACAAGATCGAGGTGAAGACTGGGCTCATCTGTAATAAGAAAAAATAACGGACACTCGATTCAAGCATCTAGGAGTGTATGTTATTCCTTTTGTTCTTGTTAACTCTACTTTTGTTGATCTGACTGTAGTGAATCATTCACTACACACATCAACACTGTATTAGGCCATTAGCAATGATCATTGCTCTGTTACTTATATTTAGATTTACTAGTTGTAATTTTTTTTCTGCATATGCTCAAGAATGAATGCAGACGTTATGTTTAGGAAGTATAAGTTACTATGCCTTCCCAAAGAAGAGTTTGTTAAATATATGTCGCATCTTGGTTCTAATGGCTGGAAAATGTATTCCCTTATTCTGGCAAGTATTAATACTTCCGGTGCCAAATCAATATAATTTAAGTTAACGCCATTCTGATTTGTGTATTTAGTCTAGGATGTATCTAGCAGATATACAATAGGTAAAACATAAACTTAATTTTCAACCGACGACCAAAAGAGGAGGTTATCAATTCGACGCGTATATTTTTTTTTTTTTTTTATGTATGATCACTGATTACTCGAAGACGGCTGAACCGATTTGAAAAATTCTTTTTTGTTTAAAAGGGTATACTTCGAAATTGGTCCCATTGTCACCAGGTCAGGATCTGATGATGGAATCCTGGAGAAATCGAGGGAACTCTTCAAATATTATAGGCACACCTATGGCGTTTTGGGTATTTCTTATAGTAACTTGTGCAGTTGCTCTCAAAAAATACCATTTGGGGAAGTGGAACTGATGATGAAGACCACAGATGGTCTCCGAACCTACTCAATAATAAGTATTTCGTGGATTGCGATTCGATTACTTGAATATGGATGTTACGCACTTTATTCGTCACAATGCATATGGTGATGTAGTGCTGATGGTGAAGTACCAGGAGAACTCCTCAACAATTAACGGCCCAGCATTGGGAAAAGCAATATTTTGTAAAAGGTTATAAGTAGTTGACATTTAGGCTCTTTTAACTAGGTAAATTAAAAATCGACCAACTAAAAAGAGTAAAATAAAAACTTTTTACCAAAAAATTAAACCGACTCCCAAAAACACTGCAAAGTGAAAAATAACTTTAATTTCGGAAGTCGGTGCCAAAAACGAAAATACAAAACTAAAGACACCGACTACCGAAATTAAAGTTATTTTTCACTTTGCAGTGTTTTTGGGAGTCGGTTTAATTTTTTGGTAAAAAGTTTTTTAATTGACTACTTTGGTTACTAACTAAAATATTATATAAATCATCAGTAATTTGAATAAAACATATGGTAAGTATTTTTGTCTAAAATTGAAACAGATATTCGTCTTTTTCCAGTTTTTAAGTTTTGATAAAATATTTTCAGGATTCGTCCTAAGCATTAGTTGATTAAACATTTAGAAGTTAATTTTAAGTTTCGTTCCTATGAAAATTGTGATATTAGTATTTACGTATTTAGTCATAATTACGTAATATTGTTCTACTTGCCTCAAAGAGTTGTCAGCAATAGTGTCGGGGCTTCATAGGGCCATTGCCTGTCGGGGTTGCGGGAATGTTCTAACGAGATACCGCAGCCCCGGAACTTAAGGGTAGCTGAAGGAACATGGTGGGTTTTTAGTCAGTAGAAGTCTGACACTCCCTTCCGTTCCACTCAAAGCGGGAGAAGTTATTCGATGATTTTTCCACCCGGAAAAAAGTGTTGTTCTTCTTCATTGTACCTTTTAGCAAGGGTTGCGCCTCTTAATATGGCATTTTATTGTAAATTCATGCTTTTGTCAGCCATATCTATCTAAAAATCAATATCATCTGATAAAAATTGCAATTACCTTGTTACCTTGTTACCTTGTTACATTACAACATTATCTTAATTATACTGAAACAGCGCAACACAACTTGGTCTAAATGATAGAATTCTAGCACAGACTTTATTACAACAGTTTGTATAAAAATTGGTGATCAGTGTGGGACAGTTAATGATGGTCGATAACCATGACTGTGTAAAGTGAGTGTACTACGCCAGCTCGACAAATGGATGTGCGCTTAACGCTTATGCAACAAAACTGTACTGCGACTCACCATAGCACAGATTACTTAATAGTTACTACGTAAACCATAGTTCGAATGCACGCTTGTGCGACACACTGAAGATCGACATCACGCTAGTACGATGTCGTACTAGCATGATGTCGATCTTCAATGTGTCGCACAAGCGTGTGTTAGATTTACTGGATATAATTGATACCTAGATATTTGTGTGTACCTAGATATTGATACCTAGATATATATGTGGTGTGGGGTAATAGGAGATTTATTATAAAAACAGGAAACAAATCTGACAAGTATTTATTTTACTTTAAACCATTTCAATAATAAGTTTAGTAAACCCAACTCAAAATATTTTACTTCTCATAAACCTTCAGTACTTGTCAGAAGTTTTGCTCGGTTCGAAATAGGGTCGTTTTCTGTGGAGAAGAACCGGCAAGAAACTCCACAGTTACTCTTTTCAAAATATTATGTTTACATTGTATCCATAAGGATTGATAGAGACATAAATACATCACAATTGATTTTACAATATTCGGGAAAGTAAATTACATTAACCAATTAAATATTTAAATAACCATATCAAAAATATCGTTAGAATTACTACTTAGACTTATCATCATTACTTAAAGAAAATATTACTTCAAACAACATTATTAGGGATGACACAACATAGATATAACACATATTCATTTATGTCATAGTGTTATATCCATAAACAAGTATAGGTACACATAATATCACATAATATATATATTACATAGTTTAGACACATTTTAAATAATAGTTAATGTACTTAGCTGAGGATCTGCTCGGCCCGACTGCTCGACTTAGAATGATCTACAAGATTTTTTTTTTTTTTTTTTAGGTAGGGTCACTCGTAGATCAGCTCAGTAAGGCTGTGCGTCTACTTAACCGGTCTGTCCTGTGGTGACCTCTAATAAATTAAAGGCCCCCAGCCAGAGCTTACAAACTAAAATATACTTACAAACTAATGACCGGACGCTAAGGGCACTCCCTGTGGAGTACGGGCCTCGGCATAGCGGGGTCATTTTGGGAGGGCAGCAAAGGGACAGGCTGGGTCGTATTTAGGGGAGTATTTATTGCTACTGGCTCAGCATCGCGGGCTGGCTCGTTTGGCAAAGGTCGGGGAGGATTTCCATTACAAGTACGCGGACGTCGCGATGGGCCTCGTCGGCGAGGCCGGAATACGGAACGCGTTTTGTATTTGTATTTTCTAAGAGTGCTGGTTTCCCTACTGCTCTCTTGTCGGATGGTGGTGGGGTCGTCGGGCTCGTCTAGGACGTTACGCGGGCGACGAACCCGAGAAATCTTGGAGGGTCTGTATCGGGCGACCGATACGATCAGGGGGTTAGTGTGGGTATCAGCAGAGGTGAAGTAACGCACTGACATGCGTTTCAACACTTGCTTTATGGTCGGGAGTTTGAGGTCTACGTGGAGATCCTCATTCCTCAAGAACCAGGGCGCGCCCGTGGCCTTTCGGAGAAAACGGTTCTGAATGACTTGCATCCTATGGATCTGACTGGGACTAGCTTGAGCAAACACCGGACAGGCGTACGTCATGATGGGACGTATGCATGTCGTGTAAATACGGATTTTACATCTAAGGGAGAGCTTACTGTGCTTATTCAGCAGGGCGTGGAGCCTACCGAGAGCGAAAGCGGCTCGCGAGCGAACCGACTTTATGTGCTCACTGAAGTTAAGGAACTGGTCGAGGATCACACCTAAGTATTTGGCTCGCTTCTCCCAAGGGATTGGCTTGCCAAACATAGTGATCGGGCGGGGGAGGGTGAACTGTTTATGTTGGCGAGCCCTGCGAAACAGGACTGCTTGACTTTTGTCGGGATTTACCTCAATCCTCCATTTCCTAAACCAGTCGCCTAATGCGTTGGCTGAGGTCTGGAGGGTATGAGCGATGCTATCGGGACTATGTCCCGAGTAATAGATGGCCGTGTCGTCGGCAAATAGGGATAACTCTACTGGGGGCTTTTTGGGGATATCGCTTGTGAATAGCGTGAAGAGTGGGGGAGAGAGCACGGCGCCCTGAGGGACGCCGGCTCTGATAGGGCGGGGAGTGGAAAGCGCTCCTTCGATACGATATCTGAAGGAGCGGTTCGACAGAAAGTCTCGAATGATGAGCACGAGACGGTCCGGCACACCTAGTTGGTAAAGCTTATAAATTAAGCCATTGTGCCAGACTTTGTCGAAAGCCTTCGCTATATCAAAGAATAGGGCCCCCGTCACCAGACCGCGTTGAAAACGGCCGCTAATGTGCTCTACGATGCGGTGGGCTTGGTGGACACTGGAATGATGGGCTCTAAAGCCAAACTGCTCGTTGGGGATTAGGCTCTTTGCCTCGACAAAGTCCTTGAGCCGATTAAGAATAATCCGCTCATAGACCTTGCCGAGGGCGCTGAGCAGACTGATGGGTCTATAACTAGTCGGGAGGGACTTGGGCTTTTTGGGTTTTGGGATACCTATCACTATAGCCTCTTTCCAAGCTTGTGGAAACAAGTTGTTGGACAAGGCGCCATTGAATATGGCAGCCAGTAGGACTATGATTGTACGTGGGAGGAGTTTAAGTGCCCTAGTGGTCAGTCTGTCAGTCCCGGGAGCTTTCCTAGGTTTGAGTTTCTTGATGATCTCCTCCACCTCGTCTTCCGTGACGGGGGGGAGGGGAGCATCAGGGTCCTCGACAGGGGGTAGGGCAGATCTACGTTCGACCTCAGCATCCACGGGCAAGGTGGGCTGGGTCGACTGGTTGGGAGCTGGGAGAGCACTGGGCCTCCAGGCTGTCGGCTAGGCATTCGGCTTTGTCTTCGTCGTCGAAGGCAATGATTTTGTCCGGGCGGATAAGGGGAGGCATTGAGGCAACCTCAGTGGCGCGCATTTTCCTCTGAAGTTGCCAGAAGGCATGGTGGGTGGGTTCCAGTTCACTCAGGGTCTTGTCCCAGCCGGCTTCACGCCACTCTCTAATGCTGTTACTTACTTTGCGCTGTAAGTACCGCATGAAAGTTTTGTTATTCTGGCAGGGGAAAGCTCTGTAGGCACGGACTGCTGCGTTCTTCTCAGTCAGCAGGGCCCGTACATCGTCCGGGAGTTTCCGGCGCCAGTGCTCTGACACCGGAATCTCCTTTGAACAGTCGTTCAAGACAGATTGTACGTGCTCTGTGAGTGAGTCGATCGCAGCCGTCGTGTCGGCGGCGGACTGGATGTGGTCGGGGATCTTATCCAGGTGAGGTGACGTGTTGGATTTCAGCAATTCGCCTACTTTCCTCCAGTCAGTGATCACCTGTGTGGGAGGGGGGCGGTTAGGGTCATAGGGACCCGATCTCGGAGTTAACTCCATGATCACCGGTCTATGGTCAGAGTCAAGTTCGCCTACCGTCTCTAAAGAGTGCAAACGTAAGTTTACATTCTTCAGGAGGGCAATGTCGAGTACGTCGGGCAAGTGGGATGGCTCGAACGGGTAATGAGTAGGCCGCATAGGACCTATGATATCTATGTGGAGTGGTGTGCAAAGGTCGTATAGTACCTTCCCACGGGGGTTGGTAATACGACTACACCATGCGGGATGTTTGGCATTGAGATCCCCCGCCATAAGGACGGAGTCACTCATGTCAAGAAGGGCGGTAAGGTCGCTTCGAAGTGAGGCGTTTATCGATGAATTTACATCTACTACGTTGGACGGTGAGAGATACGCGGATACTATTGTGATAGAGGGATGGCCCGTCATGCCTAGCCGGCAAACGGATTCCTCTAAGTGGGCAAGGGGCGGCGGATCCATAGGGATGCAGTGCAGGGAGTTCCTATAATATATTAGAGTGCCACCTCTATGGCATCTAGTCCTATCGTTCCTAACTAGCCGGTAGTTGGCTATCTTGGGATCCCTAAGGTGGGGTTTGAGGAAGGTCTCTTGGACCAGAAGGATGTCGAGACTATGATCGCGAAGGAAAGTCGCGATCTCGTCCCGTTGGTTGCTGATGCCATTGGCATTGAAGTAACCTAGCTTTAGGGATCGGGGCTTTAATCTCTTACTAGCCGTGTTATACATTATGGCTGTTTAAAAAGGTTGGCAAAATGGCTTTTGACATCAGGATACTTATAGTATACCTGAATCAGGGATTCAATGCTTTTGCAGGCCACGACCTCCGTTGCCATTTGGATGGCGCGGGGGGACTGAAAGAAATTGAAAGTTTTCGCTAGGATGAGGAACGCATCGAGTTCCGGCTCATCCGAGCGAGGGGGTGACTGGGGAGGAGGTGGAGGCTGAGAAGCCACAACGACCGGAGCGGGGGGCATGATGGGTTGATCCATCAGCCCTGGGACTTTCGGCCTTAGTGCCGGGAAGTTTTGGGCGTGATTCGCCGCCGTCCAAGGAGTTGGACGCTGGGGACTGAGGGTCTGGGGGAGCTCAGACGAGAGTGTAGGACACTCTCGTCCCTGGCGTGCGCTAGCGCGCGTTGCCAGTTTAGGGGCGGAGGTTTTCGGGGCTTTCGGACAGCCTCGGTAGTTGGCGGGGATGATCTACAAGATGTTCGGTTCACCTTTTATAGACAGTGACAGACAAGTACAGTCGTTACTTTGTTGCTATAAAAAATAACCGTTGATGCGTAATGGCCGGGTTCTCAGAATTCGTCGCAAGACTTCCACGAAAATCAATTAAGTCATAGTGAGTACAAAAACTAACAGTTGAAGATTCCGAGATGCTTAATTAGTTTTCTCAGAATTCTGCACAAGATTCTACGAAAACCAATTAAGTAAGTCTTACAAAAAACTGAGGCGAGTCACTAAGCCGTTTTACTTGGAAAAAGACATGTGTTTGGAATTATGAGTGGCGCCACCGATCTGTTGCTAACGAGGTTTACAATGTTGCTTAACTAGACTGTTTTTAATGTATCAATATTATGTATTTAAATATTGCTATATACATAGTATAACAGTGGTTTTAACAATTATTTTATGATAAGAATCACAACCGAATCAAATTCTGGAATTAAGAGTTTTAATATCATTTAAATAATTCAATATATTGTGCTAAAAATTTAAAAGATATAACACGTGCATTCGAACTATGGTGAGTCGCAGTACAGTTTTGTCGCATAAGCGTTAAGCGCACATCCATTTGTCGAGCTGGCGTAGTACACTCGTGTAAAGTTTTCAGATTTATAAAATAAATATATTAAAAAATACTCGTGTTTTATTTACAACTACATTCGCAGAAGCCCGCGACTTCGTTCGCGTGGGAGGGTTTTCCCGCGTAAATCCCGATCCCGTGGGAATTCCGGGATAAAAAATAGCTTATGTGTTATTCCAGAATGTCAACATAATTCAGTAGGTCCGAAGATTAGCGTGTACAAAAAGACAGACATACTTTTATTAATTCTTTCTCTATTACTGTTTCTTAACCCTTCTATTTTTTTTTTGTAAATATAATTATGAATGTACAGATACACACTTTTTACTGTTTTATTATATGTATAGATTTAGTTATAAGATTAGATGTTTGTGGCTTTAAATGGTTTCACGGATCGATCTTCCATATTAGACCGTGGATGGCCGATCATCTTAACATAGCGGAATACTTTCTTACCTTGGAAACCATTTTAATAATTTGGTGCCGACCGCCATTTGCACATCTTTGACGTAATAATAATAATAAGACATTTATTTCAGACGAGTAGTCCATATTCTGTTAGTAACACAAATCTTATAAAGCTATTGTTAGTACAAAAAAAATAACATAAAATAAAAATAATCGTAAAGTGGCACCGGTATCAGTTTATGCCAAGCCCTGGACACGACCGCCCGCAGTGTTTAGTCGCATCCAGTGCCGCCACATCGGCGAGTCCCAGCGGCCCACGAACACTCTCAGAAGGCTGTTTGAGCTGGCCCGCATGCGCTTCATTAGGGATGCACAACGCTTCCGCATGATGGCATGAAAACCATCCACGCTTTTCACCGCAAACATTGCTGAAGCGCTGCAGTGGCTAGGCAGCCCGAACAGTACTGTATTTACGCTGCGTGTACTTAGTCCATAGGCTGCAGGTGTAGAAAGATTGACAGAAGGCCTTAAATAATGTCACTTTGACTTGCTCGGTACACCGTGCAAACCTGCGGGCCAGCATGTTACAGCATACAGACAGCGCCCTGCGTTCCCTCTCCAAATCAATGTTGTCACATAAATCCTCAGAGACCCAGTGACTCAGATATTTAAAATTACACACTCTGTCTAAGCTAGCACCGCAAAGATACAAGGGAGGCACATTAGCAAATGATTTATTACCAGCCTTAAACACCATCACCTCACTCTTATTTACATTATATCTGAGTCCATGGGTTCGTGCATACTTTTCTCAAATATCTAGCAGTCTGCGCATGGCACTGATCAACGGGCTCAGCAGCACCATATCGTCCGCGTAGCTGATATTATTGACGCACTGTCCATCTATATGGCACCCAATGCTTGTTCTGCTGAGCTCGCCGATCAGCTCGTTCATGTATAAGTTAAAGAGACGAGGAGAGGTTAGAGGTAATGTCAACGTCGTAATGGGTAGTCAGAAACCTGATAATCTGACACCAGTGTTGCTAAAAAGTCTCGCGTTACATAATTAGATCCGCCGGCTGAGAACCGCTCTACTCTAGACACCTCTATTTAATAGAAGATATAGATAGCCCACTCTGCAGACCCTGCATCGAGGAGGATCATGAGTAGGCACTTGATGCCACAAGCAATCTACGACTGGGATCCCCTGTCCACAAGTAAACTAGTATAGGTATTTAAAAAAAACATATTTTCGTAGATTTTAAGACAAAAATATCCCTACTAAATTAATACTGTAAATAAATAAATAAATAAAATAAAAAAATTGTAAGCTCCAAATGGTTAAAACAAAATTTTGAAGTGTTTGGCAGTTCTCGTAATCTTAACCTTCGCGCATTCAAAAACGTACTTCTTCTAATTCCTTCTCAACGCACCGAGTTTCTGTCATTCCAACGCTATTTCTACCATTAAACTCTGGAACATGCTACCCCTTGACGTCAAGGCTGAGTTAAAATTTTCTTTTAAGGTAAATTAAGAAACTACTACTTAAACAGCCTGTCATTTTGAGTTTGATAAATGATCTTTATTTTGCAAATTGGTTATTAAATAACACTTTTACACGTATTTTTTTCCGTAAATATTAACTAGATGAGGCCGGTGTTTCCTAACTGACTACCCTGAGAAGAAACACCGAAACAAACTCAGGGGTCCGTCTCTTTTAAAGTCCATACAATCTACACTGGTTTAATTATATGGGAACCTTGTAGGTTTCAGTCTGAGGCGGTCTTTTGAAGAAAGATGCTCACAGATTTGAGTGGGCCTGTCCATACAGTGCAAGCATGTCAAATTTTGTCAAATGTCAATAGAGTTCGTAACATTTAGGGCGTTCAATTTAAATATTTTTATTTTTATATGAAAATCTGGTGAACTAAAATATGACGAATTTTTAAAAGTCATAGAACAAAAGTTGTTGATTATGATGTTAGTAACCCAGTCCTAAGAGGTTTTTGGTGTTTTACAATTAACCCTGTATATATAAACAAATGTGATTACAAATAAAAAATATATGCTTTTTAAGAAATTAGAGCGATTTGACCATTTTTGATTTTCGCGCCCAATGAATGGCGGTCTTTGCGTGCTATCGGTGTAAAAAGAGAGTTAAGGGGGAGTGTAGTAGCGTTTCTTGCACCGCTCGTTGTGTACGATAGCATACGACAGTATGTGTTTGAATATTACAGAGAAATAACGTGATTCATATCTTTTTTCGCTGTATCGACCTGTACAAAATGACTACGAGAAGTTGTACACGAGACGCTGACTCATTTTGCTATATTTGCGGCGAATTTATTAAAATGAGAGAGAAAAAGATTTGTGAGACATTAAAGCTTCCTTTTTAATTATTTTTTTTTTTAAAGGCTCATCATGAGTCCGAAACTTTCAAATATTTGAAGAGTTTTTTTAGAGGCGAAATAAAAAAATCAAATGGAAGAATATGAATTGTCAAATTCAAATTAATTTATTCATTTTGTGAACATAGGCGATTACAGGTGTTTTTCAATATTTTGCCATATTATTATATTTTATATTTTCTGGAGTTAATTAGCAAAAGTAAGTTCATTGTTTTCTTGGAAACCGTAGACCTGAAAATTATGCCACTGAGCTGATCACTGACATGATTATGAATTTTTCCATCAATGTAGAATGTCTCTAAAGATGCATATGTTACGTTCTGATTTGGATAAAGGAGGGGTTTCGATAAGGCCCTTTATTGGCCCCCGTGAATCATATTTTTTAAAGTTTATAATCTAGTTAATTTTTATTTTTTTATAATGTGCATAATACAAGGCTTTTAAAAATACATATACTTTTTGTCAAGTTATTGATAGGACATTTATGAAAGGAACCGCTTAACTTGGCTTGTTTTACAAAAATACGTCATTTCTGTAGTTTTTGTAATCTTTATCTAGTTATTGTATATAGCACGGAATAGAAAATGTATATAGAGCGCAACCAAGTAACAACGCGATTTTCATATATGTGGTGCACAAATACGTAAGCTATTACATATATAAAAATTATCGTGTTACTACACTGCGCTCATGGTATAAAATAAATCAATTGTACTTAGGATAATAGTTAATAATGTACTGATTGACTGATTTTACTATATTTTCTTTCCAAAATTTCATCTTAGCCTTCGATTTTCTTATTACGCTAATGAGCATGTTGATAATCAAGGACTATATAAGTTATTTTTTCACAAAGAATATCCCGATATCATAAGAACTCTAATACAAAGTCGTCATACCTCATCAAAAATCTACAACCTATGGATACAATATCATCCTACTGGAGTTACATCTTGGTAATTTGCACTGGCAATATCAAGTTGGTATTGCCAGTGCAAGGTTGGAGCACGTGTTGTTGGATGTTGTGCTCACGTAGCTTCAGTATTGTGGTTCCTTAGCTATTACAGGCATTTGAAGCTTCAACAAATAAAGTATTCTTCTCACTACGAAGATTGTATTGAAAATGCTGCAGTTGAATGGTCAGATCAAGAAGCGGAGGACTCTACGTAATATATTAATGTTTTTTGTACCTTGTTTAAGTTTGATTTCTCAAAATAAAACCGATAATTATAATATTAATTAGTATATTTTGTTATTTTGTTCTCATCAACTGGTAATCAAACATTTACCTTAAACACATAAATATAGCGAATATTGGCTGATGCTATATGTATTTGTAAATTTTAAGTGTAATCCTATAAACACAATATTAAAATAATAAAAACTTTAGGGGGGCCGGTAAAGGGCCTTATCGAAACCCCTCCTTTAAAGATAATATGGAAGCTTATTCGCAAGACCAAGGCGAACGCTTCCATCAAGATATAATGGAATTTGAGAATCGTTACCAAGAAGGCCAGTATGCTGAAAGCATGATAGGAGACTATATTTGGGGGTTAATAAGATAAAATTCTACAGAATATGACTGGAAAAGTAAAACTGTTCATTTTCAACTATTTTAAAACTTCTACTGTAAGAAGAAATCATAAATGGATGTTCGGTATCTTTTAATAAGTAAGTCTATGTCAATTTTCTATGTATTTTCATTGATATCAATTTTCCCATTTTTTACTCATAAAAGCAAATACAGAACTTTTTTGTTCTTATTCTTATTTTATACTATATAAAGCTAGATTACCACTGACTGACTGACTGACTCACTCACTCACTCATTGACATAATTGTTCTCCCAGATGGTGGATGGGGAGGTGGGTATATTTTGACAGATTCGTAAACAAATAACTCTCAAACCTACGGAAAAAGTGCCAAACCTCCCCTTTTCCCCCCCTTTCTCCCCCCCCCCTATCGTATCTCGGAAACTACGAGACCCGTATTTTTTTCTTTTTACGGATTCGTATAGAGGAGGCTCGGTAAAGTAAAAACCATTTTTCAAAGTCCCCCCCCCCCGCCCCCCTTCTCCCCCCCTTTAGGCGGATCTCGGAATCTAAGAGACTTGGAACATTTTTTTTTTCAGATTCATTTAGAGGGGCAATGCTTTAGTCGAAATAATTGTGCAACCCCCCCCCATTTCCCCCCCCCCTTTTTTTTTTTTTTTTTTTTTCCCAAGCACGCGAGGTGCTTGCACCTCGCGCAACACGCAAATACTAAACCCCCCATCTCCCCCCATCACGCCCCCCCCCCCCTTTTTTTTTTTCACAAGCACGCGAGGTGCTTGCACCTCGCGCAACACGCAAATACTTGATTTAGAGGGGTAATGCTTTAGTTTTTTTAAATTATTATATACCCGTGCGCAAAAATGCTGTAGACCGGTGAACAGGTCAGGTCAGGTCAGGCCTATGTAATTGATAATTCTATAACTAGCATATTCAGATTTAACTAACGCAATCAACGGCTTAAGTTGCTGCGGGCCTTGGTGTTAGTGCCAAAACCACATTTAATCAGGAAAGCTAAACTAAAAGTTAGATAAGTGGGTGCCATACAAACTAAGCGAAGCATGCATAGCACTACTGAATCGGCATGGAAACGAGGGAATTCTTAATCGAATCGTTACCTACGATAAAAACTGAATCCTGTACGACAACCGTAAAGCGTTGGTCTCAGTGGGTGGACCCGGGTACAGCACCTAATCAGTCCGCTTAAAAAAAATTACTCATAGGAAGATGATGGTGACTGTATATCATATATGTATATGGTTACCACTAGGCGGACCAGTACCTGGTATATCACAACTTCTTACCGAATGGCACAAGAGTGTCGGCAGATTTCTATTGCCAAGAATTGCAAACGATGATGGAGAAACTCGCAGACTGGTCAATCGCTTTTCCCCATTGCTTCTACACGACTTTTTTCACGAACAAATTAGATAATATATATTTTTCTTTATTTAGTTAAAAATTATCTTTTCGTTACGTATAGGGGAAGCAACCAAAAAAAAAATTTCATTATTTTATTTTACCACTTTGTCGGTGTAATTAATCCAAATTTCAGCGTTCTAGTACCAATAGTTTCTGAGCTAAGCCGCGGACAGACGGACATGGCGAAACTATAAGGGTTCTTTAACGACTACGGAACCTTAAAAAGGTTGTGGATGTTTGATAGGCAGGCTCCAGTTAAAACATTGGTACTCGGCAGCATCCACTTAGGGTTACACTGGAGTAGACTCCATATATTGTTGTTATAGGCTAGGCATAGTATGATGTAGTACCTTCTTCGTTAAACACCACAAAAGTTAATAAACCACATGAAAAAATAATATCAGTCTTATCGTTATCAAATACAATACCGCCATACACTTCACATAACAATATTTGATTTGCAAATGTTCAAAAGAGCCCCGCTAACTAGTAAATATGTCACTTATTTATATACCTAGGTACCTACTTATTGAACAGCCGGTAACAATACACGCGGCATAGCTAATCATATTCAAGGCCATACATACCTACATTTACTTTAAAATCCAAATTACGTGTTTCATTCATAGTATCCGTGGATTGGCTACATTTCTTTTTTACGCAAGGCCTAAGAAACAAAAGTGAAAACACAGTTGCCGGTTACTACACTTACTAAGTTACTACCGTTGGATACCTGAAGGACAGGTTTCGCTATTTATCATGCACAGTCAGTATAAATCAGTCGCTGACACAGGACAACGGCTTCCATGTCCATTGTGTTCACAATCATATATAATGTGTTAGTGTTTATATATTATTAAATTTAATAAATTAAAAGTGCAATCATGTGGCAGCCTCAGGGACCATTAGAGCCGGTTTTTGAGTAAGTATTAATTTATAATGTTTATCTTCGCGTGTGTTATAAATGAATAGTTTAACAGTTCGAAGTTCAATGTACCTACCTATTTACGAAGATTTTTTTGTTGCTATTTTTAGAATTTTGCTACGGCCTTATTTAAAATAGATATCTGGTTTTGAATATAGCAAAGATGAATAACTTAATGAGTTATAAGTATTGGTATTTGATAATGTTAAATTAGATGCCGTGCTAACTGTAACTTGAAGTCATTTTATTTCTATTAAATATTTCATAGTTCGTATTCTTATACCTATGATATAATAAATAGAGTGCTTACGGTTACATTATAAACTGGTAGGCATTTTATTATTTTTCTTCAATATAATTACAGGCCTGTGATGCGATAGATTGTCTTGTTACATAGTTTTTTTGTGGTTTTTCATTGACGATAAGCATGATAGTGAAATGGCGGTCAATCCCATCATTTCACCTGATGGTAAGCTATGTGGTCTAAGATGAAGCACGCTTACCTAGAAGTAACCTATTTACCTACTCCCCCAGGTTATAACAATCAGAAAACACTAGATATTTCGTACTGGTTAAGCACTATGCCGGAACTTTTAATTCGATGCAGTAAGCTGGCATAAGCTAGTGTCACTTACTAAAATAATGATACCATATTTAAGAGGAGGCTCCCTAAATTGTATGTATCTTTGCAATATTCTGAAACAATCACGCATACAATCAAAATGGAACTTTAGTTTATGATTTATTGGATCTTTTTCATTACATATCTAGACCAGTTACGTAATTGGAACATTTTCGCTCGATTAATTTTTTAATCGAAAATCATGTCTTTTTATAAATTATTCAAAATTTAACCAAGATTACTCGGCTTTTATGTCTAAAATTAGTACTGACAGTAAGAAAATATAGTTTATTATCCAAATGTAGGACGTTTTTTCTCTAGATCAATTATTACTTTAGTTATAAACGAAATAAGAATTGAGACTTACGACATTTATTTTCGAACCAGAATATGGTAAAAGAGCGCACGCGATATTCAACTTTATTACTGCTGCGTTTAGCGTTTAGTACACAACGGCAGTCTCGAACCCGAACATGGTGAAAGAGCTCACGCGATATTCAACTTTATTACTGTTTCGTTAGCGTTTAGCATATAACGGCCTAACCGGAGTGCATGGGGGCGGAGCTTGCGTGAAAATTATTTTAGACTGCCTGGTCTTAACCTAATAGGGATGGAGCAATCAATTGAATGATAAATGAGCGACTTTTAATCGTGAGATATATAAATAAATGATAAAATTGATACCATTATCTTACTTAAAAATAAATGATAAATGACTAGATTTTGTTATAAATAAATCTTTTTTATTAAAAATACTCATATCTAACCAGACATGATAAAAGCCACTATTTTGGAAATTGTTTCATGTGATGAATATTTTGATAAATTGCGTGGGATTACTATTAGAAAGACTGCCCCCGCACAACTGCGACCTAAACCCCGTTGGAATGGGTACAGTACAGGGGCCTATTGCAAAAACTAAAAAATATTATCATGATTTAATCGTTTTATTTTTAAGGCCCTTTAATAATCACATATTACTTTTTGTTATTTTCACACAATATTGTTAAAAAAAAATTGTTGACATCGTTATTCGATTTTATTCCCCAATCGATTAATTTAGTTAAATCACAATTTCGTAGTCGTCATTATCTAACAATTGAGAACCAACGTGGCAGTTAGTTTTTTTTTTAACCACGATGGTATCACACAAATATTCCGCCTAATTTTATATTATTTTATTTTCATCGCTTTTTGTCGCGAGTTCATCCCTGTTCCATTTTCAGGATGTCATTAGTTTATATCAGGAGGTTTTGCTCCCATGCATTTTTAAATGCATTTTGAAAAACTTAACGAGTTAATTTATAATTTGGAACAGTGCAACCGTTCCAACATTACAGGCTGATAGGTATTGAGAAATTGCTAATGGAAAATCCCAAAAATATTTTCGATCCTGGAATCGAATTCAGGACCTCACAGGCAGTTAACAAGTGCTGATAGCTAAGTACTCGTGGTCGCCTGTTGGTTGAAATACGACCTGTTACCATAATATAAATTACGTCTAATGCATTTTATTAAGTAGATACCTATTAATTTCAGCTTTATGCCTATACTTCTCCATCAACGTAATTTTCGTAAAAAGGCGTACAGTATTTGCTTCACTTATTGTCCATTGTATACAACGTGTAACGGAAACCCCATATCTATCCAAAAGGACTGAAGACAACATCTGGTATGGAGTCTCTATGCAAAGTTTCAGCTCAAAATAAGTGACTCACAGAACTGACCCCAAATTATCGGTTTCATATGTTTCTTGAATACCAATAATAACAAACGTGTCACATGACTATGAGGGTCATCACTTTCCACGTCACTTACCAATAAAACGATAATTATTCTCTTCGTTCTTCTTAATTTGAAATATTATAAATTATATTATATAATTTATAATATTACTTTGAGGGTTAATCCTGCGAAGACTCAAGTCATTATTGGTGGCAGCCCTAGGCTACGTTCCAAAATTGACTGGACGACCCTTCCCCAAATCGTTTTTGATGGAGCTGGACCTTACTGTGACTCAGTAAGAGACCTTGGTATTTATATTGATAAGGATTTGTCTTGGGGTCTCCAGTTGCAGGAAGTGAGCCGCAAACTGTTTGCCTCTGCGGGGTCTTTACGCAGATTGCGCAATTTCCTGCCGACTGCCACTAAAACTGCGCTTGCCCAATCTCTTCTCCCTATCCTCGACTATGCTGATGCAAGATATCCAGATCTCACTGAAGTGCAGTTAGATAAGCTTGAGCGACTCCAAAATTTTTGTATCAGATTCATATTTGGTTTGCGCAAGTATGATCATGTTTCTGAGTTTCGCATTAAACTCAAGTGGCTGCCTATCCGCCGTCGCCGGAATACACATTATTTTCAACCAACGACCAAAAGAGGAGGTTATCAATTCGACGCGTATATTTTTTTTTTTTTTTTTTTTAATGTATGGTCACCGATTACTCGAAGACGGCTGAACCGATTTGGAAAATTATTTTTTTGTTTGATAGGGTATACTTCGAAATTGGTACCATTTGTCACCAAGTCAGGATCCGATGATGGGATCCTGGAGAAATCGAGGGAACTCTTCAAATATTATAGGCACACCTATGGCGTTTTCAGTATTTCTTATAGTAACTTGTGCAGTTGCTCTCAAAAAGTACCATTTGGGGAAGTGGAACTGATGATGAAGACCACAGATGGCCGCCGAAACTACTCAATAATAAGTATTTCGTGGATTGCGATTCGATTACTTGAATATGAATGTTAAGCACTTTATGCTCGGCACAATGCATATGGTGATGTATAGCTGATGGTGAAGTACCAAGAGAACTCCTCAAAAATTAACGGCCCAGCATTGGGAAAAGCAATATTTTGTAAAATGTTATAAGTAGTTGACATTTAGGCTCTTGTAACTAGGTAAATTAAAGATCAACCAACTAAAAAGAGTGAAATAAAAACTTTTTACCAAAAAATTAAACCGACTCCCAAAAAACACTGCAAAGTGAAAAATAAGTCGGTGCCAAAAACGAAAATACAAAACTAAAGACACCGACTACCGAAATTAAAGTTATTTTTCACTTAGCAGTGTTTTTTGGGAGTCGGTTTAATTTTTTGGTAAAAAGTTTTTATATCATTACTCTACAGTATTCTTTTCAATCCAACGACTCCCTTTTATCTCAAAGAACGATTTAAGTTCCTTCATGACACACATGGTAGAGATTTGAGATCATCGGAGAATTTGAGACTTTTGATTCCTACACATTCCACTAAATTTTACGACCATTCTTTTACGGTGCAGGCTATTCGGTTGTGGAATGCATTGCCGGTGTCAGTAAGACAAGCACAGTCACTCGGTGCTTTTAAAAGCTCGGTTGCCAATCATTTTCTTTCAAATTTATGATTATTTCTTTGTTTTTCTCCACACGATGTTAAAGAACACATTACATTTATATATTTTATATAATTATGAATTGTATTTATATATATATATACATATATATACTTATATATTTCAATTAGTTTTTTTTCCGTTATGAGTATTTGTAGTACACCAATTTAGCCCTCCCCAATTCAATTAAAGCTTTTAAAGTCCTTCCAAAAGTTGTCTGGAAGATATAGCTCTCAGCGATAAGACCGCCATTGTAACCAAAGTTATAGAAATAAGGTTATGTAAGTGTGTTCCAATTTTTGGTGTATAATAAAGTGTATTCCATCTGTAGACATAGGATTACAAAACCCTTGCTATATCGTTTGTTATCATCCAAAGAAGCCATGCACTCGGTATGTATGACGTAGCCAACTAGCTTAATTAGCCGTTTAGTCAACAGCCTAGCCTCTTTACTAAACAGCGCCGTCCAACTAGCAGCCTGAATGATATTCAGCCATTTGATCAAACAGCTAGGCAAATGACTTGGATTGATAACGTTTAACTACTTGCTTAGCCTGTTCCACAGAAATAAAAAATATAGGAGAAGTGGTAAGGGGGCGTATCGGTGTCCGCGCGACATGGCCACAGGGCTCATGTCACAGGCAAGTGGCCGTCTCCGCGAACTAGTGCGTTTTCGACGGCGATCGCGATAACATATATGAATGCCGAGTTGTTCTGTGGTATCTTGTAAAAACCGAAGCCAAAATCAAAACTATGTGAATCGTGGAATCACTTACCATATGTAAGTACAAGTATTTTACAATATTTGTCTTTAAAATCATGAAAAACAATAAAGCGTAAAATATTTCTTGGTTTTACTATGTTATTTTTGTTTTCAAATATCAGAACGACTGTACTACTTTTGCTATAAATACATTGCTCCTTAACCACTACCTGAGTTCGTCACTAAGTAACTGGACAAGCAATGTAAAAATAACATACGAAACTGTATTACGCAGATTCATCGCGTAGTGAGGCCGCCACTTCTTGCGACGAATTAGTGATGTGCTTGTGCAGATCCACTAACGTAGGCTATCGACAGCAATGTCGATTGACGAATGAAATATTTCTATTATAGTTTAGGGGTTTTTCAACCGACGACAAAAAAAGGAGGAGGTTATCAATTCGACGCGTATATTATTTTTTTTTTTTATGTATGATCACCGATTACTCGGAGACGGCTGAACCGATTTGGAAAATTCTTTTTTTGTTTAAAAGGGTATACTTTGAAATTGGTCCCATTGTCACCAAGTCAGGATCTGATGATGGGATCCTGGAGAAATCGAGGGAACTCTTCAAATATTATAGGCACACCTATAGTGATTTGAGTATTTTTATAGTAACTTGTGTAGTTGCATTCGAAAAGCACCATTTGTGAAGTAGACCTGATGATGAAGACCACCGATGGCCACTGGAACTACTCAATATATAACTAGGAATAAAAAGTAGTTAATGTGTTCCGCTTCGATTACTTGAATGTGGTTATTAAGCACAATATGCTCATCATAATGCATATGGTGAAGTGAAGTTGATGGTGAACTACCAGGAGAACTCCTCAACAAATAACAGCCCAACATTGGGAAAAGCAATATTTTGTAAAAGATTATAAGTAGTTGACATTTAGGCTGTTGAAACTAGGTAAATTAAAAATCGACCAACTAAAAAGAGTGAAATAAAAACTTTTTACCAAAAAATTAAACCGACTTCCAAAAAACACTGTAAAGTGAAAAATAACTTTAATTTCGGAAGTCGGTACCAAAAACGAAAATACAAAACTAAAGACACCGACTACCGAAATTAAAGTTATTTTTCACTTTGCAGTGTTTTTTGGGAGTCTGTTTAATTTTTTGGTAAAAAGTTTTTTATAACATACGGAAACCTCTAAGAAAATATGTTTAACTTTTATTTTACATGAGATGACAGAAATAAAAATACGTTGAAAAGTCAAGTGTACAAAAAAGTAAAAAAAAAATAAACAATTTATTTTACGCCCGCAACATGCGTAAGGAGTTCCGACGTCGCCGTCGCTACAATAGTTTATTTTTCAATCTGTCAACCGTTTTAGCCCGGTTGGAAGATCGATGTAAATAATGTTTTTTTACTTATTTTGATTTTTTGACAGAGTAGTAGAGAAATGCGTAACCAATATTCGTAAAGTAAGTTACTTTAATTTTAGGTTAATAATCGGTGGTGTTTTTCGGTTTAGAATTATCGTATGTTATGCCTATCCTATGTTGCTGTTTCTTTATTTTTTTATGGTTTTTGTATTTTACTTCCGTTGAAGCTTCGAATGCGTTATAATAATCGGCATAGTTCAGATAATATATTTATGAATTTAGCTTAAAATAAGTCAATATATTCATGCTAGATATTTGTTATGCATGGATGTGTGTTTGTTTTCAAATATTTGACAATTTCTCTACTAACTAGGATTTTTCTTATAACAAAAACCTATTATAACCTACTAAGGGGTAATTGCGTAACACACTTACAGTAGGAATCGGTTTCATTATACTAAATCAACAACACTCACTGTGGTATTTACGTTGTTGAGCAGACCAATATTTCGAACATATGAAGCAATAGATTAGCAATATAATTACGTCAAAATCATTCAGATCTTGATTTATAGTGTTACGTAATTATTGCGATGCTTATTATATGCTGACGTTTAGAAGTAGCTTAGGATGTATGTAAATGATAAGTAAGTGGTTTTCGTACTTTTCAGCTTCCCAAAAGATGGTAATATAAAAAAGGAAAGGATTTATGCCACAGACATGCCACCTAACTGGTACTCTACAAAAAATAGCACCATAAATGCTCGGTTCACTTCAGCGCAGAAATGTTCCAGCCTCTAAAGAAAAGTCGCAGGCTTTTTGAATGGACAATTCCAAAATTAAGAGTACAACTGATTTTTGCAGAAGTGGGTTAAATTTTATTTTATTACTGAAAGCTATTCTCATGTTTTAGGGCATTCATAAAATCAGTCATTCAACTTTTCAGGATTCTATACAACCTATACGGCTGGTATGTTCCGATCAAGAGCGTAATGTAAGTTAACATCAACTTCTATTTGACCTATCACTATGATAATTAAATATTAAGATTTAAGTCGAAAGCGCCAGGGTAGCCCTTAATACTTAGTAGGTAGTACTTAATAATAATTATGTAATGTTATGTTCTTAATAATATGTTTATTGTTATTATAATATTTTCTGGACATGCCATTTTTATTTGGTTTATTTTCAGGTGCCCAAAAAAAATGTACAATAATAAATGGAAGAATCGATAACTTTCCGATTTAGTCAATCATTAGCGTATATGTAAAATAAATTGCTTTTGCACAGCACAACGATAGCGACCGATGTTTTTGTGTGGGTAAGTTCTACGGTGCATGGTAAATACACGCTGTGTTTGACGGAATAAGGTTTATTATTGATTGTATAGTACGTTCTGATTTAAGAAATGCGGGTGTGTGCGCGAGTGCGTATCTATTGATTTTATTAAACTGCATGTATAGTTGTTGCCCCGCCCAGCGGCTAACTGGAGACACACGGTTCCGATATAATTTCGTCTGTTGACCATATCTACTTATTTATTTTATCTATGGCCTGTTCATTTCAATTTAGTACTACTTTCTGCCACCTAGCAACGAATCTCTCAAAACTGTCAATATGGCGTCGGTAAACAACAAAATTGTCGGCAAAAAGCTCAGGTGTCCATGAATTCTGGACAGAGAAGGACGGCCATGGATTATTACTGGATGAGCAAATACGATCTTATATAAGTGCAAATGAAGATTGTTTAACTTTTAAAAGACTTAAGTCCATAGTAGGCATTTTACTTTTTTTTTAGAAATCAGTATTTTGATATCTTGTTAGATGTCCATAAATCCTGCGGTAATGGTGGGCGAGGTAAAATACTGTATGACTTAAAAAACAGATTTCATGTTCCTAAGAAACCAGTAGAAATTTTTGTGTCTTTGTGTCCTATATGTGAAACTAAAAGAAACATACCAAGAAAAGGTATTTTGACAAAGCCAATCGTCTTACGAGATTTTAATTTAAGAGGACAAGTCGACATTATGGATTTTCAGTCCTGTCCCGATGGCGAGTTTAAGGGGCGTTATGGTTCCAAAGTGATGTGTTATGTGTCAGATTGAACAGGATATAAATCTAGACAGAGACGAAGCACACAAAGGACTTAAGCGTGCAGCCGAAAAAAATATTGACACTACCGTTAAAAAAATGCCTAAGTTAGATATTGGTAATAGTGTTTTGGTAAGCATGCCCAGAGTGGATCGCGGGCCAGAATAATATTCAAGGGAAAATTGTTGATATAAGAAACGGCGTTCATAAAGTTGAAACTAAGTATGATACTATTAATAACTGGTTTTCATGGCAAGAGTTGCAGTACTCAGATACAGACTATGGCGATGAAATTTCAGAAAACTTTATTTCTTTGAGAGAGGCTGTGGCAAGTCAGTCAATTTTCGGTCACCAGGGATTCCAAAAATGTAATTATAAGCCTGCTGTGAATCAATGTCGCAATTATAGGTAGGCTTGCTTTAAAAACTAAATTCTTTGTGGATGCAAAAGTCAAGCTGCCATGGAGCTTAACTTGTGTTAACAAATAATATTTTTATTACTTACACTTATATTCTTAGTAATGAAGTTGCGTTATTTGATCTCATGATTTCTAAATAACAATGATAATAATAAGTGAAGCATGTTACATATTAAATATATTAAATAAAGAATTTATATGTTAGATGTTTCATCTTTTTTATTCTTGTCACATGGTCACCCTATCGTACGAATGGCCTAACCATTAGCCAGCCAAGTTATTAAATGTTGTAACAGACACTAAGGCTGAATATCATTCAGGCCGCTAGTTGAACGGCGCTGTTTAGTTAGGAGGCTCTGCTGACTGAACGCCTAATTAAGCTAGTTGGCTGCGACATATACATTGTTGGAATCGCCTGATTTTTCTGCGTCGTTTGGTCTTACTCACGTCCTTCTGCGACGACTTTTGATGTCGCTTCGACATTTTGAAGTTCGCGAGAGTTCACTTTTTTTCCTTACTAAACGACAAAATTCATTTTCGAGCATTTTTGAAAATTTGGTGGTTGTCGTAATTGTGAAATGCTAAATTTGCCTTTGGTCAAGTTTGACATTTCTGTTCGTACGGTAATTAATCCACTTAGTTAACTTTTCCAGTATCTGGCGATATAGTGTTAGGCGCTTAGGTAATTTTGAGTTATTTGGTATTTTCCTACATGCATTGAGGTAATATAAAAAAATTATATTAAATTAATATTTAGGTTGTTTTGCCTCAACTTCCACATGTTTCTTTATTTTGGTAAGGCACATTTGGTGTAATTTGGTAAGGATAAATTCTAAAAAAGATATATATTACATTTTTACCGTGCCGTCCTTAATCAAAGCTTGTCGGTTAGTAAATTTTTCCCGTTTCTACTTTTAGGGAAAATTTTACTAAGCGACACTAACTTTAAAACTGAGCATTATTTTTAATAGTTACATATACTATAATGTAGATAAAAAAATATCCAAATAAATTTCTAAGAATTAGGCTTTTGGGCCATAACAAGAATTTACACGATTTTATTCTGAAAATTCAAACTTTAAACTGCTCTACTGTAAAATTAGTCTGATGTCGCTTGGATAATTTTTCCTTTCCAGCGTCGATATGTAATTTAAAAAATGACATAATTGAAATAACAGTACTCATAGTTTTAGTAACAATTTGACTTACATTTATGTTAGGAAAATATGAATTAAATTTATTTCTAACATCACATTGTTATACGTTAGTTAATGATTGCGCAATCCAGTCGGCTGGAAATCATTAGAATGCTGTTGGTACCACTCCGCACCCTGCGTACCAAGGATCGCATCTCTTATTTAGTAGGTATCGCACCATCAGCTGTTTAACCCTTAATCAATGGTAACTTCATATTAACTGAACCCAACCGTTAATTAGACACTGAATGCTGTTTACAGTTATAATTATGTTTTTAGTTATAGATAGTTCAGATTTATGTAATGTACCTATATTGTTATAGCTGTACTAAATGTTGGTCTGTAGTCTGTCTCTGTAATTATTAAAATAAAATTTAATAATATTGTATTTTTGAAATGTCCATACCTCAAAAGTAAAAAAAAAACAGATCCCTTATAGAGTTGTTTCCATCAGTTTGTCTGTCAGTAATGTACCTATATTGTTATAAATGTACTAAATGTCTTAGTCTGCAGTCTGTACTTATTCAAATAAAGTAAAATAAATTATTGTACTTTTTTTTTATTTCCGTACCTGAAAAGTAAAAAATGGATCCCTTATTTATAGTTACTTTGTTTCCATCAGTTTGTCTGTCATTTCGGTAACGCGTGGAGAAAAACCTGAGTATACAATATAGAAGTTAAATTTTTCACAAGCTGTGAAAAAATCAAACTTCTAAATTAATATAAAAAATATGGCTGTTTATGCCGCAAAAAAAAACGCATATTTGGACACTATCAACGGAATGATACTATGATATTTTTCAGGTAACATTGTTTTACTACCAGTTCAAGAAAAAAACTAAAAACTGTACAGTTATACAGTTGTAGTTAAATCATCACATTAAAAAATTGGCCAAGTGCGAGTCAGACTCGCCCATGAAGGGTTCCGTAGTAACAATGCAAAATAACTTTGTTTTTCATAGTGTTTGAATGAAATACAAAGTTATATTTGCGGTTTTAGAAAATGTGCTTTATCTCAAAAACTGCTGCTTCAATCTCGTTCAAACTAATTTCCGTTGAAAGTTTTTATTAAGGTCTATAGCATATATTTTTTTTAGATTTTTCACTCCATTATTATAGAAGTTAGAGAGGAGGAGACACACTTTTACTACTAAAGTCGGTCGTTTAAAGGATATACGCTTATCTTTTAAACGATCGACTTTAAGAAAAAGTAGCTTTAGAAACCTCAATGTCATTTTTAAAGACCTGTCTATAGATACCACACACACGTAAGAAGTTAATTGAAACAAAAAAAAAATAGTTTCAGTTCTATGTATGGGGAGCAGGAGTATATATTTTGTCTAAAAATCGAGAAGCGGTTCACAGAGTATATCTACCTACCAAGTTTCACATGTACCTATAGTCCTAATAGTTTCAGAATAAAATGGCTGTGACATACGGACGGATGGACAGACAGACAGACATGACAAAACTATAAGGGTTCCGTTTTTTGCCATTCGGCTACGGAACCCTAAAAATATCATCTTATAGGGGGTCGAAAACCCAACTAGCAAAATACTCTTACAAATAAAAGCTACAGTTTCATATAAGGTTTTAAATACGAGTATGTGTTCTGATTAAGACAGAAACTCTAATAGTGTTATTTTATAAATCTATTTAAGTTTTAAGAGCATTCATACTTGTAACATTATTCTTACAGACGTATATAAGAAAACGTTATTTATTTATTTATCACACACATGTTTCCTTTGCCATTACAGATCTTAAATCTAATGCGACAAAGTAACTTAAAATAAATTTTACTTAACTATACCATATACCTTACATGTTATATAATATTAATAAGAGCAGTGGCAGTGGGCAGTGGCTTACATACTAGCGTTTTGTAGGAAAATGAAATAAAATATAATACTTATGTTTTACGCGACTTTTTATTATTTTCGCAGTTTTTCTTTAGCTCGCGGCCGCGGCGGTTTGTGAATACACTCTTATTAGGAGAT
The DNA here is from genome assembly GCA_943138885.2 of Tholera decimalis. Taxonomy (NCBI): domain Eukaryota; kingdom Metazoa; phylum Arthropoda; class Insecta; order Lepidoptera; family Noctuidae; genus Tholera; species Tholera decimalis. The sequence goes on from OW964565.2 coordinate 20,479,602, forward strand.
CACAAAGAGGACTACTAGCGATATTACACTTAAAATAGCATTAGTAAAAGGACTTTAAGGTTATTTGCCCTTAAAGGAAGGCCTTGTAAGTCACTTGTAAGTTTGTTTGTCATTATAAAAGTATCAGCAGGAGTTTTGTAAGTTTAAAAATACACATCGCGAGACCATTGCAAGGCAATTGTAAGGGTGAATATACTTATAAAATCCACATTTATATGTGTCTATAAGTGTGATATAAGACTGAAAGAAATATGGTCTTGGGATTTTGTAAGATTATTTTTTGCTAGTTGGGAAGGGCAAGGTTAATTAAATTTTTACGACGCATAAATTTTTATTTGTAATGAAAAATGTCGAAAAATACCCTCCCCTCGGTACATAACCCGCGGTGGGCGAGTCCGACGCGCACTTGTCCGATTTTTTACTTACGACACCGCATTATTGCAAACTCCGTAAGATTATAAAATATCTTGCAGGAAATGAAAACTCTCAAACAAACCAAATCCCGAAACTATGAACTGACCATTATTCAACAACAATGCGAATCATTATATCACTGTGAGATTATTAACTAGATAATCTATGTAGTTAATTATCTCACGGTGAAATACCTATTTCTGAGGAGTTTTACTAATCAATAGTACCCTTTTGATCAACAACAAATTGTTGTGTTAGAGTAACATAATCAGCTGTTATTAACAATTTGTTGTTCTTGCAAAATATATTGTCCCATTTCTTATCTGAAATCACCAGTCATTAAAATGAAAACAATGTGTTTGCTCTAATAACTAGTGGTAAACAATTTATCTTATTCATTATTGTTTGATACTTATCATGTTTTTTTTTTATTCTATTTGGTATATCTTAGCTGTATTAATTTCCCTAATATATCATTGACTCATTTGAAGTAGGCCGTAGTACAACTAGAAATAATAGGTTTCAGGTCCGTCGTGTAATTTGATATAATTATGTTTTTGCTGAAACAGTGGCCTTTTAAAATAGTTGTACGGCGATTTTCTAATGCGTGTTTAAGGTATGAGATAACATTATAACTTTACTTACAATTGCATGTCACGTTTAGCTTGTCTGAATACTACCGTACGGTAGTTATTCCTTAGATACATTTTAATTTGATACTTAGTATTGAAGGATCAGTGCAGGTTTACTTGAATAAAATACGAATTGCGTAGAATTAATTGGATTTAATCCGTACAGTTCGACCGCTGAGTATCGAGTGAGTCACTCAATTCAAATATGGCCAGTCAGTTTTTACTAGTGGTCACATTGATGTCCATAGAGATCAAATGTGACAATTTACGTTACAAACAATCGATTCAAATGTTACCAACATGAGAAATAAATCGACTAAATATTATGAAGCTAACAGCTCGGCCATCCTTTTGAAGTGAGTCCTCTCACTTGATCAGTTAACATTAAACAAAATATAAAAAGAGAAAAAAAATACATTCTTCAGTTAATTCTTTTACACAAAATCGTTATAACTTTATCAATAATTTAAAGTAGTATAGATTTCATATTCTAATAATAATAAATGGTTCCATTCTAATTCAGTTCATGTCATTATCGCGTCATGCACAGTCTGTTGTGATCTACGGTCATCTGTGCGATGTCAATTGCATGACACCATTCGCAATCTGCACTGACCGCTCACAACCCATGCTCTATATCTCAGTCATCTAGTTGCATAGTCTGCTATGATCTGCGACCATCTGTGCGGTGATTTCCATCACCTTTCGCATTCTGCACTGGAAGCTCATAGCCCATGCGCCTAGATTTCACGATACTTAGTCTGCTATGATCTACAATCATCTGTGCAATATCGATCTCCGATATCAATCACTTTCTGCACTGATTGCTCATAGCCTAAGCATCGCGTCGTCAAGTCTTTTGTCTAGTCCATAATTTAGTCAATAACTTAGCAAATCTAATCGTCCTTTACTAATCAAATACTCTCATTAACAATAACTCATATTTACTAATAATCTCATGTTATTATTATTTCAAATTATGATTTATACCTATTTAATTTTGTTTCATTAAATTCCATAATATATTAGTTTGATGTAATCAATCTTAATTTAAAACAATCATGTTATATAATTATTTAGGTTTTTCTCTGAATTGGTAAGTTTTATTCATCGCCACTGTTATCATTTTCGCTGCCGTCACTGGACATATTTTTGTAATTCAGCCAGGGGTGTATCTTATCCACGGCTACTACATTTTCATACTTTTTACTACCTCTCCTAGTCAGAGGAGTATCCTCAATCAAAAACCTGTCATTTTCTAGAATTTTTGTTATTCTATATGGGCCATGAAACTTGGATATAAGCTTCTTTGATTTACCTATGTGCTCTTTATCTATTATTGTTCTTTCAACCCTAACCAAGATATTATATAACGTCACTCTTTTTCTTTGCCTATCAAATGCCTTCTTTGAATTAGACTGCTGTTTTTCTATTCTAGATTTAGCTTCTGTCCTTATCTTTACTAACTCGCTATCACTAACACGACATATAACTTCATTTAACACCTCATTTATTATATTTTCTGATGGATTTAAAACTTTAAAACCAAATAGCAACTCTGATGGGCTTTTCCCCGTCGCTTTATTCATTGTCGTATTTATACTTAGCTGGATATCACCAACGTACTCATCCCAAGTGTTATCACCCTTATCGTGGCATTTCGTACTTAAAGCATCTAATATTGTTCTATTATAACGTTCTATTTGTCCGTTCGCCCTTGGGGTAGCAACTGCATTAAGTATATGTTTGACATTTGTACTCTCTATGAATGATTTAAATTTTGAGCTAGTAAAACAAGAACCCCGATCGGTAATAAGGCGTGTTGGAGTACCGAAAGTACTAAAATGGTCTCTGAAAATTCTTATGGCTGTGGTACTTTTTGTATCCCGCACAGCATTTATGGTTATAAATTTTGTAAAAGAATCGATAATCGCAAGAATATAAGTGTTTCCTCTCTTAGAGCGAATGAACGGACCTAAGTGATCGGCGTGAACCGTATGAAAAGGAATATCTGCTTTTGGTATTGGATGAAGCATTCCTTCCTTAACACCACCCGGAGCCTTATGATGCGCACATTCAAGGCACGCCGAAACGTACTTCTTGGTAAAACGTCGCATCTTAGAGAACCAAAATGTTTCGCGTAGTCGACTTAGAGTTTTCTCGTAGCCAAAATGGCCTACATTGTCATGATTCATTCTTAAAACTTGCCACCTGACGGCTCTAGGAACTACCCATTTTATTTTATCACCGACAATCCTATACACATGATCCCCTTTTAATTGATAATTTTTATACACATCTACTATATAATTCGTATTTTTGTCACGTAAAATGTCCCTAATTCTTCCAATTTCCTCGTCGTTACTTTGAACGGTGGAAATCCAATCTTTAATATTTATATTTAAAACATCGAGTACGTGTGTTTCATCATCACCCGTAATGGGCTCAGTCACAGGAGCACGACTGAGAGCATCTACATGTGCCATGCGAGCGCCAGATCTGTATTCAATATCACAATCGTACTCCTGGAACTGCACCCACCACCGAGATATCCTCGGTATAAGGTCACGTTTGGTAAGTGTCGTGCGTAGCGCATTGCAGTCGGTTACGATTTTAAATTTTAATCCCAGCAAGTAAACACGGAAACGTTTAAGTGAGGCTATCACCGCTAACGTTTCCAGTTCGAATGAATGTAAATTTTGTTCATCTTTAGTGGTTCTCCGACTGTAATACGCTACGGGCCTAAACATTCCGTCGCTATGTCTTTGCATTAAAATACCAGCAATCCCTAACTTGGATGCATCAGTGTGTAACTCTGTTTCAAGTTTCGAATCGTACAAGGCCAAAATGGGACGTTCAACAAGTTTTTGCTTTAGTGTATTAAAAGCTTGTGAATGTTCCTCGTTCCATTTCCAAGTGAAATTAGACCTGAGGAGATCAGTTAAAGGACGTGCGATGAGAGCAAAATCTTTTACGAAACGCCGGAAGAAACTGGCGAGTCCAATGAAACGTCTTACGTCATGTACATTCTTGGGTACGGGGAAACTTGAAACAGCTAATGTCTTACGTGACCCCGGTCTTATGCCTTGACCACTAACTTGAAACCCCAAGAAGTCAATTTCTCTATAGAAAAAGTTACATTTCTTAAGTTTTAAAGTTAACCCGGCTTCAAAGAGTAGTTTAAGCACTATCTCTAGCCGTTCGAGACCCTCTTCGAATGACCTAGCGGGAATTAAAATGTCATCCATGAATATAATGGCAAAATCAACTTTTGACTTCGCCAGTATCTTACTCATAGCCCTTTGGAAGACTGACGGAGCATTTGCCAAGCCGAACGGCATCCGTTTAAATTGATATTGGCCGTCCGGTGTAACAAATGCCGTTTTATCCTGGGAACTTTCTACAATAGGCAATTGATAATAGCCCGATGCACAATCAAGCGTAATAAAGAGAGAACTTCCAGCTAGCATATCTAGCTGGTCGTCAATCAGTGGTAAAGGGTAATGCTCTTTCTTCGTTTTATTATTAAGAGCGCGGTAATCCACGCATAGTCTTTTTTCGCCAGTCTTTTTCTTTACGAGCAATATTGGACTAGCGTATTGAGAATTGGATTCGCAAATAATATCAGCGTCTATCATTTCCTGTACCATTGATCGCACCAGCTGACGCTCAGGGTATGAGAGTCTATACGGACGATATACGACTGGCTTAGTGTCATTTAATTAAATTTCCATCTTTACTATGTTAGTGAATCCCAAATCGTTTAAGTTATTCGAAAAACATTCCTTGTATTTATTTAATAAGCTTTTTAATTGATCTACTTGGTTACTAGTTAAATTCAAGTCATAATTAAATTCTGAGCAAAAATTACTGTCGTTGATATTCAAAACATTTATGTCGTAACACCCGTTTGTCTTAAAAGCACGCGTTATTAATGAATGCTTTCTTAATAAAATTATTTTGTCAGATATATTTTGAATCAATAAACGACCACGACCACTATCTATTTCATACTCTCCTGGCAGGAGGTAATAATATTCATGTTCAGACTTTCCGCGAAGTGAACCGCGTACGTACACAGTCCCTGAATAATCGCCAGTGCAACTAACTTCGACCAAGCACATTTCCTTAGCCCGTATTGATGTGTCCGAGACTAATTCGAGACACAATTTGTTTGTAAGTTCCCGCGTAAATATCAAGGAATTGTATGTTTTAGTTATGATAATACCAGGTTTTTCAGTAAAACTGTGTCCAATTAACACAGGATATTTAATAATGTTATCTTCTACAACCAAGGCATCTACTTTTTCCATGACATTTTGAATCTGTATAGTGACAGTGGCGAGCCCTAAGGGTAGCACTATGTTGTTTCCAATACCTCTCATCGTAGGAAGATCTAGGTTATTCGACCAACTAATTCCTAGTTTTCTAGCATCACTACAACGAATTAAAGTGCATTGACTGCCTAGGTCGACATAACCTACAACTGATTGTCCGTTGAGCATCAATTGCACGATGTACTTACAATCGTTTTGGGCGGTGCTCTCGGCGTCTATACGTAAAATATCTTTTTGACTTTGACCCCCTTTATCGGTATTATTGTTATCGGAGGGTAGTTTTGAACAATTTAATGTAGTATGTCCAAGTCTGTTACAAATATTACATTTCAGTATTTTTTTAGTACATTTAAAACTAAAATGTCCTGGTTCGTTACAATTGTAGCAAACAATAGAATTACTACTACTTTTAGTCTTTGCGTCATTGCTAGTAGGTTTTGCGTTCGACAAGGCGTTAGATCTTTTGTCTCCATAAGGACGCGGCTTTTCTGTTTCACGCGGTTGTTGTTTGATAGACTGAAAATATTCTAACACTTGTTCCGGTTCCTGACACTTCAATGCTTTCGCGCCTAATCTTAGTGAACGATCTTCAATTCCATACAATAAACAATCGACTGCCCTCTTGCCTATAATATTACATCGATTCAGCAAATTGATTTTTTCGAAATAATATAATTCTAGTGATTCATTATATTTTACGCGTTTAGACAACATTTCTGTAAGTAACTCGGCATAATCGTCACTACTAGGGAATGATTCTAATAATTTCCGTTTCCATTCAGGCCACGAAAATGACATAGTGGGTAAAGCTTGATACCACGTTTTTGCGACACCAGCTAATTTAGGTAAGGCATAGTGTATGACCTGATCATCGCCCCATCTATATAATTTCGCACACTCATCTACTTTACTAAGCCACATTTGTATAGTTTGCCCCTTAACCATCGGATCAAAATCAGGTATGACATTACCTAACATTGGAAATTTGTTACCTTCAGGACGAGTATTTGCTAAGGTATTCACTAATTTAGTCAATAGTAAATGTGTCACGTTGTCAGTACTATTATTGGAACGTCTTACCGGGGAAGATGAGCGTCCACCATGACGCGACGATCTCGAGCGACTGCTGCTACCGCGCGCACCCGCATTCCTGCTGACCTGCCTACGGCTGCGGCGGCTGCTTCCACTCCTACGGCGCTGCCCATGACGCTCACGGCGATTGCTTCGGCTTCTGCTGTTTTCCTGGCGCCGTCTGTAATGATCACCGTCACTACTTTCGCTGCTAACAGTCGTGCGTCGCTGGCGATGATGCTCACGACGTTCCCGAGAGCGACTTCTTCGCATAGAAACACTCGAGTCCGTTGCCGATTCATCTTCAGTTTTTGATCTGCTTCTGCGTCGTTTTCTTTTATTCTTGCGATCGTGTTGTTTCCTTTTTCTTAAAGAGGATTTGCAATTGTCCAATATCTCGGTAGGTGTCATGTTTCCATCTTCCATTTTGGCACGTTAAAACAATTGAAAACGCACGTATAGCAAAACTCGAGTTGTGGGCGTTTTGCTAGAAATATAGAGCTAGCCTGTCTAATCCCACTTCTGAGATGAAGGATCAGTGCAGGTTTACTTGAATAAAATACGAATTGCGTAGAATTAATTGGATTTAATCCGTACAGTTCGACCGCTGAGTATCGAGTGAGTCACTCAATTCAAATATGGCCAGTCAGTTTTTACTAGTGGTCACATTGATGTCCATAGAGATCAAATGTGACAATTTACGTTACAAACAATCGATTCAAATGTTACCAACATGAGAAATAAATCGACTAAATATTATGAAGCTAACAGTATTATGTAAGTATCGTACAGATTGCTAATTAGCATCTTAGTGGTAGGTTAAGTACCACAGCACGACATGATCATCATACTAGTATAATGTTTATTGTGATCATCTGACATCATAAAATCGATGTGATATTGTTTTTGCGTATCCCAGTAACTTTGAGGCAATTTGTTTTAAAATTGCCATCTATCATACCATTTTAAATGATAAACTATGTACCTATGTCGGTTATTAAATAATAGCTCTGTCGGCTATTGTCTAAAAACCGCATATAACTACTTTTACTTGACAAAAGATTTTGGCAGAAACCAGATTTTGTTTTGTGGGATGTGTGGCCCATGTGTTGTCACCAGGGTTATCAGCCCGGGTCAGATGCAAGCCATCTCGATATTTGTGTCTTCGAGAGTCAGTCGACTTGGGACCGAAGTAGAATACGGTCTATATCCAAAAGATGGTCGCACAACCAATTTCGGGCACTGCAGTGGCTAAGTAATAGTTTTAGATATTTTGTGCTAATTTCGTGTCATTCATAAATTGTTGCATGGTTTCATTTTTTTCCCTTTACCCTCAAAAATTAATGGTGAAATTGGATTTCTTAAATAGAGCAGCTAATAGTTGGCTTTCTATATTTACAAATTAAAAGCCAACTGTCTTGGAGAAGGTATTTTGATATCAATTTACCTAATTGCTGCCAAAACATACTTTGGCTACACTTTAAATTCAGTTACTTCTACTCCAAGTTTCGTACATCAAATAGAAATGGTCTAATACAACATTCTACTTAATGATAGGCACTTAGATACTTGCATAGTTATCCTTAGAGTTTTGCAATAAACCTTATAGTCGTGCATATTTGAATGTTCCAACTCGATATTTACATTATTCTTGTTCACCATCAGATCCATCGAGAATGACCTCCGTGCACAAGTGTCTGAGGCTCGTTCCCGCTGGTCGGAGTTCGAGCCAAGGCTGGCCATCGTGCAGGTGGGGGGTCGAGAGGACTCCAATGTATACATACGGATGAAGCTGCGAGCTGCTGAGAACATTGGCATCAAGGCCGATCATCTCAAATTGCCAAGAGATATTACGGAGAATGAGGTAAAAAAACTTTCAACACACTTGTGAAGAAAATAACTATAATTTCAACAGTGAAAACGAGTTGTGAAAACTTATTCGCAATGGCGGGAAAAATGAATCAGTTTTCCTATGCGCGCGCATCTAACAGATCGGCCATAGACTAAAAGAATGAGGTTTCTTTTTTGGCTTTTCTCGGATAGCATTTTAGCCACGTACAAAATGGGTAATTCAAAGTTTTCTTTATCACAGAAAAAACAAAAGTTATATTTGAGTGAAAGTTGTATTTATTAAAAACGTACAAGTTGAAATTTATCTATTTAAATACGAAGTTGCATGAAACTAGCAAGCAATATGTAGGTACATTAATTTATTTGTACTATTGAACACGATCTTTTTTGTTTCGAAACTTTTTTAAAAACAAAGCAAGTCAACTACTTAAAAAAAGAACCTATAACTCACTTGTGAATAATAGTAAAGAAAAAGTCACAGTTTGATTCACGTTTGATTACAGGTGTCATTATGTGCCTAATTGCGGTGAAATTAGAGCCATTTTATGAGCAAGTGTGTTGAAAAAAAAACCAATATGATTTGTTATGTTTAATCCCTTTTTTACTTCTCCCGCTCTGGGTGGAGCGGAAGGGAGTGTCAGACTTCTACTGACTAAAAAACCACCCTGTTACTTCAGCTGCCCTTACGTTCCGGGGCCGTGGTATCTCGTTAGACCATCCCCGCATCCCCGGCAGGATCTACTGCACCCTGGTATCCAGTTGAATGTTAATAGACTTATTATTAAACCGGATTATTATTAAACCGGCACATATTTGTACTTTTTGAGTTAATCAAACTAAATAGATTCATTAAACACACTGACATTGTGCCTACATACATTAAGTAGACAAAACTATTAGCTAATGGACTAAATTTACTTTATTTTTGATTCGCTAAGTGAGCAATGTATGTTCTTTAGGAATAAATAAATTACCTTTAAACCCAAACATTATTTTATGTGTGGGTTTACTATTCCAATAAACGCGTGATTAATTATCAATTTTCATGTTTGAGAAGTCATAAAAGTACAAATATTAAGCGCCTTTTTAAAAGCCGCTGCAATGAATGGCTTAAACTAATCTAAACTCAATACGGCAGTCCGGCGCAAAATATTACTAATCCTAAATGAAATAATACCCTCAGGACCTTGGAGTAGGTAATTCATTAAGAGACTCTTTCAAAGAAAATTAAGTGACAAAAGTAAAACATATTTTTCTGACAATTCAATAAAAATAGTATGTAACAGCGAGTCATTTTATTGTAGTCAAACAGCTTATTCGATTGTCTATGCATTAATATACTGTAAAGAGAGTAAGGAAAAGGACTGCCCGTACATTTTTATAGTATCAAAATTTCGCGTATGAGGATAGCAATTTTCAAAGCTGGTAAATCTTAGGTTCAACTATACTAATAAGTAATAATAACGAAAATTAATCAAAAAGCAGCGCGTTTTTCAAGCATACGCGTTAGTGTTTCTTCTTTGGAGATCTTGTCACGCTATCCTACTAATATATTCTATACTAATACTAACATACTAACTAATATATACTAATATTATAAAGCGGAAAATTTTGTTTGTTTGTTTGAACGCGCTAATCTTCGAAACTCCTGAATGGATTTCAAAAATTCTTTCTGATTATGATAGGCAATTTCATGAGGAAGGCTATAGGCTATATAGCATTACGCTACTGCTCTCGGTTTTCCTAAAATAAGGATATTAGTGAAATAAGTCACATGAAAATACGCCGGTAAATTAATATAATCGCGTGCGCTGGCGAAATGCTGAGATTTACCAAAAGATCATGTACTACAAAAATGTAGGGCTTATGTAGATTTAAAAAAGAAATCCGCGGTACTATATATCTAACTTTTATGAATAATCCACAATAAGGCAAATTATGTAAAGAAAATATAAAAAAAAAATAAGGCATGACTTTGTAGTATTATTTTTATGTGGCCATATTAATACTTACGTTCAAAAATAGTCTCATCATCAAGACAATTTTATGAAGATAAACTTTGCCATTTACAGTATTTAATTTGGACTTATAGTTTAGGAGAAAATGTAAAATTAAAATTATTCAACATCGTTATTTACCGAAATGTCGCGCGGATGCACGGCGGCGCGTTGAGCACAGTAACTCGCGTTATACATACCCCACTGATAGTATAGGTACCTAACTTGGTTTCATTTCGATTTCTTTGCTAAAAGTCTTTCATGTACTTAAGTAAAAATTGTTTCAGCTTTATTTACGTCAGAGGTGTGTTTTTGTATCTATACATTTGAATATTTTTATTTTACTTTCTGTTTAGTTGAATAAGTAATTTTGATAGGGTGTTATTTCGTTTATCCCATTTTTTTTAACCGACTTCTAAAAGGAAATCGTTAAGGATGGTTTAGGTTAATGTTTATAATAAGTTTATTAATTTTGTTTTATTTTAGTTCCATTGATATGTATACAGTTATAAAAATACGTATTTGTGGTCTATACTTTACGTTTCTTAATTGTATGTAGGAGATTCAATTCTTTTTTAACCCCTGACGCAAAAAGAGGAGTGCTATAAGTTTGATGTGTCAGTGTGTCTGTCTGTGGCATCGTAAGACCGATTATGATGCGGTTTTTTTTTTAGAAAGCTGACGTGATCGAGATGGTTCTTAGCTACAACTTATCAGGATTAGTGTTGCCCAAACGAGAGTCTCGCAAGAGTCTTGCAATTAGCGATTATCCTACAACAACAGAGTCTGTTACATTGTTCTGAGATCTCAACTACCGTTTAATAAATAGCAATAGGATAATCGCTAATTGCAAGACTCTTGCGAGACTCTCGTTTGGGCAACACTAATCAGGATCTGTTCAGGTGTTTCATGGTTGTTGGAGGTTACCTAAAATTTAAATTTAAATTTTATATGCTAACTTAGTCGTTTCTTTTATTAAATATCTTCGAAGCAATGTCATAGTTGCTATAGTTTTCACAGGAACAGTGGCTAGACAAACGGCACTAATACCTCGAATCCCCGAGGTACCTACAGATTTATCTATTATTTTAAAAGGATACAATTTCCGGGGTTGCGGGAACGTTCTAACGATATACCGAGGCCCCGAAACGTAAGGGCACATAAAGGAACAGGGTGGATTTTAGTCAGTAGAAGTCATTCGATGATTTTCCCACCCGAAAAAATGGTCAGACATTCAAACACGTCGGCATAGATATAAAGCCATGTTGTTAGAGTTCCATAAACGAAACCCTTATAGATTCGTCATGTCTGTTTGTCCGTCTATCTTTCCGTATGTCACAGTAATTTTATTCCGAAACTGTGTATTAAGACAATAGAGTTGAAACTTAGTGTATGTATTCTGCAAACCACTTACCGATTTTTATACAAAAATAATAATAAAAAATATATTAAGGGGAGGCTCCCCATACATGGAACTGGAACTTCATCAATTCTGTACGTGCGTGTGTCAGTGTTTAAAGATAGATCTTTCAAAATGACAGTCACGACGATGACTCCTAAAATATTTTTTTTCTCAGTCATTCATTTGAAAGAAAGATATACACTTCCAAAGTAGTAAAATGTGTCTTCTCTAACTTTTAAAACAATAAATTGTAAAATAAAAATATATGCTGTAGATTTTAATGAAAACTTTTAACTAAAATTGGTTTGAATGAGATAGTATTCAGTAGTTTTTGAGATATAGGACTTTTAAGGAACCGCAAATATATGTATTTATTTATGTAGACATATGACACTTATAAGAGAAAAACAATTACAGAAAAAAAGAGCACAAAGGTGCTGCTTATTTCATGAGAAATTTCTTCCTGCAGACCTGCGACAGGAGAGTTGCATAAGAGATGATGGAAGTATGTATAAATACTAATTACGTAAATTAAAACATACTAAGCTAATAAAATACATATTTATATTAATACTGAAAAAATATATACCTATACCTATAATACATAAAATTACGGGATGGTGGAGAGGTAGTGTTCTTTGACTTTGTTTTTTGAAATATGTATCGTTTGAACTTTGTTATTCATACAAACACTATGAAAAAGAAAGTTATTTGGCGTAGCTACTACGGAACCCATCATGGGCGAGTCTGAATCGCACTTGGCCAATTTTTTTTCACATGGCCAATTATATGTTGCTTTATCTAGATACGCAAGGAAACCAGTACATACTAATACCACAAGATAATAAGACTAAAATATTGTATATAATACCGATATATTCTAAATCTATAACAACTATCTTTACTTCGCGATTCTCTATCCATTGCAAATTAGATAGCATTACTAAAATTTTACCATCTATTCATCAATATTCAGAGTTTTTCGCGTTAGTAATATGTAGTAGTAGGATTATACGCGGGTGAAACCGCTGGGCACAGCTAGTGTAATATATATATTAAAGTTTGTGAGGATGTGGATGTTTGTTACTCTTTCACACAAAAACTGCTTAACTGATAAAGATGAAACTAGATGATAGGCTACTTTTCCCTACGGTAAAATTAAAATTTCTATGCGGACGAAGACGGAGGCAAAATCTAGTCTTTAGGTACTATTTAAATCTATGAAAATCTATCTATCTTTTAATCTATCTATCTTTCTATCTATATTTCATCCATGCTCCAATCCCATAAAGACGTAAGAAGTCGCATATTTTGTCCAGCATCACATCTTGACCTATTGACACCCGATAAGACATATCATCTACTTAATAATAGACTGTTTACTGTTTTCATCGAATGATGTAATAAACATATTAAATAACATCTTTCGCGATTACTCTCGTATTTAAGAAATTATGTATACAGTATGTTATAGTAATAACACTTTCATTTGATAACATTTGTGTAGATTACAATTATAAGTTCTTTTTTAGTTTAGATAAGAACGGCCAATGCCTTGTTTATGTCTGAAAATGTGAACCTAAAATTTATTGAAGAAAAAGTAAAATATTACTAATCTATTTGTTATACTTAATAGGATTTTGATCTAGAAACAGTCATGTATGTATGTTTGTGTTGCGATTTATGGATACCGTATCTGCATTCTAGGTATGCAATTATTCGCACTTCCCCTGAGTCAGATTTCAGTGGAAGATGTGGGAAGTTATATTCATTCCCTGACTTCATCATAATGGTTCCTAGATCAAAATCCTATTAAGTGTAACGAGTCCCGTACGGTATATAGAATTACCCTTGAACGATATAATTGTCTACAGAAAGCATGGTTCACCGACGAACGGTAATACGAAAAAACTATTAGTCGATACCATTAATTAGCGACAGTACGTTTCGCCGAATAACGCTACATAGAATGAATGGTTGGCCGATAACAAGATTTTCCGATGTCTTGGTTTGCCGGAACACGCTTGAACTAAACAATCCTTTACCGATAGCTATTTTCATTGAAAGCACCATTCCTTACACCGCCGATCCAAAATAATTGGCTTTAGTTTCTAGCTTACACAATTTTGACAGGCGTCGAATAATTTGCATTAACTCCTATTTCCATGCGGTTACGGAAACAAATTAGATGATGCTCATTATTATTACGTTGGCCACATTGTAAAAATGGTAAACCATTCCCTGGTTCCAAACCATTCCCTGGTTCACTTTAGGAGTAGTGTGGATTTGGCTATGTGAAATGACAATAGGATCTGGGGAAAGAATCTAGTAGGTACCAACCAAATCCAGAGTGAACTGTAATTGAGAATTTCACCTTCAATTAAGAACATAATCAAGGATTTATTCTATTGTTGTGTAGTGTTGAAGTGTTGTTTATAACGAATTTGCAAACGAAAATATTATTTGTATCTTTATGCTTTAGAAGGTAGCTAATGAAGACTATTCACTATACCAATAATCCATATAACTGTATCAAGTAAATGAGGGTATTAGAACCACAAGTATGTAGTATTGTTATTAATTGCATTTCCACAGCTGTTGGCCCAGATTACGAGTCTCAACGAGTCCCCGTACGTGCATGGCATCATCGTGCAGATGCCCCTGGACTCCGAACATCCCATTGACGCGCACAAGATCACAGATGCTGTGTCACCTGATAAGGATGTGGACGGGTAAATATTCACTATTATTCTTGGTGAATACGGTGTTTTCAAGATTTCGTAGAGTCAAAAGTAGATGGAATTGTTTAGTTGAAAATCATGGTGCACTTCATGATGTTCATGGAATATCTCTACTAATACAATATATTATGAAATCAAGTGTCGCATGTTGAATGTACTTTTGATTTTTGGGTAGGACTTCAGAAAAAATGATAAATCGGCAATTTATGGCCATTATCATGGTATATATTATACCTTCCTGGCTTCGTTATGAGTTTATCTAACAATTTATATCATTCAATAAGCAAATCAAACTGACCTTATCTCGCAGTGATGTGATATGTTTTCACTTTTATAATTTTCACTCACATTCGAAGTCATACACACGAAAAAAAATATTCACGAAAAAAGACACACGATAACACAATGCACAGGCAATGTTAACACAAATTATTCCACTTAGACACTGTACAAAATAAAAAAAACTATTTGATAACGCAACGAAAAAGTCTGCGGCATCACAACAAAAACCACAGATGCATTTTGTAAACATTTTTTTTCGTTCATTTTAGCGGTGTATGCAGAACGTATTGCTACTTGCAACACAACCACATATATTTATCGACCAATCCTGACCAAGCCCTTAAGTGTAACTGTCCGACTTAAGACATTTGGAGCATTTTTTTCTTATGTCGAACTGTGTAACTTAAGACACGCGAAACGTTAAGGTATTTTTAAAATTCGGGATATTATTTGAGGCCATGATTTGTAAATCACTTTCTTGTTTTGATTAATCGTCTTATGACGAAATCATAAGGCCCTTAAACCATTTTTCGAATGTGTGCTTGACGTGCACGAACGTGTTTATCTTTTAAACTTCTTTTTCAACAGTTTGAATACCATAAACGAGGGTCGCGTTGCGGTGGGTGATCTCTCTGGCTTCATTCCCTGCACACCGGCTGGCTGCGTAGAACTGATCAAGCGGACAGGCGTGACCATTGCCGGCAAGAACGTGGTTGTGCTGGGCCGCAGCCGGATTGTCGGCACCCCCGTCTCTGAGCTACTGAAGTGGGAACACGCCACTGTCACCGTCTGCCATTCCAAGACTAAGAACTTGAGTGAGATTGTGAGTTGATACTTTAATTAATTATCCTTAAATACATATCACAAAGTAAAGTCTCCCGCCGCGTCTGTCCTTCTGTATGTTCGGGATAAACTGGTGGGCATGGTGGACATCCCACCCATACGCACAAAACGTTTTGGGAATACTTTCTTTGTGCGTACGGCTAAGGAATGAAATTCCCTTCCGGGGTCTGTGTTTCCTGATCGCTGTAATCTGGGAGTCTTTAAGTCAAGAGTGAATAGGTTACTTCTAGGCAAGTGCGCTCCATCTTCGACCACATCATCACTTACTATCAGGTAAGATGGTGGTCACAAACGCGAACAATAAAATAAAATAAAAATTCAAAAACTACTGAAAAAAATTTCATCATAGTGTTTCATGAGTAAGGTTAAAGTGTGTAATTTACTAAGGTTTTGTGTAAATTACCAGAATAAGACCGTGCGAAGCCAGGTCGGGTTGCTAGTCCATACTTCCATACTAATATTATAAATGCGAAAGTAACTCTGTCTGTTACCTTTTCACGCCTAAACCGCTGAACCGATTTAGATGAAATTTGGCATGGAATTCCCATGGGATCGGGATTTACGCGGGAAAACCCTCCCACGCGAACGAACAATAACGAACTAATGAATGTCATACATGATAAAGTTCAAATTCAACACTTTTTTTGGGTCTGCCAAATGAAAATGATTTTTCAATAAATTAACACGTGTATCTATATAAAATAAATTTAAATAAAAAGCTAAAGTCGAAGGACTGAAATTATGTTTCTCGTTTTTGTACAAAAAAGTAGTTATCTATAGATTATAGCGTCGTTGTTTAAGTTATTTACTGAATGTCGTAGATAAGGTGTTGTTAACCCACTAAGACCAAGCGATAATGAGGGTTACTACCTCGTAGAAAACTTTTTTCACCTCAGAACCTTTATAAGCCTTAAAAGCCGAATATCACCTAACGTTAAACACGGTTAGCACTGGACCGGTTGTGACGATACTTTAAAGGTTACTGTATGAAATTGGACCATTACTGGACGTTTTTCTACAGAATCTATAACGATGAGTTTATTGTAATCCATTTTCTCTTTCTGCAGACAAAAACCGCCGACATCCTGGTCGTGGCTATTGGCAGGGGCGAGATGGTTCGCGGCTCTTGGATCAAGCCCGGCGCGGTCGTCATCGACTGTGGCATCAATCCCATTGCTGGTGCGTGCTTCATATCCTTAGAACAATGGCTGTTATGACTGCTTAGAACAAAATATTTATGCTACTTGTAGTGAAGGTACAATAGTCGGAACTGCCGGGAGAAACAAAACATTTAGCGGTCGACCGTCTGCAGTGCAAACCCGGACTTTCAATACAAAACGTTTCGCTGAAATGACCATTAATCCAATTGTATTTCACGAGCAGAAAATTGATTATTTCTGATAAGAAGGTTTCCTTTTGGAGTATTTTGTTGCTACATCGTTTTTTTTTTCATTTCTAATGCAATTTCGGTATGATTACGTCAATTATATTACTTTTTTATCTCCAATATGTGACAGAACTAATGCACATTTGCATCCTTATCAATTAACTGGAACTGTTCTTGAATAATAAATATGTGTTAACTAAGGTATTAATTAACAGACCCGTCAAAGAAGAGCGGTCAGCGTTTGGTGGGTGACGTCGCGTATGAGGAAGCTTTGTCAGTGGCGTCTCACGTGACGCCGGTACCTGGTGGCGTGGGCCCCATGACTGTGGCAATGCTCATGCGGAACACCGTGCAGGCCGCACGACGCCAGCTGGACCGCCTGCTAACACCCTCTTGGCCGCTTCGCCCACTGCGCATCACGCCACTGGCGCCGCCACCCAGGTCAGTTGAGAAAAATTTGGCAATTTTCAAGTCCTTACAAGTATGAGGTGAGATGTCACGAAAGAATTAAGTGACACGAACGATGAGTTTACCATGATTTTTAAAACCATACGGTTCAAGGTTTCAGTTATAAGCAATGAAATATCTCCATGCAAAAAGTGGTGTTGATCCGTTGGTTTTTGCCGCATCAAGGGAGATCAATTTCGGTTTCAAATTTATAGTATCCATAAAAGAAGAAAATTCAAGAGATTCAAGACGAGCTCGTGGCTAGATAATTAGTGCCGCATGGGTCTAATATAAATGGCTAGTACTCACGCGGGGCTTCGCTCCCGTGGATTCTATCACGGTAAAAAAATAACTCTCCTTTTTTGCAGTCGGGTAAAAAGTAGCCTATATAACCTTCCGCAAGCTTCAAGCTACTTCCATACCAAATTGCATCCAAATCCACCCAGTACTTTCGAAGATTAGCGCGTTTAAGCAAACAAACAAACTTTTCCGCTTTATAATATTAGTATAGATTACCTACTTAGAAAATTAGGGGTATCTTATATTTATTTAACTTGTCTTTCAGCGACATCGTGATTGCCCGCTCACAGAAGCCTAAGGACATAAGCGAGCTTGCTCAAGAAATCGGACTGTTTCCGAATGAGGTATCGCAGTACGGACGCACCAAAGCGAAGATATCTCTGTCAGTTCTGGACAGAATGAGGAACCAGAAGGGCGGCAAGTACATCGTGGTTGCTGGGTGAGTATCACTAACAATAAAGTTGTACGCGCTGACTCATCACCATGGCTAGTGTATATATTGTTGCTGTATTGCCTTTCGTATTATACACTTTTTATAGACTAGAGGAAGTGTTAGAGCTCTAGGTCCATTGAGTATAAAAGTTAGGTCCCCTGCAAAATGATGGAGTAGAAAAGTGCTAATACACGCGTCATGTTCGCAAACGACCGCGGGTCTTCTTTTAGGGCTGGTCATCATTGAACAGCTATATGTTTATTTCAACCCAGTGACAGTTTAGAGCTACCAGAACCAAACTGCGTGGTTATATTTAGTAGTGTTTTTAGGGTTCCGTAGCCGAATGGCAAAAAAACGGAACCCTTATAGTTTCGTCATGTCTGTCCGTCTGTCTGTCTTTCCGTCCGTATGTCACAGCCATTTTGTTCCGAAACTATTAGGACTATACATGTAAAACTTGCTAAGTCGATGTATTCTCGGGCACGCCGCAATTGCGGCGGTAAGACCCCTCTTTGAGGAGTGGCTAGATCGGCGTCACGGCGTCCTGACCTACCGCATGACGCAGGTCCTCACCGGACACGGAAGTTTCGGGAGGTACCTGTGTCTGATGGGAAAGGAGGAAACGCCTGGGTGTCACAAACTGCGAGGGTCGCCCTGAGGACACCGTAGAGCACACGGTGCAAGACTGCCCCGCCTGGGCAGAGCACCGACGTGTCCTCACGGCGGCGATAGGCGGAGACCTCTCGCGCCCGGCATTGGTCGAGGCCATGCTGCGGGGCGAGAGGGAGTGGAAAGCGGTCGCCTCCTTCTGCGAAGCAGTCATGCTTCCGAAGGAGGAGGCGGGCCGCGTGAGGGAGAGGATGGCGTCCTCCCTCCAGCCCAGCCGCAGTGGTAGACGCCCACGGCGTCGGACGTCGGCCGACGATCTCCGGCCACCGTAGGCGCGGGCATGCGGACAGCGAGTAAAGGGCAACTCGCTGTCCGACCATGGACCATGCCCGGGTCGACGGCGCGTCGTGTTCCACGCGCGCCTCAAAGAGCGTCAGCAACATGACGAGGCCCCCTCTGCAGAGGGCCGAAGCCTGCCAGGGTCGTGGGACTCATCCCGTTACCGTGGCCCTGGTATGTAAAGGGTTATTGAAGGAACACCGTGGATTTTAGTCAGTAAAAATCTGACAGTCCCTCCCACCCTGCCCGGAGTGGGAGGACTTATTTGATAATTTTACCACGTTAAAAAAAAAAAGTCGTTTTATTCTGTGAACCGCTTTCCGATTTAAAGTAAAACAATAAAAAAATATTTAAAATAAAAGGGGGCTCCCCATACATGGAACTGAAACTGAAAATATATATTTTCATGAAACCTATGCGTGTGTGGATTCTATAGATAGGACTTTAAAAAAACTTTTTACCAAAAAATTAAACCGACTCCCAAAAAACACTGCAAAGTGAAAAATAACTTTAATTTCGGTAGTCGGTGTCTTTAGTATTGTGTTTTCGTTTTTGGCACCGACTGCCGAAATTAAAGTTATTTTTCACTTTGCAGTATTTTTTGGGAGTCGGTTTAATTTTTTGGTAAAAAGTTTTTATTTCACTCTTTTTAGTTGGTCTATTTTTAATTTACCTAGTTACAAGAGCTTAAATGTCAACTACTTATACAAAATACCTTTTACAAAATATTGCTTTTCCCAATGCTGGGCCGTTAATTGTTGAGGAGTTCTCCTGGTACTTCACCATCAGCGTTACATCACCATATGCATTGTGACGAGCATAAAGTGCTTAACATCCATATTCAAGTAATCGAATCGCAATCCACTCAATACTTATTATTGAGTAGTTTCGGCGGCCATCTGTGGTCTTCATCATCAGTTCCACTTCCTCAAATGGTACTTTTTGAGAGCAACTGCACGAGTTACTATAATAAATACCCAAAACGTCATAGGTGTGCCTATAATATTTGAAGAGTTCCCTCGATTTCTCCAGGATTCCATCATCAGATCCTGACGTTTATGAAAATGGGACCAATTTCGAAGTATATACCCTTTCAATCAAAAAAGAATTTTCCAAATCGGTTCAGCCGTCTTCGAGTAATCGATGATAATACATAAAAAAAATATATATATATATATACGCGTCGAATTGATAACCTCGTCTTTTTGTCGTCGGTTGAAAAAGACATTGAGGTTTCTAAAATGACTTCTTCATAAGGTTAATCGTTTAAAAGATATACGCTTCCAAAGTGGTAAAATGTCCCCGTCCCACCCCCTCTAACTTATATAATAATGGAATGAAAAATCTAAAAAAAACATATGCTGTAGATCTTAATGTAAACTTTCAAACAAAATTAGTTTGAACGAGATCAGGGCAGTAGTTTTTGAGATACAGCATATTTTCTGAAACCGCAAATTTAAGTATAAGTTATTTGGTGTAGTTGTAAAAATTGTAAATAAGCAAGTTTTAAGAAATTTGTAATGCTTTTTTTGTCGAATAAATATATTTTATTATATTCATTATAGTAACTATAATAAATATAATATAATATATTTATTTGACGGAACCCTTCATGGGCGAGTCTGACTCGCACTTGGCCAATTTTTTGTAACTGTGTAAGGAAACAATTGCAATAATTAAATCAAGCCTTTTAAAAACAACTGTATTGCAACAAAAACGCTTAAAACTTCCAAACAAAACAGCCTGATGCAGTTTATGGTATAATATTTGAGATTTAGCTAAAATAAATTGGTTTTTGTTAATAAACTCTGCATGTCTTCTCAGTCGCTAGCAATCGATAGGGACAGCGACAACCAATATTGAGACAACCATTATAGATTGTACATTTTATAAGGAGATTTTGGCGTAACAATTTTGGGAAAAAAGTATCATGATAATAATATGTTAAGTTATTTAGTTCTTATTCACCTCTGGCTACCACTTCTCGGCAAACAGGCATTATCCTGCATATGTTTCGAAGAGCACTAAAAACGTACCTTTATTCCTCCAGCATTACCCCTACCCCCCTAGGGGAAGGTAAGAGTACGACCCTGCTGGGCCTGGTACAGGCTCTCTCAGCACACCGCGGTCGCAACTCGTTCGCCGTCATGCGCCAACCCAGCCAAGGACCCACCTTTGGAGTGAAGGGCGGAGCGGCCGGTGGCGGGTACTCACAGGTACGGGTATAGATATTGTAGGAACATCTTATGCTGTACGTGTATCTTATTTTTTTGCATCTTATCGTAGGTGCTCATATTCTGTTAGATGGTTTGTTCAAATGTTGTACATGTTTATGCTGATAGTGTAGAATATCTTATAGAGATGCGCCGAATGTCCGGCCGAATATTCGTATTCGGTACATTTGGCATATTTTTTCATGTTTGTATTCGGCCGAATATTCGGTTCATTTGCCGAATAATTACCGGATATTTAAATTATTGTTAATATTTCAAAAAATAACATTTTATTAAACAGTAAGGTTAACTGAATACTAAATAAGTGTCATTTTTTCTGAAAGTTGTAGGTAGTTTTTTGTAAATGAAAGAATCACTACTTTTTGTACCAATTATTTAGTGACAAAATAAAAAAGTTAATCTTTTTTATTTTGTCACTAAATAATAAAGTTTATTAGATTAAAATTTTATTTAAATAGATTGTTAAAGTTAATCTTTAACAATCTATTTAAATAAAATTTTAATCTAATAAACTTCATTAAATTTTATTTTTACAGAATTAAATTTCCATGAAATTAACAATTTTAAAAACACTGCTTTGAGTAACATTTTATATTTCAGATTTTTTAAAATATAATATAATAACGACTATCTTTAGGAACCAACACAAGTATTAAAATATGTATATAATCATAAGGTTTTTTTGTAAATAAATGTAAAAATAAACAAAAAAAAAATAAGTTAGAAATATTAATTTGCAACATAAAAAATAAAGTTTTAATCTAATTAAGTTTTTTTTTAAGTAAGTGAATGTCGCATACTCCTAGAATTGAACCAAATGATTCGGCAGAATATTCGGTTCGGTACATTTTGGACCGATTATTCGGCCGAACATTCGTATTCGGTTGAACCTACATTCGGCGCATCTCTAATATCTTAAATATATTTTACTAGCTGTACCGTTGCATTGTCACGTATACTAATAAAGGGTTTGGTTTTATCAACCAACTAAAAACTTTTTTGCAAAAAATAAAACCGACTTCCATATCAAAACACTACAAAGCCAAAAATAATTTTCATTTCGGTAGTCGGTGTTGTTGGTTTTGTATTTTCTTTTTTTTCACAACGCCTTCCGAAATTAAAATTATTTTTGGCTTTGTAGTGTTTTGATATGGAAGTCGGTTTTATTTTTTTGAAAAAAGTTTTTATTTTCACGCTTTTTAGTGGGTCAGTTTGTAATTAATCTAGTTACAAAAGCCAAAATGTCAACTACTTATCACCTTTTACAAAAAACGCAATGCAGAGTAAACGAAAAGATCGTCAATGTAAATATTTTTTTTAGACAATGTTGATTTTTCAGAAATGGCTTGTCCGATTTTGATAATATTTTTATGGGACCATTTGGGAAGTATACCCTTTCCAATAAAAAAAAGAATTTTTCAAATCGGTTGGCAAGCGACGGAGCTATGCCCGAACAAACATAAAAAAAAACAAACAAACAGCCGAATTGAGAACCTCCTCCTTTTTTAGAAGTCGGTTAAAAACAGTTTTTAGTCATTCATTATCAGAAAAATGAAAGAAACAGAAACTTCAATATAGGCTTAGAACATCAAATACAGAGTAGATAATATGTGAGATCTATTGAGTAGTATTTGATAATATCCGAAAGTATTCAATCTATTTTATTTATTTTACCTTTAATCTTACCTAAAATCTTCCATCTCCGCAGGTCATTCCCATGGAGGAGTTCAACCTACACTTAACAGGTGACATCCACGCGGTGACTGCCGCTAACAACTTGCTAGCTGCCCAGATGGACGCCAGGATCTTCCACGAACTGACACAGAAGGACGGCCCACTCTACGACAGATTGGTCCCCAAGGTCAAGGGAGTCAGGAAGTTCTCCCCCATTCAGTTGCGAAGGTTGAAACGTTTGGGTATCACCAAAACCGACCCTGATACCTTGACAGAAGGGGAGAAGGCAAAATTCGCGAGGCTCAACATTGATACGTCGAAGATTATGTGGAATAGAGGTACGCTCCAATTTGTTATTTGAGATTTTTTTGTGGGTTTTGATCTCTTAAGGCCTCGTCCAAACAGAAAGTGGTAATCATGTGATTATCACTCACTCACAACGTACAATCGATAACAGCAATCGCATAAACCATGTTTGCGGTTTGTATGAAGACGACGCCTTTTTTTCGGGTGGGAAAATCACCGAATGGCCCAGACACTAGTGCCGACGACTCTTTGAGGTGCGCGTGTGAACAATGCGTCGTCGACCCGGGCCTGGTCCTTACCAGACGATGAGCTAACCCTGCTCGCCGTCTCTAAGTCCACGCCTATCGAGATGATGACTACGAACTGAATTCCAACAAACCCATTCAAACTGGAAATCTATTATGGTTCTATACAAACTATTCTAAGGCAGATAGACTGTCTTCAACACCTCCTTTGGGTAAGAAACCGGAAAATGGTAAAACTGTAAAGACGCACATCTTAGTCACGCGCTCAACTTATAAATCAACGAATAGGTATCCCACAAATTTAAATAAAAGGTCAATAAACAATGAACACCAATTTCATCCAATAAACGGAATTGGTGTTCATTCCTATGGGTAAAACCCCAAATATGTAGATTGAAATATTGAACAATTAACGAACGAGCTGTTGGATTTTCCCAAAGTTCCTGTTCATCTTCATCAAATTTGATGTCAGATGTGAATTTAACCGCCATGAATGACGATAAATTGTACTTTAAAAATAATTCCTCGGTTCGGTCTTCTGCAAAGTGTGGAGCATAAAATAATAAATCACTCGCTTTGTTATTATTTCTTTTTCTTTATGTCGTTTCAAGTCGAAAAGGCAGGACCAAGACATTCATGAGCTATAACTATAATAATCCTATTTTGAGTTTTAAAATACTAAACTATCGTTATCTTATCGTCGTCGCTAAGCGTTTGAAACCGGGAGATTGTTTAGTACTGACTTTAAATCTTATAATTATACAGCCGAATTTTCTCATTTTCTAATTTTGATATTATTTATTTTATTTGTTATTTGTTATTAAAAACATGTTACATTAGCATCTTAAAAATAAGCCAATGTCCCACAAAACCGTTTACACGGTTTGTCTGTGAGTACAGATATTTAAAAAACTAGATATACATTTCTTAAATAACTGTAACATAAAAGTAAAAGAGAGAATGACATCACATTAATTATGTATTCTCGCCAAACTGTAAAGACTGGCGAGTAAAAATAACTGTAGAAAATAAAAATAAAAAATACTTGAAAATATTGAATGAAAACAAAATTAAAAAATTATAAATTACTAATATACCACTTCTTGAGTGCTTTTGCAAATCTACTCTTTTTATTCTGATTTAAGATATCTGCAGGCAATGTATTGAGTAGGTAAGGTACTCGCTTATCTATTGTTCTATCACCAAAGTAATTATTTACTCTAGGTACATTAAATTTACCTGCAGATACTGTCCTCGTTGCGTGGTTATGAGTAACTGGCGAGTGACGCTCCCAACTGCCATAACTGTTTACCAGGAGGAGATATTTATGCTTTACTCTAACAGGAAGAATTTTACAAATTTTGAAGAGCTTATAATAATTGTCTTTACATGAGTTTTTTGTTTTATTGCTAACTAATATTCAGGAAAACATTTCAATATTTTTCGTAAGCAGTCAGATCAAGCAGATGGGTCAAATATCATACAAAAAATAGAAACACATTAAGTGTCGCTTACAATATGAGCGAGAGTGTGATAATCCGATTTTATAACATACCTTTGTAAAAATTGCAATATTAATAGGCTAATGAAAGTCTTCAATAATAAATGTAATAATCAAGTCGCTCAACAAATTTTAAATACGTTTCATTTGATTTACAGTTGTGGACCTCAACGATAGGTACCTCCGTAAGATCACAGTGGGACAGTCCCCCACAGAGAAGGGCTTGACCCGCGAGACCGCCTTCGACATTTCCGTGGCGTCCGAGATCATGGCCATCCTCGCGCTGGGCAAGAATGTCGAGGACATCAAGGAGAGGCTCGCCAGTATGGTTGTCGCCTTAGACAAGAGTGGCAACCCTGTTACTGCTGATGATTTGGTAAGTACGCAGTTATAGTAAAGTAAGGCTGCTTCTTCAATGACTAGTTTTGCCAATACTACACTTTGTCAGCTATACAGTGCCAGCTCCAGCTCCAGTGTTTAGATGTCAATGTTGCTATCAGCGAAATGTAACAGCTTGGGTGCAGCCCGGCTATAATATAGGTATTCGGCCTTTTATTAATCTAAGACCCGGCAATTTCATAATCATGTTGAGGGCTAACTAGACAACCTTTATTCGTCTAAGTTTAAGATCATAGCAAACCGCATTCGCGATTTTTCAACATATAACTAGTACCTACATAAATAAACTAGCACGGACATCGACGTTTCACTCTATATGTAGAAACTTTCATTGTTATCTTTGCACTTATGTTTTTAATTAAGATATATGAGTTGTTCCTAATATTTTATATATTATATATAAATAAATTATTGAATTGAATTATTTAATTATTATTGAACATAGTAGGTATATTTATAAAATATTTTTTTCCATCGTAAAATAACAGGGTGTCTGTCTATTTATAAAACCAGGATCTGGCATTATTATATTTATCTACTTAACATCACAGGCGTGTTTTATTTTGTACTAGCTTTTGCCCGCGACTTCGTCCGCGTGGAATAGTTACTTTGGGCTAACGTTAAATTTAACCCCGATTTTGAAGCATTATTCATTGGCGCTCCGCTCCTATTGGCCTTAGCGTAATGATATATAGCCTATAGCCTTTCTCTATAAATTGACTATTTAATTAAAAATTAAATATTTTTTTCAATTCGAACCAGTAGTTCCTGAGATTATCGCGTTCAACCAAACAAACAAACTGTTCAGCCTTATTAGTATAGATAGCTGTTGCCCGCGACTTCGTCCGCGTTTCCGTCGTTTTTCGTAAAAAGTAGCCTATGTCCTTCCTCACGGTTCAGTGATTTTGATGTAACAGACAGATTAACTTTCGTAATTTAGTAGGGAAATATAATATGTCAGTCTATAATACTGTTGAAAAATATCGCAATGCGGAACCGCACAATATTATTGTTAATAGCTGTGCCCGCGACTCCGTCAGCGTGTAACTCCTTATGTGTTATTAAGTCAATGTATTGGTAATATTGTTTAAATCACGTTCACATGAGGCTTAAGTACCTATAGAACGAAAATACTTCAGCGCAAAGCTTCCGGGTAAACTATGTTGAAAGTTGATCCGTCCGGCACGTGAACATAAAGATTTCTAGAACTGCTAACCCGGGAAAGAGCGACGTACAACTGACCATGCGAGAAACAACTGACACCGAGATCTACTCCAGCAACACGAAAAGTCTGCCCTTGAACCTTATTAATTGTCATTGCATAACACACCGATACTGGGAATTGCGTTCTTTTAAATTCGAATGAAAAATTATTTGGTATTATGGGAATTCTGGGAATAAAGACGGTTTCTCCTGCACCGCAACCTGTTAAAATTTGAGCCTCGATTATATTTTGTTGCAACTGGGTGAAAATAAAACCAATATAAAAAAAGTGAACGTAAATTAGCCAAAACTTACCTATCGTTATACTAAAATAACTAATACCTATTTTATAAAATAACAACAAAAGGAATCTAAAAATAAATTATCAACGACTAAAAGTCGCGCTGATAAGCACGGTTTGTTAATATCTGTCTTATAAGTATTGTCCAATATATGAAAGTACTCTGTGGTATTGTCTGTCAATAAGGTCGAACGCTCTGAATGTCTATTCGGATCAACCATACTTTTCCTATCTCAATGGGATCAACAGGCAAAAATTGTATGTTTTTTTTTTGGGATTTTATGACCTGGTAACTGGACCTTTAGGTCATATCTTATTTTAAAAAATTGTATGAAGCCCGCACTTTTTTTTTTAGATAGGGCCTCTCGTAGTTCAGCACACTAAGGCTGGTCACTACTCAACCGCGAACCTCGCGCTCGGACACCCCGCCTTTTTAGGGTTCCGTAGCCGAATGGCAAAACACGGAACCCTTATAGTTTCGATATGTCTGTCCGTCTGTCTGTCTGTCTGTCTGTCTGTCCGTCCGTCCGTCCGTATGTCACAGCCATTTTATTCCGAAACTACTAAGACTATACATGTGAAACTTAGTAGGTAGATGTATTCTATGAACAGCTTTCCGATTTTAAGACAAAAATTAAAAAATATTTAAAATAAAGGGGGATCCCCATACATGGAACAAAAACTGAAAATTTTTTTTTTCATGAAACCTATGCGTGTGTGGTACTTATAGACAGGTCTTTAAAAATGATATAAGGGTTTCTAAAGCCACTTTTTCATAAAGTCAATCGTTTAAAAGATATAAGCTTCCAAAGTGGTATAATGTCCCCCCCTCCCTCTAACTTCTATAATAATGGAGTGAAAAATCTAAAAAAAATATATATGTCTGTAGATCCTAATGTAAACTTTCAACCAAAATTAGTTTGAACGAAATCGGGTAAGCAGTTTTGAGATACAGCATATTTTCTAAAACCGCAAATATAACTTTGTAATTCATACAAACACTATGAACAACAAAGTTATCTAGCATAGTTGTAAAAATGCAAATAAGCTGGTTTCTAGAAATTTTAAAGGTTTTTAGGAACCCTTCATGGGCGAGTCTGGCTCGCACTTGGCCAATCGAAACGCGTCGAGCGCGGCGACCGATTCTCAAAAATAATCCTTATAGCATGATTCAGTATTCACGCGCGATGGCTTATTATTAGCGTATTTCATGCATAACTTTGGTGTTTCTATACCGATTTATACGATTCTGTTTTATGGAATAGTTAATAATGTTAACTTTTTCAATTAGGGGTGACTGAGAGTGTTATAAACGTAAGAGTAGACAAATATTATAATCAGAAAGCTTCGAACTGCTAAGCTATCGGGAGTTACACGTGTTATTGTGAGTCAACCATAAAAGATAGACATATGCTGTCGTGGGATATTTTTTATATAATTTTAAGGAGAACATTTCCGTCATAAATGATTTCTGTGTAGCTTTAACCATTAAGGTTGCACACGCGACGGAAGCTTAAAAAATGGAGTAACTTCTCCCGTTTTTCCAACATTTCCCTTCACTGCTCTGCTCCTATTGATTGTAGCGTGATGAAAAGTATACTATAACCTGCTCAGGAGTATGAATATTAATTGTACCAAGTTTCGTTAAAATCCGTCGAGTAGTTTTTGTTTCTATAACGGTTATACAGACAGACAGACAGACAGACAGACAAAAATTTTACTGATTGCATTTTTGGTATCAGTATCGATCCCTAATCACCCCCTGATAGTTATTTTGTAAATATATTTAATGTACAGAATTGACCTCTCTACAGATTTATTATAAGTATAGCAGATTTATAACCTTATACTTCGTGAGTTATGAGCAGTTACCATATCGGATTACTGTGTATGAAATTGAAATGAAGATCAAGTTTTTTAATAAAAAATGTTTGTAGGTTGTGCTATAATTTTCACCAGTTTTTTTAAAAAGATTCACTCTAAACTGCCTGCCTTTTTCCCAGGGCATGACTGGAGCTTTGCTTGTCCTACTCCGCGACGCATTCGAGCCTACCCTGATGCAGTCCTTGGAAGGCACGCCCGTGCTGGTGCATACTGGGCCATTCGCCAACATCGCCCACGGCTGCTCGTCCATCCTTGCAGACAAGATCGCCATGAAACTGGCTGGAGAGAACGGATATGTTGCTACTGAGGCTGGATTCGGTTCTGATATTGGTAAGACAAGAAATGACTTGTTGAAAGTCTCAAAAAATGTCTGGTTTTCAATTAATGCTTTAGTCGTTTTCGATATTTGGGGTAAGAGTGTTGTAAACGTCATAAATCATAACTATAATTTATTTAATGATGTCAAGCAGTTTGAGTACTTGTGTGGCCTACCCAAATGTCCTTACTTTAGTATTGTTCGTCAAATTGTTGAGCTCCTTATGTTCTAAGTTGAGCTACACGGTAACTGACAAATGCTTGCACTGTCTGGACAGGTCCGCTCTTTGCGTGGTTATTTCCTCAAAGAATACCACAGACATGAACCTACATGCTTCTCATATACAAATACAAATTGTGTGGACTTTAAAAGAGACTTTGACCTCTGAGTTTGTTTCGGTGTTTCTTCTCAGAGTAGTCAGTTAGGAAATACCGGCCTCATCTAGCTAAACTAAACTTAACACGCAAAAAAACGTGACGTATAAAAGTGTTATTTACAACCAATTTACAAAATAAACATTTAATTTCATTTCATAACTAATTTATTTCATAACAATATATGTACATTGTGTTGAAAATATTAATAATAAAAAAATATTGCAATTAAATTAAAATACATTTAGAAAAGTCTATTAATAAAAACAATAACAGTCAATTAAAAATTCAAGTACCTACAGAAATAATAAATGTCAAGTTAATAAAATTTGTCTAAAAATATTATTAATTATCTATAATAACTTTTCCTCAATAAATGGGTCATCAATTTGTTTTTAAATAAATTAGCACTATAAATACTTTTAAATTCTATCGGCAACTTGTATAAAAATACAGATTGATACCTTGGGCTATGATTGACAACGTTTAATTTCGGTAGAATGGTGTTGGGCAAATCTTTTCTGCGTGTATTAACTCTAGTTTTTTAGTTGTAGTTTGAGTGCTTTATACGGCCCACCCAAATGTCCTTACTTTGGTATTGTTCGTCAAATCGTTCCAGCTCCTTAAGGTTCTAAGTTGAGCTACGCGATATTTGACAAATGCGTGCACTGTTTGAACGGGCCTGCTCAAATCTGTTTGATTCTGTCCTCTAAAGGGTGCCACAGACATTAATCTACATGGCTCTCATATGATTTGGATCACTACAGATTGTCTGGACTTTAAAAGAGACGTTGACCTCTGAGTTTGTTTCAGTGTTTCTTCTCAGAGTAGGCAGTTAGGAAACACTGGCCTCATCTAGTTTACAGTTACGAAAAAAAGACGTGTGAAAGTGTTATTTATAACCTACTAGCTTCTACCCGCGACTTCGTACGCGTAGGAAGGGTTTCCCGCGCAATTCCGATCCCTTGAGAATTTCGGGATAAAAAGTAGCCTATGTGTTATTCCAGAATGTCTACTATCTACTTACCAAATTTCATTCAGATCCGTCCAGTAGGTTTTGCGTGAAAGAGTAACAAACATCCATCCATCCTCACAAACTTTCGCATTTATAATATTATATTAGTAGGATAGGAAGTAGGAAGTAGGAAGGATAGGATAGTAGGATTTGCAAAATAAACATCATTATTTCATTAGTCTGTCTCTGCTCCTCAGTCTCATTCTACCTCAGCTGGCTATTTTTTCACACGACCACCTTTCTTTTTGGTGGGCCTCGTTTAAAACGCTACCAACTACTGATCTGAATAAGTTATAGATAAGTTTTTCCCAACTATATCGGAGTCGCCTTCAGTCTAACCGGGTGCAGCTGACTAACAGTATTTTACATGAAGCGACTGCCTATCAGACTTCCACAACACTTTATCTAGGAAACACAATACCCCTTGGTAACACATGTGCCAGATTTTCTGGCTTCTAGTCACCCTTACAAGGTCGGTCCTTGACGAGCATTGCTTATTTTTAATTTTTGTATTAAAAATAGGTTCGCGTTTGACCTCCATCTCACCTGATGGTAAGTGACGATGCGGTCGAAGATGGAGCACGCTTACCTAAAAGTAAGCTATTCACTCTTGACTTAAAGACTCCTAGGTTATAGCTATCGGGAAACACAGAATACGGCAGGGAATTCCACTCCTTAGCCGTACGCACAATGAAGGTATTCCCAAAACGTTTTGTGCGTATGGGTGGGATGTCCACCATATAACGATGGCGCTTCGCCGTTTGTCTCGTAGTCCGATGATGGAACGGGCTTGGTGGAATTAGACTGTGTAATTCTATCGCACACTCCCCGAAATGTAACCGATAGAAAACCGATAGACTTGCAACTCGTCGCCGATGTTCAAGGCTCTGGAGCTTTGACTCGACCAGTGTATCGTTGCCAATGAGTCTCTTGGCCCGCTTCTCGATAGACTCAAGCGCGTCCAGTTGGTATTTAGCAAATCCATCCCAAAGATGAGAGCAGTACTCCATACACGACCGAACCTGGGCTTGATAGAGATTAAGCAACTGTTCGGGTGTGAAGTACCGTCTCACCTTTGCTAGGATTCCCAACTTTTTTGATGCTAGTTGAGCTTTAGCCTCGATAATCGATTGATCAACTACCTCATACTACTTTTAAATATGAAAAATATTTTTATTAATGCTCTTGTTGGTATATCGAAACCTTACTATGGTTTAACAAAGCAACGAAAATTTTTTCTAGGTATGGAGAAGTTCTTCGACATCAAGTGCCGTGCTAGCGGCGACACCCCGCACTGCGCGGTCATTGTATCCACCGTGCGCGCGCTCAAGATGCACGGCGGCGGTCCACCGGTCACTCCCGGCACGCCACTGCACGACGTTTATGTGCAGGTAACTAACGGACAGTATGCGGAACAGGGTCGAAAGTTCCGCAAAGTCCACTGAGAAGGGGGACCTTCAGACCAGATAGATAGATATAGGTTCTCTTTATTGTGCACCATAACATAATTAAAAAAGAGCATGCCTTGCTGCATTAACTCCGTCCATGTAACACTATTGTACTATCGGCCGAAGATACGCATGCTCACTTAAGAAAATATTAAGTGACAAACCACACCCCTTCCTGGTTTTGCCCAATTAGAGACAATATGCATTTTGTGAGTAGGGTGCGTAATATTATATTGATACTTACTATTACGAACACTACTAAAATACGCTTCGTGCATCCTATTGGTCAAAATACATGCATTAGGCGATCGAGTTGTAAGTCGTGCTATGCGAGTATAGCCTTCAAGGTGAGCATGCGGAACATTGGTCGATAGTACATAAAGTTTAAATAAGTAAATGAATAAAAAAATTCCCAAGCGCGAGTCAGACTCGCCCATGAAGGCTTTCGTGGTAAACTTCTGCCCCTTAATTTTAATACTTTTTTTTTTCTTAAAATCGGAAAGCGGTTCACATAATACATCTAGCTACCAAGTTTCACATGCATAGTTCTAAAAGATTCGGAATAAAATGGCTGTGACATACGGACGGACAGACATGACGAATCTATAAAGGTTCCGTTTTTTTCCATTCGGCTGCGGAACCCTAAAAAGGACTTAACAACTACAAAGAATCGAAATGGGCGGTCTTATCGCTAAAAGCGATCCAGCAACCAGATCTGCACAAACATCGGATGTTTTGATAGGGTAGTTTCTCAATGTGTTTAGTTAGAGTTTCAAAAAATATTGTACACGTATTTTTTGATCAACCCATCTAATAGCAGGGTTTAAATTTTCCCAGCTAATGGCTGTGGCTAGTGTTGCCCAAACGAGAGTCTCGCAAGAGTCTTGCAATTAGCGATTATCCTATTGCTATTTATTAAACGGTAGTTGAGATCTCAGAACAGACTCTGTTACATTGTTCTGAGATCTCAACTACCGTTTAATAAATAGCAATAGGATAATCGCTAATTGCAAGACTCTTGCGAGACTCTCGTTTGGGCAACACTAGCTGTGGCATATTTTATGTCTCCCGCCTTTCGTATCAGAACACCAGTGACCTTTTATTTCCGGGGGAAAATCGTCTTATGACTCCTAACGCTCTGGGGGGAGAGGAAGGAAGTGACAGACTTTTAACCGACTCGCTCTTGGCCAATTTTTTCAGTTACCCTTGCGTCCACGGCGGCGATATGTGGTTAGAACATTCTCGCAATCCTGGACACCCGTGACTATGATTGCTATAAATACCTATTCAAAGATTGATGTAATTTGCTTAGCTTAGATTAACATTACGAGATCTTCTAACAACAATCAACTATTTTTCACAAGAATCAGATTTTTAATGAACTATAAACCTGAGCTTTGACGGTATGTCGTAATACGAGAATATCTGGACATCTAGCTAACTAATTTTATGGTAGATTTATGTTCTAGCCGGTACCACAATATTATTCACAAGTTAAATCAGGCTAGTAGTATAAAATGATGTAATTTCAGGAAAATCTGGAGCTGTTGAGTAAAGGTTTGTGTAACTTGGGCAAACACATCAGCAACGGTAACAAATTCGGCGTGCCGGTCGTCGTGGCCATCAACAAACATGGGTTAGTTTTCATTTATTAAGCTTTATTAACTTACGAGTATAAGGCTAATACTACACGGGCGGTTCTCCCGCCGCGGGAATCCGCTCGACAAAGCTGCCGCAGACCATCAAACTACACGGAACGCGGTTTATCGCTGTCTTTTGTTCATTTCAACATGGATCCGCCAATGATAACTGCGCTTGCAGCTCCATTATTAATAGAATTATTAAAAAATAAAGTAAAGCGCAATGTTTGGGTGGAACCAGTGTTAAGTAATCGCCACCACTTCCTGTCCTATCTCCATCCATAATTTTGCTTTTAATTCCCGATTGACGTAATCCTTCGACTTCACATCATACAAAGCAGGTCGATCTTGTATTTCAACAATAAAACGCTCCGTATCGCAAAATATCCCGTGCGCAATGACGCAATAGCGGGAAACCGCCCGTGTAGTTTGAAGTGGTGGTTATCAGCGGCGGTTTGACGCTGCATGCGGCGGTCGTATTTCTCCCGCCTGTGGCGAACCGCCCGTATAGTATGGCCCTAACAACTTTTACTAACTTATATCACATGATTAGATTCTTCTTCTCTTCACCCGGGGCTTTACTCGCGTATTGTGGTGTTACTAACCAATAATGTCGCTATAAATTATAATTAGTTAAATAATTTTTGAAATTCGTCGAGTAGTTTTTGAGTTTATCCATTACAAGCAAACAAAAATCAAAAATTTCCTCTTTATGATATTAGTGTAGATATCTAGCCGAGGTCTAAATATAATATCACAACTCTTTTCTTGAAAGGGTTGGGCAAAGCTAAGCAGGTTTTTTGCAACACCAAACTAATTTACTAAGAGCATTACTTTATTTTAATATTTAATTGTTAACGCGGCTGTTTGGTTTCTGGCTCTTCTTCCACGCTCCCTTGACTTGGTTCAGCTCTCCTCATTATATAAACGCATCCAAGAGAAAGAAAAAAAAAGTTGCGCTTTGAAAGTCTTCCACTTCTTCATTAGACTGTTATGACTTGCGACGTAACACAGTTCTTATACCAATTTAATTCCTTTTTACAGCAACGATTCACTTGCTGAACTAAACATGGTGAAAGACTTCGCTCTCAAGAATGGCGCATTCAGGGCTGTGCTATGCGACCACTGGGCGAAGGGTGGCCTCGGAGCCCTAGAGCTCGCAGACGCCGTCATTGAGGCCTGCGACTCCAGCTCCAAGTTCGACTTCCTGTACCCACTGCAGCTGTCCATCCAGGACAAAATCCAGGTCATTGCTAAGGAGATGTACGGCGCAGGACAGGTCGAGTACACAGATGAAGTACTTGAGAAAGTCAAGGCGTTTACTGAAAAGGTAATAGTTTTTTACGTAATAAAATAATAACAACAGTCGTCTTGACTGATTTAGGAGATTAGCCGGCGGCGCAGGAGGTATTATTGTGCACAAGTATGGGTGCAGTTACAGGGCACTCTCTGTTCCTTTACTCTTATAATCCGATGGGACGGCAATCCGACACAACAGAGAGATCAGGCGCAGGACCAATGGGTTAACGGTCTTTCCGCGGCACGGGATCATCACATCGGCAACTTCCAAAGTCAGGGCTACCAAAAAAATCCAAAAGAACGTTTTGCCCGACCCGGGAAATGAGCCCTCCGGCCCTGGCCGGGGTGGGAGGACTCATAAGAAAAAAAAAAAAAAAGACCTACTGCTCAGCAGTCGTGCTTATAACTACTAGTCCAACGAGGTATTTATTTTTTTACATAAGCTTCGAACGGCAAGGAAATTTGTCATACATATTTCGCCCGCTGTGTTTATATGTAACTTTTAAAAGACGGCGAGCCCAAGCACAAATCGACATTTCGAACCGTAGTTTAAAAATTCAAGTAGTAAAAGCAACTCAGGACTTCAGACACAACATAAGCTTGGGGTCACTGGACCACCCGTATAATTTTATTTATTTGTCCAAACGTAATACAATAGCTGACATATGTATGGGCGTATCGCAGTCGGCATCAAAAACTTTTTCCATATAGATAGTATGATGAATTTCTAAGTGTGTTAGCGACTACGCCCGCTTATACATATTATTATTTCAATTGTAATGACGTCATAAGTACAGGTCGATCTGCGTCTCTTTCAATTCTGGGACAGTGGGACCGCTGTTGCAGATATTCTTAAACTGATTCTGTTTTCGCTTCATCATTAAATTTGAATAAATATTTACACGTAATTTACTACACTTAAAATCCATTTTTTAAAGAACTTTTTTTAGCAATGTGGTTAGAATTCACGTTATTAGTAATTAAGCTAATTATTTATTTATTTATGGCACTTCAACGACGTATTCACTACAACATTAAAAAGAAAAACAAAAGAATAGATTATTATACATTGTGAATAAGTCCCTTACAGAAGTGCACAGCACTGCCAGATACGATAAAAAAAGTCAAAACAAAATTAATAGCAATCAATGGTAAGTAAATAATTACATGAAAGTAATCAAAATTAAAAAAAACAATTATTAAACAACAATTATATCGCCAAAATGCACAATTATAAAATATAGAGTTATTAAGGTAAACAATTATTATAAAAATATACAATTATTAAAGTAAACAATTATTAAGATATACAATTATTAAACTAAACAATTATTAAAATATAAAATTATTAAAGCTACAATGATTGAGTAAGTACTACAATTGCTTATTCTAATCAGTCCTGGGACTCAAAGTTAGTCAAAAGTATCGAACGAAACTGACGGAAAGAGTTGGAGTAGATGTCGATGCTGCTGGTGCGACTGGCGATTTTATTATAGCTTCCCATTAGCCGGTTCATGGGTGCGGCTCTACCAAGGTTGGTACGAGTCGCATTTGTAGCAAAGGTGATAGTATCGCGGCTAGACCTTAAAGCTATCTGTCGAGGTACAGCAATCCTTATTTCCGCTAAAAGGTCTGGAACATTTAGCAAACCATTCACGATTTTGTATAGCAAAATCTGGTCCGTAACGTCTCTGCGATGTTCTAGTAAGCACATTTTAAAATGATGGAGTTTCTCTTTGTATGTGGAAACCGGTGGACAGGTAGGGCATTTGTAGCGAAGATATCGGGTGAAACTTCTTTGGATGCGTTCAATTCGGTTTATGTGAACGCGGTATTTTGGGTTCGAAACTGGAGATGCATAGTCCAGTATACTTCTTACAAGGGTATTAAAGAGCACCTTTAAGGTGGAGATGGACTGGAAATTCCGACATATTCGTTTTATAAAACCGGTCATTTTAGCAGCTTTGGCAGTTATCATGTCAATATGGCCAGCAAATGTGAGGTTAGAATCGAGGGAGATGCCTAAGTCACGAATCGTGTTTACCCTTTGCAAGGTAATCCCGTTAATTGAGTAAGATGTCGGCAATAGGTTCCGATTTTTGGTAAATGTCATATGGTAACACTTGTTCACATTGAGGGTCATGTGGTTTTTCAGACACCAATCATGAACTGCATCAATATCTGCCTGGAGTAATTGAGCGTCTCTGGATGATCTGATCTCTTTGTAGATCTTTAAATCGTCAGCAAAAATAGAGCAATTGCTGTGTTTTACTGAGATAACTACTACTAATTAATATGCTTGTGTCTGGAATGAGTTCATGGCAATAATGTAATGGGTGGGGTTCGAACCCATGACTTTCCGATCACAAGGCCGTTAAATCAATAATTTCATGAAGTGAAACAGAATATCTAGAATTTTAGATCACTGATAGTGTCAATCTAATTATGAACTGTAGGCAGATGAATCAGTGTATGATTTCGTCGATACTTCGTTGCATCGTAAGTATGAATGATTATTTGTTTCGCAATCTTCGTTTTAAAGTGTTCGCGCGTATTGAGGCGAGCGGCAACGGATAAATTGAACGTAATAATTGACGTTATGGATATTGCTTGCGGTTTCATCTATACTAATATTATAAAGCTGAAGAGTTTGTTTGTTTGTTTGTTTGTTTGTTTGTTTGCTTGAACGCGCTAATCTCAGGAACTACCGTTCTGATTTGAAAAATTCTTTCAGTGTTAGATAGCCCATTTATCGAGGAAGGCTATAGGCTATATATCATCACGCTAACACCAATAGGAGCGGAGCAGTAATGAAGAATGTTTCAAAATCGGGGGATTTTTTTTTTCCACGGGGACGAAGTCGCGGGCGGAAGCTAGTTCTTAATACAGCCGCGTGGGTCGATCTCCAAGGCACCGTCTATCATTTGCTAATTTCCGATGAGTGTTACATGTAGCCAGAACGCAGAACATTTGACACGTATCGCTCCGTATCCGCGTATTACCCGACTATTTGGTTCTGCAGGCTAGACGGGCAGTTATGCAATGGATTACCATTGCATAACTGCCCGTCTGCCTGCCCGTTATTTTATACAATTAACATTAGTTAATTGTATAAAATAACATGCGTATTTACGCTAATATTAATACGAAGGTCATTGCCTCGTTGATGTGCAATGATGCGGCTACAGTTAGGTTTCAGACAGAAATATTTTCTAAAATTCATGAGTACCTATATGTATAATTCTAAAAAAAAACATACAGTATCGGCTTTCAATAACATGTGTGGGATTGGGATTCATAACCCGATATAAACTGTTTTGATTGCCTAGTTCATCTCATTGAAGTATAGTGGGTAAAAGCCGGTGAGATCATTTTGCCAACGGTAAACACATTTCATGAAATAGAGTAGAAAAATACTAGCCAGATGTGGCTACGTAAATCCCACAACCTGGATAGAATTTAACATGAAATGTTTGTTTATATTCATTGATTCTAAAATATTGAGGTGAAAATCGCAGTGTTTCTAAACATGCTTTTCTTGGTACCTGAAAGTCAGCCATTTTTAAATGCGCTTGTATAATGTTATTGAAGTAAAGAGCCAAATTCATGTCCAGTCGCATTTTCACGTAATGTCACTTGATACACTTGAGGAATGACTCTCGAATGTAATGTTTATTTAATTTCTTATTTGTTTACCAAGGGCGGATCAGGGGGGGGGGGGGGTCATGGGGTCATGACCCCCCTCTGGGCTGGGTCCAGGACCTAGGTGGACCACTAATTAATTTTTTTTAAACATTGTTACTAGATAATACTCCAGTTTCTGTCGTTGTAAACGAATATCGGCAGTGGATGGCCAAGTGGCAGCGGAGTCAGGAAATACAAATTACAACTTCTTGTGACTTGACCACGATTATGTGACCCACCCCGGCACCAAAGCTGGATCCGCCTTTGTTGCTTACGCTGTCATATTATAGCGAAACGACATATTTCAGTGAGAGAATTTGAAAAGACTTGGTACCGCTAAATTAGCGGTATTCTAAATTCGAATTTACTCACTGAAATAGATATTTTTTTCGAAGTAAAGAGATGTTATATCATTATATGTATAAACCCAGCATTGTGCTTCGGTATGAGTTACTCTTTGTACAATACAGAAGTGTTAAATTGAAACAATTAACTCAAATTAATAATATAATAATGTTACAAATGCGAAAGTTTAGATGTATGTAGGTATGTTTGTTACTCAATCACATCAAAATAGCTTAACGGATCTGAATGAAAAGTTGATCACACATATTATACGTAGTGTGGAAAACGAGTACTTTTATACCGTGAAAATGTACAAAATTACATTGCAAACGAAGTCGCGGGCAACAGCCAGACTGTCATAACATTCTAACACAAAAACCACTAACAAGTTCCAGCCAAATCTTTTTTCAATTGGTGTTTCGTTTAATGTTAAAATTAGTTTACATTAGCATTTTAACGAAAGTGCATAGGCTCTTGAAACACTGGCATTGTTTCCCTAAAAGGAGGCTTCAAATACTAAATTGTGTCCAGTCACCGATTGAACTATCTTTATTTTATTATTTAATAAAAAATCTGTTATTCAACAAAATTTTATTACATTAATCGAAATTGGATTGCCTGTAAATATCAATTTGCACAGTTTCCTACAATAGGCACTAAACACATTCATAATACTAGAGCCACCAGCTACAGTTACTAACCCAATCTTAATTTCTCAGGGCTACGACAAGTTCCCGATCTGTATGGCGAAGACCTCCAACTCGCTGACCGGAGACCCAGCAGTGAAAGGTGCTCCAACAGGTTTCACGCTCAAAATCAACGGAATCTTCGCGTCAGTTGGCGCCGGCTTTGTGGTCCCCATGGTGGGCGAGATCTCCAAGATGCCCGGCCTACCCACCCGGCCAAGCATCTACGATATTGACCTCAACACTACAACAGGCGAAATCGAAGGACTCTTCTAATTTTTTTTTATGTTTTCCAGCAATCAACCTTATGAATAAAATGTTAAGTTTTACTTTTGTATAATCAATGTAATTAAAATAATGTTATTTTATATTGATGTGTTGTTTATTTGCGTAGAAATATGGGGGTTATCAATGTCATTCTTTAAAGATTTTTAATAGTAGAATGTAGTCAGCGGGCCTAGACAAAATCCATTTTCTGTAAGCGTTAACGCCAACGGAAAAATTAAATTGTATGGAGTTGACATTTGCTAACCACATGTCACGTGATTGTCACGTGTTAGTAAATGTCAACTCCATACATTTAATTTTTCCGTTGGCGTTAACGCTTACAGAAAATGGATTTTGTCTAGGCCCGCTGAAATCTCAGCGATTACTTAATGGAAGTAAATGAACTTTTGACATGACAAGGAAAATGAAAATTTACTATCTCATGATGAATCCCACCTTCTTACCCAAAAAATAACAAAAAGAGCAGAAAACAAATAAGGAGATAGGATGAGCTCAAACTCTCAGCAGATAAATTAAGAGATATTCTTTAACACTAAAAACAGAAACCTACCATACAGAGTATAAAACAGACACAGTAACAGGCTATTTTTGAGAGTACGCTACGACCGAGCATTTGTCGTCTAAGATCAGCATCATGAGCATCCCTGGTACACAGATTGCGGGGCAGCACCAACAGCATCCTAAAGATGAGATCTTAAAATGATCTGATGATAATCTTTAAATTTTATTTTCCTAGCAACTATTAATCCAGAATTAAATTTTATTACTAAATATAATAATGTATGTGAAAATTACTTACATGTTTTATAAAGAATAAGTTTGGAATCATTAAACCTAAATTTTTTTATTATTTATTTTATTATAACATAGAAATAAGTTAAATTGTTCCCAGTGTGAGTAATGTTACTTGAATAAATAAATGATTTTTTATAGACCGTGAACAATAAAGGGCCCAATAGTGATCCTTGAAGACATCCGCTGGGGATAGAAATCCAACTTGAAATATAGTTGTGAAGTACATATAGTTGTGATGTACTGTTGAGATTGATTTTCTAGGTTAGTGAAGAACCATCTCACCAGGTCACCACGTATACCCGGCCAAAAGCTATCGACTAGATCACCTTTATCCATTTAAATTTATTTGTTTATTTAATAAAACTTTATGCAACACTAAAGCCCAAAGGCGGACTTAACTAATGCCTTAGGCATTCTCTTCCAGTCAACCATGGCGGCAGTGATAAAATCATTAAGCAAAATAAGTGTCATAACAGCATATAGCTGGTCATACACAATACTTTGAAA
Source organism: Tholera decimalis (assembly GCA_943138885.2). Taxonomy (NCBI): domain Eukaryota; kingdom Metazoa; phylum Arthropoda; class Insecta; order Lepidoptera; family Noctuidae; genus Tholera; species Tholera decimalis. Next base: position 20,520,831 of record OW964565.2, read on the forward strand.
AATCTTAGCAATAACGCACAGTGTAGGTAGATATTGGCCTGTAACTGGTGATTTCAGTTTTGACACCTTTTTGTGTATGGATTTCATAAAGACCGATTTCTTTATTTAGGTATGGTACAACGTAAGAGGATGATTTCGTGAATAGAGTCCAGACTGGAAGAGCTAGATAACATACTATACTACAATTCAGGTATTCAACGAGTCTTTATCACTCATGATCAGGGCCGGATTAACCATTAGGCGGAGTAGGCAACTGCCTAGGAGCCCCGCATCAACTAGGGGCCCAGCCCCAGTGCACGCACCAAGAAAACATGTTTCTTCGAAAGAGAATTTCTTGTGCGTGTGAAATTAGGGACCTCACTGTTATCTCACAAAATACAAATCGTTAGATTTAGTAGTAGAATTAGAACAAATCTGGTAATAAGTAAACAAATATATTAAAAACCACCGCCCTCAATGTGCGTTTCCTCAGTTCACACACGATTTGGTCAGTCAAAGTAAGAAAAGGGGCCCAGAGAATGCCATTGCCTTAGGGCCTCTGACAGGGATAATCCGGCTCTGCTCATGATTCTAGGCTAAGAAATATATTTTCATCACCGTGATCTCCTCGTAGTTTACGATTTGTCATCATCAGCTTCGCCTTTTCCCTGCAATGTTCGGGTTAGCTTGCAATCTATCTATAGAACACAATACCCCTTGGCAAGATTGGCGTAAGATTTTAAGGATCTCTACTACCCGTAACGACTGTCATGAACTATTGGCCAAAGATACGCAAGCTCACTTAAGAAAATATTTCTGTGGAAGCGCAGCTAGTGACAAACCACATCCCTTCCTGGTTTCGCCAAATTAGAGACAATATGCATTTTATGAACACTTACTATTACGAACACTACTAAAATACGCTTCGTGCATCCTATTGGCCTAAATACATGCATTAGGCGATCGAGTTGTGAGCCGTGCTATGCGATTATAGCCTTAAAGGTGAGCATGCGGAAGATTGGTCGATAGTACAAATGACAGCTTGGACGAACATAACAGCATTTTACGTAGAGCAACTGCCTATTTCACCTTCATAACTCCCAGTAGCTAGGTGACACGACACCCCTAAAGCTTTGGTTTCCTAGGAAAGCGGTGCCGTCATATAGCGGCCGTAATATTACGGACGCAAAAAGGCGGCCGTCTTTACGGTGACGACATGTGGAAAGTTCCACGGCCGTTTTAACACAGTCTGCTTCATCGCTATCAATGAAACGTTCACGAAACCATCTGTCACCGACAAGACGGCCGTCATGCAAATGGCGGCACCGCTTTTTGACGTTACGGTGTCAGTTACCGCTCTCTAGGAAACCGCGCCATTTTTTTTACATAGACAACGTTCTAGTGACGTCATTCACCGCTGTATTACGGCCGCTATATGACGGCACCGCTATTGGTGTAAAGCTTTGTTTTCCTAGGAAAGCGGTGCCGTCATATAGCGGCCGTAATATTACGGACGCAAAAAGGCGGCCGTCTTTACGGTGACGACATGTGGAAAGTTCCACGGCCGTTTTAACACACTGTCTGCTTCATCGCTATCTAATGTATTACATTCTCTTTGGAAACGTTCACGAAACCATCTGACACCGACAAGACGGCCGTCATGCAAATGGCGGCACCGCTTTTTGACGTTGCGGTGTCAGTTACCGCTCTCTAGGAAACCGCGCCATTTTGTTTACATAGACAACGTTCTAGTGACGTCATTCACCGCTGTATTACGGCCGCTATATGACGGCACCGCTAGATTTTCTGGCTTCTGAATACCCGTAATGACCGCGACTGTACAAATGACAGCTGGGACGAAACCCTTAATGTGTTTTTCGAGGCACGGAGGAATCTCGATACTTCAAGACGGTCACTCATCCACGGACTTACCTCGACATGGGTTGCTTTACCGTGAAGATCGACCCGTGCTGCTGTTATTATTCAGCCACGAGCTACACGACTTTAATGCTTGCATGCATTGCATGGTTCGGTCGTGTATGGAATACTGCTCTCATCTTTCGGATGGATCTGCGAAATACCAACTGGACGCGCTTGAGTCTATCGAGAAGCGGGCCAAGAGACTCATTGGCAACGATGCACTGGTCGAGTTAAAGCTCCAGAGCCTTGAACACCGACGACGAGTTGCAAGTCTATCGGTTTTCTATCGGTTACATTTCGGGTAGGCGTGTGTAACTCTTTACGGAACCGACTCACTGATTCGAATCATTGAAATGATTCAAAAGATTGGCTCAGTAACAATGTTTCAAACGCATCATCAGTATTGAGCGAGCGAGAGGAAGTCTGATAGTGATACACTGAGTCACTTAACTTTGGAGCAAAAGTTCCTTGCTACGGAGTCGCAACTTCGCGAGTGAGCGCGCTACATCATTACAATCTGTACAAGTTAGAAAGAGATACAAAATGATATCTATGTATCACTCATACTCTCACAGATTTTCGTTGTCGTTTAAGATGCACGTAAAAATGACCATTAAGGAACTTAGGTAGCAAATACTATACGGTCGATTTTTGCAAGTTAGAAAGAGATACAAATAAAATGATATGTACCACTCATACTCTCACAGATTTTCGTTGTCGTTAAAGATGCACGTAAAAATGACCATTAAGGAACTTACGTAGCAAATACTATACGGTCGAATTTTGCATATAATGTTTACACTAACAAATTTTGTTTATGTTCGCTCGCGCCAATTTAGAAAAACATTTTAGTTCTCTCTGTATAGTATATACGATTTGTTTGCATACTGTAGTGATTATTGTGACTTACTTTCTTCCTAATTTTGAATTAAAAGACTTTACGTGCAAATTTTGTGTAAATATAGGTATCTACATTGAATTACGTCAATTATAGGTTTAGTTTACTAGATAAGTGACTTTTGCCTAATAAAGTATGAAGGAAGAACGATTTTATTTATAATCCAACTTATTACAATAAAAAATTACACATTAAACATTCAGTATTGTTGCCACATAACATTTCTCTGACTCATTCACAGAAATCAAAAAATCTATGGACTCATTAGAAAACGACCGCGACGTAATGCGTAATGTAACATTCTGTATCTTATATCCTTTGAGCCGATGATCCAAATGAGCCATATCAGTGTTTCGGATCATTTCAGTGATCGAGATGCAAATGTTCCAATCCCAAAAATGATACACTCTGCCCACCTCTAATTTCGGGGAGTGTGCGATGGAATTACACAATCTAATTCCGCCAAGCCCGTTCCATCATCGGATTACGAGACAAACGGCGAAGCGCACTCGTTACATGGTGGACATCCTACCCATACGCACAAAACGTTTTGGGAATACCTTCATTGTGCGTACGACTAAGGAGTGGAATTCCCTGCCGGTGTCTGTGTTTCCCGACAGCTACAACCTAGGAGTCTTTAAGTCCAGAGTGACTAGGTTACTTTTAGGTAAGCGTGCTCCATCTTCGATCACATCATCACTTACCATCAGGTGAGATAGTGGTCAAACGCGAACCTATTTTCAATAAAATAAAATAAAACATTTTCTCCTGCTGTGTCAAATCCATCCAAAGGTTGTCTGTAAAAGATCGCTTTTAGCAATAAGACCGCCCATTGTAACACTCTTTAGTTTTTAAGTCCTCATTTAATTATTTTGTTATGGTGTACAATAAAGAGTATATCTATCCATCGGTATCACAAGTTGGGACGGTGCTGCCAATACGGTGTTTAAACCTCTTGAAATAGCACAAAAGGCTATACTTAAAGTTTATATTATTATTCATATCGTTCATATTATTATTATACATTCCATCCCATACTTTACCCAACCTCCGACTTGTATCAGAAATGCAATGTCCTCACGGTTCGTTCACTTTAATAACTCAGGGATTTTTCCTGCGGATTTACAATATTTTTTCTCTTTCACTGTGGGAATAGGCCGACGGACCTTAATACAGATTACTCAGTAATCTAACTAGGACGTCAGAAACTAAACTGTTATTTACTTCAGTTAAGTCAATTCTTAATTAAGATTGTAACAAGACTGTAGAAAACCTTGTGATGAAATAAAATATGACTATATTTTTAAAGATTATTTATTTTAAAAAATTGTTTGCTTAATCACTAGTTACAGATTAAGAGGTATCAGCAGGGGTGTCATCGATCTCGTTGACGATCTCGGTGGGCTGGAAGGTGGCGGGGGTGTCCGGGGTTGCGGTAGAGGGGGCGGGGGGTTCATCGTCATCGCTGTCATTGGCGCCCGGATGTGCGTGTTGAGCGGGCGGCGCGTGCGCAGGACGAGACGCACGCGCAGTTCCCGGCGCCGACCACACGGCTTGAGACCGCTGCAACAATAGCAATCATTACATCCATTAATCATCATTATATTCACGAAGGAGATGGCGGGACGACCTGGATGTCTTTCTTGTGGATGGGAAGAATGAGGCGCAGAACTGTGACCGCTGGAAAAAATGTAAGGAGGTCTCTGCCCAGCAATCGGACACTACAGGCTAATCTATACTAATATTATAAAGAGGTAAAATTTGTAAGTTTGTATGTAGGGGGTAATCTCTGAAACTACCGAACCGATTTTGAAAATTCTTTCGCTTACATGTAACTGCATTATCCCTGAGTGCTATAGGCTATAAATTATTTTTATATCATGCATATTAGCCGAGCTATTATAATCTTTGTCAAGCAAGTCGGGGACAGGATCCCTTGGAATATACCCGACTTCTATGCGGAAGTCGCGGGCAGAAGCTAGTATAATATAATATAATAATAAAAAATAAGAATAACTTTATTTTTCATTGTTACAATGATTATATTTTGATCGGTGGTCCTCAAACTAGATCATACCTATATCCTGGGAACCTGAAATGCGGTAGTCATAATACATTATTTATCATTAGCGTGGACATATTAAATTCGGACGAAACTTTCTAAACCATGAAAAATTAACACTGATAAAAAAAAAATATTATATTCATTACAAGGCAGGTCATACATTACAATATCGTTAGAACTTAAAGTAGGATATGACGCTTGCAACAGTGCCGAAATATTGGAAATCCGAAACAATAAATATGTACACATGGTATATATCCCGTTTTAAGTTCTAATGATAAGACATTTCTTATGAACTGGCACTGAATCCATCTTTGGACAAGTTTAATGCTAGTTTAAAATTGTTTGTTAAACGCCCATTGTTGGGTGACGAAAATAAGTTCCATTGTTGTATAATCATTTCGAGACATATTTAGCACAATGGATTAACCGTGGTCCTTATTCGGTAACTGAACATTTAAACATTTTTAAAAGGTGTCGTAATCCTAGTAGTAGTATAACATTCCTCCGGAATGCACGAGCAATTAAAGAAACAGGGTGAGTTTTTAGACAGTAGAATTTGGACACTCCCTTCCGCTCTACTAAAAGCCGAGGAAAAAGTTCACGGTTCGAACCCACTCCAGACAAGCATATTGAGCTTATTTGGAGGGGTTAACAAGATTGCTAGTTATGTGAATTGTACCCAAATTACCAGTTCGCTTTAAAAAAAATGAAGGAATAAAAACTTTTTAACAAAAAATTAAAAGTGAAAAAATAAACTGACGAACCAAAAAGAGAGAAATAAAAACTTTGCAAATAAAAAACACTGCAAAGTGAAAAATAACTTTAATTTCGGAAGTCAGTGCCAAAAACGAAAATACAAAACCAAAGACACCGACTACCGAAATTAAAGTTATTTTTCATTTTGCAGTGTTTTTTATTTGCAAAGTTTTTATTTCTATCTTTTTATTTGGTCGGTTTGTAACCCAGTCACAAAAGCCCAAATATCAACTACTTATAACCTTTTACAAAATATTGCTTTTCCCGATGCTGTACCATTAATTGTTGAGGAGTTCTTCTGGTAGGTACTTCACCATATGCATTGTGACGAGTATATTGTGCTTAATAAACATATTCAAGTAATCGAAGCGGAACCCATGAAATACTTATTATTGAGTAGTTCCGGTGGCCATTTGTAGTCTTCATCATCAGTTCCACTTCACTTCAATAGTGCTTTTCGAATGCAAGTGCACAAGTTACTATATTAAATACTCAAATCACTATGGGTGTGCCTATAATAATTAAAAGTTCCCTCGATTTCTCCAGGATCCCATCATCAGATCCCGATTTGGTGACAATGGGACCACCTCTGAAGTATACTTATTCAAACAAAAAAATAATTTTCCAAATCGGTTCAGCTGTCTTCGAGTAATCGGTGATCATCAGTGATCGGAGTAGGTAGATTGATTTTTGGTACTTGTATCATAAATGCACACAGAAAGAATAACATGGATAAGCCATTTTCCCGGAAAGTAATTCCGGTATTTCCGGATTCAATTAAACATTGTTAATGTTGGTAGTGATATTATTCCTACTCAATTCAAAATTTAAAGGAAGTTATAAAAACTAAATTAATTCATTATTTATAATAATAAAAACAATCTAATTCCGATCGAAGCTTTAATTTTTATTTTTTTATTTTTAGCCTTTTATGGCTAGAACTTTTATAGATAGACATAAATTGTTGCACTTAAATTTAAATATTTTCATAGTGGTCATGGTAATTTGCATTAAGGGTAGAATAAAGAATAATATTGCTCATTTTATTACAATTCCTACCTTTTTTTTGAGGATGGCAAATCATCAAATGACTCCTTCCACTCTGGCAGAATAAAATTCCTACATAAGTTCCGGTTTTTTTTTAATAATCCACCAATTCCGGAGGAATGTCCATATTAATATATACGTTTCGGATCAATGACCCCATTTCAATCTACCTACTCCGATCACTGGTGATCATACATAAAAAAAAAATATACGCGTCGACTTGATAACCTCCTCCGTTTTTTTCGTCGGTTAAAAAAGACGTCTACCACTGAAGAATCAAATCTGATCGCTTCTTACCTCATACTGGTCTTTGCACTGCCTCACTCGGTCGAGGTACATGTCGTACACGTACTGCGCCATATGAGGCATGTCGCGTATTCGCAGCGTCATGTTATCGGGAACTACTGCTGCCGAGCCGCGCTGCGCCGGCCAGCGCTCACCTGGTACCAATTCCAGTTCCAGAGGACGCTCTACCAGCTGCAGAAATATATTTTTCATATTAAAATCCTTACTAATATTATAAATGCGTAAGTAACTCTGTCTGTCTGTGTGTTACGCAATCACGCCTAAACTACTGGACCGATTTTAATGAAATTTGGTACGGACATCTAGAACCTGAGAAAGGACATAGGTTACTTTTTAATGCGAAAAAAGGGCTGTAAGGGGGTCGGAAATTACGTCATTTTTAAAGCTAGAAGCTTCAAACTTATTTTTTAGACTTTTCATTAGATATTAATAAATACGACATTCAAATTATGTACGAGTTTTATTTTCAAAATAATTAGTTTAAAAAATTAAAAATGCTGCTGATAGTCACTATTTCGCGCGGACGAAGTCGCGGGCACAGCTAGTACAATATAAAAATCACTAAGTTACGACTACTATCCAGGTAGACAACGGAAAGGGAAGAAGAGAAGGGAAGGCAGTGAAGTAATGGCACTTTCAAAAACTAATGTCCGAGCCAACCATGGCTACGTTAGTTATCCAAGCCAGGCTTGGTGTAGCACTGGTCGAATGAAGCCAGCAGTGTAATGTGGGCGTGTACAGGTAGAAACCGTTTCACAGCTTCGCCATATCTTCGCACGAGTGGGAAATCAGCCTTATAGCCGAAATGTACGTAATATGTATGTCTTCAACATGAATTAGTTGAAGTGGTTAACAACATTACTAGTAAGTAGTAATGTGAATTCTGAATTTTACCCACATTGCTAGTTTTCTTTAAAAAAAAAAGAAAGTAAAAATATATAAAATAGGTATATTTTATGTCTCCCTTCGTGCGCTTGTCTCCGTACTCAAAATTAAAAGCAAAAACGTAAAAAAAAAATATGAAGACAAAGACAAAACACTCGCCTGTCACCACTTCATAATTCATATTGTTTTAGCTGGGAAAAAGTAGCCCAACAAACTCCCCAGCAACACATCTGTCTGTTATTTATGTAAACCTTGAATAATAAACATTTTAACAACTGCCGTTGGAGAGAAATGTTTTCACCGCCCATTATTCCCCTATAAACGCTATCATTAATTATGCAATCAAAACTTTAAATATTTTCTATACGGAATATAAGACAGAATTGGGCTATGCCCCCCGTTGACTACAATATAATTGTTACAATCAAATTTTCGTGTAAATGTAATTTATCATTCAAGATCGCACGATCGCTCGCAAAAAAGTACTTGAGTCTATCTTCATAGATTTTATTAATTAAAGAGCTGTCGCGACATCTGTTCATTATAGAACAGTAAAAAACTATATGACGGTGATCAATCATATCGTTTTTCTACAAATAGACAAGGCAATACAGTTGAAAATATTATTCATTATTCAGAAACGTTATGTAATAATGCTAATAATCAAGTGTGCGGTCTGCGGGAGTCATATCATACATCATACTGTTATACACGTCATACTGTTACGACATGCTTTTTTTTCTGGGTGGGAAAATCGTCGAATTACTTCTCTCGCTCTGGGTTAAGCGGAAGGGAGTGTCAGACTTCTACTGACTAAAAACCCACCCTGTTCCTTCAGCTGCCCTTAAGTTCCGGGACCGCGGTATCGCGTTAAAACATTCCCGCAACCCCGGCGGGTCAGTTACGATATGCCTGGCGATCATAAGATCTGCGGACACTTTTCCAAACAATGTCGGCGTGGGCTTCCAATCCGATGCATCTGTTTCATAAGGAGGAAGTAATAACCCACATAGTTCTCAAATCCAAAATAATACAAAACCTATTTTTGTTTAAACTGGATGTAATTATGAGTTTCCCGCAGTACCTATGTACAATTACGTCGATTCATTTACGACAGTACATTACGCACGCTGGTAGAAGGGATCGTGGCCTAATAACAACAGCCAAACGGGTCGATCTTGGGGTGTCCGGCACGATGGTTTTCGGACCCGAGCCCATCGTGCCGCTCCCCTTCACCCAGCTGCGCACATGGCTTAAAGAACACACACATGACCAAGCTCAGAAATGGTGGTCCTCGGCACCAGGCTGCAGGCAGTCCAAAGAGGCGATGCCAAACCTGGACAAAAAACTAACCAGGCGCCTTCTACACCTGGACAGAAGAAGCCTGCGAATGGTGGCGGGGACCATCACCGGGCACTGCTCACTGAACAAACACTATCACACAATAGGCATAACGGATAGTCCCCTGTGCAGGGCATGCATGGGGACGGAGGAAACGGTAGGACACGTGCTCCTAGAGTGCAAGGAAATCACCGAAATACGGAAACGAACCCGCGAGCCATTAAATTCCCTTACAGATACCCTGAACAGACCGAGAGACCTGATCTGCTTCTGGAGGGAGGTTGGCTGGATGGAGTGACGGCCGACACGGCTCACGCACAATGGTCTCGTGCAGAGACTAAGTGCGGAAACCACACTACAGAAGAAGAAGAAGAAGAAGAAGAAGAAGACGGGTCGATCTTCTAGGTTAAGCAACGCCTGCCGAGATTAGTCCATGGATGGGTGACCATATTAACATATCGAGATTCCCCCGTGCTTCGGAAAGCACGTAAAGCCGTTGATCCCGACTGTCATGTGTACAGTCGCGGTCGTAACGGGTATTCAGAAACCAGAAATTCTGACAGCAGTTTTGCTTAAGCTTTGGTTTCCTAGGAAAGCGGTGCCGTCATATAGCGGCCGTAATATTACGGACGCAAAAAGGCGGCCGTCTTTACGGTGACGACATGTGGAAAGTTCCACGGCCGTTTTAACACAGTCTGCTTTATCGCTATCAATGAAACGTTCACGAAACCATCTGTCACCGACAAGACGGCCGTCATGCAAATGGCGGAACCGCTTTTTGACGTTACGGTGTCAGTTACCGCTCTCTAGGAAACCGCGCCATTTTGTTTACATAGACAACGTTCTAGTGACGTCATTCACCGCTGTATTACGGCCGCTATATGACGGCACCGCTATCCTAGGAAAACAAAGCTTTAAGCTTTGGTTTCCTAGGACACCTGCTTGGAAAGTACCTTGATACTTTATCAAATTTACGGTAGAAAGTACGTCATTGCATATCGAACAAATATGCGGGGAGAAAACGCATCTGAGCGGGAGAGAAAAGTGTATGAAAATCCATTTCTTACGTGGTTTTTCTTTTTTAATTTTGGTTAAGACTATGCGCCGGTAACCTAAATATCAAAAGCCAAAAAGTTTTTACAGTGAGTTTTTATCTCCAAGTTCGCAAAATGACACTGGCCACTAGCTGTGTGTTGGATGGTGTCGGGCTGGCAGTGCGACCCTGCGGCGGCAGGATAAACAATATGAAAAAAGAACATGTGAAAATTGCAGACGCCATGATGATGAAGATTTTTTAACTCCGCCGCAGTTGTAGGAAACAGCAAAAATACTGATAGATAACCTTTTACCACAGAAATCAATTAAAAAATATGATAAAACTTATGACGATTTTTTGCAATGGAAAAGTGAAAAAAATGCGGCATCTTTTTCTGAAACTGTTTTGCTAGCTTATTTCAGTGAAAAAGCGCAAAAATACAAACCATGTACGTTATGGTCTATGTACTCAATGTTGAAAAGTACTACTTATTTTCCTCGTAGGTGTAGTATAAAGCACTATGTATCACTCGAGAGAAAGTGCAATTCCCGATCTCGGGTGTTTTAAAGCCCTCGCCTACGGCTCGGGCTTCAAACGACACCCTCGACGGTAATCGGTCACTTTCTCCTCTCGGTGAACAATATACTATAGAGGTGTCGTGTCACCTAGCTACTGGGAGTTATGAAAGTCAAATAGACAATTGCTCTATGTAAAATGCTGTTATTCATCTGCATCTGGTTAGACTGGAAGCTGACTTCAACATAGTTTGGAAAAGACTAAGCGAAGAAATTGTTGGTGTGATAACCTCCGTGCCTTGAAATTAGGGTTGCCATATGACCGGAATTTTCCGGACATGTCCGGTAATATAGGTCTTTGTCTGGAATGCGGAAAGAATCCTAAACCGTCCGGAATTTCTACAATTGAATGAAAGAGTGAAACATAGAAAAAAAAATGTTTTTATTTCAAACTAGCTTGTGCCAGCGGCTTCGCCCGCGTGGGAAGTTTTTCCCGTGTAAATCCCGATCCCGTGGGAATTTCGCAAAATCCTTTCTTAGCGGATGCCTACGTTATAACATCTACCTGCATGCCAAATTTCAGCCCGATCCGTCCAGTGGTTTGGGCTGTGCGTTGATAGGTCACTGAACAAACACTATCACACAATAGGTATAACGGACAGTCCCCTGTGCAGGGCATGTATGGGGACGGAGGAAACGGTAGGACACGTGCTCCTAGAGTGCACGGAAATCACCGAAATACGGAAACGAACCCTCGGGTCATTAAATTCCCTTACAGATATCCTGAATAGACCGAAAGACCTGATCTGCTTCTGGAGGGAGGTTGGCTGGATGGAGTGACGGCCGACACGGCTCACGCACAATGGTCTCGTGCAGAGACTAAGTGCGGAAACCAAACTACAGAAGAAGAAGATAGGTCACTATGTCAGTCAGTCAGTCACCTTTGAGTTATATATATTTAGATTAAAGAAAATCAGGAATTTTCATCAAATGTCCGGAATTTACTCCGAATTTTCGATTTTTTGATCTGGCAACCCTACTTGGAATAGACTTTACGCCGTTGGTCCTGCGCCTGATCCAATCGTGTCGGATTGCCGTCCCATCGGATAATAAGAGTAATGGAACAGAAAGTGCACCTGTAGGTACCTGCATACTTGGGCACTTTAATATCTCCTGCGCAGATGGCCAATCAATTATGAGATTGGCCGCCGTGGCCGAAATCAGTTAGGAAAAGAAAGAAAGAAAAGAAAAGAAAGAAAATAAAATTTATTTTGACCCAGATGTAAAGGCACGCAATAAATACAAAAAAAAAACTAAAACTAAAAAAAAAGTAATTCAATAAAACTAAATCAACAACTTAATTAAATAAAAATAAAACAGCGTTGCTGTGCCTCACGGCTGTGCCAAATAGGTCCAGTTCAGTAAAATGCCAGACAAATGCAAATTGCCTGACGCTGGTTTTCAACTGGACTTTATGTAGTGAGGACGTGCTACAGATGTAAATCAGCTTTAAAGTGACTTAAGAGTGTGTTTGTGTGTAAGTGTGTAACTATTATTATAAAAATTCGGATGGCGGAATCCTTACCTGATTGAAGGTCGGCTGTAGCTCAAAGCAGTTCCTGAAGAGGTTGGCTCTGGCGAAGATGTAGAGTCCCAGACGCGCCCTGGACGCGGCTACTATGAGACGACGCAGGTCCCGTACGTGGCCCACAGCGCGGGTACGGACTAGGGACACTAGAGCGATGTCATTCTGCTGTCCTTGGTACTTGTCTACAGTTGTCACCTAGGAAAGGAAAACATTTGTAGTACGAAGTATGGGTACAAACGAAATGGTGACCAATAACGTTTAAGTGGTGTCGAAAAATAAGAACAACATCTTAATAGGCAAGTATTCTTTTTTTTTCATATTTAGACACTTGTGCTGGTGTTGCCAAAGCTTTATAGAATTAATATTTTTATATTAATTACTTCGTCTGAGTGAATTTTGAAATAATTAATAGCATATAGCACTTCCCAATAATGCAGCTTTCTACCAAAGAATTTTTAGAATTGGATCATTAGTTCCGAAGATTACCCCCTAAATACAAACTTACAAACAAATATTACCTCTTTATAATATTTGTATTGAAGAATAATCAATAATAGACTTATACGATATTGAGCTAAGCTAAGTCAATGTCAATCATATCCATTGCTCACCCATTCCAACACAGCGTTAAATACAATTATTGTCCTTGCCGACTTTGACAGTTTTGATTTAGGAAATACTCGTAGATTTTAATGACGGCAGATATATATATGTATATGATTTCAACATCGATTTAAAAATAGCGGTCACCGGGGAGAGTGGAACCGGCGAGAGATGTCGTGCGGTGTCCCACAGGGTTCGGTCTTGGGGCCGCCCCTGTGGAACATCGGATACGACTGGGTGCTGCGCGGCGACCTCCCTGACGGCGTCAGCGTAGTATGTTACGCTGACGACACGCTCGTCCTGGCGCAGGGAGAGTCGCACCAGGCGGCGGCCGACCTGGCGACGCAAGCGGTTGCGACAGTCGTTCGTAGGATCCGGCATTTGGGACTCGACGTGGCGCTGCACAAGACCGAGGCCATGTGCTTCCATGGCGGTCGGAACGCGCCACGGTCCGAGTCCCACATAACGGTGGAGGGGGTTCGCATCGGCGTCGGGAGGACGATGAAGTACCTGGGACTCGTCCTCGACAGCCGGTGGAACTTCAGGGAGCACTTCCTGAGTTTGGCCCCAAAGCTGAACCGGGCAGCAGCCGCCTTCAGGCGACTCCTGCCTAATCTCAGCGGGCCAAACGCCTCCTGCCGAAGGCTGTACGCCGGCGTTGTGCGGTCCATGGCCCTCTACGGGTCCCCAGTGTGGGCCCTGTGCATCCGGACGCGACCACTAAAGTTGGTCGCATGCCAGAGGGTCATGGCTATCCGAATGATCCGGGGATACCGCACGATCGCCGGCGAATCGGCCAACCTCCTTGCCGGATTGCTGCCCTGGGATCTGGAGGCGACTGCCCTCCAGCGCGTCTATGAATGGCGCGTGGAGGCGCAGCGCCGGGGCGTATCCCCGCTGCCTCGAGAAGTCGAGGCGCGGCGGGAAGAGCTCCGGAGCGATCTCAGGGCAGTATGGAGGGAACGACTGTCGCAACCGACGGCCGGGCACGCCGCAATTGCGGCGGTAAGACCCCTCTTTGAGGAGTGGCTAGATCGGCGTCACGGCGTCCTGACCTACCGCATGACGCAGGTCCTCACCGGACACGGAAGTTTCGGGAGGTACCTGTGTCTGATGGGAAAGGAGGAAACGCCTGGGTGTCACCACTGCGAGGGTCGCCCTGAGGACACCGTAGAGCACACGGTGCAAGACTGCCCCGCCTGGGCAGAGCACCGATGTGTCCTCACGGCGGCGATAGGCGGAGACCTCTCGCGCCCGGCATTGGTCGAGGCCATGCTGCGGGGCGAGAGGGAGTGGGAAGCGGTCGCCTCCTTCTGCGAAGCAGTCATGCTTCCGAAGGAGGAGGCGGGCCGCGTGAGGGAGAGGATGGCGTCCTCCCTCCAGCCCAGCCGCAGTGGTAGACGCCCACGGCGTCGGACGTCGGCCGACGATCTCCGGCCACCGTAGGCGCGGGCATGCGGACAGCGAGTAAAGGGCAACTCGCTGTCCGACCATGGACCATGCCCGGGTCGACGGCGCGTCGTGTTCCACGCGCGCCTCAAAGAGCGTCAGCAATATGACGAGGCCCCCCCATAGAGGGCCGAAGCCTGCCGGGGTCGTGGGACTCATCCCGTTACCGTGACCCCGGTACGTAAAGGGTTATTGAAGGAACACCGTGGATTTTAGTCAGTAAAAGTCTGACAGTCCCTCCCACCCTGCCCGGAGTGGGAGGACTTATTTGATAATTTTACCACGATAAAAAAAAAAAAAAAAAAAAAAAAGGATACCATCATTATATCATCGCTATGCTAAAGCTCAATTAAATGTTTTAAAAAAATTATTTATAGAAAGGGATTTAAACGTACATTGATAATGTTACCCCTTATAATATAATCCATTAAACACCTTAAAATCAACCAACAATCGAGTAGCTTAGAAAATATTATAATATTATATATAACTAGCTGACCCGCCACGACATCGTTCGCTTGGTATCCTACCCCTACCCATACCTTACTCTACCCCTACCCTACCCAAACCCTACACTACCCTACCCTACCCTACCCCTACACTACCCCTACCCTACCTCTACCCTACACCGACCCTACCCCTACCCTACACCAACCCTACCCCTACCCTAAAAAATAGATAGTAGCCGATTCTCAGATTTCGGAGGAGTAAGGTAACTAACATTGTGAGACGAGAATTTTATATATTAGATGTAGGTAAGTAGATACTTAACAGTGAGTTCCTATTCCTCGTAACTAACAAACAGCAGTCGACACAACATTCTAGCCACCTCAGACAAAGGGACAGCTAACATACTGTTGCAAGCCCCCACTTCAAGTCACACACCAAACTCATACTGTCTTTTCCGTATGTTCCGGCCACACCACCAAGCCCATTCCATCATCGCACTACAAGAAGAGCGGCGATGCGCCACCGTTACATGGTGGACATCCCACCCATACGTACAAAACGTTTTGGGAATACTTTCATTGTGCGAACAGCTAAGGAATGGAATTCTCTGCCATAGTCTGTATTTCCTGATAGCTATAACCTGGATGAAGTTTAAGTGAAGAGTGAGAAGAAAGGTTACTTCTAGGCAAGCGTGCTTCATCTTCGACCACATCATCGCTTACCATCAGGTGAGATTTATTTATTTATTATGGGACAATAAACAGCTACAATATATAACGTCTACAAATAACAATAATATACATATGAAGTATTAACAATATTGCAGCCCACTACATTATCCGCATGTTAACAATATTAGGATAAGGTAAAAAGTGCCACTAGATTTAGCATTACTCAGATATGTAGATAAATTGAAGTAAAAAAGAAACAAACAAAAAACATAGATTATGAAGTAAATACAATACAATTAATTAATTATTTAAAATGAAATACACGTTAAAAAAAAGAACTAATTAAAACTAAAAATTAAAATTTAGGATTATTCGTTACTATCACAAGAATTGAAATTATGTTAAATAAGGAAATTGACATCACATCATTATAATATATCATCATTATAATACAATTACAAATTCATACAATTCATTAATATAAATAATTAAAACGGTTGACATATACTCGTATTAAGTTAATAATAATAAAGGACTTACACTATTTCTTATTAGCATTGGATAAGATTTTAAAAACATTGGACTTAAATTTCGATTTGGAACATACAAAAATATCAATATCAATGAAGTTGCTATTATAAGATTCCACCATACGACGAATAGGGCAACGCAGTCCTGAATTAGTCCTACAGGTATTTACTGCGAACAATGTACCTGCACGGACTCTACGCTTATGCACAGTGCGGGGGACCACATAACATAACTTACTTGTGAGGTCAATGGAATCGAAGTAATTATGAACTATACCATGCAGTACGTTGGCTTCTAAAAATTTACGTCTAGATTCTAATGTTAACATATTATATTTATCTAGTAATTGTGAATATGACAAACACCTTTTGTAGCACCTATAGTACATGGAGCGAAGAAATTTACGCTGGACTTTCTCTATCATATCTATATATTTCTTATAAAACGGGTTCCAAATAGAGACGGCATACTCGAGCTGCGAGCGTACAAGCGTCTTGTATAAGTAAAGATAGGTGGAGGGCCGTTTGAATTCGGTAGTTGCTCTCAGGACAAAACCATACATCTTAAACGAGTTATTTACAATTCTCTCCACGTGTTGATTAAGTGCCAGCTTATTGTCAAATAGAACACCAAGATCTCTTACAATAGTGGTGTTACTTAGAAAGGCGTTATTTAGCTTGTACTTAAAATTTGTGACACATTTATTTCTTGTGAAATTTATATAATGGCATTTGGAGACGCTTAAGTGTAATTTGTTCTCAAGACAGTATGCTGAGAGTCTATCTAAGTCCTCCTGGAACATTAGACAGTCTTCTATTGTATTAATAATTTTAAAAGCTTTCATATCGTCAGCATACATAAGAAATTTTGTACTTAAAAAGCATCTCCAAATGTCATTTATATATATATTAAATAGGAGTGGTCCCAGGATTGAGCCCTGCGGAACACCGGAGGTTATAGATACCGTATCTGACTGATGGCCACTCACAACAACCTTTTGTGTTCTATTTTGAATGTAGGATGAAAACCACCGGAGCAAGTTTCCCCGTATGCCATTAAATGCAATTTTATTAAGTAAAATTTCATGATCGACCTTGTCAAAGGCCTTCTTGAAATCTGTGTAAACAGCGTCCACCTGCAAACGTCTGTCCAGGTTTTCAAAAAGATAGTTGGTGAATATTAATAAATTGGAAACAGTAGATCGGTGCTTAACAAAACCATGTTGTTCAGGAATTAATACGTTGTGCAGGATTGGATAGATTTCGTTATGTACTAGTCTTTCAAAGAGCTTTGGCAAGGTCGATAGAATTGAGATGGGTCGATATTGCTCAATATCATGTTTCGAGCCTCCCTTGTGTACAGGCGTTATATTGGTCCGTTTCCATATTTCGGGAAACACCCCTTCACTCAGGCATTTATTGTAAATTATATGAAGCGGTTTGTAGATGCTATTAGCGGTAGCCTTAAAGAATAGTGCTGGGTATCCATCAGGGCCAGCCCCTTTAGACGGGTCGAGGTTTTTTAACTCCTGAAGTAATTTAGATTCATCGATACATAGGCTCTCGATTATGATGTTAGCGTCACAGTGAGTTGGCGGGGTCCATGTCGACAATGTGGGCGATGCGGGTTCGAATACCGACAGGAAGTAATCGGAGAACATATTGCAAACCACGTCTGGAGCACTCGACTTAAGGTTTTGGTATTGCATCGTAGATGGGATACCTGATTTATCTTTGCGATTAGCTATATAACTCCAAAAGCATTTAATATTAAGAGGTGAGCTTATCCTCAACGGATTTGATGTACGCGGAATAGCATGAGTTACAAGCTTCCTTAAAGGTTGATCGGTATTCGGCAAACATATTGTAGTCTTTAATATTTTTAAACTTCTTCCACTTTATCCAGAGGCGCTGTTTCTTTTTGAAAGTTTTAATTAAATGAGGAGAAAACCAAACAGGAAAGTTAAGTACTCGAGACTTTACTAGAGGAACGTTCACTGAGACAATGTTGCTCAACACTTCATAAAATTTTTCCACCGCTTCCTCAGAAGAGAGATGATCCAACAGGACGGACCATTGGATTTCGTCGATTTGTTCATTGATAACATCATAATTGGCCTTACGGAAATCATGTTTTTTTAAGGGTTTTCTTTTTATGTTTTGCATTGATAAACCTAAGGGGGCTATCGCAACAAACGGAGGGTGGTGTGGATCTATAGGTAGTAAGGGATCTATCGGAGGGCTCAAAGTGCAAATTATGTTAGAAATGAACAAATCGAGAATTTTACCGTTACTATTAGCTATACTGTTATATTGGTAGGCATCTAAGGTTGACATTAGCTGAAGGAGTTCTGAGCATATAGGGGAAGATCCTGTGCAAGTCATGCCAGTGATTTGTTGCTGACTACCGGGCAGGGCAACTTCCCAAGTAATATCCGGAAGATTATAATCTCCAGCAATGAGTACAGTCATCACGTCAGGTTCATTCAGTACGTCCTGCAGCATGTCGAAGTGAGAGCTATAAATATCTGCGGTCACCCATGGTGGTATGTATGCTGCACTAATAACGTGCATTTTTGCACTGTTATTTTTACTCGGAAATCCCACCATGAGATGCTCAATGCAGGTGGTGGAGTTATTATGCAAATGATTAGAAACGCTAAGCAAACACGAGCGAAGTTCCCGCAACACTGCGATGAGGACCCCGCCACCATCACGTTTTTTTGTTGTGTTACGATCTCGGTCGCATCTGTAAACAACATAACGAGGATCCACGAGCTCAACGCTAGCAATATCGGCCACAAGCCATGTTTCAGTTAGAATTATAATGTCATATGAAAACGATAAAATGTTTACAAACAAGGTGTTCAGTTTGGTTCGTACACCTCTACAATTTTGGTAGTAGATTGATATTTGGTCGCTGTTATCCATAACCACAGTACTTTACTATAAATTCGTATAAAACAATAAATGTTGTGCACGCAAGTAATAGCCAAAGCATAGCAGAAACACCCGGCAACATAAACCCACATGAGATAGGATCGAGAATGGCCAACATCACACTTAGATAAAAATAACAATCGTCCAAGTCATACTCACAATCACAAAAGACATTCAATGTTTTCGATTCGTATAAGTATTGTGTTGAAATAAGGTGCAACATAGTAACAAACATAATAATATAGTCCCAATAATTGTCAGAAGTTAAAATTAAATCTAAATAATATGAAAATATTAATAATGTTAAAATAATCAAAATTTCTAGAATTACAATTAATGAAATTGGTGATAATAATAAGATAATTAAAATTAGCAAAACATGCAACGTAGAAAAAATAATATTACTTAACAACCACATCAAATACAAGACAGACGACGGTGACAAATATGAAAAATTAACAATGGTTGTGCAGTGGATTATTGAAAAGAAGAAACAGTTATTCAGCTGGTATCGCTTTGGTTTTAATTTTATTGAGATCGCGTTCTCCACGTATTGCGAATGCATTTTCACCCTCACGCTCGCGCACCAGTATGGTACCATTTTTGATCCATACAAATTTGTGATTATGATTGTTAGCGAGTTCACGGGTTTTACGAAATAACTGTTTCTTCCGTAAGGTTAAGTGCTCATTAACGTAGATAGATGCAGATGTACCAGTTATACCGATTTGGTCAGACTTCAGTGACTTAGCTTTACGGAATGCGCTAAGCAGGTTGTCCCGCTGTAGGCGCGTAGCAAATTTGAGAATGACGTTTTTCGGTCTTGTGCTTTGTTGGTGCGCGTGGGGCACCCTATGCACGGAAACAATGTCATTTAGTAAGACCGGGGACTTAAGTGCACTTCCTACGGCTTGGATAATCACTGGTAAGTTTTCATTGCGCCTCTCAGGCACATTGCATATTTCCACATTACACTGCCGAGCCTGCTGTTCCAACACGTCGATCTTAGCCTCCAAGTTACTGACCAACAGCTCCGACACAGCTGGTGCGTGTGAACTGCTAAGTTCCACTACACGCTTCTGTAGGATGTCATGTTCCACCGACTGGCTCTGGGCACTGGCTTGTAGCGTTATGACGTCATTACGGAGATCGGAGACCAGCTGTTTTAAGCCGATTTGCTCTGTACGAAGTGTTTGCAAGAGATAATGGCCAAATGCGAGCCTATCATGAAAAAAAAGCATTCCTTCACCACATGTTAGATATCTTCGATCACCTCACAAACTTCGCAGTTTGGTGAGGTACCCATTACATATTAAAAATGTTCTTCATAAATGTCTGCACAATCAGTAATAGTGTGCTTCAATGCAACATAGTCACCTAAGTATGGGATGTTTAATAGACTTCTTTAGCACTAATTAATACAGCACAATGGAATTATAAATAAAAATTTTAAAACAAATCTAAGAGTCTACAGTGTTCCCATTAACAAAATTACTTCGAATATTCAACTATGTCTTTACAAAAGTCCCAAACAGCAAGACATTCAAATATTGAATGTGTTTATAGTTATTGACATGACATGTTTTAGTGTCGTCAAAAACTTGAGCAATCATAGTAAGGAATTTTTTTTAAATAATGTGATTAATTATATTTCCAAACAAATATACAAAATTATGTACTAAAATACAAACTACAATATATAACTACTACTACTACAACTACACATTCAGATATAGTTGAATATTCGAAGTCATTTTGTAAATTGTATAGATACAAACTTACTCAGGGCCTTATGACTTTTCGTCAAGATTGGTGAGAGAAACGTAAACCGTTTTTCTTGCCTAGGTATGTATGTAAGACATACGATTTTCTTCTTTTGTGTAAAGGGTAATTCTTGAATTTAACAACAAATACGCAGGTAATACAAATAAGTCTCTGCTCCTACTACTACTCCTACTCCATAAGTTACGGCCGTTAACATAATTTGCTTAGGTACTTATAATTTAAATAGCAAACCACAAAACCGTAGTATTTGTGGTTGCGTGTTACACGAATGCCTCTTGTAAGATGACGCGGCAGGACGCACGCGGCACGATGGTTGATTTTTCGGCTGTTATATAACATACTTTCCATCACATAGGTATTATCTCACATATTAGATATACATTGTTGACTTCATTTACCTAATCATATTGTTTACAGATATTATTGACTCCATTCATTTCTCTAATGATCTATATGTATTTCATGTTTATTTACTATTGAAATAATGAAATAATGATGTTTATTTTGCAAATGGGTTATAAGTAACACTTTTACACGTCATTTTTTTTTTTCGTAAATGTAAGCTAGATGAGGCCAGTGTTTCCTAACTGACTACTCTGAGAAGAAACACTGAAACAAACTCAGAGTTATATTCTCATCATTTCAAAGGTTCTCATTATCTTATTAGTTAATAAGTGATAAGTTAATTGATATTTCCATGTACTTTTCACACAATCAGTTCTAATTCTATTCATCAGTTCTATTTCAGTTAAGTTGTAACGTGACAAACTTCTATAATAATATTTTATTTCAAATTGGTTTTACCATCTACCACATAACACGGCGTTCACTGCCTCATACAGGTATATACACAGACACACCTTTGATTATATCCGCCGCCAGAAGAATCACTGCGGGTATATGATTCTCCTGGCGCTACTCCGCCGTTTGTATTTTGCGCTTATTCCAAAAGGGCAGAGATAAAGAAAGAAAAGAAAGAAAGAAAAAATATTTATTCGGCACATGCCACAAAGCACACAACACAAAGTAGGTATTCAAAAGGAAAAAAAAAACAAATAAAAAAATAATATAAGAAAAAAAAGTACAATTTAGGTACATAATATTTGCATTTACAAGAAAATAACTAATTACGTGTGCCTCGCAACTGCGCCAAAAAGGCTCGTTTCAGCTATATGCCAGACAACTAGTGCCTGACGCTGGTTTTCAACCGGACCTAGTATAAAAGTGACTACCGGATGTGAACCAGCTTTATATAGAAAATAAATTAATAATAATATATATTTATATGCATATGTGTGTGTATAAATATAATATATATATATATGTATGTAAAAATAAATAATTGAGGCGTCTGTTCGCGATCTAAAAAGAAGTGTGCTTGCTGAATAATAAATTAATGGGTTGTAAGTTGTTGAGTATATATGTATACTATTTACACGAAACCAAAACACAAAACAAATCCTTTGCAAAATCAGATAGGGTAGGTATTTGCAGTGTTCCTGCACCGATTAGTATTCACAACTTCAGATTCAATCAGATAAGTGAGATATTTTGGTTGACCATGCCTAGTTTTATTTGAGCATCTATTAAATACTGCCGTAAGCGTTTCCTGAAAGTGCCGATAGTGTTGCTCGATCTAATTGGTGGCGGCAGGTTATTCCACACCTTTGATGACGCATAGCAAAAACTACCTCTGAAAGCTACCGTCCTATGGGGATGAGAGAAAAGTTGTTGTGAACATTGCATCCTTCCACATTCTCTTTTGTTAGTGATCTAGCTCAGCTTATTATACAGATAGTCCGGCTTTTGACATTTGACCACGCCGTACAGAAGGCACGCCAGGTGCAGTTTACGTCTCGATTTCATTTTTAGGGTAAAATGTTTGTTGAGAAACGGTGTCACGTGACTTCTACGGGGAATGCTGTAACAAAACCGAGCGCAAGCATTCTGCACCCTTTGAAAGAGCCTATCAGTACGAGCTAATAGGCGCGGCCCGTAAACTGTGTCAGCGTAATTCAGTCTAGACAGAACCAACGCTTCCACTAGTTGTTCTCGTATTTGTTTTGACGGATAAGGCCTCATTTTGTACAGGACTTTTAGGCGGTAAAAGCAGTTTTTTATTGATTCTGCAATGTGCTTCTCAAACCGAAGGTCACTGTCCATTTTAAGGCCGAGATTACGCGCCTCATACACTCGCTCGACGGGCTCACCCATTAGCTTCACGTCAAAAAAACTAGGTAATTGAGCCAGCTGTTTTCTGCTGCCAAATACTAAGTATTTAGTTTTATTTGGGTTTAGTGACAGGCAGTTATCCTCAGACCAAACGGCGATTCGTTGAAGGTCCTCATTGAGTTCCCTAATGGCGCTATGATAGTCTTCTGGTTTGAAAGATATATATAATTGGACTACGTCAGCGTAAATATGGTATTTGCAGTTTTTCAGGCATCTTATTATGTCTGCACAGTATAAAATGAAAAGGATGGGACCTAAGATTGAGCCCTGCGGTACCCCTCTCTCTATAGGAATAAGAGCCGACCTAAGAGTACTACCATCACTCAACCGCAGATCCACCCGCTGTTTCCTATCACTAAGATAGCGCCGGAACCATTTTACAGCTTTAGAGTCGAAACCATAATAAATTAACTTCGATAAAAGTAACGAAATATTTATAGCGTCAAACGCCCGGGAAAAATCCAGTAAGACCAGCAACGTGCACATCCCCTTATCCTGGGCAGATAATATGTTGTCTGTTACATCTAGTAAAGCGGTGGAGGTACTACGCTGCTTTCTAAACCCTGATTGTAAGTCAGGCAACACGTTGTTTTGATCCAGAAACAGCGTTAATTGGTGACTAACAATTTTCACAAGCACTTTTTTTTAATTTTTTTAAAGATATATAGCAACTAACTTTAGATAAACATGGCAATATACTTATAGATCGTAGGTCATTTAAGGTACATGGATTTGGGATTTTAGGCAAGGGCCTAATTGAGGCAATTTTCCATTGGTCAGGAAAGGTTGACGTCACTATCGACCTGTTCACAATATCCGTAATAACATTTAATGTGTGTGGCAGAGTCATATTTATCATGTCCAGAGTAATGTTGTCAATACCTTCAGCGTTACTTTCCAGATTCTGAATAATACGCGAAACATCTTTCTGTTCCACTGGGGTAATTGTGAACGTTGCTTCACCGTACTTGTCATTACTAAAATAAGTCAAAAGTGTCGGGCTAGCCGTGGGGGTTACCAGGGACAGTCAAAAAATTATTATTAATCTGGTCAAGATCTGAAAAATGCGACGGAAGGTCTTGTCTAGGTTGCGTTAAAGTTATCGTAGTTTTTAGGTTTTTCCAAAGCAATTTTGGATTTTTTATTCTATTATTTATCTTATGTTTGTAATACGCTACTCTTTCAGTATACATAGATTTTACCACTAAGGCTTTAAGTTTGATGATGATGATTTCTATTTTACAACTTGGTTATTAAATAATATTTTTACAGGTAAATTATTCCGTAATTTTAAACTAGATGAAGCTGGCGTTTTCTAACTGACTAGCTTCAGAAGAAACACCGAAATAAACTCGTTGGTCAAAGTCTCTTTTGAACTGGTCAAGTCATATGAGAAACTTGTAGGTTTAATGTCTGAGGCAATATTTTGAGGAAAGATGCACACAGATTTGTGTGGGCCTATCCAGACAGTGCAAGCGTTTGTCAGAAAACGTATAAGGCCGTGCGGGCACTGCCTTGCGGTGGCCGCAATTGCGGTAATTCTACCGCACCGGTGACTACCGCACGCGTTTATTCCACCGCAGTGCGCGCACTTCTATGACACTCCATACTTCACAGATTTTGCGTTTTCAAAACGCAATGCAGTGCGCGCACGACCTAAGTAGTTCAGCTTAGAACTTTAAAGAGCTCAACAATACCAAGGTAAGGGCGTTTGGGTAGGCCGCAAAAGTACTCAAATGGCCAGATCACTCGCTTCGCTTGATCTCAAGATCTTAGTAGTTTTTTTATGCTTTGGCGAAAATATAATTTCTATATCTGTATAAATAGTTGAATGAATTCCCATGGTTCATTAAACAGTATACGCCAGTAAAAATACCTCTAAACGTAAGCTCAATCTTTTTTGTTAATCAAGTCGACTTTAACATTATTTAAAAATATTGCTATTACTATGCCAGGCGGGTACAGACCGGGGTTGCGGGAATGTTCTAACGAGATACCGCGGCCCCGGATCTCAGGGCAGCTGAAAGAACAGCGTGGGGTTCATTCAGTAGAAGTCACTCTCTTCTGCTTCACCCAGAGTGGGAGAAATCATTAGATGATTTTCCCACCCGGAAAAATGGCGGGTACAAATGCTTTTTCATCCCCCCATCTCGGAAAGAGTATTTTTACTCTTCGATATCTGAGTGCAAAAGCCGTTTTTATCCGCTAGAGGATAAAGTAAATTGAATTTAGAACATCGTGTGTACTAAGTTTGTGAATTCAAAACATCATTAAACCTATTTACTTCTACCTCCATGGGGCCGAATTCGACTCTGGAACCTTCTTGGTGTACTTACTTTTTTTTATTTGCTTTGCGTGCTATTTTTTTGCATTTAGTAATTTCCTCGCTGAGGTGGGATGAAAAGTTACGTGTTGCACTCGAGTGCAAAGATTTTTCACCTCGTGCTCTTTTGATTCCCTCGCTAACGCTCAGGATTCTAATGTTTGAATCACTCGCTGCACTCGTGATTCAATTTTAGAATCCTTCGCTTGCTCGGTCATCAAAATGAACACGCGGTTAAAAAGCAACTTTGCACTCTTGTATAACAAATAACTATTGTATTTTTCACTGTCTTGCTTTTAGAGCAACTGCAGAAGACCACCCTTCGCTTCCCCTTGTCGCTTAAATATTGCGGAAAACCTATTTCGTGTACTGTGTGTGTTTATTTACTATTTCATGAAAAATCTTATATGCTAAGTGCTTCTTCTCCTTCATGTCAAATTTCATAGAGATTTTACCATAAATATTGAAAACTTATCTATCTAAAATTACAATAAAAACGTTCTTACGCAGTTTCTTTAAGCCGTCGTAATACTCGTAATGGTTCTTCAATCTAAAGGCTGGTCTTAGAACAATTAGTGAGTTTTTTTAGAAGCACACTCCTTGATGATGTCAGAAGTTTAACATAACTATGTTACAATATAGCACTCCCTATATAATACTATCATCACTATTTCAAGCACTTGTGATCTCATTGACATCCTACTATTGTGAAATCGTAGTTATTAAGAGTTCAGTTTGTTTGTTCGTTTTTGTTTCTGTTAAAGCTCAAAACTATGAAAAGTAATCATCGGAAATAAGCTATTTTCATGGATTACTTCGATCATTTTCATTTTTTAACCGACGACAAAAAGAGGAGGTTATCAATTCGACGCGTATATATATATATTTTTTTTATGTATGATCACCGATTACTCGAAGATGGCTGAACCGATTTAGAAAATTCTTTTTTGTTTGAAAGGGTATACTTCGAAATTGGTCCCATTGTCACCAAGTCAGGATCTGATGATGGGATCCTGGAGAAATCGAGGGAACTTTTAATTATTATAGGCACACCCATAGTGATTTGAGTATTTAATATAGTAACTTGTGTACTTGCATTCGAAAAGCACTATTGAAGTGAAGTGGAACTGATGATGAAGACCACAGTTGGCCGCCGAACCTACTCAATAATAAGTATTTCGTGGATTGCGATTCGATTACTTGAATATGGATGTTAAGCAATTTATGTTCGTCACAATACATATGATGATGTAGAGCTGATGGTGAAGTACCAGGAGAACTCATCAAAAGCATTGGGAAAAGCAATATTTTGTAAAAGGTTATAAGTAGTTGACATTTAGGCTCTTTTAACTAGGTAAATTAAAAATCGACCAACTAAAAAGAGTGAAATAAAAACTTTTTACCAAAAAATTAAACCGACTACCGAAATTAAAGTTATTTTTCACTTTGCAGTGTTTTTGGGAGTCGGTTTAATTTTTTGGTAAAAAGTTTTTATATAGTTAATAGGCTCGCGTTTGACCACCATCTCACCTGATGGCAAGCGATGATATGGCCGAAGATGGCGCACGCTTGCCTACACGTAACCTATTCACTCTTTACTTAATTTCACCCAGGTTATAGCTATCAGGAAATACAGACTATGGCAGAGAATTCCACTCCTTAGCCGTACGCACAAAGAAAGCATTCCCAAGACGTTTTGTACGTATGGGTGGGGATGTCTACTATGTAACGGTGGCGCATCGCCGCTCGTCTTGTAGTAACCTGTAACCTGGAGGAGGTTATAGCTATCTGGAATTAATTATCTCTGAGAGGCATTCTATTCCTTAATTATCAATACGTTTTGTGCGTAGGTATGAGTGAGATAGATAGATATACTCTTTATTGTACACCATAACAGAATTAAATAAGGACTTAAAAACTACAACTAACATTAACTAACTAACTAACATTGGGCGGTCTTCCACTATGTCAATGTAATATACATCTGATACAGGCGAGGCACAGCTACTGGGTTATGAAGGTAGGCAATTCCCCTACGTAAAACACTAATAGGTATTGGTATACCTATTAGTGTTTTACATAAACGCCCGGGGTAAACATTGAAGTGAAATGCAGAATAATTCTTGTAAGAAACGGGCGCCTAAAAATTGACGAGTAGCCTTTTAGGAGAAATGTTTTTACCAAAAAGCAACTAGATGTTTTAATTCTAAATAAAGTTATCTAAACTCTTCAATAACTAAACTACACACATCAAAAGTGTCTAGGGATCAAGCATTTTTATGCGGATTTCTTGAGATTGAGATGTGGCTTTGTAATAAATTTATGATTTTATAAATTTATATGGATCCTTTTTGGTGCATTTCATAATTTGAAACAGGAACTGTTAATCAAATTCGAGTAAAAGATGAAAATCAGCTGTCAATATTTTCCCTATAAAAACATACAACGCATTGAAGATATTATTAGTGCTACTGTTTCCCTACTACTGATTAAAACCTACGTTATTATGGAGCGGCGACGTCATTTAAGCAGGGAAGAAATGCTCAGAGCCGTGGGAATGATAGAAGCTGGTTCCCGGCAACGTACTGTGGCTTTAGCTCTGAATACAAGTCAGAGTGTTATCAGTCGACTTTGGACACGTTACCGAAGCACTGGTACCGTGGCTGAGCGCCATGGAGGACGGTATCGCTGCACCACACGGAGACAAGACCGATACATTCAAATCTTAACTCGAAGAGCTCCAACAATAACCGCCATGATGTTAGCCGTGAGGCTTCATCACTCTTCAGGGAACTTAATTAGCGACCAAACAGTCAGAAACCGCTTGCATGAAGTGAACCTTCATTCCCGAAGACCGCTACGGGTACCACCTATAGCAATGCACAATCGTAGGATTCGATATCAATGGGCTCTTGAACACAGAAATTGGGCAGAAGAACAATGGCGTTTCGTGTGCTTTTCTGATGAGTCTCGTTTTGGTATGAGACCGGATACAAGACGTATACGACACTGGAGAACCCCTGGACGCCAACAGCGATTAAAATCCTGCCAGGAAGTCCATCCTTATAGTGGTGGAACCATCATGGTATGGGCGGGTATTTGGATCGGCGGAAGAACTGAGTTGATTTGGATCAGAGGCAACCTCAACGCTCAAATTTATGCTGAGACGATTGTATCTGACGTCATCGTTCCTCTACAAGTGCAAATCGGTCCCTTATTTCAGTTAATGCACGACCGCACACCGCAAGAGTTGTAAGACAGACTCTCGGCGCAGCTAACATCAATGTCCTGCTCTGGCCTGCTCAGTCGCCAGACTTGAACCCGATTGAGCATGCATGGGATATGCTACAGAGAAGAGCTCTGCCGAATATGGAGGGTATCCAGTCGCAAGAAGACCTTTTTTTGTTGTTGCAACGAACATGGGCGGCCATTCCACAGCGTGATTTGGATGAACTCATTTTGAGTATGCCAAACCGATGTTCTTGTGTTGTTAGTGTTCGCGGTAGAAACACGGATTATTAATTGTTTAAGTTACTCAATAAAATTTTAAAGAAAACTGTTATTTCAGTCTTTTTTTTCGAACTTTAATGTTAGTGGTTCAAATGTCAAAAATCCCTTTATTAGGAAAATGGCAAATTTCTTTATTAATGCAAAGGTGACTTGGTTTATCGTTACTGTGACAAACGAAAACACTTTATTTGATGAATCCTTAAAGAAATTTTTAATTAATATCAATCAGGAGAAAAGTTATTGCAAAAATATATGTTGATCCCTAGACACTTTTGATGTGTGTATGTCAGGACCAATTTTGTTTCAGAGATTTTATACTCCTACTGTGATTAAATTAGGCCCAAAGTTGCGTTAAAATTCGTGTTAAAATACGGAACTTTGGAGGCTCAGAACTTTCGAATTCCTTATTCTTTTACTATTTTTGTTTATCACATCATCAAAAATAGGTAATGGCAAGACAAATCGTACACTGAGTTTGAGTTTAGAAGAATTGCGTGTTTCTGTTATGAATAACTGGCAAAACTAATCCAGTGTTACTATTTTTTAAATTGGTGACTAGCTATGTGGGTAGAATTCACATTACTACCGATCTTGTGAACCCCTCCAACTAAGCTAAATATGCTTGAGTCTGGAGTGGGTTCACGGCAATAGTGGGTGGGGTTCGAACTCGAGACCTCTCGATCACAAGTCCGACACCTTATCCATTAGACTATCGACGCTTTAATTTCAAGTTAGCTACATGAACCTTGACCTCGAAGCCATCAAACACCAGTTTAAATTTGCAAAAAAAACGTTTTTGATACGGGTGGCTAAACTTAACAGCTAAACCTTTTTGTTCTTAAAATGAGGTAGAAACATTTAGCCATTCCCATTTGTTTTTGTTTGCTAGCATCTAAACTAACAAACTTAAGTTTCCTCGTTTTTCGTCAAAGCAAACATACGTCACATAGCGCCTGACACTATTTCAAAGAAAAGCAAATCCAAACGTAAACACTAGTCTAGTTTATTTTATACATATACTATGAAAAGTATGATTTCATCAGTCCGTCGTTGCTCTGGTAATCTAGATGCAAATATTTTTAACGACGAGTAGAATGCGGTACCTTATTATGTTCAGCTATGTTTCTTATATTTCGGCAGATAACAAAATGGTAATTTAAAATACATTTATATTTTAAAATGTTTACGCGTTATATTATAAACTTAAAGTATTTTCTGAATAACCCGGTGACTATTATAAGTAGTTTATTCTTTTTGGAAGGTTATGTAGTTTTTGTTGTCCTTTTAACCAAAGTGTGACTAAAGAATAAACGGAAGTATACAAAAGAGACAAAAACCCGAAACGGAAATAAGTACAAAAGAAAAGGAGAATCTTGAGTCACTCTCGCTAGTATATGACTAATCGACTGACGGTGTCATTAAGTAAATTATGGGAACACCGGTTACCGGAAGAAATAATTAAGTGATTCATCTCATATGAATTAGACGCTTTCCAGACAGCAAAATGCTATTTATTTTTGTTTGCCGTAAATACGAGTTCATTGAATTAAATCAGATGCGATTGGTTACGATAAAGTAAAGTCAGGCGTCCGATAAGTAAAAACCGGTCAAGTGCGTGTCGGGCCACGCGCAGTGTAGAGTTCCGTAGTTTTTATAACAGCCAAGTGCGTGTCGTATTCGCTGACTGATCGTTTCGTACCATGCCCTAACTAAAAGCCAAACATGACTACCTAACTAATTTGACTTCCTATACAAATCCTCATCCTGAACCGACAATTTTGCACGGAAGGTTTTATGTTTTTTTAGAGATTTGTATAAAACTTGTCATAGCCGGTGTTTTGAATTTAAATACGGACACAGAGCTACACTACTTAATCGTCACAAGAAGCTAGCACGATACAACTGGCGCTTAGTGCCATCTATCGACATTTCTGTAGAGTTTTTCGAAATTTTCGAGTCAAATACAATTGGTCGACTATTACTCGTAAACTTGTAAAGCCCACTTATGTGTGATAGTTTTCCTTTAAATTTCGTTATATATAGGTACTACTGCCGTGACATTTGAATTTCTAACTATAACCGTTTAGTTGATAGAGGGGGGGGGGACACTTGACTCTAACGAAAATTGGTACTTTAAAGCTTGATGATGAAGTCACGAACGGTTTACTTAATAAAAAAACGGTTTCACCAAACCTCTAATATTTTTAAAAGACTTATCCAACGATATACCACACTATGGGAAGAACGAAAAAAAAAATATCATCTCACTTTACATTCATGGGAGGTACCCTAAATAATTGTTTTTTTCAAAATTTTATTTTACCACTTTTTCGGCGTCATTAACTTGTATACTCATGCCAAAGTACAACTTTCTAGTACCAATAGTTTTTGAGCTAAACCGCGGACAGACGGACAGACAGACGGACATGGCGAAACTATAAGGGTTCCTTGTTGACTACGGAACCCTAAAAAGGTTATGTAATATGTATATAATGCATGTACGCAAGTGCAAGTTGTTTTATTTGCGTATTTACATTTATTTATGCCCGTGCAGTATGGGGCTCCCTATATTCAATAGCTCCAGAGCCTTGAACATGAGCGACGTGTTGCAAGCCTATCAGTTTTCTATCGATTACATTTCGGAGAGTGTGCGGTGAAATTGAACAGTCTAACTCCACCAAGCCCCTTCCAACATCGGCCAACCTATGTCGATAAAGATTAGGGTAGACCAACGCGAATCGGATCAGTATGCGACTCGAATAACCACATGAAATCGAACAATATTCGGTACATAGCCAATGTCTACAAGTGAGTGGATAAGAACAAAGCGAGGCACTGCTGTAGTTGCATTTAGATCATGGTATTATTACGATTATTTCTTTATTTTTATGGTGATTCGAATCGCCTTCCGATCCGATTTGCCTCGGTCTACCCTAATCTTTATTAACATAGATTATTTACATAACATATGAAACCCCTGGTTCCTAAACTAGTGTGTAATGAATCATAGGGACCAGTGGCAAATGCTTACCGGATTTTGTCTTCTTGGTTAAATCCAACGCATTCTTTCATATTATTTCATTTACCCTAGTCCGTGTGTCACTGGTGGATGCTAACTAAAAACCAGCGCTGGGTGTCTTTCGTTCAACAAACGTTTGGTTCAGCGCAATGTATGTTGTTATCTTGATGTTGTAAGTTTCTATTTTTTTCTATTATAATATAATAATAATATAATATTTATTTAGACCAAAAATAATTACAAATGTTAACACAATTTTCCATTATCAGTAGGTAAGCTTAATAACATAAAGAATTGTGTCTATTTAATAGCATCTGCTGCCAAACTACTCTTATAGCCTGTGTAAACTAGGCTTATAGTCTGTCTCAGCATGCAGCGCATTACGTCCACATATCGGGTTAACTGTATGAGCTTACATACAAATTATAAGAGTTTTATTTAGCAATGTACATAATATTGCCGGACATAAACAATAGTAATATACAGTACTAGTACTCACGCGGGGCTTCGCTTCGCTCCCGTGGATTCTATCACGGTAAAAACATAACTCTCCTTTTTTGCAGTCGCGTAAAAAGTATAACCTTCCTCAAGCTTCAAGCTAATGTTCAGATCACCCAGTATAGCAATTTGTAGTTATTGTGTGTCTGTACTCGAATAAATGTATTTCCATTCTATTCTATTTTGAGGAAACTAGTAGTGTTCAGTACCAAGCCAGCCAACGGTAACTGGTATGCTGAACTGTCCACGGTACGTGGAGCTTGACCGTTGCTTGCTAACACAATATGTCGCCTCTCAGGCTTCAGTACAACAATTAAGCTTATAGCCTAGACTTACCTGAGCTGTAGACGCCAAGCGAGGATCTGTTTTGATCACGTCCGTGCGGTATGTGTTAGTGTGTATGATTGTGTAATGATGTGAAAGTGGTGTCACGGCGGTCACAAAGGGCGCAAGCTTCAATGTGTGGTCCGGGCCGGGATGCAGTACAAACTTCGCACCAGATTGGAGCAGCTATTTATCACCTATTCACTATCACTCTCAGCAAATTTCGCGTGTCAGACAGGCTGACGACATTCGGCGTTATTAATATAATATAATATTCCACAACTTTCCACACAACGCCATCTAGTCCCAAACTAAGCAGAGCTTGTGGTATGGGTACTAGACAACTGATAAACATACATATATATTTCTAAATACATACATATTATAGATAAATTACACCCAGACAAAGAACAAATGACCGTGCTCATCACACAACATTTGTCCTAGGTGGGAATCGAACCCACGACCTTGCGCATAGCAGTCAGGGCCACTGACCACTATACCAACGGGCCTGTCAAATATTGTTCTAAAAAATCCCGGGTTTCCACTCAATTCGGGATTCTAGTTTCAACTTATCGTTAATCGCGACCCAATTATCGGTTACAACGGGCGATTGAACACGATATTTAATTTCAATCAATGAATCGATCTCAACAAACAAGGCGGTTGCTTTTGCAAGGAACGGATATCTGTCAAAGTGAAAAAAAGTCAAAGACAATAGAATAATGTTGCCAACCAAAAAGGTGCGTTCTATTTCACGTTGGACGAAACAAGTAGGTATTTCCTATATCTAGAAATTAGCAGACGATTGACATCCCCAGCCGCGCTGCATTTGTGTAGTGATTTTCTGGATTATAAAATGTCATGGTTTATAAGTTCCTAGGGTTATGTACATCATGTATTGATTTAACCCTTCCGTTAAACAAATTAAGCATGTATTAGGAGGATTATGGCCTACTTTCTTTCTCATAAATAGGAGATCTGAGTCCCAGCAGCTAGTATCATAATTGCTATGGACGAAAAGATCATAAAGCTGTAAGTACCTAGTACCTACCTGTAATAATATTTATAGACGGGTACTTGCTTGTACGTCTCTTTCAGGAGTATCCAGTATACTCCTGATAGAAAGAGACGTAGAAGCACTAACAAAGGTCGCTAGAACAGTTTTATAAAAATACGAAATCCTAAGGTACCTTGTATTGCCGGGGTTGCGGGAATGTTCTAACGAGATACTACGGCCCCGGAACTTAAGGGCAGCTGCAGGAACAGGGTGGGTTTTTAGTCATCAAGTCTGACACTCCCTTCCGCTTAACCTAGAGCGGGAGAAGTCATTCGATGATTTTCCCACCCTGAAAAAAAAAAGGTACCTTGTGTGGTCGTCCAATCAAGGGGTTTTCTGCGCAACGTTTATCAATGACGTCACGGATCAGATGCTTCTGTCCATTGTAGGTAGTCAGGATCGAGATGCGTTCAGCTGGCCATCCAACCAGCCTCATGAACATGAACACTGCCACCACGTACTCAGCTTCTGCCAGATTCTGAAAACAATTGAACATTTTTAGAGATCCACACTAAGATAAAGCGTTTTGATTTTTTGTTTGTTTTTAATCGATAAAGTCAAAAATTACTGGACCGATTTTAAAAATTCTTTCACCAATATAAAGGTACATTATCAGCAAGAAACATAGATTACTTTAATGCCGCTAAAAATTAAATACAAGGGCAATATCTTTCAATTTTGTCCACGTTTATCATAATTAAAATCAGCTGAAAGGATTGGAAAGTGACCGATATTGTGGCTATCCAGAGAATTTCTGCGATCTTTACCAAGTCATAAATCTACATTCTGAATGTTTTATTATGGGTTGCTGCCTAAAATTTAAGACTTTTCTGAGTATCAAAGTTCTACTTGATGTCTTCACTTATGTTTCAATCATGCAAACTCTTCAACCTAAAAATCGAACTATACATACATATAATCTAATTAAAAGCTAACCGACTTCCGAGCACGTAATTTTTTTGTAAGGATAAAGAAAGTTATATCAACAGTATTTATTTAAAGACGTCGTAAATCAGGTTTACTTCTTTCTTGCCACTACGTGAGGTGATTTAATGAAAAATGAAAGTGCCAATCAGTGTGATTGATTTCACTACCCACTGATATCCTCTGATGGATTTTGCGTTTTAAATGGAAACATGGTTTATAGCACTTGTCAAGTCTTGAAGGTTATGGCCCAAAACGCAATTTAGGCAAAAGAAGCGTAGTGACTAACAAGAAAAAATACTGAAAAGTAAATCTGGTTTGTTTGGGTAATCCGTTTTAGGTTTTGTTTATATGTATTTTTTATATGTAGGAGCCCTAACTTAATTTGGCTATTTATGAGGTTTACGATAGCAAAAGCGAGCCCAGAGTTATCCAAATGCACTGGCACTCCCACGCATCGACGAAACATACTAAACTACTTGATGCCAAATTCCGGTAGGACAGCGGTCGCGAGCCGGGCCGACGTGAGCCCTACCACCGCGAACGAAGAATTGGTCAGTCACTTCAGGTCAACGGGTACCTGGCAATTGACTCCTGTCGTTTGGCTAATCTTTTCACCACGATGGCAAACATGAGCTATATTATTGCTATCGATACGCTAAAAAGAAGCTGTTCGATTCAGGGACTAATGGCAATAACAGGCTTTGCTACACGAGGAGGCTTCTTCACGTACCTCAAATAGGAATTTATGGAAATTATGGAAAGTAAGAAAGATGTTTTTTCCGCTTAGTATACTGAAAGTGACAGTAAAGAAAAAGACAGTCGTGTATGCAAGTGTGACTTATGCGCCAAAAAGGTAAATAAGCAATTTTGTTGATAAGGTAAGATTGATGTAAGATAAACATTGAGCCAGACAATTATGTACATATTTAGTGTGTTTACGTCATTCGTCTGCTTTTAAAATAACAATGCACAAAAAAACATGAATATAAACTCTAAAAGATGTCTCGGTTTTAAAAACCTGAAGGCTTAGGTAAGGAAGGTATCGGAATTGTGATCGAACTATTGCCGTGAACCCAGACCCAAGCATATTTAGCTTAGTTGGAGGGGTTAACAAGGAGTTGCTAGTAATGTGAATTCTACCAACATGCTAGCTCTTAAACATAAAATGAAATCTTTACACAACAAATCTCGGGCTTGAACAAATTCGGTATTAGGGCAGAATACAGAAGATATGTCCTAAAAAATTTACGGATTTTTCAAGGAAAAAACATAAACGATAAAAACTTAAAACAGTTCGTGAAAATAATGCCGTCATTTCAATAGTGGAGGAAAAGGAAATGAGGATTTTCGATAAGCGAATTTTTGTTAAGTTGTAAAAGATCTTGTGTATCTTAAATACCGTTTAGAAACAAATCAGTAATACGGTCACGCAAAGACATATGTATTTTAGTCACTCCCAAGAATCAGAGGACGTTTTTTGAAATGGATACCTGCGCAGTTTCAAAGGATCGTTTTTATGTAGCTATCCGCGAAATTGTTAGCGTAAAAACATTATAATATGTAATAAGTATAATTAATATTTAGAAAAATGGGTAAGGAGTTTATTTTTTAATATGTGACTAACATAGTACCTATTAAGATTACGAAACAAATTTACAAAATTTGTGGTGTGTGTGCGAGGGAGGAAGGGGGAGGGGTGTATGAAATTATGTTTCTATGTAACATTATAACTGTCTAAAATTTTAGCTTCCCTGCTGATGAACTTACCCCTAAAACGGACAAATAATGTCTGAGCTAGCAACATTACGCGGCTGGGAAGTGAGGCTCTCGGGGGACGCTTGTCATGTATTTGGACACAGGGCGCGCCTTGCAATTACAGTTGAACGCGGTTTCTGGTTCTTGCTGTATTCTGAGCCTATTTGTTATTAGCGTTTGCAATTCCTCGATCTCTATTCAAATAGATTTATTGATATTGTTTAATACAAATCAATAAAGGCTTATAAAAGGTACTACATCAGTTGAATACAAACATTATTAACTTAATTTATATGACGACGGTGTTATCTTACGTTAGAATCTTTGCCAATATTCAAATGACTGAATATGTATACGCAACACAATGAATGCTGTCAATAACTATATAACAGCAAAAGCATGCCGACAAGTTGATTGGAGTTGCAAAGTAATTTTCTCAGAATGCGTCAACTCCAGCTGACTTAATTAAATGACTTAATTATTGAATACGGTGCTTATAAATGTGCAAAATGAACGTATGGGTTTCTAAAATTCATGATTAGAACAAAATATATTATGTTGTTGGAATATTGTATTAGAACCTCCTTGAGATGTAGTAAACAGGTACATAGAAAGTAGGTACTAACCAAACGAACACAATATATATTATATCGTGGCCAGATCCTAGAATTGATCATTTCATGAAGTGTTCGATCATTTCATGAAATAGAACATCGACCGATGGTCACGTCATGATGTGGTCTTGCCAGATCATTGAATACGCATCGTTTGACGATATGAACAGTTAAACGTACGACTACTTCATGATTTGGTCAAACATTAGTGATCAAATACAATCATTTCATGAAATGGTTGAATACTTTATGAAATGATTAATTCTAAGATCTGGCCACGTCATTATGGTTAACACCCCGACTCAGAGTACCCCGACTCGGATAGGTTAGGTTAGAAGGCTAAGACGGGAGCTCCGCTCCGCTTCGCTCCCGCCTTAGCCGTCGTGGTATTTTTTTTTAAACCACCCAGAAATAGGAGCCCCGCAGAGCGGGGCTCCGTCGACCTATCTTAGCACAGGTGGTAATCTATCCATTTACAGACAATTTTATTGCACCCTTTAAACTCGTCACGATATGGCCATTTATATGATGATCATTTCATGAAATGTTCGGAATTCTCATAAAATGGTTGTGTTTCATGATATGGCCAAACGTTGACAGGCATTTCATTAAACGTTGACGTTTAAACGATATCGTAAATTTTAGCTGGCCATTTCATGAAACACAACAATTTCATGAAATGATCGAACACTTCATGAAATGATCAATTCTAGGATCTGGCCACGACATATACATATAATAAAACGGTAAAAAAAATGTGTCTGTACATTGAATATATTTAGAAAGAAAAAACCAGCAAGTGCGAGTCGGGTTCTCTAAAAATCTATAAAAAATGAGAAAAAAAAATCACGTTTGATGTATGGGAGCTCCCTTAAATATTCATTTATTTTTATTATGTTTTTCTGTATTTGTTGTTATAGCGCAACAGAAATACATCATCTGTGAAAATTTCAACTGTCTATCACGGTTCATGAGATACAGCCTGGTGACAGACGGACAGACAGACAGAGGGACGGACAGCGGAGTCTTAGTAATAGGGTCCCGTTTTACCCTTCGGGTACGGAACCTTAAAAAAAAAGGAAGAAGGTTTAGACACAGTAATAAAACAAGAATTTTAAAATAAAATGTTTGTCTGTTTGCGCACGGTAATCTCTGGAACTACTAGACGGATTTGAATGAAACTTGTTTTGATAGCTATTAAATCTAGGCAACATATGGGCTATAATTGATTTCTAAAACTAGAACACCTGCAGAACTTCACACGGGAGAGAAACCGCAGGCAGATGCTAGTCTAATAATAAATCTTCGTAGGATTTGAGATGGTCTTGCAATACGAACCGACAACGAAACGACTTTACGACATCTTTAAAGTTTTGAAGACACGGTTGGTGCAATGGCTGAGCGATTGAAACCAATGATGCGTGTCGCGTTTCCGATTTCCGCACAAATATTAGCCAATAGATGATAGTGATCGACAGGTCCCGAGTTCGAACCCCACCCATTACACTATTGTCGTGAACCCACTCCAGACACAAGCATATTTAGCTTAATTGGAATCTTGTTAACCCCAACAAGATTGCTAGTTATGTGAATTCTACCCTAGATAAAAAATAAATGTGTTATTTGCCAAAAAGTACATAATACATGTGACACATATTACATAATTATGAATTCAAGGCAACAATTCACTGGTCAAATCAAAGCTCCAGAGCCTTGAACACCGACGACGAGTTGCAAGTCTATCGGTTTTCTATCGGTTACATTTCGGGGAGTGTGCGATGGAATTACACAATCTAATTCCGCCAAGCCCGTTCCATCATCGGACTACAAGACAAACGGCGATGCGCCATCGGTACATGGTGGACATCCCACCCATACGCACGAAATGTTTTGGGAATACTTTCATTGTGCGTACTGCTAAGGAGTGGAATTCCCTGCCGGAGTCTGTGTTTCCTGATCGCTATAACCTGGGAGTCTTTAAGTCAAGAGTGAATAGGTTACTTCTAGGCAAGCATGCTCCATCTTCGACCACATCATCACTTACCATCAGCTGAGATGGTGGTCAAACGTAAGCCTATTATCAATAAAAAAAAACATTCTGAATAGATATTGTTGAAATAAAGTAAACATAAATACTTAAACTTTCTAAACGAAGCTTTTAGTAGTTTTCATTTTGTATTGATGGCGCTAGTGTTCCTTTATCTAATCTGTGATTATACTATCACAGATAAAAATAATTATATCACTTTTGTCATTGATATATTTTACCGCTCAATAAACGTTGCTAGGATTTTCTGTCCCGGCCTTTTTTATTTTCTACAGGTTATGGACCGTTCCGTATACCTAAATAGACAGAACATCTAATATTTATTGTTATAAAGTACCGG
Organism: Tholera decimalis; assembly: GCA_943138885.2. Taxonomy (NCBI): domain Eukaryota; kingdom Metazoa; phylum Arthropoda; class Insecta; order Lepidoptera; family Noctuidae; genus Tholera; species Tholera decimalis. Next base: position 20,560,247 of record OW964565.2, read on the forward strand.
TCAATTGTAAAGAACAAGCATCATCCCGAAAAATAGCTACGTCTAATCTACAAATTGAGAAATTAGCCGGTCGGGATAATTATTCCACGTGGAAGTTTGCTGTGAAATCCTATCTCCAACATGTGGATTTATGGAAATGTATCGATCCTGGCACCGACGTCGACATCAAGAAAGATGTAAAAGCAAAGTCCAAAATTATTTTGTCGAACCTATAAATTTCGTTCATATTGAAAATGCACAAACGTCGAAGGAAGCAAGGATGCAGCTACAAAATGCATTCGAAGACTCCAGGCTGTCAAGAAGAGTCGGCTTATTGCGGGATTTAATAAATACATTTCTGGATAGTTGTGCAAATGTCGAGGAATACGTAAATAAATTAATGAGTACTGCATACAAATTACGAAACATCGGTTTTCAAATTGATGCCGAATGGCTAGGAACACTCATGCTGGCAGATTTACCGGATAATTATAAACCCATGATCATGGGTCTGGAAAGTTCTGGCATAAAAATTTAATCAGATTTTGTCAAGACAAAACTTTTACAGGAAGTGAAAGTTTCCGAGTCTTCTGCGATATTTACAAAGCAAAAGAATACATGTAATAACAATACCAAGCCAAAAAGAAAAGGCCCTCGCTGTTTCAATTGCAATAAATATGGACATTTTAAAAATCAATGTACAATGAAGAAATCTAACCATAATAGTTTTTCAGCAGTTTTTTCAGTATACAGTAATGTGGATAAGGATGACTGGTATATTGATTCAGGTGCCACAATGCACATGACAAGACGCTCTGACTGGATGTATGACATACAAGCATCTCCGATTCAGAAAATTAAGGTGGCTAATAATGATGCTGTCTCTGTGCAAAATATGGGTACAGTAAACATTCAAACTACTTTTTGCAAAGATAAGTCTCCGATCCAGGTGAGAAATGTTTTATTTATTCCTGAGCTCAGCATTAATTAGTTATCAGTGAGTCAGTTAACCAAAAATGGTTGTAAAGTGGAACTCACTGACATGGGCTGTAATATACAACGTGTAACGGAAACCCCATATCTATCCAAAGGGGCTGAAGACAACATCTGGTATGGAGTCTCTATGCACAGTTTCAGCTCAAAATAAGTGACACAAAGAATTGATACCAAATTATCGGTTTCATATGTTTCTTGAATACCAATCATAACAAACGTGTCACAGCACTACGAGAGTCAATAACTTTCCACGTCACTTGCCAATAACACGGCGATTCTCTTCGTACTTCTTAATTTGAAAATTCTGCCTCTGGTATCAATGTATTGAAATTTCTATTATACTTCACACATGTAGACATACGATTATAAAACCTGTTCCATATCGTTTATCATCATCCAAAGAAACCGTGCACTTGGTATATATATACCGTTTAAATTACACGTTGTATATAATGCCAACAAAATTCTGATAGCAAATGCCTTGCCTTGCAAATTCATTTGAAAATAAGTCAGATCGTATTACATGGCACAAGAGAATGGGTCAAGTAAACTTGGCTGATGTTAAGAGGTTAGAGACATATGCTGAGGGTATAACTATCACTAACCAAAATATTGATATTGTGTGTATACCATGTTGTGAAGCAAAACAGACACGATTACCGTTTCCATATTCTGGTTCGAGAGCACAAACTTTACTAGAAATAGTACATACTGATCTGTGTGGTCTGATGGAGACACCATCTGCTGGTGGTGCAAAGTACTTCATAACCTTCATAGATGACTATTGCCGTAAAGTTTATGTTTATTTTCTCAAGAACAAAATGGATATTAAATCAGTATTTCAAAGTTTTAAAGAAGAAATAGAAAATGAATTAGAACAGAAAATAAAAACTGTAGAAGTGATAACGGAAAAGAATATTGTAATAAAGCATTTTCTGATTTTCTAGCAGCTTTTGGCATCAAACATCAGACCAGTACTCGATATACGCCCGAGCAAAATGGGCTAGCGGAGGGGATGAACTCGACATTGGTGGAACGTGCTAAATGCATGTTATTTGAAGCAAAGCTGCATAAACAGTTGTGGGCAGAAGCAGTCACTACTGCTGCCTATTTCATCAACCGATCATCTACACGGGTATTAGCAGGAGTAACTCCTTATGAAAAGTGGACTGGTAAGAAACCAAACCTTTCAAATTTAAAGATTTTTGGTTCTAAAGCCATGGTACATATTCCTGGACAAAATCGCTTAAAATGGGATCGTAAATCAAGAGAATTAATTTTTGTGGGATACTGTGACAATTCCAAGGGCTGACTGGATGAAGACTGTATGATCCACTAAATAAAAAGATTATAATTAGTAGGGATGTCATATTTATTGAAAGTTGTAATTATAATGTGGATGATGACATACTGCAACCCGTACCTACCAGACAGCTTGTTAATATTCCTCTAAATGAAGAAAAAAATGGTGACCTTAGTTTTGTATTTTTGTTTTTGGCACCGACTTTCGAAATTAAAGTTATTTTTCACTTTGCAGTGTTTTTTTGGAAGTCGGTTTAATTTTTTGGTAAAAAGTTTTTTTTTCTCTGTTTTTAGTTGGTCGGTTTATAATTTACTTAGTTATAAAAGCCTAAAATGTCAACTACTTATGACCTTTTATAAAATATTGCTTTTCTCAATGCTGAGCCGTTGATTGTTGAGGAGTTCTCCTGGTACTTCACCATCAGCTTCATTCACCATATGCATTGTGACGAGGATATTGTACTTGATAACCATATTCAAGTAATCGAAGCGGAACCCATGAAATACTTATTATTCTTACTTATATATTGTGTTGAGTAGTTCCAGTTCAGATCCTGACTTGGTGACAATGGGACCAACTTTGAAGTATACCCTTTCAAACAAAAAAAGAATTTTCCAAATCGGTTCAGCCGTTTTTGAGTAATCGGTGATCATACATAAAAAAAATATACGCGTCGACTTGAGAACCTCCTCCGTTTTTTTTTCGTCGGTTAATGATGAGGTAATATCTGATGGTAATAGATCACAGAGTGGGGCACAAGATGAGTCTTTACACTCGAGTACTGACACATCTTTTGACAGTGGTGTGTTGAATAGAATGACTGACGATGAAACTTATTATCCCGATTCAAATGATGATACGAGCATTGATACTTTCACAAGAAATATTACCTTAAGATCTCATCAGAGACATAATAATTTCATGTGTGTTCAACAGATTTCAGATCCACTTACTGTTGACGAAGCCATGTCGGGCTCTGATGCTGAATAGTGGAAAGCAGCAATGGATGACGAGTATCAGTCTACATTAGAAAATAATACTTGGGAAATTACCACTCTTCCCGGCAATAAACGTCCCATATCATGGAAATGGGTTTTTAAAAAGAAAACTAATTTAAATGGAGAAATAGTGAAATATAAGGCTCGGCTTGTAATAAAGGGTTGTTCACAAAAACCTGGGATATATTAGTATTTTCTCCAGTAATAAGGTATGCGTCTTTATGATATTTGTTTGCCTTGGCAGTCAAATTTTATTTAGACATATGTCAAATGGATGCTGTATCAGTTTTTCTTCAAGGCGACATAGACGAAGAAATATACATGATACAACCACCACTGTATGGTAATGGCAATGATAAAGAAGTTTGTCGATTGAAGAAATCCTTATATGGATTAAAACAAGCAAGCAGGCAGTGGAACAAGAAGCTTAGTTCTAAACTTAAAGGAATGGGTTTGTTACAGAATAAGTTAGACCCTTGCATTTATTATAAAATTGTAGACAACAATAATATGTTTTTGTAGCTATGTCGATGACATAATTATATTTACGAATGATATGAAATCTAAAAAAACTTTTTACCAAAAACTTAAACCGACTCCCAAAAACACTGCAAAGTGAAAAATAACTTTAATTTCGGTAGTCGGTGTCTTTAATTTTGTATTTTCGTTTTTGGCACCGACTTCCAAAATTAAAGTTATTTTTCACTTTGCAGTGTTTTTGGGAGTCGGTTTAATTTTTTGGTAAAAAGTTTTTATTTCACTCTTTTTAGTTGGTCTATTTTTAATTTACCTAGTTACAAAAGCCAAAATGTCCAACTACTTATAACCTTTTACAAAATATTGCTTTTCCCAATGCTGGGCCGTTAATTGTTGAGGAGTTCTCCTGGTACTTCACCATCAGCTCTACATCACCATATGCATTGTGACGAGCATAAAGTGCTTCATCCATATTCAAGTAATCGAATCGCAATCCACTCAATACTTATTATTGAGTAGTTTCGGTGGCCATCTGTGGTCTTCATCATCAGTTCCACTTCCTCAAATGGTACTTTTTGAGAGCAACTGCACAAGTTACTATAATAAATACCCAAAACGTTATAGGTGTGCCTATCAAATTTGAAGAGTTCCCTCGATTTCTCCAGGATTCCATCATCAGATCCTGACGTTTATAAAAATGGGACCAATTTCGATGTTTGATTTCCCTTTCAATCAAAAAAAGAATTTTCCAAATCGGTTCAGCCGTCTTCGAGTAATCGATGATCATACATAAAAAAAAAACTCCTCTTTTTGTCGTCGGTTGAAAATTATGTTATAAATGAGCTTAAAAAGCAATTTAAAATAAAGGATCTAGGAGATATAAATCATTGTATTGGTATACATGTGGAAAGAGACAGGAAGAAAGGAGTGATATATTTAGATCAGAAAAAATACATACACGAAGTACTAAATAAATATGACATGTCTGACTGCAAAACTGTTAAGACTCCAATAGATCCTAATACAAAATTTAAAGAGATTTCTGAGGGATCAGGTATATTAAATTGAATCCCGTATCAAGAGATAATTGGACGCTTATTATATTGTTATAAATATGCTGAGTAAATACAATAATAAACCTGAAATGTCACACTGGATAACATTAAAAAGAGTCGCGTTATTTGAAAGGCACTGAAGAATATAGACTGAGCTATAAACAAAATTTGGAGGAAAATATGACTCATGGTTTTTGTGACGCAGAAGATTACTGACGTTCCTGCACTGGTTATACATTCTTGTTTCAGGGAGGAGCAATCAGGTGGAACTCTAAGCGCCAGCCTACTGTCCCTCTATCGATAACCGAAGCAGAATATATGTCTTTGTCATCTTGTGTACAAGAGGCCATGTGGCTAAAGCAACTTCAAGAAGCATTTTGGCCTCTACTGAAGAATGAGGCAATGATTATATACAGCGATACTCTCTATCAAACTTTCAGGTTCCGATGGCTATCATACTAGGACTAAACATATAGACGTGAGGCATCACTTTGTACGTGACAAGATCGTTCAAGGGACCATTGATGTTCAGTATATACAGACCGAAGTGATGGTAGCTGATGCCCTTACCAAAGCAACACCCTACTCAAAATTGGCTTATTGTGCTTCCAACATGGGGTTGATTTCTGTTTAAAAGAGGATGTTGAAATAAAGTAAACATAAATACTCAAACTTTTTTAACGAAGCTTTTAGTAGTTTTCATTTTGTATTGATGGCGCTAGTGTTCCTTTATCTAACCTGTCAATATACTATTTTGTCCTTGATATATTTTACCGCTCAATAAACGTTGCTAAGATTTACTGTCTCGGCCTTTTTTATTTTCTACAGTTATGATTAATGACCCCATCACAGAAATCAAAAATACAGAGAAGTGGTAAGGGGGCGTATCGGTGTCCGCGCGACATGGCCACAGGGCTCATGTCACAGGCAAGTGGCCGTCTCCGCGAACTAGTGCGCTTTCGACGGCGATCGTGATAACATATATGAATGCCGAGTTGTTCTGTGGTATCTTGTAAAAACCGAAGCCAAAATCAAATCTATGTGAATCATGGAATCACTTACCTTAAGTAAGTACAAGTATTTTACAATATTTGTCTTTAAAATCATGAAAAACAATAAATCGTAAAATATTTCTTGGTTTTACTATGTTATTTTTGTTTTCAAATATCAGAGCGACTGTACTCCTTTTGCTATAAATACATTGCTCCTTAACCACTACCTGAGTTCGTCACTAAGTAACTGGACAAGCAATGTAAACATAACATACGAAACTGTATTACGCGGATTCATCGCGTAGTGAGGCCGCCACTTCTTGCGACGAATTAGTGATGTGCTTGTGCAGATCCACTAACGTAGGCTATCGACAGCAATGTCGATTGACGAATGAAATATTGCTATTATAGTTTAGGGGTTTTTCAACCGATGACATAAAAAAGAGGAGGTTATCAATTCGACGCGTATATTATTATTATTTTTTTATGTATGATCACCGATTACTCGGAGACGGCTGAACCGATTTGAAAAATGCTTTTTTTGTTTGAAAGGGTATACTTTGAAATTGGTACCATTGTCACCAAGTCAGGATCTGATGATGTCCCATCATCAGATCCTGACTTGGTGTAATTTTTTGGTAAAAAGTTTTTTATAACATACGGAAACCTCTAAGAAAATATGTTTAACTTTTATTTTACATGAGATGACAGAAATAAAAATACGTTGAAAAGTCAAGTGTACAAAAAAGTAAAAAGATAAAAACTTTTTACCAAAAAATTAAACCGACTCCCAAAAAACACTGCAAAGTGAAAAATAACTTTAATTTCGGTAGTCGGTGTCTTTAGTTTTGTATTTTCGTTTTTGGCACCGACTTCCGAAATTAAAGTTATTTTTCACTTTGCAGTGTTTTTTGGGAGTCGGTTTAATTTTTTGGTAAAAAGTTTTTATTTCACTCTTTTTAGTTGGTTGATTTTTAATTTACCTAGTTACAAGAGCCTAAATGTCAACTACTTATAACATTTTACAAAATATTGCTTTTCCCAATACTGGGCCGTTAATTTTTGAGGAGTTCTCCTGGTACTTCACCATCAGCTATACATCACCATATGCATTGTGACGAGCACCAAGTGCTTAATATCCATATTCAAGTAATCAAATCGCAATCCACGAAATACTTATTATTGAGTAGGTTCGGCGGCCATTTGTGGTCTTCATCATCAGTTCCACTTCCCCAAATGGTACTTTTTGAGAGCAACTGCACAAGTTACTATAAGAAATACCCAAAACGCCATAGGTGTGCCTATAATATTTGAAGAGTTCCCTCGATTTCTCCAAGATCCCATCATCAGATTCTGACTTTGGTGATAATGGTACCAATTTCGAAGTATACCCATTCGAACAAAAAAAGAATTTTCCAAATCGGTTCAGCCGTCTTCGAGTACTCGATGATCATACAAAAAAAAAAAAAAAAAAATATACTCGTCGAATTGATAACCTCCTCTTTTGGTCGTCGGTTGAAAATAAACAATTTATTTTACGCCCGCAGCATGCGTAAGGAGTTCCGACGTCGCCGTCGCTACAATAGTTTATTTTTCAATCTGTCAACCATTTTAGCCCGGTTGGAAGATCGATGTAAATAATGTTTTTTTATTTATTTTGATTTTTTTACAGAGTAGAAGAGAAATGCGTAACCAATATTCGTAAAGTTACTTTAATTTTAGGTTAATAATCGGTGGTGTTTTTCGGTTTAGAATTATCGTATGTTATGCCTTATCCTCATGCTGTTTCTTTATTTTTTATGGTTTTTGTATTTTGCTTCCATTGAAGCTTCGAATGCGTTATAATAATCGGCATGGTTCAGATAATATATTTGTGAATTGAGCTTAAAATAAGTCAATATATTCATGCTATTTATTTGTTATGCATGGATGTGTGTTTGTTTTCATATATTTAACAATTTCTCTACTAACTAGGATTTTTCTTATAACAAAAACCTATTATAACCTACTAAACTATTACCTGCGGTTACCCCGCAGGTAATAGTTGCGTAACACACTTACAGTAGGAATCGGTTTCATTATGCTAAATCAACAACACTCACTGCGGTATTTACGTTGTTGAGCAGACCAATATTTCGAACATATGAAGCAATGGATTAGCAATATACGTCAAAATCATTCAGATCTTGATTTATAGTGTGTTACGTAATTATTGCGATGCTTATTATATGGTGACGTTTAGAAGTAGCTTAGGATGTATGTAAATGATAAATAAGTGGTTTTCGTACTTTTCAGCTTCCCAAAAGATGGTAACATAAAAAAGGAATGGATTGATGCCACAGTCATGCCACCTAACTGGTACCCTACAAAAAATAGCACCATATGCTCGGTTCACTTCAACGCAGAAATGTTCTAGTCTCTAAAGAAAAGTCGCAGGCTTTTTGAATGGACAATTCCAAAATTAAGAGTACAACTGATATTTGCAGAAGTGTGTTAAATTTTATTTTATTACTGAAAGCTATTCTCATGATTTAGGGTATTCATAAAATCAGTCATTCAACTTTTCAGGATTCTATACAACCTATACGGCTGGTATGTTCCGATCAAGAGCGTAATGTAAGTTAACATCGACTTCTATTTGACCTATCACTATGATAATTAAATATTAAGATTTAAGTCGAAAGCGCCAGGGTAGCCCTTAATACTTAGTAGGTAGTACTTAATAATAATTATGTAATAATATGTTTATTGTTATTGTAATATTTTCTGGACATGCCATTTTTTATTTGGTTCATTTTCAGGTGCCCAAAAAAAATTGTACAATAATAAATGGAAGAATCGATAACTTTCCGATTTAGTCAATCACTAGCGTATATGTAAAATAAATTGCTTTTGCACAGCACAACGATAGCGACCGATGTTTTTGTGTGGGTAAATTCTACGGTGCATGGTAAATACACGCTGTGTTTGACGGAATAAGGTTTATTATTGATTGTATAGTACGTTCTGATTTAAGAAATGCGGGTGTGTGTGCGAGTGCGTATCTATTGATTTTATTAAACTGCATGTGTAGTTGTTGCCCCGCCCAGCGCCTAACTGGAGACACACGGTTCCGATATAATTTCGTCTGTTGACCAAATCTACTTATTTATTTTATCTATGGACCCCATGCTAGGAAAACCTTTGTTACAGAGGTCATCCACCCGTCCATTATAAGCGATACAAAAGAAAAAGATGAGTACAGTGCACTTTAAAAAGTAAAGTGCACTTTAAAAGCGATAGTTGTTCCAGTTCTGTCAGTTTTTGACTACGAATGTTTGTAAATGTGCCCATAATACAAGTAAATTCCTAGACTGTCCTCTAAATTGCCACGTAACTGTTATTAGAACTACATGAAAAATCTATGCTGACCACAAACCGACCGTAATCGGATACCTTAGCCGATAAGCCGTCTTGATGCATACAACAGGCAGATACTAAATGTAGAGTCTAGACAAGCGGTTTATATATTTATAAATATTTTTAATATCGTATTGCTGTGTACTGTAGATATACGCAAAAGCTAGGTAACCCAGCCACCGAGCCATATTTGAATGGTTAGCCTTGATTTAAACTGGTTGACTACTTAATTGTTAAGCGAACAAAGCCAGGCTTGGCAATGTCAACGAACTCGAAGAGTATCAATTGCAAGTTCCGTTCGTTGACCTGTTAGTACAGGGCGCAGCGAAGTAACGAAAATATTTGGGTCAAATAAGACGCTTACCTACTTACCATGGTAAATATTTACTTATCTTAAATGAGTACGACCTATGAAATACCTAGAAAGAACTTATTTTATAATTTCAACGAAAACTTTTAAGTGTTTGAATGTATAGAAATGATAAACATTTTAACCACAAAATGTCAACGCTAGGAAAAAAAACTAGGCTTTGTTCAGGAGTCAAGTCATAAATTTTGCCACAGTTTTGCACAATAGAAAAGGAAAAATTTTGGTACATATTTTTTTCCCCAAATGACAAGCCATAGACGTTTGCGGTCACCGATAGTATAAAAAATCGAGCATGTGAGATTCGGATCACGCAGTCTTGTGTTCCGTAGTATTTCCCAAGAAAAATAAGACTGAAGGACAGTGTAACGTTAGCATTGAAAAAGAAATCCATGCAGTGTCCGTAGCGTACATCACTGTCACTCTGTGAGCTGCTGTTACATTGCCTCTGCCAAATATCATGGTTTTGTTATGTCTGCGTAAATGTACGGATTTATTTATTTCATGTAAGGCTTTTAAGGGACTTCAATCCTATGTAGATTTTAATATGGGTTTCAACTTATATTGGTACCTCCACTTCATCTCGCGACTAATAGTCAGTCAAATGGTATTATTGTGTCATTTATTATAATTGTATATGTTATTTAAATTTTTAAATAACATATTTTTAATAACTACAATAACCTTGTTGGTAGTTATATTTTCGAGCCGTTTGGGGTTGAACCCTTGGAGGTCGTGGGGTCCGAGTGCTCACAAATTATTTAATGATCTATACAGACGCCTAGTTGACACTTCGCGTGACCCAAGGGCTGGCTTTTACCTTGGACAGAGGCTAAGCATTGCCATCCAGCGTGGCAATGCCACCAGACTTTTGGGCACGTTACCAGTGGACAGCGATACGCACGAATTTCTGGACGCCATATTTTAGTTTATTTTTAGATGTATATAATTATGTAGTTTATGGTTTTTATTTACGTGTATATCGATTTTAAAACGCGTACTGATTATACAATACAATATCTATGTAATTTTTAAATATTCTTATTGAAAAGAAACATTTATTGATTAATCTTATTATAATACTATTATTAAGGGTTCCGTATTTACCTTATACAATACGGACTCCTGAAAACATATAGACGAATAAAGAACCTCCACTTTTAAATAAAATTGGTTAAAACTGAACGTCACTGTGGTATGACATTTTCAAAACGTATGTATTTTTTATGGATATCTATACTAATATTATAAAGCTGAAGAGTTTGTTTGTTTGTTTGTTTGTTTGTTTGTTTGTTTGTTTGCTTGAACGCGCTAATCTCAGGAACTACCGTTCTGATTTGAAAAATTCTTTCAGTGTTAGATAGCCCATTTATCGAGGAAGGCTATAGGCTATATATCATCACGCTAACACCAATAGGAGCGGAGCAGTAATGAAGAATGTTTCAAAATCGGGGGATTTTTTTTTCCACGGGGACGAAGTCGCGGGCGGAAGCTAGTGTATGATATGTAGGAAGATACTGAAATTAAAATATCTCGAAAGCAGAGCCAGCTCAGTTTCTAAATGGAATAAAACGGTGACGAAATCCCAAGGGTATTGGTATGATTGTCCAAGAATAGTAGTCAGTTGAATAGCCGGCTATTAATAGTCGCACCCTATGGTTTAAGGCACTTGACTCAGACCTAGTAATAACAGTGTTCTAATACCTATTTCATTGTGTATCTAATCGCTGATTTGATAAATTAACCCACAATAATGATATCACGAACCCACGTTTAGGTACCGATCGTGACCCAGTCATTTTAGATAAATGTGGCTTGAAATGTAGGTTTATTCCACTTCGTTCACCTGGGTGATATCAGTACTTTTTTTTTTACGTGGTAAAATTATCAAATAAGTCCTCCCACCCCGGGCAGGGTGGGAGGGACTGTCAGACTTTTACTGACTAAAATCCACGGTGTTCCTTCAATAACCCTTTACGTACCGGGGCCACGGTAATGGGATGAGTCCCACGACCCCGGCAGGCTTCGGCCCTCTGCAGAAGGGGCCTCGTCATGTTGCTGACGCTCTTTGAGACGGGCGTGGAACACGACGCGCCGTCAACCCGGGCATGGTCCATGGTCGGGCGCGGGCGCGGGCATGCGGACAGCGAGTAAAGGGCGTCCGCATGCCCGCGCCTACCGTGGCCGGAGATCGTCGGCCGACGTCCGACGCCGTGGGCGTCTACCACTGCGGCTGGGCTGGAGGGAGGACGCCATCCTCTCCCTCACGCGGCCCGCCTCCTCCTTCGGAAGCATGACTGCTTCGCAGAAGGAGGCGACCGCTTCCCACTCCCTCTCGCCCCACAGCATGGCCTCGACCAATGCCGGGCGCGAGAGGTCTCCGCCTATCGCCGCCGTGAGGACACGTCGGTGCTCTGCCCAGGCGGGGCAGTCTTGCACCGTGTGCTCTACGTTGTCCTCAGGGCGACCCTCGCAGTGGTGACACCCAGGCGTTTCCTCCTTTCCCATCAGACACAGGTACCTCCCGAAACTTCCGTGTCCGGTGAGGACCTGCGTCATGCGGTAGGTCAGGACGCCGTGACGCCGATCTAGCCACTCCTCAAAGAGGGGTCTTACCGCCGCAATCCCGGCGTGCCCGGCCGTCGGTTGCGACAGTCGTTCCCTCCATACTGCCCTGAGATCGCGCCGGAGCTCTTCCCGCCGCGCCTCGACTTCTCGAGGCAGCGGGGATACGCCCCGGCGCTGCGCCTCCACGCGCCATTCATAGACGCGCTGGAGGGCAGTCGCCTCCAGATCCCAGGGCAGCAATCCGGCAAGGAGGTTGGCCGATTCGCCGGCGATCGTGCGGTATCCCCGGATCATTCGGATAGCCATGACCCTCTGGCATGCGACCAACTTTAGTGGTCGCGTCCGGATGCACAGGGCCCACACTGGGGACCCGTAGAGGGCCATGGACCGCACGACGCCGGCGTACAGCCTTCGGCAAGAGGCGTTTGGCCCGCTGAGATTAGGCAGGAGTCGCCTGAAGGCGGCTGCTACCCGGTTCAGCTTTGGGGCCAAACTCAGGAAATGCTCCCTGAAGTTCCACCGGCTGTCGAGGACGAGTCCCAGGTACTTCATCGTCCTCCCGACGCCGATGCGAACCCCCTCCACCGTTATGTGGGAGGGTGATATCAGTACTTACGGAAATAATTAATGTAAACACTATGTGTTTTTCTGGGGTATTTTGCAGAATACACTATTATAATATAACCGAGTTAAAATTCTGTTCGAAACCACATCTCATTCCAAATGCCCCCTTAGTATTGTGGTCAAAGGCGAGTTTGGTGGTCTCAGGTTCCATGTAAGTAGTTCTCATATCGCCAGGGTATCCCTCTTAAGACCTCCTGTACTGAATTACTCCACTTCATCTATATTTATTTATTTATGTAAATCTCCTTCTTAATTAATTAGTTTAAAATAAACATCACTTAATTCGCTCAAATCGACGACTCAATTGGTGCAGAGGTTGAACCTTTTTCTAATTCGCTGCGTGTGGTGATTCGATTCAAATGTAGATTCGAAAGAAAAATGTTTGTGTCGTCTTCAAGTAGTTGGTCTAGGTCTTAGTAAAAGTGTACCAACGATACAAGAAAAAAGCCCAGTGTGGTGGTAATGTTTAAAAAATATATACCTATACAACAATTATACATGTACCAATTATACCTATGAAATTACCGTTTTGTCATACTGGCCATGTCTAATCAAAATAGAATGTTTTGGCTATGAATTCCAATTTTATTTTAAAAGCTTTTTTCAAAATAAATTAGTCATTTGTTTAATGGTTAGCGTCCTGTTTTCATCGCATTTGAACATGTTGTTTTTTGTCACTGACAGTATCATTAGAACTTAAAACGGGATATTTACCATGCGTATCTTTTGTTTCAGGTTCCCGATATTTCGGCACTGTTCATTATTTTTCACCGCCCTAATGTGTTTCGAAATTCTGCAAATTACGGTACGTTTTGTCTGACCGATGTACGACTTTCCACAGTTTCCTTCACTGTTTTTCGAGCCGTGATGTTGATATAAATTTTCCTGAGTAATCAGGTCACATCACACGATGTGAAAATACTTCCTTTATTTTTTTAATAATGCGTATTTCATACGAAGATCTTCTGTTTTATCTGAAACTAGCACTTGGCCCGCAAAGTAAAAATTTATAACCTATAGCACGCACTAATAATGCACCATACTAACACAGTCTTTTTTTAAATTGGGTTATTTGTTCCTGAGATTACCCCTACAAACGAATTTTACCTTTTTATAATATTAGTATAAATTCCCTCCTAAACCATAAATACAGCCAGGAAAATCTATGCCTGTTACCTGGACTTGTCCAGGGCATTCGATTTGGTATCATATGATGTATTGTGGCAAAAGATGAAAAATGAAACAGATGTGCCACGTGATTGGTACTCGAGTCAAAGGAATGTTGTGCGTTGGGCAGGCGCACACTCGGACGTGTATGGGTTGGAAAGCGGGGTGAGGCAGAGGGGGTTAACCTCTTCGTCTCTTTAACTTATACATGAACGAGCTGATCGGCGAGCTCAGCAGAACAAGCATTGGGTGCCATATAGATGGACAGTGCGTCAATAATATCAGCTACGCGGACGATATGGTGTTGCTGAGCCCGTCGATCAGTGCCATGCGCAGACTGCTAGATATTTGTGAAAAGTATGCACGAACCCATGGACTCAGATATAATGTAAATAAGAGTGAGGTGATGGTGTTTAAGGCTGGTAATAAATCATTTGCTAATGTGCCTCCCTTGTATCTTTGCGGTGCCAGCTTAAACAGAGTGTGTAATTTTAAATATCTGGGTCACTGGGTGTCTGAGGATTTATGTGACAACATTGATTTGGAGAGGGAGCGCAGGGCGCTGTCTGTACGCTGTAACATGCTGGCCCGCAGGTTTGCACGCTGTACCGAGCAAGTCAAAGTGACATTATTTAAGGCCTTCTGTCAATCTTTCTACACCTGCAGCCTGTGGACTAAGTACACGCAGCGTACATACAGTGCTCTGCGAGTACAGTATAATAACGCGTTCAGGGTACTGTTCGGGCTTCCTCGCCACTGCAGCGCTTCAGCAATGTTTGCGGTGAAAAGCGTGGATGGTTTTCATGCCATCATGCGGAAGCGTTGTGCATCCCTAATGAAGCGCATGCGGGCCAGCTCGAACAGCCTTCTGAGAGTGTTCGTGGGCCGCTGGGACTCGCCGATGTGGCGGCACTGGATGCGACTACATACTGCGGGTGGTCGTGTCCAGGGCTTGGCATAAACTGGCACCCCTGTGCGGTACCACTTTACGATTACACTTATTTTATGTTATTTTTTTTTTGTGTACTAACATTAGCTTTATAAGATTTGTGTTACTAACAGAATATGGACTACTCGTCTGAAATAAATGTCTTATTATTATATTATTATAAATAGTTGAGTGAGCCAACTGTTGCAGGATATTAACGATAAATTTAAATATTCTGAGATCATAAAGCGTTGAGCTCAATGTTATGTTTAGATTATGAACAAACGCATGGCATTAATCCATCGCTTCTAGGAACTCTATCTACCTCATCAGATCTAAGACACATCAATTCGTCAAGAAACTATAATTATAACCGGGCGCAGCAGATACTAAAGAAGGAAAGACACGTGGTCTCATAAGCGGAGTTCCAATCCCCTTTTAGGGATCCTGCCGTTTTGCTGAAAAGATTTTGCCAAAATTTCACTACCCAAACAAATTTTAGCAACCTTTTTTTATACCAATGCAATGTTTGGAATGATTTTAGTACGCACATTTTCATTTGGTCAAATGGTTACTTGGCAGAATATTATCAAGAATAATGTAATTTAGGCATTTGGTCTTTAATCAAATGATTAGATATGATAGAAACGATATAGAAACGTTTATTGTCTAAAGATTGTTTACTGTATAAACAATCTTTAGACAATAAACGTTTGGTCAAATAATTTGTTTTAGTAAAATATAAAGAAAGAAAAAAATAAGGGAAATAATCCTGCCGTTTTGCCGAAAAGATTTTGACAAAAACAAAATGGGTAGGTTAGGTTAGGTTAAAACTATGACCTCTTACGCACAAGCCGAGCGAGCGAAGCGAGCGGTGCCGCGGCAGCGGCCGGCGAGTGCCAGAAACGACTTGCATTAATAGAAAAAAGATTTGGCTGATTTGATTTTGCGTAAAAACTGTTATTCCAACTGAAATATTTGTCTAAATAAAAAATGTTAAAAGTACTAGTTGGTAAACAAGTTATAGTTTAAACGTTCATTTCCCAAACATTAGGTTTGCGTTACAATTTTTTGTGAATAGACTTTTTGCTAAGTAATAATTTGGCAAATGAAATTACGCGAACAATGTTTTGGGAAGTGAAAGTTTTGTCAAATTCCTTTCGGTCAAACAAGGGAGACCCCCCCTTTTAACTTCGATCTATGGTTAAGCACTGGGCCAAGATAGGGGTATTGCAAGAAACCTTGTTAAATAAATTGATAAATTAATTATTTTAAAGGTTAGCTTACCAAAATCACAGATTACTAAATAGTTACTTCATAACAGATACATCACTCTCATACAAAAGCGAAAATACCTACGCTATAATAGCCCACAAAATCTTAATAATATTACCAGCTGTTTGTAGCGAGAAGAAATATACCATAAGTTCGCATACAGAGAGTTGAGATTGTTTTGCCCGCCGCGCGACCCACGTCATCGAGCGAATGTCCGTGGTTGTATATGATGATAATATTGGTAATAAAACGAATATAGAAAAACAATTATATTTTATTTGTTGATCAAATATGTTTCAGTTTAATAAAATGATAGATGCATTTTTTCCTTCCCTGAATTCCCGATTATTAAATTTTAGTGACGAAAATATCCGAAACCGCGTAAATAATTTTAATTTTAATAAAATCCCGCGCAATTAAATAATCAAAAGGGAAACAGGAGCAGAGCGGAGGAAAATCAATTGTTTTTAGGTTGATCCATTATGCCGTTGTCAAAATTATTTAAAAAGGCTCAGGCAGGCGTGCGGCAGCCCACTGTCGGATGTACCGACGGCGATACGCGAAGTGGTAGGCATATAACGCGTGGCCGTGAGCGAGGGACGGACGACTCACAGTGATCAATTATTAAAAGTTAGCGTCCCATAATTATTTTTGGTCAATGAGTCGGTAGTTCGAAAAATCATTTTATTAAGACTTGAAGGTAAGTTGTTTACATTATACTAAAACATCACCGTTATACAGACAATAGTTTAATAGATATGCCGTTTCAAAGTTATCTCGAAAGCTAAATTATTATAACAAGACTGATTTATCGTTGTTTTGCGCTCCTATTCAAGTTAAGTTGGCTAAGTTATCAGTGTAAATTGTAAATTGAAAAAAATGGTGCACATTAAGGAAGGTCTGTACTTTTTATTGGTATATAAACAAAAATAAAATAGATCAATTTATATTATAAAAAAATATATATTTAATAATGTACTGATATTTACTAACTTTTCTAAGTTTGAACTGTGTTACGTTTAAAAGTACAAATTAGTACAGTCACGAGTAATAATATATATACATTTTCACATTTTCTAAAATATCTTAACTTACACCATTCATAAATAATGTGTACGATATTTTTTTTCTAAATTATCTAACCATGAAACTGTGTCAAAACTGGGTATACATTGGTTTCACAGTAATATAAACGAAACAAAATTAATAAAAAGTTTACACTTGCAATGTTATTTTTAAGTATCCATGACAATTTCAATAACATGTATACAAAATGTATACATGTAATAAAAATTGTATACGTGCTATAGGAATTGTCATGGATACATTAAAATGACATTGAAAGTGTATACCTACTTTTCCTGTTCTTGTTAAGTTTATTCATACACCATTGTATAATACAATGGTTTCTGAATTGGACGAATTCAGTGATGATGATTAATACAAACATCATCAGCCTGTATCAGTCTACTGCTAATGATGATTTTATTTTGAATCCTATTCTTAAAAGAAACCCAGAACATAGCTCGCTGAGCGACAAGTCTAATGCCATGAATACATTACAGTTTTATAAATAAATAATGGTTGGTTACTGCAATAAAACAAGAGCTTACAGAATCAGTGTTGTAATTCGTTACTTAAAATCTTAATTAAAATCTTGTGTAGCCACCTTCAGCGTTTATTACATCTTGCAACCTTTCCTGCATTGACGAAATCATATTGTAACATGCATTATTGCCTCTAAAACTATCCCATATCTCGTGGACGTGTCTGACTAAGGCTTCTCTGGTTCTGGCTTGTTTGCTGTCCCACTCTTGGACCATCAGCCCCCACAAATTCTCAATAGGATTGAGGTCAGGGCTTTTAGGCGGCCACGGCAACGAGTTCACGAAATTTCGGTTGCGATTGAACCAAGCTTGAGTAGATCGAGAATTATGGACTCCTGAATTGTCCTGCACAAAATCAATAGGCGTCAGTTCGGGAAAGTAAACCTCTACACTAGGCAGTAAAACTTCTTCTAAAATACTGGTATATTGCTCGCTATTCATTCGACCACTGATCTCAGCCAATTCACCGGGTCCACTAGCTGCCATCCAGCCCCAAACGCCGAAGCTTATCCGGCCACTTCTTCTAGATGGGAGTATATTTCTTTCCAAATAACGAGTGTTATTAGGTCGCCATAAAGACAAACGTCCATCAGCAGAAGAAACAAACACTTTTTCATCAGAAAAAATGGCTGTGCTAAAATCGTAGTTTAAAAATTCTTGAGCAAATTGTAGTCGCTGTTGTTTATGGCGTGCAGTTAAAAGTGGTTTTCGCGCCGGAACTCGGTGACGTATGCCAGCTGTGTGTAGGCGTCGTCGAATCGTTGCAGATGATACGCGGTATGAAGATGATATGTCCTGAATCCGCACAAATCCATTTCTAACCACCCTGTCCACGATCTGCCTGTCCTGCGCCGCGGAAGTTTTTCGTGGACGACCACTACTTTTAAAACTAATAATGTTACCTTCATCTTCCCACCGCTTGAGCCAAAAATAAACGGTTTTTCTCTGAAAAAAAAGTGCATTTAAGTAAACTGTTTCTAATTAAGTAATTTAATAAAGAACCCTAAAAACGGCTGCGCAACGCGTAGCACCCTGATAATAGCTTATATTGAAATGATAATTAAAGAACAATAAAGAAAAATTAAAGAGATAATAACATGAATTTGAACTTTTTGTTAATTAAAAAGCCTATAAAACAAAAAACTATATAAAAAAAATTGCAAACTCACCGTAATTCCTAATTCATTTGCAATGTCTGTAACCGAAAGTCCCTGTTCTTTAAGAACAATGATTTTGTGTTTGTCATATAATGTAGAAATACGATATGGCACGTTGTTATTATTCATTTTACGTCGATTTCAATAATAATCACAATAACACAGGAAATATTTATCTAGCTGCACTGCACAAAAAACAACCGTAATGTGCGCTTATCCCTTCTGTGTGATTTGCAATGTTGCCGTAGGAATCTAATAGCACAATAGTTTTAGGAGGGTACACGGAAATAAAAACAGTCGACGGGCGAGTCAATACCATTCGCTGGTGGCTACTAGCTACCTTACACAATAAGTGATAAAAAATCTAAAAAGTAATAATATAATAAGATCCTATATTTATGTACACGCATTTTGTCAAGTAGCCTAAATCACAATTTGGGTTCTTTATGAATACAAATTGCGACTTATTTTTGAGCTCAAGCTGCTTGAAACTGCTGCTTTGTAATTGTTGACATAATTTTGAAACTGTACTGTAAATATGTTTTTGAAATTTCTTTGGGTTCATAATTATGTAACTAATAGTTAATATTATTTTTTGGTAATCTATTGTTAACGAAAATTTGATAAAAATGTGTAGTTCATTTTGACACAATTTAACGTTTACATAATTGTTGGACATACTTGAGCATACTTATTTTTGTGATTTAATGTTGCTTACATGAATTTGAATTTTTAGGGCGTTTCTATGTTATTATTCGTGACTGTACATTATCATTTCGATTCCATTATATAGCAGAGACTATTGGCTATACAAAAATATACATTTTTTCCGATGATTGCCGGTTTCTATAGTAGAAGTGTTTTTTAGGTAATGGTGCCTCAATAAAAAATATTGATTTATTCAATATTTTGTCATTACATCATTTCATTACACTTTAATAGAAAGATTTAGTGTCATTTTAAAAACATTGAACTGTCCGTACAAAATTAACAGTGACAAATTTGCAGAATATGCGAAAGATACTGCCACGCTTTATATTGAATTGTACAGTCTATAAGGTACATACATACATAAACGGCAAGGATATCATCGACAACTTTTTGTTGCCAATTGGTATGCTTGGAGAAGACGCACAGGAAAGTCACCACAAAGATGTCAGATATTACAGAGAGCATAACACCAGGAAGATGACCTGGAATCAAACTAATGAAGATCTAATGAAAATTTTGCTCATTTCTTCAGATCCTATATTATCTAACATCAGAACATTACCTGTAAAACAAAAACATATAATGCCAATTGAGGTACTTAATCTTTTACAAGAACCAGAAGTTGTTTTAGATGACGAGTGATGTAACAAAGTACATAAAATATTATTTACCAAGTTAAATTATGTGAAAACGATTTTTCGATACTATTTAATGTTATAAATATACCTTTATTTTACGATTTCAGCATTTAATAATTTCGTCCCCCTAAATTTTTGAAATTGATCACTGTGCGCCTGCCAAAATGCTCTAAAAATACTGCATGATTTATTTTTTAAAAGAGAACTAGCAATGTGGGTAGAATTCACATTACTAGCGATCTTGTGAACCCCTCCAACTAAGCTAAATATGCTTGTGTCTGGAGTGGGTTCACGGCGATAGTGTAATGTGTGAACCGCGACCGCGAGAGGCTATGACACGTCGTTTCGTTTAGTTTCGTTTTTTTTTTATCCGGGAAAATAAACTCGTTCAAGCGGTCGCATCGGCCGGCCAATGCTGCCACGACATCTTTGTGATAGGATGCACGCCACCACGCACCGTTAGGTCCACAAAAAGTAATGGAGTTCGAATATTTAACTATTATTTTATTGATGTTTAAAATTTATAGTAAGGACGATTTACGTACTGAAAAGATTGAATGATTTCTAGGTTTTATAAATAATTTTAAATGATTTTATCTTGTCTATTTTAAACGAAGTAACTAAATCCACTTTCAACGTGTATTGTAGCATATTATTTAAAAAAAAAACAGTTCAATCTGTCATGGGTACACATACAGAAGTGACATATTGAAGTGTTTTTATTTTTTTGATAAAAAGTATTGGGTTTTACTGTTATATTGTATGTGTAGTGTAAAGGTTGACGTAATATTAAGACAACAAGTAATAAAGGTTACTGTTGTTGTTTTACCAAGTTAGTCTTAATTTTTACATAGTTATCATCAGCATCATCATATGTGCGTCGTTTAATATTGCCATAATCAATACAGGGTACCCAAACCAGACACAGTTTCATTACTGCATTTACAAAACACTGTGGCATGATTATGGACTGGGAAAAAATAAAATATTGATGCATGCTCCATGTGGTGCTGGAGACGAATGTTAAGTACACCTTGGACGGCAAAACGCACCAACATCGATCATGACCAAGCTCCAAATTAAAACTAGCCTGGCAACGATATGCCAACAAAGTATCTTTAAGTCCAGTTGGGAACACCGAAGGCAAAAGATCGCACGGTCGTTTAACGTCCAACAAATGAACAAACAAAAGGCTCGTCGTCCTTCGGATTCTACACGGTCGCAATTAAGAGACTCGATGGTCAGGAATCGGAGGAGACGGATGATTCACAATATATACAACTCTAATGTAGACCACGATCCTCTGAGGATCATCCAGAGACGAGAGTGGCTTGCCTATTGAAAGAAGAATTACCTGCAGTTGTTGCAAAAATTATATCGATACAAGCCAGTGAACGTCTGACGAACGAATTTTTATAGTGCTAAGAACAAATCAACAAACTACGGCTTTTTCAGTTCAGCACTCGCTCGCTGAATTATTACGCCCGATACATAACATATGTGGCGAGTCGGGGAGTCAGGGTAGCGTCTACACACATTAGTAACGCACGAAAGAGGGTCGTAATGAAAAAAGATAACTTCAAACCGTTGCTGCCCGACACAACAAGCGGTCCTGTGTCATTGCACTCTATGCTCGGCCTTGGGTGAGCGAAATTGCGAATTGATGTGTACATATGGACGCCACTTATTGTCATCGGTAATGTACGTCAATTGAACATACATAGTAAGCAGTGTTGCCGTTTAAGCGACTTTGTCGCTAAATCTAGCGGTTTTTTATGTGCTTAGCGACTTTCTTTTTCGATCTAGCGACTAAAATAAATTTAGAGATTTTTAACGACTTTTTGTATGCAAAGCTTTCCTTACAAAAATCACTAAAACCATTAAAAAACTAAGTACTTCTACAGTGGAACAATCAACTTCTGCTGCTTCAGCGCCATTAGTAGTCTTGGGTAGTTCGTGAACGATGAATGAATAGGAACTGTATCTACGTACTGTACTAGAAGAAACGTTTCCGAACGCTGACTTATAATCGGTCAAATAGCTCTTTTCGAACTCGTACAGATGTATAGGTAACGCCAAATAACTTGGCAAGAGTCGTTCAATGCGCAGAAGTCGATTTTTAGGTGTCAGCGGGACGCGGGGTATAACGTAGCGCCGCGCCGCTCCGAGCGCGCGATTGGTGCGTCAGTAGTTCTCGTTCAATTTGCTCCCGAATACACTTGCGTACACGAAAGTTGTACCCTTTGTTTTTGTTACGAATTGTTGTTTTAAAATTATTTTTTGTTACCTTGATTACAATGCCAGGACCAAATACCATTTTACGCAGACTATTAAAACGTCAGAAAGAACAGTTAGACACTATAGTTAAGGAAGGTTGAAATTCCGAATTCCTCACTGTCTTTAGAACACCGGGAAAAAAGAAGAATAAAAGGGGTAGCAGTTTTATTAAGTAATTGTGCCGACGAGAACATATTATTTTTAATGTTTTTTTTTTCATTCATTTTTTTCACTTTTAAATGTATTTATGTATTATATTTATTTTATTTATAATACCGAATTAACGAATGAATTCCTCTTCTTTCTTTAACATTCTTCTGAACAGATATGATTACAAATAAATGATGACAATAACCATAGAATAATGGCAAGCAGTAAAAGTGACCACTTTTTTCTTCCACTAAGTGCACGATGCGCGAACTTACCCCCACTACGCCAAAACCTTGCCAAGTTATTTGGCGTCATCTATACATTCTAAATCGCGCGATCTTAATGTGCGAACGAGAAATGAAATACAATCACTGATTGTTGACAGAAACATTATACGAATTCATTCGATGTCTGTGAATGAATGAGAACGGGAGAGAATAGCCGATGAATGACGATGCTACCCGAACCCTACCGACTGAATTTTTTCCATTATATTGTTATTTCAATTGCATAACGTCTAATTTAGCTTATCACCCGAACACGCAGACATTTCTAGTGACCGCTGACTGCTGAAAGCGATGACCGAATAGAGCTATTAGAACTAATAAAATTAAATAGTTCACTGTCCGAAATGAACTAGTATGGAGCTATCTCAAAAATGACCGAGCATGCACAAGCCTAGCCATCAGAAGTTGTCGAAGTCGAAAATGACGCAATAGATAACGAAATTTTTGCTTGCTTAAACCTATAGGGATTTCATTATTATGATTAAATGCTTGATTATAGAAATTTGCTTTTATTTACACCATATTTTGTTACCATGGAATATTTTAAAATATTTAGCGACTTCTAGCGGATTTTTTAATATTAGTTTTTTCAAAATCTAGTGACTTTTGCATCGACGTCTGGGGACTTTATTTATTCCTAAACGGCAACACTGATAGTAAGCAAACCACAAGCAAACAGATCGAATGGATAGGTCATCGGCAAACAAAGCACACTACGCTAGATAAAAATAAAATAACCACCTTTGTTGGATTAGGTTAATGATAAATTGTGTAAGTCACTAGGTAATGTTCCTGTCTAAATCGACTATTGCCGTGAACCCATTCCAGACACAACCATATTTAGCTTAGTTAGTGGGGTTAACAAGATTGCTATATAGTGATGTGAATTCTACCCAATGACGTATTTTGATTCTACCCACATTGCTAGGCAGTTCTCTTAAAAAAATTTAGTCATCTATGAACTAAAACCGTCGTTCCCAACCTTTTTTGGTCCGGGACCGCTATAATTTATTTCCCACTCTTGTCTAGACCTACATAAGTTTAGATAAAAACTTTTTTGCAAAAAATAAAAC
The DNA here is from genome assembly GCA_943138885.2 of Tholera decimalis. Taxonomy (NCBI): domain Eukaryota; kingdom Metazoa; phylum Arthropoda; class Insecta; order Lepidoptera; family Noctuidae; genus Tholera; species Tholera decimalis. The sequence continues at coordinate 20,584,275 of OW964565.2, forward strand.
CGACTTCCATATCAAAACACTACAAAGCCAAAAATAATTTTAATTTCGGTAGTCGGTGTTATTGGTTTTGTATTTTCTTTTTTTTCACACCGCCTTCCGAAATTAAAATTATTTTTGGCTTTGTAGTGTTTTGATATGGAAGTCGGTTTTATTTTTTGCAAAAAAGTTTTTATTTTCGCGCTTTTTAGTGGGTCAGTGAATTTTCCAAATCGATTCGTAAATGACGGAGTTATGCGCGAACAAAAACGCAATGCAGAGTAAACGAAAAGATCATCAACGTAAATTATTTTTTTCGACATTTTTTGATTTTTCAGAAACGGCTTGTCCGATTTCGATAAAACTTTCATGGGACCATTTGGGAAGTATACCCTTTCCAACAAAAAAAGAATTTTTCAAATCGGTTGGCAAGCGACGGAGTTATGCGTGGACAAACATAAAAAAAAAAAAAAAAAAAAAAAAAATACAAACATCCGAATTGAGAACCTCCTCCTTTTTTAGAAGTCGGTTAAAAAATAAACTATCTCAATCTTAAAATAAATAGAATCATAAATGAATAGGTACTTGGAGCAAACGTTGCACAAAATTAAAAGTAACGAGAAGTGGTTTATAAATCAAAATATTTCTGATCGAATATTAAAACATCTTTATTTTTATTTGAAAATTTAGATATGTTATGGATTATATTTTGGCTCTAGCGCAGCAATGACCAGAAGCCTGACTTTTAGTAATTATTTAAAATCCATAAGAACAGCTCCAAGAAAGACTTCAATAACTTTCCTCATATACGTACTATTTTTTTAACCGCGTTCATACAGGTGGTATTGTACCTACGTCTATGATAATATCGGCGGTATTGGAGCATAGCTTATGAAGCAAAACCTAATGAGCGATACAATCATCGATCGCAAATGACTCCTCGCACTCTGGGTTGAGCGGAAGGGAGTGTCAGACTACTACTGACTAAAAACCCAATCTGTTCCTTCCGTTGCCCTTATGCGCTCCGGGGCCGCTGTATCTTTATTAGAACATTCCTGCACTCTCGACTCACCGGAATATCGTATAACATTTACAAACAACGAATGTGAATCAACGCATGTGGGTCTGTTTACGAGTTACGAGAACGTGCGCTAAAGCACGTTCCTTAGCAAAACCAGAATTGGGAATGGAAATACAGGTCTCAGTTTCAAAAAGGAACGGCAAAGCGGTTTCGTCTGCTTGACCTAGAGCATTAAGTAAAGTCGTATAGGAAGGATGGCCCGTTACTTGACGTCAAGCGAGTACGTTCTGAGAAAAATAAGAAAAAAAAATCCTTACTGAAGGGAAAATAGTCAAAACTTTTATTTATAATCATTACCCTAGAGTACAATGCTCACAACTTTTACTGCTTTTTTGCTGTTACGGAATTCAAAAATCAATAACTTAAGTCCCTTTGAACTGTGACACGCCTTATTAAAAGAAAATTACTTTAGTACCTCTGGCAAGTAATTACTTAAGAAATCTCGAATTAAAAATAGCTTGGTAGAGGTACGGCAGGACTTCTTTTTGCGAAGTTACCTTTCATCTGGTACCCGCTTGGCTTTTATTTATGGAACACCCTGTACATGTTCGAGATCGTGTTACCTTATAAGTGGACTAACAAGGTAAGTACGTATTGTACGTTTATAAAGCGCGTCATGGCTTTTAGAGATCTTAAACTACGATGACTCAGCATACTATAGCACAGATGAAGTCAGCTTCAATTATGGACCAATTTTATGTATGGTAAGATCGTTTAGGTTAATAATAGCAGAATTTGTTTACGTTCCGGACAATTCATCTTAATTAGTAGATTTCAAAAGCTTTTAATACGCGGTGATCTACGATAAGGTTCATATATCATTTGTATGTAAGTAGTATGTAATTTATATGTTAGCACATGTAATAAATTGTGACTTTTGTTCTAAATCAAATACATTATTATTATGAAATCGTAATAAAGATTAGGATCCAGTGTTTTGAACTATTTACTTGTTTATTAACTGCCTAGCCTTTCCCAACCATTTTAGTGGTCGTCTTCTTTTAGTCAAATCAGATACAGTTATTTTACATGGAGAAACCGCCTATATATTCTTAACCAGTAACTGGGTAACACGATCCTTGGCAAGACAGGTGCTAGATTACCTTTCGTCTGTCTACCAGTCACGACTGTCTAAGGTGGACAACAACAATGACAGGCGCGACCAACAGGTTTCCGTGCTTTCTAAGGCCCGAACTACACGAACATTATAAAAACTTTTTACCAAAAAATTATACCGACTTCCAATAAACACTGCAAAGTGAAAAATAACTTTAATTTTGGAAGTCGGTGCTAAAAACGAAGCGAAAAAATATAGCGGAAAATAATAATCTAACATATATTTAGAAAAAAACTGGCTGTGGTTATTCAACGAAAAGATATAAAAACTGTAACATTAAAATAATTATTGCATATTGTAAGACATAACTTGTTAAACATTTTGTTGATTTAAGGTTTCTCTACGTTTGGGCCGTAAAGATAAAGAAAATTGGATGAAATTTGTCTAAATCAACCAAAGTGAAGAGACCTGGTTACCATCCAGTCATGCTTATATATGCTCGTTGAATTTTCGCGTGTTTCATTATATAAATACCTATACAAAAAAAAAAAAAATTACAAAAAATAGAACCGACTTCCATATCAAATTATTAAAAATTATCGGTGTTATTGGTTTTGTATTTTATTTTTTTTTCACACTGCCTTCCGAAATTAAAGTTATTTTTGGCTTTGTAGTGTTTTGATATGGAAGTCGGTTCTATTTTTTGTAAAAAAAAATTTTTCTCGCTTTTTAGTGGGTCGGTTTGTAATTTATCTAGTTAAAAGCCATAATTTCAACAACTTATCACCTTTTACAAAATATTGCTTTTCCCGATGCATAGCCGTTAATTATTGAGGAGTTCTCCTGGTACTTGACCATCAGCTCTACATCACCATACTCGTATGTATTGCGACGAGCATAAAGTGTTTAACATCCGTACTCAAGTAATCGAATCGCAATCCACGAAATACTTATTATTGAGTAGTTTCAGTGGCCATCTGTGGTCTTCATCATCAGTTCAACTTCCCCAAATGTTACTTTTCGAAAGCAACTGCTCAAGGTACTATAAGAAATAACCAAAACGCTATAGGTGTGCCTATAATATTTGAAGAGTTCCCTCGATTTCTCCAGGATCCCATCATCAGATCCTGATTTCGTAATAATGGGACCAACTAGAAAGTATACCCTTTCAAACGCAAAAAGAATTTTCGAAATCGGTCCAGCCGTCTCCGAGTAATGAGGTAACATAATTAAAGAAAAAAAAAAAGAATTTTGAACTGAATTGAGAACCACCTTTTTTTGAAGTCGGTTAAAAATTGTCAGTTTCATTTAATCATCGAGTAATTATTTTTAATATGAGCCATGCCTGCTAGGGTCGGTCTGTTATCTGTGGATGAGTGATCATCTTAAATTAAAATATCGAGTTAGCGAGATTCCTCCATGCCTCGGGAGGCACGTTAAGCCATCGGTCTGTAGTTCTAACGGATAGTCAGAAGCCAGAATAAAATAAACAAAAAAAAAAACATTCTTTATTACCAAAAAGATTATATACCCATTAGTTGAAATTCCCTGACTCCTGAACTAGTAAATAGTCACGCGCAAAATGTGTCAGTGAAAAGAAACGAATGAAGTATATCTTTTCAATGAAGTAGTCCACTCATTTAGTTCAGTACTTCATTTAGTTCACCAAATCAGAACTAGTCCATACCTTTAACATATCCGGCTCACTCTAATTAACACGCTTTTATTAGGTCGACCTGTATGTAACTAACTATGTAATGAAATCTAAGGTAACTAATTTAACCATCTTCCAAGGGTCGTAGCGTAATGAAAATTGGCAGCTGTATGTAGATCTGATGACAATACAATAATATGGTACTGTCAAACTGATCTGATGATGAAGCCGGAAGATATGAACTGGAACTTCATGATGGAAAATCGTATCATAGCTATTTTGGATTTCGTTATCGGTTTTCTTAACCTTTTTGAATTATCGCGTAATACATAGATTTATTATTAGGTTGATCTGTAACGAACTAAATATGCAATAAAATCTAAGAATCTGAATTAAACGTACTTCTAATTGTTGTATCATCATGAAACTTGGCAATTATGTGTAGATCAGGTGACAATACAATATTATGGTACCATCGAGCTGGTCTGACGATGGAATTGGAAGATGGCTGATGGAACCTTGGACTGCCTACTAGTAAACATTTCTAATTTGTGCTCATTACTTTAGTCGTAAAAGCGTGTTTATGGTTTTTTAAACTATTAATTTATTATTATTTTATTGATAAGTTACGAATGATGCACTTCACTTAGTTAAATTTTCTACATACTTATCTTGATTTTCTTCATAAATTAAACAGACTGATGACTGTCAGTATATCCTACCTTTTTTACTGATAGGTGATTATTTGCAATTACTCATTACAAATAACAATTGCGTCAGTTTTTTGGCTGTTAATCGTGTCCTTCTTTTATTCAGTAGGTATTTGCCAAACTTTATAAAAAAAAAACTTTAGAAATGATCAAAAGAAATATGAAGTACTGAACTAACTAAATGAAGGACTGAAGGAGAGACACATTTGAAAGACAACTGAATGAATGATAAATTTATTTAGAAATGATCAAAAGAAATACTGAAGTACTGAACTAACTAAATGAAGTACTGAAGGAGAGACACATTTGTAAGACAACTGAATGAATGATAAGTTTATTTTACGAAGTGAAGTAGTTCATTTCCTTCAATCGTTCGTGAACTACCCATGTCTACTAGTAAACTGTATGACAGGAGCCAGTGCATTCCGCTCAATAAATTACCGTACAGAAAAAAAAACTGGCAGTTATACAGAAAAAGAAACAAAAATAAAAAAAAAACATCAAAATAAGTAATTTAACATGTCCGGATATTAAAATTTAGAATAACTCTGTTCTTTCCAGAGGATATTATTATCGTGTTACCCAGGTACTGGGTTGTGGTCAGATAGGAAGTCACTTCATGTAAACCACTAATACTTAGCTGCATCCGATTATTCTGGTAACCGATCCTAACATAGTTAGGAAAAGGCCACATAAATGATAATGATTATTGAGTTATTTTTGACCGCCCCACGAAACTACCCAATAAACTTTAGCATTACAAAACACAGCAATTTATTTTACTTCACTCTGCGTACGGAATCTTCAAAGCAAATAACGGAAAATCACGGAATCTGTTGAGCGTAAAAAACATCACAGAAAAAATAATGTTCGATATATTGGGAAAAAGCCGTGGTATCCATAGGAATAAACATTTCCTCAAAAAACGGTCATCGTCTCTCAACAGCTGATTTACCCAGTTTCATTGGCATTCCTAACAAACAAGTTATTAGGAAACTACAATCAACAGACGTAAGTTAATATGTATACACATTGGTAAGGTACAAATACAAAGTGTAATTTAAAGGGTATAATACATACCAAGTGCACAGCTTCTTTGGATGATAACAAACGATATGGCAAGGGTTTTGTAATACTATGTCTACATGTGTGGAGCTTATTACAAATTCCAATACACTGATACCAGAGACCGAATTTTTCAAATTAAGAAGAACGAAGAGAATTATCGTGTTATTGGCAAGTGACGTGGAAAGTTATTGATCCTCGTAGTGCTGTGACACGTTTGTTATGATTGGTATTCAAGAAAATATGAAACCAATAATTTGGTATCAATTCTTTGAGTCAGTTATTTTGTGCTGAAACTGTGCATAGAGACTCCATACCAGATGTTGTCTTCAGCCCTTTTGGATAGATATGGGGTTTCCGTTACACGTTGTATAATGTGTGTCATTTGTACATCTCTTCTCTACGGGTAGTTAGAAGCCAGAGAATCTGGTTCTGGCTTTGCCAATGGGTATCGTGTTACCCAAGCTACTGGGTTGTAGAGGTTAGATGGGCAGTCGCTCAATGAAAAACTTATACTCAGCTGCATCCGATAAGACAGAGACCCGACCCCAAAATAATTGGACTAAGCAGAGCAGGGGTAATAATTTAATAAAGGTAATGAGTAATGATTTAGTGTCTCTTAATTTATTTAGTCTGTTCTTCTTTTCTACCAGTGCTGTACACTTAAGTGACATCCGTATGCATTCCACTTCTTTCTTCGATAAATCTTTCACTATACAAGCGGCCCGCTTGTGGAATGCATTACCCATAGATGTGAGGCGTGCTCAAACATTATCTACGTTCAAAAGCATAGTGAAGGAGCATTACCTCTCACTATAATTTTTTCCCCTTCTTTCTCTATTATGAATTTGATATGTATTAATATATATTTATATATTATATTTTGTGGTATGTATTTTATATTATGATGTCTGGTTAGTATTATGTATGATGTTGTACACTGACAGCCCTAAATCTATCTCCTATAATTTCTGTCCATCCAAAGGTTGTCTGTAAGAGATTGCCCTGTGCGATAAGACCGCCCATTGTACACTAGTTTTATGATTTTTATCCTTAAGTGTATTGTAAGGTGTACAATAAAGTATATAATAAATAAAGTATATAATAAATACACATGAACTAACATTCGTCTCGCATAATTAAGCTATAAAGCAAAATAAATAAAAATATAAAATGACTAGCTGGCCCGGCAGACCTTGTTCTACCCTATTTGTCTATAACAAAGTAACATTGATTTTTTATGTTAAAAGTTGCCCCGACAGATTTGTTTCAATGTTTTGTCCCAACAGAACATTGAAAGACTTCAGTAATATCTAATGTGATGATATTTTTACACAAATTGCTGCGCCCGCGTCTTATAGGCGGCATGGGTCTAAATGTAAACGCACTCAACAAATAAACACACAATTGGTTTTCGAAAGAAGCGAAAATTTTATAACAATCAAGAAAATGCTACGCACCGAGGAAGCAATGAAGCGTACGTCAGTTATATTTTTCTTGTTAATTTTTTTAAAAGAATTTATTTAGATATACATATAGATATTTAGACCTTAAATCCATCTCTACCCATCCAAAATACTGCACAAACGCTTAATTATGTTTTTATCACTTTTTTCCTTCATATTAATCACGATTCAAGTAAAAAACACAATATTTTACACGATTAAAAAGGATATAAAACAAATTTGGGGGAACTCATTATATTATTTTTCATTAATGATAACCTCTAATCAATTTAAAGGCATACCAAAGGTAATCCTAACGCGCCATTGTTTTGTTTTGATTAACGTCAAATGTTTGACACCTGCTGGGGACAGAATGGTTGAATGCGGTGGACAAAAGGTTCACTGCCCACAGACAACAGAGCTGGGAGAGTAAGTGTGAGGACTTATGGGTTACAGTGGAGGGTGCGTCGAATTTTAAAATAGCAATATGTGCAATATATCTGCCCCCACCTGTACAAAGTTTAATATTGGAACATTTTATTGATAGCTTTAATCACGTGGTAGAAAAAAATGACTTCCGTACTGTTGTTATAGGTGATTTTAATATGAGTAACATAGATTGGAATTTAGTGCAGAATGGAAAAAGTTCTCCCGCTTCTTCTCGCCACTCCTGTTCTTTGTCGAAATTGGGCCAAGAACTTGTTGATTTTATCCATATTAATAACCTCACCCAATGTAACAACGTTTTAAATGTCAAAAACAAGATCTTAGACTTAGTTTTGGTTGATAAGCCTGATTGTGATGTAATCGAAGCCTCATGTAGTCTCACTAAGATTGATCCCTATCATCCTCCTCTTTTAATTGTCCTACAATCTATAATTACTAACAATTTAAAACCTAACTTAACTAGTAGACTAAATTATAAAAGAGCCAATTATTTCTAAATTAATGCAGAATTACGCAAAGTCAATTGGCAAGAATTATTTCTGAACATTAATGATCCCAATAAATTGCTCGATATTTTCTATGAAGTCATAAATCAATTAATTAAAAATTTGTCCCCTTAAGTACCGTTAAAAGTAATACAAAACCCCCTTGGTTTAACAAAAGGTTCACTGCCCACAGACAACAGAGCTGGGAGAGTAAGTGTGAGGACTTATGGGTTACAGTGGAGGGTGCGTCGAATTTTAAAATAGCAATATGTGCAATATATCTGCCCCCACCTGTACAAAGTTTAATATTGGAACATTTTATTGATAGCTTTAATCACGTGGTAGAAAAAAATGACTTCCGTACTGTTGTTATAGGTGATTTTAATATGAGTAACATAGATTGGAATTTAGTGCAGAATGGAAAAAGTTCTCCCGCTTCTTCTCGCCACTCCTGTTCTTTGTCGAAATTGGGCCAAGAACTTGTTGATTTTATCCATATTAATAACCTCACCCAATGTAACAACGTTTTAAATGTCAAAAACAAGATCTTAGACTTAGTTTTGGTTGATAAGCCTGATTGTGATGTAATCGAAGCCTCATGTAGTCTCACTAAGATTGATCCCTATCATCCTCCTCTTTTAATTATCCTACAATCTATAATTACTAACAATTTAAAATCTAACTTAACTAGTAGACTAAATTATAAAAGAGCCAATTATTTCGAAATTAATGCAGAATTACGCAAAGTCAATTGGCAAGAATTATTTCTGAACATTAATGATCCCAATAAATTGCTCGATATTTTCTATGAAGTCATAAATCAATTAATTAAAAAATTTGTCCCCTTAAGTACCGTTAAAAGTAATACGAAGCCCCCTTGGTTTATCAAAAAATTAATAAAGCTATTGCGTGAAAAGGAAAAATATAGAAAACGATATAATATGTATAAAAACCCGATGGATAAGATATCGTTTCGGTGGTGTTGCAAGCATAGTGACAAATTGGCTAAAGAATGCTATAATTCATACATTAACGACATAGAACAAAAAATTTCTAAAAACCCTAAATTCTTCTGGTCATACATAAAAACAAGACGAAACGCAAGACAGGCTTACCCAGCTTCGATGTCAAATGGTACGAATTACACTGATGATGGCTACGAGATGTGCGACATGTTTGGGGCCCATTTTTCTTCGGTGTACTGCCAACATGCTCCTACACGCGACATATATAAAACTTCTTCTTTCTTAAGCAATTTAGCAAATAATTCTGACAGCCTCTCAGTATTATCTCTTACTAAAAGTGAAGTAGAAAAATGTATTAAAAGCTTAGATATCACTAAAGGTTCAGGCAGTGATGAGCTTCCTGCAATTTTCATAAAATCTTGTGCTGAAGAGCTAGCTACACCCATCCATATAATTTTTAATAAATCTCTTGAAATTGGTGTATTTCCTGATCGTTGGAAAACTGCTAAAGTAGTCCCAATACACAAAGCAGAATCCGAAAGCTTGGTTAGCAATTATAGACCAATTTCAATACTTCCAACCTTGTCGAAGATTTTTGAGGCACTTATTTGTCCTTACATCCAAAGCTACTTTAAAAAATATATTTCTGTCGCTCAGCACGGATTCACAGCTGGTAGATCGACGTGTAGCAACTTGGTCCTTTTTGTTGAAAGCTTAGTAGAGGCGGTAGACTGTAATAACCAAATAGATGTAATATATACAGATTTGAGTAAAGCTTTCGACAAAGTGTCCCATGAAGTTCTCATTCAAAAGTTGGCCGCGTATGGATTTGCAGGACCTCTTCTGAAATGGTTAAACTCCTATTTATTAGATAGATCTTTCTATGTGGTTGCCAATGGATACAGATCTAGCACCTTTAAAGCAACCTCAGGTGTACCGCAAGGATCGCATTTGGGACCTATTCTCTTTAATATTTTTATAAACGACCTGCCTAGTTGCTTTGTAAGCTCAAAACCATACATGTTTGCTGATGATTTGAAGATAGCCCGTGTAATTAAATCTTTATCAGATACTTTGTTGCTTCAGGAGGACATAGACAGGATTACGCATTGGTGCACTATCAACAATATGCAACTTAATGTGGGAAAATGTTCCCAAATCACATTCACACGAAAGCTAAATCCTATTAAAGTGAACTATAAAATGAATGGGTTGTGTCTGTGCAAAGCTGATGTTGTAAAAGATCTTGGTGTCCTATTGGATTCTAAGTTAACATTTATCCCACACGTAGATAATGTAATAAAAAAGGCTTCAAAATCATTGGGGTTTATCATTCGCAACGCAAAACCTTTTCGCAAACCGGAAACTAAAATATACTTGTACAATTGCCTAGTCCGTAGTTTGCTTGAGTATTGTATTGTTGCTTGGCGTCCACACTACTCAACCCACAGCCTAAGAATTGAACGTATTCAGAAGCGGTTTTTAAATCACTTAGCTTACTCAACGGTGAAACGTAAAATCCTGAGTTACACCAAACGTTTAAGCACATTCAATATGATATCCCTCGAAAGACGAAGAGACATGATTGATTTAATGTTTTTGTATAAAATTTTACACAATATGATTGATTCCCCACAACTATTAAATAAACTAAACTTCAATATTCCCCATAATTATCCTAGAAATCCCATTAATCTCCTATACCCACCGTTTCGTAGAACTTTGAAAAATGGTTTTTACTTTACCGAGCCTCCTCTACACGAATCCGTAAAAAAAAAAATACGGGTCTCGTAGTTTCCGAGATACGATAGGGAGGGGGAGAAGGGGGGGGAAAAGGGGAGGTTTGGCACTTTTCCCGTAGGTTTGAGAGTTACTTGTTTACGAATCTGTCAAAATATACCCACCTCCCCATCCACCATCTGGGAGAACAATTATGTCAATGAGTCAGTGAGTGAGTCAGTGGTAATTTAGCTTTATATAGTATAACTAGTATTTGCGTGTTGCGCGAGGTGCAAGCACCTCGCGTGCTTGTGAAAAAAAAAAGGGGTGGGGCGTGATGGGGGGGGGTTTAGCATTTGCGTGCTTGTGAAAAAAAAAAAAAAAAAAAAAGGGGGGGGGGAAATGGGGGGAGGGTTGCACAATTATTTCGACTAAAGCATTGCCCCTCTAAATGAATCTGAAAAAAAAATGTTCCAAATCTCTTAGATTCCGAGATCCGCCTAAAGGGGGGGAGAAGGGGGGCGGGGGGGGACTTTGAAAAATGGTTTTTACTTTACCGAGCCTCCTCTATACGAATCCGTAAAAAGAAAAAAATACGGGTCTCGTAGTTTCCGAGATACGATAGGGGGGGGAAAAGGGGAGGTTTGGCACTTTTCCCGTAGGTTTGAGAGTTACTTGTTTACGAATCTGTCAAAATATACCCACCTCCCCATCCACCATCTGGGAGAACAATTATGTCAATGAGTGAGTCAGTCAGTCAGTGAGTGGTAATTTAGCTTTATATAATATAATAACTAGTATTTGCGTGTTGCGCGAGGTGCAAGAACCTCGCGTTCGTGTGAAAAAAAAATGGGGGGGGGGTGATGGGGGGGGGGTTGCACAAGTATTTCGACTAAAGCATTGCTCCTGTAAATGAATCTGAAAAAAAAATGTTCCAAGTCTCTTAATTTCCGAGATCCGCCTAAAGGGGGTGAGAAGGGGGGTGGGGGGGGGCGACTTTGAAAAATGGTTTTTACTTTACCGAGCCTCGTCTTTACGAATCCGTAAAAAGAAAAAACTACGGGTCTCGTAGTTTCCGAGATACGATAGGGAGGGGGGAGAAGGGGGGTGAAAAGGGGAGGTTTGGCACTTTTCCCGTAGGTTTGAGAGTTACTTGTTTACGAATCTGTCAAAATATACCCACCTCCCCATCCACCATCTGGGAGAACAATTATGTCAGTGAGTGAGTGGTAATCTAGCTTTATATAATATAACTAGTATTTGCGTGTTGCGCGAGGTGCAAGCACCTCGCGTGCTTGTGAAAAAAAAAAAAAAAAAGGGGGGGGGTGATGGGGGGTTTAGTATTTGCGTGTTGCGCGAGGTGCAAGCACCTCGCGTGCTTGTGAAAAAAAAAAGTATTTGCGTGTTGCGCGAGGTGCAAGCACCTCGCGTGCTTGTGAAAAAAAAAAAAAAGGGGGGGGTGATGGGGGAGATGGGGGGGTTTAGTATTTGCGTGTTGCGCGAGGTGCAAGCACCTTGCGAGCTTGTGAAAAAAAAAAAAAAAAAGAGGGGGGTGATGGGGGGGGGGGGTTGCACAAGTATTTCGACTAAAGCATTGCCCCTCTAAATGAATCTGAAAAAAAAAATGTTCCAAGTCTCTTAGATTCCGAGATCCGCCTAAAGGGGGGGAGAAGGGGGGCGGGGGGGGGGGGGGACTTTGAAAAATGGTTTTTACTTTACCGAGCCTCCTCTATACGAATCCGTAAAAAGAAAAAAATACGGGTCTCGTAGTTTCCGAGATACGATAGGGAGGGGGGAGAAGAGGGGGGAAAAGGGGAGGTTTGGCACTTTTCCCGTAGGTTTCAGAGTTACTTGTTTACAAATCTGTCAAAATATACCCACCTCCCCATCCACCATCTGGGAGAACAATTATGTCAATGAGTCAGTGAGTGAGTGAGTGAGTGGTAATCTAGCTTTATATAGTATAACTAGTATTTGCGCGTTGCGCGAGGTGCAAGCACCTCGCGTGCTTGTGAAAAAAAAAAAGTGGGGGGGGTGATGGGGGGGTTTAGTATTTGCGTGTTGCGCGAGGTGCAAGCACCTCGCGTGCATGTGAAAAAAAAAGGGGGGGGAGATGGGGGGAGATGGGGGCGTTTAGTATTTGCGTGTTGCGCGAGGTGCAAGCACCTCGCGTGCTTGTGAAAAAAAAAAGTATTTGCGTGTTGCGCGAGGTGCAAGCACCTCGCGTGCTTGAGAAAAAAAAAATGGGGGGGGTGATGGGGGGAGATGGGGGGGTTTAGTATTTGCGTGTTGCGCGAGGTGCAAGCACCTCGCGTGCTTGTGAAAAAAAAAAGTGGGGGGGTGATGGGGGGTTTAGTATTTGCGTGTTGCGCGAGGTGCAAGCACCTCGCGTGCTTGTGAAAAAAAAAAAAAGAGGGGGGGGGTGATGGGGGGGGGTTTGCACAAGTATTTCGACTAAAGCATTGCCCCTCTAAATGAATCTGAAAAAAAAAATGTTCCAAGTCTCTTAGATTCCGAGATCCGCCTAAAGGGGGGGAGAAGGGGGGCGGGGTGGGGGGACTTTGCAAAATGGTTTTTACTTTACCGAGCCTCCTCTATACGAATCCGTAAAAAGAAAAAAATACGGGTCTCGTAGTTTCCGAGATACGATGGGGGGGGGGGAGAAGGGGGGGAAAAGGGGAGGTTTGGCACTTTTCCCATAGGTTTGAGAGTTACTTGTTTACGAATCTGTCAAAATATACCCACCTCCCCATCCACCATCTGGGAGAACAATTATGTCAGTGAGTGAGTCAGTCAGTCAGTGAGTGGTAATTTAGCTTTATATAGTATAACTAGTATTTGCGTGTTGCGCGAGGTGCAAGCACCTCGCGTGCTTGTGAAAAATACTAAAGCATTGCCCCTCTAAATCAAGTATTTGCGTGTTGCGCGAGGTGCAAGCACCTCGCGTGCTTGTGAAAAAAGAAATTGGTATTTGCGTGTTGCGCGAGGTGCAAGCACCTCGCGAGCTTGTGAAAAAAAAAAAAAAAAGAGGGGGGGGGGGGGTGATGGGGGGGGGGTTTGCACAAGTATTTCGACTAAAGCATTGCCCCTCTAAATGAATCTAAAAAAAAAAATGTTCCAAGTCTCTTAGATTCCGAGATCCGCCTAAAGGGGGGGAGAAGGGGGGCGGGGGGGGGACTTTGAAAAATGGTTTTTACTTTACCGAGCCTCCTCTATACGAATCCGTAAAAAACAAAAAATACGGGTCTCGTAGTTTCCGAGATACGATAGGGAGGGGGGAGAAGGGGGGTGAAAAGGGGAGGTTTGGCACTTTTCCCGTAGGTTTGAGAGTTACTTGTTTACGAATCTGTCAAAATATACCCACCTCCCCATCCACCATCTGGGAGAACAATTATGTCAATGAGTGAGTCAGTCAGTCAGTGAGTGGTAATTTAGCTTTATATAATATAATAACTAGTATTTGCGTGTTGCGCGAGGTGCAAGCACCTCGCGTGCTTGTGAAAAAATAAAGTATTTGCGTGTTGCGCGAGGTGCAAGCACCTCGCGTGCTTGTGAAAAATAAAAAAATAAAAAAGGGGTGGGGGTGATGGGGGGGGTTGCAGAAGTATTTCGACTAAAGCATTGCCCCTCTAAAGGAATCTGAAAAAAAAATGTTCCAAGTCTCTTAATTTCCGAGATCCGCCTAAAGGGGGGGAGAAGGGGGGCGGGGGGGGGGGGACTTTGAAAAATGGTTTTTACTTTACCGAGCCTCCTCTATACGAATCCGTAAAAAGAAAAAAATACGGGTCTCGTAGTTTCCGAGATACGATAGGGGGGGGAAAAGGGGAGGTTTGGCACTTTTCCCGTAGGTTTGAGAGTTACTTGTTTACGAATCTGTCAAAATATACCCACCTCCCCATCCACCATCTGGGAGAACAATTATGTCAATGAGTCAGTGAGTGAGTGAGTGGTAATTTAGCTTTATATAGTATAATACCGTATTATTGTCTACGCGCTTTGTACATAAATATTATCTCCTTATCTCCTTTACTTTTCGTACTTTTTATAAATGCTATCACTCAATGTCTATATTCTTTCTACCACTTGTATGCTGATGATCTCCAAATTTACACCCAAGCTCCACTCGTAGAGTTGGCTGGTGCCATTAAAGCTATTAATATGGACCTTGCTCGAATTGGTGACTGGAGCGCTGAGTTTGGGCTGAAAATCAACCCTGCTAAGACTCAGGTTATTGTTGTTGGTAGTTCTCGTACTATCTCCAGGATTGATTGGACGGCACTTCCCCAGGTTTCTTTCAATAACACCGTCATACCTTTCAGTCACACTGTGAAGAACCTGGGAATACACATTGACGACACCCTTTCTTGGACTAAACAATTACAGGAAGTTAGTCGTAAAGTATTTGCGTCTGCAGGCTCCTTGAGACGCCTTCGTAATTTTCTTCCCATATCCACTAAAATTGCAATTGCACAAACTCTCCTTCTCCCTATTCTGGACTATGCTGATGCCAGCTATCTCGACTTGACCCAAAACCAATTGGACAAGCTAGAGCGACTTCAAAATCTCTGTATCAGGTTTATATTTGGCTTGCGCAAATATGACCACGTTTCTGATTTCCGTGCTCAGCTCAAATAGCTTCCTATTAGATTTCGCCGGAATCTTCACTTACTTTATAATGTGATATTTAATCCTTTCACTCCTTTTTATCTTAAGGAACGTTTTCAGTTCCTCTGTGACACACATTCTAGATCCTTGAGATCATCGGAAAATCTAGAGTTGAGTATTCGTATGCATTCCACTTCTTTCTTTGACAAATCTTTTACTATACAAGCAGCTCGTTTGTGGAATGCATTACCCACAGAAGTGAGGCGTGCTCAAACGCTACCAGCGTTCAAAAGAATGGTGAAGGAGCATTACCTCTCCCTATAACTTTTCCCCTTCTTTCTCAATTATACATGTAATATTTATTAGTATAATTATGATTTTGGTATTGTATGTATTTTATATTATTATGTTCAATTAATATTATGATGTTTGTACACTGACAGCCCTTAATCTGTCTCCTTTAAGTTTGTCCATCCAAAGGTTGTCTGTAAGAGATCGCACTGTGCGATAAGACCGCCCATTGTACATTAGTTTAATTTTTTTGTATCCATAGGAATATTGTAAGGTGTACAATAAAGTATATAATAAATAAATAAATATAATATAAAAATGTAAAGGGGTGGGATCCTGGTGTACTGTAACACAGGCCTCAAGTCTAGCTTAGGCACCAGTCTCCCACAATACAACTACTTACCTAAGTTATGTACCATTTGGCGAAACTGTATAATGTAATTTATGTAGGTATATTAAAAAAAATATATTAATATTGTGGAGAAAATAAATTTATGTATTGTATTATTCACAATGTCCCAAATTATAAAAAAAATGTTTGTACGTATTTGTTGTAGTGAATAAGTTCTTGAAGTGCCATAAATAAATAAGTTCTATACCTTTAGCGATGTCAACGCTTAACTATCGTCAAGGTTTTGCAATGGGCGTGCGAATTAGCGAACGGAGAATATATTCATATATTGATAAAGGTTTAGTAAACGGAACAGATTTAAACAATTAATTGTTAAGACCAGGCAGTCCAAAATAATTTTCACCCAAGCTCCGCCCCTATGCAGCCCGGTTAGGCCGTTGTATACTAAACGTTAACGCAGCACTGCAGTAATAAAGTTGAAAATCGCGTACGCTCTTTCACCATGTTCGGTTTCGAAACTGCCGTTGTGTGCTAAACGCTAACGCAGCAGTAATAAAGTTGAATATCGCGTGCGCTTTTTTACCATATTCGGGTTCGAAACTAAATGTCGTAAGTCTCAATTCTTATTTCGTTTATAACTAAAGTAATCATTGATCTAGAGAAAAAAATCCTATATTTGGATAATAAACTATATTTTCTTACTGTCAATACTAATTTTAGACATAAAAGCCGAATAATCTTGATTAAATTTTTAATAATCTTTAAAAAAGACATGATTTTCGATTAAAAAATGAATCGAGTGAAAATGTTCCAATTACGAAACTGGTCTAGACCTGTAAAGAAAAAGATCCAATAAATCATATACTAAAGTTCCATTTTGATTGTATGCGTGGTTGTTTCAGAATATTAATGCAAAGTTACATACAATTTAGGGAGCCTCCTCTTAATGTAAAGATACAGGGTTTTGCTACCGAAATTGAGAGCAGGTGAGTGAGCAAGATAGAAGTATGATACGAAGCACGTTTGGAGAAGGTCGTTTACCTTTGAACCTTTAAATGACGTTCAGGATACACGTTATTTAAATTGTCGGTTGTGATCTACCTATACTAATATTATAAAGCTGAAAAGTTTGTTCGTTTGAACGTACTATACTCGGAATTTTAATTCGATTCCAGATTTGACATTAGCTACTGTCATTTTGTGAAATAATGATACCACATATAATAGTGTAGTGATGAACACAAAAATCGATAAACAATCAGTGTGTGTGCCATCAGTGTGCCAATTAAAGACTAAATTATTGATTTTTATTTAAATAAATACATAATTATTCATAATAATTATTTATTAATTAGTAATCGCTGCTGTATTTTATAAAAAAGTTAATATTTTTGTTTTTATATTAAAAACAAAACTTATAATAAAAGAGCCTAGATAGTTTTCAGTATTGGCAGCCCGTGCGCGCTCGTGCAGCTATCGACATTTTGTTTATCGTGTCATTCGGCTTCATTCTCCCAGTCTGACTGCACGAATATCATATTTCATTGCGAATCGATATTTTGTTATTTTGTTGGGTTTTTGTTAAAGTGTTGTTACGTTGTGTTTGTTGAAAACGTCCACGAAAAGCTTTCACTGTTCCTGAAAAAGTAATGATCCGCAACGCCTACAAATACGTGAAAAATGAAATTTCTGCGCAATTGGAGGCCTTTGAAGTTGTGGAAGAAAATGAATGTATGAGCAAAGTTGCTGACATATTGGGAATAACCTCACGCTCTGTTTGTAACGTTTTGAAGGAAGTAAATAAAGGTGCGCCGCCAACTCCTCCTAAATTCGAGAAAAGACTTTAATCTTCGAAAGTACTGGAATGGATTCGGATGTAGATAGATAGAATATACTTTATTGTACATCAATAATTGAAATACACTTATAGGTATAACAATATTGCTAAAAATTTGGTTACAATGGGGGTCTTATCGCTGAGAGCGATATCTTTCAGACAACCTTTACTTAACTTTACGAGCTTTAATTTGATATAGAAATATGTAGTTTTCACAGGACAGATAAAAGAGGTTAGAAAGGAAATAGTTCCTGATTTGTATGAGAACGCGTGTCGCCGCTTGTCTCCTACTCCTTAGCTCCACTGCAATCAAGAGGCCCGTTACGTATGCGAATTACGCACACAAATAAATTACACACACTTAAATCGAGAGCTTGCTACTGATTGTAACTCACTGTCGATAAACATGCGCCATGCATCACGGCCAATCAGGGCAAAGGACGAAACGTCAATGGTTGAAGTGTGGAGAACGCAATGTATGCAGTACATTGTAAGCGGACTTGGTTATTGCGTTGATTAAGCGAGTACACATCGGGCAATGTATATTTTTTGTAACTTGTTGCAATAATGTTGTTAATTTTCGGAATTTCATAGTGATCAGAATATTTTTATGCTTTTTACAAATAAAATTGTAATTAAATGTTATTTTCCACTTACCGATGGAAAGATATACCTCCTCGTTCTGTACTTGCGGTCTAACTTTTTGTTTTACAGGTTATAATTGCACAACACGGCATTTTAAAGCAGAGCTCTGTGTTCCGAAGTAATCCGAAGCGCACTAAACGCGGTGAATGAATTAATCGGTCGAGCTATGATTTTCGTATCATAAATGTGGCGCGCTCGCCACGCCCACATTACCATTCCAACCTTATTCATCTATTCCGTGGTAGTTTTGAAGCTTGAGGAATGTTAGAGGCTACTTTTGACCCGGCTGCAAGAAAGGAGAGTCATGTTTTATCGTAATAAAGTTCACGGGAGCGAAGCTCCGAGCGACTATTAGTGGTAAATACATATGATATGTGCATAGTTTTCAAAAGATGATACGTAACATGTATTACTTACATGTGTACTCGTTACTAGAGTATGCGAAAATATCAGTTCAGAAAATAATGCTTTATCCCACAAGTGCTTGGTATCCTTAGGCAATATGGATAATCATTCTGAAATATCTGTATAAATTATTTGAGAATAAATCATGACACTATTGAAATATTGTAATGTTAGGAATTTGCCAGTAAGGCTGCGTTTCCACCAGAGATGTGCGAGGATGCGTAGCGAGGGATGTGTTTGTAAAGAACCAATAGAATCGCTTCATTTACCTCGCCTCGGTCAGCACAGCTCTGGTGGAAACGGCTCAGCGGAGCTAGATTTTTGTGCATACAAAATAAGCGAGGGATGTGTGCGAGAGATGTGTTGCGAGGGATGTGTTGCGAGGAATGTGTGTTGAGAAGGATGTGTTGCGAGGTTTGCGCATCCTCGCACCACACATTAATGCGCATTTTCACAGCTCCGCCACACATCCTCGTAGGCACATTTTCATCGCACAGCTTTGGTGGAAACCCCCACACATTTTCACAGCACAGCTAGACATCCTCGCACGACACATCTCCATCGCACATCTCTGGTGGAAACGCACTCTAAGGCTGGCAGTCATGAAATGACTGAACATGAAGACTAGTTCAAGGTGTTATTTTTTTCCCGCTGTGGGTGGAGCGGAAGTGGGTGTCAGTAGAACTGACTTAAAACCCTCCCTGTTTCTTCAGCTGCCCTAAGTTCCAGGTCCGCGGTATTTCGTTAGAACCTTCCCACAACTACGGCACCCCACTTGAACTAGTAGTTTCAATTTCAAATTTCGACCCCTATAAGGCTATATTTTTTTATAAATAAATAAAATAAATAATAATAATATAAACGGCCGTATCCTGTTTACGATAATTTAGCCTTAAGTATATGGTTTTAATTTCAACTCGATATCTCCACGCGTTCCTGAGTTACATTTAGAGTTACGACTTATGCATGCTACTACATCAGTTTAATCGCATAATCACATGCGGGCAATGTGCGCATCTGTCTGAGATGGTAATGGACATAAATTCTAGTGAATTGAAGGGGTGATATGAAGGACATATGAAACGAATGAATGATAAACGAAATAACAGCTGACGGGGGAAGTATGCGTTTGGGGAACCCGTCACGTCAACGGATAACAAAACTTATAGTGACGCGACATCTTTATGAAAATTCCACCCAATCGTTTCTCTTTGGATGCTGAGTGTTCAATTAAGAAGAGGGATTCCCCACTGGACTACTGAGTATTCCTCGATTAGTGTATGAGCTACAGGGTAACTGACAAACGCTTGCACTGTCTGGACAGGTCCACTAAAATTTGTCTGCTTTCCTCAAAGGGGCACCACAGACATGAACCTACATGCTTTTCATTTGATTGGACCAAGACGAATTGTATGGTTATAAAAGAGACGTTGATCTTTGAGTTTGTTTCGGTGTTTCTTCATAGAGTAGTCAGTTAGGAAATACCAAACTCATCTAGCTAAAGTTAAAAAGCAAAAAACATGACGTGTAAAAGTGTTATTTCAATTATAACCAATTTACGAAATAAATATTTCATTTATTTTTTTATAGCAATGTGGGTAGAGTTCACATGACTAGCAATCTTTTTAGACACAAGCATATTTAGCTTAGTTGGAGCGGTCCAACTAATCTAAATATGCTCGTATCTGGAGTGGGTTCACGGCAATCGTGTAACAGGTGGCGTTCGAACTCGTGACCTCTCGATCAGAAGTCCGACGCCTTGTCCATTAGGCTATTGACGCTCAAAAATTATATATATTTAAATCTTGATTGAATTCCTGCTAGTCAAGGGTGCTACATCGTTGATGTAGTGGTCAGATCCAAACCTATCGCTAATTACTGTAAAAAATTGGCCAAGTGCGAGTCAGACTCGTCCATGAAGGGTTCCGTAGTAACTATGCAAAATAACTATGTTTTTCATAGTATTTATATGAATTACAAAGTTATATTTGCGGTTTTAGAAAATATGCTATATCTCAAAAACTACTGACCCGATCTCATTCAAACAAATTTTCGTTGAAAGTTTACATTAAGATCTATATAGTATTTACTTCCTTTTAGATTGTTCACTCCATTATTATAGAAGTTAGAGGGGGGGTGGGGACATTTTACCACTTTGGAAGCGTATAACTTATAAACGATTAACTTTATGAAAAAGTGGTTTTAGAAACGTCCATGACATTTTTAAAGACCTGTCTGAAATATGTTCAGTTTCAATTCCATGTATGGGGAACCCCCTTAATTTTATATTTTTTTTTTGGATTGGACACACAAAGCCAAAGAAAAAGACCCAGTGAGAATGGAACACGAAATCATTTAGCGTTGACCTCAAGTTACAGACACAAGAAAAAAATGTATTAACCTGATAGAAGTACGGACTAGGTTCAGTCTCCCCTGCACCGTTGAAGTCGTCCACATTAATCAGCTGGAAGTCGTACCGCAGACCAGCATTAGCAGCTCGGTACTCCGGCAGTCGGGTCACGTGGCCCAAGTCACCTAGAGCCAGGTATCGCCAGCGGTAGAGGTTGCAGATGCTGTGGACGAATGAGAAGTTAAGACTAGACGAATATTCGGCTACTATCCGGTATTCGGCTGAATTCTGTATGCGTTAAGGCTGAATACCTGATCATGAAAAAAATCCACATATTAATCAAAAATACATATCCATGTGGGGAGAATTCACATTATTAGCAATCTTCTTAACTCCCCCAAGTAAGCTAAATATGCTTGTGTCTGGAGTGGGTTTACAGCAATAGAATAATGGGTAGGGTTTGAACCCGCGATCTCTCGTTCACAAGGCCTTAGACATAAGGATATTGTCGCTTTAAAAAAAATTAGGAGTAAGGGGGCCGTTCAAGTATTACGTAAGCACTATGGGGGGGTAGGGGAGTCTAGATGATGACTAAGTCATCGGTAGTTATTTACTTTTTTACACGAATGGCAACCCTCACATTGTCTATGCTTGAAAACGAAACGCATTTTCGGGGATTCCCGCAAATAATGCATACGTTTAGGCACTCGCTTTAGAACCGATTAGGGGAATTACCGCGCGCTATTCACTTGTCTAAATTTCTTCTGTCAGTGTATTGTTTCGTTTGGATACTATACTATACTACTATGCGAGTAGACTAAGAGTAGAGTAAGCATAGCAAAGCAAGTTAACATTTGTGTTACCGTTGATTCCATTAGCCAAAGTTTAACGTTTAAATAAGACGTCGTATCAAATTGAACTTTGAAAAAATTTGTTAACGAAGTGTGGCGAAATTATAAAATTACAAGCAAAGTCCGACAAGGAACTAGATATATTGTATCTAAGACAATTGAAGAAGAATTGCAAGCGGCGACTAAGAATAAATCCAATCTACTACATTTTTTTTTTCAATATGGCCAGCCCACTTCCATTTCAGTCTTTTGCAGTGTTCTAGAGCATTAATTAACTTTGTTGTTTTTCTTATATCAGTGCTTCTCTTTTTGTGTGTCAATTTTAGATGCAGAATGCCATAGCTCTCTCTCTGGGTTGTTATTATATTTTCCTGGTTAGTTTGTTTAAAATCCATGTTTGGGATGCATACCTGAGAGAGGGCGAGACGCACGAGTCCATTACAAGTTTCTTTAGCTTTATTGAAGTATTTTACTTAAGGATTTCCTCGAAACTCCTAAATATTCCAGGCCATATTTATACGCCTCATTAACCCATCTTAGTGTCTAGATTTTTAAATGATATCTACTTGTTTGCCTGCCTAGATATGTGTATTCTTGGACATATTCTAGTAAGACACCGTTAACGTATATTGGTGACTCAATGCTGTTTCTCATAATGTTTGTTTTCATTGTGTTTAGGTATAGACCAATTTCATTGCTGACACAATTAATTTCATTTATCATTGACTCAAACATAATACCAATCTTCTAATACAAACCATCAAACTTGGAAGATGCGTATATTTATGAAAGTACATTAAGAAGGCTGAGTCAAAGTTCCTTGCAACGTAAAATTAGAAACCACTACTTAAAGGACTACCATTCTTAGTTTGGTCTTTGTCATAATTATTATGAGTTCTCTTAATCAGAAAGATTATTATGAGGCACCGTATTAGTTTATTTATATATGTATTTTATCAGTATAATAGATATTATTTGTACATTATTTCATTTTATTTTTTGTACACCTATGGGGTGCGGCTAACAAAACTTCGCTTCGCTGACGACATTGTCGTATTTTCTTCCACTGCAGTAGAACTTGAGATTATGTTGAACTAACTCAGTAAGGTAATCCTTGAGGCTGGACTGGCGATGAACATGTCGAAGACCAAACTGATGTCAAACACCACTAAGCAAAGGATCAGAGTTAATAGTGAAGAACTGCAGTATGTCCATGATAATATTTACCTGGGTCAAATAGTCTCTTTCCAGGCCAGACAAGACAGAGAAATCATAAGACGAACCGAATTTGCCTGGAAAAGCTACTAGTCCATGAAGGTCAAGGTTGTTAAGTTATGAAAGGAAACCTTCCTTTGTCGCTCAAGGGCAAAGTCATGGACATGTGCATTCTATCCATTTTGACCTATGGATCCCAGACTTGGTCTTTGACAAAGGTTCAAAAGTCCAAACTCAAGGTCTGGATGGAGCGCAGCATCCTAGGCGTCAAGCTGACTGATCACATACGCAACACCATACTGCGATCCAAGACGCAAATTGCTGACGTTACTAAAGAGGCCGGTAAGTTGAAGTGGGCCTGTTCTGGCCACGTCTGCCGCATGCTCAATGAGTTGTGGGCCAAAATTACCACTTTTTGGAGCCCTGAAACAGCTAGAATGCGTCGCGGTAGACCTCGTAGAAGATGACGGTTGAGGTGGATCAAACTAAAGACCAGTGGACTGCTTTGGCCCTGGACAAAACCATCTAACCACCTGGAAATCATGGGCAATCAGCCTTTGCAATTTGTTTTTTTTTAACCCAAAGGTTTTTTTACCAGTCAATGGTAGAGAATGCCTTGCTGCATTAAGTTCGCCATGTACCACTATTGTACATAAAGTTTAAATAGATAAATAAAGTATAAAAACTACTCCAGTTTAAACGGAATTATCAAATAAAAACAAGTGTTATAGTGATTATACGCCAGCTTATGATACATGTAAAAGTGTCAAAAACGTGGTGAAAAGATAAATGCAGTCTATAAAAACCCGGATATTTTCCGGTATTTCTGCAGAAAACGAACTAAAGTGATGCATGATATATTTTATCTTATCTTAAGATAATGATAGTAAAGAAAGTAAAGAGGTTATGCAAACTATTTTTTCACGTACCTATCGGCCAGCATGAACTGGACTTTGCTTGGTTAAATTCTTACATCACAGTGTCGAATGATATCATCACCAAAATGAACTAGAATAATTTTAGCATTGTCGTATTAAAGAATGAGAATTTTTACATGAAAAGGTAACGTTCCGATGGGTTCTAAATGGTCGCGATAGATGATCCCCTGCGTCAGGGCGTCCGCGACGGAACACCCGCTGCGTAAGGACACTCGCGACCCATGATCCGCTACGTAAAAATTATCGCGATAGATGAGCCACTGCGTAAAGGGGTCCGCGATGGATCATCCGCTGCGGAACACCGTCCGCAACGCATGATCCGCTACGTAAGAATGGTCACAATAGATGGTCCGCTGTGTAAAGATAATCGCAAGGCATGATCCGTTACGTAAGATTGGTCACGATAGATAGTCCGCTGTGTAAAGATAATCGCAAGGCATGATCCGCTACGTAAGATTGGTCACGATAGATGGTCCGCTGTGTAAAGATAATCGCAAAGCATGATTCGCTACGTAAGATTGGTCACGATAGATGGTCCGCTGTGTAAAGATAATCGTGACGTATAATCCGCTACGTAAAAATGGTCACGTTAGATGGTCCGCTGTGTAAAGATAATCACGACGCATAATCCGCTACGTAAGAATGGTCACGATAGATGGTCCGCTGTGTACAGATAATCGCGATGCATGATCCGCTACGTAAGAATGGTCACGATGGATTATCCTCTGCGCAAAGCCGTTCGCAAGGAATAATTAGCTGCGTAATACCATCATCGTACGAGCTGTAATATCTAAGACAACAAAGCGTTTATAGCGTAAGACATCTATCATATAATATGATAAATATAATAAATTTCACTTCTGCATGATTTTCAGACAGAAAGTTACGTAGCTATTTTACCCACGTCAGTGTAATTTAAATAGTCGATGAACAATAGAACACACGTAACGTTTCTTCAAACGTACCTACGTGTACGATGTAATTATTTTATGCAAAACATTTCTGAAACATTTACACATGCTTTTCCTGCTCATCATGGAAAATAGTGTTGCCCAAACGAGAGTCTCGCAAGAGTCTTGCAATTAGCGATTATCCTATTGCTATTAAATAGCAAATAAATTTTATTAAACGGTAGTTGAGACAGACTCTGTTACATTGTTCTGAGATCTCAACTACCGTTTAATAAATAGCAATAGGATAATCGCTAATTGCAAGACTCTTGCGAGACTCTCGTTTGGGCAACACTAATGGAAAACGATATCGTTCATGACCAAAATAAAACAAACGGAAACAGAGCTAAGATGGCATTGTCTGTCTGGTTTTTTTTTCCGAGTGTACGTACGTCAATTGTAGACATTGAAACTATTTGTCATGAGGCATAAAAATCAAACTATGTTTGCTCATGATTTGAGACATCCTATAAACACGATAGAATAGCAAATATGTAAAAAAAAAAACAATTTATTTCAATTAATTTCATAAAAATACATTGGAGACCATTGATTTACATTGATTACCCCTTGAGAAAAAAAACCGGTCAAGTGCGTGTCGGGCCACGCGCAGTGTAGGGTTCCGTAGTTTTTATAACAGCCAAGTGCGTGTCGTATTCGCTGACTGATCGTTTCGTACCATGCTCTAACTAAAAGCCAAACATGACTACCTAACTAATTTGACTTCCTATACAAATCCTCACCTGATCCGACAATTTTGCATGAAAAGTTTAAATTTTTTTAGAGATTTGTATAAAACTTGTCATAGCCGGTGTTTTGAATTTAAATACGGACACAGAGCTACACTACTCAATCGTCACAAGAAGCTAGCACGATACAACTGGCGCTTAGCGCCATCTATCGACATTTCTGTAGAGTTGTTCGAAATTTTCGAGACAAATACAATTGGTCGACTATTACTCGTAAACTTGTAAAGCCCACTTATGTGTGATAGTTTTCCTTTAAATTTCGTTATATATAGGTACTACTGCCGTGACATTTGAATTTCTAACTACAACCGTTTAGTTGATAGAGGGGGGACACTTGACTCTGACGAAAATTGGTACTTTAAAGCTTGATAAGCCACGAACGGTTTACTTAATCAAAAAACGGTCTTACCAAACCCCTAATATTTTTGAAAGACCTATCCAACGATATCCCACACTATGGGAAGAACGAAAAAAAATAATTATCATCCCACTTTACATGTATGGGAGGTACCCTAAATAATTATTTTTTTCAAAAATTTATTTTACCACTTATTCGGCGTCATTAACGTGTATACTCATGCCAAAGTACAACTTTCTAGTACCAATAGTTTTTGAGCTAAACCGCGGACAGACGGACAGACAGACGGACATGGCGAAACTCCTTGTTGACTACGGAACCCTAAAAATAGCTTATTATGTCGAACGGGTACACAAGAGATCGCTATAACAAAATTTGTCGTACCATAGCTATAATTTTTATTGAAAGAAGAACAAATTAACTGAGATACTGTCGCATGAAATTGTACAAGTTGAAGGCCAAAATACTAAAGGAGATCTTTGAATAGGTTGGGTGGTCTTTATCACTCGTGGTTCCCTGGCACAGAATGCCTACGGCATTAAGTCCACCTTTGTACATATATGTGCATGAAGTGTAAATAAATAAATGGGGATTATGCAGGCAAAAAAGAATAACTATTCAGTTACTGACCTTGGTCTGGCACGTCCTTGAGCATCCAGTTCCACATAAGGTACTCCTAAGCGGACCATCCTGGTGAACAGACTCTGTTCCATGTTGCAGTATTTCTGGAAGGCCATGTTCTTCACGACGGGCGGCAGCTGGTGGTGGTCGCCGATCATGATCCAGCGTTTCAGACGCGAGCGGCCATCTTGTGGGTTTTGAAGTAGAAGAGGAATGAAGGTCTCAATCTCCAGGATTTGGGCAGACTCTTCCATTAGGATGTTGTCGTATTTAAAGCCTAAAATGAAGATACATAATTTAATTCCTGATACGTTTTTCTGACTCCATCTTCCGAGGCTTAAATTGATAATGTTGCATCGAAAGGGATTTTTTTTATCACGGCATTGGAAGGCGCGCTAAGGGAGAACAGCAGTCTTGGCAAGCCTGCAGAATGCTACAGTATCTAAGCGGCTAGTATGCGCTGACCGGTGGCAAAATCCTCAGCCAGTTCATCCCGGTGTGCGTAGGCCTTTAGGCGCCACCAACCCGGACGAAAATCGTCACGAATACATACAATCGTCGATCACGGATCTCGATAGTTTTTTGTTCCGACCAGAAATCGTTATACATTTGTTTTGTTTAAAGTAAAGTATTGAGGCTTTTTGGTAGCGAGAGACGTTTTGGTCGTCACTATCACACGTGCAATCATCGCGATAATATCGCAGTGGATATACGTGCCTAGACTTGGTATACAATGAAGTTCCAGGAAAAACTTATCACCGGAAGACACTCGCTCGGGAGGGTGATGCCATAGAGAATCTGAAGTTGTGAATACTAGTCGGTGCAGGAATACTGCAAATACCTACCCTATCTGATTTTGCAAAGGATTTGTTTTGTGTTTTGGTTTCGTGTAAATAGTATGCTCAACAACTTACAACCCATTAATTTACCCAGCAAGCACACTTCTTTTTAGATCGCGAACAGACGCCTCAATTATTTAATTTTACATATATATATATATTATATTTATACACACACATATGCATATAAATATATATTATTATTTATTTATTTTCTATATAAAGCTGGTTCACATCCGGTAGTCACTTCTACACTAGGTCCGGTTGAAAACCAGCGTCAGGCACTAGTTGTCTGGCATATAGCTGAACCGAGCCTTTTTGGCGCAGTCGCGAGGCACACGTAATTAGTAATTTTCTTGTAAATGCAAATATTATGTACCTAAATTGTATTTTTTTTTTTCTTATATGTTTTTTTTTTTTTTTATTTGTTTTTTTTTTCTTTTGAATACCTACTTTGTGTTGTGTGCTTTGTGGCATGTGCCGAATAAATATTTTTTCTTTCTTTCTTTCTTTCTTTCTTTTCTTTCTAATAGGATATTTTCATACACCTACAATGTAGATATATTTATATGCGTTTGTGATGTTTTGTCGTATAATTTGTAATAGTACCGGAGAAACTCCTTCCCTATTTTTGTTGTTATAGTAGCGGGCAACACTATATTTTTATAGTGGTTTTTTACCCGTGTTTTTGTAACAATGACCTTCATCTACTCGAAATCGAAGTCACGCCATTTTTTATCATTTTATTACATAACTAGCTTTTGCCCGCGACTTCGTCCGCGTGGAATAGTAACTTTGGGCTAACGTTAAATTTAACCCCGATTTTGAAGCATTCTTCAGTGGCGCTCCGCTCCTATTGGCCTTAGCGTAATGATATATTGCCTATAGCCTTTCTCTATAAATTGACTATTTAATTAAAAATATTTTTTCCATTCGAACCAGTAGTTCCTGAGATTATCGCGTTCAAACAAACAAACAAACACTTCAGCCTTATATATTAGCATAGATAGCTGCTGCCCGCGACTTCGTCCACGTTTCCGTCGTTTTTCGTAAAAAAAGTAGCCTATGTCCTTCCTCACGGTTCAGTGATTTTGATGTAACACACAGATTAACTTTCGTAATTTAGTAGGGAAATATAATATGTCAATCTATAATACTGTTGAAAAATATCGCAATACCGAACCGCACAATATTATTGTTAATAGCTGTGCCCGCGACTCCGTCAGCGTGTAACTCCTTGTGTGTTATTAAGTTAATGTATCGGTAATATTGTTTAGATCACGTTCACATGAGGCTTAAGTACCTATAGAACGACAATACTTCAGCGCAAAGCTTCCGGGTAAACTATGTTGAAAGTTCACCCGTCCGGCACGTGAACATAAAGATTTCTAGAACTGCTAACCCGGGAAAGAGCGACGTACAACTGACCATGCGAGAAACAACTGACACCGAGATCTACTCCAGCAACATGAAAAGTCTGCCCTTGAGCCTTATTAATTGTCATTGCATAACACACCGATACTGGGAATCGCATTCTTTTAAATTGGAATGGAAAATTATTTGGTATTATGGGAATTCTGGGAATAAAGACGGTTTCTCCTGCACCGCAACCTGTTAAAATTTGAGCCTCGATTATATTTTGTTATAACTGGGTTACTTTAAGCCGAGTTCCAATTTAAGTTGTGGTGGTTTTAAATTTCGGAGCAGAATAATAATCAGAAAGCTTCGAACTGCTAAGCTATCGGGACTTACTCGTGTTATTGTGAGTCAACCATAAAAGATAGATATATGCTGTCGTGGGATATTTTTTATATAATTTTAAGGAGAACATTTCCGTCATAAATGATTTCTGTGTAGCTTTAACCATTAAGGTTGTACACGCGACGGAAGCTTAAAAAATGGAGTAACTTCTCCCGTTTTCCCAACATTTCCCTTCACTAATCTGCTCCTATTGATGGTAGCGTGATGAAAAGTATACTATAACCAGCTCAGGAGTATGAAAAATAATTGTACCAAGTTTCGTTAAAATCCGTCGAGTAGTTTTTGTTTCTATAACGGTTATACAGACAGACAGACAGACAGACAGACAGACAAAAATTTTACTGATTGCATTTTTGGCATCAGTATCGATCCCTAATCACCCCCTGATAGTTATTTTGTAAATATATTTCATGTACAGAATTGACCTCTCTACAGATTTATTATAAGTATAGATATAGATGGTATTATGGGAATTCTGGGAATAAAGATGGTTTCTCCTGCACCGCAACCTGTTAAAATTTGAGCCTCGATTATATTTTGTTATAATTGGGTTACTTTAAGCCGAGTTCCAATTTAAGTTGTGGTGGTTTTAAATTTCGGAGCAGAATAATAATCAGAAAGCTTCGAACTGCTAAGCTATCGGGAGTTACTCGTGTTATTGTGAGTCAACCATAAAAGATAGATATATGCTGTCGTGGGATATTTTTTATATAATTTTAAGGAGAACATTTCCGTCATAAATGATTTCTGTGTAGCTTTAACCATTAAGGTTGTACACGCGACGGAAGCTTAAAAAATGGAGTAACTTCTCCCGTTTTCCCAACATTTCCCTTCACTGCTCTGCTCCTATTGATGGTAGCGTGATGAAAAGTATACTATAACCAGCTCAGGAGTATGAAAAATAATTGTACCAAGTTTCGTTAAAATCCGTCGAGTAGTTTTTGTTTCTATAACGGTTATACAGACAGACAGACAGACAGACAAAAATTTTACTGATTGCATTTTTGGTATCAGTATCGATCCCTAATCACCCCCTGATAGTTATTTTGTAAATATATTTCATGTACAGAATTGACCTCTCTACAGATTTATTATAAGTATAGAAGATAGATAAACATGTGCCATTATGACATTACAAGGCTAAAGAAGCAACCATCAGATTACATCATGTGCGTATCTTTGACACTCCTTATACATTTGTTAGTATCGTATAAATTTATATAGGCACATACTTATGTGCCTATATAAATTTATACGATAAACCATGTTACGAGTAACCATGAAGTTTCTTCCCAGTTCTCCAGGAAATGACCTTTGAGTTCGAGTTTTCACCTACTTATTTGTACATAATTATTTACATATAATTCTTCGTATTTAGTGTAGGAAATTAAAAGGCTTTTACCTTGACCATTTCAGTGCGGACTATTTTCGTCTGAAATATATTCTTATGACGTACTTTTAGATGACTTTTATTTTTCTGTAGTCAAGTAACGGTATTGACAACTTTTTTTATAGTCCGGATATACGTGACTGGCAGCAGATAATTGGAGGAAAACTTCGACTCAGGACAAAAAACGAGAGATCAACAAACCATTGCTCATTATTTTCTTAAAATTCTACTAACACATAAGTTGTAAGAAAAGATTTAATGCATAGTGAAAAGCCCAATGATTCATAATTTCACAACACAAAATCATTGGTATCTTTATTTCGCTATAGTTCTCATAATGTTAAGAAATACTTATTATTATTACTACCCACAGTCAGCAAAAAGGTTGATGAATAGTGTTTCTTTGAATCGTGACTATAGGAATTCATGGGTCTTATTGTACTGTCAGTAACAATTAGAAAATTAGTACCTATTAAGACGACTGAAGATTCTAAGAATTCAAATTAATAACCGTCATTAGTAATTTGAAATGTTTGCACAGGTAACAATGATACCTGCATAAATACAAACGCATAAACAGTGGACATATTATACTGTTTTAACCGACTTCAAAAAAAGGAGGTTCTCAATTTACCTCATAACTCGGAGACGGCTGGACCGATATGAAAAATTATTTTTGCGTTTGAATGGGTATACTTTCTAGTTGGTCCCATTGTTACGAAATCAGGATCTGATGATGGGATCCTGGAGTAATCGAGGGAACTCTTCAAATATTATAGGCACACCTATACCGTTTTGGGTATTTATTATAGTACCTTGAGCAGTTGCTTTCGAAAAGTACCATTTGGGGAAGTTGAACTGATGATGAAGACCACAGAGGGCCACTGAAACTACTCAATAATAAGTATTTCGTGGATTGCAATTCGATTACTTGAGCACGGATGTTAAGCACTTTACCAGGAAAACTCCTCAAAAATAACGGCTATGCATCGAGAAAAGCAATATTTTGTAAAATGTGATAAGTTGTTGACATTATGGCTTTTATAACTAGATACATTACAAATCGACCCACTAAAAAGCGTGAAAATTTTTTTTTTGGAAAAATGGTAGTCGGTTCTATTTTTTGCTATTTTTTTTAATATTAGTACATATTGTTGATATGCGAATAAAACAATGGCCTGCAATATTGTTAACACTTTACATTAGTTATTTTCAAGTACGTTTGTATACTGTAACTGTTTATTGTCCCTTAAATAAATCATTATCATCTACCCAACTATGTTGCGGTCGGCTTCTAGACTGACTAAATGCAGCTGATTATTAGTGTTATACATGGAGCGACTGCCTGACCTCTACAACACAGTAACTGGATAACACGATACGCTTTGACTTGACCAGTGTCAGATTTAGTGTCTTCACTATTATGAACGATCCTTGTGATCCTGTTTACTTAAAACAAAATTTTAAATTGTTGGGCAGTTCTCGGGATCTTAACCTTCGCGCATCCAAAAAAACTTTTTTGCAAAAAATAAAACCGACTTCCATATCAAAACACTACAAAGCCAAAAATAATTTTAATTTCGGTAGTCGGTGTTATTGGTTTTGTATTTTCTTTTTTTTTCACACCGCCTTCCGAAATTAAAATTATTTTTGGCTTTGTAGTGTTTTGATATGGAAGTCGGTTTTATTTTTTGCAAAGAAGTTTTTATTTTCGTGCTTTTTAGTGGGTCAGTTAATTTTCCAAATCGGTTCGTAAATGACGGAGTTATGCGCGAACAAAAAACGCAATGCAGCGTAAACGAAAAGATCATCAACGTAAACATTTTTTAGTCTTTTGTTGATTTTTCAGAAACGGCTTGTCCGATTTCGATAAAATTTTCATGGGACCATTTGGGAAGTATACCCTTTGTAACAAGATCAGAATTTTTCAAATCGGTTGGCAAACGACGGAGTTATGCGTGGACAAACATAAAAAAAAAATACAAACATCCGAATTGAGAACCTCCTCCTTTTTTAGAAGTCGGTTATATCGGTAGTCGGTATTTACGTTGATCTTTTCGTTTACTCTGCATTCCGATTTTTGTTCGCGCATAACTCCGTCATTTACGAACCGATTTGGAAAATTTACTGACCCACTAAAAAGCACGAAAATAAAAACTTTTTTGAAAAAATAAAACCGACTTCCATATTAAAACACTACAAAGCCAAAAATAATTTTAATTTCGGAAGGCGGTGTGAAAAAAAAAAGAAAATACAAAACCAATAACACCGACTACCGAAATTAAAATTATTTTTGGCTTTGTAGTGTTTTAATATGTAAGTCGGTTTTATTTTTAACCGACTTCTAAAAAAGGAGGAGGTTCTCAATTCGGATGTTTGTATTTTTTTTTTTTTTTTTTATGTTTGTCCACGCATAACTCCGTCGCTTGCCAACCGATTTGAAAAATTCTTTTTTTGTTGGAAAGGGTATACTTCCCAAATGGTCCCATGAAAATTTTATCGAAATCGGACGAGCCGTTTCTGAAAAATCAAAAAAAGTCGAAAAAAATAATTTACCTTGATGATCTTTTCGTTTACTCTGCATTGCGTTTTTTGTTCGCGCATAACTCCGTCATTTACGAATCGATTTGGAAAATTCACTGACCCACTAAAAAGCGCGAAAATAAAAACTTTTTTTGCAAAAAACAAAACCGACTTCCATATCAAAACACTCCAAAGCCAAAAATAATTTTAATTTCGGAAGGCGGTGTGAAAAAAAAAGAAAATACAAAACCAATAACACCGACTACCGAAATTAAAATTATTTTTGGCTTTGGAGTGTTTTGATATGGAAGTCGGTTTTGTTTTTTGCAAAAAAAGTTTTTTTTGCAAAAAAGTTTTTATATTAGTGTTATTATATATTAGTATTATATTTATTAGTATTAAATATATTATTTCATTCCATTTTCTCGTACACCTACCACAGTGTGTTTTTTTTTTAACCCAAAGGTTGACTGGTAGAGAATGCCTTGCTGCATTAAGTCCGCCCATGTAACACAATTGTACATACAGTTTAAATAAATAACCCTTAACGACTGCAAAGGCTGTCCAAATAACAGTCGGGTCCTACGGCTTAACGGCCGAGGCACGGTGGTATCACAACACCAACTTCCAAACTCCGGGCTAATACTGAGAAATTCCTAACAGAAAAACCCAATATCACTTTTTTGCCCGACCCGGGAATAAAACCCCAGACCACATGCTCAGCAGTCCCGCTTGCGACCTTTTCAACAACGAGGCAGTTGTTTATGACAGAAGCTGTTTGTTGTCCCTTAAATAAATCTAAATATATATAACTCAAAGGTGACTGACTGACTGACATAGTGATCTATCAACGCACAGCCCAAACCACTGGACGGATCGGGCTGAAATTTGGCATGCAGGTAGATGTTATGACGTAGATAGATAGATAGATAGAATACTCTTTATTGTACACCAATAATTTAAACAAGCACTTGATTTACAATAATGCAAAAAAAAATGGTTACAATGGCGGTCTTATCGCTGATAGCGATATCTTCCAGACAACCTTTGGATGGACTTTAAGAACATAAAACAAAGAGGGGAGGAGAAAGTCAGTGTACTTACCTCAAATATATAACATACACAAAAAGTAACTAAAGTAGCTAATATAACTATATATATATAGGTATATATAATACAATACAATACATAAATAAGTATAAATAAATATATGTGTTTCATATATATAAATATGTCATAAGGAAAGAAATACAAGGTAA
Organism: Tholera decimalis; assembly: GCA_943138885.2. NCBI lineage: Eukaryota > Metazoa > Arthropoda > Insecta > Lepidoptera > Noctuidae > Tholera > Tholera decimalis. Next base: position 20,618,818 of record OW964565.2, read on the forward strand.
AATCATAGGAGTGTATAAAAATGATTGACAACAGAGCTTTTAAAAGCAGCAAGTGACTGCGCTTGTCTAACTGACAACGGCAATGCGTTCCACAGACGAGTAGCCTGCACCGTGTACGATGAATCATAAAATTTTGTGGAATGCGCAGGCATTGAAAGTGTCAAATTTACCGATGATCTCAAATCTCTAGTATGTGTGTCATGAAGGAACTTAAAACGTTCTTTGAGGTAAAAGGGAATTCTTGGATTGAACAGAATATTGTAAAGTAATGATAAAATATGCGCATTCCGGCGAAGACGGATAGGCAGCCACTTGAGCTTAATACGAAACTCAGAAACATGATCGTATTTGCGCAAACCAAATATGAATCTGATACAGAAATTTTGGAGTCGCTCAAGCTTATCTAGCTGCACTTCAGTGAGGTCTGGAAAACTTGCATCAGCATAGTCAAGAATAGGAAGAAGGAGAGATTGGGCGAGCGCAGTTTTAGTGGCAGTTGGCAGGAAATTGCGCAGTCTACGCAAAGACCCCGCAGATGCAAACAGTTTGCGACTCACTTCTTGTAACTGGGGACCCCAAGACAAGTCCTTATCTATGTAAATACCCAAGTCTTTCACTACATCACTATAAGGTATTACTGCACCATCAAAAACAATTTGGGGAAGGTTCATCCAGTCAATTTTGGATCGCATTCTAGAGCTGCCAACCACAATGACTTGGGTCTTCGCAGGATTAACCTTCAGACCATGATCCAAGCTCCATTGAGAAATACGTGCTAAGTCATTATTCACAATGATCACTGCCTCAGACAGTTCATCTACGGGAGCTTGCGAATAAATTTGCAAATCGTCAGCATAAAGGTGGTAGGATGAGAGAAGTTCATTAGAAATCGAATTTATAAATACAGCGAAAAGAAGAGAGATAACGCCCCCCTGTGGAACGCCGGCAGTGATATTGCACCAAGAAGATGATGAATCTTCAATGCGAATACGTTGTCGGCGGCCACACAGGTAACTTCGAAACCAATCAATTGCTGTTGGAGATATGTTAAGAGAGCGGAGTATACTGAGCAGGACATCGAAATCGACAGTATTAAAAGCGTTGCTGAAGTCCAGTAACGAAAGGACCGTCAACTTCCCATTATCCATACCTGATCTGATATCATCAGTAATTTTAACAAGAGCTGTGGTAGTGCTATGTCCTGAACGAAACCCGGATTGGTACAAATTTAGGAGTTGGTTTTTACAAAGGAAGGCACTAAGCTGACTGTGGATAAGGCGCTCGAGGACTTTGGATAGGAATGGTAAAATGGAAATAGGGCGAAATTCAGAGAAAGAAACAGGATTACACTTTTTAGGGAGAGGAGTTATCTGAGCTTCTTTCCACAAAGATGGGAAAACACCTGAGGATATGGAATAATTGAGGATATGGGAAATGATAGGAAGAATTTCATCCAGGATAGGGAGAATCATCTTACGACTAATACAGTCACTACCAACAGCATTTGAGGTTATAGATAGCAAGCTCTTCTTAACATCACAACTAGTAAATTGATTAAAAATAAAAGGAGAATAATTGGGAGCAGGAAGTGATGAAAGATTATGTAGAGTTTTAGCTTTAACAGCCCCGCTGAAGTTAAAAGAGCTAGCAAAATATTGATTGAGTGATTCAAGGTCTATATCTTTAGGAATAGACTCTTGGCGTGATTTTCCAACTCCCATTGTTCTAAGAAATTTCCAGACTTTAGCCGGATCACCATTTTCAACAGACTTATGAATGTGGCGGCGCTGAGCATCCCTACAAGCCAAGTTGCTGCGATTGCGGATAGCAACGTATTTTTCACGAGTCAAGGTGCTAGGTCTGCTCTTGTATCTTGATTTTGCTGCTGCCTTTTTCTCCAAAATAATTTTCAAGTCATCCGATAGCCAAGGAGCAGGCAGATGCTTGATTTTAACCAGCCGAACAGGCGCATGAATATCGTACAACTTGTTTAGGTAGGAATTCAAAATGTTGATTTTGTCATCAATTGACTCCGCATCAACAAGAGCAGACCAGTCAATATTATTAGCATCCTCACGAAGACTTTCCAAGTTCATTCCACCAAAACTGCGCTGTAGAATCTTTTTTGGTTTAGACTTTGGAGGGCGAATTTTGTAAGAAAGGAAAATTAAATCATGGTAAGAGAAAGCGTCTGCTGAGCATTGTCCATGCTTAGCGACATGTTGAGTGGAAGAAACAAAAATAAGATCAAGGAGCGAAGGAGAACAGTTAGGGAAATGATGAGTTGCACCTAATGGAAGAAGAGACAAATTGCAAGAAAGAGAAATAGACTGGAGCGAGGAAGAGCGGGAATCGTTTTTGAGTAGGCAAGTGTTGAAGTCCCCCATCACAATCGTGTGCCTGTAAGAGGGCATAAGATTTACCAAGAGACTCTCAAAAGAAGAGAAGTAATCGATTCGCAGAGATGGACAGTAATAGACACCCAGCAAAACCTTCGAATGATGTAAATCAAGCTCTAAAAAAAGATGCTCGCCAGCATTTGACGGTGATGGCTGCGGTGAAGCATCAATAATGGTAAAAGAAATATTTGCACGCAAATAAATGGCAACACCACCACCGCCGCGGGCTGTGCGATCATTCCTAATTAGTTGGAATCCGGGCAAGGAATATGATGTAGATGGGAGACATGGTTTCAGCCAGGATTCGGAAACGAGGATTGCATGGATGTCCTTACAGTCCAAACTCGCAAGCATATCATGGTAATGAGCCGGAATACTTTGAGCGTTAATATGGACTACATTTAGATTTTTGGGAACATCAGAAAATTGAGACTGAAGGGTATCAGCAAGATTTGAAATACTATTCAAGCTGTTGTTGTCACTGCTAGCAGATATGAAGCTGTCATCATCATTGCTACTAACAATCATTAAAAAAACACAAAATCTATACTAATATTATAAAGCGGAAAAGTTTGTTAGTTTGTTTGTTTGTTTGTTTGTTTGCTTGAACGCGCTAATCTTCGAAAGTACTGGGTGGATTTGGATGCAATTTGGTATGGAAGTAGCTTGAAGCTTGAGGAAGGTTATAGGCTACTTTTTACCCGACTGCAAAAAAGGAGAGTTATGTTTTTACCGTGATAGAATCCACGGGAGCGAAGCCCCGCGTGAGTACTAGTATAATATAATATGGTAAGTAAATTAGTAAACGTATATAAGATAAAGATAAAAGGTTTTTACTAACTAGACTTAAAAGCAGTGGCGGATCCAGGGGGGGGGTCATGGGGGTCATGACCCCCCCCTGGGCTGGGTCCAGGACCTAGGTGGAACGCTAATTAAAATTGTTAAACATAATGTTTTTATATATTTTGTCACAATATAGATTTTATTTAAGTACTTTCAATATTTAATTGATTTAATATAATATTTATTTTTAAAGGCAAACGCGTTATTCGGGAACGAACGCATCCAAAATTTTAATTTTAGTGCGCCACCGCACGGCCGCCGCCTTTCATATCTCACATTTCGTGTGACACTTGCGCGCGCTTTGTTTCAACTAACGTCTAGCTAGATCTAACCTCAATCGGAACGACTAAACTTTAGTAATAACCTGACCTTATTATAAAACCATTTCTGACCTTATTTTAAATTGTGATATTGAGATGTACCCTAATATAAGATTTTTTTATGTATTATGGCTACACTACCTGTTAGTGTAGCGACAGCGAAAATTACGAAAAATCAAATCGTGCCTGAGAGCTTTTATGGTTGAAGAACGTCTAGAACCGGACTGGCACATCTCCACGTCCATAAAGATGATGATGTTCATCCTGGCCGATTTCGGCTATTTTGTTCAAACATTAGAAAGCTCTAATAAGCTCTCCGACAGTGCGCTCATTGGTGACTGGCGTACCCACATTTCGCTGAGAATACCATGTTGCATGTAGGGCACGTTAACACACCGTTCGCACGACAATAGTGTATGGTCGCTGGTGGTCTGACCTTCAACTCGTCTCGTTTTTTGTCCAAATCTTCTCGTCTTAGCGATACAAAATCAGAGACTTGCAGATTAATGAGACATCTCCAATCCAAACGATGAGCGGCTTTGTGCTCCCATTGAGATGGTTCGATATTGCATCTTTTCATATGCCTTTTCAGAACATCCTTATATCTTAGGTATTGTCCATCCCAATGACGTTTGCCATATTTAAGTTCTGAAGATGCGTTTATCCAATCTGTCATCCGACATTCGCTACACGTGTCCACTCCAGCGCAGCTGGCGCCTCATGAGGTAGGTCTCGATACCTCCGACGTTTGCACGACGAAGAACATCTATGTTTCGGACACGATCTTGCCACCGGATGTTCATTATATCTCGCAGACACTTTAAGTGATACCTGTCGAGAGCGCAAATGTGTTTACGGTACAGGACCCATGTTTTGGACGAATACAAAAAAAATTGGGAGCACAATGGCCATATTATACACTTTTATTTTGGTGGATAGCTTGATGTCATGCGACCGGATAACTTTAGACCGCAGTTCATCAAAAGCAGCAGCAGCAGCTCCTATTCTATCTCTAGTCTAAGTCACACTTTGACGTAATAGTGCTTCCAAGATATTTGAATCTATCGACTTGGTTTAATATATTGTCTTCATAACATACATTAAGTAGTACATTGTCATGTAGCCCTCCTGCCGCCATCACTTCGGTTTTTGAAATTAATTTTAAGCCTAAACTTAGTGCATGCCTCATTTAAATAATTGGTCATAAGATTTTGAAGGCCACTTGAGGAGTCTGTGACGAAACATAAATCGTCGGTGTATACATAATCTCAGTTATAAGTGCCACTGAGATTTTCGTAGTCGCTTTAAGTTTCGCCGGGTTGAAAAGACTACTTACTATCCGTGCGAAACTTAATCCCTTAAGGCTTCACGGACTGCAATATCCTATCGATCCTGCCAATTATAGACCAATCGCCTTAACCTCCATACTGTGTAAAGTAATGGAAAGGTTACACAACAACAAGTTGCTGGCATACCTTGAAAACAATGAGCTCCTCAGTGACCGCCAGTATGGCTTTCGCCGTGGTTGGTTGGTCCACCGGAGATCTTCTTGTGTATGTCACGCACTGTTGGGGCGAGGTCATTGAGAAACACGGTGAAGCCCTTGCGTTATCCCTCGACATCTCAAAGGCCTTTGACAGGGTCTGGCACGCTAGTCTGCTGAGCAAAATTCACGCATGCGGTGTCCCTGCTGGCTTATGCAACTGGATTTCCGACTTCTTAAGTGAGCGGTTGATCCGAGTGGTCATCGATGGCTGCTCATCGGATCTTATGGCAATTAAAGCTGGTGTCTCTCAAGGGTCTGTTCTTTCTGCGACTCTTTTTCTGCTGCATATCAATGATGTACTTCAGCTGGGAGCAGTTGGGTATGCGGATGACAGCACAGTCTCAGAGAGATACTTATCCAGTTCTAGAGCTGACAGGGACGAAATTGCCACTCTCAGAAAGGCCATGGTAGAGAGCATGAATTTGACATTAAATCTCGTTTCCCAATGGGGTGATGACAATCTGGTCAAATTCAACGCTCTGAAAACACAGACTTGTCTTTTCAGCGCTAAAAAGAGCCCTTTTGAATTGGCCCCTACTTTCCAAAGTACATCTGTGCCAGTTACCGATTACCTGGAGCTTTTGGGCATGGAGTTGACGTCAGACCTCAGCTTCTGATCAACCGTCGAGTCCAGAGCTCAGACTGCAGCAAAAAAGTTGGGAATCCTGCAAAAGGTGAGGCGGTACTTCACGCCTGGACAGCTTCTAAATCTGTATAAAGCACAGGTCCGTTCCTGCGTGGAGTATTGCAGCCACTTGTGGGATGGCTCTGCAAAGTACCAACTTGCTGCATTGGACTCGATCGAGCGCAGAGCTAAAAAGCTTATAAGCGACGAGGTGCTAGTGGACAACCTTCATAGCCTGGCTCATCGGCGAACCGTTGCTTGCCTGTCGGTTTTCTACAGATTGTACTTCGGGGAGTGTGCGCAACAGCTCCATGACCTGATTCCTCCATCTCCCTTTCACTACCGGTCTACCAGATGCACGGCTGGGTACCACCCACACTTGGTTGATATACCGTCTTGTCGTACCAAGCGCTTCTCCTCCACATTTACTCTGCGCATAGCCAAGCTGTGGAATTCTCTGCCGGTTCTGTGCCACTTAGGACCTTTCAGCCTTTAAAACACGAGTAAATAGGCATCTTCTGGGCTCGCTAGTCCCATCGTAGACGTTATCTATCGCTTACCATCACGCGAGATCGAGGTCAAGAGTGGGCTCATTACTAATAAAAAATAAAAAAATAGAATGCGAACAAAGTTGGTGCCAATACACAATCCTGTTTGACTCCACACGTGACTGAGAAAGATTCTGATTGTTCACCATTGACTGTGACGCAACATGACATGTCATCATGTAAAAGCCGTAAAAGGCTAACAAATTTATTCGGACAACCCAGTTTAGACAGAACCAAACCAAAGAACCAAAAAGCTTCACGAGGAACGCTGTCAAAGGCCTTTTCAAGGTCAACAAAACACAGAAACATTGGTCGACCTTTCTCCGTGCTCTTCTCAATAGGCTGGTGGATTGAAATGATGGCCTCGCAGGCTCCTCTTTCCGGTCTGAAGCCGAACTGAGATTCTGGCAGTATTTCTTCAGATAAAGGCAAAAGTCTATTTAGAAGGACTTGTGCGAATTTTTTTCCTGGAATGGAGAGAATGGAAATGCCTCGGTACGAATTATAGTCAGAGCGATCTCCTTTGTTTTTGTACAGTGAGCAAATGCGAGAGATTTAAAAGCACTTAGGTAGATTTTCTTCCGATCACATATACAACAACAGTTTCCACATGGTCTGGTGTAACTCCTCTCCTCCATACTTCAGCATTTCAACGCAAATATTATGTACGCCTACTGCTTTCTTATTCTGCTGTTGCCTGATGGTCGTTCTGACTTCCTCCAAAGTAATAGGTTCAAGTAACTCTTCCCTAGGTTTAGTTTGCTGGAGGGAATTAATGTTAGTTATATCAGTAGAGCGATCAACATTCAGAAGGTCATTAAAATGTTGAGCCCAGCGTTTCAAGATATCGTCTTTGTTGGCGAGAGATACTCCATGTAGTGACTTTAACGGTACGTTTACATTTTGGTACCTATGACTCTAAAAATCTTGTTATAAAATGCACTCAGCTGTTGTGTGTCTATAAGCCACTGTAAGAATTTCGCCTTCTCTTGCCACCACTCACCATTCGCATCTCTCGTTAGTCTTCCCAAGATTGAGAAGACTAAACTAAGTATTTTCCTGGATTTGTTTGTGTAAGTTTTCATTGCAAAGAATTATTGTGCTGCATATTAAGTAGCTGTCGGTGACCGCTAATCCGATTTAGTGTTTCTATGGCCCAAGATTGGAGAGCTTGTTTCCGTGACAAAAGATGTTACGGACTGCCAAATGGTCTCCAGGTCATCGTTTTCAATATTCAAGGAATAAAGAGCTTCATTCAACTTGCTAACATAGGCTTCCCTTTTCTGAAGATGCTGACAGCCAATTTACAGTTTTCAAACGGAATGCTTGACCACGTCCATTAAAACGTACCTATTGAAGTATTATACATTAAGTGATAATGCGTTTCGGGAGAAGACGTACCAGAAAAATTGATTGTGTTATTTAAATATGGGGGGGTGCTTTTAAGTACAGTACTGGCATTTATTAATAAAATACCTACTATATACTTGTATCTATTATCATCAAAATTAAATTATACCTATACTTGTGACTTGATCGACTCGACTATGTGACCCCCCCCTGGCGCCAAAGCTGGATCCGCCCTTGCTTAAAAGTCCACCCGCCAGTTATGTGTTTACAAAAAACATAAAAAATAAACATAACATACAAATTTCTTAAGTGCGTCTTTCGGATACAAGCAAAGCTCATACTTACAACAATACAAAAAAAAAGCAAAACATTATTTTAATGTAAGAAGTATGCACAATGCATAATTATTGCAGTATGAACTACATTTTTCCAAAGTTATTTAATGCTCAATTTGTCACAAATGATTCAAAGTGAAACGGAACGCGACTACTTGACATGACAGCTGACATATGTCAATTGTCAAAATACCGATAATGAAAACAATTTTAGTGAGAAATCAGAAAATTAATATGCAGAAAAGGAGAGGTAGTAGATAAATAGTAAAAAAAAAAGTGAACTGAAGGTAAACGAGCATTAAATAAAATAAAAGAGACGTGAGGCATTTACCCGAGCGACACAGCGAAAGGGACAATTCACTTTTTCACCGCAGGCTTTCTGATCCTTTTTAAAGGCGTTGAAGCTTGCTTCTCAGCCTGTGCCTTATGGTCATGTTGGCGATCCGGCTTATCAGCGTCGAGTCCAGGCACACCAATAGCATTTAGCTCACAGCAGCTTAAAACCCGATGCTTGCCCCCATCAGCTCCCAGAACGTATACGAATCCCTGCCTGGTCCAGCAATTCGTGATGCCAAACTTCTCACGAGCCTTCATGAAAACCTGATGCCGCGACCTAGTTAGGAATTCGGACATGGTTATACCAGAACCTTTTAATGTAGTTTTGGCAAACCAAACTTTGTCACGGACATCCAGATCCTGAAACTTGACCAGTATAGGTCGAGGCTTTCCGGCACTGCTCTGACCGCCCATTCTGTGGCATCGACGAATAGCAGCAACGGTAAAGGTGTCAATTTTCAACTTTTCACGGAACACTTCAGCAACCACTAACGATGTCTCCTCTTTGCTGACCTCTGCAACACCATGGATAAGGAGCATCTTCCGACGACCCCTCATCTCCAGTGAATCAACATCTCTGGCAAGGGCAGCCATTTGACGCTGGAGACAGCCAAGAGACTCCATAACAAACTTCTTGAATGCCGTGTACTCCTCTGCAAGACTGTCCGAGCTGCTGCTGGATGAAGTGTTGGGTGTTGATTTGGTCAACTCAGCCTCAAATTTCGACATTCTGTCATTAAATTGTGCCATCAATTCAGTGATTGACCCCTTGAGTGAATCCATTTTTGTGTAAGTTAGTTTTGATAATAATAAGAGTGCAATGAAGGAAATACACACAACTAGCAGGTAGTAGTATTAGTAGGCTCTATTATTCATATAAATTTGTGCAGAATAACAAAATATTATAATAAAAATCGATTTTTGTAACAGAGCAAAGTTATTTGTGTGTCACTCTATCAACTACCTCCCAAAGACATAGGCATCCGCTGAGAAAGGATTTTGCGAAATTCCCACGGGATCGGGAGTTACACGGGAAAAACTTCCCACGCGGGCGAAGCCGCTGGTACAAGCTAGTAACAAATAAGTTAATAGTTTAAAAACACTAGAAAAACACGCTTTTATAAATGCACATAAAAACAAATGTTGCTGTTTCTTTTTTTGTAAGTTTTGCCATATTATTCCCACGAGTAGTGAACAATTAAACGTTCGATCCCCCCAGAGGATTTGAAAGTGACATCTATCTATTCTATACTTATAATAAATCTGTAGAGAGGTCAATTCTGTACATGAAATATATTTACAAAATAACTATCAGGGGGTGATTAGGGATCGATACTGATGCCAAAAATGCAATCAGTAAAATTTTTGTCTGTCTGTCTGTCTGTATAACCGTTATAGAAACAAAAACTACTTGACGGATTTTAACGAAACTTGGTACAATTATTTTTCATACTCCTGAGCTGGTTATAGTATACTTTTCATCACGCTATAATCAATAGGAGCAGAGCAGTGAAGGGAAATGTTGGGAAAACGGGAGAAGTTACGCCATTTTTTAAGCTTCCGTCGCGTGTGCAACCTTAATGGTTAAAGCAACACAGAAATCAGTTCATGTCGGATATTCTCCTTAAAATTATATAAAAAATATCCCACGACAGCATACGTCTATCTTTTATGGTTGACTCACAATAACACGTGTAACTCCCGATAGCTTAACAGTTCGAAGCTTTCTGATTATAATATTTGTGTACTCTTACGTTTATAACACTCTCAGTCACCCCTAATTGAAAAAGTTAACATTATTAACTATTCCATAAAAAAGAATCATATAAATCGTTATAGAAACACCAAAGTTATACATGAAATACGCTAATAATAAGCCATCGCGCGTGAATACTGAATCATGCTATAGGGATTATTTTTGAGAATCGGTCGCCGCGCCCGACGCGTCTCGCAGCCGAAGGTATAAAAATGCGGGGCGTCCGAGCGCGAGCTTTTTCAGCTACCCCGTCCGATTACGATATATAAAATACTTTATTTTCAGACCAAAGTCCATATAGAGATACATTTACACATAAACAAAAAATAAACACACAAATCTATATATATAAAAGAAAGACGTGTTAGTTATACTATTTATAACTCAAGAACGGCTGAACCGATTTAGCTGAAAATTGGTAGGGAGGTAGCTTAGAACCAGGAGACGGACATAGGGTATTTTTATCCCGAAATTCCCATGGGATCGGGATTTACGTGGGAAAAGCCTCCCACGCGAACGAAGTTGCGGGCAAAAGCTAGTAAAAAAATAAATCTACGGATTACGCGGTAATTCAAAAAGGTTAAGAAAACCGATAACGGATTTTCTTTAGTTTTGTTATAACCTTGAAACCTGATCGTGTTCAAAGACCATTACGTGGCCATTCTCACAAGTGCAAACACGACTATGATACGATATTCCATCATGGAATGCCAGTGCCTATCTTCCGGCTTCATCATCAGACCTTGAAACTTAATCGTGGTCAAAGTTCATTACAAGACTTTTCTAAGAAATCCAAAACAGCTATGATACGATTTTCCATCATGAAGTTCCAGTTCACATCTTCCGGCTCCATCATCAGATCAGTTCGACAGTACCATATTATTGTATTGTCATCAGAACTACATACAGCTGCCAATTTTCACTACGCTACGATTCTTGGAAGATGGTTAAATTAGTTACCTTAGATTTCATTACATACATTACATACAGGTCGACCTAATAAAAGCGTGTTAAAAAAATAAAACATTAACTATCTCTTACCCATTTGTACAAGTTCAGATCTCTTGAGCGCCGCGTGAGTACAGGTCATGGCAATGATCTTCGCCTCTTTCACCAGCAAATACTTGGATCTGTCCAGCCCTGACCGGAGAAGTTCGAATGCACGAAACTCTTCAAGCTCCTCGAAAATGTGGTCGATATATCTGAAGAAGAAAGAATCGGATAAAGAGTGTAAACGAAAAATATTTGTAAATATTAGCTGCAACTTCCGAATTCTGTCGAGTGGAAATTTTCAGCAGTACAGAAGCCAGCTTCTGCCCGCGACTTCGTTAGCTAGGTTTTTCCAGCGTAAATCCCGATCTCGTGGGAATTCTGAGATAAATAGTAGCCTATGTGTTATTCCAGGATTTCAGCTTTCTACTTACCAAATGTCATTCATATCCATTCAGTAGATTTGGCTTGAAAGAGTAAAAATCTTCCATACATCTATACATCCATCCTCATCCTCACAAACTCTGGCATTTATTTATTTATATTTACAATATTAATATATAATTATTACTACATATTATATGTTTATATATTAAATTAAAATAAAATATTATATATGTTTTATTATTTTTATATAATACGATAATTAATAATAATTAAATTATTGAATATATATCATATATATATATATATTATGTTTCTAATATTACTAAGTAAGATTACTCAATCGGAAAAGGGCAAATCTCTAGAACCAGTTTTGTTACATTTTCGACGCCTCGTGATTCAAGTCAAGGTCGAGTTGCAATATATCACGATATTTTCGTGGCAACTCCACCTTGACTTTGAGTCTGACCTTGTTTTAGAATTACGTTAGCATTACACCTAAATATATATAACTCAAAGGTGACTGACTGACTGACTGACTGACATAGTGATCTATCAACGCACAGCCCAAACCACTGGACGTATCGGGCTGAAATTTGGCATGCAGGTAGATGTTATGACGTAGGCATCCGCTAAGAAAGGATTTTGCGAAATTCCCACGGGATCGGGATTTACACAGGAAAAACTTCCCACGCGGGCGAAGCCGCTGGCACAAGCTAGTACAAGGTGTCTCAAAAGAAAGTTCACATTTAAATCTTTTTTTAAAAGAAAAGTTTTAGCTTTATTGAAAAAATGTTTATTTTATATTGAAGTACACTGTTTGGGAATTTATTTTTAAAAAATAACATTGTCCAAATGTAAACCGTTGCGCTCTCGGCATTAATTTAGTCGGGCACTAAAATTGCCTATGACAGCTCGGCAGGTAGTCTCCGTGATGGCTGCCATTTCATGACGGATATTTTCTTTTAATTGTGCCAGGGAAGTCGGTTTATTAGCGTAAACTTTTGATTTGACATAACCCCACAGGAAAAAATCCATAGGCGTTAAATCGGGACTCCGTGGAGGCCAATTTATGTCACCTCGCCAGGAGATTAATTTGTTCGGAAAAATTTCTCGAACTCGAGGCAGAGATCTGTTGGACGTGTGTGAAGTTGCTCCATCCTGCTGGAACCATGTTCTTTGGTTGTAACCAGGAAAGTTTTGCAGTTGGGGTACGAAAAACTCGTCTAACATCTCCACATAACGCTCTGAATTCACTGTGAGTGTGCGTCCCCTTCCATCTTCAAAAAAGTAAGGGCCGATAATTCCTCGCGCCGACATCGCTGCCCATACGGTGACTTTGGGTGAATGTAGCGGTTTCTGATGTTTTTGTTTTGGGTTGGTTGCACTCCAGTAACGACAATTTTGCTTGTTTACATGCCCATTCAGGTGAAAATGGGCTTCATCGGAAAACAAGATGTTGGTGAACGTTGGAAAGCGCTCAATCATCTGATTTACAAAGGCAAGCCTCTGACCAGCATCTTGAGGCTTCAGTTCTTGCACTAACTGAATTTTGTACGGGTGCAGCTTTAAATCTTTGTGTAAAATGCGGCATAATGAAGATCTGTGCACATTTAAAGCAACAGCACGCTTCCGAATCGAGAGGTTTGGATCATCTCGAATAGACTGAGTAACACTGTCCACGTTTTCGGCTGTTCTTGATGTTCTTGGTCGCCCAGATTTTGGTTTCTCCAGAGTTGACCCAGTCTCTTTAAACTTCTCAACCCATTTTGCAATGAGACGAGTGCTAGGCGCATCATTTAAGTGACGAATATGTCGAATACTGCAGAATTTTCTACGCGCTACAGTCGCCGAATTACCGTTTTTGTAAAACTCACGTACGCACAACGCACGGTCCGCACCAGAGAAACGCTCCATAGCGACTAAATTCCCAAGAGCCAGACTACCGACTGACATACCCCCCGCGCCCCTCAGAATAGTTGCTTTCGCGTAATAAGATAAGCAAATGTGAACTTACTTTTGAGACACCTTGTATTTACATAAAGTCGTTAATTATGCCAAATAATACATGGGCGTTTGTGACGTGGACGTGTAACTTGATTGATTCAAATAGAAGTAAATCTATCAAAAATACAAACTAAATTGCACAGCATATAATCACACTAGCTGCTTCCCGCGAATTTGTACGCAAAATTTTTTGAGTTGCTTTTAGCTTAAAATATAAAAAATATTGTCTATGTTTTAAGGGTCTTCGACAATTCCTATGTCAAATTTCATCAAATATGTTTAGCAGTCCAAGCATAACAGACAGACATACACACGTTTTCATTTTTAATATTAAAAAACGTAGTATAGTGAGTACGGATATAAATGACATCGCATTTCTTCCCACTGGAAGAGATTGCTAAATACTTGATTGCACAGTAATTGCCTGGACGTGAAATAGTGTTATTCATTGCTGTGGAAATACCAATTTAAATATAATATATTATTATAGTAGATTCACGCACACATACATCCCTACTAATATTATAAATGCGAAAACTCTGTCTGTCTGTTACGCTTTCACTACTTCGCAGGAGGCGACTGCATCCCATTCCCACTCGCCCCGCACTATGGCCTGAAGCTTGGAGGTCAGCATATCCTTCCTACTAAGATTATATACAGAGTTGATACGACCGAGGGGCTTTCCTTTAAACTGCGTATACTAGGTACCATTTTCAAGCTCTGTACCAAAAATGAATTAAATAGGAGAAGTAGTTTAGTCGCAAATGATTTTGATGAGATGCACCTTAAAGCGAGAAATCTGACCAAGACAAGAGATAACACACGCCGCGCGACGTTGCCACTTTGTTACCTAGGTATTTAAGGTCAGTCACATTTATTTACAATGGGTGGTTGCGTTTTACTCTGACTTGCAAGCTAATTAGTTAGGTTTGAAAAAAAAAATTTTGGCTATTTTTATTTTTTTTACTGTGTCGAATTAACACTAAACACGTATAGTATACGTAGTGTAATTTACTGCCCCTCTGTCGTATCAACTCTGTATGAAAACCAAAAATGCGTAGTAAATATAATCTCACTAATATCGTAACTGCGAAAGTAGCTACAATCACGGTGTGTAGATAGCTGAAATTCTGGAATGTCATATACATAGGCTGCACGCATGAGGAATGTTATAACGAGTTACCGCTGCCTCGGAACGCAAGGGAAACTGAAAGAGCAGGATGGGTATTTAGTAAAAAAAAGGAGACCAGGCGAACGAAGTCGCGGGCACAGCTAGTGTTTTAAATCAATTAACAATAATCAGCCTAAAACGTTCCCATTGCTGGGACACAGGCCTCCGCTCTATGATAGGGAATGAGCCGTAATCTACCAGTGGTAGGCCCGCTGGTAGATTACGGCTACTAGTGGTGCGGGGTGGTGGAATGAAATTAGATGGTGAAATAAATTATATCATATTATTTATTATATTACTTCTGAAATAGAGACATAAAAAAATTATATGAATTTGACAAATATTACATCTTTTTTTTAAGAATATAGAGTAGTTTCGGGTATTATGGCCTCCTCGGGCAATATGGTCGGCTTATTTCCTCCGATACTAACCAATACCAGCGGTACGTATCCGCCATATCGTCGCCATACCGCCTCAGTCACTTCCTGCGTTTCTGCGAGGGCGCGCGGCGATCGAAAATTATTTTATTTGATGTTATTCTTTGGAAAGTTTCAATCATTATTATTCTATAAATGATAATCATTTTTATATTGCTAGTGCGCAGCTTTGTAGGTAAACTTTTAAATAATAGTGTGGTGATATTTTTAAAGACATTATTTACTAGTTTTAAAGTTGGAATTTTATTTGTCAATAACGTCTCTATGGACATTATGGCCCTCTACGGAGCTGGCCAATATGGCACGGTAGGCCATATTGGCCAGACGTAAATCTTTCGACATGTTATTTTTTTTCTATAGGTAATGGCTCCACGAAAACCAATTTTCACTGCAAACTTTACCACACGGGCCATGTGTTTTAGATAGCGATACTCCGAACTGGCGAGCCGATTCAGAAAAAAATATAGAGAATCACGAGCTGTTTTAAATAACTATTTTCATGAAAATCTTGGATTATTTTTAGCAAAACGTCCGCATTCACGTAACTAGACCATGTTATCATACCTGGATTCATCCGTGCTTCGGAAAGTACGTTAAGTCTCGGCTGCCATTTGTGCTTCTCTGACAGTCATTACGGGTAGTCAGAAGCCAGAAATATGACACTGGTCAGACGCTTCATGTAAAGCACTAGAACTCAGCTGCATTCTGTCCTGTTAGACTAAAAGCCGACTCCAATATATAGTAGTTAGTCAAAAGGCTAAGCAATGATGATTCTCGTAACTAGACATGTAACATCTTTAAACATAGTGTTTTGTTTTTTTTTTTTTTTAACGTGGTAAAATCATCAAATAAGTCCTCCCACCCCGGGCAGGGCCGGAGGGACTGTCAGACTTGTACTGACTAAAATCCACGGTGTTCCTTCAATAACCCTTTACGGTCCGGGGTCACGGTAATGGGATAAGTCCCACGACCCCGGCAGGCTTCGGCCCTCTGCAGGGGGGCCTCGTCATATTGCTGACGCTCTTTGAGGCGCGCGTGGAACACAATGCGCCGTCGACCCGGGCATGGTCCATGGTCGGACAGCGAGTTGCCCTTTACTCGCTGTCCGCATGCCCGCGCCTACGGTGGCCGGAGATCGTCGGCCGACGTCCGACGCCGTGGGCGTCTACCACTGCGGCTGGGCTGGAGGGAGGACGCCATCCTCTCCCTCTCGCGGCCCGCCTCCTCCTTCGGAAGCATGACTGCTTCGCAGAAGGAGGCGACCGCTTCCCACTCCCTCTCGCCCCGCAGCATGGCCTCGACCAATGCCGGGCGCGAGAGGTCTCCGCCTATCGCCGCCGTGAGGACACGTCAGTGCTCTGCCCAAGCGGGGCAGTCCTGCACCGTATGCTCTACTGTGTCCTCAGGGCGACCGTCACAGTGGTGAGACCCAGGCGTTTGTTCCTTTCCCATCAGGCACAGGTACCTCCCGAAACTTCCGTGTCCGGTGAGGACCTGCGTCATGCGGTAGGTCAGGACGCCGTGACGCCGATCTAGCCACTCCTCAAAGAGGGGTCTTACCGCCGCAATTGCGGCGTGCCCGTTAAAGTATAGTGTTGGGGATTGGCACTCAAAAAGAGAGTACTATACCGAGCAGTGAGTTAAGTCTGTCATGATGAAACAAAATCAATATCTGCAAAATAATCTGTCATACTAACCATGATTTTTTTTTTGGTGAGATGGGAGTCAAAAGCGAGCCGTTTGACTCCCATCTCACCTGATGGTAAGCGATGATGTGGTCGAAGATGAAGCACGCTTACTTAGAAGTAACCTAGGGTTCTTTAAGACAGGGTCTATCAGGAAATACAAACTCCGGCAGGGAATTCCACTCCTTGTCCTGTACACATGTATTCCCAAAACATTTTGTGCGTATGGGTGGGAAGTCCAGCATGTAACGATGACGCATCGACGTTCATCTTGTAGTCCGATCCCAAAATAATTAGATAAACGCAGACCAGATCTATCAAATTATTTTTTTTATTACCTGTAGCAACTCTGAGCAACTTCCATATCCTCTTCATAAGATTTCCCGGGAAACAGTGGTTTGGGAGCATCATCGAAGAACTCGTGAAATGGAAATTCTTTGCTTATTATCTCCATTGACTTTGTCTGAAAAAATAAAAAAGAAAGTTTGTGTCATCATTTCCAGAAATCCATTCTATATCTAGGTACATATGAATGAAATTGAAGTAACTATTACTCTGATTAAAAAAAAAACTGTGTTTTTTAAGTTATTTATATGATACTAACACACAAACTTTTTTTAATGTTGTCCGTCTGTCTTTCTGTTTGTCCGGGGTAATCTCTGGAACGGTTGAACCGCTTATGATAAGACTTACTGGAAGATAGAGGAGGTTATAGAGCATAAAGTTTTATCCTATATATAATTTCCACTAGATTGGTATTTATTCTGTTAAAGCCATCCCACACGAACGATGTCGCGGCCACATCTAAATTACAATAATATATTAAATCTTACTCAGTTATAAATAGGCTACACTTATTCACAATCTAATATTAGAATTAATTCGTTTTATAGAACAGACCGTTGGATTATTAACCGGAACATAAAACCGGTAAAACCACATACAGCTTATATAATTTTTCCGATATTATTCCAATATATTTTAGAGATGACGAGTTGAAATTGGAATACCTACCAGATTTCTGATAGTAATAACCTGGGGTTCTTTAGTCTAGAGTGAGTGGTTTTTTTCTCAGAAATTATGCACTATTATAGACCACGTCACTACTTAAAATCGAGACGAAATCAGCAGAAAGTTTAGAAGAAAAAATGACATTTGTAATGATATTTGGAAATGAAATTTTTGTCTAACGATCGCGACCGTATCTAATTTAGATAGGTATCAGTGGCGAAGGCTCCATACAACTCGATTCCTACCGGCTTCCCTTTTGAAATGTGGAAAATATTAGACTATTATTTTATATATGAATATATAAATAGTAATCTATTATTTTCAATTAAACAAATAATTATTTACGAAGTTACAAGATTTCGAAGTCAGCCACAGGGCCACAGTTACTGGAATTCACGCACACTTGAGCAAGGTAAGCATTTTTTGGTCCGGCTTCCCTTTTATGAAAATTCACCCTTCGCCACTATAGGTATATTATACTTATATTATAAAGCGGATAGTTAGTTTGTTTAAACACACTGATCTCCGAAAGTACTAGGTGGATTTGGATAAATTTGGTATTGGAAGTAACTTGAGGAACTTTAGACTACTTTTTACCCGGCTGCAAAAGAAGGTGGGTTATGTTTTTATCGTGTTAAAGTCTACAGGAGCGTAGCGCTCACACGTCTGTTAATGTGTTATTTTTAACCCAAAGGTTGACTGGTAAAGAATGCCTTGCTGCATAAAGTCCACCCATGTACCACTATTGTACAAAACGTTGAAATAAATAAAAGGTTAAGGTAATTATTGGTGTACAATAAAGTATATTCTATCTATCTATCTATCTAAAGGTAAACGAAGGGAGAAAAGGTACAATAACAAATACATTATGTAGACATAACTAAAAAAAAACTTTTTAGCAAAAAATAGAACCGACTTCCATATAAAAACACTACAAAGGCAAAAATAACTTTAATTTCGGAAGGCGGTGTCAAAAACGAAAATATATACAAAACTAAAGACACCGCCTTCCGAAATTAAAGTTATTTTTGACTTTGTAGTGTTTTTATATGGAAGTCGGTTCTATTTTTTGCTAAAAAGTTTTTTTTTTACGCTTTTTAGTGGGTCGGTAGTTACAAAAGCCAAAATGTCAACTACTTATCACCTTTTACAAAATATTGCTTTTCCCGGTGCAGTGCCGTTAATTTTTGAGGAGTTCTCCTGGTACATCACCATCAGCTCTACTTCACCATATGCATTGTGACGAGCATAAAGTGCTTAACATCCATATTCAAGTAATCTAATAGCAATCAACGAAATACTTATTATTGAGTAGTTTCGGTGGCCATCTGGGGTCTTCATCATCAGTTCCACTTCCTCAAATGGTGCTTTTCGAGAGCAACTGCACAAGGTACTATAAGAAATACCCAAAACGCTATAGGTGTGCCTATAATATTTGAAGAGTTCCCTCGATTTCTCCATGATCCCATCATCAGATCTAAACGTGACGACAATGGGACCAACTACAAAGTATACCCTTTCAAACAAAAAAAGAATTTTCCAAATCGGTCCAGCCATCTCCGAGTTATGAGGTAACGTACATAAAAAAAAAAAAGTTCAAGACGAATTGTAAACCTCCTTTTTTTTGAAGTCGGTTAATAAGTAATTCTATTCAGGAAAAAGAAACCAAGTAATGATGGTTCCCGTGTAAACTTTATAAGCACGTTACCTGGTCCTGTGCACACTTCGCGAGGAATGTCTCCCAGCGTGGCCGTACGTGGTACACGTGGAAGTGATGTGCCAGCTCGCAGGTGGCGCCAGCATCTTCTCCAGCGTCCAGGGTACTCTGCAGGCGACCCACACGCTCCAGCAGTTCCAAGCGCTTAGCCAACACGTAGTTCACACGACCATATCTGTTCAATGGCAGAAGAATTGGTAAACGAGTTTATTTATTTATACAGCGTGAAATTTATATGGTTGTTTTCCCACGGCAGGACAGTTACCCATCAGTAGTAGTATCGAAACATACAGTTAAACTTAAAAAAAGTAGGAATGTCTTTTTTTTTTCAAATTATTAAAAAAAATATTCGTAAACTCGAAAGCGCGAGAATCATTAGTAGTTCAGTAGACGTAACGTAGGTACCTACACGAAACACGCACCGCCACGCGCTGCCAACAAAGGAAAAAGTGATTAATAAATGTTCAGAGCAAAATAAGCTCTCATACATGGTGATAATGCATTAACTACACTGCGCCACTTTTTGTTTCTAATATTTTATTTGTTTATAAAACGATTGTATTACCAAGACAAAGCCATTTCGCTGTGGGAAGACAAAGCCATTTCGGTGTGGGAAAACAACCATTAAAATTTCACGGTGTATATTAGTGGACTTTATCACGTTAAAACATATATCTCGTTTTTTGTAGTCGGATAAAAAGTAACCTATAACCTTCCTCAAGCTTCAATCTACCTCCATATCAAACTTCATCCAAATCCACCCAGTACTTTCGAAGATTAGAGAGTTCAAACAAACTATTCCGCTTTATAATATTAGTATAGATTTTGCTTATTGGTTATTTACTCGTAAATTTTAACTAAATGAGACCGGTATTCCTAACTGACTACCCCTGAGAAGAAACACCGTAACTAACTCAGACAGTCAGATGTATAAGTTTCTTTTGATCCCCATACAATCTTTACTGGTCAAATCATATGAATACCATGTAAGTTAATGTTTGAGGTGATCTTTTGGGGAAAGATGTACACAGATTTAAGTGCCCGGGGCTGTCCAGACAGTGAAAAAATTTTTCGGATATCGTATAACTCAACGTACAACTTAAGGGAGATCAATTTGGCGAACAATACCAAGTTTTAGTTGGCCGCATAACTTACATACTTAGTTTACAAATTCACAACAGGTTATGAGGAAGGTACAATGTTAATAGTTGTTCAAGTCATAAGTAATTAATTTCATAACAATATATGTACATTGTGTTGAAAATATTAATAATAAAAAACATTGCAAATAAATTAAAATACATTTAGAAAAGTCAATTAATAAAAACAAACAGTCAATTAAAAATTCAAGTACAGAAATAATATGTATTCATGTCAAATTAATAAAATGTGTCTCGCGTTTACAATTAAGTTATGTCAAACGTTATCAATAAATTAATTTATACTATAATAACCTTTCTTCAATAAATGGGTCCACAATTTGTTTTTAAATATATTAACACTTTAAATACTTTTAAACTCTCTCGGCAACTTGTTGTATAAAAATACAGATTGATACCTTTTATAGACACTATATTTATAGACCTAATACAACTTTTAATTTCGGTATAATGGTCATTAAGTCAAGCTACTTAAACTAAGCACTGTTTCGGTGAAAATATAATAAGTTCTTATGTATGTATGTTCGTTCTGGTAGACCTTGTACCAGAAAAGCGGTTTCCATATAGCGACGATATACCTTTTTAAGGTATTATAAAGCCATTTCAATGATGTATCCACCGACATATACGAGTATTATTCTTTTCTAGGATGAGATCACATTTCATGGTTTTATTCAATTTTTCAATTTTATCTGCGGCAGGAGACACAAATTTTTTGAAGAACCACGTAAAAAATTGGTCGGACTTGGTGTTTTCTTTTCTATTGACAATAGGCTCGCGTTTGACCAGGACCACCATCTCACCTGATGGTAAGTGATGATGTGGTCGAAGATGGAGCACGCTTACTTAGAAGTAACCAATTCACTTTTAACTTAAAGACCCCCAAGTTCCTTTTCTACGAAATTCTCATGCAAACATGTATAAAAGTTGAGTACCCGCGCGGAACTATAATCCTTCTGTGCACAAGCGCAGGCGCAGGGGACAGTGGATGAGATCTACTGCAGAGATATGCCGATCAATGGCTTGCTAGCTCTATCACAGACTAACCGATTCCTAACTTCAGGCTGCTAATATGGTTGCAGAATTATAAGTTTTTAAGCTAACATGGTCACTAACTTGTTGTTATTGTTGTTGTAATATCGGAAACTCAAAACAATTAATAGGTACACATGGTAAATATCCCGTTTTAAGTTCTAATGGTTGCTGAATTGTTCGAAAGAGTTACCGTGGCCTCGGAACACGAAGAGCAATTGATGGAACACGGATGGGTTTAAGTCAGTAAAAGTCTGACCCGCTCTCCCGCTTCACCCAGATCGGAAAGCAGTCATTAGATGATTTCCTATCCTTTATTTAAACTTTCAGTGGAGGATGTCAGCCCTAAAACTTACCAACCTCGCAAAGATCCATGCCGCGCTCAACAGTCTTACTTTCATACTATTTTTAATTCCATTAGTTAAACCCAAGTGGGGTTGGCACACTCCAGTAAGTGCTGTTTTAATTAAGATTAAATCAGGCGTATCTTTCGCTAATGCACTTCAGAACATGATCAGTGTTTATATAGCACAGGGTTTTTAAGAGCCATTAATGAATGTTTACTTTCATTTATTGTTGAGAATTAAAATTGTTTGGGATGCGCTATTAATATTGATTAATTTTAGAAACACTTCTGAATAATTTGGTTAATCTGTAAGTGAGTCAGTTAGTACTAAAATTTATATGTTTTACGAATTAGTATATCTAATTCAGTAAAAGCAAGACAAATTTAATACAGTGCCTGTTTACTCCCCACTTTACCAAAGTCTGGGAATTTGGGCCTCCAGAGTTAGAAACGGTATAGCGAATTTAGGTATTGACCCGCAACCTTTGGCGGTGGGCAAACCACAGTAACAATTTAGATTATCTGTCTGTCTCTCAGATAGGTATCAATTTTGTGTTTATATGGCTATCGATCGAATCGATATTCGCATATCGTTACGTATTAACTCGCAAATAATGTTGATATATACGGATCAATATGCGCTTACGTAATCATTTTCAAATATCTATAAATAAATGTCTTCGAATTAAAAACATATTGACACGAACATGTATAACCAAAAAAACTAATGAATTTTAAGTATGGCAAGCATGCAATGGAGTTATTTTAGCTCAAGAATTTTATTTCGTTTTATTTTGTGTTCTGAGTCCGAGAATACAATGACCGTTGGCTATCTTTTTTTTTACGTGGTAAAATCATCAAATAAGTCCTTTTTGTTTTTAATATTTTGATCTGTGCAGTGTATCACATGCCCACGTAATCTATTTTAAATTGAGTGTTTTTATTAGTGGATGTCAGCGGACGGGCTTCACTTCGTCGCCAAGGAAGGTCTAGGAAACGCTGGCGGGACGACAACGAGGACAGACTGGTCAGAGACGGTAACACACCAGGTGAAATGTCTAGCAGTGGGACAATATAGGTTCAAAAAGAGTGACTTTATTACCAACTTTAACATTCCATATATTCAATGAATAACGATGCTCGCAAAAAACTCTCCCATTGTTGATTTCTGAATACGACAGCAAGGAAGATCAATCAGTTGGGGGACCAATATGCTGCATTGAGGAACACCTCCACATATTAATAGTTTAAACTGATTTCTTCTCACGCTGATCGTCGGCGTATAAAGTGTTTCTGAATTACGCTGACCAGTCGTTGTTGATGGATATCGGCGCTAAAGTTATGCGGGGGTAAACGGGCGGTGCATCAGAGCCTCTTCAACCAGTTAGTTATTGTATCGTATAGAACGCATGCGCCAAGTCGACGCGAATATCCTTGTGTCTCAGCAATGGGTGGAGTTTGAATCCGCGAACTCTCGATCATAAGATCTCGAGGTGTACAATAAAGTATATAATAAATAAATAATAAATTAAGACCGAAATCTTAGTCATTAGGCTAAAATAAATAATAAATTAAGGCCGAAATCTTAGTCATTAGGCTATTGATGCTTCCATTAGTTGTCAAAGGGATGAGCACAGCATAACATGCTGGTACTAAGAGACCACTAGCTGGAACGCGAAAAAAAATCTAGCCTTTTAATGTTCGTACTTAAACGGCAATACACTTCATAAGTTACAATTTAAATTATTCAATTACTTAAACTATCCTAACTAACCGTTATTATTAATATATATGACAATATTGCTCTTTCAACCTAGGCCTAAATGATTTACGAAATATGATGATAAGTTACTTTGTTGGGAAGTTATCTCAAAGGAAGCCATAGTGTACATTCTGAAATTACTCGTATTTAGGAATTATCAATAAAAGACTTGCTTGTTTCACGAGTTTTGACGACACAATGTTGTTTCGCAATACAATATTTTACTGAATCGTGATTATGTTCTGACGCTAATCATGAGACTACATAATATGTTCTTTCATGAACATCAGCTGTAATAATTTACGTTTTTATTCATTTTAAGTGTTGTTTTGCTGAAATCTTTGCCTATAAACATAAAACTAAGTCTTTTGTAACTCAACGGCCATAAATCAACATCTTAGCGTGTCCCATATTCTCACATATCCCATATATCACTGTTGATATTTCTGCATGGCTATCATAGTTTGTGGAATATTCAGTACGTATGTTTGTTTAGTCACCACAGCACTTATAGTTAGGTATTAGTTCTGCCCATGCGTTGGTCTCTCAAATTTCGGGACGTAAGGTAAAAATAATTAGGGATATTGTTATAAATCGGGGTAGCTATAATGGCTTACTAAAACAGATTATAGTAAATGACTTGACAAAAGAATATACTTAGCCTCCTAAGTTTTCATTAACATTACTACAAACTAAAAAAGTAGGGTTAATATAGATTTTAATTTAATCATCAATCATTGTTCAGCCTGAAGACGTTGCTGACATTAGGCGTTCTAAGGAAGGGTCAATCGGGACGGCCCGCGTAAGTTCGGACACCTAGCAAACTTAACCCTATTTTTTCGGAAGACTGACGATTCTTGACCTAAATCTCCCCCGATGGTATGCTAGAGATGAGTTCTGCGGTGAAACGAGCGATCACAGAGGATGCCTGTTCACTCTTGCTTGAAAGGCTGACGGGTCATATACAGATGCAGGTAGATAAATCCACACTTTGGCTGTGCGCATAATTAATGTTGAGAAGATGCGATTAGTACGGCAAGACGTATATCAACCAAGAATGAGTGGTAACCTGCAGTACGTTTGTAGGCCCGGTAGTGGAAGGGAGATGTAGGGATTAGATTGTGGAAGTCCTGCGCACTCTCTGATGTACAAACTGTTGAAAACCGATAGACAAGCAACGTTTCGCCAATGAGGCAGGTTGTGAAGCTTGCCCACCAGGACCTTGTTACCTATAATAATGATTTGCCGATAGATAAAGCGAAGTAAGAAAAATTGGTTGGTTTACAGACCTGGAGAAATCCTTGTCAGTCTGCAGCGCTTCCTCGCCGTGCCCAAGACGTAGCAAATGTCGCTCGTCCACATCTAACTCTGCCACTTTTTCGAACAGCTGATTTAGCGCTTGGTTACTGTGTGTCACCACTAGGTTGCGCTGCCACGGGAAGTTATGGTACAGATTCGATATTATCTGTACGGCCACGTCGGTTTTACCTGTCAAATAAAATATGTATTAACGGTTTCCGTCTTATTGTATCCTATCCTGCTAATTGTATTCCAAAAACTGTATCCAAAGCGGGTTCGAACCCCACCCATTACAATATTACTGTGAACCCACTCCAGATACAAGCATATTTAGCTTAGTTGGAGGTGTTAAAAAAACTGCTAGTAATGTGAATTCTACCCACATTGCTAGTTTCTCTTTATAAAAAAGGGACCACTGAAGACGCTGCCACAGACGCCAGATAGTTTGTTTGAATTTTGCGACCCATTTCGACAAGCAGAAAATTGATATTTTTATGTTATGATTCATACTTTTATAAATAGAAAATTAACACTATTTGTCTATTACATCTTAAAGGGTAAAAGTAGGAGGATGAAATATGGCAATAGGATAGACCATATCCTATATGTGTGTATAGAACATAAGATACTTTTCATTCCGGAAGAATGTTCCTCTGGAATAAGTTTCGTCTATAATGCAGGCGTAAACCGACGGCAGTACTAGTCATAGAATATACGAAAAGGGAACATAAATATAAATTGACTAAATTCATAGATTATGGATAATACTGTCATTTTGTTGCAGTTCGGATAAGATAAGTAGGTATCAAAAAGTTACACAACATTTTACACGTTATGTAAAATTCATAATCTCTAACCCTTTTTGCAGTCGATAAATATCTATTTTTGCTCCAGTAAATTTACGTATAGGTATTTCCAATATTTTCTTCGCGTCCTTAGCCTAACTCGATTGAAACTACTTCAGATCAATTAGACCGGAACAAATGGGGCATTGTTTCCTGCGGCGTTGGTTCATTGGTGCGGTTCAAAAGACGTAACAAATAAGTTTCTTATCCTTGTCAAGAGTGCATTACCCTTTATTTTGTCAGCTGATAAGAAAGCTAACTTTACTGTTAGTTAGTGCATTTAATGCCTGAAGCGTGTAATAATGCGGAAAGTTATTGGAAAAGATGTTTTAATATAATATCTCAGATTGATTTCGGTCTTCGGGACAGTACGTGTCTTTAACGTCATTCTCCAACCATGACCCGAATCGATTTGTGTATTCGTATAATGTCTTCTTCTCCCATACATCTTCATAAAATCTGTAAATTCACTAAATCCATAAAACATTTCATCCTTGATATTCCCCTGCCTCTGAGCAGCTGAATACAACGCATTTCTTTTCTTTTTTGTTTTGAAAAGAGAAGTAGAAATGCGGGTAGAATTCACAGTACTAGCAATGTTTTTATTTCACTGTTGTACACTTTGACGATACCTATTACATCTGAGGAATGATGTCATTTCTCGTAATATCCGAATTCAGCTTGGGAGTCGGCGATTATTTTAATGAAAACACGCTAAAAATGTGTCTGGCCACAAGCAGTGATATTAAGTCAAAAAATTGAGAGAAATAGCATCTATATAGATAGTGATAGAGTCGAAGAAAGATATTCGTTTAACCCAATTTGTGAAACAAACCTGTTCCTGGTGGTCCCACTACCAGCGTTAATCCCGGTTGCATGCCAGACCGAATAGCCTCTACTTGAGTTGGCGTAAATGGAATCGTGTTCCTGTAAAAAAATTACTTATCAGACATAACGTTCATGATAATATGATTAATTTTGCCGTACAAGCATGTACGCATGCAATTTCAAAGAATGAATTCTTTGAGTTCTGTCATAAGCTTATCGCATTCAAGTAACTTGGAAAAAGAGGCTTCATTGTGGTTCAAATATAGGTTGGGCACACTGACCCCTAGAATGACATTGTACAATATATTTAATTGTACAATAAGATTGAAAGGCGCTTAGAATCCAAACGATCAATTATATTGCACAATAAGCGAACTGCGAAATATTTTTGCGCGTGTTTACTCTTCTTCAAGATGATAAACAGACTAAAAAATATTGCACAATAGGCACTGACCCTACCCTGCAATGGAAAAATATAGTGCAATAAAAATTTAACTCGCTCAAACTTTTGTTCAATCATTGCGCCATCTTCAATGTTTACCCTAAATGGTCAGTAATATTAGTACAATTCGTAATATTGCGCAATATAATTGATCATCTATTGGCCGCCTTATGCAAACATGGCCAAATCGTATGTCTACAAGGATTCAATAACATGGCGTGACTAGGGCATGCAATATCGCAAGGTTTTCGATTCCGGAACTGAGTTCCAATACTGGAAATCTGATTCCGGAATTCCGGAACCAGTTCCGGAATTCCGGAAACTTTTAAAGTTTGTTTCAAATCAAACAAGATTTATAATTATATCAGTCTTTTAACTTTTTGACGACCACGTCAAAAAATAAAAAACGTGCCCTCGGCGCCAAGCTTCGAATTCATCCTTTAAACCTACAAAATAGTAGTGAGGTCGAAATTATATCGATAAAGCTCATGGAAAACTGACAATATTTTTTTACCATAGGCTTTAATTTGAATAAAGTTTTTTTTTATTATATTTGATAGGCTTGCGTTTGACCATAATCTCAGCTGATGTTAAGCGATGATGTGATCGAAGATGAAGCACGCTTGCCTAGAAGTAACCTATTCACTCTTGACTTAAAGACTTCCAGGTTATAACTATCAGGAAACACAGACTCCGGCAGGGAATTCCACTCCTTAGCCGTACGCACAATGAAAGTATTCCCAAAACGTTTCGTGCGTACGGGTGGGATGTCCACCATGTAACGATGGCGCATCGCCGTTTGTCTTGTAGTCTGATGATGGAACGGGCTTGGTGGAATAAGACTGCAATTCCATCGCACACTCCCCGAAATGTCACCGATAGAAGACTGACAAGCTTGCAACACGTCGCCGATGTTCTAGGCTTTGGAGCCTTGTCTCGACCAGTTTCTCGTTGCCGATGAGCCTTTTGGCCCGTTTCTCTATAGACTCAAGCTGGTATTTGGCAGATCCGTCCCAGAGATGAGAGCAGTACTCCATACACGACCGAACTTGCGCTTGATAGAGGTTGAGCAGCTGTTCCGGTGTGAAGTACCGTCTCACCTTTGCTAGGATTCCCAACTTTTTGGCAGCCAATTGAGCCTTAGCCTCGATAAACGGACCAAAATTAAGGGTGGATGTCAACGTAACTCCAAGAAGCTCGGTGCAAACAGTTTTTTTTTTTTTCTCTTTCTTTAATTTAGGGACCTTTATATAACAATACATGGCAGTCCCATCGTACCTTATTAAAGTAGCACTTATACAAACTAATTCAATGTGCAATCAGTTATCAGCACGGTTACACCACGGAAAGAAGGAGCCGGTTGAAATTGGCTCCAATTTGCGGAGGAAAGACATGCCTGGGTCTTGGCGGCATTAAACTTGACCAAGTTGGCGTCGCCCCACTCAGAGACAGCCTTCAAAGTCAAGTTCAAGCGCCCTACCATTGCCTCTCGGAGAGACTGGACTTGTGACCCACGAGCACGCGCGCTGGATATATATCTCTCAGCAACAGTGCTGTCGTTTGCATACCCAAAGGTACCGGGGATTAGCAGATCGTTAATATGCAGCAAGAATAAAGTTGCTGAGAGAACTGACCCCTCAGGGACCCCGGCATTAATAGCCAATTGGCCAGACGAGCAACCATCAATAACCACTCGAATAGACCGATCTCTCAGGAAGTCTTCTATCCAAACGCAAAGTTCAGTGGGTATACCGAAAGAAGGAAGTTTAGCAATAAGGCTATCGTGCCACTCCCTATCGAAAGCCATACCATCCTTGTTTTGAGTTTTATTTCAACCCGCTTTGTCCTTTATGACATAAATGTAATAATCTGTGTCACATTTACGGCCTTTATTACTATTTAAATCCATAAATAGAATCAACAATCGATAAAACCAAGTCAATACCATCACAGCACTATTGTCCATCATGCCGTAGTTTTTTGTCACTCTATGACGACAGTGGCGCAGCTGGCACGGATTTCTTGACATTGTTCGCTTCTGCTCTAGAGGTGCGACACCGATACTTATTAATAATATCGAAATATTTATTCTTATTGTTTTGTACTTTCAACAGTGTCAAGTAATAAAATGTAAGTTTCTTTGAAAGAAAAATCAATTTAATTAATTAATTAAATTTAATGTTTTTTCAACACATTTGCTCGTAAAGTGCACAGTCTTATTCCACCAAGCCCGTTCCATCATCAGACTACAAGACAAACGGCGATGCGCCATCGTTACATGGTGGATATCCCACCCATACGCAAGAAACGTTTTGGGAATACTTTCATTGTACGTACGGCTAAGGAGTGGAATTCCCTGCCGCAGTCTGTGTTTCCTGATAGTTACAACCTGGGAGTCTTTAAGTCAAGAGTGAATAGGTTACTTCTAGGCAAGCGTGCTTCATCTTCGACCACATCATCGCTTAACATCAGGTGAGATTATGGTCAAACGAAAATCAACTATAAACGCGTGCTTTTTACTTTACGTTACTGCACTAGTGCTATAACGCCACAGATAACTATTTACTAGTCGAAGGTTGGAGATACCGGCTTGTGGAAAGTTCCACAGACTAGTTTGGAAAAAATAATAATCAAAATATCAAAAATTTATGAATATCGGAATTCCGATATTACTCCTCTCAATTCCGGAATTGAAATACCAGAAAAATTGTTACGGAATTCCGGAATTACGAAATTCCGGAATTCCGGAATGCATGCCCTAATGGCGTCATGTAAAATAAAAGTAAGTCGAAATATCTTTGCTCTAGCTGCTTGAATCGTAATTGAAACCGTTTATTCAATTGGACGGTTGTTTATTTTATTTATAAGGCTAGTAACTAAACGTAAAACCGACGAAATAAATTAGTAGTTATTCAATGCACGCATAGGCGTAGGAAGGGGGGGAGCCGGGTGGGCCGTGCCCACCCCAGAATGGTCTGGTGCCCACCCGAGAATTTTGACTAACAAACAAGTATGGCTGAAAAATTAAAAAATCTGGCCAAGTGCGAGTCGGACTCACTCATGCAAGGTTCCGTTATGCGATACATGTTAAATTAATTTATGTGAAATTTTTCATTTCGTACGTTAAGAGTTGACGCAACTTTGATAAGTGATCATCGCTTCTACTACTGGGAGCCAGGCCCCCCTGGGAAATATCTCTAGATACGCCAATGAATGCACGTAAACCGAAACATACAAAAGAGACGAATACTTAAACATGTAACGCAATCGATAAGAATACCTAAGATATTTCATTCGTTTGTTATTGAATGAGTCTCATTTTCATTCCAATTTCATCATGTCATACAGGACATTGTTCATTTTTATCATATATTTTTTATTTTTGTTTTTAATTGCCACTTAAATTATTGGTCAATTAACTTAACCATCTTATCACTTAATGCATGGAACATCATTTCATCATTTCTGTATCTGGAGAAGGACGCTATTAACTGCGATTCAGTTTATACTTTTGCGGCTAACGTCATTTTACTTTTTATTTTATTTTATTTATTTATAAAAGGTAGCTATTCTTTTATTACGGATCGGATTTTTATTTTTTTATTACGGATGAGCCCACTCTATGCCTCGATCTCTCACGTTGGTAAGCGATAGATGAGGTCTATTTCATGTCTATATCTTATTTGTTTTACAGTCTTGTGTTATAGTTCCTAATTTACTTTTCCTTTTTATCTAGCATGAATTTAAAATAAATAATAGACATATTCAGTATATCTTCATATTCTGTTTCAGTATTAAGATCAATAATTAACCGGAAAAATGTTATTTGTTTATCAGTACTGACCTCGGTTACAAGCTACAATAATTAAATTGAGGAAAATCCATTCGCTTGATTGTGGCCAATTTTGTTTTAGCTGATAGCATATAATTGAATGCATCATTATGCTGTTGTTACGGCGCCAGAAACGTTCCATAAACGCTAAAATGTTTGTAAGACTTTAGGGCCCTATCCGCCGAAATGCCATAGCGAAGTCGACGGCTACGTAGACAAGGTTACCTCTTTTTTTCTGAGTGGGAAAATCATTAAATGACTCCTTCCGCTATGGAAGGAGCGGAAGAGAGTGTCACACTTCTACTGACTAAAAACTCACCCTGCTCTTTCAGATGCCCTTGCGTTCTAGGTGCGTGGTGTCTCGTTACAACATTAACGCAACCCCGTAAGGCAATGGCCCTATTGGGCCCTGTTAATGCTGCTGACTGCTCTTTGCGGAACTCGGCGCGCCACTAGACATGGTTCTGGCTATCTTCGATGCCAAATAGAGTAGCCAGGGGCTACCATCTGATAGTCAGTTCCTCTCAATTGGTATAGGGGTGTTGGCGGTCGGTTGGACACTGAGCGACTGAGACTCAGCTTGCTCGTATAACATTTTGTCGCCAGAATACCAGGTATCCAGAGTTTGGGGCCCGACTGAGCCATTGCCTGCCGGGATTGGAATGTTCTAACGAGATACCGCGGCACCAAAACGCAAGGGCAGTGAAGTAGCTAGGTGGGTTTTTAGTCAGTAGAAGTCACACTACCTACCACTCCACCCACTATACCTGACTCTACAAAGTCACCCGTTGGTAGAGGCTACGCTTCCAAATTAGCGACTTTGCCAAACCGTGGCGAAGTAAGTTAATTGCCACTTTCAATATGAATTGTTTGGATACGTAGCTACCGATGTGGTCATGGCGTCTCGGTAAGATATGACCGTTATGGCAGACTGGTTACGTTCAATGTTCCTTATCTTAATGCTTATCACCTTGACTAAACATTGCGGTACCTACCTACTATGAGTATTTTGGTACGTTTAGAACAGTTTCAAAAATAGTTTAAGTGGTTCACGCTGTAAACTCTACTGCAAAAGCACATAAAAACCCGTTTTATGTATTTTGTTACTCTGAATTGTTTTATTACCTCATGAAAAACTCAAGGTATTGCACCTTAAGAATCATACAACGTGATCAAAAATTTTGCAAATCAATTTAGAGTGTTCAAACCGGCTAAAGAGATTATCTTCAAAAACTCGTTTTGGAGATGATCTCAAAATTTTATTTATTAAATGACCCTTAAAATATGTGTATATATATGTATGCAAGCAAAATCTTTAAAAACCTACATAATAGTGCATAATACTGAGCGGATGTGGAACTGGAGAAGTTGTTTTAATAAATTGATTTACCGTTTCAATTTAAAAGCCTACCATTTGTGCCAGCCTGTCAGTGAAATTGTTTTTTCAATGACCATGAATTAATCACAGGGTCAAACATTCAATGTTACAGATATATATATATATATATATATATATAAGCGTTCAGTGTTTTTCACATGGACAACTATTTGTAGCCCTTTCACGTGTAAATTAGATATAAGGTAAATCTGTTTGTGCTGTTTAATGAAAAATCTGCTGTAAACATTGTTTAAAAGGACATTTTGAAGTACCAACAACAAATTGTTCAAAGAACCCCGTGCGAAGCCGGGCCGGGTCGCTAGTATCATATACATTTAATCTCAGTAATGTAATCAAACATCATTCATGAAAAAAAGCAAACACAATGGGACTTCGCATTGAACCTTTTGGAACGCCTGTTTCAAATTAAATAACAATAGCGAACTTCGTGCATTACGTTCTTTATTTCATCATCAGCATCGTCTGCCCTTTTCACAACGGTGTGGTGGTCGGCTTTGAGACTAATCGGATGCAGCTAAGTATTAGTGTTTTACATGGAGCAACTGCCTGTCTGACGTCCACAACACAGTAACTGGGTAACACGATACGCTTTGGCCAGATCAGACCATCTATTTCTTTATTTGTTAAATAATAAAAAAGATCTAAGACATATTTCTAGTATTTACTAGCTTTTGTGTTATTTTTTTAGTTATCGACTCAGTCGAATGCTTTAGAAGAGTCAGAGAGAGAACATATTGAAACAACTTACACATTGTTTTGTTAAAATATTTTGATAAGTATTATAGGTAGGTGCACGGAATAGATGAATAAGGTTGGAATGGTAATGTGGGTGTGGCGCGCGCGCCACGTTTATGATACGATAATCATGGCGCGACCGATTAATTCATTCACCGCGTTTAGTGCGCTTCGGATTACTTCGGAACACAGAGCTCTGCTTTAAAATGCCGTGTTGTGCAATTATAACCTGTAAAACAAAAAATCAGACTGCAAATATAGAGCGAGGAGGTATATCTTTCTATCGGTAGGTCGAAAATAAAATTTAATTACAACTTTATTTGTGAAAAACATAAAAATATTCTGATAACTATGAAATTCCGAACATTAACAACATTATTGCAACAAGTTACAAAAAGTATAGATTGCCCGTTGTGTACTCGCTTAATCAACGCAATGACCAAGTCCGCTTACAATGTATGCATGCAGTTGCGTCCTTCACACTTCAACCATTGACGTTTTGTCCTTTGCCCTGATTGGCCGTGATGCACGGCGCATGTTTATCAATAGTGAGTTACAATCAGTAGCAAGCTCTCGATTTAAGGGTGTGTAATTTATTTGTGTGCGTAATTCGCATACGTAACGGGCCTTTTGCTTGTAGTCAAGCTAAAGAGTGGGGAGACAAGCGGCGACACGCGTTCTTATACAAATCAGGAACTATTTCCTTTCTAACTTCTTTTATCTGTTCTGTGGGTAGGTGCCCTAAACGGTAAACGATAAGAATTAATCGACCGTTCCACTAGAATGTGATAAATTGTTCGTACCGAACAAGTATTTACGGCGATGTAAAGTTAACCTCTAGAGCCCCAGCGGCACAAAAACGTGCCAGTAAACCAGTATTAGTTGAGCCCCGCTTTCTTACAATAAGAGCCCGCCCGCGGTGCTTGACGGATGGTTATCGTATGCCAGCGGGGCTCAACTAATACTTGTTTGCTGGCACGTTTTTGTGCCGCTGGGGCTCTAGAGGTTAAAGAACTTTAACTAGATAACAAACCAACATAACGAGCTATTGCGAATATGTGTTTTAAAACTAGAGTTTATTTTAAAACACAGGTACTTAGACATTTTAAAATCAATTACTAGGTTTTGGACTTACTTTTTTGGCTCATTGGATAAATACGGGCCTCTCTTGGGCTGAACGTGCGGTTCGACAAGTATAACCTTACGAGGCTCATCTTCTTCCATAGCTTCTTCACCTTGCTTCTGCTTTTGAAGAACATTCTCGAACGTAACTCTGTTATAAAATTATTGATATTATTATAGTTTTACGAAGGAATTTTAGAAGCAAATTTATAGTGTTGTTATGGACCATAAAAATCTATAGATAGGAAAAATACTTTATGGCACACTGAAAATAGTTACGAACACAAAACTTTAGTCTCATTGGTGATTAGGCCGTGCGCGCACTGCGTTGCGTTTTGGAAACGCAAAATTTGTGAAGTATGGAGTGTCATAGAAGTGCGCGCACTGCGGTCAGTCTACCGGTGCGGTAGAACTACCGGAATTGCGGCCACCGCAAGGCAGTGCGCGCACGGCCTTGAAACCTACCTTTTTTAACGAATCATGATGATCTCTATTAATGCTGCCGACGTCAAAGTCACGGTTAACAAAAAAGTAAGAAATACCTAAGCAAAGTGAATTACATCTTGCCGGATACATTTTTTGCATTTCATCTTCTACGTTCTTTATGTACAAAACGGTAAACGGTCCTCAATCGAAATTCTACATATAACAAAAATAGTAAATTTTAATATGACATAACGAGCCTATTTAATTTAATATCTATCAGGTAGACTGCTGTCAATATAGTAGATTACTCATAGTACATTACTTTCATTTACATACGAGTAAGTATATACATTGTGTTTGACGCTATGTTTTATTTTTAAATGTCCAGGTTTTGACTTTAATACTAATAAGGTATGTTTGTGTTTTCCAAATATGATAATAAAAGTTAACCTTTGGCACACGTTGCCCAAGTATAAATGTTTATTACGCAGTAAATATTCATCAATTAAAGTGGAATTAAATGTGAATGTGACATATCGTAAATAAACTTATGCTCGAATAATAAGATAAAATAGTGCTGGCGCCTACAAGCAACATTAATTATCATTATTATCAATTTACAAGACTCTTAATAACTTAGCTGTGACTAACCAAGACGTAGAACTTTTACTTTTTGCCTCTCTTTTATTGATAACATTACAAATGGAAAAGAGTGCTTGTTTGTCCTTCTTTCGTTAATAAATAGCAAAATATCGATATGATTTAATGCGGAGGGAGATAGTTGAAGGGTTGGACAGTGACAGTCTATTTTTTTTAAGTTAAAAATTTTCATGTGTCCTTCGTCTAGGGCCGAAGCTATGTCGTGAATCAATATTAGGGGCATCATGGAATGCTGACACTAAACTGCAAATAGTCAAAGATTTTATGCTGTTACCAATTTTTTGTTTCTCGTGCTAAGTCTACTTGTATCTAGGAACTTACTTAAAAGGTCTGATCAGCTTTCTAGGATCGTCAGTCTGCACCTTGATTTCGTATCCAGGGAAGCTATTCCGTAGGTGTTCCATATCCAAGAAAGTGTCGTTGAAGTCCAGTGTAGGGATCTCATTCGGCATTCTAAAACAATCGAGTTTATTAACACCTAGAGATTACAGCACGACGAGAAGAAACTCTATACCTAGTTGTAACATTAATTGTCTATGCCATAGATATAGATAGACCTAGATAACCTAACAACACCCTTTCGCGTGCCGGGCTTAAGTACTACATAATGTGGCAACTGTCAAGCTGAGTCTGCATCGGTGCACCGCGGTTGTTGGACATCTGTCAAAAAATCAAAAATGTAAAAACTGCACAAATGTGAGCAGAAAAGAATGGTTAATGTTTCCTTCCATCGGTAAATAATTTTATGATTAATATATTGCGTTATTTATTTTAAAATTAATCATTTTTAATCTAATACCCACCTTTTTAAGTAATACCAAATTTGAGAAAAAAAAAGTTATTTAAAAATTCTAAAAAACCCGACTGCTCAACTGAAATGCAAGGAACAAGCACATTTTTATTTTTTTTTAAATAAAAATGTGCTTGTTCCTTGCATTTCAGTTGAGCAGTCGGGATTTTTAGATTTTTTAAATAACTTTTTTTTCAACTTTTCAGTTAAAATATTAATTAACAATTTTTTAATTTTCCCGGTCGTGTCACATTGGCACCCCACCGGATTCAGAAAGTGAAATAGCTCAAGTCCATATTTTAAAACTTTCTTTTTGTATTATTTTTGCTAGTATTACACTAATGATAAATATGATATACATTTTTGAAATCGTTGTGATAAGCCCTTTAATTTGATACCCATATTGTGGTATTCGCACAGCCGCCATGTTTGATTTTTTCAAATATCACCTATCTAAGAACACTTGGGCTGCTAAGACAAATCTAACGATACCTCAATTATGTGAATCCGTTCAGTGGTTCTGGAGATATGAGGTAATAAAGAATATTACATACATACATACAAGATACGCGCGAAAAACATAACCCTTCCTTTGCAGTCGGGTAAAAACATCTGTCATCGAAAGCATGTTGTATATTCGTAACACATTGCCGCTTTTACTTGGGGCGATTGATGTGACGTTTTATGTCAACAAAGTCGTTTATGTCAAAAAATGAATATCACAACAAGTGATACTTACTTACTAGCTTAATCGTTTAACAAATATTCTACATGATTCGTGATTTTTTAGTATACCACATTCCTAATTTAAAAGAACAATGAATTGAGGCGACGGGAAATAAAGATGGATTCCCAACAAAGTTTTGTCGGTACTATTTGTTCGTTACATTTTGAGGAAGAAAGGTTTGTAGAAGGGAAAAAGCATCAAACATTGATAATAGCAGCATGCCCGACTATTTATATACACTATATATATAAGAAGATCACAACTAATAAAGTTAGTTAATTGATAAGATTCTGTAGCTTAAGTTTTTTTTATAAAATGTTTAATTTTACTTGAACTTGTCTTCTAAAAGTTACGTCAAAAAAAACTTTTAGTACTTATCATCAAAAAAGAGGAAATTAGAAAAGGTATTTTATTGTTATATATTTTTTATGTAGAGTGCTTTATTTTATATTATATTGAAAGTAGGGTACAAGTCCCTACTAATAGTACAAATGTACGTTTTCTTGTGTTTATCTTGTTATTATTAATATTAATATCATATAATACAAGCTAGCTGCTCTGTAAATATGTGAGGGAGGTCTGTGTTCAGCAATTAATGTCTTTCAACAGTTGATAACATAATAGTGATCGTTTTGTTTATAAAATTATTAATGTTTCACGATGTCAACGAATTTTATTTTCCTCTGTTTATCCCATTAATCTCTCACAAAATCGATTTAAACGATTCATAATACTTTTGCAACGCGACGTCTTTGAATCAATTTGGTTTTCCCATCACTAAATAGTGCTTGTGAAGTCATAGTAGGTAGTCAAATTATGGCACGCTTGGTTTTCATACAGATCGTGATACGTACGTTATCTATGTCTATCTATATCTGTGGTCTATGCACATGACGTTTTTTGCGTTCATAACCTAACCTACGTAGGTTATGAACGCAAAAAACAATACGCTTTTTTTTAGAATAGAACTCCAGTAGTTTAGAACTATTTATCAATGAAGTCAGAGACGTCTCTCTGAATTGTTTATCGATTAATTTTAAGCAATTTGAAGTTTTCTAAAGACTATAGACAACATTTTTCACTTTCTATTGGGTAAAGTAAATTTTTCAATAAGAATACCGAGTGGCTAAAGTCATAATTATGTATTAAATAACATGATGTACATTCGCCAACTGTACAGACGCCACTAGCAGTTGGCGTATTTACACAGTTTTTACACTTTTAAACATTGTCCACAATGTATGTAATTGTAAACATATTGTTACTTATTTATAAAGCGGTATGGCTTAATAATAAATAACGACATATTTTTTAAAATAATAAACTTGTGTATACAGTGTACCGAGTGCCTAATTTTCAAGAATTTGGCCTTGAAAGTTTGTATGGTTACACCGTGAGGTGAATGCTCTTAACAGCAAATACACGCACGCAAAAATGCGCCTTACGCTAAGGTTTTAAAAGTTGCTAATCCTAAGGTTACCTGGTGTAGTGCGCCTGTCCAGGGTCTCCGTAACCCAGCACAATATCGTGGAGCCACTCGGGAACAACGCATTCTGTGTTCATCAGCTCTCGAATCGTCTCCAGTACAGCCTTGAAGTTGTTCTCTTTAGGTTTGCGCCTCATCACGATGTTGAAAGTTTCGTAAACATCCTGTATATCATTGTATTTTTTTAAACAATCATAAGGTATCAGTCTTGTGATCAAGAGGTCGCGGGCTCGACCCTCACCTAAATAAAATATATAAATAAATAAATAATAAATATATAAGTGATTCAAGGCAGTGATAAAAAATGGTGACGATTTATAAGACAAGTAAAGAATGACAATCACTTAAATAATCAATTTCATGATCTAAACAATTCTGTAGAAGAGTTTAGAAGATTAACTTCTGAATTCTTAAAATTTTGAGCCGCTAGAGGAAACCTGTGACATCGTAGCTACAATACGGATCAAACGGGTCGATGTTAAAAGCTAGTTACGTTTGCTTGACCCAGACATAGTTGGAAAAAAGGTTAAGCAGATGAAACCTGTGACACCTAATAAAGTAATACCTAAAAATAATAATGTAAAACCAATAATTGCTAAAGGTGGCAGTTCCAATAACGTCACGAACAACTAACATTTAAATAGTACTGCCAAGACTGTAACAAAATTAAGGAAGAACTATTTCAAATTCAATGGTAATGTACTGTAAAATATTTCAGGCGTACGTGATTTCTAACAAATATTCGTTGCTTTTAAAACGTTCGTTTCTATTTTAAGCGACCAAAACATGACACGGCCGGAGTCTCCGCACGTATGGGAAGGAAAAAGAATATATAGAATATCGATCATGTGGGAAGGATTTCCCGCATAAATGTCGATCCCGTGGGAATTCCGGGATAAAAATAGCTTATGTGTATATAACATCCTATTCCAGGATGTCATTTATCTACTTACCAAACTTCATTCAGATCCGTTCAGTAGTTTTTATAAAAAACAAATTATTGATGAGCCAGCTCTTGACTTTGATCACGCCTGATGGCTATAGATGAGGTCTACGATGGGACGAGCGAGCCCAGAAGATGCCTGTTCACTCTTGCTTAGAAGGCAGAAAAGTCATATATTTGCGTAAAAGAGTAACAAACTAACATACAATCTATACTAATATTATAAAGCGGAAAAGTTTGTTTGTTTGTTTGCTTGAACGCGCTAATCTTCGAAAGTACTGGGTGGATTTGGATGCAATTTGGTATGGAAGTAGCTTGAAGCTTGAGGAAGGTTATAGGCTACTTTTTACGCGACTGCAAAAAAGGAGAGTTATGTTTTTACCGTGATAGAATCCACGGGAGCGAAGCCCCGCGTGAGTACTAGTCATCTATATAGTACATCCATCCTCACAAACTCGCATTTATAAGTAAGAAGTAAGACAAACCTCGTTCCCTTTGCTGGCACGATCCAAGTCAAGTCTGTACTGATTAGGGTCCAGTAGAAGTCGGAATGTCCTAGCGTCTCCTTCGAGCTCCGGGCGAGGTTCTGGCCCTTCCTCTATCACCCTGCCTGAGGCATCCAACATACCTTCGACCTCGCAGCCTCTTACGTACACTATGCCTGCCTGCTCGACCATGCTCTTTCGATAATCGTATTTAGTACCTGCCAAATAAGAATGAGAGCTAAGACTGGTAGACTTCAGAAAAAGCAAGAGCCTCTCCCCATGATCTCCAGGTGGTTCTGTCCAGAAGGTCAAAGTATACCACTGGTCATTATCATTAGAACTTAAAACGGGATAGTTACCATTTTAAGTTCTAATGATACTGTTAGTGACCATGTTAGCTTAAAAACTTATATCAATGGTCATTAGGTTGGTCCAGCTTGCCCCGCCATCTTCTTCGCGAACCGTACCGCGACGCCTTCTGACACAGTCAGGGTTTCAGAAAGTGGTCATTTTGGCCCACAACTCATTGGGCATGCGGCAGACGTGAAACGAGCGATCCCATAAGATGTCTGTTCACCTTTGCTTTAAAGGCTGACGGGTCATAACCACTCAGCTGTGCATCGGACTCCAGGAGTCCGCTGTCAAAAATGCCTTGTCTGTGTACCGCGCTCCTAGAGTCCGATGTAGGTTCTAATGTATTTTTTTACTGATTTAATGCCAATACTATATTGATCCTGCTCTAACTTGCACACAGTGTAGGGAAATAAACAAGGATGACATACCGCCATATGTTTTGTTTCTAAAACACACCAACGACAATTAGTATACTTTTCAAATAGTCTCGTTTTCGCGCGCGCCTTGAAAGTTTGTTAGCTTGTGTAGTGGCAGGGAATACAGAAGCCGATAGAAAGTGCCACACTGTGGCTGTTATATTATGGTATACCGTTGTTAATTTTATTGTGCATGCTGTGGTTTCTTATAAGTGAAAAAGTTCAACCACAAAATACTTAATTTGTATGACCTTTATGTGTATTAACTGCGTTTATGTTTTAGGAGATCTTAAATAAATAATTATAAAGTTAAATATTACCTATGCCCTGTGTTGGTCGTACGGTGATCAAAAAGCAAACGTCGTGTTTCCTTAAGCTCTCCCATTCATGTTTAATTTCGTTTCTCACGCTGAGTGTAACAGTAACATCGGCACGCACACACGAGGGTGCTTTCTCTCCAATGTTGGGCTTGGCAACCTCCACAACTGCGAAGCTGGATATGGGGTGGGCCATTCGCGCCCAGCCTCCAAAGTATACGCTTGAATCTTCCGAACGCCTGTGAAAATACGCTAGCTTAAATAAAGAACATGTCAGCAAACTGAAACAAGTCAAAGACAGTTGTCCCAACGCCGACGATAAACGAGTAGCAAGTAGAACTAGTATCTGAAAACGAGTTGGCGAGCAGCGAGCGTGTAGTTCCGATAGTTTTGGCGCCGGGCTTATGAACGAGTGTGCGAGTGCGACGGGCGATTACTCATTAGTTGGTCCAATGGACCGCTAGTTGGTCTCTGGGCGTGTATTCTGACCGCCAAGCGAGCATCGCTGAGCGAGTATTATCTTTGACAGCATTTGACGCTCAGCGATAAAACTAGTGAAGGGAGTCGTCGCAGGCAGTGTGAACAGTCAGAGAGCAACTATTAATATATGCATCTCTTTCCTGTACACGGAAAGTACCTATATTTTATTGTGCTTTTCTTGAGCGATAAAATCGCGAATAGTTTGTCTTTTCTCGCCGGCAGTCGGATAACTGTCTAAGGCAGAGGTGGCATCGCCGGCGATGACCGAGTAGCGAGTATATTTAGCACCTGAAAACGAGTTGACGGGCAGCGAGCAGATAGTTCCGATAGTTTTATCGCTGGGATATCACCTAGTTGGCCTCTCAGCGAGAGTTCTGACCGCCAAGCGAGCATCGCTGAGCAAGTATTGTCTTTGATAACTCTTTTCGTTCAGCGAAAACTAGTGGAGCGAGTCCTCACTGGCAGTGTAAACTGTCAATGATCGACTATTAATATATGCATCTCTTTTGTTCATACAGAAATTATATCTATTGAACGTTTCTTGAGCGAGAAAATAGCCCATAGATAGTCGCTTCCTTACTGGCAGTGGGACAACTGCCTTATGTCCTGAGTAGCTGATTCCAGGATGCAATGACGATGATGTTAGATCATAGGGAACACCTGTATAACACCTGTATTTTCATATAGGTCTTACAAAAACTTAACATGAGTAAACGAACATGAAATTCGGTCAATATACACAAATTGGCCCATGTACTCGTAGCAGACACGAGCTAGGACGTTCACTGACAGTACGTCGTTAGGCGGGAAATAAAATAGTGCGTTATGACAGTACGTCGAGGGACGGGCCACTTATTTATAAGAGTACGTCGTGGAAAATTCTACTGTCGTAATGTGGTGTCAGGGTAAGTACTCACTGTCAGCGAACGTGCTAGCTTACGGAGTCTAGTCACTAGTTTACCCGAAACCAGGCAAAATTATGATAAAAAAAAATATAATTTTGAGGGGTAAGAAGGAATTTGCACTCTTTCAATGCATTCAAAATCCATATCTATACTAATACAGGGTGGCGCAATAGAACGTACATATATATTGCATCATATTTTTTACGAGGTAAAAACGCGCGGGTGGGGGCAGTTTACTAAGTTACTACCGTTGGGTAGGTGCGCTCATGGAGTTTTAGTCACAATGAGTCCCTTCGACGGAGCGCGTCGCGTATTTTGCGTGCGCGCATTTTACGAGAACGGTCGTTTATACATACGCTAGGCGAATATATTGTTCTGAATATGGATTACGGCGAATTAGTGAAACTCCGAGTGCTAATTTAATTAAAATATGGGTAAAGCGTTTTGTTAAAAAATATATTTAAAAAAAACCGTGGTAACAGTCAAAAGATTACAAAAATTTGGTATTAAAAATAATAATTAGTCAGCATTTAGTTACAAATTACTTCTAGAGATATGAATACAATGAAGGGGTAATTAGTTTGTCTGCATTTGTAACTGGCAATGACGTACTAAGTACATTAAATTATATGTTTTGTAAATTATTGTTCTCACAATGTGCTATTATGTTTTAAAAGTAACTTTTCTTAAAGGAGAATACGTACCACGGTGCTAATCGATACACGGCATCTTCTATATCTTGTCGAATTTCGTCTGTAACAAAATTTAATTAATATTTTATATTGTAAAACTGAGTTTTTACGGCTAGAGCGAGTAAAAATATGCCGCTAAAGCGTAAGGAAGGATTTAAGAGGAGGATGGCAATATTTCTTAAAGAACACAATTGACTGCATTCTTCACAGCCACACTTTGCGAGCCAGACAGTAAGGCCTCGGTCATAAAGTCAGCGGCACAGTATAGATATGGACAGTACAGAAACGAAGCCTAGTTGAGGACATAATTACCTACGCTCGATAGCAATAGAGTTGTAACTTTTAATGATTCTTTGCTTTTTCATTTAAATAGGTATTCTCATGGCGTCGGTCAATCTCAGCAAAAGACGATAGTTTAAACACGAAAAACAATGTAATATTAACACACAACAACTTATAGAACTATAGATCTATAACTTTGTCATTACGGCGGCGTAACCTTTGCAAGTTTTAGTGGGAGCGTACGCAAGCCAAGGTTGGACGAAAACGTTTCGGGCGTTTAAACACAAAAAAAATTAAACGTGACGTCTTTCATGCGGCACGGACTACTGAGAGCACCGCGACCCGCGCTTAGGAGTCTCGTCGGTGCGCAGCGTTTGTGTGAGTGTGCCGTTTCAAGCGTTTGTAGGTAGTTTCCGTACTGTCCATATTTTTATACTGTGTCAGCAGGAGCGAGAGGCGGCGGCGTGTCCCCCTCCCCCCCCGTCACACGCCCTTTACCCCGCAGTGTTTAGTAGGTCTATAGGACGCAGCGTCGCGACCGCAACCTGTCTTCTTTGTTAGACATAACATGAATTAGATAAGGCGTTTTTTACTGCACTTGTATTGAATCAATGCTTGTGTAGAAGATGGCTCGCGTTTGATTACCACCTCACCTAATGATGAGTGATGATTTGGTTGAAAATTAAGCACGCTTAACTAGAAGTAACCTATTCAATTTTTGTTCAAATATCCCCAGGTTTTAAGTATAACCATTATCTGTGATACTTTACATACCAATTCATCAGTTCTCTAAGCTGCAATGTGTTTTACCGCAAGCATCCTTAAGTGTTGTATAAGAAAATCATTCACTTACAAGTACTTTCCAATCGAAACAGGTTAAAATTTCGTAGTAAATAATCGTGTAAGGTAAGAAACTGTAGATTCAGTTTGGGTAATGCAAGGCAGTTCTCTCCGCTGTAGATTTCTGTTGGGACCACGTTTTCATCCCATATGACTTCCTCTGTGGGATATAGAGGCATGGAGTTCAGTTCCTCTAGTTGCGATATGCGACGCTCGTGACGAGATATCTGGTGAACAACAAAAACATACGTGCATCAAGAAAACACTGAATTAATCAAACAAATTAC
The DNA here is from genome assembly GCA_943138885.2 of Tholera decimalis. Classification (NCBI taxonomy): domain Eukaryota; kingdom Metazoa; phylum Arthropoda; class Insecta; order Lepidoptera; family Noctuidae; genus Tholera; species Tholera decimalis. The sequence continues at coordinate 20,663,170 of OW964565.2, forward strand.
AAAACTTCGGAGTAAAATTTAACTTTCATTTTATTAAAGAGAGAACTAGCAATATGGATTGATGGTGAATTCACATTACTAGGATTCTTGTTAACCCCTCCAATTAAACTAAATATGCTTTTGTCTGGAGTGCATTACTTATTGTTGCCGGGAACCCACTTCAGACACAATGCTAATGCTAATACTCTTCCTTTAAAAAAAAAATTGGGGTCTTACCAATAATTCTTTGAGAAACTCTTTGTCTGTTCGATGCCAAGGTGCATCGTTTTCTTTTCCCTCTGGTGGCACCAGATTCAGGTAGGTAGCTATTGCACGCAGAGCATTTTCACTAAAATGTAATATTGAATGAATTAATATTTGTTTTACGTGTCACACACTAAACTTTACCCCCGAAAGAAAAAGGTTTACTGCTGTAAATTTTTTCACTATTTGTGAGTATGGAATCACGGGCGGAGTGCTATTTTATTACAACGAAAATAATAATATAACATCAATTGCAGCATTCATTGCAGAGGTATAAGTAACATAAAGCCAATTACAGGTTCTTACAGGTGAAAACAAAAAAGGTAACAGACGTTTTGAGATCTGATATGCACCAACAAGCACAATCAAAATACGAATATACAGGGTTGATACGACCGAGAGGCTTTCCTTTAAACTGCCTATACTAGGTACAACTTTCAAGCTATGTAGCAAAAATCAATTAAATAGAAGCAGTAGCTTAGTCACAAGTCATTCTTTAAGTTTTTGCCCCGTTTGAACACGATGTATCTTTCCTAACCGCTGATTATGTCTATACACAAAGGTCATGCCCCTTAAAGCGATAAATCTGAGGATAATCACAGTACTACTACTACCACTAATACTTAATAGTACAAGTATAATCTACGATACGTTATTGCCGCTCTGACTCTACCTAACATAAAAGCCAGCGCAAGCGGAGGCCCCCCGGTTGCGGAATTGTTCGAAAGAGTTACCGCGGCCTCGGAACACAAAGGGCATATGATGGAACACGGATAGGTTTTAGTCAGTAAAAGTCTGACAGACCCTCCCGCTTCGCCCAGATCGGAAGGCAGTCATTGCATGATTTCCAATCCTTAAAAAAAAAGAAAAAAGCGGAGGCCCCGCGCGCCGCCCGCGGGTCTCGCGCCCCCCCTCGACACGAGATAAGACACGCGCCTGATAAGTAAAGTATCTAGTTTGCTAGAAAAAAAAAATATTATAGGAATGCTGATATTGATTATTTTATACCTACAATTTGCTGTAGGTAGGTTTTCCTTTATTATATAGTAACTAGTACTCACGCGGGGCTTCGCTCCCGTGGATTCTATCACGGTAAAAACATAACTCTCCTTTTTTGCAGTCGGTTAAAAAGTAGCCTATAACCTTCCTCAAGCTTCAAGCTACTTCCATACCAAATTTTATCCAAATCCACCCAGGACTTTCGAAGATTAGCGCGTTCAAGCAAACAAACAAACAAACAAACAAACAAACTTTTCCGCTTTATAATATTAGTATAGATTCAACTTTATGGGGACGGGGTATTAGCCATTTCTATATTTAAGAATGTACATATATTATCTGGTAATTACATGTGCAGTAAAGTGTGGTTTAACTTAAAGTACAATATGGAATATTTTTTTTAACACAAGCTGCAATCCTTCTTTCGAATCTTTCAAAACCCGTGCCTACGTGCCACAAAAAATCTTGTTTTGCATTTTACGGTTTTCAAACAGACCCAACGCACGTTGCGCATATCATTACCAAACAATAGTTTACAGAGAAAATTTTCAACAAAACTTGGTTTTCGACCGAAAAAGTCAGCATTGTCCCTCGAACAAAATCAATGACCCTTTTTTGCATATAATTGCACAACTTAACGACTTCCTCGACTCAATTTTAAATTTCGGCGCTTTTAATTTTTATACCGTATCGAATTAATTCTTAACACATATTGTATACGTAGTGTAATTTAATGTCCGTCAGTCGTATCAACTCGGTATATAACATATTATACATAAATAAATATAGCACTAAGGCTCCTCAAAAAAGCCAGCATTCAGCCAATAATACAAATTTTGATTTTAACTATGGTCTTACGATTTTGTAATGATTTTATTCTGATTTTTTATTTATTTTTATTTTTATTTAAATAATTATAACTTCTTCTATCTTAATTATAACTTATTTTAAATTTAATGTTATGATTTTAATTCATAATTAATTGAATTCTTTGATTTTAATTACTACTTGAATTCTTTGATTTTAATTATTTGATCATGACTTATATTATTTTCTAATTTCGATTTTAAGTTTGATTGAGGTTGACAAACTTGATTATGCTCAGAGAAATTAAGTTTTCATCAAATTGTAAGTAGGCACACAACCTCGCGTGCTTATCTGTAAGAAATTGATACTTGTCCATGAATTTATTGAATGTTATCTCATATACAGCATGTAACAAAAACCCTGTCCGATCCTTGAGAGTATTATTCGGCATCGTACTGCGTACACATATCACACCCATTTAATGGATTTGAGATTATTATTTTTCCGCAGTGAATATAATTAAATTTATTATTTATTTATTTATTTATTTATTTATTTATTTATTTCAGTACATACATACAGCTATCTTTACAGGCATTCCCAAAGTGATAGTGTAGAAGAATAAGAAAATGCTTAAATCACAAATAAAAATAAAAAATATGTTCATTAGCCCATTAAATAGACTCAATACAATTCAATAGTTCAGATAATCATACAAAAAAAAAAGAATCAATAAAATCATAATCAATAGAAAAACAATAAGAAATGATCAATCAAAATAATGAATAAAAAATAATCAGTCAAAAATAGTCAATCAAAAATAAATAAAAAGATAATTTATCAAAAAGTCAATAAAAAATAATCAATCAAATATAGTCAATCAAAAATAATAAATAAAAACAGTCAATCAACAGTCAAAAAAATTAAAAAAGAAAAAAAACAATCAATAGCATACAATAATTATCAATAGAAATAATCGTTAACTAGTCATCTCACTACTTCATAGCATAAAATATGTAAAGTTACTTTTGCGAACTCGCTCAGTGAACAAGAGAACAGATCTATATCGTGAGCAACCCGATTCAGTGTGCGCATAGTCCGCGATAGTGGGACATTGGCAATTAGTTTTGTTCGACCACGCGGTAGTGCAAACAAGTCAGGCCGTCTACGGCGCTGCGCATACCCATCGGGCACGAACAAACCAATGTTCTGTAACACACTCGGATTGTTTGTGTTACCCCGCAATACTCCAAGGACATACGATGCCAATGCTAGATCCCTTCTCGTTTCCAACCTGTTGTATCCCACCATGCCTAAAACAAACAAGGTTGGATACATCAAGGGATAAAGAGGGTACACCCCATAAATTCTGAGGTACATGTATCTAAGATATTTATTTTGTATGCGCTCCAACATTACACTGTATTTTGCCTCATGCGGAGCCCATACAGCTGCATTTCCCTCTAACTGGCTCCTTATTAGCGCGTTGTATAAAGCTGAAATAGCCTTAACATTCGTAAAAGATGCTGCCCTGCGAAGCACGAATCCCAGCCGTTTGTAAGCCTTTTTACAAACATTAATTACATGCTCTCGGAATCTGAGCTGTGAATCCATACGGACGCCAAGGTCTCGCACTGCTTCCTCTCTCTTCAAAAGCCGGTCGTCCAGTTTGTAGCTGTAGTGAAGCGGCGTTCTTGCTCGACTGAATGTTAGCATGGAACATTTCGTAACATTAAATTGCAATTTGTTTTTTATACTCCACTCAAATACGCGATCAATATCCCGCTGAAGGCGGTGACAGTCTTCTTTGTTTTCGATGGCCAGGAGCAACTTGAGGTCGTCCGCAAATAGCAGACACCTGGCGTCACGGACCACATCAGGTAGGTCATTGATCATAATGATGAATTGTAATGGCCCTACATTGCTGCCCTGACTCACCCCCGACCTAGTGAAATAAGGCTCCGACCGACAACCACAGTACTCCACGTATTGTTTCCTGTCCCTCATATAGCTTGCAAAGAACTGGAGCAATTTCGGAGTGCAACCGACCTTCGCCAACTTCGATAGTAAGACATCATTATCCACTAGGTCAAATGCCTTCTTAAAATCAAAGTAGGCGGCGTCCACCTGCACTCCCGCGTCAATATGAGGAACCAGGTACGTCATGGCGCTCAAGAGGTTGCTGGTTGTACTACGCGCAGGTCGGAAGCCATGTTGCGCGTCTGATAGTTGCGAAGCAACCTGCTCCTGGACATCCTGCTGAATAGCTGATTCAAACAGCTTCGCCGGTGTCGATAGAATAGCTACTGGTCTGAAAGACTCGACCGTGATTTAAATAAACACTGATCGCTCGACGGTCACATGTTACTACCTACACTACAGTTTTGTGTCAAAGAAGCCGCCTGAACGGGTGGAGTGTTGTCAACTTATGAAAATTTGCGATTTTCAGTGTTAAATTTCGCATGGATTACAAAAATAAAAAAATCAATAACTTTTGGGTTTTTATGAGTTACCTTTTTAAAACATTTTTTTCTAGTACGTATGTTGAAACCAGGACTACGCCTTTATTGGATCGGATAGGGTTTTTTTACGTATTGTATTTGTATCGGTGTATTCAATTGTTGGTGAGCTAAATAAATAAAATCAATCAATCTCCTGCCTAATGATACGTAATGAGGCGGGCCGAATAGGTCATTATCTATTCAGCCCTCCTGATACTTTCCCGCCATTTGAATAAAAACCCAAATAAATAAGAATTATGAATATACAACCAACCTTAAGTTACCGAAATGTTTCTGTAATGATTCTCTTGTGTCCACACTGGCTACATTTGCGAGAGCAAATAAACGTAGATCAGGAAATTTGGAGAACGCTGCTTTCTAAAACGGGAGTACAATATTAATGGAATTCCGTACGGGAATAGTACGTTATGACCAGTGATCGGAATAGGTTGAGTATATTCACCTAAAGTTTAAAGAACAGACGGAAATCGGGGACTTCCTTATGACAATTTTTTTACCGGTAAATTTACCAGAACTAACTAATGTAACTTTCAATAGGTATCTTATTTTATCATTAACATTATAAATGCAATAAATAATAAATCGTTATCAATGTTTTGATAAATAAAATAACCAATATTAAAACATATATATATATTTTTTATGTTGGTTGAACATTTCATATAACATGAATATATTAATGACTTTGAAATCCTTTTTATATATTTATTTTAAAGATGCTATGTACAAACAAAAGAATACAAACCTTTAGGAACAAATAAGTTACAAATTAAAGCGTTTACATTTATTTGTTGGTTAATCAAATACCAATACAATCAATACAAAATGCAAGAACCTCCCCTTCCCCGAGTCACTATTCGGTTATTCTAATAAATGATTAAAATTTTAAATAATACATTTTTTCATGATTAATATTATCGATTTCACATGTAGATATTGTTATGTACCAATTTATAATCCACGGTTGTATAATATGCTATAAGCAAACATATGCATGTCTATGGATTGATATTATAAAGTGGCAGAGTTTGTTTGCGCTACACGCTAATCTCTGAAACTACTAGTTCGAATTGAAAAAATATTTTTGTGTTGGATAGTCTATTTAATTCGATCGATCGATCTAATATTCGATTAGATTGATAAGAGCAAAGTATCAATAAAAATTGTTGCATAATAAATTATCTTTTGAGAGTTACGCCACGACTGATATCCACACGGACGGAGCCACGAGCAACAACTAGTCAATCTATTAATTTGAAATAAATTGAATAAATATTGAGTAATAGTTATTGACTATGATCTTTACTATGAAACAAAAAGTTTAAAAGAATCGTCAAAATCGTTACCTGAGAAATGATGCAACATAATTGTGTATTTTTAATTTAGTTGAAATTAAAAAAAAATATGCCAAATGTTCTAAGGAAGAATGTTTAGCTAATAGAAGCTTTATTAATTATTATAATATTGTAATAATTTGATGTAAAAATTTACATAGTTAAGTTAAGGTTCCAGCAAATTTATCGGTAATAAAAATATTGTCATAAGGAAGTCTCCGATTTCCGTCTCTGTTCTTTAAACTTTAGGTAAATATACTCAGCCTATTCCGATCATAGGTTATGACGTTCTGATGTCGTAGATTTCCGTATGCTTACCTGAAGTGAAGTGATCCTAGAATAATGTTGTAACGTCATATCTCGATCTGTCATTGGGTCCCCAGTTTCGTCACTTATTTCAAATCTTGCATAAAACTTCAACATATTCAGGAGCTGAAACAATTGGAGAGAAATATTTTTAGGGTTCCTTTACAATAAATATTGATGATACTTGAAATTATTATTAATACTTAGTGTGTGAAAGAATACGGATGTTTGTTTAGTAATACTCGTAGTTTCAAGATATTACAATATTTTTATGTTTTCAGTAGGTACTAATTACACACATGATAAATTATATTTATTTTGAAAATTGGTTATAAGTAAAACTTTTAGTCGTCATATTTTTCGTATATTTAAACTAGAGTCCGATGTTTCCTGTCTACCCCGAGAAGAAACAAAGAAACAAACAACTCAGCGGGCAACGTCTCTGAAATGTACAATCCGTCCTTACACATTGCTTATTTTGTCTTATAAACTCGCACGCATATTTTAATAAATTTTCTAATGCGAAAGTATCTTGAAACTACCTATTTATTATTAAACAGCTTCCCTAGTTAAACAATGTTGTAAAATAACATTTAACTATTAAAGTACCGTTCGTTCGTCTATAGAGTTTACAAATAATTGGTATTACACAACTTAATGGCGGTAATTAATAAAAACTTTTTTGCAAAAATAAAACCGACTTCCATATCAAAACACTACAAAGCCAAAAATAATTTTAATTTCGGTAGTCGGTGTTATTGGTTTTGTATTTTCTTTTTTTTTTCACACCGCCTTCCGAAATTAAAATTATTTTTGGCTTTGTAGTGTTTTGATATGGAAGTCAGTTTTATTTTTTGCAAAAAAGTTTTTATTTTCGTGCTTTTTAGTGGGTCAGTGAATTTTCCAAATCGGTTCGTAAATGACGGAGTTATGCGCGAACAAAAAACGCAATGCAGAGTAAACGAAAAGATCATCAACGTAAATATGTTTTTTAGACTTTTGTTGATTTTTCAGAAACGGCTTGTCCGATTTCGATAAAATTTTCATGGGACCATTTGGGAAGTATACCCTTTCTAACAAGATAAGAATTTTTCAAATCGGTTGGCAAGCGACGGAGTTATGCGCGGACAAACATAAAAAAAAAAATACAGACATCCGAATTGAGAACCTCCTCCTTTTTTAGAAGTCTGTTAAAAATATAGATAAACTAGTACTCACGCGGGGCTTCGCTCCCGTGGATTCTATCACGGTAAAAACATAACTCTCCTTTTTTGCAGTCGCGTAAAAAGTAGCCTATAACCTTCCTCAAGCTTCAAGCTACTTCCATACCAAATTTCATCCAAATCCACCCAGTACTTTCGAAGATTAGCGCGTTCAAGCAAACAAACAAACAAACAAACTTTTCCGCTTTATAATATTAGTAACAACAATAATGGCTAAATAAGAATAGCAGCACGGGTCGATCTTCAAAGTTAAGCAACGCTTGCCGAGGTCAGTCTGTGGATGGGTGACCTTAACATATCGAGATCCCTCCGTGTGTCAAAAGGCACATTATGTTGGTTCCGGCTGTCATTTGTACACCTTTGATAGTTGTTACGGGTAGTCAGAAGCCAGAAAGTCTGACACTAGTCTTGCCAAACGATTTGGTGTTCCCCAGCTACTTATTTACTCAAAAGATCGCCTCAGGTTGAAACCTACAAGCAGGGCCGGATTAACCATTAGGCGGAGTAGGCAACTGCCTAGGGGCCTCGCATCAACTAGGGGCCCAGGCCCAGTGCACGCTCCAAGAAAACATGTTTCTTCGAACGAGAATTTGATGTGCATGTGCACTTAGGGACCTCACTGTTATCTCACAAAATACAAATCGTTAAATTTAGTAGTAGAATTCAAACAATTTTAGAACAAATCTGGGAATAAGTAAACAAATATATTAAAAACCACAGCCCTTAATGTGACTTTTCTCTGTTCACACACGATTTGGTCAGTCAAAGTAAGAAAAGGGGCCCCGAGAATACCATTGCCTTAGGGCCTCTGACAGGGTTAATCCGGCTCTGCCTACAAGGTTCCACGGAATGACCCACGACAAGTACTAGCTTTCGAATATAAAAAGGTACGCGCGGTACACCAGAAGTTATGAGGTTAACACACATTTTAAAAAAAATCTATCTATCTAAAAACTGCTGACCCGATTTCATTCAAACCAATTTTGGTTGAAAGTTTACATTAAGATCTACAGACATATATTTTTTTTAGATTTTTCACTCCATTATTATAGAACTTAGAGGGGGCGGACACATTTTACCACTTTGGAAGCTTATATCTTTTAAACGATTGACTTTATGAAAAAGTGGTTTTAGAAACCCTTATATCATGTTTAAAGACCTGTCTATAGATACCACACACGCATGGGTTTCATGAAAAAAAATATTTTCAGTTTCAGTTCCATGTATGGGGACCCCGCTTTATTTTAAATATTTTTTATTTTTTTTCTTTAAATCGGAAAGCGGTTCACAGAATACATCTACCTACTAAGTTTCACATGTATGGTCTTAATAGTTGCGGAATAAAATGGCTGTGACATACGGACGGACGGACGGACGGACAGACAGACAGACAGACGGACAGACATATCGAAACTATAAGGGTTCCGTTTTTTGCCATTCGGCTACGGAACCCTAAAAATACAGTCGAATTGAGAACCTCCTCCATTCATATTCATTTATTTGCTTTCCACAATGTATATACAGTAGATGTTGTAGTCTTAAAGATAAAAGAAAAAACTATACTATAAAATATATACTAAAACATAAAACTAAAACATAACATTATTCTTATTATTTATTATTCTTTCTTTGACATTGAAGTCGGTTAATAAAATAAGCGAGTTGCCGCGTCGTCGTAGCCGATAGCACGTAGTACAGTGCATTTCAACTAATAATAGGAGCGACTAATTGCCATATTGTGACTCATTGCTGTCAAATCGAACAAATGAGATATGGTCAGCAAAACTAGATTTAATTAAAATATTTATTTACAAATATTGAGGGAAACAAAATTAGTTCCCTTCTTCTTATTTTGGTGGCCAACGCAAGCTTATCATAAAAAAAAAATAGATTTATAATTTTGACATGGCTTCTGGGCTTTTGTGCCATGCGTTCTCTTTACTTTCAGGCGAATTGGTGCCAACAATGAAAATGAGAGAAAAGTATGTATGTTTAAAAAAACTAATTATGACTTTAAATAATTAAATATTATATTTATATTTGATATGAGACTCAGTTAAACAAAGTAAAATAAACCGTTATTAATTTTCACTCTTAAGTTTTCTTTGCAAACCGTTCTTTTCGAATGTCATTTGACAGATAGGGGTCATTGACGTTCCTATTGTTATTTGAAACACATGATACAGTCTGTAGTATACGAGATCAGTGTTGCGTAGGACACGTAGTGCCTAATAGCCGCTCTGCACGTAGCCTCGTAGCAGATCCTTGTTGCGTAGCACAGTTGTTAGCAATCCGATATTTAACAAACAATGCGTCAGCGCAGCTCAGCGTGTGCACCACGCTGAGCTGCGCTGACGCATTGTTTGCGGTGCGCGACATCGACTTCCGATGCGTGAAAGATAACGTGACCATTAAGGGACTGAAAACGGTTACGGTATACGGTTACGATACCTGTATAAAATAAATGTACCTTAATAAAATAAAGGTAAGGCTCTACCGTTATTTAACCTTTATGCGATATCGGTACCGAAAAACATAGAATTGACCGTTGGCCGTTGGGTGTGAGGCACCGGCAAGGGTGGACAAAGCACAGGCGTGCGCGCCGGCAAACCTATTAGAACCTGCTTTTGTCGCTTGTCGCGGTCGGACGCTCGCACACAGTGACCACTAACACTCTGTCAATAAAAGTTGTGTTGTGTGTGTCGTGTTATTTAGAACACAATTCCTAGTTTTTATGTTGCAAATTAATATTTGTTACATAAGTTTTTTTAATGTTGATTTCATAAATTTTATTAAGCGCATATAGACATTTATTTAAAAAATACTTAAATTGATTATATACATATTTTAATAATTGTGTTGGTTCCTAAAGATAGTACCTAATTATTATATTATATTAATCTAAAAAAAATATTTCTGAAAAAAGTTGTTACTCAAAGCGGTGTTCTTAAAATTGTTAATTTCATATTTAATTTAATAGAAAAACAGAAGTTTATTTGATTAAAATTATATTGAAATTGATTGTTACAGTTAATCTTTTTTATTTTGTCAATAAATAATTGGTACAAAAAGTAGTGTTTCTTTCATTTACAAAAACTATGTAAAACTTTCGGAATAAAACACACTTATTTAGTAATTAGTTAACCTTGCTGTTTAATAAAATATTCTTTTTTTAAATATTAACAATAATTTAAATATTCGGTAATTATTCGGCAAATCAACCGAATATTCAGCCGAATACGAACATGAAAAAATATGCCGAATGTACCGAATACGAATATCCGGCCGAACATTCGGCGCATCTTTAATGTATACCTATGTTCAGAGTTGGTTTATAGTAAAAGTTGTTCATTATGATTAGTACGTTAAACCCCTTTCGGGAATTACAGGGTGTTTGTTAATAGGTATATAACCTATTAAAAATACCCTGTAATAGATAGATAGATAGATAGAATATACTTTATTGTACACCAAAATTTAAACACACCTATTTAACAATATTGCTTATTCTATGGTAACAATGGCGGTCTTATCGCTGAAAGCGATATCTTCCAGACAACCTTTGGAAGGACTTTAAAAACTTTAATTAAAGTGGGGAGGGCTAAATTAGTGTACTTACTACATTACTCATAAAAACAGAGAAACAAAAATTATTTAAATATTAAAATAAATAAATGTATATGCAAATATATATATATATAAATACAATTTAATACATAGGTAATTAAATAATACAATACATATAATGTGTTCTTTAACATTAAGTGGAGAGAAAACAAAAGAATAGTCATAAATTGGAATGAAAATAATTAGCAACCGAACTTTTAAAAGTAGCCAGTGACTGAGCTTGTCTTACTGACACCGGCAATGCATTCCACAAACGAATAGCTTGCACCGTAAACGATGAGCCATAGAATTTAGTGAAATGTGCAGGCATTGAAAGTCTCAAATTCTCCGATGATCTCAAATCTCTTATATATGTGTGTCATGAAGGAACTTAAAGCGTTCTTTGAGATAAAACGAAGTTGTAGGATTGAAGAGAATACTGTAAAGTAATGATAAAATATGTGCATTCCGGCGAAGGCGGATCGGCAGCCACCAGAGTTTAATGCGAAACTCAGAAACATGATTATATTTGCGCAAACCAAATATGAATCTGATACAAAAATTTTAGAGTCGTTCAAGCTTATCTAGCTGCACTTCAGTAAGATCTGGATAACCTGCATCAGCATAGTCGAGAACAGGGAGAAGAAGCGATTGGGCAAGCGCAATTTTAGTGGCAGTCGGCAGGAAATTGCGCAATCTGCGTAAAGACCCCGCAGAGGCAAACTATTTGCGGCTTAGTTCTTGCAACTGGGGACCCCAAGACAAATCCCTATCAATATAAATACCTAGGTATTTTTACTGAGTCACAGTAAGGTATAGCAGCTCCATCAAAAACGATTTGAGGAAGGGTCACCCAGTTAATTTTGGAACGTAGCCTAGGGCTGCCAACAATAATGACTTAAGTCTTCGCAGGATTAACCCTCAAACCATGATTCAAACTCCAATCAGAAATACGCGCTAAGTCTTTATTCACAATTTTCACCGCCTCAGACAGTTCTTCAACGGGAGCTTGCGAATAAATTTGCAGATCTTCAGCATAAAGGTGATAAGATGATTCATTTGAAATAGAATTTATAAATATGGCGAAAAGAAGAGGAGAGAGAACGCCCCTCTGTGGTACGCCAGCAGTAGTATTGCACCATGAAGATGATGTACCTTCAATGCAAATACGTTGTTGGCGGCCACACAGGTAACTACGAAACCAATCAATTGCTGTTGGAGATATGTTAAGAGAGCAGAGTATACCGAACAGGACATCAAAATCTGATATCGTCAGTAATTTTAACTAGAGCTTTGGTAGTGCTATGTCCTGAACGAAACCCGGATTGGTACAAATTTAGGAGTTGGTTTTTACAAAGGAAAGCACTAAGTTGATTGTGGATAAGGCGTTCGAGGACTTAGGATAGGAACGGTAATATGGACATAGGGCGGAAATCAGAGAAAGAAACAGGATTAGACTTTTTAGGGAGAGGAGTTATCTGAGCTTCTTTCCACAAAGATGGGAAAACACCTGAGGATACGGAATAATTGAGGACATGGCAAATGACAGGAAGAATTTCGTCCAGGATAGGGAGTATCATATTACGGCTAATACAGTCATTACCAAAGGCATTTGACGTTATAGATAGCATGCTCTTCTTAACATCACAACTGGTAAATTGATTAAAAATAATAGGAGAATAATTGGGAGTGGGAAGAGGAGAAAGATTATTTAGAGTATTGGTTTTAACAGCATCATTGAAGCTACAAGAGGTGGAAAAATGTTGATTGAGCGATTCAAGGTCTATATCCTTAGGAATAGACTCTTGACGTGACTTCCCAATTCCCATAGATCTAAGAAATTTCCAGACTTTAGCTGCATCACCGTTTTCAACGGACTTATGAATGTGGCGGCGTTGGGCATCCCTACAAACCAAGTTGCTACGATTACGGAGAGCGACGTATTTTTCTCGACTTTCTCGACTAGGTCTGCACTTGAATTTAGACTTTGCTGCTGCCTTTCTTTGTAAAATTACTTTCACGTCATCTGTTAGCCATGGAGCAGGTAGATGCTTAATCTTTACCAAACGAACAGGTGCATGCACGTCATAAAGCTGGTTAAGATTGGAATTGAGGAGGTTAACTTTGTCATCAATCGACTCTGCATGAACAAGATCAGACCAGTCAATATTGCTAGCATCTTCCCGAAGACTTTCCAAGTTCATTCCACCAAAACTGCGCTGAAGAATACTTTTGATTTGTTTTATTAAATTTACCAAATAATCCTCCTAAGTAGGAGACAATCATATGGCTTTGGTACAATTTAATCAGCCGTTAATTAATAAGAATATATAATTTTTTATGCGTCACTTTTCTTCAGTATATCCAATATTTCCTTCATCTTATTGTAACGCATTTTTCCGTGACACATAGACATCTCCAATGCTTCTATTTTCGCAAAGAACTCGTTACATTCAGCTTCTTTTTCTGCACTTATGTTGCAGCCTTCGTATTCCGTCATAGTACCAATTTCTCTTGTTGTTGTAATAGTGTTATATTTATGGGTACACAATTCTCCAGAGTTGGATAAATCATCATTAGTTTGATAATCACGCAGATCCTTATGTAAATCAAAAGTGTAAGGTGCCTCATGGATATTTTTATCGATTTTTCTCGAATATATGAAACCATCAAAAGGTTGAGAATCCGGAAATTCGTCTTGTGAGTAACAGAAGGTTTCCGGGGTATTAGTCGGCACTCTGGATTTTTTTGGTGAAGTTTCGTATTCCGTTGACATATTTTCAGACTGGGAATTAAGATTTTTGCGAATGTTGTCACGTTTTTTAATCTTGCTCTGATCTGAAAAACGAATGAGTAAAAATACCTACTAAAGTCCAGTCGATGAGTTAGCTGAAGAAAATATTATACACTAACACTATTGTTCTACACTTTATTAGAGTATAAGCATAGATGATACATATGAGTATAAGTATCCACATAAGTATTTATTACTTACCTTTTTCTGTAATTATAACTTTTCGTGTGCTATTTGACATTGTGTCACAAGAAATTATGCGAGGCGCATCGGCGCATGTGACTTTGTGCCTCGAGAACAAGCCAAACTAATGCAATTTGATGAGAAACTCGCGCTACCGAACAAGGGCCAGGGGTGGTCAATATCCGTCTCTTTCATATCTTTATTAATTAAGGTTTTAGTACCGCTACCGAAATATACCTTTTTCTATTTATACACAAAAAGTTTCGGTACCGAAATCAATTTAGATATCGAAATAAAGCGGCAACCGTTATTTTTCGGTATGACGTCATACCGCAATTTAAAGATAGAGTAATTTTTGGGTTATTCAGTCCCTGCTTTAGACTATACCACGACTACCCAAATTGTTACACGGTTTCAGAAAACGGGACAATTTTGCGTCCCAGAGTTCATTTTGGGGACACCGGGACTTGTAACTTTAAAAAGGGACAGTCCCGTTCAAAACGGGACGTCTGGTCACGTTAGTGAAAGAGGCAGTTCGAATCCCACCCAAACTTCTAATTGCGACGCGACGGCCTTCTCTACAAGTTAGATAAGTATCATGACCGATATATCGTTGTCACTTCCGCGGGAAGTGGCTAACTCGTAAGAAAGCTTAAGGAAGAAAGAACAAAATTTGAAAATTCGTCCAAAATTCGTAACTAAGCAGGAGATGTGCACACGTCCGTTCACTGACGCGCACAATAGCCAACCTAAATGAGACACCAATACAATTTTTTTAAATTCTTTTACTTCTTTACATAAGTATATTTAATTTAAAAGCCCAAATTAAAAATATGTAAAGAACTTATTATATATTTATCTTAGGCAATATTTAAATTGGCGTCTATTTTATTTTCAAATGCTACTTATAAATATATTTTTCTTCATGGCCTAATTTATTTGGCTCCATGCGCTTTCTAAAAGCTTTCATATAAATACAGGTTTTACTGCTTTCTGCCCGCGACTTCGATTGCATAGGAATACGGGGATAAAAAGTAGCCTATGTGTTATTCCAGGATGTCAACTATCTACTTACGAAATTTCATTCAAATCCATTTAGTAGTTTTTGCGTGAAAGAGTAATAAACATCCATACATCTATTCATCCATCCTAACAAACTTTTGCAGTAAGAAGATAGTAAGAAGTAAGATTCACCGGTCCCGCTTGGACCGGTTCCTGCTCAGACCTTAAAGTTTACACTTGCGTGCAAAACAACCAACCCAACGCGCGCTACGTCTCTTAGATCGGAATAGTTCAAAAAATAAGTTATGCTAACAAAAATTTTAAAATTGTGGGGAAGTATGTTTTATAAATTTTTCCACATAATAAGTTTGACATTTAAAGTGATGTTGGTGACAAGATCGACTTGAATCTTAATCTCTTGAATCTTCACTTCTCTTGATTTTATTCATTTTCGAAAACCACAGTCGGGTAAAAAGAGACATTGAAGTAACTTTGTCTTTTGATATTGCTTACGTGACAATTTGTAATCCATGCTGAGTTTTAATCATATAACTTGATGTCAAGTATGATGATCCTCTTTCGGTATACCTGTTATGGAGTTGCTATTTAAGAGGCCTAACCTTCGATTGAACATCTATGCGACAATTTGAAGAGAAGGATGCCAGGAGGCCAGGGCTCAAACCGTAGAAACCTTAGATTATATAATTATAGTACTACTGTAATTATAATTATACTCTATGGTAGAAACCCTTTAGTAGAAACCCTGTAGCTATCTAAGAATGGTGACTTTATACCTCAAGAGTTCATTATAACATTGTCAAGATCGATGGAAAACAGCATGGAAGTTTTAATTTGTTTCTTTTATCTTTGTAAATTCACAATAATAATAATAATAATCCACAACTTTCACACAACGCCATCTAGTCCCAAACTAAGCAGAGCTTGTGGTATGAGTACTAGACAACTGATAAACATACATATATATTTCTAAATACATACATATTATAGATAAATTACACCCAGACAAAGAACAAATGATCGTGCTCATCACACAAACATTTGTCCTGGGTGGAAGCCTACTTTTCTGCCTAATAACGATATATAAACTTTATTTGTGATTAACGTGTCATAAACAGAGGTGGGTCGAGTTTTAGGTTTCCCTAGCAGAATGGCAAAAATCGGAACCCTTATAGCTTCGTCATGTCTGTCCGTCTATCTGTCTGTCTGTCTGTATGTCATAGTCATTTTATTCCGAAACTATTAGGACTACACATATGTAACTTGGTAGGTAGATGTTTTATGTGAACCGCTTTCCGATTTTTAGACAAAAAAATATAAAATGAAGGGGGGTCCCATATAACCTACCTGCAACTGAAACTATTAATTTATATAGAATATTACATTACATTATAATATTACATTCTTTAATAATTTTTTTTTTTCTAAAAGTCAATCGTTTAAAAGATACACACCTCCAAAGTGTTAAAATGTGCCCCTCTAAATTTTACAATAAAAGAGTGAAAATTCAAAAAAAGTATGCTGTAATCTTAATAAAAACTTTCAACGAAAATTGGTTTCAATTAGTTATCAACAGTTTTCGAGATATAACACATATTCTAAAGTCACAAATATAACATTGTATTTCATAAAAAACCTGTGAAAAACAAAGTTCTTTTGCGTAATTACTACGGAACCTTTCATATGCGAGTCTGACTCACTCTTGAACAATTTTTTTGCACGAAAGTGTATTTATTGATAAAAGATTGCGCTCAGTGCCCAGGACCACGACGGTGTATAGTCGCTACACCAGTATTTCGCCGTAAGCACATTGGAGCGGGCGCTAAGCGCTAGTGTTGTATAGTAATATTTTGAAATCGTAAATATTTAAAAACTAAGTTTGACGGCATTTATATTAATAATAAGCACATCTTGTTGAAAACTCATATGTAAATTGTGTTAAACACAGTTGCAATTCAATAATTATAATCTCAAGAGGATTTCGGTGTATTTATGAAAAAAAAAGTACAAATGTTTTCACAAAGGACAAACGTTAATAAAAAAATATGAAAGTGATTAAATAACGCCCTCTAAAACTCGACTAAAATGGGTTTCAGTATATGTGTAATATTTTTGTTGACGGTGGTGAGTTATGTGTCAGCCAGCGCTAGGTGCTGCCCTGAGGGACAAGCGGTTCTCTATAAAAAGGATGTTTGTTGGGAACCGAAGAAAAATGTCACGGCACCGTGGTCTCTGCCTTGCAACAAGACTGCCAGATTGTTAAAGAATTTTAATGTGACCGAAACAGACGAACTGAGATTACGCATGGGGGTTGAGTTTGACGAGACATTTGCGAACACGTCGTAAGTATATAGGATTTCTTTAAAATATTTGTCTTACATACTTCTCGTATCTAATCTAATATTGGGGCTATAAGAAAGGGTTATTTTTCAATTCAACCCCCGAAAGGGATTAAACATGGTCTCATTATTTTAAACTCGGTATTAATAATACTATTCAAATACTAATTCTTTATTTCTTTGCCAACATGGGTAGGGATTAGATATTGTACGTTTTTGTGCTACAATGTTTTTCGTAATTTTACACAAAAAAATAGTAAAACATAGCAAATAGTTTTATACAGCACAATATAATACTATTTGAGCTACTCCTCCATTTAAGTTAATGTTGATAATATATAAAGACCAGGATCCTACAGGTTCCATTTAAAATAATTCTGAAAATAGTACTTTCTCATTCAAACGCTGCATACGCAATCGGTGTTTCCCGCCAAAAAAGAAGCAACTCATGTTCACGTCCTTACTCGACGTGTGCGACGCACAGTATGACAGGGTGTCATGTGATAATGGCAGCCTACACACTACTCACATTGAATATTATGACATCGAATAATACAAATATTAACAGTGAGAAAATAAAGAACGTATTTTATAAATTTAAATAAAGAATTTATTCTACATATCCGATTTTTGCCACGGCGGCCAATTTCAGCAGTCCGTGTGCACCATATCTCCTATATTGTGGTGCACAAGATAGTGCGAAGGTACAAGTGCAGTCTCTGTACCTTTACTCCCAAAGCCCGATGGTACAGTACTCTGATACGACCAGAGAGAGATCAGGCGCAAGACCAACAGCTTAACATGTTTTCCGAGGCACCTGGGTACCAAATAGGGCGTCCAATCCCGGAATACCGAGATCTCGGTATTGCGGGATCCCGCGTCATTTTCCAATCCCGCGTCTTGCGGGATTACGGGCGCGGGATCCGCGGGATTTGCGGGACTGAAAAAAAGCATACTTACAACCTCTCGCGAGCGCGATTGCTCGGTGACCGGCGGCCAGCAGTGTTGCAAACAACGCGGGTCCGATGTCGCCCGTTTTTCACAGCTTATCTAGCCTAATATAGCCGAATTTCAGTCAGTAGTAGCTTAATTATGTAGCCTAAAATATCAGTAAAGTTTTTTCTTCAGTATTTGTTACTGTTTTTTGTGAAGAAAAAACGGTGTAATTTGATTGATCTCATACTAATAGTATTACGTAAATAAACGTGGAGTTAGTTGCTTAATTCATTGTTTTATTTGCCTTATATAAATGTGAATATTTTCAATATGCGGGATCCCGCAAATACCGAGATCCCGCGGGATTCAAAATTCGTAGTCCCGCAAATACAGAGATTGAATTCAGGCTGCGGGATTGGACGCCCTAGTACCAAATAGAGCAGATGCATCACAAACAAGAGAGAATCAACTTTAGAAGAGTTTTCGTGAATTTACATCTAAAGGAAAAGGTTACTTACTACGTTTTTAGGGGCTAATTTTACTGCCTCATGTACTCAATTAATATTAAATTTTAAATAAACTAAGTACAATAATGGTACTAAGCTGCAACTGGTTGACCGGAAGCCGACCCCAACATACTTAGGAAAACGCTAAGCAGATTGGGAGAAGCCAAATAACGGTATCAAACAAAACCAAAACACTTTTTAAAATATCACCTGTATAGAATGATAAGAAATACAAGTAGATCCGTATTCTGTGCTTCTACATATTTTTTAAGAACTTCACAGCAAAGACTTTCTGAAATGCATAATTGTATGCACATAAGTCGGTACTTTAACCAATCGAAAGCGTTTTGGAGATCAGTCAAATGTACAATTTACTTGCTCTTGTGAAATCTTTCAAAGAACCTATTTAGGCCAGATATGACGCATACTGCATACCATAAATTGCGAATAAAAACAAAATAAAGCCTTCACAGGGTGGGATGATATGCGTCACTCCAGCACAAATCAACATAACCCAGTGCGGGCAGAGCCAGAGCGCGCTTTGTAAACAACAAATTTGGATTATTTGCAAATCCAAAAATGGTGATATCACGTCCTTTCAGTTTGTTAAGCTGTCGTTACATATGGCTAAGCACGCTCTTATTATCTTAATGTTTAGGAGTATGTATTTGAAATTGAACATCAAGTTTAAACGGCTAGTCATTCTGACGTGACGTTTGATATGTAAATAACTTGTATTATATTGTAACTGTAATTGATTTGTTAAATTACGGTTCGACGGCGCGTTTTGTTCCACGCGCGCCTCAAAGAGCGTCAGCAATATGACGAGGCCCCCCCGTAGAGGGCCGAAGCCTGCCGGGGTCGTGGGACTCATCCCATTACCGTGACCCCGGTACGTAAAGGGTTATTGAAGGAACACCGTGGATTTTAGTCAGTAAAAGTCTGACAGTCCCTCCCACCCTGCCCGGGGTGGGAGGACTTATTTGATAATTTTACCACGCTAAAAAAAAAAATTGGAGGCATAAAAACAATTTTTTAGTATATTACGGCCAACGAGAAGCAATACCAAATGAAAATTGTATATAATTTTTCCAAATGAAAATGTTTTGAACCCCCGAAAGTTTGTTTATATTTGGTATCGCTTCTTGTGGCCGTACTTTAGCCGTGTTGTCCGCAACTTCGTCCACGGAGAAATTTCGCATATTTTTGAAATTTTTTTTGACCGAAACGGATTGCATGGTTCGAAGAAAAAGTACCTCGGAGTTAAAGTTTCGGTGATTTTCTGTGGCTACGAAACATTGACCACGTCTAGTTTAAATTTACGAAAATGCTTGTCGTGTGTGGGAGAAGTCAGTAAGTCCTTACTGATAAAAACTGGAGACGCCTAAACACGAAATCTAACGATAAATTTAACCATCCGAACGTGTACCCGCTATAGATAGCCACAATTGGTGACCCCGACGTGATAGGAGTACTGTACTCGAAAGTGGGTTCTGGTTTACAACCACTTGCGTTTTTCTCCAGAAAACTCAACTCAGCGCAAAAGAAGTATAATAGCCCGTTTGATAGGGAGTTGCTGGCTATTTATGAAGCTGTAAAATATTATAGACATATGGTAGAAGGTAGATATTTTACCATTTTGACTGACCACAAGCCACGCTTTATTATAGTCGGTAAAAACTACCGTTATGCCGTGCACCGGCCGGTCGCGAGTAGCGAAGACGCCCGAACATACTTCGTGGAGATGTTATATTAGGAAGGAATTCAGAACACTCTCGAAGTACTACTTCTATAATACTTTTATAATATTTATTACGATCTATTGTTCGCGTCGTATATATAACATAACTTTAGGTGCTTGTGAACTATCTGCTATTTTCCTATTTCTTTCTACTCTTGTGGTTATAGCTAATATAGTGACTTTGTGCTATCTACTCTTTAGTGTTTTCTTTATATCTGCCTAACTTTACCCGCTATTATTATAACAATTTTCTGGAATGAATATATACCTACCTTTTACATTGTATTATGTCATTTGGTCTATACTGTCCTTTCATACCTAAAACAAACTATATTATGCAAAGATTGTGAAAATCTATTATTTTTAAAAGAGTAACCGTCGAGTTTCTTGCCGGTTCTTCTCCATAGGAAACGACCAATTTCGAACCTTGCACTAGCTTGTTTATTTATTTATTTATTTATTTATTTGTAGGTACATAATATAGTATCATAATAAGGAGTGCTTTGGCATTCGTACTAGGATTACCCTGTATCACGAATGCCGTCACCTTCCTCCGGACCAAATAATATCACTCAATAAAATTTATATTAAAAAAAAGACATTAACATAATTTACTAATAACTTAAAATAACAAAAATATTAAAATAACATTGAAATTATACAAGACAAAACAGGTGTGAATAGTGTGCGACTGTATGTGTAGTGTGCGTCTGTGTGTAGTGTGCGACTGTGTGTAGTGTGCGACTGTGTGTAGTGCGCGATTGTATGTAGAGTGTGTGGTAATGTGTATAGACTGCAACTGTGTGTATAGTGTGCGATTGTGTATGTGTAACATTTGATGATTCTAAGAGTCACCCCAATTTGATAAGTCTCTCAGATTCCTTATAATTGAGACTCTTAAGCCAGTCACTAACAGCGATTTTGCATTGATGTCGGGTAAGTAGGCAGATATCTAAGACCGCATTTATTTTATTATAAACATGTGAACCCAAAATCCAGTAATGCCTTTGAGCTAGAGTAGATTTGTGCCTCTCTGTGTTGCACAACCTCGTTCTTTTGCGCTTTCCTTCTCGTAATTTTAAGGCCTGTGATATGGTGGTGTGTTTGCGTAATGTTATTTGGAGCACAAATAGTTGTCTAGTCGTTAAGACCTCACACTCTTTGAAAAGAAGTGTGGTAGGATACCTGAAGGGTTTTCTGCACATGACTTTTAGGACTGCTCTTTGTGCTCGCTCTAAACGTAACATACTGACTGCAAAAGTGCCACCCCAGGCAGAAATACAGTAGCCCAGCAAAGATTGGGCAAGCGCAAAGTAAACTGTTTTCAATGTTTTGGTATCCGCTACAGATCTGAGACTCTTGAACACATAAATGAGTTTACGGATACGAGGAACTAGTGCATCAATATGGTTTTTCCAGCTTAGCAAACAATCCACCTGAACCCAAAGGTATTTTACACTTGAGCTGTTCCTAATGGACAAACAATCGCAATAGGGGTTTGCAGAATCGCAGCCATGTGCCCGTACGGAAAATGTCTCTGGTTGGGATTTTTTTGATAAAGAAAAACATACAACTGATGTTTTAGCAAGGTTAAGTGTTAAAAGGTTATCAGACAACCAATCCATAACTAGCCTAAGATTGTCCTCAGCGTATATTTTGACCTGCTCCCAGTCCGAACCATCAACTAGCAGTGCTGTGTCATCAGCATATGACAGAATTTTAGTATGGGGCAGAGCTAGCATGCATAGATTGTTAATGTAAATTAAAAACAAGGTGGGACCCAGCACACTGCCCTGGGGCACACCGTACGTGATCTGCTGCTCATTGCTAATAAGAGAACCGATCTTAACGGTCTGACTGCGTTCAGCAAGATAATTACGGAAGATATCAAGAACAACCCCTCTAATTCCTATGGATTCTAGTCTATCGAGAAGGATGGGCACGGAGACAGTGTCAAAAGCCTTGGACAGATCCAGAAAAATACCGATGCATTTGTTGCCAGAATCAAGTTTCCTACTGATATGTTCTGTCAAATCAATAATAGCATCTTCAGTAGACCTACCACGTCTAAATCCAAACTGATTTTGTGAAAGAATATTGTTTGTATTTAAGAAGCTAATTAAACGTGTATTGAGTGCTTTCTCTATAACTTTAGAGATTGTGGTCAACACTGAGATCGGTCTGTAGTTCGTTCGTTCGTGTGACGTTTTATAATTGCCCATATAGGCCTATGTAAAATAAAAATATTTTTGATATTTTGATTTTGATCATTTATATCTCAAAGATTAGTTTTTGTTTACGTTTAATTTTCATGTTCAAGAATATATGTAGTCTTATGTTTGATGGAACGTTAAGTCGCGTGCATATTAAGACTGTGGCTGCTACCATCAAGGTCGTTAGCGCCTGTTATCACTTCAACTGGCGCTAAAATTATTTCGCAAGAGAAGTTAACGCCCTGTGAAAATACCGTATGAAGGATTAGCTGTTCGTCGAGTAATCGCAAGCGCGACTGCGGAGCACGAGGTCTCGGGTTCAATTCCCGGGTCGGGCAAAAAGTGCTACTGAGGTTTTCTGTAAGGAATTTCTCAGCTGCCCGGAATTTGAGTTGGCGATGTGATACCCTCGTGCCTCGGAAAGCACGTTAAGGCTGCGTTTCCACCAGAGATGTGCGAGGATGCGTAGCGAGGGATGTGTTTGTAAAGAACCAATAGAATCGCTTCATTTACCTCGCCTCGGTCAGCACAGCTCTGGTGGAAACGGCTCAGCGGAGCTAGATTTTTGCGCATACAAAAAAAGCGAGGGATGTGTGCGAGGGATGTGTGCGAGAGATGTGTTGCGAGGGATGTGTTGCGAGGAATGTGTGTTGAGAAGGATGTGTTGCGAGGTTTGCGCATCCTCGCACCACACATTAATGCGCATTTTCACAGCTCCGCTACACATCCTCGTAGGCACATTTTCATCGCACAGCTTTGGTGGAAACCCCCACACATTTTCACAGCACAGCTAGACATCCTCGCACGACACATTTCCATCGCACATCTCTGGTGGAAACGCAGCCTTAGCCTTTGGTCCCGCCTGTCATTTCGACATCTATGACAGCAATATCCGAATGCAGTACATACATAATGTATTGACATATTTTATTTTAATCATAATTTTCAACAATAATGTTTTCATACTAAAGAAGACGGAGATTGTACAAGGATCACCCATTTAGTTGTTATATCTATTTTTAACTGATTTTAAAAAAGGAGGTTCTCAATTCGTCTTTACCTCGTAACTCGAAGACGACTCGACCGATTTGAAAAATTCTTTTTGCGTTTGAATGGGTATACTTTCTAGTTGGTCCCATTGTTACGAAATCAGGATCTGATGATGGGATCCTGGAGAAATCGAGGGAACTCTTCAAATATTATAGGCACATCTATAGCGTTTTGGATATTTCTTATAGTACATTGAGCAGTTGCTTCCGAAAAGTACCATTTGGGGAAGTTGAACTGATGATGAAAACCACAGATGGCCACTGAAACTCCTCAATAATAAGTATTTCGTGGAATGCGATTCGATTACTTGAGTACGGATGTTAAACACTTTATGCTCGTCACAATACATATGGTGATGTAGAGCTGATGGTCAAGTACCAGGAGAACTACTCAAAAATTAACGGCCATGCATCGGGAAAAGCAATATTTTGTAAAAGATGATAAGTTGTTGACATTGTGGCTTTTGTAACTAGATAAATTACAAAGCGACCCACTAAAAAGCGTGAAAATTTTTCTTTTGCAAAAAATAGAACCGACTTCCATATCAAAACACTACAAAGCCAAAAATAACTTTAATTTCGGAAGGCGGTGTAAAAAAAAAGAAATTCCAAAACCAACCAACACCGACTTCCGAAATTAAAGTTATTTTTGGCTTTGTAGTGTTTTGATATGGAAGTCGGTTCAATTTTTTGCAAAAAAAAAATGTATGTACCTACAATGTATTCACATTTTACTTTACAGAAAATAAACAGTTTTTTTTTCCGAATTCAGGTTTTACTTTTAAACTGCATGTTAAATCTGTGTTTTCTCCTTTTTACAGGTACTGCCTGGGGAATTTTACAACAATAAAAGATGTAAATCTGAGTCGAATACGGCCTCTGGCAATAGTTTGTGCTGATGAAGAGGAAGAGATCATCGATGATAGAGTTCTCGGGTACACAATGATCGTCTCTGTGATATTTCTTGCGGCTACTGCACTTATTTACAGTTTGCTACCGGAGCTAAGGTTAGTATTACTATCTGTTCTAGGATACGTTCGTATTTCACCACCATCTCATCTGATGGTAAGTGATGATGTGATCGAAGATGAAGCACGCTTACCTAGAAGTAACCTATCCACTATTTACATTAATACCCACCGGGCAATTTTATTTTTCGTATAAGTAATAAATTAAATTACATTAGTCATGTAATTTAATAACTTCACCCACTGCTGGGTGTAGGCCTCTCTTCGCTTGTGCCAAACTCTACGTTCACGAGCCAATCTCATCCAGAGTATACACAGGATTTAAAGCTAAACTCCTCTTTGATATGAATAGAGCCAATTACATATACTATTACTCCCTACAGGTTACAGCAATAGTCAATTTAATTAAAATTCTTCAATCTTATTACCGCCTGGTTCATTTTCATGCACATTGGGGTAGATAATGATTGAAGCATCAAGTTTGCGGCTATCATCGTAATGCATATACATTAGAAATGGAATGAACAAAAAATTGCAATTTAACATTACATCTATTATGCTTGAATATACCACAGAACAGAAAATTAAGTAGAAGTGCCCCTACACTATCTCAAAACGAGAACCGGTGTCGCCAAACTCAACAATTTGCAAATCAAAATGTCCATTACAAACATAAAAAACAGTGATATAATTGGCTACAAAGTTGAAACGCAACTTTAAAAAATCATCTTAATGCTGTCAAAAATATTGAGTGTTATTACAACGACCGAAAGTTGTTATTATTTGACATGACATAATCAATAAAGGCGTTTATCGTTTAAAAAACATAAATCGAACAATTTACAACGAGTTCAGCTACTCAGCGCTAGATGGCACTGTAACCAATTTATTCTATTCGGAGCGTTAATAACTTTGAAATAGATGTCATATTTGCACGCACACGTAATATCTTTTGCTACTCAGATAGAAATGTAGACAAATATCGATATTTTAATATCGATATTACGTATTTTATTCGTGTGAGCAATGTAATAATTTATCGACATCATATAAATGGTCAGTAAAGGAAAAAGGTTGATCATCTTCAAAAAAATAGAATCTAATTTAATATTAAAGAGGTAAATTTTGTAAGTTTGTATGTAGGGGTAATCTCTGAAACTACAGAACCGATTCTGAAAATTCTTTCCCTAATATGTAGCTGCATTATTCTTGAGTGCTATAGATAGGCTATAAATCATATAACAAAGTATTAATTTCATGCGGGCGAAGCCGCTGGCACAAGCTAGTGTTCAATAAAATGTTAATAGATAGTATTAAAAATTTATATTGACCTAGAAATTATACATATTTGTTTAATAATTGCCTCTTGATAGTTTTATGTTTAATTTTAATAGGTGATGAAAGCGTATATTAAT
This sequence comes from Tholera decimalis, assembly GCA_943138885.2. Taxonomy (NCBI): domain Eukaryota; kingdom Metazoa; phylum Arthropoda; class Insecta; order Lepidoptera; family Noctuidae; genus Tholera; species Tholera decimalis. Next base: position 20,689,374 of record OW964565.2, read on the forward strand.
ATATTTTGCCGTGATGGCTTTCATTAAGTCGGTAATATGATTAGACGTAAGAAATTCCCCTAACTGATGATAGATTATGTTTTGGAATATTGAAGACCCAATAAACATCCATTTTCCTTAATAAAAGGAACTTGGGGAAAATTGAAATATTTAAATTACTATTTTACTTTTTTTTGAGTTCAATATCCAGAAATTGATGTGTTACGGTTTACATTATGTGATGTTATCTTTATTAACTACTAGCTGCTACCAGCGGCTTCGCCCGCGTGAAAGTAGAAAATTATCCCAAGGGAACATAGTCTCAGGAAAAAATCATAATATGTTCTATTCCAGGACATGGTCTACCCGTGTATCAAGTTTCATTGAAATCCTTTCAGCCTTTCGAGCATGAAGAAGTAACAAACACAAACTTTTGACTTAAAATATTAGTGTAATTATTATTATTATTATATACTTTATTGTACACCTGAATTTAACACAGGATCATTTATAAAAATGAGTGTACAATAGGCGGTGTGATTAGCGACCCGTATCTACTACAGACGGATGCTGGCTACGTGTCGTTAAAACGTCGACATTTCTGTGCAATCTCAGTTAAACATTTATGAATTATCCACATAAACCGTCCGAAATCAATTTTCTGAATGATGGTGCCAGCTATGAAATAAGAGTTAGAAATAAATAAAAATTATCGATACAGACCTACTTTACGAATGTGTCCCATCCCTAATTGAGTAGGGTCGAAATTACTAGAATTTATAGTATGATTCTCCAGATTACGACAAAGTAGATTTAAACGTTGTTCAAATGAAAATAAGGTTGTTTATAGTTTGCATTGAAGTCATGAAATGTGGTATTGTCATTAAAATCAAATATATTTAAAATTAACAAACTTTAATACTTATCGATGATACGATACGCCTCCACAAGATACATTTTATTTACTGCTTTCATTTTTGCAGGTCCAAACTGCACAACAAGGCATGATTTCTAATATTTCGTGTATTTTAGAGACAACCAATCGCGACATGAATCTGACAGCGAATAAGCTAATGTCGCGCATCTGTGCTTAATGTTGACACGCGCGCGATATCTGAGCGGCACTTCCACTGTATTTTCTATTCCGTGGAATATACCGACAATAGATACATACGTGCGTTTTCGAGAGCTTAATTTCCAAATGGCTAGTTTCGATAAATAAATTAAATTGGTTTATTTTTCAAAGCTTAATAAGGCCATGTCTGAACTGCATATTAATTGCGCATTTTTTTAATGATAATATTATTTTCACAGGGATGTTCAAGGAAAAAGCATTATTAATTTCTGCATCAGTCTTGGTTGTGGCCTTTTAGTGCTAGTCATAATGAAGCTTATGATATACTATGATATGGGATGGTGTGCCGTTAGAGGTAAGCAGTAAGCTGTAAAATATAATTTTCAGTAAAGAAAAAGAAATTTGATATCATAGTTCAAACAATACAACGAACGAATAAAATTAACAAACGAAAAAAAGGTCGCAAAATGGTCACTTCTTATTGTGAAGCTTTTTTATTATAATAGGCTCGCGTTTGACAACCATCTCACCTGGTGGTACATAAGTGATGATATGGTCGAAGATGGAGCACGCTTACCTAGTAGTAACCTATTCTTCTTAACTTAAAGATTTTGCCCGAGCCTGTGTTTTCCGATAGCTATAACCTAAGGGAGGTTATAGCTATCGGAAAATACAGACTCCGGCAAAATGCGTAATAGACATAAAAATCTACTTGCTTTGTCAATTCAAATAAAACGGTCTTCGAATTTTTATATTAATACTATTATTTATTAAATATGTTTTTGTTTTCAGGATTCCTAGCCTATTACTTTTTGATAGCAGCATTTTTCTGGTCAAACGCTATAGCAATACAAGTCCTTTTAAACACAAGGTAAGACGCATTTCAGAGAAATATATTTATACCTACAGTCAGGGACATAAATTGTAACCAATTTCATTTTATCATCTCATATGACAGTCAGAGAAACCCCGGTTCAAACAAAACTAAAAAAAAACTGATTGTTTGTTTTATCACTTTACAGGCGACCAGCAACTCTGGACTATGGCTGGAGAGAGTTCAAGTGGTATATGATATACGCCTGGGGATGCCCAACCGTGCTCACCATATGCATGGCTATAGTAAACTTTCACCCAGGAAGCCATCAGAGACCAGGGATCGGACTTAATCACTGCTGGTTTTTTAGTAAGTTTCGTTTAAGGCCAAACTTCAGCAGTTTAACTGGTTAGAGTCAGTTGATTTTCCGTCAATAAATGCTCCTATTTTGTGTTAGGTTCAGTTTCCCTGTCCCTTCAGTTGAGATTGTGATCCGGGGCTGCGGTATATCGTGAGACAATTCCCACAACCCCGGCAAATAATTTTAGGCTCTGAGTCTTCTGGGATCAGTTACCCGTCACCAGAGAGTACCGTAAAATGGGGGAATAGGGATCCAGGGGTGAATAGGGATAAAACCAGGAATCACTTTTGACGCTCAATATTAGTTACCAAATCGTTATGTACAACTTTTACCATTTTTCGTGGGATAATAGTAGAATATTTGAACTTTTTTATGACAACATTGAACTTGCGTGAAATTAGCAGCAAACTGCCAAAAATTTGATTTAAAAATAGCCTAAACAAGACTCCGATTAATAAAGTGTTTGAAACTTTGCTCTGTAAGGTTTATTTTGCAGAAAAACAATACGCGTGTATATTTAATACGTCATTTAGTGTTTGGGCCGTCATTTAAATAAAACATAAGGCTCAGTTAATCGGGCACGCCGCAATTGCGGCGGTAAGACCCCTCTTTGAGGAGTGGCTAGATCGGCGTCACGGCGTCCTGACCTACCGCATGACACAGGTCCTCACCGGACACGGAAGTTTCGGCAGGTACCTGTGTCTGATGGGGAAGGAAGAAACGCCCCCAGGCGTTGTCACCACTGCGAGGGCCGCCCTGAGGACACAGTAGAGCATACGGTGCAAGACTGCCCCGCTTGGGCAGAGCACCGACGTGTCCTCACGGCAGCGATAGCCGGAGACTTCTCGCGCCCGGCATTGGTCGAGGCCATGCTGCGGGGCGAGAGGGAGTGGGAAGCGGTCGCCTCCTTCTGCGAAGCAGTCATGCTGCCGAAGGAGGAGGCGGGCCGTGTGAGGGAGAGGATGGCGTCCACGGCGTCGGACGTCGGCCGACGATCTCCGGCCACCGTAGGCGCGGGCATGCGGACAGCGAGTAAAGGGCAACTCGCTGTCCGACCATGGACCATGCCCGGGTCGACGGCGCGTTGTGTTCCACGCGCGCCTCAAAGAGCGTCAGCAACATGACGAGGCCCTCCCTGTAGAGGGCCGAAGCCTGCCGGGGTTATGGGACTCATCCCATTACCGTGACCCCGGAACGTAAAGGGTTATTGAAGGAACACCGTGGATTTTAGTCTGTAAAAGTCTGACAGTAAGGGGTGGGAGGACTTATTTGATAATTTTACCACGATAAAAAAAAGGCTCAGTTAATAATAAATATAAATACAATTTTAATTTTAAAAGTAAGACGTGAAAAATCCGTTTTTTTTTGGGTGAATGGGGACGTCTCAGTTATGAATCACAACCAAAGCGGGGTTAATCGGGATGAGACTGAGGTGAATGGGAACGACTATTGTATGAATAAGTACAGCTTTATAGGGTTGACCTTGACACTAAGCAGTTAAACGATTTTTTTAATTATTTATTCTAGGTAATCATTTAGTTTATTTCTTTATGTTTTTGTATAGATATTTTTTATTTAATAGATAAGCGAGTATTAGACTGCCTCGTTGATTTAGAGAGCAAGCACGAAGACTGCAGATACTAGGAATAAAATAATTCGTGTTCTGTTAATAAACTAAATACTAAGATCAAACAAAATAAATAGGTAGATAAAAATTATTATTTATGTATCACACAAGTGCCAGCCCTAGTGAATTTCTCTATTCACCTTATTTTCGTCCCTATTAACCCCAATTTCCGGGTGAATAGGGATAGTATATATTTTAACTCTTTTTGCTTAAATTGAAATTCTTATTGCATAATGTTGTATTTGATGTCAAAGATACCATAAAGACTCAATTATTTCGATCGACACACAGCGAATTTTCTGTAAAAAAACATCTTAATTTTCTTTATGAATTTCGGATTTGTCCCTTTTCACCCCATTTTACGGTATATAACCACTAGAGAGCGTATGGGCCGATTTCTTCGAAGAACACGACTCACTACTCCGGGCCGGGGGACGACAGAGAAATGCAGAGCCGCAATTTGTCAGTTCAAGATCAAGTTGCATAGACCAATCCCTAAGCAGGCATATCTACGCGTAGATATGCCTGATTAGGGATTGGTCTACTTAAAGTACTTAAAGTAGTCGATATCGATAAAATTGATTTTTACATTATAAGTTTTTAAGCAAATATGGTCACTAACAGTATCATTAGAACTCAAAACAAAAAATACACATGGTAAATATACCGTTTTAGGTTCTAATGATACTGATTTTTACATTGTGAAAATGCTGAGTAAAAATTCCATGATAAAAATATGTTCATTAAAATCAATTGTGTATCAACAACTGTAGCTTCACAGCAGGCACACTGTAATGATAATTTTTTCGGTGGTGAGTCATTAGATGATTTATCTAATGACTCCTCCCTCCTATATACATTTAACCCATGGAGTCGACATCGAAACAAAGTAACCTTTTTTTTTCTTGGGTGGGAAAATCATCGAATGACTTCTTCCGCTCTGGGTAAAGCGGAAGGAAGTATCAGACTTCTACTGACTAAAAACCCACCCTATTCCTTCAGCTACCCTTAAGTTCCGGGGTCGCGATATCTCATTAGAACATTACCGCAACCCCGGAAACAGAGTAACTTACGAGAGCGATTATGTAATGCGAAGGCCCAAGTTAATAAATATTAGAGTCCGTCATACTATTTGAAGCCTAAAAAGATTGAATATAGGTATCTTATATTCACGATTTGACTTTTCTCATTATATCAATAAAAACAAAACTAGAAGTCAATATTCCCTAGTAACCTTATCTATCCAATTTCTTTTTATTCTGGAATCTTCGGAAATCTAAAATTAAAACATGCATGTCACACAGAAGAAAAAATATTAGAACTTCCTTCTTTTTTAAAGTCGGTTAATGTAGATCGGTATTTTATGACAACTATCTGAATTGAATTAAACAAGAAATAAGTTTAATTTTATAATTATCGATATCATATTCAGCCGTTAAAAGTAACAGCACAGATTTTTACGATAAAAATACAAAGGGAAAGAAAGGGATAAAAGAATTAGAATTTCATCATGAAAGAGACTTTTTTCCAAATGACATTCATCAACGCGCGATTCATTTGTGTACTTGATCACCCAAACCACCATTTTCAATATACATCTGCGGTGGCTTATAATCTAATTAAATAATAAACAATTTTCGTAGTATTTCATTACTGATGAATAGTTATGTCATCCATTTAGTATCTAGATGACTGGGAATGTTTTCCACACTACTTCAACGCGCACGGCATTTTTATGCGTTATAAATTGCATACAAAATTTTAAAATTTGTAATTGTTTATCATGCACACAGGTCACAACTCACAACTAAAATGGTTCGTGTGCCGTAGCCAATATATAAGTAAAAAAAGAAAAACAAAAAGACTCATAGTTTTCGTGCGTCGGGGAACCACTTGACCGCGCATACAGTGGTCAAGTGGTTTTATAGTCTTTGCCCGTCAGGGTTTTGGTCACCACCCGAGTTCACAAATCAGGAAATTCCATAGACTATATCTAATATCCGTGGGGAAATCCATACGATTTTTTTACTTATATTGTAATGAGCTCACATAATGATAAATAGAGAATTTTGCTACGTCAGAAATGTGTTATGTTATGGATCCTTCTGTGTTCATATTGCACGTGGTCTCAGAAATCATTGCTGTGATGCGGTTTGTTTGTCGAAGCATATTCTGGAATATCATTCATATGGCACGAAACTTGTGTGAACTGTGTGAGCATGTTCATATAAGGTAGGCAAGCAATAAACTCCATGGGCACTGACGAGATGCTCAGTCGATATATTTGGAATAGCCATTACATACTAGACGCCTTCTCCATTTACGACCAAAAGTTCTAACAAATAGCTATTAATGTGCAAAAATTAAAAATTTCAGACTCGTATCAACAGTGGTACTACATGTACAGCATAATATCCTTACTGCTGGCTGCGAACATTTGCATATTTATTTATACGTCCGTGCTAATATGGCGGTCGTCGTTTTCATCAAGTCATATAAGGGCATTGAAGTACAAGTAAGTATATTTTATGATCTTAAATAACTTTATTTTTAACTAGCGACCCGCCCCGGCTTCGCACGTGTGCAATGTTTATATTAAATATAGGCAGCGATCGCGAGAATCGTTAACGTACGGCAGTTTTTTCGACGCCTTACTCCACAATTTTCACTACCACGAAAAATCCTATCTATTTTCCGGGATAAAATATAGCCTATACGGATTCGGAAGAATCCCTCTAAGTAATGGTAAAAAAAATTTTGAAATCGGTCCAGTAGTTTTTGAGCCTATTCAATACAAACATACAAAAATACAAAGGTTTCCTCTTTATAATATTACTAGCGACCCGCCCCGGCTTCGCACGGGTGCAATGTTTATATTAAATATAGGCAGCGTTCGCGAGAATCGTTAACGTACGGCAGTTTTTTCGACGCCTTACTCCACAATTTTCACTACCACGAAAAATCCTATCTACTTCCCGGGATAAAATATAGCCTATACGGATTCGGAAGAATCCCTCTAAGTAATGGTAAAAGAAATTTTGAAATCGGTCCAGTAGTTTTTGAGCCTATTCAATACAAACATACAAAAATACAAAAATACAAAGGTTTCCTCTTTATAATATTAGTATAGAAGTATAGATTATGTTTTTTAGATATAACAATCATGATTTATTCATTGCTTTCAGGTTTGTGATGACCGTGCGTCTAATAATTTTGATGGGATTACCATGGATTTTCGAAATGATCGGATCTTTAATGCAGAAACATATAATCTGGTTGGTACCTTTGTAATACTTTCACGCCTACATTAATTTTGGATACTAATTACATAAGCTAGCTAGACTTCACGTGAGTAATGCTTTCTCATAAATCCATGAGTCATGGAAGTAAATTTTACAGTACGCTAAAATGATTAGCACGCGGTAGGTAGCTATTTCGGCAGTTTGCACATAGGTACACGCAAGTTTTTGTTTCGCAACTAGAGTCATTTATTTACTTATTATGACACTTAAAAGAGAAAAAAAAAACAAATACAGACAAAAGATCAAAAACGTGCTGCTTATTTCATAAGATTTTTTTCCAGCAAACCTGCATTATTGACATTATGATACCTGTCATTATTGACATTGGCGATAAGAGCGTTGTGTGTAACAAAAACAGATTTTTCAGCGGGCAGGTTTTGCGCAAAAAATAATTTTATAACAATATTTGATTTAATTGATGCATTTGCTCCCCATGCTTTCAGACAATAAGATAGTATTTATTCAAATTTAAATACACATATTAGCGTTGCCATGACGGAGACATAGTTGACAGGCCCGTTGGTATAGTGGTCAGTGGCCCTGACTACCATGCCCAACGTCGTGGGTTCGATTCCCACCTAGGACAAATGTTTGTGTGATGAGCACGATCATTTGTTCTGTGTCTGGGTGTAATTTATCTATAATATGTATGTATTTAGAAATATATATGTATGTTTATCAGTTGTCTAGTACTCATACCACAAGCTCTGCTTAGTTTGGGACTAGATGGCGTTGTGTGTAAGTTGTAGAATAAGAATAATAATAATAATAATAATAGTAAATGACGTACCTAGTACAGATGTCAGCATATACTTCTTCACGTAGGTAAAAGTATTGCAGCCGTTCAAATATTGACATGACATTTAACAACACATATTCATAGTGATTCTATAAAATGAGCATATCTTTTTTAATACCTACTAGGTGTTGCCCAGTGGTCGAAATCTTACCTATTTCAAATTAATAAGTATAGAAAAATAATAAGTTTATATTATTATAAGTAAACTTTAACTGTTCAAAATTTCATAAGGAGTATGAAATTTCTTACTCCTCCGACGTTAAAAAGTTTTTGCTTCACGTACGTATAAATACGTAGATACACGTCCTATACTACAGTGAGGCCATCTAGCGGTCAATAGCGAAACTAAGTCGTTACAATGATAGACACTAATGACGCGCAGACGCAGCGCAACAGTAGCGCTGCCGCCGCGCGTTTTTATTTATATGGATTTACAAAGCAGCGCGGCGGCAGCGCTGAAGCCGCGCTGCTGCCGCGCGGCACTTTGCGACTAATTTGAAAGAGTCCTAACGTCGACTGGATAGTGTGTTTAGCCTCAAATAATTTTGGCCAATTAAGTCACTAAAAATGGAAATTATTTATTAATTTGTAAAGTTGTTGTTTTGGTTAGTTTATTAATACGAAATCCATTTATTGTTAAACTTTATTTTGTTTATTGTTGTTCCGAGTGTTGACGGGACTGTCCCACTTCCGTAGCGTATCAGCGGGCTTAGACAAAAACCATTTTCTGTAAGCGTTAACGCCAACGGAAAAATTAAATTGTATGGAGTTGACATTTACTAACACGTGACAATCACGTGACATGTGGTTAGCAAATGTCAACTCCATACAATTTAATTTTTCCGTTGGGGTTAACGCTTACAGAAAATGGATTTTGTCTAGGCCCGCTGGTATGTTTGCTGAAACTCGCGTCGATTGTTTTTATCCGACGCGCGACGGTGGGAAAACGATGCGCTTCCCTGGCGCGCCGGCTGCTAGCCAGCCTAACATAATCCTACGTTGTGTAACGAGCCAGGCTCGACTGTGTGCTCATGAATCGCTGCTACAAGCTCTCCACGTCAGTGTTGAGCTTGCAGCTTCTATTCACGAACCAACCTTGTAATTTAGGTAAATACTAATATAGGATTAAGGAATTTTGTTACTAACCAAATGAGTCTGTTAAGTACTTGAAATAAATGAATGAATTGAATAAAGCAACAATTAACACTGCATTTGATTAATTTTCAGGACCATCCTAGATGTCTTCAACACGCTACAAGGGATATTGATATTTTTACTACTGGTGGTGTTTCGTAAGCGCGTCTTAAAAATGATGTACAAGCATGGCTGGCTGAATTGTATATCAGTGTTTATTGAAAAATATCTGGCGACAGAAGATGACGAGGAAAATGTTGTGCAACATACCGATGTCCCAATGAACGATAGAACAGTTTTATAATAAGCTTTTTATTTTGTGGGAACAGAAGGTGCTAGCACAAGCATAGGATCAACCAAGATTATATTTCCACTCCTCTATCGCCGTTATACAAGTTGGCGATGTCACATGTGTTCGAATATTCGGTTCTAGGACATGCCTATTTTTTTACTACATATATTTCTCTAAAACGTTTTGAAGGTGCTAAATTTAAAAGTATTATTTAATTTAAGACTATATTTTCACGAGTTACAAAGATTGAGTACGATCATTAAATGATTGTTATTAAATAAAATTCTTGATTATGTCAATGCTGTATATCACCATGAAACTCACATTGTATCAATGTAACGTAGTTATAAGCATTTAATTTAATATCTTGTGTGAAGTCTGGGATATCAAATTGTTCACTTTTCGGCTATACGGCTATATGTCTCGTGCACCAAAACAAAAAGAATTATTTTTTGTCTGTTAGTGCTAAAAGGGCATTTTCAACCATATTTTGCATTTACTGAGAATTCAAAAAGCAGCTGAAAGTGATAACATTTATTTTCCTGACTTCACATCCTTACCGTAATCTAGTCTAACCTAATTTAAACTCAGTCTGATCTGTTAACAAATGAGCCAAATAGGTGTTTTCGATAAGGTATGAATGATGTTATTTAAAAAAAAAGCATGAATGGTCAACTGGTCAAGCCTTCAAAGATTAATTAAAACTTGACCTCGGGTTTAATGCCAAGTACTGATAAAATTTTCGGTACAGATGCCACTTGGAGAGATTAAATTGATTTAAAAGATTGGTTTTTTAATAATAGTTCTACAAAACTGGTTCTGGAATATTTCTTTGGCTCAGCCCTCGTTCAAGGTTCAAATTCAAAATTAATTGCGTTTCAGTGGTATAACCTGCCGCATTGCGCTCGCTAGATGTAGTAAATAGGACAGGTGTATGAATGGAAAATAAAGGAAGGCGTTTTAAAATGCCTTACAATGATACCTAATAAATACCGAAACGCTTCCATAGATAAAGAAGGGATTGGATCGATTATGTCTCTATAAGAAGTAGATTTATATACCAATTAATTGTACTAATATATCTAGGTATTTAAATACAAAACTGCAAGGATGTTGATGATACGATTAACTAAGCTTTAATAAATACATAAATGATTGGAATTTATACTTAGAGTTTGTATTAAAAGATCTCTTTTCAGTAACCTGCTGCCAGTTTTGCTGGGTTGTTGGTTTTTAAAAATAAATATTGACGGATTATATTTTTATACTTACACATTATTTTATTACAAACGTAATTTTTATAAAAAAAAAATTGTACCTACATACGATGCATAAAGTTAGAAATAAGGTTTTTATTAATATCTAATATTAGCCTTATCGTTGTTTAGTTAAAAAAATATAGTTTTAATATGCCGTGAGGCTATCTACAAACTACACAGTGTCCCTGTTCATTTATACGTGTGGCAGCACGAAGCACCTGATTAGGCCTCCCCCTTTTGTCACACCTTATCTCACGACTCCCACCTTCCCCTACTTCTGAATTGACTTTGAAGTTTAAAAATAAATTTTTATTGTTATATTTCCCATTTTTTGTATTTGCGATTTTCGCGTAGTACATAAGTTGCTTTATTATGTTCTCACAAAATTATAGTTTACTGAACCGACCAGGTTGCAGAGGATAATAATTGATATTTATAAAACGAAATATATTCGCAATTCTTGCGGAAAAAAAGTATATAACAGTTATTATAAGACAGGGTATTAACAGACTTTGTAGAAAGAAAAAACTTTGATAACAGGCTACCAGGTAGTCAAGATAACGGCCTGTATAGAGTCCACAGACTGGACTGGACTCTGATATACCAGCCATATATTTGTTACAAGTTTGTTTCGGTTTTTCATAATCAAATCAGTCAGGATTGATGGAAATTATAATCCCTTAATGAATCTAGGTAGACTGTAACCCTGTATAAGAGTCAAGTTTAGAGGTTATAGAAGCGGAGTTTCTTTTTTGTGTAACGTTATACGTTACATAGTAACGTTACTAATTACAACGAGTCTGTGTACCACCGATATAAAAAATCTGTAGTGCAAGTTTTATTGTCAACTCAACTGCGCTATAACAACCAACATACATATAGTACACAAAGTAAATATAGTCGAGTTTCAAGTATTGAATGTAATTTTATGTTTTTAAAGTAGTATACTTACTTTTAGTTTGGTGTCTAAGACGGGAATAAATGTTATTAGATTTTTAGTACAAAAAACAATAGTTGTAAAACCCACATAAACCTATATGAAAAATTAATTTAATAAATAGTACAAATTCTCAAAACTAATAAAAATAGTACTTTATGTATTATCTATTTGCTATTAAATATCATAAAATTGGTCTCGGTATGATACATTTCGTATTTTTTTAAACTGCAATATAAATCCAGTAATGTATTACTTGCGTCTTTGTTTATTGTCTTTATTCTTTTCTAAATGTAAAAAAGAATATGCTGCTTTAAAAAATATTTATAGTAAAATATATAAAGAATTGATCTGCTTTATTATTTAATAAACCTACCCAGATGTAATTTTGCAGGAATGTTAAGCATTAGTATTTTTTTATATGTAACGAGGTAATGAGCCGGAACGAACTAGGTATAATTTCAAGGTTAAACAAAATTTTGATTGTCAGGAAAATTAAGCCAGCCTTTTCTGAACTCTGTTGGGGTAGATTCCAGTCTACCAAAATTAACATCAACCAAAGTAAATGTCATGGCATATCTGCCTATCTATAGTCCTCAACCTATTATACTTTCTTGGGCAATTCTGATATAATATAAGCCTGTTTTAAACACCAACAACCGACCAAAATTCAAGTTTATCTGTTTGGGCTGTGGTCACGTCTTTTTTGTGGGTGTAGCATCTCACAGGTCAAACTCTGAGGTTGTCGGCTCCTTAACCTGGTGGTTGCCTTGAGTAATAAATTAATTAAAGCCTCCAGCCAGAACGAGCTAATTCCTTTTATAGTTATTCATAGTCAGAAAGTATTCTCAGCGCCATCTATCGAAAGCGTGCAAAGCCGTAACCGACAGTAAGCAGAGCAACAGTACGGTAAACCCGTATTACCACAGAGGTGTAGTTGTGTTTATTACTACTCGACACTAGATGGCGTTTAAGTGCACGAATGTGTTTTCAGAGAGGTGAGTAGGTCTCCTCAATTGCAATTCACAGCTGCATTATATAATTGCCTTATGCCTAGTGTTTTATATGGAGCGACTGCCTGTCTAACCTCTACAAACCGGTGGCTGGGTAACACGATAGCCCTTGGCAAGAGCAGTATCAGATTTTAGATAGAATATTATACTTTATTATACACCAATAATTGAATCACATTTAAATAATATTGTAAAAAAAAAAAATGTTGCAATGGCGGATTTTCTGGTTTCTGAAACCCGTAACGACAATCAAAAATTGGCCAAGTGCGAGTCGGACTCGCCCATGAAGGGTTCCGTAGTAACTATAATAAATATAACATACTTAATATATTTATTTGAAAAAAAAAAAAACAAAAACCTTACAAATTTCTTAAAACTAGCTTATTTACAATTTTTACAACTACGCCAAATAACTTTGTTTTTTATAGTATTTGTATGAATTACAAAGTTATATTTGCGGTTTTTGAAGATATACTGTATCTAAAAAACTGCTGACTCGATCTCGTTCAAACCAATTTTGGTTGAAAGTTTACATTAAGATCTACAACATATGGTTTTTTTAGATTTTTCACTTCATTATTATAGAAGTTAGAGGGGGGGGACACACATTTTACCACTTTGGAAGCGTATATCTTTTAAACGATTAACTTTATGAAAAAGACATTTTAGAAACCATAATGTCATTTTTAAAGACCTGTCTATAGATACCACACACGTATAGGTTTCATGAAAAAAAAATATTTTCAGTTTCAGTTTCATGTATGGGGAGCCCCCTTTATTTTAAATATTTTTTATTTTTTTTCTTAAAATCGGAAAGCGGTTCACAGAATACATCTACCTACCAAGTTTTACATGTATAGTTCTAATAGTTTCGGAATAAAATGGCTGTGACATACGGACGGACAGACAGACAGACAGACGGACGGACATGTCGAAACCATAAGGGTTCCGTTTTTTGCTATTCGGCTACGGAACCCTAAAAATGTACAAATGACAGCCGGGACCAACGGCTTAACGTGCTTGCTTAGGCACGGGGGAATCCCGATATTGAGATGATCACCCATCCACACACCGACCTCGGCATGCATTGATTATTTAGCTTTATTTAGCCACGGGCTCCTCTACCTTTTTACACAATTAATATTTTCATAATTTCAGTATTCATTTTCATAATTGGTTTAATATGCTCAAGTCATTGATATACTAAAAACCCAAGATGCACAGTCTCGAAGAAAAGTGACGCTCGAAACTGTCGCCAAACACTCACCACTTACGTAGTACGCTATATGCTATAAGTACCAAATATGTTTTTGGAAATTCTATCTTATGACAATTGTTTAAGGTTGTTTTTACAAAGAAAATTTTGGCATTTTTGACGTGTGTACCTAGACGCGAGTGACGCGATACTATTTGAAATGAGCGCATAATTTAGAATTAAGCACTCATTTTATGCGGACTGTTTTGAGACGTTCGAGTGTGCATCTTGGGTTTTTAGTATATCAATGGCTCAAGTAGATTTTCGAAGAACCAACATTTTAAAATAGCGTAGTTTCCTGTGTTACAAAATAATTATTTTATTTGGTCCATTAGGTGGATTTTCAAAAAATATTGGTCACGTATTTTTTGCCTTTTCAAGTCAAGCAAAATTCACAAAGATGGAAAGCTTCAAAGTACAGGAGTCGGGGCTGCTGATGTCACACATTGCTAAGAATTATACCGAGGTGTGACGTCACGCGAAATTTCAACTCACTGTATCGTCTTAATTTTTCAATTACGTGAAAAAAATAAAAATCGTATGTAATGTTTTTTGTTAAACTACGTGACGACTAAATAAAATATTGCAGGAAACTACCCTTTTCTACTAAACTGAGTAGTAGGTATTAAATATCAGATTAATTTATCAATATGGTGAACAATAAAGCTGGCAGGTATCTCCAACCGACAGTAACAAGCCTACATTTCATAACTTTAGATCAGGTCCAGTTTTAGTCTCGATGAATTGATAGGTATGACTGAATCATACATTCAACGATTTAAATTTTTCAATAAGTCCTCAAGAAAGTTGCATATTTTATGAGCTTAAAGCATTTGTCAGCACTAGTTTCATAATGCTATTTCCACCACATAGATTTTTGTCGATAATAGGCTCGCATTTGACCACCATCTCACCCGATGGTAAGTGATTATGTGGTCGAAAATGAAGCACGCTTACCTATAAGTAACCTATTCACTCTCGACTTAAAGACCCTAGGTTATAGCTATCAGGAAACAGCCGGCAGGGAATTCCACTCCTTAGCCATACGCACAGTGAAAGTAGGTATTCCCAAAACGTTACGCAACTTGTTCAAATACGATACCTCGGCCAATTTGGAGTAGGTTGCATCTGACACTCCAGATTGTGGCAGCTATTTTAAAAGCTGCGGGACTATCACGTTTTCCACTACCTACTCACTTGAAGCCAGCATTATAATGCAAGATCGACTACCTATAACTCTTTATTGTAACAAAAAAACTAGCTAGCTATTATAAACTGCCCGGGTCGACGGCGCGTTGTGTTCCACGTGCGCCTCGAAGAGCGTCAGCAATATGACGAGGCCCCCCCTGTAGAGGGCCGAAGCCTGCCAGGGTCGTGGGACTTATCCCATTACCGTGACCCCGGAACGTAAAGGGCTATTGAAGGAACACCGTGGATTTTAGTCAGTACAAGTCTGACAGTCCCTCCGGCCCTGCCCGGGGTGGGAGGACTTATTTGATAATTTTACCAAGTAAAAAAAAAGCTATTATAATCTGGGGCTTTTTAAGTGAAGAGTGAATAGGTTAATTCTAGGTATGCGTGCTTCATCTTCGACGACATTATCGTATACCATCAAGTGAATTGGTAGACAAACACAAGCCTACCAACAATAAAAAAAGTTTTAGATACTTATTTAAATAACTTTTTGTTTAAGCTTTTTAGTTTGAATATTTATCAACAATTTTTTAGGTTCCCGGTCTTGTCACATTGGCACCCCACGCGATTCAGAAAGTGAAAGAGCAAAGTGCATATTTTTAAACTGTCAAATTATATTATTTTTATTAGTATTACTATTACGGATACCTTTTTGAAATCCTTGTATTGAGCTCTTTAATTTGATACCCATATTGAAGTATTAGATTTTTTTTTTTTCTTTTCACTAAGTTCAATGGCGTCGCACAGCCGCTATGTTTGACGTTTTTAACGACACCTATCATAGACTACTTGGGCTGCTAAGACAAATCTAACAATACATCAATTATGTAAATCCGTGCAGTGGTTCTGAAGATATGAGGTAATATAGAATATTACATACATACAAGATACGCGCGAAAAACATAACCCTTCCTTTGCAGTCAGGTAGAAATTGGGTTGTTTGGTCGTTCGACTATATTAGTCTACTCATCATAAATTATGAAACTGAAGAGCCTGTTGTAAATTGCATTTTAGTGGTTTAGATGACATAATGCTCAGAACTTTTTTGTAGGTGTTTAAGAGGCATTAAGAAGATCGCTATACTGTCGAAAATATTAGTTAACTAGGAGATATAATTTGGTACAATTAAAGTTTATATGGACAAGTAGTGCAACAAGTAAAGCTAATCTTTTTAGGAGACCACTAGTTATGTTTAATCTAGCTGCTCCCCGCGAGGTCGTTCGCATAGTTTCGCAATTATTCTAGAACTATGTATGTATATGTGTGCCGAGTTTCATCCAAAGCCAGCAAATTAATTTTTCATAATTCAAACAAAAACCAACAAATACGTACATAACATCCAAACATTTAAATTTACCTTTTTAGTAGCATGTCGATTACTTAGATTCCATCCATTTTTGTATCACGCACTTCGGTTGCAAAATAAGGCCCGCCTAGGAACGGGTATATTGGTAGGTGCTAAATAAAACTCGTATATGCTTAGCATTGGACAAAATGGGTCTGTGGATGATGATGAGGTGATATGACAGCTCACTTTACCTACATTTTGACGGTGCGATATTTACAGAATATCTATACATTGATTTTTATGTGAAAGTAACTATATGTCAGTAACGCTACCACGTCTAAATCACTAAACTAATTTCGATGAAATGTGATACATAGATAGATTAGACCTTGAAGATGGGGGGCATAGGCTACTATTTTCATGAAAAAAAAAAAACTTAATTCATAATAGGCTCGCGTTTGACCACCATCTCACCTGATGGTAAGCAATGATGTGGTCGAAGATGAAGCACGTTTTCACGAGACTGAAGCCGCAGGCAGTATGTATATTTAACACGTTTCTAATGTTAATGTAAAATTATGTTTGAAAGATCATACAAAACCACGAAGCTGTAACCTAGCTTATCTATCTAGAACGCATATCGAAATAACTGTAAAACAGACAACTAATATAACAACTGACTAATCGCAACTATAATTAGAAATAAGTTAGATTTAATTAAAGCACTGTTATATATTATTATCTATCTATACTTATACATTTGATAAAGATACAATGCGAATTATGTGTACTTATGTGTGGCGATTTATCTCCGGAATCCAGTGTAACTACAGGGTCCGGCAGAAAAACCTCCCCTTTAAGGAAAGCTAATAAAAACAAAACCAAATAAGGTAGAACAATTTTATTTATACTAAATAAAAGTACATATTATGCCATTTTAGAAAATACTCTTATTGTCTTACTTTTTAAATAAAACATCCCTTAAATGGCTTCCTGCACTGTCGACACACTGATTGAGTCTTTCCCTGAAGTTATTCATTACTCTTTGAGTCATTTCAGGTGGAATAGCTTCAACCTCTTGTGTAATTGCTTCTTTCAGGGCTCGTAAAGATTGTGGACGTTGTTCATAAACTTTTGCTTTTAAATAGCCCCAAAGAAAGAAATCACAGGGCGTTAAGTCCGGCGACCGTGGGGGCCAGCCAACGTCTCCACGCAACGAGATCACATGTCCAGGAAACATTTCCTTCACCAATGCCAGTGACTGCCGCGCTGTGTGGGCTGTAGCACCATCTTGCTGGAACCACACGTTCTCTATTTCACCAAAAAGCTCCCTTAGTTGCGGTTGGAGAAAGTCGCGGAGCATGGCACAATAGCGTTGAGTATTAATAGGCGATTCGCCATTTCGAATAAAATCTTCCACTACGAAGGCACGATGTTCACCAGACCACGCCATGGCGTACACTGAAAACGGCACGTAGGCAGCTACTTAACGACGCGCCCCCCACCACTCTGCTCCTTCTACTGTCCGCTGCACGTTACTTTGTAATCGGGGAGTTTTTTATGCCGGACCCTGTACTTGCAAGACACATAATTGCAGACTGTTTAACATAACAGAAAATTATCAGCCTATTAGGTCCTCACTGCTGAGATACAAGCATCTCTTCTATGAGAGCTAATGGGCCGCTAAGTACCCAGCACGCGAGCCCAGTCAGTGCAGGTTGGTGGATTTTAGGTACAAGCCGACTTCAAAATTACATAGTACACAAGTAATGTGCCTGCCTAGGTTCAAACCCACGACCTAAAACTCGTAAGTCGTAAGTGTACAAGTACCACCACATTGGTAGCCCAGTAGTTAAAAAAAAAGCTTAAGGCGCAAGCACTTTAGTGACCAACTTTGAATACCTACTCCTATTTTATGTTATCTAAAAAAAACTTTTAACAAAAAATAAAACCGACTTCCATATCAAAACACTACAAAGGCAAAAATAACGTTAATTTCGGTAATACGTGTCAAAAAAAAAGAAAATACAAAACCAATAACACCGCCTTCCGAAATTAAAGTTATTTTTGCCTTTGTAGTGTTTTGATATGGAAGTCGGTTTAATTTTTTGTTAAAAAGCCTTTTTCACGCTTTTTAGTGGGTCGGTTTGTAATTTATCTAGTTACAAAAGCCAAAATGTCAACTACTTGTGACATTTTACAAAATATTGCTTTTCCCGATGCAGAGCCGTTCATTTTTGAGGAGTTCTCCTGGTACTTCACCATCAGCTCTACTTCACCATATGCATTGTGTGCTTAACATCCATATTCAAGTAATCGAACCGCAATCCCCAAATTAGTTATATTGAGTAATTTCGGTGGCCATCTGTGGTCTTCATCATCAGTTCCACTTCCCCAAAAGGTGTTTTTCGAGAGCAACTGCACAAGGTGCTATAAGAAATACCCAAAACGCTATAGGTGTGCCTATAATATTTGAAGAGTTCCCTCGATTACTCTAGGATCCCATCATCAGATCCTGATTTCATAACAATGGGACCAACTAGAAAGTATACCCTTTCAAACGAAAAAAGAATTTTGCAAATCGGTCTAGCCGTCTTCGAGTTATGAGGTAACATACATAAGTTCAAGACGAACTTAGAACCTCCTCCTTTTTTTTGAAGTCGGTTAATAAAAGACTCATAAGCTTTAAA
Source organism: Tholera decimalis (assembly GCA_943138885.2). Taxonomy (NCBI): domain Eukaryota; kingdom Metazoa; phylum Arthropoda; class Insecta; order Lepidoptera; family Noctuidae; genus Tholera; species Tholera decimalis. Next base: position 20,708,393 of record OW964565.2, read on the forward strand.
GGAGAAAGAGCAAAATGGTCTATGAGCGGCCAACAACGAAATAGGTATTAAATGAAAGTACTATTACTAAGGACTAACTTTTACTATGAACGTAACATTGCAGCTCATTTAGAAAAAAGAATACATATAGGTTAAATACTTAGATAATAAATGTAAGAAAATGTACAAACCCATTTTTATAAAATACATTAATAAGTATTTCAAAACGTTGTCAGCATACCGGTTACAAGACTCAACCCAAAAACGGGTTTACTACATGGACTACCTGAGTTCGAACGGACCAATCAGCTTTGAGTGCAAACAAAAGAGCCGAGGCGTGGGGTGCGCGTCACTCCGCGCAGTCTTTGGCTTACCCTTATGACATTGTGTACTGTGCGATCGTCTACGGATTCTTTTTCAAACATTTTGACCTTGGCTACCCTCTGGACACTGTTTCTTCCTAACCTGATAACCTGGCTATTAACTCTGAACATCTGTACGTTTTTGCTTGTGTACTTGGACTCTGAACTTGTGTACGCCAACGGAACATTGATTGAAAAATGGCAGAAAATCGACCTATATGTGTTTTGTGCAATCGACCAGTGGTTAACAGAAGATTAGCCCCATGCACGATGGGCACACGGGTTTTTTTCTAAGAATAGTTAAGTCATAGTCAAAACGATCTCTCTCTTTCTCACACATGGCGCTTATGAAAACAAAACCAGCGTTATCTAGCTTCGAGACATAATAGAGGCCAAACTCACTAACAATGCGTATGAGCATGACTCATTCGTCACGTGGAAAGAGCTCAGCATGTTCTTCACTATACAAAACATGATTAGACCGAAACTGCTGCGAGTTTAAAATACTATGTTATAAACTATTTTGTTTTTCAGGTTGAATACAACGGCCGAGAATACATTTGTCGACCATGTTGGCAACGAGCTCAACGAGCTGTGCAGCCAAACAATAACCCTGCCCCGCACGAATGTGTTTTTCAAGTGGTAGAATATTCACGAGTGCCTAGCACCTCAGCGAATTGTGTGTTTGACAGATAATGCCTAATGCCATAATGCCTGAGAATGTAAGGATTACTCTTATGTTACATTCTAACTTATTCATACCAGATAGTGCCAGAATATGCGATGCACATTTAACATCGAATGATTGGGAGGAGCTCATTGATAGTCAAAATCTCAGACATGATTTTAACAGCACTCATTTTGTGCAAATACTAGATCTTTTGAAAACAGCTGTTTTAAAAAAAAAGTATTTCCTGGACTTTGAAGATATCGAAAATATGGATCCTAATGAGATTCATATTCGATTGGGCGTTAGCAGAGATCAATTCAATCTTGGAACAAACGCCTTCTTTGTCTGAGTCAAACGCCAAAACGAAACTAGCCATTTATTTAATGAAGTTGCGAACTGGTGATAGCAACGAGACATTAGCCACGCTCTTTAACATAAGAAGAAGGACTAGAAAGGCATTTAAAAACCGCGCGTGATTATATATCTCTGGATTTTAAGCCAAGACACCTGGGACTCGACCATTTAAATAGGAAAATGGTCGCTGACCGCAATCTTATTGTACCAAACGCGTTATTTGGAAATCCCGAGTCATCTCCAGAAGAAAGGAAGGCAATAACAATCATGGATGGAACATATATTTATATACAGAAGAGCTCCAACTTTTCGTTCCAGCGAGAGACCTACAGTCTACACATATAAAAAATCTATTAAAACCGTTCTTAATGGTGTGTTCCGATGGGCATATAATTGATGTTTGTGGGCCCTATGCTGCTACCGACTCAGGTGCCAGTATTTTGGAAAGAATAATAAATGACGAAGAAGGCACATTTCACTGGTTTTACCGGGCTGGCGATATATTCATTTTAGATCGTAGGTTCAGAGACGTCTGTGGCGATTTGCAGCGATTCAACTACAGTGCCTATATGCCCGAAACCAAAGACCGCGGTGCAGACCAGCTTACTACTGAACAGGCCAATAGAACTAGGCTGGTCACTATATGCCTCTGGGTAGTAGAAGTTATAAATGGCAAGTTCAAGCGAGACTTTAAATTGTTTAAAAAAAGGACAGAATAGAAAAGCAATTGCTCATTATTATTGCTGTTGTATAAGTGGAAGGCGCACAATCGGTTGCTGTGCACACGTTATGTGTGTAGTGTGGTATCTGGCATGGGCTAGACATCAAGACGATGATATTTTATTACCGGCATCAGAACTCAGTGCTATTATTGTACATTAAATGTATTAATGTACAATAATGTACAGTGTGTCCTGATGATGGCAATAAAATATCCTTGTCTTGATGTCTAGCCCATGTACATTAAATGTATTATTTTACAATAATAGCACTGAGTTCTGATGACGTTATCATTATTACCCAACTAGCACAAATGGGCTGCATTAGAGCTTTAGAGCGTATCCGATTATTACTTATGGTAATAGACGTAAGCGCTAGAGCGTCTACTGCAGACTTAAAGCAGCCGCTTTAGCGCTATTTGGGCGCCATTTTATGCAACCTAAAGTTCCATTTAACCTGCACAACGGTTGCATAAAGGTTCCTTAATAGCTATAACGATTTATTAACGCTATACTAAAGCTCTCGTAGCGCTACTTTTGAATGATTTTGAACTACTTTGAACGAATGAATTGATTATAGTTCTTCATTGTATATCTTCAGTTGACATTGTTTGTAATATTTTGGTAAAGTGTTTTCGTCGCCATCATGAAAATAAAACAAAAAGAAGTAAATGTTTGTATTCTGTATTAGCAAGATATATAAAGATACTTAAAACGCTGTCCAGTTTACTGTAGATATATAAGATAATTTTCGAGTAATTTTAACGCGCTTTTATGATATTTAAAAAATTAACAAAAGATATGTGATATTTTTTAATTGTTATACAGAATAAATTTTATTTCCGTATTTTTACGTGTCGATAACTTACTATTTGCAAGTGGCCGATTGTTTACCGGTACATTTAATGCACATTTAACTGAAAAACCAATGTATATCAACTCAATTTTGCAAGTGAATTATAAGTTTTCTTAAAAAATCATGGCGTCATTGTACTGTAGTCATAACCTGCAGTTTGAGCTCTAATAACTCCCTTTTGAGAATCATAGCGCTAATTTTCACCCTTCTAACGCTTCCAGTGATTTTTGTTCCCCTAGTGCAACTCACAGCCACAAAAAGCTCCTATTTTCCTGTTTTTGAGGTTATAAGATTAATTATTTGTATCCTTAAGTGTATTGTAAGGTGTACAATAAAATATATAATAAATAAATAAGATCTAGTTACGTACTTATTCGTTTAGCATCCATTTTATTAAATGTTTTATAATAGTTACAAAAGCGGCTGTAAAATGGCGAATGGATTGAGCCTGTAAGGAATGACTATTGCTACTAAAGGCCTTAGTTACACTGATGATTTTTTTGTAACTATAGTATGCATAAGAGTTTCTATTATTTCTATAATGAAACTTATAGTAGTATAATAGTGGTTACTATAACTATAACCTATACAAGTTACAATGGAAACTACTATGCAGCTGTGAGTGGCAGAATGACCTTCGTAACTCTCATATAAAGGTGTAAGTGGTAAATGAGTTCTACCGTGGACTACTGTGAAGGCTAGGGTAGTATTTGATTCAGCTTATAGCACCTTAAGTAAATTTTATAACTATAGACGTTTACGGATGCAGATATGCAACTCTGAACTGCTTTTTGAACCCTTAAAGCGCTATTTTACAGCCCAAAGTAACAAAATAGGCTGCTATTTCCACTAATGTGCTCGTTGGGTATTATTGGCGATGTTTTGTCATAGTAGTAAAAGTATTTTTAATGAAGTCTACAAGTCATTTTATTTTATTTCCTTATTTTTAAGGCTAAACCTTAGTTATAATACACTAAATCACAGGCTGATATATCTAAAATAAAAATGTATTTAATTATATTAATAATTACACCACAGATATAAAACATCTTGAGGGTGATTGTAGGGTGATAATACACCAAAAAAAATTAAAATTGTTCCTGGCCGGTGATAGACCAAGCACCATACGATTTTGCCCATTCTCCTTTAAGACTAAAAGTCCTGATTTTTATAGATATGTTGTATAATTATATTGTGGAGAGAACGGTAAGATACTCCATAGATACGATACTATTCGGACAGTGCACTCCATATCACCCATAGGCCCTCAGATTATAAAACAAAAGGTTTTGTTTTATAATCTGAGCACAGGCCATAACCGGTCCAACGGTTATGGCATATGATAATGTTAGCGGAGTTTGAGATAAATGTATTACCGTAGCGTATTTATTTAATAGTTAACCTAAATATGGGGAATGTTTTTATTAATTAGTATAGGGAAATATTGCTCACATTTTAAAGCATCTTATAATACTTTTTAATTACTTCAAAAAAAGGAGGTTCTCAATTCGTCTTGAACTTTTTTTTTATGTATGTTACCTCATAACTCGGAGACGGCTGGACCGATTTGAAAAATTGTTTTTGCGTTTGAATGAGAAATGGGAATAGTTTCTAGTTGGTCCCATTGTTACGAAATCAGGATCTGATGATGGGATCCTGGAGAAATCGAGGGAACTCTTCAAATATTATATGCACACCTATAGCGTTTTGGGTATTTTTTTATAGAACCTTGAGCAGTTGCTTTCGAAAAGTACCATTTGGGGAAGTTGAACTGATGATGAAGACCACAGATGGTCACTGAAACTACTCAATAATAAGTATTTCGTGGATTGCGATTCGATTACTTGAGTACGCATGTTAAACACTTTATGCTAAGTTAAATTAATTTTTCAACCGACGACAAAAAGAGGAGGTTATCAATTCGACGCGACTATTTTTTTTTTTTTTTTTTTTTAATGTATGATCATCGAGTACTCGGAGACGGCTGAACCGATTTGGAAAATTCTTTTTTTGTTCGAATGGGTATACTTCGAAATTGGTCCCATTATCACCAAAGTCAGGATCTGATGATGGGATCCTGGAGAAATCGAGGGAACTCTTCAAATATTATATGCACACCTATAGCGTTTTGGGTATTTTTTATAGAACCTTGAGCAGTTGCTTTCGAAAAGTACCATTTGGGGAAGTGGAACTGATGATGAAGACCACAGATGGCCGCCGAAACTACTCAATAATAAGCATTGAGTGGATTGCGATTCGATTACTTGAATATGGATGTTAAGCACTTTATGCTCGTCACAATGCATATGGTGATGTAGAGCTGATGGTGAAGTACCAGGAGAACTCCTCAACAATTAACGGCCCAGCATTGGGAAAAGCAATATTTTGTAAAAGGTTATAAGTAGTTGACATTTAGGCACTTGTAACTAGGTAAATTAAAAATCATCCAACTAAAAAGAGTGAAATAAAAACTTTTAACAAAAAATGAAACCGACTCCTAAAAAACACTGCAAAGTGAAAAATAACTTTAATTTCGGAAGTCGATGCCAAAAACGAAAAAACAAAACTAAAGACACCGACTACCGAAATTAAAGTTATTTTTCACTTTGCAGTGTTTTTTAGGAGTCGGTTTAATTTTTTGTTAAAAAGTTTTTAATGTAAATGTGTGAACACTATAGACTCTGAGATTCATTTCTGATTAGTTATATTACATTTTATTATGTCAATTAGTCTATACTGTCCTCTCATACCAAAAAATAAATAAAAAATTGTATCTATTATGCAAAGATTGTGAAAATCAAGTTTTTTTTTTTAAAGAGTAATCGTGGAGTTTCTTGCCGGTTCTTCTCCATAGGAAACGACCAATTTCGAACCTTGCACTAACTTCTGACGTTTTATGAGTGCCCATTTAGGCCTATCTAAAATAATAAAAAAAAATATTTTTTTATTTTGCTCGTCGCAATATATGGTGATGTAGAGCTGATGGTCAAGTACCAGGAGAACTCCTCAAAAATTAACGGTTATGCATCGGGAAAAGCAATATTTTGTAAAAGGTGATAAGTTGTTGACATTATGGCTTTTGTAACTAGATAAATTACAAACAGACCTACTAAAAAGCGTGAAAAAATTTTTTTTACATAAATTAGAACCGACTTCCATATCAAAACACTACAAAGCCAAAAATAACTTTAATTTCGGAAGGCGGTGTGAAAAATATAAGAAAATCCAAAACCAATAACATCGACTTCCGAAATTAAAGTTATTTTTGGCTTTGTAGTGTTTTGATATGGAAGTCGGTTCTATTTTTTGCAAAAAAATTTTAACTTAGGCCGTCGTTATCATTTCTGTTTCCGGCGAGAGTAACCTAATGATATGATACGATCTCCCCTGATCCAGCTTCTTAACAAGAGCCTCGTAAGGTGTTTAGCCAGGGTTCGTGCCTATAAAGCCATTATCTGATACGGCTATTTATTTAGTTTATTATTTATACATACACGTAGAAACAGTAATATTTCATATCATATTAACATTACAAAAAAGCAGCCTATTTCTCAAGAAATATCTTCAAACAAACCTGCGACAGGAGAAATGATAAATAAATGTTGACAATTATGTGTAAGATCTAGACAAAAGAGTATCTTAATCCTTGAAATAAAGCTATAAATACATACTGTAAACTGTACGAGAAGAAGAAACATTACTTCTACTTTTCTGTTGCAGAACATGTCGAGTTTAGCGTAATTCCTTCAGCCGTTCTGTTGGAATCAATGGATTACAGCCACAGACAAAGAGACGGGCAGTGGTGATTTAAAAATAATTTAAAGGAAAGGCGTACCTATTTATGTGGCAAACTTGTATGACATATGACAAATGTTGAATCGATGTTATTCAAGTATATTCCCTTCCAAGCCCTTACTATTGTAAGGGCTCGGAAGGGAATATACTTGAATAACATCGATTCAACATTTGTTTGTGTTTCCTATTGGAAACGCGCTTATTTTAAGGATACGTACATACATAAATGGTCTACCTCATGACAACAACCTATAATATAGATTTATCAGATAAAGAATGTACGTAATCATATCACTTCCAGATGTCATAAAACTAACTATGTTGATTCTTTTAAGTATTAGTGATAATTAAATCTTATTCAAACGCTAAAACTGTAGTCAAAAGTAAGCAATACAAAAATAAACATTCCCGTAGATAGATTTCATTTTTTAACAGAATACTAGAAACGAAGTAGGTACAATAAGAAACCGAATACCATCATTCAGTTTATAGTAAAACGAGATAGTGTTGTCCTCAGCGATGAACTATCGATACAAGTCACCTACGCTGCGCGCACCATAAATTGTTGTATAATGTACTGTTTATATATTGTGGTGAGAAATAAAAAAAAATCAAATCAGAAATCATAAACATACATGCAAAGGCCTAGTAAAAATATTATTTGTACTATCATGCATGATGGAATCATCTTTAAGTTTACGTCCGTTCCATTGAACGGCGCTAGAAGGTTTATGCTAATGGGATATTTTTTTCAAGTGATTTCATATAATTTTGTTCTGTGAGCAAATCTATTCTGAGCAGTACAAGTTCCTAACTACCCAAATTTGGCAATCCTACAACAGCATAATTAGTGCATAATGTGTTATAAAAATAGTGCAAACTTCCTGCGTTTTCTTTTACAGCATTGTTATTTTTATATACATATTTTCTGGATTTTTAGTTTAAGTACTTAATTATTTAGATAGGTATCCGTGCTTTTGTGTGTTGTGATTTGTACATGTATTTCTTGTACTTAACGTGTAATTTTGTTTTCAGTAGTTTACTCTGAACCTAGCTTAAAAATATTTTATTAAAACAGTGTACAAATTTTGTCCCACAGATTGTGGGCAGAAATTTCCGGTCCAGAATTATTTATATTAAATTGGGCAGCCTTTTGAGTCACATCAACTATTTTCACTTTGAAGTGCAAATAATAATTACAATACAAATAAAAAAATAATAATTTAACCTTTTTATAATATCGACTATCGATTTAGAACAGGGATTGTACAAACCAAAAATCGATAGCCAATCACGAGTCACTACGATACGGCACTAATTACTTACCAGCTTACTTGCCGTAGGCATTCATTCGACAATCGCACGCGCTCGCGAGAATCCGGTGTATGTTGTGTCAGTGATTAAAAAAGTATTTGTAAGGAAAAAGTAAATATGAAGGTGAGTCGATGTGACGTGTACTGTTTGTAAAACTTCGAATAACAAGTTTTTGTCTCAATTAGTGAAAAGGATTTTTTCCCAGACCAGTTTGGGGGTTACATTTAAGCTGCATATTTCTTTCTATGGATTTTTGTGCGGTTATTTATCGGTATTTAGGGCGCGTGTTACGTGACAAAAATCATATAATTAAAATAAATAATAGTGTAGATTTTTAGTTAATTAGTTAAAGATTTCATGGATTTTAAGCACACTAAGATAACCTGAAGACATCTGAACAAATGCATATTTATTTGCAAAGATCTGCATCTTCGTAACATTAAAACATTCTAGTAAATCGGTTGACTTTAGAACTTTAGAACCGGTACTATCAATCAGTGCCTACCCACAATGCAAATTATAATTTCAAGTCAGTAAAAAAATAAAAAATAACTATTATTAAATTTATAGCCAGCATAAATACTAATTTGTTTTATTGGAGCTGTGTTCAACTTTATGAAAATACGAAATTAATTGGGTAATCGTGATTTGTACAAAGCATTTCCCGCGCACACGTTTTTTGTTCCAATGTCGTGTCAATTTTTACCTGAACTTAATCTTAGCCCAGCAAAGGTACCTAAACTCGTATAATCATTAAAAATCATCCTTATTACGAGAAAAAACAAGAAATATCTAGATAGCCAGGCAATTGTTTCAATACTACATGTAAATGAACTAACAAAGAGAACGTTTCTTTAATCACCAAAACAAGTTAAAGGAATCTCCAAGGCGATGCACTTAAAACTAAATATAAGCAAGTTCTTGAAGCGAAAATAACTTACCCTGTGCGGACTGAGCAACCAGGTCTGGCTAACCACTACCTGTTATCATATTTTATGGAAAAAAAAAACATCGTTATAGTAGAAGTGAAGATGACATACCAGTCTTTTAAAAGCCAGTACGTATGTATGATACAGACAGTTTTACAAGCTTTAAACATTCATAAAATACTCAGTAATAAGGTGAGATTTTTAATCCGCAACTAATACCAAATACCTTTAAAATGAGGTAGTTTTATTACACACTAGCTTCCGCCCGCGACTTCGTCCCCGTGGAAAAAAAAATCCCCCGATTTTGAAACATTCTTCATTACTGCTCCGCTCCTATTGGTGTTAGCGTGATGATATATAGCCTATAGCCTTCCGCGATAAATGGGCTATCTAACACTGAAAGAATTTTTCAAATCAGAACGGTAGTTCCTGAGATTAGCGCGTTCAAGCAAACAAACAAACAAACAAACAAACAAACAAACTCTTCAGCTTTATAATATTAGTATAGATTCAATCAATTGTTAGGTTTTCTAATAAGCAATGATTACTTCAAACCTATTAGTTAACATTTACAAATTGATCGAACGGTGCCTTTTATCGAAATGTAAGTACCCACTATTTTTTGGTATTTGTCGAGTTAATTACGAATGAAAAATCTCCCAGTAAGATAAATTATAGCTAGGCTAAATTATCGGATAGTTTAAGTCCAGAGTATTTCAAATGATACACCACTAGTACTCACGCGGGGCTTCGCTCCCGTGGATTCTATCACGGTAAAAACATAACTCTCCTTTTTTGCAGTCGCGTAAAAAGTAACCTATAACCTTCAAGCTTCAAGCTACTTCCATACCAAATTGCATCCAAATCCACCCAGTACTTTCGAAGATTAGCGCGTTCAAGCAAACAAACAAACAAACAAACTTTTCCGCTTTATAATACTAGTATAGATTAATTATTCACAAATACATCAAAAAATACTAATTAAATTTTATTGTTACTAAGTAAACATTAATATTTGAATATGAATAGCCGTATAATAAGGATTCGTCACAACATCCATAAAGTTTACTATTTGTTTGTCGTCATCAAGAGAAACTCATAGCTTTTCAAAAGAACGTTGAATCAGTGTTGATCATGTCATTACCTATACAACGGAATGTACAGGTAGTAAAATTATTTTTCCTAGTGATTAGTCTCCTAATTACTAGGAAAAATAATATTAAGATTCCTCGTTTTAAAAGACCCGTGATACGCTTCTATGAACGACCTGGAGAATGCAAATAATGGAATAAATGCAGTTTTATCTGTCACTAGCAATTCGCCTGCGACTTCGTCCGCGTAGATTCACCTTACTACCAATGAAAATCATTAGTTCCGGAGATAACTGCCTACATACAAACTTACAAAAAAATACCTCTTTGTAATATTTATGTATAGATTGGCAGAAGAACTTTCACAAGAGACAAAACACTGGATATACCTTTTTATTTCGCCCACCACCAAATTAGTTTTGTATCGACTGAGAACACTGCTATTCTTTAAAAGGGTTCCCGTAATGGCAGTTGTTCTTATCCATACAAATATTATATATCTGTTACGCGTACACGGCTAACTCACTGAAATTTAGCATGGAGCTAACTCCATGCACACCTAAGTGAAGCCACATCAAACATAGGCTACTTTTTGCAATAACTTCTAAAGGCTGAAATAGGGAATAGAAGTTGGTATGAAAAATCGTGCAAACTAAGGCTAGTTCATAATATTTCCACCTCTTGGAAGATTGGTAGTAGGTGTATATTGGCTAGAACCAGTCTTGTATCAGGTCTACTATAAGCCTTATGTAGGAGTTAACATTTACCGCTGTAATATATTATGGATAGTTTAGATATTAATTAAAGTAATCTACGGTTGTTTACGAGTTCTTCAGTTTACTAGTTAACGTGTTATTTATACTCAAAGTGAATGTTAATAGTATTGAGTTATGTTATACAGTATATATATTTGTCTTATACATTGGCATGTGAAAAAACTGTTCAAAGTCTTCTGATTTACATTCTATTATTCCCTGATTTTTATAAAAATATTAATCTGTACAAATTCCCGGCCTAACTATTTTTAATAATATATTATATTACACTAATATTAGAAATGTGAAAATCGGTCTACTACTCCTAACGTCTTAATACCTGTACAGGTTCCAATTAAACTTGGGATACAGCATAAAAATTTTATAAAACATTTAGCACTAGTCTAGTCGTAGGTACATACACACCTAAACTCAAGATTTCTTCCTATAGGGATATACAGAAACTATAGAACACCATCTAACACCATCTGTAACGACTCATATACTCTTTAGGTACTTATTTAAAACACCGACAATTCATGATAGATTTGTATCATAATAACAAATCATAGATGACAGTTGTTAAACAGATCTAAAATCGATCAAGTCATATTTAATTGTTAGAATTTTATAAATAAAGGAAACGAATTAGTTGACGCATTAGAATGTTATAGATGACTAAGAAAAACAGTATAGGAAGTGACAACGTCGCGTAAACAAATGTTAGTGACACCAAGGGAATACACATGATAATATCGGTGGATAGAGTAACTGACGGCGCCATACTTCCTTTTTTTGAACGATAATTTTATTGTATTTATAACTTGAACCATTAACTGCAGTTCAATAGGATATGAACATAAATATATAGCGTCTTTTTTTTCATAAAGATTACTAGCAATGTGGGTAGATTTCACATAGCTAGCCATCTTGTGAACCCCTCCAACTAAGCTAAATATGCTTGTGTCTGGAGTGTGTTCACGTCAAAAGTGTAATGGGTGGGGTTCGAACCCGTGACTTCTCGATCACAAGTCCGACACCTTCGCCATAATAGGCTGTTGACGCTCCAAATTATTCAATTGGATCTTTGCATTGACATGCATAATAACTAAAATGCCACCAACATTGACCATGGAGTTCCTTACTGGTTCCTCTCCATAGGAACCGACTAATTTTGACCGTGCACTAGCTTCTGGGGTTTTATAAAAGCCCATATAGGCCTAGGTAAAATAAAACATTTTTGTTTTGATTTGTTGAAGTGCCCGACATCAAATACAAAATGAATTTACATGTTTGATAGGCAGCATACAAATGGGATCTAATTATAACACAAACATTTTATTTATTACCATCATAGAGTAATTTAAATATTAATTAGCAAGTTTTTTATTCATATTTTTGTTTTTTTATTGGTTATAGGCTTGCGTTTTACCACCATCTCACCTGACGGTAAGCGATGATGTGGTCGAAGACGAAGCACGCTTACCTAGAAGTAACCTATTCGCTCTTGACTTAAATACTCCCAGGTTATAGCTATCAGGAAACAGATACTCCGGCAAGGAATTCCACTCTTTAGCTGTACACACAATGGAAGTTTTCCCAAAACGAGTTGTGCGTATGGGTGGGATGTTCACCATGTAACGATGGCACGGCCCCATTCGTCTTGTAGTCTAATGATGGAACCTTGGTGAAATTTGATTGTCCAATTCCACCGCACACTCTCCGAAATATAACGAAATGTAATGTGTGGTTTTTATATTTGTTATATTAAGAATAAAACTAGCATAACGTCTTACAGAAATCGCTAGATTAAAAGATTGGTGTCCGACAGTATTATGTACTTACTAGATTTTTTAACTGTAGAGTTTTTGGCTGGTTAAACGCCATTCTCAACATGTATGTGTTCCCTGCATGATATCTATCGTGTCGCTGGTACCTAACGGGACATCTGTTTTTCTGTTCCGATAACACGCGACCTCATGTCGGTCAATTAGTCTTTACTCGCACATAACTAGTGAATATAATTATAACTTTTTTTATTTCGCGCACACTATTATTTTAATATTATATCATAATCAACCTATAACGTTCCCGGGGTTGGGACATGGCCTGATGCCCGCCATCCCCTATAACACGAGATCCGAGGTGGCGGCGCGTTTTGCATCACGCGCACCCTTCTCAGAAGTCGCAGCGGGAGCCAAACACGACACTCTCCCCGCTTAAAAAAAAATGGGGCCCGCAGAGACGGGCCGGCACTAGTCGGGGGTCGCGTTGAAGAATACTTATGTGTGCCTGCAGCCCCCGGCGCATGTGTAGGAGGGAATACAGGGTGGTTTTAGTCAGTAAAAGTCTGAAAGACCCCTTAGCCCGCCCCAGGGCGGAGGACAACCATGAGGATTTCCACCTTGGAAAAAAAGGCCTAATCGCTATGAGAGGGAGTGGACCGTAATCCACCACACAGGCCTAGTGCAGGTCGGTGGATGTCACACGTCTTCGAATTTTAGAGCCTGGGACACACCGGTTTTCTCACGATGTTTCCCTTCACCATTTTTAAGAACAGTGATGATAGTATAAATTATCCAAAGTTATGTGCCTGATTGGGTTCGTACTCACGACTTACAAATAGGCCCTTAACCATTAGGCCACCACCGCTCTAATATCAATAAAAACTTAAATATTACGAGCAAAGCTTGTGAACCCACTTCGGCTTATCTTCGGGTAATATGTTTGTATATATGAACCTAAAACCCGATTGTTCGACGAGATTTTCTGCCAAAAGCGACAAAGGTCCATACAAACTTTGAGCCGCTTTAGATGATGATTTTGAGTTATTCCGTTCGGATCCCCCTGATCTGACCCCCTGCTTGTTATTTTTTTTTTTGTTTTTATTCTGGTCTGATCCCCCACAAACTCTGACATTCCGGTCTGATCCCCTTTCTCTTTTTGAATGCTAAGTATAGTCAAGATAAAAATAGTTCATGTAGTAAAATATTAGTTTTTGTTTGTTTAAAACCATCACTGGTAAGCAACCACTTGGTCTTTTAATATTTGACCATCTTAATTCAATAACAAAATTTTAAGCTAAAATTACTAAAAAATAGTCACGAATTACAGATGCAATACTAAATTAAAAAAAATTAAGAAACCTACCTTAAACTATTCCAATTATTATTAAAAGAATATCTCTCGAAGATGAATATCTATCAATCCAGACACAAGCATATTTAGCATAGTTGAACGGGTTAACAAGATTGCTAGTAATGTAAATTCTACCCACATTGCTAGGAATCTTTAAAAAAATAATAACTTTTCTTTTAATTACTTGGCCAAGAAGAAAATTAAGAGTGTTTGTTTCTCAATACTACACGTTTCCATTACTATAAGAATTATATACAAACAGTATTTTAATAACCCTGTACGTATATTATTATATTTTTGCTAACGCTCCAAAAACTCTGTTAGGATATACGACCAGAATAAAATATTTAACTTTAATTGTGATACCCTGCGCGGTGGATCAGACCGATATAAAAAATAATTATAAAATAAAACCGATCCCCCAGGGGATCAGATAAAAGTATCAGACCGGAATAACTCAAATCCGAAAAGGCATATTGTGTGATCTTTCGGACCTCTTCATTATGATATTTATTTTAATTGCATTTTTTTTTCTCGCCACAATATTACATAGTTACAGTAGTACAATAGTTACGACAGGTGACATAAATACAATATGAGGGTATTTTTTTACAATATTATAGTTATCTTTTACTGTTACTGTTTTTATAAATTATTTAGAGTGTTAACTCCTCATGAGCGATTCCTCATACATGCTCTCTAATTTTGAATATTAATTCGATTTAAACGAAACTTAAATCACATTCACAAGAAGAGTGTGAGTTGAAGAAATTGTTGTGAGCTTTTTGAAATAGAGATAAGAGTGATTATTTTCTCTATAACATAATTTAAAACAAATAGTACCTTATTTAAATGTACGGAAGTAAAAGAATTTTATGTAAATAATATATAATAACAAATTCAGCTGTATAGTTAACTAGTATTGAGAACGAACTGGTGCTAGCAAATCACATTCATTCAATCAATAGTATGTATATTTGAATATACATACTATTGATTGAATTGTGAATGAATGTTCGAGACACTGAATTAATTAATTAACCGACTTCATATTTATCCTCAACACCCGTACCTGTACCGAGACTGTAAACATACATACAACAAATGTGACAGTTTGTTAGGCTGGCAATTTGCGAGCAGATTCAAAGCAATGCGTGTACGCAGCCTGCTAATGTCTTTTTTCCGGGTGGTAAAATCTGACTTCTCCCGCAATGGGTGGAGCGGAAAGGATTATACTGACTAGAAACACCCACCATGTTCCTTCAGCTGCCCTTAAGTTCCGGGGCCGCAGTATCTCGTTAGAACATTCCCACAATCCCGGCAAGCAATGGCTCTATGGGTCCCCGTCAGCAATATTGGGCTAGTATGTACTGTCCGGAAGAATCATTAACTGTCACGCGGGCGGAACCACGTAGAGTAAAACTAATGTGACGAGTTTAAAATTTATATCTTTGATTGTATTTTAATCTATTTCGTCTCTAAACCTGAACGTATTTGAATGAAACTTGTTATAAAATATAACTTGATCTGGATTATGAGTGCCTATTAGATTTTTCATTGATTAATTTACGACATACACGTGGAAGAATACAGGTTGTACTTGTAAAAAAAGAACGATTAATAATATTATAACTAATAAATATAATTGTTTATCCTGTATGCGTTTCAAGAAGTCGTGGGCAAATGCTAGATCCTTTATACAACATATTTATGTATATACTAGTACTCTCGCGGGGCTTCGCTCCCGTGGATTCTATCACGGTAAAAACATAACTCTCCTTTTTTGCAGTCGGGTAAAAAGTAGCCTATAACCTTCCTCAAGCTTCAAGCTACTTCCATACCAAATTTCATCCAAATCCACCCAGTACTTTCGATGATTAGCGCGTTCAAGCAAACAAACAAACAAACAAACAAACAAACAAACTAACAAACTTTTCCGCTTTATAATATTAGTATAGATCAGAACGTCTGCGTCTGATTAACATGACGCAGTGTATACCATTCTCCGCAATTTCATTATGAATTCACAGGATTGGCTTTAGATAAACAAGAATTTAATTGAATCATAAAATAAGTTACTACTAATATAATTAAAGTGATTATTACTTATAAATTTAATTACAGCTACATGAACACAATACCGACAAGCTTAAGTAGCATACCTAATAAATTTTCCGAGTATCGTTAACTTCGTAGGGTTTGTTATGATGATCTTTAGCTATCATGTAAAATGTAAAACGTACTTCCCCACGATATATTAACAAATAGTGGAGAAAACTTCGTAGAACTGTTTTTCATATTAATGAATAACACGAGTCATCATAATGAACGTCCCTAGATGTTAACATCAACCGGCAAATTCATTGATAAATATTATGGCTAATGACATTTTAATTGAATGTTATGCAAATGGCAATGTTCGTATTCGTGAATTAGGTAATACATTTTCATAAATATGACCAATCACGTTTGATTGTTTAAATGCGCTAATCTTCGAAAGTATTGGGTGGATTTGGAAGAAATTCGGTATGGAAGTAACTTGAAGCCGACTGTAAAAGAGGAAGGCTATGTTTTTATCATGATAAAGTGCACTAACAAAAATGCAAGCCAATCAAGTGACTTTTTAGCTTGATTGACGATATATCTTGTTTAGATTAATCAAAATCTTAGTTAAGTTGATCATCACGACATGATTGCAGCAATACTAGTTCAAATGATTGAACGTTCAAACAAGTTCCTCGATTACCCTTAACATGACATCATTGTAGAAAGAGACAAGTTAAAAAAATGATAACTGTAACAAAGTTAGTTGTGTCAAGCATTTTGTTTACTTCAATAAAGATCATTGATACTTTATTAATTTGATTTGACTTGATAGCATCTATCATTGCAATTAATTGTATTAATCATACAACTTGATCAAATCTTGCGCTAAATGTTTGCGCTAAATAAGTTCCTTGATTGTGTTGGTTGGAGCAACTATGTTTTGACTTGACTGCAAATAGGTTTTGTGATAACTCCAATCAAGATCCCTCAATCAAATAAAATTAGTAGCTGATCATTGTGCTTGATAGGCTCAAATGCAAACAAGTTACATGATCAATCTAAACAAAATCTTGATTGTGGTAACTGTTTTTTTTTTTTTCAGTGTGCCCGGGAGCGAAGCCCCTTAATTATATATTAACTAAGGGTTTAAGGATAACTTAACTAATACATATTATAAATGCGAACGTTTGTGAGGATGGATGTATGGATGTTTGTTACTCTTTCACGCAAAAACTACATAACGGATCTGAAAAAAAAAGTAGCTAGTACGCTAAGTACATAATAATATTGTTGACATCTTGGAATAATACATAGGCTTTTCATTCCGGAATTCCCACGGGATAAACCCTCCCACGCGAACGAATTCGCGTGCAGAAGCTAGTCGATAATTAAGGCAATTATTAAATGGTTTAATTGAAACCTATTTAGCAGGACTTTGATAGCGATGTTAGTAGAATTAAAGATATTATGTGTTATAGAATTTGAATAAACTAATTATGTCGGTTTTTATTCAAGAATCATAGCTGCATTATTATTCCTAATGACATTTACTACACACATCAAATTTAGTTTAGACGTTTTTGAAGAAACAACTCACATACTCACATACATACAACATGAATCTTGGAAACTATACCAAAAGTTGAGTCATTAAACAGTCAATTGTCTATGACTAACAATAAATCGATCACTTTAATGTACAATAATTATCATAAAAACAATGCTATAAAAATCTGTTTATTTAAACCTAACTTCATACACCTATTAATAGACAATGTAAGCCATGAGTATTTGTGGTTACCGTCATTCACATTACGATATTACAATACGATACAATCACATGACATGCAATATTGATTACGGTCACACAATCACATCAATTATTTTATTTTTTTTAATAAATATTATCAATGTAACCGTTTTAATTAACAGTACAGTAAATAAGTTAATACATATAACTGTTAATTTGCAAGCTTAGTTTGCAAGATATCCTTTGTTAAAAACTTTAGTAAATACACGTAGTAGCATTTCCCAAATATGTAAATAAATTTACATTGGACCAATCGTGACGTTTTTAACTATGTATAAATACTTAGAAACCGGCCCTACGTGCCAAAATTTTGTTTCCAAAATATGGCAGAATATGTTCTGTTTACATAAACACCCATATACGTACAAACTTTTAAAACATAAGCTTCATTAAAGAAAATACTTCTTAGCATATTCTTTATTGAAATTTTCTCTGGAGAATTTAGATTTAGAATCTGCTATATTTAAACTATTTTTTATAAATACGCATGAAACCGTTTTAAATATTATTTTCATATGTTTATCAGTAACCACAGCCTTTTCAAAGAAATCTCGAAAAGGCTGGTTGTTGACACTTTCCGTGACCCAAAGGCTGGCTATTTCTTTGGCCGAAGTTTTAAGTCTTGGGTAAATTACCAGTCGGCAGCGTTGAGGATTCTTTTTTAATACTTTATTTGAGTTTGTACTGTAGTTTAAATAGTTTATAAAATGCGTTTTAAATTCAAAGTAATAATATTTTATGTTATCATCTTCCGGAACAGTCCCAATGTTTGATAAGAGCCTATTCATCCATACGTTGCAAACTCATATCATTTAGTAGGTATTATAAAGGTATTTTGTAGGCGTGTCTGTGACCTTAGCCGTAAAGCTAACTAAATTACCCTCCTTACATATCATTACCCATCTGATTGTCGATTGACCCACTTCTCTGATCGGCGTCAATAAGTCACCGATTTATTGCAAGTTCACGGCGACATTATGACATCGTAAGTTTCATTTTCAGAAGAGCTTGTGACCAAATAATTACACTCGATGTTCGAGCAATGCAATGCTTCCCAACGTCCGTCCGTGGATGAGTGACCAACTTAAAATATTGAGGTTCCTTCATGCCTCGGAAAGATGTTAAGCCGTTGGTCCGGGTCTGTGGCTTAGGCCCCCAGTGGTCGAGGCACCTGTGGCCGACGCCCCCGATTCTATTAAAAGCAATTGTTTATCAAATGTAATGTCAGGTATAGAAATGTTTTTACATTGCTTGTATATTTTGAAAAATGAAAGTCTTAGCTATTTTTCATTATTTATTTGTATATCTCAATAAGAAATCTAGTAACAAAATTGTATATAAATCACAGTTTTTATCACCTATAATCAAGAGAATCATGTAACTTACTTATAGAGTGCTGTGATGTGCTCTGCTTATGTGTGTATATAATAAATATGTTTTTAATGGGGAAAAAGGTGTGTAACGATAAGCTTAAGGCGATGTATTCTCTCTGTTATTTCAATAACTTTTGTGTAGCAAGAAAAACACTTTATTATTATGGCCGAAACACTTTTATTATTTACTGTACTAAGTTAAAAAGCATAAAAAAGAAAGATATTAAATTAATAGAATCGGGGGCGTCCGCCACAGGTGCCTCGACCACTGGGGGCCTAAGCCACAGACCCGTTGGTCCTAGCTATCAGTCTTTGACAGTCATTAACGGGTAGTCAGACGCGAGAAAATTTAACACCAGTCTTGCCAAGGGGTAACGTGTTACCCAGCTAGAGGGTGGTGGAGGTCAGACAGGCAGTCGCTCCATGTAAAACACTAATAAACAGCTGAATCCGGTTAGACTGGAAGCCGACCACCACACCGCTGGGAAAAGGCTATGAATGACGATGAAGTTCGACTCTCAGTTTGGGAAAACCGTTAAAAGCTTGGAGTAGACATTTAGAATCACCCGTTGGATAATTTCATACTTTTATGCAGCTATCGACATAACCGCTTGTAGGTACATATATTATAATGACGAGCACATAAACTCACATGCACAAAGCGTGTTTTGTTTTAAGATCACTGTTATTATGCCATTATCTTCATTACATGATAGTAAAAGACACTTAACGATAAATAAGAAAATAACTACGTCAGTTCAAATAATGATATATCTAAAACAATTGAATATTATAGAATCAGTTTTATTTATATGGCTTTAACAATTGAACACTATATAATTACATAATCGTTTTCGTTGAAGTGGAAGGTAAATGTTACAATAATTTGAACAAGAAGTCAAATAAACTATTTACTATCTCTTTAGTACCAACTTTGATCTATGTAATTAAATCTTTGCTTGTAGCGGTATTTCACCTGTTATGTTTGTACCTGGCATACCAGTTACTTAAATACATAAAAAAATATGAATTGATAAAATACGATACATACGATAAATACGAATCATTAAGAAACGCGGTCAACAAACTATCTCGGCGACACAAAGGTTGCGCCGTACGATGTAAACAGCGATTGTCTCGGCTCGGTGTCAAATATTACACGATAACACGTTGTTATTCCGAATGCATCGGAGCTAAAATTACTCTACGACCCTAGCAGCCGATAGAGCTAGATAGGCGGTTTGCCCGTGCGCAGACATAATATCAACACGTTAGAAATTACCATGCTATCGTCTACATGTTTTACGTTTTATTGGAATTGTTAGATATAATTAAAGAGGATAATTATAGTTTTGTTTCGCCGCATTTAAACATCTGTACACACTACATGTGCATGGGAGGAAGTTATTACTGCACAACCTGGATAACTAGCACTCAGTGAAATAGATCCTTTCATCACGACGGTGCACCCCAATGTATCTTCTCAGTGATGAAAAAACAACGTGCTTTCTTAAGACCAAATGGCAGAAAACACTCCTTGAATGACTTCTCATTTTGTCTTGAAATAAGTGGTGAAATATCCTGGATGCGTACCCTAAGGACTGGTGTATCGATGTGTGTTTAGAGAGACATTTGTCTAATTGTTAGGTCACAATAGGATTAATAAAACCGAGAATACACGCAAAAGACAGAATATCTTTCCAAATTTAAGAGCATACCTACACTACAAATTCGTAGCTGTAAGTAATTTGTTTTAACAATCCAAAGTTCAAAGTTCAATGATAAAGACCAGCCACCGATAATGCGAGAATACATGACATTCACAAGTTAAAATATGTTATTACAGGAATTTGATGCCCACTGTAAGTCAAAGACCTCTGTAATCTATTTTCACTTTTCTTTATCAAGGGCTACTAAGTACTAGACGTTTTAGAAAATAATCTAACTCATCCCACTATCTTCGTGTGGGACAAGTTTCAATAAAATAAATTAATAAGTGATTATTGTATCTTTACAGGAATTTATATTATTAGTGTTGGCTGGAAGTGCCGTTGCAGTATCTGCGATACCATGCTGCGCAAACGACACATTACTAATGCCAAAGGGTTTCTGCGGCACAGAGAAAATGACGGTCCTCAACTGCACATTTGGAAGAATGGTTCTTAGAGACGTCATCCTGGATGGCACCAAAGTATCCACGCAAGATTCTCCCAGCTTCGTGTTTGTCGAAGATCCTAACCAGTGAGTATGGATTGAAAGCTATACGAATCTTTATGAAACCTTGCGTAATATTTCCGGAAAATTTCGTGTGCATTGTGAAACAGTTTAGGGTTAGAAGTGATAGCCAAGTTTGAATTAACATCATTATTCCTAGATTAATAATATTTATAACTTAGTAGGTATGTCTACGTATCCAATAGTTGAATCTAAAGAAATAATTAAGAGAATCAGATACACGGACTCAATTAGACATATGAGAGGCAAAGACTTCAGCCAAAAATAGGATTAAAAAATGTTATCAAACCTAATCGTTTTACATATTTTACAGGTATTGCCTTGCCAGAATGTACAAAAACAACAGTGACCATTCATTGGGCACTATTCCAGTGGCCATCGTGTGCTTTGAAGAGATATCCAAGACCAGTGACATAGAAACCAGTGGAATCTTGACCCTTATCTCCGTGTTTTTCCTAGTTGGAACTATAGCTGTGTACACTTATCTCCCACAATTGAGGTAAGAATGAAAGTTAATACTTATTAGATCGTAATTAGTCACTACGTTGGCAGAATCAGATTTTTGGAAGTTAGCGGTGTAATTTTCATTAGAATATGAGAGATTACATAGGTTTAAGTAGACCGGTATGACCGTGAAGATTGCAGGAATTTGCTTGTTGGAACGCTTATGATCGGCGATGCTTTGGCAAGATGGGGAAGGGCTATGTTTAGTAAAAAAATATCCTTAATCTTCAAGCACGCTTACAGGAACCCCTATATTGCATTTCAGTATGATTCATTCAGATCATACAAAAACTATTTGGAGATACATTTACTGTGTTGTGATAATTCACTGGTAGAATCTGTTTCTTAGTAGCTATAACCTATCGGTTTTCATGTCTCTTCCTCGTATTCGCATCCATAAGGTGAGATTGTGGTCTACCGCCTATCAAGTTTTGTTTTAAGTTTTATATTAAACTAGCTGCTGCCCGCAACTTCGTTCGCGTGGGAGGATTTTCCGCGTAAATCCCGATACCGTAGGAATTCCGGGATAAAAAGTATGCCTATGTGTTATTCCAAGATGTCAACTATCTCCCGGAGGACACGGTGGAGCACACGGTCGAGGTGTACCCTGCTTGGGAGGAGCACCGCCGTCTCCTCGTGGAGGCGATCGGCGGCGGTGACCTCTTGCGCCCGGTCCTGATTCAGACCATGGTGCGGAGCGAGAGGGAATGGGATGCAGTCGCCTCCTTCTGCGAAGCAGTCATGCTAGCAAACGAGGAGGCCGAACGCGCGAGGGAGAGACAGCTCTCTTCCTCACGCCTCAGCCGCCGCGGGAGACACCCCGGGCGTCGGGGATCGCGTACCGATCGAGAGCCACCGTAGGCGCGGTCTTGCGGACGGCGAGCAGGGGTAGCTCACCGTCCAGTAAGGACCAAGCCCGGGTCGGCGGCGCGTTGTGTTCCACGCGCGCCTCAAAGAGCTGTCAGCAATAGTGACGGGGTCCTATAGGGCCATTGCCTGCCGATGTTGCGGGAGTTCTAACGATATACCGCGGCCCCGGAACTTAAGGGCAGCTGAAGGAACAGGGTGGGTTTTTAGTCAGTACTGTCAGTAGAAGTCTGACACTCCCTTCCGCTCCACCCAGAGCGGGAGAAGTCATTCAAAATCTATTCAATAGGTCCGGAGATAGCGTGTACAAATAGACAAACAAACAGACTTTTTTATTTATTTTCCGTTTTACCGTTTCTTAACCCACCTTGATTATAATTTAGTATAAAATTTAAATGTACAGACACACTTTTTTTACTGTTTTATTAAATGTATAGATTGAATTTTCAACTGATTTCAGAGACCTACAGGGGCTATGTTACATGTGCATGTGTATTAGCATGGCCTTGGGATTCCTGTCTTTGGGAATACTGCAGCTGAGCCCTGGCTTCAGAGGCGAATTTTGTACTGTCACAGGTAAACCAAATGTTTATTATTTATTCATACTTTATGGTACACTTAACATGATATGGTACATAGTTACTATACAATTCATGTTCAAAGGCAGCATTGATAGCAAGATATCACATTAGAGGGTCTACAAAAGATTAGGTATCAATAAATATACTTTAATAGTCACAATATATATAATCCTTCTACTTGGTATGTTCATCACACAAAAATGACTGCACGGTAGAACCAAACAGGCTTTTTTTATATCCGGATAATGCGAAATTACCACGCGATCGAAGTCGCAGGTAACAACTAGCTGCAGTTGTATACCTATTAAATTAAATATATTAATAGTTGTATTGTAAAAAAAATTGGTCTTTAATTTTTGTCTTCAGACAAATACATCCGTCATCAGAGAACTTTATTTAGCTTTCAATAAACCTTTTAAAGTTAGAACGTGTAGACGTTCTAACTTTAAAAGTTTTAAAGATGTACTTGAACTTGTACTATCTTCATTCAATCATTATTATTTAGGCCTATATGTGAACATACTATAGCGTTTCCGTTTCCGTACATTATCAATTAAATAAAAAATAACTGTAGTGACGCTGTCTTATCATATTTTTTTTGCCTATTTGCTGCTGTTCATACAATAGCTGCTTGTTGTTTGCAGTTTTTAATATTTGTATTTGTTTACTTTCAGGCTTTCTCGTGTACACTTGGATGATGGCAACGTTCTTTTGGATGAATGTTATATCCATCAACGTGTATCGTTCTGTGCTGTAAGTTGTAACACGATTGTATCTAATACCTTCGACTACATCCTTTATCACGATTTGCTTGCGATCAGCGCAATATGTTTTCTTTCGACATAGTAGTTATCCCAATAGCGACCCTATTATATATTTCAAACAACTCATCCATGTTGGTTTCCTCTATCCGATATCGATATTTATATCTCTTCTTCTTCATATATACTTCATTCTTTCCTCACGACTATTTCTTGTTCTTCATTCTTCCGCATCACATTCTAAACCTTTGTACCCTTTAATGTTGGCATCCCAACATTAAAAGGTGAGTTTCTGTATCTTAAATATTAGTACAGTAAAGAAAACAAGTGCAAAACCATAAAAAATAAGCAGATCTGATATACCCTGAATTATACTAAAAATATTCCACAACATTAAGATTTCCGTCACAGCTAAGATAGATAGATGGAATAATATACTTTATTGTACATCAAAAATTTTAACACACTTAAATCACAGTTCAGTTATATTTAACCCATACCTTTTGAAGACGAACATTCCGGTACTGTCCAGTCATAAGATCTAAATAAGACTTCAATCTATACTAATATTATAAAGCGGAAAAGTTTGTTTGTTTGTTTGCTTGAACGCGCTAATCTTCGAAAGTACTGGGTGGATTTGGATGAAATTTGGTATGGAAGTAGCTTGAAGCTTGAGGAAGGTTATAGGCTATTTTTTACCCGACTGCAAAAAAGGAGAGTTATGTTTTTACCGTGATAGAATCCACGGGAGCGAAGCCCCGCCTGAGTACTAGTTATTTTATAAATCATCCCCTCAAGTTTATATACTTATTACATTAATCTTTTTTTATTATTACTGATGAGCCCGCTCTCGACCTCAATCATACCTGATGGTACGCGATTGACGGTAATCTAAACTATTATGTCTATTTCTTCCAGAGATTCGAGTTATTTGAAGAAGACAGAGAGGAAGCAATATTTCATCTACAGCTGCTACGCTTGGGGCTGTACACTTTTACTGCTCACGATCACCGTCTGTGCCAATTTCATTGAAGGAGAACACTTGAAGCCAGGGTTTGGAAAAGGGAGCTGCTGGTTCAACGGTGAATAAAGTTATTATATTTAACTAATCGTTCCCGAGACTACTTTAGCGTGGGTGTCGATAGAACTTAGGCAGTGATTCCCGCGTAAATCTCGATTCCATGGGAAATCCGAGATAAGAGCTATATGTTGCCCGATAACTTCCACTATCTACTACTGAATGTCCCATTAAAATCCGTTCAGCCGTTACAGAGATTCGCGCGGTCAAACAGAAAGAAAGACAGACAGAAAAACGTTTGTTTGTGTTTTAGTATCTTGTAAATAACTCAGGGGTAGACACTTCAATTTTATTTACACGAATACTACCCAACTACATCTGTTGAGGTCAGCTTCCAGCGAAATCAGATGCAGCTAAGTACCAGTATTTTACTGCCAACCTGACCAAGTAACTGAGGAGGACCATACCCATGGCCAGACTGCGGTCAGCTTTTGTAAACTCTGGCTAAACGTAATAACTGTTAATATTGTACAAATAAAAGGCAGCACCACTGAGAAATATCGATTAATTAAGATCTCCATTATCAAACCCATCTCGGCAAGTATTGCTTAACCTCGGCGATTGAGCGTATAGCAATATTTATTAACATAACAAACAAATTTATTTTTATTGCAGGTCGCAACGAAACTTGGTTTTTCTTCTATGGCCCGGTTGCTATTCTGATAGCCGCCAACGTCATACTATTCGCTATGACATCGTTCAAGTTATTGAGGCAAACTACGAAATATGAAGTCAATAAACTAAATATTTTAAAACACAAGTAAGTTTAAATTATCAACTGCAAGTACTAAGATCGAACACTGCATAATTAACGTAAGCGATATCGAACGAAAGGTCACGGGTTCGAACCCCACACATTGCACTATAGCCGTGAACCTACTTCAGACACAAACATATTTAGCTTAGTTGGAAGATTTAACAAGATTACTAGTAATGTGAATTCTACCCACATTGCTAATTCCTTTTTTTTTAATGTGTCAAATTGTCAATAACACGTTTGACGCTAAGTTTCTAAATGTAATTATTATTTTTGTAACTGGGATTAAACTATAAACTTTAAAAAATTTCAGGTTCCTTCTATCATTAAAGCTGTTCCTCGTCATGGGTATTTCCTGGATATTCGAGATCGCTAGTTTCGCTCACGGTTCCGCCCTCATTATTTGGTAAGTCACCTCCTATTCTACGTGCTTATCTACGACAAAAAATATTTTCTCCGTTCTAACCAAGCTAATTTACCACCTTTCAGGAAAATCATGGACACGTTCAACTGCCTCCAAGGAGTCATTATATTTTTATTACTCGTGATCTTAAGAAAACGGGCCATGCAGGGTTTGGCCAGCGAGAACGTTTGTCTATGTATCACTCGCCCCCTTGCGGAGAAGCTTAGTCCGCAGGACGAATCAGACGACCAGCAAATCCTAGGAGATGATACCGTGGAAGTCAGGCTAAACTGAAGTGGATCGTTCATCACATTTAATTTTAAAGTCATGTTGATCTTATTTCCATGTCACATAGAATTAAAACTAGTCAACAGGAAAATCCAATCAAAAATCTATACGTAATATATTTGTATTGAGATAATATTTATTTTCAATACGAAACTTGTTGATTTAGTAGTACCAGGAAATAATAACATTGTAAGTACAAATTATGCGATGTAAATAGGCTCTCCAACTAGCAACTTCACTGTACGAAACGCGTAAAAGACCATGTTTAAGATCGCTCCGTATGTTTTTTTTTTTCATGTTATCTGTTAATTTAACTAATTAAGTATTTGCATTAAGATATTCTCGAAAGGTGGAATCTACGTAAGCGACTGTTTAATAATCCCTATCGAATGAAAATAAGCCGATTCAAAATGATCTGATATTGTTGATATAGAATTTATTTATGTTTAACTTTTAGTATCACCATTTTATGTGCCATAAAATAATGTGTAGGTATTTTAAAAGAGGAAACTCAATCCATATTTTACTTTAAATCTTATGATAACTAAGATAACAATAATTTACTAGAATTTACTCGATGTAAATACTAGGAAATAAGATTTAAATAATAATAAGTTCCTATAAGTAATTATTATAAATGTTTTTCCAAGAATGCATGTTGGTATTTAATACTAATAAATATATTTTTAATATCTGTGACGTATTTTTACAAATGTTTAACAAAACCCGTTGCTTTGTCATAATTTCATTATAAAATAAATACTTCGCTACAGTTAGGAAATACCAAAAAGATACGGTGAGATGGTGGTCAAACGCGAACCTATTCTAAATAATAAAAAAAAAGATACATTATAAATAGGTTAGATGGAGATAGATGCAAATGACCTATAACCCGCAACCATACACAGCGAGGCTCAGGAGAGATCCGATCAGTCTCCCCAGAGAAGTGCCCTAGCAGGAGTTGCACATAACTCGGGAGCGGTATCCTAAGAGGATCCCAGGCTTCCCTCCATCTGCTGATGGTGAGTGATGACCAGCGTGGTGGTTTTATGGCGGAAAGAATCCTACACTCTTCGGTCTTATCTCCAACCCTTTTGAACCTTCTTGAAACTTTTTTTTCCAAGCCTTTTGAAGTTCCCCGATTACAAAAGATTTTAAACAATCATTGAGTAATATTAAAAATATATCTACTACAGATAGAATACTGGTGGAAGTAGTTACAGGGTAGATTTTGACGAAATAAAGTTATCGTGTGGACTTCTACAGAACAGCTCACATAATTATGAAACCTACTGGTTCACTGGTACAAGCGATCAGTGATAGGTAAATTCTAATAATATATAAATCCATTTGACTAAAACCGTAAGAAATATTAAATGTTGACGATAGAATTACTCATTTTATGAAATAAATTAAATCAAAACTCAGACATAAAATTTAGCCATGGCGGCAGAGTGAGACTATTAATTACACCACAGTGCAACGATATGTATATCGTATTTAGTAAAAAAAAGCGTACTAAAACCAAAGAGTTGATAGTAAAGTGGCTCAAAAGACTAAAAGCCAAAGCCGTGCAATAAGGGTTCTGAAAAAGTCAACTTTTAATAAACGTCAAACTTCGCGAGTTGTCATTGTCACTGTTGTCAGTTGATCTTGATCAGTGCAGGTAGCGGAAACGCAAACGAACCGACTTAATTCAGAATTTCCGAATCGAATCTTAAGAAACAAAGTTTTATTTTAAAACAATTTTAGTGTCTTTTGACACCAATTTAGATGGTTTTATTATGTTCTGTGTTTGTGATCAAGGACTTAACTGTAAGTGCCTTATTGTATGACAAACAAAGTATCGATAAAAGCGACAAGTACCTTGTGATGAAAGTAATAAAGATTCAATAACAACATGAATGTAGTACTGTTAACATTGTCATTATTGTGTGCGACACATGAACTGCACGCGGAAGTCGGGGAGACGGATCTCAATGAGGTATCGGACAAACTAAACGGAGTTAAAATAAACAAATGCTGCGAACATAACGAGATTGTTGTTGACGGAATATGTAGGCTAGCCGATGTATACAACCAGAGTAAGTATACGTAAATAACACGCTTAGACATTAACTATTTACACATTATTTACCGTTTGTATTAACTGTATAATGAATTCCAACCTATCTATATAACAAAAATCTTTTAGGTGAAAACTTACTAGTAATAGAAAAAACCTGGCCTTGTGTTATGATTCGCAATTCAATTTACAAAGCTTTTTTATTTTTATGTTTACCACTACAGATGTAGATAAATCACTATGATAATAATATAAAATGCTTGTAATTTTCAGGTTTGTGGACACCACAATTTAAGACTGAGGATGGCAACGACGCCAAAGTAAAATACTTTAACTATGTGTATGGTGTGCCTGACTGTGCCACCACACAGCAAAGAGCTATATTTGATTTAGGAAAATCTGAAGATACGTAAGTTCTCCCTTCACTTCACTTAACTTTGAAATTGAAACTGCTTCTTATGTATTAACATTATAAGTATTAACATTTATTACAGCTCCTAACACTCATTTTTTTTATAATAACCTAACCTTTCATTCCTGTTTCTTACCTGTAAAAGAGAAGCATGTGGTGTTTACTTTTAATTAGGTCAGTATTGTTTATTCTAAGCTTCCCAATTATTAATTAGGTTTAGCTGAAACATCTCTTGGTAAACCATAAATGAAAACACCAAAAGCTATTTTTAACCGACTTCTGAAAAAGGAGGAGGTTCTCAATTCGGATGTTTGTTTTTATTTTTTTTTTTATTTTTTTTTTTTTTATGTTTGTTCGGGCATAGCTCCGTCGCTCGCCAACCGATTTGAAAAATTCTTTTTTTGTTGGAAAGGGTATACTTCCCAAATGGTCCCATGAAAATTTTATTGACATCGAACAAGCCGTTTCTGAAAAATCAACAAAAGTCTAAAAAAAATATTTACATTGATGACCTTTTCGGTTACTCTATATTGTTTTTTGTTCGCGCGTTTTTAGTTTTTTGTAGTTGACATTTTGGCTTTTATAACTAGATTAATTACAAATTGACCCACTACAAAGCGCGAAAATAAAAACTTTTTTGCAAAAAAATAAAACCGACTTCCATATCAAAACACTACAAAGCCAAAAATAATTTTAATTTCGGAAGGCGGTGTGAAAAAAAAGAAAATACAAAACCAATAACACCGACTACCGAAATTAAAATTATTTTTGGCTTTGTAGTGTTTTGATATGGAAGTCGGTTTTATTTTTTTGCAAAAAAGTTTTTATTAATAGTTAGTTATGAGGTGACCAACATCTCTCTATTCCGGAATTGATGGCTGAATATCCATGCCATGCAATGAGGACTTCAATTCATTAAATGAGAATGCATCCAATAATAACACATGTCGTTTGAATTTACAGGCTTAACTTATTGACCGATGGTCGTTTACGTCACATAATCAATCACCAACCTGGTGAAGATGTCAAAGATGAGCCAGTGATTAGCACATTTAATTTACATGAGAGTATTTCAATACCGGAAGAGAGAGAGCCTTCATCGTACATTCATAACCAAGCAAAATACTGCATGGATAAGGTAAGTTATGTACTGTAGAATATTTTGTTTAGTGGAATTTATAATACGACTCAAAATATGACCAAAGCATAAAATTTACGCTAATTTGATACCTATTAATCATATCTGGATTACACAAGAAAACTTTTTTCTTCTGAAATCCAGAAAAATCTTACTTAGTATAATCTCTGCATTAATCACAAGTTTAGCTTGATATATGCACAAAGTACTACCTACAAAAACACAGTCCAACAAAAATATATTCGAACGAAATTCTTTGGTAAATTTTAAATGTAGCCTGTTATCCTGACAAGTTAACCTAGTCTAGATAAACTTTCAACTGTTCATTATCACTGAATGACATAAAAAAAAACTTTCACATTCCATTTGTTTGAGCTTGCTTTTATCTGAGTCATTAGGTGACTCAACTTAATATTATGTATAAAAAAGAGTTTGAATGGAACTTCGTTTTATGCATTATGTTTAATGTAAATAGCAACTCTATGAATGTTTCATGTCATTGTTCTTTTATTTATGTGAATACACAAAGTCTATAGTGTTTCTAATCAATTTAAATAGGTCACACAACTCAGAAAAAGTAAATGTATATAATAATCACATAATTTTAATATAAATTTCTCTTTCATTCTGGTTATAAAATATTTACTTTCAGATATTAGTAACACAAAAAGACACACAAACAAAAAAAGGCGCCAATATAACAGGCGCATACGCATTAGTGTGTGTCCCAGAAGTCAAGATAAATTGGAAAGACACCAGTTTCCTCATGAAGAAGATCCTAAACCCTGTATTTCATGCTATTGCTATGATCTTGTTCTTGCTGGTGGCCGTGATATACTTTGTGTTGCCTACCCTCCGAGACCTGGCTGGCAATATTATTACAACCATAAACATGTGTCTGATTGTTAGCCAAGCAGCAGATTTGGTGAGAATATTCACCGAGTTCAGTAACCATGTCAGCTTCATGGTTACTGGTAAGTAGAGAGAGAACAATAAATGCATGACATAAAATCTTTTGCATACTATTTATGGTATTGTTGACATGTTTTCTTTTGTTTTCAGATATTATTTTGTATATCAGTCTATTGGCTGCTTTCTTCTGGCTCAATAGTTTCGGTTTTTATGTTTGGAAGACATTCAAGTATGTATTTTACAAGTACGCATTTTTTATTACTAATATACACTAAATTGTATATAAAAAAAGAGGACAATTATCCGAGCCTATCATCAAGAAAAATAACACTAATACTTAAACATCACTGCTGTTTTGTCATGTAGAGGTGCTTCATAGTTATGTTTAGGTTCTATGTAATGGGAGGCAGGCTATGGCATCCAATTTTAGTTTTATATAAACTGAAGATGAGACGGCATGCACTTGAATTTGTTAATCACCATCATCATTATCGTCTGCTCAGCCTTCTGCCAACTATGTTGAAGTTGGCTTAAAGTTTAACCAGATACAGCTGACTATTTGAGTTTTAAATACTGTCTATCTGACCACCACACTTGAAATCTGTTAATCAAAAATCCAAATATTTATTTAAATAGCGCGTCATTTGCTTTACGCACGTCAAACTCCGACATTATGAGCTTGATAATTAATAATGATTTGCGTGCGCATAGCAAGTTTTTCAGCAAACAAATCTATGGGTAGTCTAATGGATAAATTGTTTTTTCAGATCCCGGAACGTGTTTTTACGCGTGACGGACGTGCGTAAATATTGCTATTACTCGAGCGTGGTATGGTTCAGCGTCCTCATTATGGCGGGCATGGCTATATGCGCACACTTCTTACTCGACACCGGCACCAATCCTAATAGGAAGACTAGGATCCAGTTCTCTTCGTCAATCATAGTTGACGATGTTGAACAGGAAACTATTGGTGAGATAAGTCATTAATATGTAATAGCACCTGAAGTATCGCTTCAGGTGCTATTACACATTAAAGATTAAATAAAACGTCAGTAAATCAAACAAATACGTACATTTTTACTGCTTACGGATTTTTTAAACGGAATCAAGTTAAAACAGAATCTTTAAAAAGTCAAAGTATTCTAACAGTTTCAAATGGTTAAAATAAAACTAGATTCATCGAGTAAGCTAGTTCAATCTTATCAGTTTTTGTCAGCAATTGAACTTAGTTTTTTTCTCTGTTAATTTCAGGATTGCTCGGTATCGCCATTTTCTTCACACCAGTTGCCTTCACGATAATTTTCAACGTTTTCTTTTATGTCACAACATTGAAAATTATAAAGAGGATTAATATCTATGGCAGGATACATCATAAACTCAAAGGATGGTATGTATGATGGCCACTTCGTTTCATTACTCAAGTGAAATTTTGTGTTCAACCGCAATTATTGATTTAATATTTTTTGTTCCAGCTTTAATTTATTCCTACAACTATTCCTGATAATGACAACAGCATGGCTGTTTCTTTTGCTGTCATGGCTGAACATAGATGAATTACTATACGCACACATATTCGTGAATCTCCTCCAGGCTATTTTAATATTCTATGTGTGCATCGTACGACAGTCGCATGTAACGTTTTTGTTGCGCAAGAGTTGTTGTTATGCAGAGCCTGTACCTACGGGGGAGTGGGGGGACGAAATGACTCACATGAATGGAGGGAATTACTGACATTTCAACGAATATTAAGTAGAATCTCATGATAATGAATAGTTGAACTAGAGCCGATTTGAACAGCACTAGTAGAAGCACGATTGTTTGAATGCGACATATTTTAAACGTGATGACTGAAGCTGTATGAAAGTTGAATAAACACTATGAATAGTTGTAATATTAATTGTTAAAATATTATACTCAGGACCAACAATTAAAGTTCTGTGTACAAAAGCATGTGCCTTGTAAATGTGCCTCAAATTAAGGATTAGAAACACTTAGTACATAAGTTTATTCTCTACTAGACTTCTAATGCCACTTGAATGTTATAGTAGTTTTGCCTAACTGTGATTTTTGTATTAATTACGTATTGGAACCGAGTGTCTTTTTAAAAATATGTTAACTGTCAGTATTTTACAGTGTACATTCGAGCAGTAAAATACTGAAAGCCTTATTGGTATTAAGAGTGTTTTACAAAAACATATGATGGTGTTAATAATATAATTTGGTGATGTTGAATAATAATTGTTGCTAAAAAACATTTGGTTGATCTCTCGTCTTTAGGAATTGATTGCTCATAAAGGATACTTAAAATAGTTTTAGAAATTAACAAAAATAATACTAAATTAATGGTTAACAAAACACACTAACAAAGCAGCTGATATGATTGTAACATGAGAGAGACTAAAGATACCCATCGCCATTAAAACAATGTTTGCACTATGAATACGATGCTTTAATTTATGCTATCAATTTGATCAAAAAAAGCATTGCATCCGTCCTTTTTCCGTATTAGCAGCTATAGGAGGTTAGTGAATTTATATTTAAACTATGTGTTATTTACACGGCTCTCTTGCACTAACAATTATAAGAATAACTTACTTTTATAATGCCTAATATTTTACTTTTTATGTCGAAACTATAATGACGAATCGCATTTATGATTTTCTATTCATATTTAATTTAAATAAATGCTGCTAAGAACATGAAGTGGTTTTATTCATTTCCTTGTGTTATTAGGAGAAAAAAAGTAGTCACCACTTGACTAATATTCCTTGTGTGGAACAGTTACTGCCTTAGCCCGCTTGGGATCACACGCCTTACGTAATATTATTGAAACACACCTTCAGGTTTATAAAGTAAAGAATAATGAATTCTTATTATTGAAAACCTTGAATCGGTCTTTCCTATAGTATCCACCCTACCCTTTAATCCTAACAAATACAGCTAATAGCTAGGCTATTAGTACAACATGTCAATATAGGTACGTATTTTCAATATGATGTGTAATATAAAGTAAGTATCCAGTCCTCTCCTCAAATATACGATCCACATCTAGCCCCGATTGGGGCAAATATAAGTGAATAATAAAACTGAGTTTTGTATTAGCTTAATTTATCTGCCATTAAGCCCATTTTCTTTTTATTTATTTTTTACTGCCATTTCGTAAGGGAAAGTCGTAACAGCATCCTGAGAACGGTGAGTGAGTGTGTCCTCTCCTATTATGAAGCAGTTTGTGCGGAGGGTGATGGGTACTAACACTAGATAATAAGCTATTAGGTATAAGTTACTAACATTTAATGGATTTACCGTCCGAAATAAAAATATTGTATTATATTACAACGATAATACAGTTTTATTGCATGGGTTAGCCGTCATTGCTTTGTATTTATTTTTTGTTTTGATTTTTAAATAAAACGTAATCAAATAATTTATAATGTTTGTTAATTCAGACTAACAGCAAAATTACTTCCGAGGCCTATGTAGCAGCGGGATCGTTATAGGCTGATAATAGTTATGGTCCATCACATCGAGTTATGTAGCTAATTAAGAAGACTTCATAAGGCAAAACGGCCTCAACTAGTATTTACGAAAAAAACATACGTTTAAAAGTGTTACTTATAACCTGTTTGCAAAATAAACATCATTATTTCATTAAAAATGTATCACTAACCTGTGAAAACAGCTGTCCCTCGGGCCGCCTCGTAAGTGCTGCCATCTGGCTGCGCACGACCAGGTGACAATCGTCCATTACTGTGTTGAAGAACCGCCGCGTTGGCAGCAGTGCCTCCAAGTCTATCATCAGCTCCAGGAACCGCTCACAGTATCTGTGAAGTTAGATAGTGGTTATCTTTCCACTAAATTCTATGGCTCATCGTTTACGGCGCAAGCTGTTCGTTTGTGGAATGCATTGCCGGTGTCAGTAAGACAAGCCCAGTCTCTCGCTACTTTTAAGAGCTCGGTTGCTAATCATTTTCTTTCAAATTTATGATTATTCTTTTGTTTCCTCTCCACAAGATGTTAAAGAACACATTATATTTATATATAATTACTTATGTATTGTATTTATATATTTGTATGTATATATATATATATTATTTTTCGTACCACTTGCTCAAAAAAGTGACATTCTATGCCACAAAAAGCGAACATAACAATAGTCATTTTTAATCTGTTAAAAACAGGGAAAGAAAATTGTACTGAATTTCATTCATCCTCTAGGGGGAGAATGTGATTTAAATTTGGAATACTTACCGAAATTTATACTGAACTACATGTGTTTACACCATTGAGTTTGTATATGAAGCATTATACATCTTTTTGAAAAAGGAATACGCATTTATTATGCAGTTATGATTATTACATAAAATTACGCAAACCGACGCACAGTGATTAATTATTCAAAGTTAGCGTCCCATAATTATTTTTGGTTAATGAGTCGGTAGTTCGAAAAATCATTTTATCTTAGAACAACAACGCATAGAAGGATAGTACGAGTGCAAAAAGTGAGGCAACTAAAACTTAGCCATTTTTGGCTAACTTTGCTCGACGAGCCGTCAGTACTCAAGGTCACATTCTGCCGAACAGAGCTCGCGAGTAAATAATTTCAAACGACCGTTTGTAGCGTAAAGGGATGTCATAGTCCTTCAGGAAAACAAAAAACGTGTAATCAAATTACATTTCACAAGTAAATACTTACATTTTATACATTATATTTAAGTAAATCGACCATCAAACAAAAATTCTAATAACCTAACTTATCACAATTCAATGTTGCTATCCGTGAGGAAAAAAATACCCATATTGATTTCTTTTGTGCTTATTTTTGTTTAAAAAAAAAATAGTTTTGTCGGCAATTATGTATGCGTCAAACTAAACTATATTTATTTACAGCTACTACCTACAGTGTTTTATAACTAAAAGTTACTGTTAGTTCGAAGAGTGGCATCATAAAGATGACAATTTTATTGATTAAGATTTTTTCATTTAAGTCATGTTCTCAATAATATTTTTCTATTTCATAAATACAACACATACTTTTAATTGATATCAAACGAGATTTTTCAAGCAATTAATACATTTCTATAATATCATTATAACACATTACACATCAAACATTCTAAACGCAATAAACGATATCTCATTTCGTTTACCTTCCGTAAATATATGTCATATAAGTCATATTACATGAAAAAAAATCATCTTATTTAGTTTCATAACATAAAATACTTGATTTGATCCAGCAACATAATAGTGCGTTTTCCCATTTTTGTGGTAATGGTATCACTGAAAGCTATATTTGTGTGCGTTTGAAGAACGTAGACACATTCGGCTCACGCACACAAAAAAAATAAAGTGGACACACGAAATCGCTCGTGTTTTGTTCTAGACGCCTCTTCTATGCGTTGTTGTTCTAAGCATTTTATTAAGACTTGAAGGTAAGTTTTTTTACATTATACTAAAACATCACCGTTATACAGACAGTAGTTTAATAGATATGTCGTTTCAAAGTTATCTCGAAAGCTAAATTATTATAACAAGACTGATTTATCGTTGTTTTGCGCTCCTATTCAAGTTAAGTTGGCTAAGTTATCAGTGTGAATTGTAAATTGAATAAAAACTTTTTTGCAAAAAATAAAACCGACTTCCATATCAAAACACTACAAAGCCAAAAATAATTTTAATTTCGGTAGTCGGTGTTATTGGTTTTGTATTTTCTTTTTTCACACCGCCTTCCGAAATTAAAATTATTTTTGGCTTTGTAGTGTTTTGATATGGAAGTCGGTTTTATTTTTTGCAAAAAAGTTTTTATTTTCGCGCTTTTTAGTGGGTCAGTGAATTTTCCAAATCGATTCGTAAATGACGGAGTTATGCGCGAACAAAAAACGCAATGCAGAGTCAACGAAAAGATCATCAAGGTAAATGATTTTTTTCGACTTTTTTTGATTTTTCAGAAACGGCTCGTCCGATTTCGATAAAATTTTCATGGGACCATTTGGGAAGTATACTCTTTCCAACAAAAAAAGAATTTTTCAAATCGGTTAGCAAGCGACGGAGTTATGCGTGGACAAACATAAAAAAAAAAAAAAAAAAAAAATACAAACATCCGAATTGAGAACCTCCTCCTTTTTTAGAAGTCGGTTAAAAAAAATGGCGCACATTAAGGTAGGTCTGTACTTTTTATTGGTAGGTATATAAACAAAAATAAAATAGAACAATTTACATTATAAAAAATAATGTACTGATATTTACTAACTTTTCTAAGTTTGAACTGTGTTACGTTTAAAAGTACAAATTAGTACATTATCATTTCGATTCCATTATATAGCAGGGACTATTGGCTATACAAAAATATACATTTTTTTTCCGGTGATTGCCGGTTTCTATAGTAAAAAGTGTTTTTTTTAGGTAATGGTGCCTCAATAAAAATATTGATTTATTCCATATTTTGTCATTACATCATTTCATTACACTTTAATAGAAAGATTTAGTGTCATTTTAAAAATATTGAACTGTCCGTACAAAATTAACAGTGACAAATTTGCAGAATATGCGAAAGACACTGCCACGCTTTATATTGAACGAGTACTCACGCGGGGCTTCGCTCCCGTGGATTCTATCACGGTAAAAACATAACTCTCCTTTTTTGCAGTCGCGTAAAAAGTAGCCTATAACCTTCCTCAAGCTTCAAGCTACTTCCATACCAAATTGCATCCAAATCCACCCAGTACTTTCGAAGGTTAGCGCGTTCAAGCAAACAAACAAACTTTTCCGCTTCATAATATTAGTATAGATTGTACAGTCCATAAGGTTCTCATACACGGCAAGGATATCATCGACAACTTTTTTTTGCCAATTGGTGTGCTTGGAGAAGACGCACAGGAAAGTCACCACAAAGATGTCAGATATTACAGAGAGCATAACACCAGGAAGATGACCAGGAATCAAACTAATGAAAATTTTGCTCATTTCTTTAGATCCTGTATTATCTAACATCAGAATATTACCTGTAAAACAAAAACATATAATGCCAATTGAGGTACTTAATCTTTTACAAGAACCAGAAGTTGTGTTAGATGAGGAGTGATGTAACAAAGTACATAAAATATTAATTACCAAGTTAAATTATGTGAAAACGATTTTTCGATACTATTTAATGTTATAAATATACCTTTATTTCACGATTTCAGCATTTAATAATTTCGTCCCCCTAAATTTTTGAAATTGATTACTGTGCGACGAGGCCGTATGAGCTTGATGCATTTGCTTTTCAGACAAAAAAATATTAGTCTAGGAATTTGCCGCGTTTTTGTTTTCTTCAAATACATAAACGTTAAGTTTATTTTAATTTATTTTTATAAATAAGTTAATGTTCTAAAATGCTTATCTCATATTATTATTGTGTTAATTTTTTCGCAAATGGTACGAAAAGTAGAGTATTTTCCTCGGTGATAAAGCTGTCTTAGTCTTGGGTGAACTTAAATCCCTCGCTACACTCAGGACTCGTCTTAAATCCCTCGCTTCGCTCGTGATTTAAGTTTTTAACACCCTCGCTACGCTCGGGAGTAAACCTCGGGTCCTTCGTTACGCTCGCGATTTAAATCGTCACCCGCGACAGAAGACACTGCTTTATCCCCTTGGTTAATAATCTACTATTCTGTTTTATGAGTACACTAATTTAGCCTTCCCCACTTTAATTAAAGTTTTGAAAGTCCTTCCAAAGGTTGTCTGGAAGATATCGCTTTTAGCGAAAAGACCGCCACTGTAACCATAAAATTAAGAAATAATGTTAAATAGTTGTGTTTAAATTTACTTTTTGACGTAAAAACTTCTGAACGGATCTGAATTTTTGATAAGTAAATAGTTGAAACCCATTAAACGTATTGGGAATACTTTCATTGTGCGTACGGCTAAGAAGTGGAATTCCCTGCCGAAGTCTGTGTTTCCCGATAGCTATAACCTAGGGGCCTTTAAGTCAAGAGTGAATAGGTTACTTTTAGGTAAGCGTGCTCCATCTTCGACCACATCATCACTTACCATCAAGTGAGATGGTGGTCAAACGCGAACCTACTATCAATAAAAAAGAAATCCAATGGGATCGCAATTTTCGCAGAAAAATTCACCCACGCGAATGAACGAAGTGGCGCACGGTGGGCTGAAAAACGGCTTTCATAGACTTAGGCATTTTATTTTGCAAGTGCCAGTTTTTGTGCCGGATATCACTTCTATTTGTTATAACAATATACAAAAATGACACCAGAATTGATTCTGCACAAAAACGAAGGAATTATAATTTTTTTACGAAAATTTTGTATGGAGCTAGTATGAAAAATCGAAATATCTCTAAAACGGCAGCGATAACCGTAATATCCTTATAGGAGGTTTTAGTACTAATTATTTATGATTTTTTGACATACGTTACATAATGGTTGTAGATGCCTTTTTTTTTTTTAAATCGTCAAAATATTTTTATTTATTTTTACATATTAAACGTTCCTTTTAGTGTTTAAGTTGAAGAATTCAGAGCTTTAACAACTCTTAACATAAAATAGCATCACCCCTATAGACCTGAAGGACTAGACAGAGGTGTGTAGTATCTTGTTGATCTTGTAAGATTTCCAACAATACCAAATAGTTGAATATCAGTGTCAAAGTGCCCATGCTGTCGCTTCTTTTAGAAAGATAGGGGAATGAAATTGTTAATTGATCATACCCTAAAAGTATGATTACAACATAACCGGACACATAATAATATCGACACAAAAGGAATTTTAAAACCTTGCATACGTTCAAAATACAAAATAACATATTGTGTAGTCATCTAATGAGTCTGATGACAAGTAATTAAGTAATTAGAATGATGGTTGTAGTCTTCTGATTCTAATGAGCCTATTAAGTGATTAAATGATTTGAAATATCTCGCAACAATACCAACTAAGAACTGCATTCACCTTTTTATAATTAGTGAGCTAATGTGATTTGCTAATGTTGATTAGTTCTACTATGAGTTCTACGAAATGTTTTTGACGATTATAAATTTTTATTATCATATCTTTTATAACTTTAATGAGGGTAGTTAACTAATTATTGACTTTATACAATAAAAGGGCTATAATTTTGTTCCATAATTTAGATTGTTCACAACCGTGTAACTGCTAACACTAAAACTATTTGCTTTGCGACTACAAAATCTTAGAATGGAAAGTTTAATCACCAACTTAGATTTGTTTGTTCTTCTAAAAAGTGAGTGTCCTTCATTTAATCATGAAGTATTGTTTAGTGCAATTGTGTCCCGCATAGGCGATTGCCTTTCTGCCGAAGATCAAGTAACTCTCAAAGAATTTTGCCGGAGATTCACGCGAGCTGCTTTAAACAGGTGGCAGAAATCTAAACGATTCTTTGATAAGTTTAGAAATACGTACGGAGAGTGGTTGCAAGCAAATATTGATTGGCCGAGTTGCGTGCAAACTTTAATAAATCAAGAACCAACTGTTGATGAGATACCAAGAGCACGCTCAGTCTCTCCAGAACCTTCGACATCATCGACTGTTGGAACAATGACAAAAAGGTCCCGAAAACCATTCAAAGATCTGGGAAGCAAACAGAAAAAGAGAAGATCTAGTGAGCACATAGGCGAGGATTCCTGTGAATTGGCATATGCAGCTGCAGCACGTTTAAAAGAAGAAGGTTATGAAGATATCGCATCTGTAATCAATTATATGATCAAAAATCCAGAAGCTGCCGTTAAAATCAAGGAAAGCATTAAGAAAACAGTAATATTTACACCAGAGAAAGCACTTGGATTGCTTCTTTCACTTAAGCTTTCAAAGTGGCAATATATTACGTTGCGAGAGACTGCCATTCGGGAAGGTGCTAAGGATATTTACCCATCCTACTATAAACTGCAACAAACTAAGCTTGCATGCTACCCTCCTAATCAATCAATATCAGTTACGGATTCATCAGCTAGAATTACACTTCAAGCTTTACTTGACATCACGGTGAAGCGGATTCTTCAAAGTCTTTCTGATAATGTGGAAAATAAGCAGTTAAAGCTGATATCGAAGTGGGGATTTGATGGTGCTTCCAATCAAAGCCGATACAAGCAGAAAATGGACGGCGAGCATGATGATTCAAGCATTTTCATGACCTCCTTGGTGCCACTGAAACTGACAGATGGAGATAATACTATATGGACAAACCCGAAACCATGCTCAACTTTTTATTGTCGTCCGGTTCAGTTCACTTTTGTAAAAGAAAGCCATGCAGTTGTCATTGATAACAAAAGAAAATGGATGAGGAAATTGAGGCCCTTAACCCCACAGAGTGCATTAATAGTAACAGGGTGACTCATAAACTAATGATGACAATGATCGACGCAAAAGTCTGCACGTACCTTTCTGAAGCTAGATCAAATG
This sequence comes from Tholera decimalis, assembly GCA_943138885.2. Classification (NCBI taxonomy): domain Eukaryota; kingdom Metazoa; phylum Arthropoda; class Insecta; order Lepidoptera; family Noctuidae; genus Tholera; species Tholera decimalis. Next base: position 20,749,997 of record OW964565.2, read on the forward strand.
CATCATGCTACCTGTGCTTAGCAAAACCAACAGAAATGAACCACTTAGATGCTGTAACATCAAAAACTGTGTGTTCTGACATATATGAATTTGGCCTATCATCCCTACATGCCCGTATAAATTGCATGGAATGTCTGTTACACATTGCGTACAGACTTGACTTCAAACAGTGGGCAGCAAGAAGTAATGAGCATAAAGATATGTTACAAAACAGAAAAAAAAACATTCAAAATAAATTTAAAGAGGAGCTCAATCTGTTAATTGATATAGTAAAACAAGGCTCGGGAACTACCAATGACGGGAATACCGCAAGGAAGTTTTTCGAGTTTCCCAATAAAACTGCAGCTATTACTGGGTTGGATCAAAACCTGATAAAAAGATTTGCTGTTATTTTGCAAGCAATAACATCTGGTGAGAAGATCGATGTCATCAAATTTAAAGATTTTGCTCGCAAAACAGCAGAAAAGTACGTGGAATTATACGACTGGTACTACATGTCATCAACCGTACATAAACTATTAATACACGGAGCTGACATAATCGAAAAAAATGATATTGTCCCGATTGGGACTCTCTCGGAAGAAGCCTCAGAGTCTCGAAACAAAGATTTTAGGAGGTTCCGGGAACATCATTCGCGGAAAAGAAGCAGGCAAGATTCTAATCAAGATATCCTAAATATGCTTGTTGTTTCTTCGGATCCTTTTCTAAGTGCACAAAGGCCGAAGTTAGATGCCAAAAGGAAGACAACCTTTTTTGCTGAAACTCTCGACCTAATACAGTTTCCGGAAACTGAGTTCGAGTTTGTAGGTATATCCGATCTGGATTCTGACTCGGAATTGGAGTCCGACAACGAAAGTTGTAAAGAAAATTTGTAAAATTTAATTATTTTTCTTTATGTTCTTTTGTTATTTATGTTAGTTTATTGTACCAATATGTTTAGTTAATAATTTCATAAATTATAGTTTCAAATATGTATTTTGTATAATTGAATTTATTAGATATTATTTTTGTTACTTCTGTTTTATTTAAATTACCTATCAATAAAAAGTTTATATACAGTCTTTTTTTTTCACATATTCTTAATATTTGGGGAAAAAGCATGCTTCCTAACGATGTTCTTAACTTTGACACAGTTCATGGATCGTTTTGAACAGTTTCATATGTTAAAATAAATAATGTTAGTACTATAATCCCCTATAAGGATATTATTATTATTATGTGTCCGGTTATGTTGTAATCATACTTTTAGGGTATGATCAATTAACAATTTCATTCCCCTATCTTTCAAAAAGAAGCGACAGCATGGGCACTTTGACACTGATATTCAACTATTTGGTATTGTTGGAAATCTTACAAGATCAACAAGACACTACACACCTCTGTCTAGTCCTTCAGGTCTATAGGGGTGATGCTATTTTATGATAAGAGTTGTTAAAGCTCTGAATTCTTCAACTTAAACACTAAAAGGAACGTTTAAATATGTAAAAATAAATAAAAATATTTTGACGATTTTTAAAAAAAAAAGGCATCTACAACCATTATGTAACGTATGTCAAAAAATCATAAATAATTAGTACTATAACCCCCTATAAGGATATTACGGTTATCGCTGCCGTTTTAGAGATATTTCGATTTTTCATACTAGCTCCATACAAAATTTTCGTAAAAAAATTATAATTCCTTCGTTTCTGTGCAGAATCAATTCTGGTGTCATTTTTGTATATTGTTATAACTAATAGAAGTGATATCCGGCAAAAAAACTCGCACTTGCAAAATAAAATGCCTAAGTCTATGAAAGCCGATTTTCAGCCCACCGTGTGGCGGGCGGAAGCTAGTAAGGTAATATTAGATGAGTTATTGACGACTCAGAGACACTTACTCTTCTCTTCGTGATTATTTTATTTATCAAAAACACTACGCATTCTTTCACATTATCCTATTTTATGTAACCTCGTCCGTGTTACACTGCGGGGTGCCAACTGAAAACCAGCGCTGGGTGTCTTTCGCCGAGCAAATGCCAAGGTTGGTAACACTTTTGGGGTAGAAATGCTCAGCGCAATTTTTACCTAACTAAAAAACGGGGAAGTTCTCTGGTCGACGCAAGTTTAATCACAAATAACTTATAACAAAAAAATGTTTCACTTTGCAGTGTTTTTGGGAGTCGGTTTAAGTTTTTGGTAAAAAAAAATTATTTCACTCTTTTCAGTTGGTCGATTTTTAATTTACCTAGTTACAAAAACCTAAATGTAAACTACTTATAATCATTTACAAAATATTGCTTTTCCCAATGTTGGGCCGTTAATTGTTGAGGAGTTCTCCTGGTACTTCACCATCAGTTTCACTTCACCATATGCATTGTGACGAGCATATTGTGCTTAATAACCACATTCAAGTAATCGAAGCGGAACACATGATATACTTATTATTTCTACTTATATATTGAGTAATTTCAGTGGCCATCTGTGGTCTTCATCATCAGGTCCACTTCACAAATGGTGCTTTTCGAATGCAACTACACAAGTTACTATAAAAAATACTCGAATCACTATAGGTGTGCCTATAATATTGGAAGAGTTCCCTCGATTTCTCCAGAATCCCATCATCAGATCCTGACTTGGTGACAATGGGACCAACTTCGAAGTATACCCTTCCAAACAAAAAAGAATTTTCCAAATCGGTTCAGCCGTCTTCGAGTAATCGGTAATAATACATTAAAAAAAAAAAAAACAAAAAAAATATACGCGTCGACTTGATAACCTCCTCCGTTTTTGTTCGTCGGTTGAAAATAGAACTACTGAAGATCGATATAGATCTTTTTTTTATTGATAATAAGCTCGCATTTATTAGATAGTAAGTAAACAATTGTAGTTTTTTTATTCGATAGAGTATTTGTTATTATAATGTTGGTGTAAAAAAAAACTTTGTATTGTATATGTGACTGTATTTGAATAAATGTTTCTCTGTTCTCTCCTTTCAATGTTTACAGACTTTTGACCATATTCATGGTGTTGGTCGGATCTCCATCACTTTTGTGCCTCTTGCCAATAGTTTTGCAAAGAGGCGCTACTTTAGACATTTTGGGGAATTACGGGAGCAATCGGCTATATGGTGATTTCCGTCGCCTTTTTTATTATATCCGCATAGTGTGATCGGCCCTGTATTTTTTTCCATTACTGATTCCTGAACGACAAGGTTCGCCATTGATTGATAGCTAGATAGATATCTTTATTGTAGACAAACAAATAAGGACTCTTAAAAACTAAAAAATTGGCCAACTGCGAGTCACATTCGCCCATGAAGGGTTCCGTAGTAACTACGCAAAATAACTTTGCTTTTTTCATAGTGTTTGTATGAAATACAAAGTTATATTTGCGGTTTTAGAAAATGTGCTATATCTCAGAAACTACTTACTCTATCTCGTTCAAACTAATTTTCGTTGAAAGTTTACATTAAGATCTACAGCATTTATTTTATTTAGATTTTTCACTCTATTATTATAGAAGTTAGAGAAGTGAAGAGAAGTAAAAAGTGTAGAGAAGAAGTGAAGAGAAGTAAGAAGTGTCTATCTCTTAAACGATTGATTTTAGGAAAAAATGATTTTAGAAACCTTAATGTCATTTTCAAAGACCTATCTATGAACACCAAACACGTATAGGTTGGATGAAAAAAAATATTTTCAGTTTCAGTTCCATGTACTTTTTTTATTTTTGTATATGAATCGGTAAGCGGTTCATATAATACATCTATCTACGAAATTTCACATGTGTAGTCCTAGTAGTTTCGGAATAAAATGGCTGTGACATACGGACGGACGGACGGACAGAGAGACATGACGAAACTATAAGGGTTCCGTTTTTTGCACTTCGGCTACGGAACCCTAAAAAGGGTGATACAATGGGCGGTCACAAAGCAGTTGGAGGTTTTAGTGTTTTATTTGTTTTATTATCTTTTGCGAGCACTTTGGCTCGCGTGATAGTCGGAAATTATCCCTTGCGGAAATTGTCATATTTCCTAATCGTAAGGTATTCGTTTGAATACCTACAATCAATCAGTCAACACAGCCACCCGATAACTACGATATATATTAATAAACTGCTGACGTTATATTTAGTTTCAGTTTCGCGTGTACGTTATGTGCAAATTACACTTTTTTGGGTTGACAATTAAAGTTTTATTTTATATAGGAATTATTTTATCTAATAGTAAATTGGGTAACTACAGGGCACAAGCCTTACACGTGTGTTACACTAATGTCACAATAATAGCCCATAGATTTTCACGGCTGTACAAAGTCCTCTCCCGAAATTTAAAATAAAACGTACCTACTAAATTCAACTTGACCTTTAAATAGCGTATTTAAAGATGGAATTGACTAAGTTAATTTCTTCCAGCTGCCTTTTGAACCTTTTTACAAATATCATGACACGATTAATGTTAAGAGACCCACTGGCTCGAAATAAAGTTATGTAATCAAAATGACAAGTCCGAATTTTACTGCTAAACTAAAGATACTTCGGCCCTTACCTCACAGCATGTGAATCTACATCTCCATCCTCCGGTATACTCTCCAAGATTCTCATGAACTTGATCATCAGCCTCTGCAGATACAGTCGTTCCCAACTCAATTTTTCCAACAGCTCTGGTTTATCTTTCTTCTGTATGGCACGCCAATACTTCCGCCACTTTGGAACGGTTTTGAATTCTTGGTTTCTGCGACCTAAAAACAAAAATTTATTTAGAATTCTGCCTCATAACATAAAACAAATATTTAAGACCTTATTGCACTATTTTAGAACTTCTTCGTATTACAATTAATACTCCAGCTACCAATAATGATAAAATAATTTTAATAACATAATTATTTATTTGTGTATTTTCCTTTATTTCTACATGGGTGGATTCTTCAAATAAATGTTTATATTCTACTGGACAGATATTTATCAGTGGGGATGGCATAGTTGTGGAAATTTGAGCCTCTGTCTATCTGTAGTACGCGTTATGCTTGGTCGTTACATAAAGTTTTGGTGGTTTAATGTGTTTATCGCCCAGGCAAAGCGAACATCGAAACGGAAATTAATCCCACTCGTACGTACAAAATGTTTTGCGAATACATTCATTGTGCGTACAGCTAAGGAGTGAAATTCCCTGCCGGAGTCTGTGTTTCCTGATAGCTATAACCTCGGGGTCTTTAAGTCAAGAGTGAAAAGGTAACTTCTAGGTAAGCCTGGATCATCTTCTATCACATCATCACTTACCATCACGTGAGATAGTGGTCAAACGCGAGCCTACCATCAATACATCTTGACATTTTAAACGTCTGACAAAAGCAGCCCTCGTCATGTAACCAATTACATTTTTTTTTTTTAACGTGGTAAAATGATCAAATAAGTCCTCCCACCCCGGGCAGGGCGGGAGGGACTGTCAGACTTTTACTGACTAAAATCCACGGTGTTCCTTCAATAACCCTTTACGTACCGGGGTCACGGTAATGGGATAAGTCCCACGACCCCGGCAGGCTTCGGCCCTCTACAGGGGGGGCCTCGTCATATTGCTGACGCTCTTTGAGGCGCGCGTGGAACACAACGCGCCGTCGACCCGGGCATGGTCCATGGTCGGACAGCGAGTTGCCCTTTACTCGCTGTCCGCATGCCCGCGCCTACGGTGGCCGGAGATCGTCGGCCGACGTCCGACGCCGTGGGCGTCTACCACTGCGACTGGGCTGGAGGGAGGACGCCATCCTCTCCCTCACATGGCCCGCCTCCTCCTTCGGAAGTATGACTGCTTCGCAGAAGGAGGCGACCGCTTCCCACTCCCTCTCGCCCCGCAGCATGGCCTCGACCAATGCCGGGCGCGAGAGGTCTCCGCCAATCGCCGCCGTGAGGACACGTCGGTGCTCTGCCCAGGCGGGGCAGTCCTGCACCGTGTGCTCTACTGTGTCCTCAGGGCGATCCTCGCAGTGGTAACACCCAGGCGTCTCTTCCTTCCCCATCAGACACAGGTACCTCCCGAAACTTCCGTGTCCGGTGAGGACCTGCGTCATGCGGTAGGTCAGGACGCCGTGACGCCGATCTAGCCACTCCTCAAAGAGAAATTATGAAAAAAATATAGGTATTTATGAGATTTGAATAGTTAAAAAAATAAAATATTATTCATTATTATGACGACTGATGTATTTAGAAACACCCTGTTCCAAGCCTTGTATAAATGGAGCGGGGCGGGCGCGGCGTCTTTTTCAGATTTCATTCACACTTTCACTAAAAATATTTTAGTTCATTCACACTAACGTAAAACGTATTTGAGTTAGGGTTAACACAAAATACGTTTTAAGTTAGTTCGAATGATATAAAATATTTTTCTTTGCATCTATTATTTTAATTAATGGAAAAGAATACACAACGTGTAACGGGAACCCCATATCTATCCAAAAGGGCTGAAGACAACATCTGGTATGGAGTCTCTATGCACAGTTTCAGTTAAAAATAAGTGACTCAAAGAATTGATACCAAATTATCGGTTTCATATGTTTCTTGAATACCAATCATAACAAACGTGTCTCAGCACTACAAGGGTCAATAACTTTCACGTCACTTGCCAATAACATGATAATTCTGTTCGTTCTTCTTTATTTGAAAATGTTGGTCTCTGGTATCAATGTATTGAAATTTGTAATAAGTTCCACACATGTAGACATAGGATTACAAAACTTCAACAAATCTAAAGAAGCCGCGCACTTGGTATGTATATACCCTTTAAATTACACGTTGTATAATCACGCCTATAGGTACTTTATGTCGGATATATTGAGTGGGCCAACTTTGTAAGCCCATTAAAGAGTCACCGTGTATAAAAAAATCTAATCTTCAACATACCTTCTTGCAAGCTGATCCACATACTAAGCGACACAAGCCGTTTGACCTGGTCTCGGCACAACTGCACCTCCATACTGCCGAAGCAATGGTTCAGGAACAGGAGCAGAGCCGTCTGCTCCCGCATATTGCTCCTAGAGCGGTCATCGTCGACACTAGCGCGGAGAACCTGCTCGAAGAACGCTGGAAAGTGGTCCGGTTTCTTCAGGAAAGCCTGGAACGAGATAAGTTTTATTTTATAGCACAATGTATTTCAAAAGCTAGCTTTATAAAGTGACGCCTTTGTCACTTGTGAGATCACACCTATGCGAGAATCTTTGTCTAAAACAGGGTTTCACAACCTGTCTATTATATAGCCTCCCGACTGTGTGAATAATATATGATTGTGAATAATAATAATATTTTCATGCCCTTAATCAACCAATTCTTAGTTATAAGAAATAAACTACAAATAAATTAACAGGTTTTTCTTTTCTTTAGAGTCAAAATGAAATTCTTGAGCGTGCATGTTCTGCACCAGTTGGTCGACCCTAGGTCAATGATCAATAAATATGATATTGGGATGTTTAATTTATGCATCCCCTTTCATATTGCTTTATGCCCCTCTGGTAGAAACTCCTGGTCTATAACATGATCCTTATACTTATTTACTATTTCTGTATGTATGTATGTACATATAAACTGAAATACAATGTTGCAGTAGGAAAGCGTATCTTGCTGGGGTTGTGGGAATGTATCGAGATACCGCCGTCCCGGAATACAAGGGCTACTGAAGGGTTTGTTTATAATCAGTAGAAGAAGTCAGACACTCCCCTGCGCTCCACCGGGAGCGGGATGAGAAATTTTATGATATTATCTAAAAAATAAATGGTAAGCATATATACAAAAGCCAATAATCGATCAGCGCGTATATAGCACTGTGTTGATTCATGAATTTGGTTTAAATACAATATACTACGTGTAACGGAAACCCTATATCAATTCAAAAGGGCTGAAGACAACATCTGGTATGGAGTCTCTATGCCCAGTTTCTGTACAAAATAAGTGACTCAAAGAATTGACACGAAATTATCGGTTTCATATGTTTCTTGAATATCAATCATAACAAACGTGTCACAGCACTACGAAGGTCAATAACTATCCACGTCACTTGCCTATAACACGATAATTCTCTTCAATCTTCTTAATTTGAAAAATTCAGTCTCTGGTATCAATGTATTCAAATTTCTAATTAGTTCCACACATGAAGACATAGGATTTCCAAACCCTTGTCATATCGCTTGTTATCATCCAAAGAAGCCGTGCACTTGGTATGTATATACCCTTTAAATTACACGTTGTATATTTCCTCAACAAAAAGAATATACAGTTCACTTTAATTTCGGTAGTCGGTGTTATTAGTTTTGTATTTTCTTTTTTTCACACCGCCTTCCGAAATTAAAGTTATTTTTGGCTTTGTAGTGTTTTGATATGGAAGTCGGTTTTATTTTTTGCAAATAGTTTTACACGCTTTTTAGTGGGTCGGTTTGTAATTTATCTAGTTACAAAAGCCAAAATGTCAACTATGTTTCACCTTTTACAAAATATTGCTTTTCCCGATGCAGAGCCGTTAATTTTTGAGAAGTTCTCCTGGTACTTCACTATCAGCTCTACATCACCTCAGCATGAATCAGCCATCCAACCATCAGCATAAAGTGCTTAACATCTATATTCAAGTAATCGAATCGCAATCCACGAAATACTTATTACTGAATAGTTTCGGTGGCCATCTGTGGTCTTCATCATCAGTTACACTTACCCAAGAAATACCCAAAACGCTATAGGTGAGGCTATAATATTTGAAGAGTTCCCTCAATTTCTCCAGGATCCCATCATCAGATCCTGATTTCATAACAATGGGACCAACTAGAAAGTTATACCCTTTCAAACGAAAACAGAATTTTCCAAATCTGTCCACCCGTCTTCGAGTTATGAGGTAACTTACAAATAAAAAAACGTTCAAGACGAACTGAGAACCTCCTCTTTTTTTTTTGAAGTCGGTTAAAAAGTGACCAGTGACCATACATAACAAAGGTAGGTATTATAGTGTTAAATGTTTCAATGTTTCTTAAGTGGTCTTCAAAAGCATTTTTTTTAAAGAATATAAGCCTACACTGATGCTCACACTGGCGGGTAATTCATTATATAATTTTGCTCCCTCATACAATATATTTGACAGATACTGTCACTGTGGTAAAGTATATGGGTAAGGCCGCCAAAATTGTCAATTGTTTTGTGTGACATTTTTGTCGCTTTTTTTTGCAATATCTTATGGTAAAAATATCCAATAAATTGTGGAGAATATCTGAATTAAATATAAACCGACGAAAAGTTGGATGATAGTACCTTGCTATAGTAATAATATTGTAGCGAAAATCCTTAAACTGACTTATTTTATCGATAGTTTAAAATAAAACAATGACTTTTGCTTTTGTGTTACGATTTATTTGTGTGACGAATTTTTAACCCAAAACTACTATTTAAAGAGCCATAGTAGAAAACGCAGTTTTATTATGGCAACACTATTATCTACAAAATTAAAAAAAAAAGACGGCCATGTTGTTTCGTCAGCAAAGGAGCTGAAAGTGCGTCTCGATTCATTGCTCGTGTGATAAAAAATATATTTAATGTGATTTCTGAGGTAAGAAACTGATATTTTAATGCTAAAGTATAATATTTGTTGGCGATGAGGCCCAAAGTATACTTAAGATCACACATTAGTGTCTAATAGTAATAAATAATCGAAATATAACCTAAAATTGTTGTAAAAGTTTAGCTTTTGTGTTGCATTTGTGTTACGCCTGTGTTACTTTTGTGTCACTTTTGTGTTACATTTGTGTTATTGTAACACAAAAGTATGTGTTACGTAACACAGTAGATCTATAAAGCCGCATCCATAACGGTATTTGAACTGATTTTTTAAAATAACGTATCTGAGTGTGATTTTGTCTGTATGATTTTTTATACTGTAAACCTGCTTGGTGCAAGTAGCTTACTTGACCTAATTTAGTACGTTTTACTTATTAATGTACTCAATTCAGCAGTAGTCTGGTCATTTTAGACATTTGAAATAAAAAAATTCCTACAGAGCCAAATTTTTGTGGAGAGTTTGGGTTCACCATCAGAAATAAATATTTAGAAGTACCCGTCGATCCCACTAGTGCTAAAAAACTTATTCAGGGTCAAAGGTAAAAAAAAAAAACCGCGATTTTTGGCACGGTAAGTTTTGAAAACAACAACAAAAATGCCCAAACACTTTTTCTAAAAGTCACCGTTTTACTTTAAATATTGATTCAAAATGTTAAAAGAGGCCATCGTCATAGTATGCACACGTTTTCACGACAACTTTGAGGCAGTATACTAGTAGCAAGTATTTAACGTACCTACCGTACCCAATTATATTTTAGTAAACAGATATGTTATGAGCGCGCAAAACGAGAAGACCAGAAAATGTCCCATGTGGGACAATTTGCTAATCTATGATGCCGACGTGCGGAGGCATTGATGACGCGTGGCGCTGTTTGTTTATCTAGCTGTCAGTTTTTATCTTATTGTGTTTTATCAAGCTATCCTTTTTACTTGTAGTGAAATGTAATGTGAGAATAAAAAAGTGTTTATGTGTGCTGCCGCTCGCCGCGGAACAATTTCTTCTGTTGTTTTGTAAGTGTATAACATATCTGTATATTAGACTATCATTGACCGTACCTCAAAACATAAAACGGAACCATATAAAAAAACCGGTGGCTCTTAGAAAAAAACATCGTTGGGACATTTTTGTAGATAATTCTGATCTAAAATTTTCATCTGAGCAATTTTTTGATAAAACTTACCGTTTTGTTAAAAATTACGAAATCTCATTTTTTTACCTTTGATTCTGAATCAGTTTTTTTAGCACTAATGGGATCAATGGGCAGTTTTAAATATATTTCTGATGGAAGACCGAAGCTCTCCACAAAAATTTGGCGCTCTCGGAATTTTCGTTATTTTCTTCTCGGAATTTTCGTTATTAAATAATCGGACTATAGTGAATTATTTTAGTATATTGAATTATTTTATTATATTGAAATATTTATAATCTATTCATGTGGGTATAGTAAGTATTTGTGCATTTTTTAGACAATGCCGTTAACTGCTGCAGAACGACAGAGAAGATATCGGGAAAAGTTAAAAAACACGAATCCTGAAAAATTTAAGGAACAAAAGAAAAAAAACAGTGAAAGAACATTACGTGAGTATAAAAATAAAACAGCCAATTATACCGAAGAACAGAAAGAAGAATTAAGAAAAAAATGGAGAGAGAACCGAAAAGAAAAAGAAAATGTGCCGTCAATATCCCAACAACACCCTATGGACAACCCCAATCAAAATATTACAGACATTTCAATATTATATAAATTACAACGCCGTAATGCACAAAAATTTCAAAAAGAAAATATACTTTTGAATGGAAAAATAACTTCTATGATGAATGGGTTTAAAAATCTCCAAAGAAAAGTTCAAAGACAACAAAAAATAATTGAAAGTTTGAATGAAAAATACGAAAATATTATGTTAGAGTTAAAAACCAATAAAGCCAAAGAGACAGTTTTGAGAGAGGAAGAAAGTATTAATTATTATAGAAATACAAATGAAACGGAAAATACACCAAACAAAAGAGTAACTGACTATATAAACCAAACGATACCTAATATCGAAACCCCAGCAAAAGAAGAAATTAAAAAAAAATTACTTGAGCATGATTTATTGCAAGAATCTTTTAAAAATGAATACAAGACTTCTAAAAGGTCAGAAAAAGAAGTTTTAAAAAGAGTAGTAAGCAGTGATATTATGAAAAAGTACAAAAAAACAACAAAGTTCAAGGAAAAGTTAGGCATGCAAACCTCTGCTTATAGAAAACTAGAAGAAGATCGCAAGAAAAAAGTGGAGTTACAAAAACAAATCACATCGTTTTATAAAAGAGATGACGTCAGTCGAGCGACAGCGGGGAAGAAACAATACAAAACGTTTAAAAAAAACAAAATCCAAAAGAGATATTTGTTAGATAAACTAAAGAACTTACATAGAAAATATGTTGAAGAAGTAGGAAGAGTAAGTTTCAGTACCTTCAAAAAATACCGCCCTTTCTACGTGTTACCTCCTAATATCAAAGACTGTGAGAGTTGTGCGTGCACAAAACACTCGAATATGCAATTCTTAATAGACAGTTTACACTCGTTTGGTTTGCTTAAGAGCAATAATTTAAATGACGTAGTACAGGAATTTGTTTGTGATTCAAAATCAAAATGTTGCATGTACGATGACTGTTCTGATTGTTTTGTAAGAGAAATAGATAATGGCGATTTAGATCCAAATACTGAAGTGAAATGGTTTAAGTGGGCTTTAACAGATTATGAATATGGCAAAGAAGGCAATATGAAAAAATCTAAAAAAATGATGAAGACTTTAAAGGAGGGGACACTCAAAGATTTAGTAGAGACTTTTAACAAAGAAATCAAGCCATTTAAGAAACACGTTTTTAATTTCTATTATCAGTACAACCAATACAAACAATGTGCAGAAAATTTACAAGAGCATGAGGTATTGATACACATAGATTTCTCAGAAAATTATGTTTGTAAATATCACGAGGAAGTACAAGCTAAACATTTTGTAAAAGACCAAATTACTTTGCATACAGGTGTATTGTACCTTAAAAACCAAAAGCCTATATCGTTTTGTTCCATATCTCCTGATAACACACACAACCCAGAGTCCATATGGGCACATCTAGATCCGATCCTTAATTATGTCAAAAATAATCACCCAAATATAAACACGATTCATTTTTTCTCTGACGGCCCCGCGACCCAGTATAAACAAAAGAAAAATTTTTTTCTCCTCAGTCGAAACATTTATGATTACGGGTTCAGTACTAGTTCATGGTCATTTTTTGAAGCAGCGCACGGTAAAGGTGCTGCTGACGGCATTGGAGGTACAATTAAACGAACCCTCGATATGAAAACAGCTCAGGGACTAGATATACCCGACGCCAAGGCAGCATATGAAGCATTGTTATCTACAGAAACTAAGATTAAGATTTTTTACGTGCCAGCTGAAAATATTAGACCCCTTGATCCTTTGATTGTTGAGAATCTGATGCCTATACCTGGGACTATGAAAATTCACCAACTAATAACCTGTGGACAATACAAAATCATGTATAGAGATCTGAGCTGTTTTTGCAAAGATATACGTGAAGCTTGTACGTGTCATTCACCTAAATTTCATGATTTTTCTACTTTAAATAAAATAATTGTTAAAAGCAATCGCAATAGGAAGCGATGTAATAATCCTGAAAACAATAGAAATATTGCACAAAAATCGAAAAAGAAAGTCAAACGACACTACAAGCAATCCAGCTAATCCTCAGAAGATGACACAAGTATGGAAATCGAATTTGCTGAAAGTGATTGTGATGACGATTTTATGTCTGATGGTTCTTTGGTTTCTGACCAGAATTCACATATCGACGAAAATGTATCAAGCGAAAACCTCGACAGAATCCCTAGCATAACTCAAAAGAGCGTTAATCCTAATAAAAAAATCCATATTTTGTCCACTGTAATTATAAAGAAACCATTTCAAAGTAGTATGAATAAAGTAGTCGAAGAAACTATTATAACAGAAGATAATTGTAGTGGCTGTATACTAGAGAAAACTGTAGAGCAAAAAATTAAAAAGAGAGATGAAAATAATGAGACTGAAACGAAAAAAGATAGCAAGACTGAATTGAATGCAAACCAAGAATTAAAACAGCCACAATCTTTAATAAAAATGAGTTTGAAGTTTGTGAATCAATTCTTGTTACCTGAAGGCAAAATTGTAAACACGAACCTTATAAATTTGCCACAAAAAAAGAAGTTGATTAAGAAAGCAGTGGCATCAAACGTCCGTTTTCTGCATGTAGTGTCTAAAACTGACGATGAAAATTTACCATTTGTGGCTGTTTGTGAAAATGATTTACCAAAAAGTCTGCAAACGTCGAAATCACCTGATGAAAGTGGTAGTTTAATAAAGTTTTCAAAAAAGGCCCATACAAACGTTTTACCTACAAGTACTGTATTACTTAGGGCGGGACCATCTAACATGAGCGAACATACTGACTGTAGTGTAATGGACATTGAAATGGAAACCGACATAGGAAACGCTCCACTTTGGTGTTTCGAACAGGCAAGACCACTAAATGTATATAATTATAATAGTGTCCCAGATGACTTTGAGGACAAGATGTCATACGATATTACGAAATGGGACAACATAGACTTATGTGATTCTAAAATACAAAACCCTGATTTCTGCCAAGATCAAAGTAAAGTCTCGACACAAGATGAATGCCCGAAGTTCGACACATACAACATATCAAAACCAGCTTTACTTCTCCCTGCTAGTGATCCCAGCCAACTTGTCAAAAATTCGAATTCACAGGTGTCACGTTCGTCAATGTTCGAACACTCAATGATCAAAATTACAAACGAGAATGATGCTGTGCTATCAGATAAAACACCAAGTCCATCAAACAATGAAACTGAAACATCTTACGATTATTCTGTGAATGATAAAGTTCTGGTGCGTTATTATGCCAGAAATAAGACATGGAAGTACTATATTGGAGTAGTTACGGCTGTTAATGCTGACCAAACTTATGACGTCTCCTTTTATGCTATGACACGTAATAAAGGCGAGATAAAATTTAAAAAGCCTAAAAAAATTGACAGAGATACAGTCCCAGAAACATTGATGGTAAAGATAATTGAAATTGATAGAGTATCAGATAAACTAGAAGAGTATACATTACATGACCCAGCAGATGCAATTTATTTCTGATTGGAAGAGTCTACTTACCTACTTGTTTTTTGTTTGTGTTTATGCTAGTTTTTAAATCATTTCCGATATTTTGAGCCTTTAATTTGTAACTCTTAATGAAAGCTACTTGTTTTGATGTTTATTTTACTAATCTTTTTAATAACATTTCCTAAGATGTTTTGAGGCTATTCTTTGTTACGTACAAGACTTACGTTAACGGGTTTATATTTAAATCTTCCATCAAAAGACATTACGATATTTTCAATTTATATATTAAAACTTTTTTTAAATATTTGTCACATTTTGGATTGCCTTTAATTTGTAAGGATTATAAAACCACTCATTTTAACGTTTGTTTGAGTTGAGAAAACAAATGTTATGTTAAAGCAATTTGTAACCATGAGGCTTTAGTTATCGCCTTTTAGGTTGTATTTGTTTTTTTTTAAAGTTATTTTGTAATTGTAATAAGGACTAAAAAATTTAATATCATCAATCTATTACCATCATCTTCCAGCCCTTGTCTCGTTTTATTTGGGGTTGGCGCAATACGTTCTTTTCTTTCATTCTGTCATGTTACCCGTCGCTCTATCACTAACTAGTTTTTCTTTCATATCACTTCTCACACAGTCCATCCATCTTTTCTTTGGTCTCCCTGTTCCTCTCCATCCAGCCACATGTATAATCTACTCATAGATCTTTTAGTAACATGCGTTTCATCCCTCCTCTTTACATAGCCATACCAAGACAAACGGTTCCCTTTCAACTTTAAGTTACTTGCGCCACTTTCAAACATTCTTTAATATGCTCATTTCTCACTTTATCTATTCTCGTCACGCCACTATTCCATCTAAACATTCTCATCTCAGCTCCATGCAATCTTTTTGCATCAGTCGTTTTCATAGCCCAACATTTATTAAGGGGCTAAATTTGCAGGCAGCTCAAAATAAAATCAGTTCCTTTCATACAAACAGTCAATAGGTACTTACTCGACGGAATTGTGTTACTTATACCTGATTTTTTTTGGCGAGTGACAAAGTTGGCTCTTTATTAAAAGTTGTTCTTACCTATCAAGAACTATGTTATTCAAAATCATTCTTTAAAGAACTCAGGATTCTTTTTTTTTTAACTCGTGGTAGGTATGTGATTCTTGTTTAGTTTTATTGTAATTTTTTAAATGTCATTATTAAAGGTACACAAGTACATCGCTTAAAAATCGTATTTCATTACTCCTATAGCACTGCGTGTCCAATTTTTTTTAAATCTTTTATGTAATTAGGATATATATTTAACCATTATGAAACCACCTTTACCCAAAAGATGTGTTACTTTTGGGTTATATTTGTGTAACGGTAACACAAAATCTGTTGTGATACTTTTGTGATATAATTGACAATTATGGCGGCCTTACCCATATATTCCCTGCCGGAGTCTGTGTTTCCTGATACCTAAAACCTGGAAGTCTTTAAGTCAAGAGTTTTAGTTTAAGTGCTTCATCTTCGACCACATCGTCGCTTAATATCAGGTGAGATGGTGACCAAATGCAAGTCTATCAGCAATTTAAAAAATATTAAACCTATACTAAACGCTAGTTAATTGAACTGGATGCAAAACAGCTTTTACTTTAAAGTTAATATTAAAACCTAACCCTACCAGCACTTGAGCACTAGCCGAGTACTGAATATCTTAAATTCTAGGTTCATAACTTTGTGTCACCTGCCAAGCCGGCACTCGTTCACGGAACTTCTCGTTAATCATTACGATGATGGACATCATGTGCGCCTGCGACGCTTCGCCGGCCGTGTAGTGCGGCCACAGGTAGTTCTCCAGGTACTGCGAGAACTCCAACATCATGATCCGACGTACCGAGAAACTGGAAATGATGAAGGCATTGATTTTAATGTTGGCTCTTAATGTTTATTCTCAAATATTACGGCCTAAAGGGCGCCAAAAAGTCAGTAAGAAAGCCCAATGTTTAGTGTATGTGTTGTTGTATTTATTTTATTTTATTTTATTGGGACATAAAACAGTTACATGTTATAATTTTGGTAAATATCAAACTAGTGTAATAGAGGTAAACATGTAACCCACACCAATGTCCGCGGAATAAACTATTAAGTAGACTTAAAACAAAATCATGCATCTGAAGCCGATTTGGGTTAGTAAAATAAGTGGTAATTATTGTGCAAGCAATTGAATAGCCATGTTTTTAAATTTTGATTGAGATAATGAAAATATATCAAGATCGAAAAAGTGTGTGTTATATGTTTCTAAGAGACGACGGAGGGGCGCCCTTGCGCCAGCATTGGTTCTGCACTTTACAGTGTGAAACAGCCGGGGCACGCGCGCCTCCCGCCGTAATACAGTTCTGGGTACAACATAACAAAGTTTATTGGTGATTTCAGAGCAGTCAAAGTTGTTATTACATATGCCATGCAGCATAACAGTCATGAGTAGGGTACGCCTGGACTCCAAGCCTAGGAGTTTGTATTGTTTTGTAAAAAGTTATTATTATTCCATTTATTAAATCTATGTACATATAAATTACATTTTTAAATATTAATATAAAAAATAAAAACATTTAAAAATATTGAAAAAAATTATAAAGGTTGTCTGGAAGATATCGCTCTCAGCGATAAGACCGCCATTGTAACCAATTTTTTTACAATATTGTTATTTAAGTGTGATTCAATTATTGGTGTACAATAAAGTATATTCTATCTATCTATCTATTATTATTATTTCCTTTATTACATTTTATATACATATTATTTACATTTTTAAATATTTCTAAAAAACAAAAAAAAAAACATTTAAAAATATATTATTATTATCGAGTATATTTTATTTTATCTCAGCTCTTTGGCTGGTTTTTCTACCACTTTTACGGGCTAAGCCAAGTAAAAGCGCGGCGTGTGTTGTGTATTTTATTGTGTTTTTGTGTTAAGTTATTTCAGCCTCTTCTAACTGCATGAATTTTCTTACAATCCGCGAGTTGACAGTATGCTTAAAAATTTAAAATAACTATTTAATTATGTAAATCTATTGATATGAAGCAAAAAATAGTACAAATGAAGAAAAGATTATTAATTATTTATTTTATTTTCCCTTGAGAAAAATGAGACTTTTATCTGTGAGTCATGTGATTAGAAACACCAATCAGAAAACGAGACGTCATCGTTCAATATTTTGACAGCTGACTGGTTATCTTTGGTTGGTGCGTAAGACAAAATAAGAAAAAAATAACTAACTAACTGCTTGCACTGTCTGGACAGGTCCGCTCAAATTTGCGTGGTTATTTCCTCAAAAAAAAAAATACCAAAGACATGAACCTACATGCTTCTCATATACAAATACAAATTGTCTGGACTTTAAAAGAGAAGTTGACGACAAACTCAGAGGGAGTTTGTTTCGGTGTTTCTTCTCAGAGTAGTCAGTTAGGAAATACCGGCCTCATCTAGCTAAACAAAACACGCAAAAAAAACATGACGTGTAAAAGTGTTATTTATAACCAATTTACAAATAAATATTTTATTTCATTTCATAACTAACTCTCTCTCTCTCTTCTGGTTCATTTGTCTTGTCGTCCTGTAATAGTTGTTCGATGAGTTCCTTTTTTTGTCTTTTTAAAAAAGCAGATAGATAGATATATTCTTTATTGTACACCATAACAGTAAAACAAATATGGACTTAACAATTAAAAAGGGTGATACAATGGGCGGTCTTATCGCTAAAAGCGATCTTTTACAGACAACCTTTGGATAGATTTGATACAGAAGTTCTAACCACACCACCAAGCGAATATCTCTTTTTAAAGGGACATGAATAAATAGTTTCGTTGGCGTTTTTATAGTAGTATTCCCACAACAAGGTACTGTACTGCACAGCACTGATAATAATTTTTCACGTTCATAATAGAGTAAAATATCATAAAATACCCGAAGTACATTTATGTGCCAAATGCCAGGAAAGTTGTTTTTTGAACGATGACGTCATAGGTAGTCATGTGACCACAATGCCACGATTTAGGCCAAGTTTTTTTAATAAATTAAATAATTACTTATATTTTAATTGAAAGGTTAAGTGATGAATAAAATATTATTTTACGAGTACACATGAAGCACTTTGAAGCATTTCAAACAATTTTTACAAAGTTGTCAACTCGCGGATTCTGCATGTATTCAGGATTGCGGCCTTTTGCAGTGATATGTAGAGAGTTTCTTTAAGGTCTAATAATTTTAAACTGTGTAGGAGATTATTATTATTATTATTAATAATAAATTCATTCTCATCCACAATCCAACTTCACCTGCTCAGCATATGCTTAGCCTTTCTACAACTATGTTGGGATTAGCCTCCAGTCTAACCAGACGCAGCTGAGTAATAGTGTGTTACATGGAGCGTCTGCCTATCTGACCTTCACCAGCCAGAAACTGGGTAACGTGATACCTCTTGGCTAGACCAGTGTTAGATTTACTGGCTTCTGACGACTGTCAAAGATGTTTAGGACAGCCGGGACCAAAGGCTTAACGTGTTTTCCGAGGCATAGGGTTATCACACCGCCAACTTCCAAACTCCAGGCTACTACTGAGAAATTCTTTACAGAAAAACCACAGTACTATTCATCGAACCCGAGTACTTGTGCTCAGCAGTCGCGCTCTACTCGCGCAACGAGGCAGTTCGCCACCAAACTTCTTCCAACTTCATGCAATGCTGAAGATCTATATTTTTTTTTTCATAATATGAATACTATATTTATATTTTTATAGTTACTTAAATTGGGGTAGGTAAAATTCTTACTTTGAAAAATTTAAAGAAATATAAAAGAATCCATAAACTACAGTTTTTGTAATAATAAACCTGTTGCAAACTATTTACGTAATCCATTATAATTCATTTAAAATTACTTAAATCATTAAAAATAATATTCATATAATTTATATTTAGCCACTAAAAAATATTAATTTAACTAAATTTTTAAATTTATTCCTTACTGAATAATAGAATATGGAAACACTGCAACATATTCAAAAAATAACTGGTATATCTGCAAAAAAATAGGTCATTGCCCTGACTCTATTAGGCTATTGACCCCAAAATTGTTCATTTGTTTAAATCAGTTAGGCTCTGAAGCAACATGCATTTACATAACTTATAGAAATTGTGAAAATTAACGTTTTTTAAGTTACTTACTGGGATCCAAGTATTTCTGCTTGATATATTGACTCCACAATCGAAGCATCGAAAGGTAGGTGGGTCTCCTTAGTTTGTGGCGACCAGTACTGATTAGCAAGCTGTGAACAATGCAACCATGTTGATTTGTTATACAATTCCATGTGGATAGTTATATAGATTTGCTTTAATGGGTTTTATTCACAACATAATACTAGTAGGCTTTTTGGAAATTAAAATTATGTATCAACATGACTATCTAGATGTTATAACACATAATTATGAAATGAGTTTCATGTTGAACCCAGACAAGACTAGGTGCTTTACACTAGCTAGACTGATCAGGATTTGTTTAAGCTCTAGATTTGATTCATAAGAATGAATAAAAGCTTCTTTGAATATTACTCTCAGTATATCTACATGTACTCTAACTGATTATTTAGTGTACAATTTTTTTATATGTACTATTATTATCTATTTTGCTACTTGTAATTATATTACTACTCTACAGAATACAAATCTTTATGAAATCTAGATTTTATCATATCTTTTTAAAGTCAGTTCTCAATTAACTAATAGTGTTCATAAAAGAGTATTCCATACTATTTGCAAGACTTTCTAGCCTATCTAAATTATGGAGGTAAGAATATTTGTTCATAGGAGGTATTCTCTATATGTTCTGATCCATTTATGACCATTCCCTAATTGATTTTTTTACTAAAATCTTAGGTAACCTTTTATTTAAAAAAATACTATGTTTATTGTAGAACGGGCTACAGGAGATATTAACTATGGGATTAGACTGTAGTAATGAATGACTGGATTTGTATAAGTAGAAAAATAGTTTAATGAATACAATATAAAAAGTTAGAACTATTCTATTCTTAACTCAACTCCTCGATCTAAACCCTAACCACAATATTCTAAGAAACAGCTTGTGTAACAACAATTCCCTGCATAAATCAAACTTGCTATAAAATTTAATACGTAGTCAGCAATTGAAAAGATGAGTTTTGATTCAATAATTTAATTAATATGTTGTCATTTTAGAAACAATATCTTATTTATTATCATATTTAAATACAACACACTATGATGTATAAACATCTTATGCCAATACACAATGGAATATATTTTTGAAAAAATATATTTTTGTTTATTTAAGCCAACTAGAACCATATAGCAAACATTCAGGATATTCAACCTTTTTATATAAATGTTTAATCTAATATTTGAAAGCAGCATTGTACTGTATGTATGTATATCAAATTATGTAAATTCTTTCAATGATAAAAACATACACTATAGCTGTATTTTAATATTTTAGAAATTACTTTGTGTCTCAAAACAATGAATTATCTCCCCGATACCTGCTGCCGCTGTGAAACCAACGAAAAAAACTACTCTCAAAAAAACTCTTCAATAAAAATTTGATTGTAGCACTAACAGACAATATAGATAATATACTGAACATTGCCACCCCTAATGCCCAAAACACTGAAAAATTTAGACAAAAATATATTCATTTTTTTACTGCAGGCAGAATCTGTGGCATAAATTCGAAATGCTTATAACTATTGATACAAGAAAATTTAACCTATTCAAGGCTATTGTTTGTTGGTTATAAAGTGCCGAAATATTTTTGAGGTTGTAAAACATGTAAATAATGATAATAAACAGTGAAACTAAACAAAAATCACGGATATAGTCACATAGGATCTTGTTAAAACTTCTCAATACTCTCCTACGTTGTAATATCTTTGTTAACCATACTTATGTTGTAAGATACGTTTCACAATATAATTCCTGGTCGGAATTACGATTTATATACATAGAAAATTTTCATATCTTTTATATACATGGGTTTTACACAATTATAGCACTTTTTCTTAAGGAATTATCCAATGTTATGAAATGAATAACCTAACTCACCTGAGTTATTCTATCAGCATTGATTTGAGAAAGGGTCGGTAGCGGTATTTTAGGTTTATCAGACTGTTGTGTGGCGTCGACTTTCATCTTGACCACCGAATGTTCTTTAGATAATTTGATATTGAACTGCACTTAGCGTCTGTAAACAAAACAAACAGCAACCAACCGAGTCAAGACTGGAGCCTATAAAACTAAAATGTCATAATGAAAATGAATAATGACACATGACAGCCGGCACAGTTGATAATGTCAAAAACTGACATACATTGTACTTTTTTAGTTGATTTTTTTTTAAAGGCCTGGCTACTTAGGAATTTAGGCAAATAAACACATTTTTTACACAAATATTTATTAAAAACATCGATTTGCCTACTTTCTATTGCTTTTTTAAGTATTTTTCCAGAATTAGCTGAGTTTGCAGAGAAGAATACCGTATTTTCCCTCTCTGCAAACTATGCTAAGGTAATGAATACTGAATAAAAAATCTTTAAAACGGGCGCTTTACCGTAGTCGTGTATGTCCCAATGACACCCTTACAATGTACCCCAGAAATAGGTGCACAAATAAGTTATTCAACAGCTAATGATGTTCATTCGGTAAAATCCCGTAAAAATCTTGGAAAAATAGAGTATTGGTATGAGCAAGAAAAACACTAGGAATAGATGAAAATAATTATTGAAATGTGTTTGATATAAACCTTACGGAAGACACCTTCATTGTTTATTTTTAAATTCTTCCTATAATTGTTTCAGCCTTAAACAATGATGTTTGATCCACCGGATTACCCATACAAAGAGTTATCAGAAACCTATGATCCAGATGACTTACTTTTTACCAATGATCCAACTGAATCCAATGAACTTTTGAACAATGTTAACAACAATCCACCAAACGTAACCACAATTTTAAATACTGTGGAAAGTCAAATATCTTTCCATTCAAATGATTCTGGAAGATTTTTCAATGTGGAAAATTCTTCTTTCTTCCAAGAAAATGCAAACATACAACAAAACACGGAACTCTATATTATACAGTCGGATAACTTATTTAACTATGAACCAACTTTGCTTGATGAAAATACTGTTAATCAGTTCTTATTGCCACTGCAGGACTCTTCACAAACATCGAAGGTTTTATTCAAGGCACACAATTTTGTAGATTATATTGGTGTAGGTATGTAGCTAGCCATCCTACGTAGATTTGTTTTATTCTTGACTTAATAAGTAGTGGCATAGTATTTATAAACTTACACAATATAGCAATTCAAGCTAAAACTTTATTTCTACGTTTTCAGACTAGTGAAAGCACGGGGCCGGACTTACTGGCTCTACATTCTTGCGTGATCTGTCATGAGATATTTACAACCGACGCTGATCTTCTTGACCACACCATATCGCTTCACACATCCAATACTTCTATAGACCAGCCACAGTGCACATTACTGCCTACCACTGTAAATGATAAAGTTGTAACGAGAAATGTACCAGGTTCGTATCAAAAACGTGCACAGCTTAATATTGCCAAATTGGCTACCTAACTTAATTTTGTTTGAGGTTTGAGGGTGTTTTAGAATACCTCAGATGCAAGTTATCTTGAGGCTTTACCTGCTTGAACTGAGTGCAGTATAAGTTTCTGGCATCATCTAAAAACTGTAGCTAAGATCCAAAGATATTCCTATCTTCAAGTAGGTATGGTTTATGAAACACCGTGTCTAAAACTTTGCAACGCACAATAAAATAATATTTTCTCTTTAGAATTGGCACAAGTGAATGTCGTACAGCCTAAAGTAAAGATAGATACCCTTGTTTTGCAGAACCAGCACACAGTAATGAAAACTTCGAGACTGAGTGGCTCGTGTGCCGAATGTGCGAGCGTGTGCTATCGACCGCTCTGGAAGTTGAACCTACGGGTAAAGTCAACAGGGATTATATTACGTATTGTATTATTTTAATAATAAAGGATTTACGGACGTTTCTAAAAATAGAAGGTCATTGTGCCCGTACTTGACTTTGTTGCTGTGTCAGCTTTTGGATCCAGCTAAAATCAAGGTCTATGTTTAGGATCTACATATTATTATTTGGATTCCAAAAGTGCTTATTTTTTAGATGCGACCTTTGAATTTGCGTTAAAGCTAAGTAAAAGGTTGGTCTGGTAAGAAATAATGAATTTGGGATAGTCCAACTGGGATTTCACTGTTGCACAAACTAGCTGGAAACCTACAATAGGGCAGAAAAACGGTGATAGAATTTTATTGTAAAGGCCTTGATGACTTACAAGCCAGGATTGTTAGATTAAATTAACTGATCCTGGAGCGAATGTCCGCATTCCAGTTAGCGGCAGGACTCGCCCCTTAAAAACATCTAGATAAATCTGGGCATTCTATAGGTACACCGTAGGTATGCATTTATACCGAACCCTGCAGACAGCACCTGCCTGTAGTCTTTCCTCATGGTGTCCTGTATTACTATACTTTTTACTTACGTCTCTTGAAATTTCCAGAACAACTGTGCTGCATCGCCACCGATGGCAAAAGCAGTATCACATCTCGCAAACTGTACACAATGTATGTATGTGACTTCTGCAGCGGTCTGTTTGCCGATGGTGATGCTCTTGACAAACACCGACTAAACTGCTTCATGGAGGACCAAAATAATTATTATGCGGATCAGAATGTATGTCGAATTTGATTTTAGCACCTATTATAATGAAAATAGTTTGCCCCTACAGAAGTCAATTTTTTTTAAAACAGTTAAAACTATTCATTCCGTTTTCACTATATCTTAATTCTGTGTCTGCTTGACTAATTTAGACTAATCCTATTTTCATAGGACAACGGCAGCTCAGATGCGAACGTATCTCAAGGGCCAGTAATCTGTTACGCATGTGACATATGTGGGAAGCAGTATAAGTCTACTGAGGAGTTGAAAGTTCACTCTTTGGAATGCCACAGGCCTGCGCCCCCTAGAAACACTCGGCGGACGTACACAAACAGCGGTAATAGCAAAATGTGGAACTGCGGCTCTTGCAACCAACTGTTTGCAACAGCCAGGTAATAATTAAAGTCAATGTGAACAAAAAATTAATCACCATTTCGATATTTTTAGAGGGGAAAACGTATTCAAATTCATTCGTATTGAAATTGCAGCAGCTGTAGAATCTACTTGGATTCAAAACAAAGAAAAGAACGGCCTTAAAGTCCGTTAGTGTACGATAGATGGCGTTACTAGTCCCATATTTAGAGAAAACAACAATAATCGAGAACTGCGTATTTGAAAATATGAATGAAGCTTGTATTTATCTCAAGTGAAACACAATAATAAGCACTGAAGTACTAATCACCTACACCGAAATACTAATCGACTCAATACTAGGTTCAAAGCTAATAGAGCCTAAAATGTTCTAATGAAAAATTTTGGTTTCCCAGGGAATTGTACCGCCACAAACGTGGTGAGGACAGGCCTCCGGGCGCTCCGCTGATGGCTTACGTGTGCGAAGAATGCGACAAAGTACTGGGCAGCATGTGCGCACTGCACACGCACAAGAAAATGCACAAAGTTACCAAGCCTGTACGTTACACAATACCAGCTTGCTTTTACCACATTGTTTCTAGACATTGAATCCTGTATTGGTTCTCTTTATGCTATAACTCTATAACGCTAGGTTTTAGAGGTCAGACTGGTAGGCAACCCCATCACAGTTTGGCATACGCTAGGCGTATTGCTTACTGAAAACCCAATATTCACGGAGGCGACCTCCGTGAATATTGGGTTCCTAGGTTCCTACATAGGCTTGTGTGATTTATCCATAGATAAAATAAACATATATTTCTATGGATTTATCCCATTGCTAATACTGAACAAGTCTCATTCCCTCACGACTCAACTCAACTCACTTTAACTATTTTCGGTATTCATTTTGTTCTTCACCAATTCTGTCGCTATGCCTTATCTTACTTCTTACTATTTTACTTCTCACTAATATTATAAATGCGAAACTTTGTGAGGTATATAGATTTATACATGTATGGATGTTTGTTACTCTTCCACGCAAAAACTACTGAACGGATTTGAATGAAATTTGGTAAGTAGATTGTTGACATCCTGAAATAACACATAAGCTACTTTTTCCCGGAATTCCTACGGGATCAGGATTTCCGCGGGAAAATCCTCCCACGCGAACGAAGTCGCGGGCAGAAGCTAGTCAATTAATAATTAAGCTTTGTTGGTGGATGCCTGTTAGCAACATTCAAGGGAATGCCTTAGAACTCACTGTTACCTTTTCAACGCTTGGCTTAACATTGTGAGTAAAAAATTCTACTGTGCAAAAATATTATGGCATTCATTTAGATGTTGTCTAGTGTCTATGCCAACAAAAATAAGACTTGTAACTTTGGTAGTGGGGCGATTCAAACAAAAGTCTTGCATCAATACACGGTTGGCTTTGTGGTTGCGCAATTGGCTGTTGTGCTGTATGTCGCGGATTCGATTCCCGCAGCAGAACAAATGGTAGTATGGCCTTCAAATAGTAGTTCCGAGTCTGAGTTTCTTTTGAAAAATGCACCCACGGTACAAAACAAATTCCTAGGGTGGGGCCATGTTTTTATTTAAAAAACCTTTAACTAAAAATGTATTTATAGCATTTCATCTGAAAACCCACGCGCAAAATGAAGTCAAATGAGTCACTCATTTAATTAGATGGTGTTTTGTGTTCCGTGTACGTGTACCTTCTTGCCTTCTGCCAAAGGCACATGTAGTCCAGGAGCTTGACACTTATGCAAGAATATATTTCATATTAGTAGGCTTCATCGCAAATGCGTCGTAGAAGAAATGTTTTTTAAAATTAGTGCACAATGGGCGGTCTTATCACACTGAGCGATATCTTACAGAAACCTTTGGATGGACAGAACTTAAATAATACAGCTCACCTAGAAGTAATCTATTTGAGTGTTATAAATAGCTATTAGAAAACGCAGACTTCTACTGAGAATTCCAGTCCTTAGCTGTACGCAATAAAAGGATATAGAGTGTTTTATGACTTTCTGTATTAAGTTCTAGTTATACATTATCGTGCTGTCTCCTTAGCTTTTCCATTTGGGGATTTACCTATAACATCGTCACGCCCTTATACATTCTCAGAAGGGATCCCCTAAACAGAGTGTAGCTGAGTTTATTTTCTTTGAGCATCGACATTAGGTATTTGATACTAAGCATAAATACTATTCGAATTTGAAAACTGATTATAAATTAGAATTTTATTTGAACATAAGAAGGCGTGGTGATTTGTTCTATTATTTGTATGAGATAAGGATTTTAGCCCGTTATTAAGGCAAATAGATGCTCTCCGGGTTGGATTTTGTTTTCGTGAGATTCAGATACGTTTTTAGAAAGTATAAATAGTTCTTTGTAAAGAAACAGACACTGTTCCAATGTATTTCAGTTGCTTTTAAAGCACTTTGAAATTGAAAATTAACACGTGAAAAATTAACCATGGAGGATATTTCAGTTGGGCTGCTAACAAACCTTCGATTCCTTTAGTAGATAATCAAAGGCACTAGTGTCTTGTCTTATGCCTATAAACGTTCATATAGGGTTGTTAAAAGCTCAATTGCCAGCCAAGCAACCCGCGTCATACTTTGAAATAATTAAAACTGTGACAAAATGATATCAATCGTAGCCTTTCAGGGGTTTGTTCTAACAAGATACCGGGGCCCCAGAACTCAAGGGCAACTGAAAGACAGACCCCCCCCTCAATTCCAGGCTGCGATCGTACCTGCAGAAGGAACAGGGTGCGTTTTTAGTCAGTAGATGCCTGACACTCCCTTCCGCTCCATCCAGAGCAGGTGAAGTCTTGAAGATTTTCACCCCGACAAGAAAAAAGAAAAGCCTGCCGGTGTCTATGTTTCTTGAGAGCTATAACTTGGGGGTCTTTAAGTCAAGAGTCAACAGGTTACTTCTAGGCAAGCGTTTGTTTTCGACCACATCATCGTTTACCATCATATAAATATACCATAGGTGAGATGGTGGTAAAACGCAAGCCTATCTAGAATTATAAAAAAACAATTAACGAACAGAAAAATATCACAACAGTTCGAAGCCCTTACTGGAAGCTTATTCAATATGTTTCTATGTTCCAGGGTTACCCATGCCGTGTATGTGGTCGACGTTTTAACCAATCAGGACACCTGGCCATACATATGCGTATGCACACGGGGGAACGGCCTTACCCCTGTGACCTGTGCCCCAAGGCCTTCAAAGTTAAGGTAAGTCTGAAGGTGGATCAGCTACGATTTCATAGCCGTTATGTTGTTCTAACAGAAGCTGGGTTTGTAGAACGTTGCTCGTAATCACAAACCATAGCGTAAGCTTGTAGTCAAACCTTTTTATAAACTTAGTGGACACCGATATTATAAAGATGAAAGATTTGATTTTTTTGGTTGTTTGTAACAGATAAGCTCAAAAACTGCTAAACCGATTTGAAGAAATATTTCTTCACTATAAAGTACTTCATCAGCAAGTAACCAACTCTACTTTAATATTGCTGAATTAAAAAAAGAACTGTTCACCAGAGTGAAGCCGCGAGCAGTAGCTAGTATTTTATAAACTTAGATTAGTCCTCCTAAACAAATAAATGTCATAAAAAGTAGATGAGGTACTTAATTATTATAGTCTTAGATATTTTATTCACAAAAATATACAAGTCTAGATATCTAAGTTTCGATTACAAAACATTAATAACCTACAAAACAATGCCAAGTGTAAGTAAAACCACACAAATACTGCGAACGTAATCACAAAAACGCTCATTGCACGCGCTATTTACTATAGGATGGACGATGAACGATAATTCCCAGTACTTTTTCCGTATGATAATGTATGTGGAATGGTGTTGGTGGCAGGTGGAGCGCGACGATCATCGCAGGACCCACACTGGTGAAAAACCCTTCGCGTGCACCGCATGCCCTAAGACGTTCACTGCCGCCGCACGCTTGCGTGAACATGCAAGAATACACACAGACCAAAGGTTATCATACAATCCTTTTGTTTTACTTCTAGACAGTTTTATTTCGCTCTGACTCACCTTACTACTCTGGCAGTTCTGATTTTGAATTATTGCTTTATCGTGTTGATCACCTGTGTCCGTACTTGGATTTTACTCTTGACAAATTTTTAAAATTCTAAGTTTAAAATGTTTATGCTTCTTACTTCCTGAGAGTAATAATAATAATAGAGTAAAAGAACTGTCAAAAGATGACGAGAGATGGCGCTGTCAAACTTTATTCGAAATATGAAAAGTAAAAACCTATGAACCTTTTTTTTACTATTATACTCACGTATGAATTTATAGCAAAGAGGTTCGACCCAATTTAGTAAACTATTTATTTTTATTTTGATGTCACTATAATTATCTTTTTGATGTATATGATATACAGGGTTAAATGTAAAACACTGAAAACCTCTCAGGACTATGTTACTAACATCATAATCAACAACTTTTGTTCTATGACTTTTAAGAATTCGTCATATTTTAGTTCACCAGAGTCCAGATTTTCATACAAAAATAAAAATATTTAAATTGAACGCCCTAAATGTTACGAACTCTATGCGAAGCAAAAGAAAGCAATTTATACTATCGCTTTCTTTTGCTTTGAATAGACGCTACATGCGTTTAGGGCGTTCAATTTAAATATTTTTATTTTTATATAAAAATCTGGTGAACTAAAATATGACGAATTTATAAAAGTCATAGAACAAAAGTTGTTGATTATGATGTTAGTAACATAGTCCTGAGAGGTTTTTGGTGTTTTACAATTAACCCTGTATATTATAATGATGTATAGT
The DNA here is from genome assembly GCA_943138885.2 of Tholera decimalis. Lineage (NCBI taxonomy): Eukaryota > Metazoa > Arthropoda > Insecta > Lepidoptera > Noctuidae > Tholera > Tholera decimalis. The sequence continues at coordinate 20,779,683 of OW964565.2, forward strand.
TATCTGATTAATAATTGTGAATATGGTTTCATTCAGTAACTAGGTAAGTAGGTAGGTAGTTCCAGTAAGTCAATATTTCCAGTGTGATTTTTGTCATTATTATTATCTACAGTGAAACATTAATTTGCTCAGGATTAACTCTCAGAACTCAGGAACGAGAATACAGATAGAGAGGTAGGTACCGGTTGCAACTGCAACAGACAATTTCTGCTATCTCGGCAAAACAAATAATTACTTATAGCTAAAAGCACATCATTGCTAAAACTCATTATCCGGCTCAGAAGATCCTTATTAGTTAACCTTCCGCCTAATTGCATAAATTTTGACATTCCAACAGTATTCACTGCGTGTTTTACGATGTTGCGTAGACGATACTTTAAACATATGAAGCAATGGATCTGGAATTGTCAAGATTCATTTTTGAATGAAATAGTAATTTTATTAATAACACAACTGTAGCTTTAGGACTTATATCTCATCATCATATGGAAGAATCTCTATATCTTTGCATGTACTTTCAGGCCTTATCGCTGCGACATCTGTGGCGCGGCCTTTAGAAGACCATACGCTCGCACGGTCCACACTCTGATTCACACCGGAGAGAAACCCCATGAATGTGATATTTGTGGAACTGCCTTCAGGTAGGTTCTGATGATTCAAGGAGCATAGAACAGGACAATGAAGCTTCTCGTGGGGACTTCTAGACAAGCTCTACATGCTGTCTTGAGACCGAAATAATATACGTAATGGCATCCAAAATATTTCGTTGATCAAAGTGTCACAGCAGTGGCAGCACTACGTAATAGGCTGAATCTAACAGATTTCAGACATTTTCCCAGTAATGGGATAGTGCAAGCTGACAGTGGCTATTGACATATATGTAGGCAAAAGACTACGATGCTGCATAGAGTAAAGTCTGCTTACTCTTCTCCTCGATGAATACCTATATCTGCAAAACTAAAAAGTCTTTTTCAGGATTCAGTCTCTCTCAACATAAATTGTTTAGAGCTAGGGATACAATTGCAACAGTTACAGATATTAATTAATAAAACTAAGGTAAGTAACTAAATATGAGGTGTCTAACATATTGACTGGAGGCCGTCCTGATATTAAAAGGACGTACATTCCATAAAAGAATAACCTTCTAATAAACTTTTGAATTCGAAAATCACGTTCTTTTAGTATGCAAGTAGTTTCAGATCTATGTTAATTATACTTATTTAAATCTCATTCACTGAAGAATATCGTATGCGGGTACTCTGTTCAAATTGTCCCTCGTCGACTTGTACCTATAGGTAATACCCGATGCAGTTACGTCATTAACATCACAACTACCAGTATCTCAATGCTTCATACTAAAGCTATGCAGGGTAAGCAAAGGATGCCGAATGGACCCTACCTCAGCGCTTATCTCCCTTCCGACCGAAATAAGTTGGGTTATTGTACCCTTCTTACCTGCAACGCGCTTACAAAAACTTTACCTATACAGACACCGCACCTTCTGGGCTTTAGCAAGCGTTTGTTCACTGTATAAAAATATGGACAGTTTGTTGTAGTGTAAGAAATAAATAAAACTATACAGAATAATATAATATTTACCAATTGTGACTGATCAAAGAAAAGTATGTTAACTGACTTCATTAGTCATTTAAATGTAGGTAATAAAAATTATATTATAATTTATAGTAGTTAGTAACAAATTCACTCGTAAATAGTATCTAATCTTCTATCTATCTATACTTATAATAAATCTGTAGAGAGGTCAATTCTGTACATGAAATATATTTACAAAATAACTATCAGGGGGTGATTAGGGATCGATACTGATGCCAAAAATATAATCTGTAAAATTTTTGTCTGTCTGTCTGTCTGTATAACCGTTATAGAAACAAAAACTACTCGACGGATTTTAACGAAAATTGGTACAATTATTTTTCATACTCCTGAGCTGGTTATAGTATAATTTTCATCACGCTACCATCAATAGGAGCAGAGCAGTGAAGGGAAATGTTGGGAAAACGGGAGAAGTTACTCCATTTTTTAAGCTTCCGTCGCGTGTGCAACCTTAATGGTTAAAGCTACACAGAAATCATTTTATGACGGAAATGTTCTCCTTAAAATTATATAAAAAATATCCCACGACAGCATATGTCTATCTTTTATGGTTGACTCACAATAACACGTGTAACTCCCGATAGCTTAGCAGCTTCGAAGCTTTCTGATTATAATATTTGTCTACTCTTACGTTTATAACACTCTCAGTCACCCCTAATTGAAAAAGTTAACATTATTAACTATTCCATAAAAAAGAATCATATAAATCGGTATAGAAACACCAAAGTTATACATGAAATACGCTATAATAAGCCATCGCGCGTGAGTACTGAATCATGCTATAAGGATTATTTTTGAGAATAGGTCGCCGTGCTCGACGCGTCTGGCGGCCGAAGGTATAAAATTTCGTTCTATAGGTACTTAAGCCTCATGTGAACGTGATCTAAACAATATTACCAATACATTAACTTACGCTGATGGAGTCGCGGGCACAGCTATTAACAATAATATTGTACGGTTCCGTATTGCGATATTTTTCAACAGTATTATAGATTGACATATTATATTTCCCTAATAAATTACGAAAGTTAATCTGTTTGTTACATCAAAATCACTGAACCGTGAGGAAGGACACAGGCTACTTTTTTTTTACGAAAAACGACGGAATCCCGGACGAAGTCGCGGGCAACAGCTATCTATACTAATAATATAAGGCTGAAGAGTTCGTTTGTTTGTTTGAACGCGATAATCTCAGGAACTACTGGTTCGAATTGAAAAAATATTTTTTAATTAAATAGTCAATTTATAGAGAAAGGCTATAGGCTATACCTATATCATTACGCTAAGGCCAATAGGAGCGGAGCGCCAATAAAGAATGCTTCAAAATCGGCGTTAAATTTAACGTTAGCCCAAAGTAACTATTCCACGCGGACGAAGTCGCGGGCAAAAGCTAGTATTTTAAATATTTCACTTGATGAACTTTTACAAATCGAGAGTGAAGTTCATTATTATTGTTTGATGTATTATATTAAGGATTGTCCGTAATTTGCACCTAGGTACTGCTGATCCACATACTTTATTAGATAATGCAGAGTTCCCTGATCGAGTCAAAGCAAAAGCTGACCACCCGAGGTGTCTATAGGTTTCAAAGGTGTACAAGCATAAGTCAAGGATAATAATTATTGTGTGTTCTAATCTGTATACATATTTTATGTATGACCTATGTGTTTTAATTAAATCAGTGCCGTAATTCAATTATTAAAACAAAGTTCTTAATCTTAGCGATAAAACGATTTCAGAGTCGATTATTTATTATTCTATAAGTTCCTTATAGATAAGGATTGTTCGGGGAACCCCTCTGCTTATCCTGCAATAGAGGCATTTATTAGATATGCCGCCCGGTGTCTGATTTGCACTGTAGCACGGCAGCCGACCAATTCATTTTCTGCGCTACGGGTCATAGGTTCTAAACATTCCTTCATTCCATTTATATACCTATCAGTGGCGAAGGGTGAATTTTCATAAAAGGGAAGCCGGACCAAAAAATGCTTACCTTGCTCAAGTGTGCGTGAATTCCAGTAACTGTGGCCCTGTGGCTGACTTCGAAATCTTGTAACTTCGTAAATAATTATTTTTTTAATTGAAAATAATAGATTACTATTTATATATTCATATATAAAATAATAGACTAATTTTGCCATATTTCAAAAGGGAAGCCGGTAGGAATCGAGTTGTATGGAGCCTTCGCCACTGATAACTATGTATGACGTTTTGTTAATTTACTAAAATATTGCTCCGCATATTTCTCATTTACATTGAAGAGTTTGTTTGGAAATACAGCTGAGATAAAAACATCGTGGGTTTATTTGTCTAGCTATAGCCCGTGGCTTCGTTCGCGTGGTTTCTGGACGTTTTCGTTTTCAATGATGATGAGGTTATTAAAAATAAATGGTTGTATGTTTCACCTGTATGCGTTCTTACACCATCGATCAGATTCTGACGAAACTTTGGCAGGGTATTCTAAGGAGATGTGAAAAGGTTTCCGATACAAAAAACCATATACGCAGTGGTTTTTTGAATCATAAACCCTTTCACATCTCCAAAGTTTCATCAGAATCTGATCGATGGTGTAAGAACGCATACAGGTGAAACATACAACCATTTATTTTTAATTACCTATCTAGCTTAAAATTTTATAAACCTCAACTCTTCAATATTCACAGGCGATCAGGCGACATGTGGAAGCACAAGCGAACTCTTCACGGAGTCCAAGCGGTGTCCATTGACACAGAACCGAAGAAGTGATAGCTACAAGAAACGCAACAAAAAGGTTGAACGTCCTACTGCAGAGATTCTATTTCCATATGTTGTTAATAGATGGCGCTAGTTGTTGCAATGTAAGGGGAAAGTGTTCTCTGCTCAGTCGTGCGCAGTGCCATGCATGTATAATAAGTATTTTTATTATATTATAATAAAATGACTGGCTTTTACATAGATTGCTTGGTTATTATTTATTTATAAAAAATAAACGTATTTATCTAGCCGAATTTACATTGCGATAAAGTAAAACTTATATTTATCGTATTTATAAAATCAGGCTGTTCACCAGGAATTAGTAGAAAATCATTAAAAACAGTTGTTCCTTAAAATTACGTAAAATGTCTAGTAACTAGTTATATTATTAATCTGTAATTTTTCTCCGCTCAAAGTTACTTTTTTCTAAACAATAAAGAATCATGGCAAAAGGCGTGGGTAGTAAGGTAGGTATGGCAAAAGTGAATTTTGCAGCTTATTTGATTATATAGGTCTATATATACCTATTCTATTATTTAATATTAACATTAAGACCTGCTGAATGCATCCAGATTTACTATGTAACCCAAGTATGGCATGTATTGTTATCTTGGAAGATGGGTAGGGCTTTAATGTGGAATGTGCTATCACACTCACGTTCTGATACTCTTTTTTCTCGAGGTAGAAATCTTCATTGATGTCCTCCACCCTAGAGCAGATGTTGTAGAGGTCTGTCAGACTTTAACTGAGTAAAACCACCCCGTGTTCCATCATCCATCGCACACTTGCACCGTTGTCTCCAGGAACACTTAAGTATTCTTCAACGCGGCCCCGACTGGTGCCCAGGGCCGAGCCGTCCCTATGTGCGAAGTGTGCGGCGCACACAGGCGCCAAGGCAGAAGGGGCGCCGGATGTAATGCCAGCATTAATTATTGAAATTATTTTTGTAAAACTACAACATATTATTCTTTATAATTGAGTAGGTACAAACAGTGTAAAGTTAAACCACAGGCGTGAGTATTGTCTTTGGAGACCCCAAGACAATACTCACGACTGTGGAAAAAATCTTAGGCGCTTCATAGATTTTGCACACAGGCGCTGCCTTAGGTCAGCGCGGCCCTGCTGGTGCCGATACTCTTGCGTCGACCTATCTTCCCAGTTAATCATGTTCAGCTGGACCTGCTGCAGCGGGTGCGGGAAACCTCAAGCGGGGTAAGGAATTCGAACCGTTTGTGAGGTCGAAACTCTTAGACCGTGTGGCCTTTGTGCTTACAGCCTTAACAAAGACATTTTGAAAAGGCTGATTGACACTTCCCGGGGCCTAAATGCTGGGTATTATTACTTTGGTTAAAGACTAAACGTTTTCATATCTCGTGGCACTGCCGCCAGTCTTTTAGCCAAGTATGTCTCTTAAGTGTCTCTTAGACAGTTAAGGGGATGAATTACGCTTTTTTTTACGCTTTATTTTAGTTTGAATGATGGTTTAAATTTGCGGGAAAGTTCTATTGAGATACCGCGGCCCCGGAACTTTAAGGCAGCTGAAGGAACAGGGTGGGTTTTTAGTCAGTAGAAGTCTAACACACCCTTCCGCTTAAATCAAAGCGGAAGAAGTCATTCGATGATTTTCCCACCCAGAAAAAATAAATATGGTTTAGTTGAAATAGTGTGTATAAAAGTACAACATTTATGAAATAAATACATCAAAATATATTTTTTATTGGTTATAGGCTTGCGTTCGACCGCCATCTCACCTGATAGTGCTTACCTAGAAGTACCTAACCTATTCACTCTTGACTAAGAACTCCTGGATAAAGATATCAGGAAACATAGACTCCAGCAGGGTATTCCGCTCTTTAGCTGTACGCACAATGAAAGCATTCCCAAAACATTGTATGCGTATGTTATGGTTGTAAGGTAATAAAAATAACGAGATAATAAGTTAATAAAATAAAATAAAAATACTGAAAAAATCTAAAAAGTGCAAGTAAGTCTTATAAGACAGTTCCAGCGATCGTCCGTAGATCAGAAAGTATCTGACGTCTCATGGACGTCTTGTGGTCACTGAGTATGATGCAGTCTGTACATGCTGACAGGAAATAGCTCTATCCGCTTTTTCAGGGTCGTACAAATCTATAGATACATCGATGTGAGTATATTATTGTAAAAAAAATTGAAGTGTCTATCTGTGATTTCAAAATAACTGTGCTTTCTCAAGTGCTTAAAGTTACACGACACTAAAACACAAACTTAAAAATAAATGTCTGTTTGTTTGTACGGGCTTATCTCTGGAACGGCTGAACCATTTTTAATGTAACTTTCACTGAAGAATAGAGGAGATTATAATTGATTTCTTGTTATTCCTATGGAAGCGGGATTTACGCGGAATAAATCTCGTAGGTGATGATGACTTCCACGTGAATAAAGTCGCGGATAGAGCTAGTTAAGAATAAATTTGAATTTGATAGAAAAGTCATCAACTCAGTTCCAAATATAAATATCAGTTTATTGCCCGCAACACAGTAATGTTCCTAATGCGTCCCTGAGCGGTGCATCTTAACTAGGATGCAAGCAAAATGGTAGGTGCAAGTCTAATTCCTATTAAAAATAGTCAGCGTATCGGGGTGTTATTGTCGCGTCCCGGCTGTCTGTGGGACCCTATAATCACTATGGTAAGCGTGCGTAGGCGAATACACACATAGGTACGAATATAAAAGCGTATTTCATTTTAACACATCATGCGAAAGCCGTATAACTCCTACTCACGTTCAAACTCGTACACGTAGTTACTGTTGATAATCAATTCTTTACTTGTAGCTGAAAATTGCAGTTAACAACGTTATGTCGATAAACATATTCCCGTTATAGGGAATAAGTTTTACTTCTATATAGACGACTTAAAATCGTTTTGCGTGAGCGTCATTGATTATGTTGCTTGAATCGATACGAAAGTCTTCCACCGCTTCTGTTCATCTGTTTGTCATAAACCTAAAAACTGCTGAATAAGACTGTGCCAATCCGGACCGGGTTGCTTGTAAACAGTAATACTTAATATCTCATTACCTGTGTCATTACCAGTGATCGGAGTAGGTAGATTGAAATGGGGTCATTGATCCGAAACGTATATATTAATATGGACATTCCTCCGGAATTGGTGGATTATTAAAAAAAACCGGAACTTATGTAGGAATTTTATTCTGCCAGAGTGGAAGGAGTCATTTGATGATTTGCCATCCTCAAAAAAAGGTAGGAATTAAAAAAATTAAAAAATAAAAATTAAAGCTTCGATCGGAATTAAATTGTTTTTATTATTCAACAGATAAATAATGAATTAATTTAGTTTTTATACCTTCCTTTAAATTTTGAATTGAGTAGGAATAATATCACTACCAACATTAACAATGTTTAATTGAATCCGGAAATACCGGAATTACTTTCCGGGAAAATGGCTTATCCATGTTATTCTTTCTGTGTGCATTTATGATAAAAGTACCAAAAATCAATCTACCTACTCCGATCACTGGTCATTACCGTCCCACTGTTCGGAAAATGCTCCTTACACTTTTACACTTGCATTAATTACCATACCTGTTTTAGTAAGGATAACGAATTAACATAAAATAGGTACTAGATTCTTTGGAGGAATAACAGCTGCACGGTTCGATTAGAAGTTCAGCAAACGCTTTCCAAGGTCGATCCGTGGATGAGTGACTATTGATTGTTGACCGAAACGCCTCCTTGCCTCGGGAAGCACGTTTGAAGATCCTCAACATCAGTCTGGCCATCGGTTGCTGTCTAAAGCTTTGGTTTCCTAGGATAGTGGTGCCGTCAAATAGCGGCCGTAATACAGCGGTGAATGACGTTACTAGAACGATGTCTATGTAAACAAAATGGCGCGGTTTTCTAGAGAGCGGTAACTGACACCGTAACGTCAAAAAGCGGTGCCGCCATTTGCATGACGGCCGTCTTGTCGGTGTCAGATGGTTTCGTGAACGTTTATAAAGAGAATGTAATACACTAGATAGCGATGAAGCAGACAGTGTGTCAAAACGGCCGTGGAACTTTCCACATGTCGTCACCGTAAAGACGGCCGCCTTTTTGCGTCCGTAATATTACGACCGCTATATGACGGCACCGCTTTCCTAGGAAAACAAAGCTTTACCCAGATACTGGGTTGTGAATGTTAAGTAGACGTATGATCGCTCCATGTAAAATAGATGTATGCAGCTGCATCTAGTTAGACTGGAAGGCAAACCTACATATCTATTAATTAATTATTAATAATAATAATAATTAACTAACGTTTTCGATAAGAGCTAATTTTACCTGATTTAACATTACAAAAACTTTTTACAAAAAAATTAAACCCAAAAACGAAAATACAAAACTAAAGACACCGACTACCGTAATTAAAGTTATTTTTCACTTTGCAGTGTTTTTTGGGAGTCGGTTTAATTTTTGGTAAAAAGTTTTTATTTCACTCTTTTTAGTTGGTTGATTTTTAATTTACCTAGTTAAAAGAGCCTAAATGTCAACTACTTATAACCTTTTACAAAATATTGCTTTTCCCAAAGCTGGGCCGTTAATTGTTGAGGAGTTCTTCTGGTACTTCACCATCAGCTCTATATCACCATATGCATTGTGACGAACATAAAGTGCTTAACATCCATATTCAAGTAATGGAATCGCAATCCACGAAATACTTATTATTGAGTAGGTTCGGCGGCCATCTGTGGTCTTCATCATCAGTTCCACTTCCCCAAATGGTATTTTACGAGAGCAACTGCACAAGTTACTATAAGAAATACCCAAAACGCCATAGGTGTGCCTATAATATTTGAAGAGTTCCCTGGATTTCTCCAGGATCCCATCATTAGATCCTGACCTGGTGACAATGGGACCAATTTCGAAGTATACCCTTTCAAACAAAAAAATAATTCTCCAAATCGGTTGAGCCGTCTTCGAGTAATCGGTGATCATACATTAAAAAAAAATATATACTTATGCGTCGAATTGATAACCTCCTCTTTTTGTCGTCGGTTGAAAATAGTCCTTATTGAAAATGTTAGTTACGTGGTAATGCACTATCCCCGACGATATTTGGTAATGGCTAGGCATGGGTTAGCTTCAGGCCTTGGTTTGCCTATCTGGTCCATTAGTAAAAAGTTTCCTGCTAGAAAGAATTGCTTCCGTACCTACTAACATTAAATTTGGATATATCCAGGTTTTATAAACTGATTGTATTTCCCGAAACAGCGTTTGTATTACTTTTTTTTATGACTTTCGTCACATTTTATTGGGATGATAATATATGAAATTCGGTTTCCAATTTTTCTGTATTCAAGGTGAATTTATATACTTATTTCTCGTTAGTTTATTTTATATGACCTATGGTATATACATACATATATTGGCGGTTTACGGTTACTGATCACGCCCTTTTTTAGATATACCGGCCAAATACTTTTATGGATACAGGTGTATCAAAAATACATCATATCTGTAATATATATATCTGTGTATAATATATCTGTATTAGAAGTCTCGATGTTTTCCTGTCTGAACGTAAAAAAGTAAAGAAAAAGTCTAGAATCCAATCGCACCGCCATCCACCTACCGGGTCAAATGCGAATCGAAACTCACACAAAAATCATTTGTCCAACTATTCGAATTTCAATGACATACAAGTCAAACAGTTCGTGAGAGGCTTATGATTACCTAGGCTATGGTATAATCCTACAAATGCCTTTAAATAGAGCCTATTCTTGTTTCGGAACAAGCATCATGTAGCGTGAGATGTTAGCGAAGGCTGGCAACACCATAACAGTTGTTTCTATCGGCCCCCAAACCATCTCCATTCGAAGAAAAACGTGTATATCTATATTTTAAATATTTTAAATACAGCAGATGTTGTATATTCTCACGTTTCAAGAATAAGGTTAGTTCAGTTTCCGCTACTTCGGTACCATGAATTTAATTTCAGCATGCTAGCAATTATTTGTAGATTCCAAAACTATTTAGGTATTACTGCCATCGTATCGTTTTTGCTACGTTTTATATGCAAAGACCACGTTGCGCGTCGTAAGGCCGTGCGCACACTGCCATGCGGTGGCCGCAATTGCGGTAGTTCTACCGCACCGTTAGAATGACCGGGGCCACCGGTGACTCTACCGCACGCGTTTATTCCACCGCAGTGCGCGCACTTTTATGACACTCCATACTTCACAGATTTTGCGTTTCCAAAACGCAACGCAGTGCGCGCACGGCCTAAACGCTGCGTTTTATCCGCGTAAGCGACGTCTACTTCTTCTACGTGGACACACTTAGCGCTTCGCTTCGTATAAAATACAGCGTCTACGGCACACTGCGTTTTATACAGTTTGTCTTTCGAAAATGCTGGAGACGTTCTCCAGCATGTTAGTTGCCGCTTACCGTTTTGTGTGGCGTATAGTCTTACTTACTAATCTTCATGTACGTTCTACTTTAAAGCATCTTTTCTTTCCATTAAGTAATTGTTGTAGTTTGTGGAGTGTTATTAATATCCCTTGAATAAGTGTCTTATTATCATAGTGTAGTGTAGTTTCATTGTGTAGGTATTTTGATGGGCCAGGAGCTAGGGGTATCGGGATGTAGTAAATAACGGATTGAAAGTCGAAGGTTCTTCAACAGTAAATATTTATTATAAAAATTGCTTTTATAGCCACATTTCTGTTTCTATAATATATATAATATTTATGTTCATTCTTTGTGCCATTGTTTCACAAAATTATTCCTGTTCTTGTTATTTTCGATACAACGGCTTAAACAATAATATATTACAATTATATATCTTACATTAGACAAATCGAGAAACGACTTTGAGACACTCTCAACATGAGGAACGATTTAACAATTCGATGTGCAATATGAGCCCCTTCAAAATGGTTTTCTCAATTTTCTAACGAGAGTATTCTTTCTAAAATATATTCACAATAGTTTCAATAAAAATCCTGTCATTTTTGGTAACGAATGGCAATGAAAAACATTAAGGAAAATACACTTATACAATGTAGTCGTAAAGTTACGTATGAAAACGTTGCGGCCGTCTCTTTGAAACGTCCGCAACAGAGTAAAGACGGATGCGACAAGGAGTCTACCTGTCATCATAATTATTGCTGAAGGTCACAAGACGCGCGGGCGCTCGCCACCGCGCCCTCGCGCCGCGTGGCGAGCCGTGCTCACGACACAAACGATAACAGTTAAGGAGTATTCAATACAATTTAAGTTAGGGCTCACCACATAGTTTTTGTACAAAATTTTACAATCAAGTAGTACATACAATCATAATATTCGTTCACTGACAACCCGACTTGGAAGAATCAATCGGCTATTTTATGAAAATGACAGGATAAAGGTTTTGTACCTACATTATATTGCAAGCATTTAGTGTTTCGTATTCCCGACACACGCGCATATATAAATATAACACTAATTGAAATATTTTACGGAAGATGACTGAAAGTTTCGACTAATTAGGTTTAAGTACTTTCAAATAATTAAGTCTTACACCCGTGTGTCGGGAATACGCAACCGTGTCAAAAATGTTAGTACAAATATAGAGTAAAATGTAATAGGTAGGTACAAGTGAAACAGGGCAATTTGCCGGAGAGTCGCTAACTTACTTAAGTAAACCATCACAACCAACCATACGGACATCATCAACAAAATATCTAACGCGAAATAACCCATAAAATAAAATAGATTGAGCTGATCATTCAGTTACTCAGTGCATCACTTATGAGTTTAGAACCCAAAATTATAACTAAACGTTGTTCATGTATATTATTGGTCTGTACTGGCGATAAAATTTTGTGACATCTTATTATATTAATAATGCATAATTATGTAACTTGTAAATCTGTACTTGTTGAGTGATTTGGACAGAATAGAGGTCGTAATATACAACAGGGCGGCGGCAGAGGCCCGGCGCGCCGAGCGGTGGCTACCCGACGATCGACATCGATACAATAAACTTATTACTTTACATAATATATTTACAACGGGCGCGATCACACGCCATAATGCCCATCTCCGTATATAATATGTACACTAAATTTAAGAACATAGAGTTTTCTCTCATTAGCTACCGAATCACAATTCAAATATTTGAGTAATTGACAACGGTGGACAAACATGCGCCGGAGCACTAATGCATCTTATTATTGAAATTTGTACTTTGCTCTATTAAAGTCGTGCTAGGTATGTTTGGTCCATGCAGTCACAATTCCGTGGTTCGCGGCGGGCGCGCCGGCTGCGCAGGTGGTCGGCTTGAGTGGCACACTAGCAGAACGAACCAATTGCTTAAGTACGAAATTATCGTGGTACGGGCAGAGGGACAATCACGAGGGAAGCAGTGCTGCAGGCTCCGCAGACCACCGTACCGCCGGCGACGCCCGCGAGGGCATACGTCACACAACCCGATGTTACTAATGAGAGAACGTATCATCAAGTCAAGCATTTCGTCCAGACATTCGGTTTCGAAGACATTGTTCGTTACCAGTCTCTGTTTAGAAACGACGGGTTGTTCAACTTTCAGACTATTTTTACAATTATTAAACTTGTTTGTTTCACTTTTCAAATCTCAATGCATACAGAGTCCCATAAACGAACTAACTGTTTCTATCGAAAACCTAATTTGAATGTTTGGGTGCCTCCTAACAATAAATACTTTAGTACAAAACTAGAAGGTAGTGTTTCGAATAAATTAAAGATTGTTTTAATTACGTATTAGGAACTGCAGTTCACTGTTAGTAGAGTAAATAAACTATTCGATGAGACGTTTTACAGTTATTTTGATAATGTCTAAATAAATGATCTTAGCGGCTATGATAGTTACAATGATCGTTAGAAGGCATCCCAATCAATGGACAGAAATCTCAATTCCGAAATATGAGTGATTTTTAAGTACCTACAGCCACGGTTCAGTCATGTATTACAAATTCCAATTATTCAAATGCACGATTCCTGTAATCATGAAGCTTTCATAGTCACAGCTGGTAAGGCTCGTTTAATTGACATCCAGTTACGAGTGGAGCCACACGACTGCGTGGTGGATGTGGAACTCATGAAAGTTCATCAGTTACGTTAAGTACTAAGGTACTAGCTATTACAATTTGTTCATCATTGTTCGTGTTACCGTCGTACTGCAGGGGCACAACACAGCATGGCGCGGTATCACACGGCACATGTCCACACATTACTATAATACGACACGCGGCGACATCTCTCGCGCGAGCGCGGAGCCTCGCGCCCGCCAGCTCACAGCCAGCCGCCCGGGGCGCACTCCGCGCGAGGGATCGCCGCCGGCGAGCCAACATAACCCACATACAAATAAGTCATACTCGTTGTTCAGAAACATTATTCAATGAAAATATCAAGACAGAAATAATTTCAAATTGTCACTTTTCTTCTTCTTCTGGTCAACGAAATAAATATAGTCATTTTTACCTAATTACTTACATAATAATTTCAACAAAATTTCAAACACCTGAGTTTAATTTAAACGATAATAACGTCATTAGCTAAGTCACTTCTTCATTCGGTTTGGAATTCACTTAAAGAAAATAAAACTATCAAAAATAACTCGGCTCGCATTTAAGTCCTGCGTCACGTCCGAAGCTAGCACCTTCCCTTTTGCAATTACATAATACTAACTACTGACTGCGTGTAGACGTCCGACTAGAGTACCGCGCGGCCGCACGCGCGAGCCGGCCGCGCGGCGCGCCTCACCGCGCGGCGCGGCTCGCGCTATCACAGGCGCTCAGTGGGGCGCGGGCGCGTCCTGCCCGCGCGCCGTGCACTAACTCGTCGGCACCAGCAGCCGCACGAAGCTGTCCTCGCTCCAGCCCCAGTCGTCGGGCCACGCGTCCTCGGGGGGGTCCAGCGCCGACCTCGACGATAGGCTCAGCACGGAGCCCCAGTCGATGGTGCGCTGCTCCTCGTCGCCGTAGCCCGAGTCCCGGTCGGGCGGCGGCGGCGCGGGGAAGGGGGTGGCGCGGCCGGCCGCCGGGTCGCGCGCGCTCAGCAGCTCGCAGCGCGCCGTGCCGCCCGCGCACGCCGGCTCGAAGGGCGCCTCCTCGGCGCTCTCGCGCTCCATCTCGCGCTCGATACCGCGCAGCGTGTTGCACACGAGCACCGAGCGCCGCAGCGACGGGTCCGCCGTCTGGCGGAGGCGCGCCAGCTTGAGCGCGCATAGGTTCATCATCTTGAAGCGCCGCTCGCGATAGCATCGACGCGAGGCGCAGCGGCCGGCGGCGCGGCCGTCGCAGCAGGCGCGCGCCGCGGCGCCGCCCAGCTCCAGGTACGACTTGCCGTTCTCGGCGCGGATGGTGTCGTGCGCGCCGCACCAGCCGCCGCACCAGCGCCGGCGGCACGCGCGCCTTTCCTCCTCCTCGGCGCGCCAGCAGTCTCCGCCGCCCGCGCCGGCGGCCACGGCCTCCAGCCGCGCGATCGAGTCCTCCCAGCGCGCGACCTTGCCGCCGCCCTCACACGGGGAGCCGGCGCGCCGCTTGGCGCCGCACCCGCCGCCCGAGCCCTGTAAATGCACAAACGACATGGTTACTCACTGCATTCCAAATCATCATACGTGCAATGGAAATCCATCTAATGACGTGTTACTGTTAAGTCATTATTATCACACACAAATCCGCAAATCGAATAAATAAAGATTTAATACCAGAATAAACATTCCACTGAAAACAACTTCAAATTCAACTGTTGTTAAATGGCCTTTGTGGAGGAGCCACCACAATTTTGCCAATATCACGTGTAGAATGATAGACCATCAAACGCAGGAAGATAATTATTGTAAAAAACGGGATGAAAATATCTGATCAATATTACTTCTCTTTGTATCTGATACCCCTGAAAACATCCGAATTGTTCATAATGACACTGACAGTGACATCTCGTTATTCATCTTTATTTTTAAGAGAACTGTATAGAGTTCTTATGTCGGCTGGTCAGTTAAGGAATGGAACTTGAAATCTAGTCAGAGTGTGTATGCATGGATAGACGTAACGAGCTGCGAGGTAGGTGTAGACGCGGATGTGAAGCGAATGGTGGAGAGACTCGCTACACAATGGTGCGTGGGCGCAACAGACAGGCGGAGCCGCGCGGCGCCGCTCTCTCGCTACCACAAGTACCGTAAGCTGAGACGCTTTATGCGCTCCACGGAAAACTAATGGAAAGCGTTATAATACTAATAATAGTAATAACTTGTTATAAATCCAAGTACCCGTGAAGCATAGAGGTTTGCATATTTATTTAAATCATCTATGTGGATTTCATTCTTAGGGAAATCAGAAGTTATTTCATTTAGTTAAACGATACTATATTTTGTTTTTACTATTGATTTTGCAAATGTTCATAGTCACAGAGTATATTCAAAGAAAAATGAGGCTTACAAATATCAAATCTTTACTTTTAGGCTAAAACAAAGACCCTGATAATCACAATCGGCAGAAAATCAGAACGGCTTAATGACTATTAAGCTCACAACAACTAAGTACAATATCTTCCACAAATTGAATGTCGCGCATAAAGCGCATGGAATGTTCCCACCAGCGCAGAGCTCGCTAGAGTAACAGACGCGCACAATGGTACCTGGCAGGAGGGTGGTCTGAGCGCTATTGTGCGCCGACCCTACTCAGTTTTTTTTAGCGACAATGTGCCGGAGAGCAGCCCCTACGGCTCAGGTAGGGCTCCATGCACCCGCCGGGCTCATCGGACCCTTCTACCGGAATGACGCATTCTTTTGCCCCTACAGAACGCATAACAAAATCACCGAATTCAAATCCTCGGTCTATCAGAGTATCAAGCAGAAGTAGCTCGAACTTAGAGTTTATAGATATAATTGTTTTCTTATCTTTATTTTAAACTCGAATAACAAGCTATCATGTTAGCAGCTGCGGCGTCGTGACGGACGGGCAGGCGTTGACTTTTACCGCAGAAACGCATATTTATTGAATTACCTTCTTATACATTGCCACTTTCATTAGTGGTCATCGCAAAATTTTGCAATGCATCGAGACAGCGAACACCGTGCGTAGCGATACATACGTGAAAAATAAAGTAGTAAGTAGGCAGTCCAGCCAGCAGGCGGCAGATGCCCCCGCACCTGCCGCCACAATTAGGAGGCACACGCGTTTCGCAGAACCTGCCTAGATACGCTAGCCTTTACACCGCCCATTATTATACAGAAATTGTAACTTTAAACGGAAATTACACGGCCACCTATATTTTTACCAGCAAGTAGGAATCTACGTCATTAAAAATGTAATGAGAAAAATTAAGCGATATACTGATTGTTTTATTAGTCACGAAGGCAAAATCAACTTTATTCCGATATTTTGATAGCAAAAAGTTGCTAGCTGTAGCTATGGCAGAATGCTGAACGAATTCACAATAAAAGCTAACAACGCATGATCGGTTAGTAGGTTAGGTTGCGAGCTGGCGGTGTTGCGAGTGTCGCCGTCGTTGAGTCAGCGCCGGCCACTCATCGCAACGCTGCAAATAATCACTTTGCGTCACCCCTTTATCGCTCCACGGAAAACGTGCCGCCTCAGTGTACAGCGCGATTACTGCACGCCTCTACAGTTGTACACCTACTGTTCATTATGGGAAAATTAAAAGCGAGCGCGACGAGTTTTCAATATGCAGAAATAGCTAGATAATATCTAGCGTGAGGTCGTATCACGCGGCGCCCGCGAGCACTATATGTATGTAGCATAGCAGTGTCGTCGCCAGTAGTGTTGGGTAGGACATACAAGAGGCACTTCAAATGTCCCATACAAAATGATTGAATGTCCCATCACCTCAAAAAAATATTTTGTACCGCTTCACTGTGACATAGAAAAATGAATGAATCTCGAACTGACGAGAAGTGAGTGGTGACGCGTGGTGAGGAGCGAGTAAGTTAGTGTTGAGTAGGACTTACAAGAGGCAGTACATTTGTCCTGTACATGATGTCAAAATGTATTAATGTAAGAGCGGCTTGGCACTATAAAATGTACTACTTCAAATTTTATGTCGCGGTGCGTGCTCGTCACTCATCATCATCATTTTTGTAATTATTCTGTATAATGAATGACTTTCAATAACTATTTATTATGCTTGTTTAGCTAGTTTGTGTTATTATTTTGTAGTGGTTTATTACTTTTGTATTGGTTTGAGAGAAAAACAGAGTGTAATATTATGACAATACTAACACAATAACATCAAATATCATATTCATACTGGTTACTTCAAATGTATCGCCGAGCTTCAGTTCAGTACGTCTCGCCTTATTTCAAGTGTCAAGTGGGACATTGTACCGGCTCAGTACAAAAAAGAGGCTACTCTTACAAACCCTTTTTCAAGTCGTGTCCTACCCAAACTAGTGTCAAGGGTTCAAATTAGGTGGGACAATGTCACATTATTGGGACAATGTCCCATTAATGTGACATTGTCCCACCTCATTTGAAGTGGTACAATGTACTGCCTCACCAAACTGAATGAGTTACTCATACAAACTCATCAAAATTGCTTGTCCTACCCAACACTAGTCGCCAGCGCTGGCGCTCATGAAAATAAATTTAGTAAATGACGTTGGCGCTCGGCGTTGCCACTTCGTGCCTCTGGAACGCGGCTGCGCGACGTTGCCGCTCCGCTCGCTCTTTCTAATCTTGTCGTAAAGTTCTTTTTCTGATGCGCAGCGCGTCGCTCGTTCTCTCCGCTCGAAACTTGGAAACGTCAGACGTTTATTTTATCGCTAGTCTCGGATATGCGGCATTTTATAACCGTTCCGCCCGCTATAGCGTTGAGTCGAGGAGTTAGTGCTTATTCAAAATAACAACCATAAAGAATTCTACTGTATGCGTCGAGTAGTCACAGTGGACGAGTCGTCGCAGCGACGTTATTATAGCGCCTCTCGCTCGAGGTGGTAGGAAAAGTTCGGTCGGCGAGGCGAGTCGAACGGAGACTTTCTATGGCATTGTGGAGACCAAATAGACGGCGGCACGGCAACGGCATTGCCTCACAGCGGCACAGCCATGTCGAGCGCGCGGGTCGGCGGGGCGCGGGGAGCGCGGCGCGGGACAGGGTTGCGTAGCTGTGCGCGTGAAGCACACAGGCGCAGCGCTCGTCGCACGGCACGGTATCTAGCGCTACAGCTACCTACGCCCGGCCGCGCCGACCGAGCGCCTCGACAACGTTGTATTATATTATAGCCAACTATAAAGCCGGGTAGATAGCATGGGGTGTACTGTACCCCGTTATGGGGTCGCTCTACCCATATGAGAAAATACGATACCGCTGTTACTCGTCAGATGCTATAAGAATTATAAACACTGAAATTTGTTTTGATGAAACAATTTCTTTTATTTTATCTTTGGTAAAAAAAATGTTAGAACACCCAACTAAGGCATTAATGGATTTATCAATTTCAAAACATACTAACTAGACTTCAAAACAAATAAATAGCAGAGGTATTTCAGCGCTGTTAGTTTAGTTTCAGTGGCGAGTCTCGGTGACATTTCGCCGCCCACGTGTTAGCGCAACTTTCGTGTTTGTGTGGAATACATCGATGCCTGTATAAATAACGATTGTTTACGACGCCACGGTCATAACATCGTAGTAGATTTTTGTTTAATTTTTTTTTTCGCCCATTCATGAAACGTTGGTGCGAAGAGGCTGCGCTGTGCAGTATCGAGCCGATTCAATGACCGATTAAGCCATTAACGCTCCTTTTCAGTACAATAGAGCACGTGACCGGCGGTGGTAATTTCATTCATCTCGGAAGGGCTGTTTGTTGTGGACCTGTTCCATGCTATCGAGATTACAGATAGTAAACACTTCACTTTGTTCTAACGTTGGCCTATTTTGTGCATAGCGTTAGCGCGAGTTAGAACGGCACTTCCAATTGGCGGAAGGAAGACAATTTTTTTTCCTAACTAAATTACACTATTCAAGGACTTTGTAATGTGGTTTTAGAAAACAAGTGACTGTTGAAAGAAATTTCAACCTAGTATCAGATGTGGAGCAGTGCAACATTGTCAAATAACCTGCTCAGAGACAATGAATTGTCAAAAAGTCGGAGGCTATCGTGGCGTGGCATGTGCACGGCGCGGCACGAAGGTAGCCTTGCCTGTCGCAGCACCAGGGCTGTGCCACACGACCATATAACTATCCGACCAAAAATAAAAAGCCCAAAACAGTTCTGTCAATAATGTTCGCATATCTCCAGCTTTATTAGGGATAAAGCTGGAGATCCAGACCTCTTAAAAGACAATAATCCCATCGAAGAAATATTATTTTTACGAGCCGATAAACTTGCAAATTTCAACGACAGCATGAGTGGAAGGAGGAATGATAAAAATAAAATATGTAGTCGGTATGGTTGCAGCCCTGGCTGGCACTGGCACGCACATTTCCGTGAGCGGAGAGCGGCGAGTGCGAGGCCGCGCGGCCGTGTGTGCGCGTGTACGACTGTGTGCGACGCCTGAGCACGGCTGTGTGCGTGCGCAACCAGTCCCACATCCTGTTTCTCCGTGCCTTCGTGGGCCGCCGCCCGGCGCTCGCGCAGCTTCGCCAGTGCTTCTGTCGAGCTTTTTATTTCACGCCTCTGGCTACTGCATGCACAAGATTGATTTTAACAGTAGTTGTGTTGTGTAATCCAATTTTTTTTGCCAACACCTAACCGTAACAAATGGCGGCTTTCATGTCAAGTTTGAATTTCGATTTATGGATAAATAATGTTTTTCGTTTGCGCCGATGGTATTTATTTTTTTGTTTGTAACTAATATAACTGGATTCAAAGCTTTGATTTGGTAAAACTATTTAATCAGTCTGTTTTAGTTATTTTTTTTATCATAATCAGTCAGCTATTTCTTACTGTATTGAGATATAATTATATTCATATGTGTGTAATATCAGTGGACCACCTAATTCGTACACATAATAAACTCACGATTTCACTGGCCCTGGTTTTTTTAGTGGCTATTGCTCCTAATCAATATTTTAAAACCGAATCAAAATATAAATAATCAAAACCAAGCGCCATCTAAACTTTTCCAGTACTTAGAAATAAAAATGCATTAACAGCTAACTCACGTCGCATCACAATAAAGCTTTGTAAGATGATAGATCAGTTGAATGGGCTCACAAAAAGCTCATAATCTATGCGTACCGTTACACAAGTGTCAATAGAGTCAAATAATTCCAAGGTGACGCGGAAAAAAAATGAACAGTTGAAAAGCAAACAAAAGGAATCCCTCAGGAATGTGATCCTGTATAAAAAGTAAGGGAATTCCCAAAACGCATTGTTTACAGTGTGCGCGTGCGACCGGAGCCGACGCGATATGCGTTTATTATGATGAGCGTGGTCCAGCCATGCGACCACTGAAAGCGATGCAATGAAAGGGAAAATTTGTAGCTTTTGTCGGTAGAGCGCGAGATGACGCACGCTTCCCCGAACAGCGGCGCGCAGCTCGGAATGCCACCTTGCCCTACGTGAGCTAACTCCAGAGCCCAACTGTTTCAGCAACTACAGGCAGCTCGTGGGTCTTCGAAATGGTGAAGCACTTTACTTACTCACCAAGTATTAGGATTACATATTATATCTATGTATATGTTTAGCAAAAGACTGTCATAAAATATATATAATAATAGTTTTGTCATTATTGGAAATCATAATATTTTTTTTATTTATTAAACTACCAGCACTTCGCCCGCGACTTGGTTCGCGTGTATTTAGAAATAATGTTTAGCCTATAGCACTTACAAATAATGCATCGAACTATAATTAAAGAAATTCAGAATTGGATCATTCGTTCCGGAGATTACCCCCATATACAAACTAATAAATTAACATACAAACTCACAAACTAATTTTGCCTCTTTATACTTAATATTAAGATTAAAATGTAGTAGTTCGGAGTACGAGCGCATTTAAGGGCCAGCCGTGCTTGCAACCCATACCTACCCATACCTATCCTCCTCCCTTCATAAGCCACTCAGCTGTACCTTTCAGCCTTGGCTCACTCATGTTATTGGACTTAAGCCTGCTTCGGTCCACTAATAAACTCAGACAGTTGAGACAGTCCATTGAAACCATTTTCGTCGAATCCATTCTCGTTAAAGGATTAAATAGTTTGGATGCATGCATGGGATTACCGCGATACTATTATCAATGCGCAAATGAAAAGTGCATCTGACGTGAAGCAATACGTGATAATATGAGGGACCAATTCAAGACATTAACACTGACATTGTTAGGTACGGTATAAATCTCGAGGCGCAGCACGCAGGGGTGGAGTGTATATCGCGCACCGCCGAGGTAATAAATCAGGTGGCGGAACGCGGGCAGATAATGACGTCACTGGCACGTATCTCGGAGAATCCCCGGAAGAGAGCGAATAAAATAAAAATGTCACGTCGCGATCAGCTGTTGGGCGAGCGTGACGGCGGCGGCAGGCCCGCGCCGCAGCGATACGCATAACGACGCCGCAATAAAACTTATTTTTATGTTTTTCGCTCACAATGGCCGCGCGAAGGTCGAGCTATCTAAATGGGTCAATACACTCTCGTAGTACGAGCGGTGAACACGTGCTGCCGCGTTTGTAAATAGCGAGATATCGGCCGATTGTTGCAGTGATTAATGGGGGCGCGTAATGACTCGGCGCCGTACGCCGCCCGCGCCCGCGCCGCTCGCTAATATACTCATTCATCGGTTCGACACTATTATTATTGTCGGAGATGGTTTTGTTCGCATTCCGGCAATCGATGCGACATTAGGGCGGTTCAATGTCAAGGCTGCACTTGCTATGCGCCGCCCGCCCGGCCGTGCTCAATGCTAATTGTCTACGAGTTCATTCGACCCCGTTATGCCAATTTACTGAACAGAATTGTTGTTAGTAGGTTCGTACAGAGTACACCACTGTGGAGTGGTTCTTGCTGTTCGGAACAAAGGTTTTAATAACGAATTATGCAATGATTAAGCTTGACCCAGCCTTACTGAAAGTATTTAGCATGATCCTTTTTCAATTTCGTCGTTTGTGAAAAAGTTTTCATGAATCACATAAACCACTTTACATTTCAGAAGATAACTGTTGTACTATAACCAACATTTTACATAAAACGAATCAACAATGGCTCATGGGAGTGATACTGCTTAGCGTAAGAACTCCTACAAATTAGTTGCATCATCCATGGAATTTCCTTACTGATCTACGGTTCGTGAGGTGCTAAGGACTTAGTAGATATGCGGGCGTCATCGACAGGCGGCGATAAGGACGAGGTCACGGCTATCAATGGAGACATCTCCATACGCGCACGTGGCGGCCGGCCACGACATCTCGCGCCCATTCACTATGAAGACGCCCCCGCTGCCCGTGCCCTCGCGTCCCACCCCGCGCCCCCGCAGTGCATCCATGCAACAAGTTAGGGCACAGGTTTGTCTTGTAAGGAGCCCGGAAGACGAGTCGCGTCGCGGACGCGAGCCCGGAGCTACGCTCAACTAACTGCCTCTATCCCACACGCGACGATGCTTATGTCCCGTCGCCTCAACATGCATTCAAACGAATTTCAATATGCGACATGTCTGCCAATTAACTCTTTAAGGGCCTATCGTAGCAATACGCGTAGGCAAGGAACTGTCTACGAAGCGTAGCAACATTATATACACCCGTAGCAACGTAGGCCTATCGTTGCATACCTACGCAACGTTTTGTAATAATTGGTAAAATCAGCATCATTATAATGTAACGCAATTCAAATAAAGTTCTCGTAAAACATGGCGGTTCAAACACAATTTCCAGCTTCGTGATGCCCAATTAAATATGGATGTGATTGAAAAACGCGTGTCCGGTAACGAGCGTGTACATAATTGGTGGGCGGCCGGAGCAGGCCCGGAGTGACCCAGTTGCCGTTGCCTGGCGACCCGGGGCTGCACCCCCCGCCTCCTGCCACCCCCGCCCCCGCACTAAATAACCTGCCCGAAACTGACACCTTAGCAAAGGTCGTTCAACCGTCACAGAGGCAGTTGCTCTCGACATTTTTAACCTGACGAATCTGAATCACACATGATCACCACCCCCGAAAAATAACTTTATAAAAATAATCAATCAGTATTACATAAAACATCCGGAAAGTTCGACATTCATTAGCCATCACAGATCATATAAAGATCTGTGTTAGCCATCCTTATCGTTTATTTCGAATTTTGTTGTACTGCAAATTGTAGGAGCTCTCAGAGCTTTAATTAGTGGTAAACCTTTTTTATGGTGAATGCACTGTAGCAACCACTGGGGTTGTGTAATAGCAGATAATGCTGAGAGGACATACATGACAACAATCCATAACAATGTGATAATGTTTAGGCTATTTACAGCGTACTTTGCAATGAAATCGAGTCCTCTGCGATCACCTTTCTCCTCGGTCGCAAAGTTTGGTTAATTAAGATTAAGATATTCATCAAAACTCGACATGACTAACTGTTTCTACTCGAAATATTCGCAATGAGGTTCGAGAAGAATCCTCTGGACGTGAGCGGGCCGCGACACCGCCGCACAAACTAAATGAAATTATTATCTTTAACTCTTAACTTCAAGTGTTTTTTGTTGATTCGAATAGAAAAACCTGCAAGCGAATAAACTTAATTGTTATAAGCCGCGTTTGCAGACTGCCACCCCCTCAAGTCGCGAGGCGAGGGGGCGCCGAACACAGTTGTATTTCTCCGAACTTGTGCTAAATTTCACTTTCTCTGAAGACGTAGTTGTGCGTAGACTTAGCCACCCACCACGTCCCCGTCCTCTTGCAAACTTTGCTAAATAGTTTCGACACTACTAAGTACCTATCTTCTTAAAACTTAAGTCAGCTGTCATCTTTCGCGGCGGCCGTCTGCTTGGATACATGTTTCCCAATCATGTTAATATACTGTTTTATGGAAGTCACATTCTATTTGGAATCAGCTATGCTGCCGAACATGTATCTTCTACGAGAGCGCTCTCCACCCTCTGTGAGATGTCGTTATCTTAGCGAACCCTAACCGAGTAAAGCATAAAAAACGTTACTCAAAAAAGTCCTTCCACTCACAAAAACTCAGCTGCCTCCTCGCCCTCTGAAGTTATAAAACGCTGAAGGCGAGTAAGGCGAGGCAGGCGGCTTGCGATCTTGTCCCCCCGTATTAGAGTCGAGTTCAGTACAAGCTACCCTGTACACACCAGCAAGCAGCGCCTGAAAGGCGAGCACACGAGCATGGAAGCTTTAGCAAAATGAAAGCCGACTCGGTCTTAATTCACCACCACATAGACGCAGCGTACGGACGTCGATAGTCCCCTCACCCACCGCCTGCCGCCCGCCGCCGCCCCACGCGCCGGGCATAAATAAAGGGGGGCGAACTCGGGTTAACAAGAGAGTGAGTGCCCTCCCTCGCAGCAATGCTAGAAGGGAGAATTAAGGGGGCTGCGGCGAAGGACGAATTAAGGAGATGAGAGAGCACACGCTCTAGACGCGCCACCTCGCACCAGCAGGGAATTAAGGGAGAGCGCGCAGCCACGATGTCACTGCGACTACCTACCAATAGACATTCTTTTTATTGTGTTTTACCGTGGATTTTGCTATTCCCTAAACTTCAGAATCGTATATTACCTATTTATAACTGCACGATACTATTGATTTTTCCGACGACTCTATTCTATTGGACTGGCTTAGCGCAAAGTAGAAAAAAAACATAGAAAGAACCCGATGCGCCGCCCGCCCTTATAGCCACCTCCGAGCTCCATGACGTCACTGCTGCGTTTTCAAAGCACGTGAGCCACTTCGTCACATAAATTACAAACTATATCCCACAGGAGTTAAGGTTTGTTTTCGACGAAATTGCTGGTGCTCCTTTGTCTTGCTCCGTCGGAGCGGGCGAAAATGTTCTTTATTTGTGTGAGGGAAGGTTGAATTTGGTAGAATCGTGTCGTAATGATCTTGGGAAGAGGGTGGGTATAAATTTTCCATGGGGGCAGACGGGGCGACGTCGCGCGAGGGCGCCGCTGAGTCACGGCGGCGGCGTCGGCGGGGCGCGCGGGGCGGGGGCGGGCCGCGGAACATATTGTAAGTATCTACCACTCACATGTCACAAAGTTTTCTCCGCATCGGGAAACTTTGTTAACGTCAACGGAGCACGTGGCCTTGCCGATATTATACATAATTGCTGCACGAGTTTCCGCTCAACATGTGATGGCTTATATACTTTCTCACCTTGTTTGGTTAAAAAGTAGGAGCCGATGATGTGATAGTGCGGGTTTCAGTAGTGCTGCAGTAAATAGGCGATGAGTTTAAGCCGATATTAATGCGTTTGATTAGAGTGATTCGTGACTCATTACGGAGTGCTGTTACTGTGTAATATCCGTGTTATTGAACTTGTGCTAGATCACACATACATCAGTGTCTACTGAACCGCGATGTTGTGTTTCTTTTGGACAGTTGCATTTCTTGCACCTTCAATCTGTGCGCTAACTACCCATTCCCTCATTCAGAGAAGAGGCCTGTGTCCCAGCAGTGAAAACCTTATATACTGAGCATTTTTTTTTTTGTTAATTTTCCTGTGATAGTTGCTGCAATTGATCTTTTTATCGTATAATTGCGAAACGCAGGATTGGACTGAACAGATAATTGTCAGCCGTATCTTAAGTCGTGCAATCGGCTCACATCGGCACCGTCACCTTGAGGCCTGATAACGTGGCTGTAGTGATAAGAGCCGATACCGCCGCCCCTACCAGCGCGCCGCACACAATCTTATATTCTTATGCTTCAACATTATTGTGTTGACATTGAACAGCTTTGATTTAGTAAAGCTATATTTCATAAGCTTTATGAAGCCGTCAACGATGGTTTTGTTATGAAATTGTAATCTGTATTTGATAACAGCTAATTAGTAAATCCATCATAACAAAACATGTATGCATCATTTGCTATCTTTATTGATATCAGCCTGTGACAAACGTAAACAATCATTTATATTGGAAAACAAAACAAGATTTTGAAAGACGATGTTATTTGTCTAATGTTGTCAGACTACATTTTTATAAATTGTTAGGTCCTACATAGACATAATAAATACACTACACAAAACATCATCAGAGTCTTGCGAATAGAATCTCGAAGAGTCTTAACATCTTTTTCGAGAAGTTTTCGGCTACGTGTTGGCGGCACGTCGTGCGTCGTTCGCTTCGCTCGCTCCGGCATCGTGTAGCGTCGCTCGAGCGAGCGCCCACAATGCTCGCCCTGAACATCGGCCGCTGTTGCCAATTACATTATGTATAGGAGAGCGAGGGGAACGGGGGAGCCTTATATAAAACCCTCCCCCTGGAAACTCACAGGTTATAAAGCGCGGGAATGAGTTTTCGCGCGAAAACTTTATCGCAAAAGCTCGTGCGCTGAGCAAAGCTTTTCACAAGCTTAGCCTAGTTCGACGACATCGACGCTTAGGATTAACTTTACGATTCAAACTTTTTCTTACATAAACTGTTTTAATGAATGTAATCAAAACTGCTGATGTGTTTGTTTTACGACGTTACATTTAGACCAATATTAATATAGACTAAAACACTTAACCATATCCTTGAATTTTTAATTTATTAATACAATATACAAATTTATTAATAAATTACTCCTCTTTTATCGTTCAGCCTTTTTTTCAGCATTTAATTAAGACATAAAATAAAATAAAATAAAGACTCCGGCTTTGATGTCGTACTCTAAATACATTGCATCCAAACAGTTGAATACAGCACGAAACAAAAGTCAGGGGCGACCCTTCGTTTGTGCGTCGACTCGAGGGAGAGCACAAAGACCGGCTCTCAATTCAGTAACGAGTCCCGGGACTCGGGGCCCGGCCCCGGGTCCGCTAGGTCATCGCCAACTCAGATGAGGGGCCTGAACTTTGCGCCCAACGCGATCTAACAAAGGACTTTATTCGGCTTCGGCATCATCAGGTAAATGAAACCATGACAGAATATTAGAGCTGCGTCAGTTTCATTTGGTAGCGGGTCGATAAATCGATGTGAGAGTAAGGTCAGCAGCGGCGGCAGCAGCAGGCCGGCGGAGGAGCGCGCGGCCGCAGCCGCAGCACGCCGCTCGCACTGCCGATGCTGTTTTGCATAAGTAATGACCGCTGCCACCGCCCGCGCCCCCGCCGCACCCCCCGTAGGCCTATCGATTGCGGCGGCGCGGGGCGGGCCGCATCGCCGTAATTGTCACACTGAGCGAGCTGAATTTCACTCCACCCTCACGTTATCGACCTTACTACCCCCGCATAAAACCCACTCTCCGCCGGCAAAAATTACTGATTGAATACCAAATGCGTTATAGTCCTAAGTTTGGAGGTGGCTCGTAATAGAGCCTTCGAAGAGTCTATGACAGAGCTTAATTAGACAGGCGTGCGATGGCATCGAATGGATTTTACTTGTTCGATATTTTAGCGCGAATTAAGGCGCAAATTGTTGGGACTGAATTAAAGTACTTTTAAAATTAGTGGACAGACAAGTGTGGCGTCAACCTAGCGAGCGTGAGCGGCCAGTTGGCGGAGTTTGTTTATACGACACATTAGCGACCACTCGCCGTCGCGACCAACTAATGTGATCACTCGTCAACGGACCAAACCCGCAGGCCTCGCGTTTTTGAGTAAATAAGACTCAGCTGGAGAAATTGCAAGCCACAGCTAAGTGACGAACAGTTGTAGCGGTGGTGGCACGGGGAGAGTCGACAGCGGCAGCTCACGCACGCCTGTCGCACGCAGAGAACAATAATTCCGTATCGTTTCGCGCTACAGAGCGTGCGACGTCGCATCGTATGTATTAATAGTCGTCGTCTAGGCGAGCGCCGTTTTTTAGCGCACCAGCAACGACGAAAGTATGGAGAAAGTGGCTTGTTGACGTCACGCACACACGCGCACTGTACGCGTGCCGTACGCGCGCTGCCGACGTGTCAGCCGGCAGCCGCTCTCTGTGCTCGATCCCGCGCTTGCTACACGCCGACGTTGCAACACCTCTCCGCATGAGAAATACGACGCCAGCAGCGATACGAGCTGCCCCCTCTCGACACGTTCACTTGCTCAACTCAAATGCCTTCAAAAACTACGTCAGCTCCGAGCTCACAGCGACTATACTTGAAACTCTTGATAACTACAAGACTCACCGAGTCGAAAGATACTGAGCGTTCCCCATTTTTGTGATAATTGCTTCTGATACGGGCGCTTGGGCTTCATTACGGAATGCGGGCAAACTATGACTCGCGCTCGAGCGTGTTCGACCCGTTTGTTCGACTTTGACTTCAGTCAATGCAAAATAATGCCCCATAAAACGAGCACCTGTTTCGGTAGGAACGCGAGGATAACCGAACAAAGGCCCGTTCGTCTCACAAATATGATTCTTTATTACTCGTACGGTCCGTTGTAGTTGTCATTGTCGATTGGTTACAACTTACGAGCGAAAATTGCCATTGTTAGCGGTACATGACATAACTCGGCTCGTGCCCACGCGATCACAACATCTCAGAGCATAATAGTGTGAAAATAAATAAAGAAAGAGTAATGATCAGCGGCACTGCAGAAGAAACGTTAAACAACGGTGACACGCGAGTCGCGACTACCAGTGTACTACACTCGGAACTAGATTAAATTGAGATCAAACGTGGTTCATTCATAATCTGATCACAACGCCGCTAAACGTAGTAAGTTTATAGAAGCTTTAGTTTAGCGGTTAGTCGGCTTAACCGAGAGGCGAGCGCGCCCGCGCCGCTCGCGGCTAACAATTAATTAAATAAAGTGCAAGATGAAAAGGAAAACGACCGCGCCGATCAGCTGATCTGTGATTGATGCGTACATCATCGCACCCACTGCACGCAGCTACACCGCAACCGGTTTAGGACCGTTATTATTAAAAAAAAAACCTTGTTTATTTACGATTCGACGGCGATCATATCGTGTATCAATTAAGTTAAGGTCTGCGCTCCACGCTCACTCACTGGTTGCCATGTCATTTCACAAAAAAGCCGCTACTTTTGAACACATTCCCCAAAAAGTGTTAAACAATTCACATGGATTTCTTCCGCAGATGACAATCAATGAAATGATAAATATTCAATGTTAATAGAACAGCAAATAAACAAAGCAACGACCTCGGAGACTTAAAAAGTGAAAAAAAATGCGTAATAAATATAACTTCATCACTTTTTTCATTGCCAAAAAGAGCTGTAAGTGGTGACGTCACTGGCCGGGTGGGGTGGAGGATTAGGACGGTGAAGGGGCAGGGGGGGAGTGGGTGGGACACCCTCGCCGCGCCGCCCCTACTACCGGAGACTCGACTCGATCTAATAATGTACAAAGCTACTAATTGTAAGTGCACTTCCAAACAAGCAAGCAGAAACTGGGAAACCTAGCTAATTTTTAATGAGTACGAGAGAACATTGTTTATTTGTGAACAATATCAGATCAGTAGCTGTACTAGTAATAGTAGCATATAATTTTCGAAGTAGACCGATGAATCTTTTATTTCAATCAAGGAAACGATATAAAATTAGATTGAGCCTTGGTGTTTCAGAACACGAAACAACTATCAGACATTATATTTTCCAAACTTTTAATTTGAGTAACAATCGAGTTGAGAGGACATGGTACGGCACATCAAAGAGACGCGCAGAAGTGAGTTGGGGGGACCACCCTCACCCATCGGGGGAACATGGTGAACATACACATACGCGACTACATTACTGTAATTATCCAATTATTAAAAAATGTATGACTATGCATTTAATTACCAGCTATTGGGTTAGCGACACCCGTAAGATAATGTTGTTTATATACCTGTTGTGGAACTCATTACTGTTAATGGAAAAGGAATGTCAGGCTCTTTGTGATGAGTTAACTTGGGAATGAAAAGGTCGAAGGTCCTTTTTCCTAGCAGGAGTGCTACGCTCGTAGCAGGGATACTACGCCGTAGCAACATCATAACTGAATAAGAAAAGAGGTGGGTTTATCCCTTCTGTTTCAAGGTATCTTGGAAACCAACTAGTAATCACTACCTATTTCGAACTCATAAGATTGGTTACGAATTTTCACGTTCGTAATGGTTGCTATGCCAGCTTCTAAGAGCTTATTGTATGTATTTTTTTAGTCTTTTCTTTTATCCTCCGGTAGTTTAGCGGTGATGCGAGGTGATACTTTTGATGACTAGATCTTTTCTAGACTGATGCCTATCAAAATCATCGGAACGAACAAAAGCAATAAACAGTGAGTTCCCTTCTAAAATCAAAACTAATAAATTAGTAGATACGCAGTACGTAGAGCAACCCCCCTTTGCGGCTGATTACGAGCGCGCTACCAAATAAGAATGAATTTTTAATGAGAACCCACCCCCTGGCAGCCTCTTCCGAACAGTACGCACTTAGGAGATTAGTCCCGAGAGCTTGTAACTTGCTAACAAGTAACAACAGTATGCCGCTAGAAATAATATCTGCAGAAGCAGAAACGAATGTTTTGCACATTACGTGACGCGATCAAATATCTTCTACAATAGAAGTAGACCTATCAGAAATTGTACAACTCCAGAAGAATATTTATGTAAAAGTTAGAAACTTCTTGAAGTCTACCTCAATGTATTGTTCAGTTACATCTCTTGCATTTGCAATTTCATTCAGCTAATCGTTAACATCCGAGTGTCTCGAAATCAAGAGACAGGTAGCCAATAAAGACAACAGAGCCGTAAAGCAATAAAGTGATAAGACGACGACCCCACACAACAATAACAATGTAAATACTGTTTTATAGTGTAAACAAAAAGTATAATAAATGTTACGTAGGCGGCTACGTCAGACGTACGTCACACGACGTCACGAGCGGAAGTCCGCACTAGATATATTTAGTGTAGGCGTGCAGCGCAGCCGCCGGGTTCAATGTCGAGGCGCGACTATCTATCGGCCATCAATCACCGCTCGCCGCTCGCACCGCTACCAAAGGACGCCCTGCGATACACTTTTTCTAACTCACCCACGACTCGAACTCATCCTCCAACTACATCGCGACCAGACGCCGCCTCTCCGACTCCGATCACACCTCTCACGAAACTACGATAACATCGCACCGGTATGCGCGTGATAATAGCTTGTGGTTACACCCGTAGTAATAGTAATCCACCTGTCTTCGATTCGCAGATATGAATCGAATCGATTGTCACGGTCGGTCGGGTGGTATATTATCATTTTCATTCATGGATTGACAGAAGTGTGTAATTGGATATCGGAACACGTCGATATAGTTTGTGCGTGCCGAGTGAAGGCGCGCGGTGGTGCAGCGGCCCAGCAGCGAGCCGCTGTTTACTAACTTCCGTCACGAGCCGCCACACTTGTCAGTCGCGTTCCTCACTCGACGTCGCCACACACGTGTCTACGCAAATAATAGCGAGCCCTCACAGTTGACATTGTCCCACTTCGGGCGACTGCCCGCCCGTCTAGACTTGAGGTTGAGATACGATCACCGATACGCTCGCTAACATTTTGCATTCGTTACCGTCTCAATACATCGCCGTATTATTCTCTATCTCTCTATTCTTAGGCAGCTCAAGACTCGAGCGCTCACGAGATACATCACGCTAGAGATAGTATTCTTAAATTTAGAAGGCATGCACCCTTGTTGGTCGTGCCCTACGCGGGGTGAGCGAGGGTGAATGCAGTAGGGTGGCGCTCCCTCGCCCGCCGCGCCCATGCCCCGGTGCACAGTAGGCGCGTAGTAACTGCAATAACGGAGCAGTGAAAGTGTCGCGGGGCGCTTCAACCGTCAATGGGTGAAGACTTTACTCCCTTCACCCCGCCGTCTTGTGCTCAAACTTGTAGCTAATAGTACGATCTTCCTAGTGTCGGTCGCCGCACACATGTTTGTGTTCACATAAACAATGTTTATGTTGAAAGTTTCCCCTGGAGCACGCAAACGAGCGGCGACCTGGCAGCGAGCGAGTTGGCGACGCTTGCTAAATGATTGCTCGCTTTTCTGAACAAGTTGAGCGTGTCGGCTCATTATAAAGGTGTGACGTGTTGCATCGTGACCACCGCGAGTGCTCGTAAATCGCGCTCGATCAACGGCCGATCGAGTATGTAAAGTGCGCGAGACGAGCGGACACCGGCGGCGACAAGCAAAAGCAAACAAACAAGCGGAACGAGTACGTCGTCATTATCTCGAGTCATGAATGAAACGGAACGCAAATTGAAATGTATCGCGTGCCATAATCCGCGCGCATTAATCTCACTCAAACGCCGATCGTTGCGTAACAGCGAGCACAACAAACGGCTCAAGTTCATTGATCCACTTAATGTCCGCGCTAAATGTGTCGTTGTTGAATGTCAAACATTGTTACATAATGATCCGCGAATGCAAGGTGCGTGTGCGCTCCCGAGAACCGGCGGCAGGGACTTCCGAGTCCGGCCGACTGGCATCACTCGCGATACGTCATCATGTTATTTATGAGCTTATGATTATAAAATGACGTTTACAACATTGTGATATCGTTGACCGGTTGCCGTATAATAATAACATTCATTCATTCATAAGTGATTAATGGTTACTACCTACGAAATAGATTTGTAGTAGTATATAATAAAGCTATTATCATAATTATAAACAAGATTTTACGCTAGTTGCTGGCTGTAGTAAAACATTATTTACAAACATTTGAAGCTAAATCAAAATTACACCTTTGTTTTACTTTTACGCTTTCGTTCGAGCGTTAAGATTTTTTGCTGCGGTTACTGATATTTTTGATAGCTCCACCAGTAAAACTTTACTGCCAATATAAACATTACTTAAGCAAAACTATGGATATAACTTTTTTACACATCTATTTGCAAGTATAATAAAAGTAACTGATCGTAGAGGCAGAATATTACATTTATTTATACGTGGCGATTGATTTGTTATCATAGTAAAAGCAGCTGAAATTGAGAATCCTCTGCTCTGAATACTAATGAAATAATGTGTAGTACAACAGTGCGGGCTCTAAGTTCGACGTATGTCACGGTGCACGCGCACAGCCTTCGTGTTCCACGACACATGGCGATCGCCTCAGATGCGCCGCAAACTTAAGAGTTACTGTACTTGTTTAACTTTCGCCGCATGCCGAACTTGACCGTCAAAACAAGATTGCAATAAAAACATCACTCTTATACAATGACGTGAATTTACATAAATTATTGGCGGCGGTTCGTCTCTCGGCGCTCCTCGCTTGTTTACCCAGATGCAATGTTTACATAGCCATCACACCAAACTGGAGGGTTCAACGACTCACACATTGTTTTATTGCCAGACGTAATTGGGTCGCGGTGCGGTATTGAGGCCATGGGAAATATATTTAGAGCGTGAAAGAGACACTCAGCGAATGCCAAAGATATTATTATCCCGATTCTCGATGGTACATCCGACGAGCTCGCAAATATTGATAAATACAGCCGAAGATATGCAATTAGTGAAAAAGATCAGCAAAGTAAATTTCCCCAATTCCCTATCACGTTAAAACATTTAGCAAAGATAAGATTACCAAACTTTAAGTACAGTAATCTGATATTTTAAATGTTGATTAGGTTCACTTGTGCAAACACGGAATTGTATTAAACCAATCGTATTATAATATATTGTGAGGTAATTGAGAAAGGCCGCACGAGTTTGTGAATGCATCTCAAACATGACAATAAGGCGCCGACAAAAAAAAAATATAAACAAACCATTGGCGGGCCGGTATAACAGTAGTAATAAAATACTGGTGCGCATTGAATTCGGTGCACCTGACATTCGCATACATTTTTTCTAAACAGGTGTCGGCGTGAGCGGGCCGCATGTCGATGCCCTATATTATTGTATGTCTTTCAAGTTCACTGAGTCACACAATGGCCATATAATTGGTCGTTAGCGTATGTCAAAACAAGTCGGCGCGGTTCATAATGCTTTACATAATTAGGCTCGTTTGCATAAGCGATTATTATGCGTGTCTTCGCCGATGACGTCGGCACCGCTATGGCTAATTCATTCATTTGTTTATGAGTTTACTATTACTTTTACTCCACGTGGTCGATTGTTTACAATGCGAGCGTGAATTTAACGGCAAATGTGTAATAAAAGTTGTTATTATTACGCGGTGTTAAGGAGGAGTGGCCCATTGTGACGTGATTCATATGGCTGATAGACCGCTGCTTACATACATGTTTATATAAAGCGCGTGGACTGAAGTTAGAATCTCTGCCATGTATGGATACTATTTACATTGTTACGGTGCTGTAACTGAATACGAGAAATGGACACTCCACACGTGATTTCAATACAAGAAATCGAAAGCATACCGATGCACTTTTATTGAAACTTCTGATACAGCAAACTGAGGAACTTGATATTTATGTGCAAAATAGGGTGATTCAGATAAAAATATTTAGAGTAGGTTACGCACATTATTATGTGGAAATAATGAAATTTTTCGCAGCACGTAGCAATTACTACGCAAATGACTACGCGGCGTAGCAACGCTACGAAATTACCTAAAGTGAACCTATGAAATCCAAGCAAAGCATTAAAATATCACTCCAACTTAAAATCAGCTTATATTGAAAAAGAGTACACCGCAGAAATGCCTATGGTATCATCCTTTGGATGACGTTCACAGCTACGCACTCAAGAATGCTAAGACTATATACCGCTTAAAATAACATCTTATTCTCAAGTCAATCCCATTGTCCTATTCATAAACAGTGAAATACTTCATCATTAAAGCGACCTTCCCAGCAAGCCGACGGAAGACTACCAACTGCGTCAGATCGCTGTGCATTTTTTTTTTTTTTTATATAAACCGGATTGTTGCCGTACTTTGTCTTCCGGCTGCACCATCCGACTTCCCGGATGGTTATTTCGGCTTCAACTCTAATCGTACCTTCCGTTAGTTAGTTAAGGGTTTTGTACATAGATCTGACAATTAACAGTTGGTACTAACACAGATGCAAAGCAAGTGTAGGTCGTTTTGGGTCTCGTGCTGTCTTTATCAGTATACATCTTTGTATTGTATAACGGGATACCCCTTTTTTCGTAGAGAAAATCATCAAATGACTTCTCCCTCCCGTTTTGGTTAGAGCGGAAAGGAGTATCAAACTTTTACTGACTAAATAGAAACATCCACCCGGTTCCTTTAGTTGCCCTTGTATTCCGGTGCCGCAGGCTCCTTTTAGAACATTCCTGCAACACCACCAGGATGCCTATCCCTAGAGATGACGTCAAATAAAAACTCCTATAAGACATGAGTTGACCAAAACAGCCGCTGAGATACTAGATTTCTTCTCCGACTGCGATATTCGTTTAATTAAAAACTTGATGATCGTATTTTTTGTCTTCAGATGGTAATCTTATCAGCTGTCGCGGCACACTCGGTCTTGACCGACGGGAGTCTCCTTCACACCCTATTTCACTATCGTTGGGCCAGTCATACCCGCTTAGTCACGGTGACGCGGGCTTTTTCTGCCTTTTAATCCTCAATATCAATAGTTTTTTCTATACGAAACAGTTAAGTATATGGCCAGATCGTTCACTCAGAGGTTAATAACACCATTCGAACGAACTATTTATTATGGTAATATGTAATGTTTTGTGTACCGTCTGTCAACTTTTTTTTACCTAATATAAGTGTTGCCGGTAATATCTTTTTGTGCTGAAATATTACTTACAACAATTACTTATGTAATTTTAAGTAATAAACTTTTTATGATTCTTAGTCATATGTTAGAGTTTATAAACATTATCTAACTTTTAGAAAAAACTAGTGAACCTGTAGACAGCGGTAATCTTTGATTTGTTTATATAAGTACCTAATTCATATATTTATGCAGTAGCTAGCTATCTTTGCTCATTTGGTCGTTCCAAGCGTCAAACTAAAACAATAGTGAGTTCGTTCCCGAGAATGTTATAATGGAGCCACAAAATGTATAATTTTACGAATTTTTTGGTTGAAACTAGTTTCGTTATAGCGTTTCTCATTAAAAATGGAGATAGTCGCGACGGTAAGGCAGCAATCAACGATCGAACGAAACCGGGTACCACATCTAGTTTATTACATTGGGTGGCCAAACTAGTTACGGTAAACTGTGTGTATAGTTGAATTTAGACTCTAATAGCTTGTAGTTAGAGTTTGAAATCGTTTGGAGAGGAGGTCTAGAACTATATAAGTGCATAAGGGTAGTTTGTGCATAGTTTCTTAGCGCACGTGACTGCAACAAGTCGCTTTCCACGCGCCCCACCCACCCTGTACTCCCATAGGCCTACAAACAAACCTACCTACATATATACATCACAATTTATTTTAACGGCACATCACATGTTGAACCTTTAAAAAGTGCAAAAGTATAATAAGTACGGAATTTGTTTCAGTCTGTAATACAGCATATTTATAACTTTATAAGGGTATATTTTTAGATTCTCGGTGCGGCATTTCTGTCTACTCGTGATCGAATTCTCGGAACGGATTCGGGGCAACCTAGAAATGTTACATGCGACCTTATTGTTTAACCCTTAGAAGAAATCATTGATTCCGTATTTTTGTCAATATCACCGGATTGGTACGACATTATGGAGGTCCAACAAAGCTTTTTTTTTGTTTTGATTGTTTACTGAAACCGTGCATATGAATAATGTATTTTGTTTGGAAAGAGCTCCCAAACAAAAGTTTATAAGCATCGCGAAGGACACACCTACCCCAATACGGACCTATAAACAAGTATATTTATTTGGTATTCGCAGACTTGGAAATGTTCGACTGTCTGCGGTGTGCAGGGTTCGACATAATTGCTAAATATTGCCGATTAAGTCTAGACTTGTACTTAGTCTGTATCGAGGTCAGAAAAATACAAAAAAGGTAACCTAGGAACTAATACTTTGCGTCTACAGGCTACTTAGTTCAGTAGTCCATAAAAGAACAGCAAAAGGTTTAGGAGTGGACTCGCCAATGGCGACTCCAGTCGAGGAGTAAATCTCAATAAGTGGAATGGAGGAGGCGCTCTGGGCCGGTGAGGGCGGGGCGCCCCAGCCGTCGCCATGGCAACGCGCCCCTAGCCGCTACCAGGAAAACCCACCAACCTCGGATCACACTCCTATTCGCTTATAAAGGAGCATTACAAAACAAGACCAAAACATAGACGGCTTTGCGTTGCCTCCAGCAAACTTTATGCTTTTTCTACTTCAAGTCTAATTGAAGGACTAACTAGTTATCTAACTCTAAAGCAATGTCAGCTCTGTTTTCGTACTATTCAGCTTATCCAATCGCTGTGGGCATGCATTTATTCATTACATTCGTGTAAAAACTACGGCGCATTGTAAAAGAGTCCAGTAATATCGAAGCAATATAGAAAGTAAGTGCGTTAGCGCTGGCTGGCGATGGCGAGCCAACTCGGCGATAATTAATGTGTAGTCAGTGGAGTCGAGCGAGCGGGCGCCTCGCGCTGCCACAAAAAACCCGCTCCGACACAAAAACACCCGCCGCCAGAGCGAGACAGCGCCGCACGACAGAGCGAGACAACAACAACTACGTATTTCTGTGACGAGTTCTCGTTCGCCTCGAGCGTCGCGCAGTTATCGAGATTCGAGCCGAATACCGCGCTTTGATTTAAAACTCCACCGAATGCGCCCTTCTATCTATCACATGGCGTTTGACAGGTCGCCGGAAACGCGCCGAGCTGTCAGTTCAAAAAAAGGCGCGCGTCTTGTAAACTTTAAGAATATTTTAAGGGCCATTAGAGAAAACTTATAAACCTAGAACTAAGACAATACCTAAACTATGCTGAAATGTACAGTTCTGTCATTGCACAATATTTATTTGGTAGTCGGCATTACAGTGAAACGTTACAACAGAGTAAAGTATGTTAATGGTAATCCACATAAAGAAACACAAAGAAAGAGAATGACAATAAAGTAAAAATATTCTGTCTAAAACATATTGTCCTACAGAACAACTGTATACAAAACTTATATTTTTTGCTTATACACTTTTCTGATAGAATGTTCGAAAAAGAATATGTTTATCTACAAATTTTCACTTAGCGATCGAGTATCCTCCAAAAGACTTAAACGATTCTACCCACTTCATAAAAATTCTCTAAGTTGAGAAACATTTCGTAAAACTTTTAGTTAACACAAGTTTATCCACCAGATTCGACCATATTTCAAGTTTCATCAGTATTACTAACTTGTAACAAAATTATATTCAACACAAGAACTATGACTGAGAACACAAGTCGAATTCGATTTGAATGCGAAACCTTCGCTGCCGCTACACTTAGCTCGCTAATACATATAACTAGGACGACTTACCTGGAAATCACTCCACATTTTCATTGGGATACACCATAGTTCCGATACGAAAACATCACACGATTCACGATAACAACTGTCAAATGTGTCACAGCACGGCGTCACAGTCACAAGCGTACAGGGTGGTGGCCGAGCGCAGACTGGCGCGGCGGCTCGCGCGCCCGCCGTCGCTCGCCGCGGCTCGGGCGCGCTCGGCGCGGCTCGGCCCGCAGCGCCCACCTGCGACTTGGCCGAGACCTGCCTGCCTCCTGCCTGCTGCCTGCTGCCTAGACACCACAATGCCTGCGTCCGTCACTCCCCTGGACTACGCCAATACCCGAGTTTCACTACATACTGACCACCGCTATACAATCCTGTACAATCTCCATTACGTGGTGCAATGATTGCACCACGTAATGGAGATAATAATGATTATATTTTAGTAGAATTTAAAAGCATTCCTTTCTTTAGTGAACCACAGGGCTTAATTCAGACTAAAAGATTACTAAGATATGCAAAGACGCCAATATTAAACAGGTCGTCGCAAGCACACAGAATATGAGACATAATATCTTATACACCCGCTTGATAACAACGCACAGTATTGAAATCTGAATCCTAACGCTCAAACATAAAGAGCTCAAGTTTTCAGTCAACTGATAACAGAAAGTGACAAATAAAAAAGCTTTCTGAACAAAGTTTTGAGTGCGCCGCGCTACGGCCGGCGTAGCAGGAAGTTCGTAGCAGTAAAACTTCGTAGCGCTCTCGTAGCGTGAAAGTTTTGATTTCAACGATTTGCGTTGCGGCGAAGAGGACCGCGAGGCCGCACTAGCTCTGCGACCCTGCACCCCTTACCATCGACTCCCACGGTCGGCAACACTACTGGGCATGCGCTCATATACAAGCTACATCGCCGCTTTGCCACTTCTCAGGATTCTCATAAAGCGCCGCTACACAGCAATGTATGTGCTACTTTTAGTGCTGTCGCAACATAACATTGCTCTCAGATTTATCTGTTGGTACATCTCTCACGAGAGTGCGCCACTTGGCTGTCGACCGACTACGCCCTTACCGTGTTTAGGCACGTTTTGCAAATCACCGCATGACAAAAGAACCTTCAGTTTGTCGCGTTCCATTCCGCGTGCAGTGGAGGCATCGCGGCGCGGCGTGGATAGCTCGCCAGCAATGGGGCGTGTGCCGATCGATACGGTTGCTACAGATACGCGCCGAAGAGAAAAATCATACGGCGGCAATTTCGAGTACACGTTACTATTATAAATATTTAGGTCGCTCGATATTATTAAAATGATTTATATATATAAGTTTTTGGAACATAAAAACAAAGGTATATTGGTGATGGAACTGCAGGGATCATATTTACCAGTGGTCACAATGACTGAGCATTTTTGGTAAATAACAAGTGAGCGCGGTCGTGGCGAAATAAATAAAGTTACCTCGTCTCCTGCGTGTGCACATTGCGAAGTATCGTTTTTTAAATCCTGATTACGAAAGAGGAAAGGTTCGCTGTGCAGGTGTCCAAGGTGGTTAGAGGGTCTATTGGACATCTACTGGGAATATGTTTACGACGCAACAAAGTTTTGAAGAAGGGGCTAGACGCTAACTATTAGGAACAACGGGGTTCATTAAATTATAAAAAAAAATCGGTGTCATTTTGTTTTGTATTTTCTTTTTTTTGACACCGCCTTCAGAAATTAAAGTTATTTTTGCCTTTGTAGTGTTTTTATATAGAAGTCGGTTCTATTTTATGCTAAAAAATTTTTTTCACGCTTTTTAGTGGGTCGGTTTGTAATTTATCTAGTTACAAAAGCCAAAATGTCAACTACTTATCACCTTTTACAAAATATTGCTTTTCCCGGTGCAGAGCCGTTAATTTTTGAGGAGTTCTCCTGGTACATCACCATCAGCTCTACTTCACCATATGCATTGTGACAAGCATAAAGTTCTTAACATCTATATTCAAGTAATCTAATCGCAATCCACGAAATACCTATTATTGAGTAGTTTCGGTGGCCATCTAGGGTCTTCATCATCAGTTCCACTTCCTCAAATGGTGCTTTTCGAGAGCATCTGCACAAGGTACTATAAGAAATACCCAAAACGCTATAGGTGTGCCTATAATATTGGAGAGTTCCCTCGATTTCTCCATGATCCCATCATCAGATCCAAACATGACGACAATGGGACCAACTAGAAAGTATACCCTTTCAAACACAAAAATAATTTTCGAAATGGGTCCAGCCATCTGCGAGTAATGAGTTAACATACATAAAAAAAAAAGTTCAAGACGAATTCAGAACCTCCTCCTTTTTTTTGAAGTCGGTTAAAAAGGTCAGATCCACGAGTCAGGTGCTACTTAAAACTAAATAGTTAAAACAAAAGACTGAAAGTGATAGTAAAATGTGCCGTAAATGCATCAGTGAATTAAACAATCATATTCAACGAATGTTATAAAACATTCAAAAACACGTAATTATTACCTAATCCTAAACAAACAATATTAAAACTAACGAAAGACATTAACAAATAACCTACATCCGAATTACAATAAAAAGGCAATAAATAACTAGGTACAAATATATTAATAGATTCGATTTCAAGCAGACAGCAAGAAAGCCTGTGGTGTAAAACGCAAGGTGTGCAAACTGCATGCGTCAACCTGCCAGGGACATGCGCCTGGCACGGTGCGCAAGAGTCGCCTACCCGGCAATTTAGCCACGACGCATGCGCGAAACCGACTCCTTGCTAGTATCATTTTACTGCTGTGCACTTGAAAAATATCTTGTAGGTACGATTTTGTACCTATAAAATAAGGAGTGTGCAATTCGTGTTTAGTTTAAAGACGTGCTGTTTATATTACGATACTGTAGCAGTGTTTATTCATTATACGGACTTTGTATGTGTGTATATACTTAGTAAGAAAGCTCTGAGAGGACGATTAAGTACCTATATAAGTTCATGTTTCTCTATAATATAATTGACAAATATTACTCTATCCTTATAGAAGAAAACATCACCATGAAATAGGCATGTCTTTGGACCACAAATTAAGGGCATGTGACATCTGCCAATATGCACTGCGCCTACATGATATACTAAAACCTATTCAGATGGGTGGGTATTGCAGAAAGGAGACCAGATGCCTGAGACAGTGCCATTCTATTAACGTATGCGATTGTTGGAATGCATTGGAAAACTAAGGAATTGGTCACGTGGTATTTTGACAGCGTTTGTGAATCAGATACATTTTTGACGTTTTGGCAAATTGTCTTCGCAGCTATCAAAATGACATTAAGTTGGCTCGCCCTGGGAACATTATGAGCTGATAAATTGTAGTGTGTCTTATGCTGTAGCAGTGGTGTAAGAATATTCCATCAAAATTTATAACGAGCAGGCTAGAGTCTAGATTCGATTCACTGGATTACTCTGTTTTAAAGGGGATATGCGTATTTCCGCC
Organism: Tholera decimalis; assembly: GCA_943138885.2. NCBI lineage: Eukaryota > Metazoa > Arthropoda > Insecta > Lepidoptera > Noctuidae > Tholera > Tholera decimalis. Next base: position 20,821,862 of record OW964565.2, read on the forward strand.
ATGTTATGACCAGGGGTCACAAGTATAAGAATTAATATAACTGGTGAAAAGAAGAGAATAAGATGTTGATATTAAAAGAGAATGATAATGTTTAATGTCTAGATTTTGCTGTAGAAGCTATCATCATCATACGACTCTGCCTCGCTGACTTTTGGCATAAGTTTTATCTCCCTAATATCAATGCCAATACTCTCTGATATACGCCTATAGCATCCTCAATCTGATTTCCACGTTGCACTGATGAATACTGCGAAGGGTACAGCAGTAGTCTCCCAGAAAAAACTATTCTTTTAACGTATTGTGTACACTTTCAGTGGTCCGCCGTAGAGATTTTGTTCAGCTAAAATAAAAAAGCCTATGTCCCTCAACTATTTTCTCAACAAATTTCGTTGCTCCATTTTAACGTGAATGAAGGACAAACAAACAAAAACTCTCGCAATAATAATATTAGTATGGACTGATTTTATTAACTTAAAAATATTTTTGTCGATGCTTTTTCATCAATACTATTACCATCCATTTAGATTTGAAACAAGGAATCAATAGTCATCTGCTGACAATTTCTTTGTTCTATCGATGCTGTGCTCCACAAGGTCCATGTGGCTATTACCTACTTATATTACGATCTTGTTAACAGATGTGATTGCAATAAAGATTGAATTAAATTGAATTGAATTCAACATTCAGGATGGAGAAAGGATTATATATAATAATATGTATTTTTTTAGTTCTGATTAATCGATGAGTTATTAGTAGGTAAGCTTGTAAAGGAATGTGGTATGTTAGTACTTACATGTACTTTCACCCAGTGCTGGGGTAAAACAAGACTTAGAAACTGTTATAGAAATTATCTTAGTTACGACCTTGGGTTCTTCCAGTCTTCTTTTAGGATACCTAAGCCGAGCCGAAACTAAGATTGATCAATCGGTTCTAAGAGTAGATATTTATGTATGATTTTTGCTCCCTGTAAGTCTCGTAAAAAGAAACATAATATAACAAGTATTTAATTATGTTGCCCGTCACATTTTGAAGAGGGATGAGGTTTTCCCAACCCTTTCGGAAAGGTTTATTATTCATTATTATCAAATTGTTTGTTTGTGTGTATTCGCAAGCATTCAATGTCATGAATGCTTGCGTCAATCAGTATTGTAATCAAATTATTATATAACGCTTTCATTCTTTTTCGTTTCGAGTTAGAGGAAAAGTTCACGTATTGAGGATATTTATAACGTACATAATTGGTTAACTAGATTATCCTTCCTTATTAATCTAACAATTTTCATGATATTTTCTGGGAACAAATGGGTCATCCATGCGTGTTCAACGCTAGTCTGGTAGAACACTAATTGAATATATCAAAAACAGGGTCAGTAGAGCCGGTAGTATACATCTGTCTGATTCTTCTTCTAGAATCAATCCGTGCTGTGACTCAAATATTGAGCAATCAGCATTCCAGCTTTGTAATTTAACACTTTGCTTCGTGGTTATCATTTCAGCTAATGCTTTCCCACTTTTTTTTTTGACTATTGACTCCTTTCGCTGTGGGTGGAGTGGAAGGGAGTGTCAGACTTCTACTGACTAAAAACCCACCCTATTCCTTCAGTTGCCCTCGCGTTCCTGGGTCGAGCTGTCTCGTTACAATATTCCCACAACCCTATCAGGCAATGGCGCCGTCAATATGCTGACTGCTCTTTGAGGCTCACGTAGAACCCACGACGTCGCCAACCCGGGCCTGGTTTTTACGGTGAGTCTCCCCTGCTCCCATATCGCTTTCCTACCCTGGTTCCGCATACCGCGTATCCAGTGATCCTTTGCTCACTACATTCACGATATCTTTGATGTGGACATCATCAACGCAACACGCTGTTGAACGGCCCTAGTATCTTGTAACTCAAGGAGAATTCAATCTTAATGCCAAGATATGGGTTTTAAATTGCCTTGTATATGTATGCTATAAATAGACAGTGAAATTAACTCACCATCAAGAAGAAACACTCTAAATTCATGTCAAACTTGCGCCACCTCCTCTGCTTAACCCGTTATTTACTCTATCACAAGGAACAACTACAGAAATATAACTCGACAGTAAGCTGGCAAAGTCAACCTTTCCTTTAGTTAGCCGTCCTCGAGTGATTACAAGTAAATTTGTCATTCCACACAGTTTTAATCATTACACCACATAGCAATAAGCGTTACTTTTCTGTCATCGCTTGCGCATGGTGCGTCATCACCATTGTTATAGGAATTCTGTGTTTTCAGTACGTCAGTAGTAATGACAACGGTTTATGGTACTCAGCAGACAAGACTGTGTATTAGAATAACATGGATCGTGTGATAATGGAGTTTCTAATGCCGTGGGGCGGATATTTTCAGTAGCTATATGTCGCTGAATCTAGTATTTGTGATGAGTGTCCCTGAAACGAATGTTTCAGACAGAAAAGTATGCGGTTTTAAATGACAACAAAGTTTATTTTTAGTTTAGTTCCATATAATATTAACCGACCTAATAAAGTTTCTACAATTTTGCGCTTAATGCGTGACTTTTCCCAAGTAGCAGTTAAGGAAAGCACCGTCTGTGTGCCGTAAATGTTTTCCTCCAAAAAATAGTTTTCTTATACAAAAGATACGTCTTGGAATTATGTAAATGAGAAGCAATAAAAAGTGCTAGGTAAACGAACGGCCTGCGGCTTGCTGTCTGTATCAAGCGAGTTAGTTATTTAACGACTTCTCTGTGAAACATTGACATTGGCTATGTGTAATAAAAGATATCCAATTATATTGTTGTGCTAATAGATTTTTTTACATATTGATTGTGAAGTTTAGAAACTGGAATTAAATGTAATTATCTTTGATCTGCCTATTATTTTGTTAGTGGTTGTCTAGTGGTCAAAATTCGACCAAATTTCGTTTGATTTTTAAGTTTGAACTATATTATAAAATAAAATTAGCTTACTGCACTCCTGCTCCATTTAATTTATTTTCTCCTTAGTCCGAATAATTTTGGTAAAAAAGGGGTACTGACGTTTTTGCTTCACGTATAGGTAGGTAGATAAATTAATATATTCAAGCTAATTTTGCAGAGTAAAAGCAATCGATTAGTGATACAAACATACGGCTTAGAGGTTCTATAGGTCCGATGCCAGCCGGGGTTGCGGTAATGTTCTAAAAGAGACTGCAGCCCTAAAACTTGACGGCAACTGAAGGAATAGGATGGGTTTTTAGTAAATAGAAGCCCAACTCTCCCTTCAGGTCTACCCAGAATGGGAGGAAACATTTGATGATATCTCCTCGCAAAAATAAATTAGCCTTAAGATTAGATATCTTATAAAAATTGCTGTGCAGACGTAATCGTATGTAAAAATCAAAATTAAAACCATAGAAGCTAAATTTTACATAATTAATCATATTTTCCTCATTAATATTTTTACAGTTCCATTTTTAAAAAGAAAGCAGCACTGAGTAGACTCTGATGACAGCCTAAATAAAGATGGTTAATAGGGGCCACAGCAAGTCATCGAATTTTAATTTGAAGGATTGTGACATTACAGGACGTTGTTAATCTCCTCTATTTAGAAAAAATCATGTTGTTTTTAGCGAGCTTATTGGTAAATTATTTATTTAGTTGATAAAAGAATATATTATAGGCAATGAAACATCAATGTTGAAAAAATTATAAGATTTTGATAATTAGACCTCATCTGTCGCTTACCATCAGGCGAGATTGAGGTCAACTCAAGCGTGGGATCACACCAAATAAAAAAAATAAAAATAAGGCAATGTCTACAAACTTTATAAAGATAAATTGATTCATTATAAATTTTATAAACCTTTAAAAAAAAAAACCAGAAATGTGCTCCTTATAATGTTACTAAAAGCAATATTAATTTATTTCTCAGCAAATATACATAATTATGTACTAAAATACTTAAAATACAAACTAGAATAATAAAGCATCAAAAAATTGATCCTCAACGCTGTCGGCTGGCAACATACCCAAGATACTGGCGGCATTGCCTCGTTGTATGGCAATGCTTAGCCGTACAAAGATTAGATTATGTTAATTGTGTTTTATATATTAGGTTTTTCAAGCAATAACATAATTTTTCATGTTTACGTATAAGCATAGGATACTACGATGCAAGCAAAATTCAAAAGCTACTATTTCAATACTTCAACGAATTTAAGTAATGCTCCCAAAGAAAACGCATGAATTCATGGAAACCACGAAACGAAATAACAAGCAGAAATATAACTGAGCCAGATTTCAGAGAGAATCCTTTACATCTAGTATGGAATAATTATTTTAAAGTCACCTTTATGACGGCTTTCACACGATGCTTGTTTGTTTTCGTTTGACACGGCTTCGTAAATATGTACTCACTATCGCCCTGGTGATCAATGCCGCTTTATTTTGCTATAAAGGCGGTAGATGGCAATACAGACGATAGAGAATACGTATATAAACATAAATATGTTTATATACGTATTCTCCATTCGTGGATTGGTAAGCAGAAGAGTAAGCCAGTGTGCAGACATATTTTTATGATAACGTCGTTGAAATACCTTCTTGTCGCACGGCTAAGTCGTGGAAATCTGGGCATGCGGACAGCGAGTAAAGGGCAACTCGCTGTCCGACCATGGACCATGCCCGGGTCGACGGCGCGTCGTATTCCACGCGCGCCTCAAAGAGCGTCAGCAACATGACGAGGCGCCCCCTGTAGAGGGCCGAAGCCTGCTGGGGTCGTGGGACTTATCCCATTACCGTGACCCCGGAACGTAAAGGGCTACTGAAGGAACACCGTGGATTTTAGTCAGTACAAGTCTGACAGTCCCTCCGGCCCTGCCCGGGGTGGGAGGACTTATTTGATGATTTTACCAAGTTAAAAAAAAAAAAAAAAACAAAAAAGTCGTGGAAATCTCTGCCGGCTTCTGTGTTCCTTGCCACTTATGACCTTTCAGTCTTTAAAGCAAGAGTGAACAGGCATCTTCTGGGCTCGCTCGTTTCATCGTAGACCTCATCTATCACTTTGAGAGATCGAGATCGAAAAAGATTAAAATCTTAGCAAATTCTACGTGATTCTAAGTTATGTTCATCATCTATTTAGCCTTTGCCCAAATATACCAAAGTCGACTTCCAGTCTAACCAGAAGCAGCTGAATACTAGTGTTTTACATGGAGATAGTGTCGATCCGACCTCCACAACCCAGAAGCTGGATACCCCGATAAGGCCCGATAACCTTACTTTGGTATTGTTCGTCAGATCGTTGAGCTCCTTAAGTTCTAAGTTGAGCTACACGATAACTGACAAAAGCTTGCACTGTCTGGACAGGTCCACTCAAATCTGTATGGTTATTTCCTCAAAGAGCACCAAAGACATGAACCTACATGTTTGTCATATGATTCAACCAACACAAATTGTATGGACTTTAAAAGAGACGTTGACCTCTGAGTTTGTTTCGGTGTTTCTTCTCAGAGTAGTCAGTTAGGAAACACCGGCCTCATCTAGCTAAACTAAACTAAACTTAACACGCAAAAAAACATGACGTGTAAAAGCGTTATTTATAACCAATTTACAAAATAAATATTTCATTTCATTTCATTTCATTTCAACCCTTCGCAAAACGTTGTTATATTTTCCAGGTTACGACTACTTCTGATATCGACTGTCAAAGATGTACTTATGACAGTTGGGACCAAGGGATTAACGTGCTTTTCGAGGAACGGAGAAACCATCCAAGGATTGGTTTTGGCAAGCGTTGCTACTTGAAGATTGACTCTTGCTGCTGTTTTATTGAGCCACGAGCAATGAGCGTGACTCACTGATATTTTTCCTCTCTCATAGAACCGGCGACGACGACGCTTGGCGTGAGGTTTGCTTATGACCGGCGAAAATCTCATTTTTACCCCCGACGCAAAAAGAGGAGTGCTATAAGTTTTGTCTGTCTGTCTGTGGTTACGTAGCTCCTAAACGGTATGAATCGATTTGGCTGCGGTTTTTTGGGGTTCCGTAGCCGAATGGCAAAAAACAGAACCCTTATAGTTTCGTCATGTCTGTCCGTCTGTCTGTCTGTTTGCCTGTCCGTCCGTATGTCGCAGCCATTTTATTCCGAAACTATTAGAACTATACATGTGAAACTTGGTAGGTAGATATATTCTGTAAACCGCTTTCCGATTTTATGAAAAAAATTAAAAAATATTTAAAATAAAGAGGGCTCCCCATACATGGAACTGAAACTGAAAAAATATTTTTTCATGAAACCTATGCGTGTGTGGTATCTACATATAGCCAATGCAAATAAGCTAGTTTTAAGAAATTTGTAAGTTTTTTTTAAAATTAAATATACATATTATATTATATTATTATAGTTACTTCGGAACCCTTCATGGGCGAGTCTGACTCGCACTTGGCCAATTTTTTATTGCTGTTAGGCCCGCGACTTTCTTTACTCATGGTAAGCGATGATGTGGCCGAAGATGAAGCACACTTAACTAGAAGTAACTCTTGACTTAAAGACTCCTAGGTTATAGCTATCAGAAAACACAGACATAGTCCTGCTGAAACGTTCAATAAATCTGTCTCCGTTTTCCCAGCTATGTTATTATCATTTTTCGGTTTAGTTGTATACTGCAAAGTTAATTTTTATACCTGTGTGTCAAATTCAGTAAATAAGTCCCTCTCTTGTACTGTTACTTTATTACAACTTTATTTAAAGCCTTATTCCTTATTACAGCTTTATTCAAACTCCGGCAGACAATTCCACACCTTAACTGAACTCAAAATGGAACTATGTAAAAACCTTTTGAGATTATGGGAGGTATTCTAATTAAAAAAAAATTGGCCAAGTGCGAGTCAGACTAGCCCATGAAGGGTTCCGTAGTAACTATAATAATATAATATAATATGTATATTTATTTGACGAATAAAAAAAACCCTTAAAAAGTTCTTAAAACTAGCTTATTTACATTTTTACAACTTCGCTAAATAACTTTGTTTTTAATAGTGTTTGTATGAATTACAAAGTTATATTTGCGGTTTTAGAAAATATGCTGTATCTCAAAAACTGCTGACCCGATTTCAATCAAACTAATTTTGGTTGAAAGTTTACATTAAGGTCTACAGACATATATTTTTGTTAGATTTTTCACTCCATTATTATAGAAGTTAGAGGGGGGAGACACATTTTACCACTTTGGAAGCTTATATCTTTTAAACGATTGACATTATGAAAAAGTGCTTTTAGAAACCCTTATATCATTTTTAAAGACCTGCCTATAGATACCAAACACGCATAGGTTTCATGAAAAAAAAAATATTTTCATTTCTAGTTCCATGTATGGGGACCCCCCTTTATTTAATTTTTTTTTAAATATTTTTCTTAAAATCGGAAAGGGGTTCACATAATACATCTACCTACTAAGTTTCACATGTATAGTTTTAATAGTTTCGGAATAAAATAGCTGTGACATACGGACGGACGGACAGACAGACAGACCGATGGACAGACATATCGAAACTATAAGGGTTCCGTTTTTTGCCATTCAGCTACGGAACCCTAAAAAGAGAACCAGCAATGTGGGTATAATTCACATTAATTGCAATCTCGTTAACCCCTCCAACTAAGCTAAACATGATTGTGTCTGGATTGGGTTCACGGCAACAGTGTAGTGGGTAGGGTTCGAACCCGTGACCTCTTGATCACAAGGCCGTCATCTTAGCCATTTGGCTATTGTCACTTGACTTGTTCGAAAACCAATCGGTAAACCATGGAATATATCGCACACCTAGATCTAAGGAGAGCTAACTCAAAAATCTCAATTTTTGAGTTAGCTCTCTTTAGATCTAGGTGTGCGATATATAGGATTCGTACTATACACAAGGTAATCAAGGAAAATAAAGTTTGCAAAGACAGCCGAATCAGTCGGCAGGTTGTCGACCTAAAGCAGACGTAGATAAAACCTGATAGTGATAGCATATCTGAGCTAATGGCTCGCAGCCCGAAATATGCTGAAAATATTTACTTTTGCAAAAAATGACACGTTTTTATCAGTTCTTGCATTTGCATTGCTTTATATAGACTGCTGTGTCACAATTCTTTATGCAGGCTTCGTCTTTTGCCTGTCGGGGTTGCGGGAATGTTCTAAGGAGATGTCACAGCCCCGGAACGTAAAGGCAGTGAAGGGACAGGGTGGGTTTTTAGTCAGTAGAAGTCTGACACTCTCTTCCGCTCTACCCACAGCGGAAGGAGTTATGTGATGAATTTCCCTCCGAAAAATAAGGGTTTCGTCTTTTCCTAACCATGTTGGATTCAACTGCCAGTCGAGAAGGATGACGCTAAAAACTAAAAAAAGTACTTTTGATGCAGCAACTACCTGTCTGAACTTCCCAGCTCAGTAACTGAGTTACACTATCCACAACCCCATGGATTTACACCCCCCAATAATTACTAGATGTAATAGGGGCAGCTAATGACATTATTCTGCCCATTTTTCTGATAACTAATTCCTAGGAATAAAAAGCGGTTTGACAACTGTGCTAAAATTATCTGCCTATTCATTAATTAATTTGTTTGATTGTACAAGAGATATTGTTTGGAAATGCTTATCCGATTATAGTAATTATTTCTCTAATGGAAGCGTATCACTTCGGTTTTACAAGGGGTAGTTACGCTACGAGTCAAGTCATACTTTTTGTCCGCAAAAATACGCGGTTTGATGGAAGTGGTCTTGAGAGCAACGTCAGAGGACGAAAAAGCTTGAATTAATGTTGTTTTGCATTTACCCATGGAAACCACATCATTGCACTAAGTACGCACAATTTATTGATACTGCGTATCGTCAACCGACGGATTAACCATTAGGCGGAGTAGGCAACTGCCTAGGGGCCCCGCACCAGGCCCAGTGCACGCACCAAGAAATGTTTCTTCGAACGAAAATTTGATGTGCGTGTGAACTTAGGGACCTCACTGTTATCTCACAAAATACAAATCGTTATAAGTAGCAGAATTAAAACAATTTTAGAACAAATCATGGGACAGCCACAGCCCTTAATGTGCGTTTCCTCAGTTGACACACGATTGGTCAGTCAAAGTAAGAAAAGGGGCCCCGAGAATGCCATTGCCTTAGGGCCTCTGACAGGGTTAATCCGGCTCTGCCAACTATGTTAGGACAGGATGCAGCTGAGTACTAGTGTTATACATGAAGTGATTGCCTGTCTCACCTTCACAATCTAAAAGCTGGATAACACGATACCCTTTATCAGATTTTATAGCTGCTGACTACTTGTAATGACTGTCAAAGATGTACTTATGACAGCTGCGTATAACGGCTTAAAGTATTATCTGGATATGTTTAGATGGTCACCCATTCTCGGACCTACTCCGGCAAGCGTTGCTTAACCTAGAAGATGTAAAGCCTGCAATACATGTTGGCCGAGCGTGGTCGAGTGAAGGCCAATACCAACATGTAGACGGTATATTTGCCTTGTCTTGCTATCGCTCGGTGTCACTTGCCTAGTTGGCCGAGTGGAGGCCAGCGCCAACGTGTATAGAGCTCATTTGGTGCAACTTGTCTTCGCTCGCCATTGCTCGTGATCACTTGCCTCACTTCGGATCGGTGTCGGTTTTTGGTCACAAATCAAAGGCGCTCGCCTGCGCTCGGCCAACGTGTGGGCAGCTCTACAGACCCTCTTCTACATTGGTCGTTTGCATTGGCGTTCCACGAACTTGTCGAACGTGTGGACATTATTTCTTGCCTTTGTACCTATTTGCCAACACTCGTGTCAACATGTATTGCAGGCTTTATATTAAGCCACGAATACTTGATGACTGGGAAAAAATACAACGAATACACGTCACAATATGACTCAAGGTGGAGTTCATATCACTTATCTCTTTTGTTGACAGTACCTAGACTAGGCTTACCTAGGTATGATGTACCACACTATAAAAAGATTCGCACAGTATTCTAGCAAATTAATAAACTACGTAAGTAGCTTCTGTTTTATTGACCCGTTGATGTCAATAGCATTCCTCCCTGGCAAAAAGTGGTAGCCTCTGCCCAACTTCTTCTAAGAGATATACAGGTGTGATGTTATGTTCCGGAATATATCAAGACTGGTTTTTGGGGCCTATATGTAACATACCTATATATACGTACCTAGTAACCCTTTAGTCCATTCAATTCAAAATAGGCATAATAATATTGATTTTGGTTTTAAAACATTACGGGCAGTTGTATGAAGCTGCGTGCAGTTTTAATTGATAGGTGAGTTTCAATTAGCTTAATGAGTGCGTGTTAATGCATAGGCACTTAATGTTACTCGGCTCCTTTACAAGCAAGTTCGTCTTCTAAGTAAGCTAAGGCATAATCTGGAGTCATCACTCCTATAAAATGTATGGCAGTGGTTGTGGAAACTTATCTTCGTGTGGAATAATATATTCTACATTTACCTGAGTGTCAGACTTCTACTGACTAGAAAATCACCCTGTTTCTTCAGTTATCCTTACAGATCAGTTCAGTTACGATACCTAGGAATCTCGTCAGAACATTCCCGTAACCCCGTTAGGCAATGGCCCTATATAAACCCCTTCATTTATACTGACTGCTTTTTGAGGCTGCTTTCTGCTGGGCGCTTGGAATATGACTCGCCGTCGACTCGAAGTGGTTGAGGCACCTACAATATTAAAACTATGTACTAGCTAGTAAAACACAGTCCCATTCTACCAACTCTCGAACTTCTGGTGGAATAGAGACAGAATATGGCAAGTGCAGCAATATTATTACTATTTTATTACGGATGAGCCCACGCCTGATGGTAAGCAATAGATGAGGTCTATGAAACGAGCGAGTCCAGGAGATGTCTGTTCACCCTTGTTTTAAAGGCATATGTGCCAGAGACTCCCACAACTTGGCTGTGCGCACAATAAACGTGGAGGAGAAGCGCTTGGTACGACAAGACGCTAATAAGTAGGTATTATATCCAAAAAGTCTACGAAAATTCTCCCGACTGCTTGCTCTGTAAAATCTTAAGAAGAGAACTATATAATAACGCATAATAACATTAAAGTTCAAAATCATTATAACACACAATGAGAGATAAAATGACCTATAATCTCCCACAACCTGGCTATATTTCATTTCAGTGGGTAAAATTTTAACATTTTCAATGCACGATTTTTCATGTGGAGGCTTTTCCTGGTAAAATTATTAATCAACAAACGCCTGTGTAGTCGGCAATGTAGGTACATGGGCTTCACACTATGTGCGTGTGTACCTATTATATATTTATTACATAGCGTTATGTACTTACTCATCATTGATTGAACTATCTCTCCTCTAAATGTTATCAGAGGATTGTGTGAATGTTGTTTTGTTTTATTTAATGATGCAGAGTTGCCTTGTTGGGGTAGTAGTAAGTCCTTTGTTCGATTCTTACGAGAAACTTTCTTTGACTGGACTGATTTGGCTCATTTTCGTTTTGAAATATTTGTGGAAGTGCAGGAAAAGTTTAAAAATAAAAAATATGTTGGTACCAAGTTCGCTGGGTTAGCTAGTTGGTTTTAGAAATGTGTTTTTGTGTTACATTAAGTAAGTAATTATGGCGATTTTCGGAGATGGTTACGAATGAAAGTGATTGTGATCTTGCTGATAAAAAAAGAATCTTGTGACAATACGTCTGGTAGCTTATGGGTTAACATAATTATATCTTTTGGCCTGCGTATATCCTAGTTAACATTTTCCTTACGAATCTGTTTAGGGAATAAGGATAACTTACCTAACGATAAATTTTCTGGGTACTGATAAGTAATTCGTAAAGCAAAAAAATTGTATCCATTTTTACGAAAATTACGTGTCGGTTAAGTATCAAATTTAGTACAGTAGGTAAGTTTATATGAAGAAGATATAATAAGGAAGGCAGCAAGCTTATATTTTTCTATATGCATTTAAAATTACGTAAGTTATGGTCGAACACGGGTGGTGGTGGTTTCAGATTAATGGTGGGACAGTGGTTTTAGGCTCGACTTAAGAATTGTAAGGTTTGAGAGTTCTTTTTTTTTTTTTTTTACAACTTTTCACACAACGCCATCTAGTCCCAAACTAAGCAGAGCTTGTGGTATGGGTACTAAACAACTGATAAACATACATATATATTTCTAAATACATACATATTATAGATAAATTACACCCAGACAAAGAACAAATGACCGTGCTCATCACACAAACATTTGTCCTAAGTGGGAATCGAACCCACGATCTTGCGCATAGCAGTCAGGGCCACTGACCACTATACCAACGGGCCTGTCAAAGTTCGAGCCCATGCAGGCATATATTACTTACTTTGTGCTATTTTCATCACAACCACTGCTTTCAAAGCGGTAAAGTAAAACTTCACGAGGAAACCGGCATGTTCTAGAACCTAAAATCCAAAATCATGCGACATCCACCAAACCTGCACTCGGCCCGAGTAGTGGATACACCCCTTTTCCTCTCATAAAGTGGAGGCCTGTGTCCCAAAATACGTCATAGGCTGATCATATCATGGTCAAAAGGGGAAACGTTTAGCCACCTGGACCTCTTCAAAACCAGGGGTACCGCACACACATTGTGTATCAGACGACTGTTAAAAGCTACATTTTGCGGACTACCTGCGTGCGCAACCGATGGAGTGCTTTCCACAGTAGCTCCAGCTGTGTTATTCTGTAAGAACTCATTCTAAACTTCGAATCTGATTCCGCTGTGAGTTTATTGATTGGCATTCTAAAAACTCGGTTGTTAATTCGAATTTACACTAGCGCTACCCTTGCGAGCGTGTCAGCGAGTTGAACTAAAGATTTTGACAGATAAAGTATGAGATGACGTGAGAACTGGCATTCGGTAAGGTAATTCCTCCGTCACTTCGACGCTGTTTACAGAATGCAAAATCAAGGTCACTTTGAACCATAAGCGAAGTGACGGTGAATAGCTATGTGAGATGCGAGTTGTTGTTCGAATTTTACAGAATCGACGTACAGCAGCCAATTGGCGTAATACAAAAATAAATGTAATCGATCCCATTTGCTTTAATTTCCACATTGTAACTATGTACATACATTGCGTGTATTTCGCCGTCGAGCGGATGATTTTAAACATCATATGGTTAACCTTTTTCCTACTATATCGGGGTTTGTTTTCAGTCTAACCGGATGGAACTGAGTACCAGTGTACTATCTCTACTCAGTGTACGTTCTCTCTCTTTATTACGACGTTGTCTGACAGTTTGAGTATTTTAGTGACCTACTCAAATGTACCGTCTTTGGCATTGTTCGTCAGGTCGTTGAGCTCCTTAGTAGTCCAAAGTTGAGCTTACAGCCTAACTGACAAAGGCTTGCACTGACGGGACGGGTCTACTCAAATCTGTTTGGTCTTTCCTCAAAAGGCCATTTCAGACTAATCTACATAATCCTCATAAACGATTGTGAATATATGCACTATGTAGGTCATTTTTTTTATTATTATTTATTCGAGTTAAACATAATAAATTGTCTGGCAGTTTGAGTGCTTTTTGCGGCCTACCTAAAGGTCCTTACCTTGGTATTGTTCGTCAAATCGTTAAGCTCCCTGTTCTAAGTTGAGCTATACGTCATTTGACAAATGCTTGCACTGTATGGACAGGCCCACTCAAATCTGTGAGCATCTTTCTTCAAAAGACCGCCTCAGACTGAAACCTACAAGGTTCCCATATAATTAATTCAATGTAGATTGTATGGACTTTAAAAGAGACGGACCCCTGAGTTTGTTTCGGTGTTTCTTCTCAGGGTAGTCAGTTAGGAAACACCGGCCTCATCTAGTTAATATTTAAGGAAAAAAATGACGTGTAAAAGTGTTATTTAATAACCAATTTGCAAAATGGAGCAACAACCTCTCTGACATCCACAATAGCCCAGTATCTGGTTAATACGCTCCCGATGGCGAGAGTAGTATCTGATTTTCTGGCTTCTGACTACCAGTAATGACTGTCAAGTATGTACAAATGACAACTAAGACCAATAATGGCTTTAAGGCTTTTGCTAAGGCATGGAGGAACTCGACGTGATATAAAAACTTTTTACCAAAAAATTAAAGCAACTTCCAAAAAACACCGCAGAGTGAAAAATAGCTTTAATTTCGGCAGTCGATATTTTTAGTTTTGTATTTTCGTTTTTAGCACCGACTTCCGAAATTAAAGTTATTTTTCACTTTGCAATGTTTTTTGGTCGATTTACAATTTACCTAGTTACAAAAACCTAAATGTCAACTACTTATAATCATTTACAAAATATTGTATTTCCTAATGCTGGGCCGTTAATTGTTGAGAAGTTCTCCTGGAACTTCACCATCAGCTTCACTTCACCATGTGCATTGTGACGAGCATATTGTGCTTAATAACCATATTCAAGTAATCGAAGCGGAACACATGAAATACTTATTATTCCTACTTATATATTGAGTAGTTCCAGTGGCCATCTGTGGTTTTCATCATCATCAGGTCCAATTCACGAATGGTGCTTTTTGAATGCAACTACACAAGTTACTATAAAAAATACTCAAATCACTATAGGTGTGCCTATAATATTTGAAGAGTTCCCTCGATTTCTCCAAGATCTCATCATCAGATCCTGACTTGGTGAGAATGGGACTAACTTCAGAGTATACCCTTTCAAACAAAAAAAGAATTTTCCAAATCGGTTCAGCCGTCTTCGAGTAATCGGTGATCATACATAAAAAAAAAATATATACGCATCGACTTGATAACCTCCATTTTTTACGTCGGTTAAAAATAGCCATCCATCCATAGGCCGGCTTTTGCAAACGTTTGCTTTACATTGAAAATCGACTCGTGAGGCTGTTATTATTCAGCAACGAGCTGTAAATTTGTATTGTATAACTTGTAACTATGTAAACAAATTCAGCAAAAGAAAAAATAGTATATGTCCTTTTCCAATGTCTAATCTATCTGTGTACCAAATTTCATCAAAATCGGTTCAGTTGTTTAGACGTGAAAGTGTAAGCATGGATTTTTATAGTTAACCAAATATATTAAACATTAATTATTGAATATTCTTTAGATGATCAAAAACAGTAAAGTATGCTTTATTAATTATATTTTTCAATTGGCTTTTAATTAAATGGAAATTTTCGGCCTTTCATATACTTAATTGTAGTTATAAATATTTCAAGACCCTACAGTGTTAGGTTCTATGGCTTACTGCATGCAGTATACTGGCAAGGCTACTATGTAGTTTTTTGAGTCTAAATTTATCCAGATATTTCCTTACCTTCAATGCTAACTCATCCATACACAAAGACGCGAATTTCAATATTTCTAAAATAACATACATTGTGATTTTTAGGGTTCCGTAGCCAAATGGCTGTTGTCTATCTGTGGTCAGTCCGTATATCACAGCCATTTTATTTCGAAACTATTAGGACTACACATGTGAAACTTGGTAGGTACATGTATTCTCTAAACCGCTTTCCAATGATTATTCAAAAATTTAAAAAAATTAAGGGGTGTCTCCATACATGGAACTGAAACTAATTACGTATGTCTTTAGACAGGTCTTCGAAAATGAGAAACTAGACACTTCCAAAATGGTAAATTACGTCCCCTCCCCCCCTCTCTAACCTTTATGATAATAGAGAGAAAAATCTAAAAAAGTATATGTAATGATCTGCATTACACATATTTTTTTTTAGATTTTCACTCTTAATGTAACTTGGCATTTCATTTAATCACTATGAAAAACGTTATTTTGCGCAGTTACTACGGAACCCTTCATGGGCGAGTCTGACTCACATTTACGCAATTTTTATTAGTTACGTAGGGGAGACCGGGGCTACAATTAACAAAAAATATATTTTTAGTTGTAGCTAAGAAATAATTCAACATTTAGACTTGATTATTGAGATACGTGATGCTTAAATCATTCAGGTATTACGTAATGATCTCAAAACAAACTTAATAGTAACGATGCCGTAGATAGAACGCTTTTTCCCAAAAATGGTAGTTGTTAATTGTTACCTCAGGTTTGGGGCTAGAACTAACAGGTATGGGGCAAGTATTAACAGAAGGGGTAAAAATTAACATAGGTTATGCCGACTAATATAAAGAAAAATAAATATATTTAGGACATATTTTTTCATTAATTAAAAGTGTAATTAATACAGCCTTGCATGGAACTCGTATTTTTATAAACTCACAATAACAAAATTACAAAATACCTGAACATAAATGAAATCTCAAAATACGTTTTAATATTTCAACGTAACAAAGTAAAATCTCTCTAAAATAACTATTGATCAGTCTTAAACAGGACATATTTTTTATATTTAAACTTAATTAGACATATTATTTAAACAACATCATACGATGAGGTAGAAAATGGCTAATTTTTTAACTTAAAAGCTAGGTAATGAATGAGTCTTTAATAAACATCTTTAAACTTAATTATTATCGTCTTTAGACTTAAACAACGTATATAAAATGTAGTTTAATACAAATTCAACAAAAAATATCAAGGATTAGGAACAATTTTAAGTACCTACGAACTGAAAGAGTATCTATTAGTATTCATCATCTGAATCACAATTCAAACAACAGAATGCTGTGATATCAGCTTTGATAGCTTGCGCCCAGTCCTTGCAAGAGATAAATTCGATCCATTCACCACCTGATGTATCTTCATTATAGGAGGCACCGCAAATTTAAGTATAGTCAGAATAAATTTATTTAACAATTAGGCAACATAACAACAGATTAGGAATATAAATGAACTTGTATAGAGGAACTTAAATTTGTTTTAAAATGAGGTTTTGTACGACAGCTTCATGGTTCGTCGGCCACATCCGCATTAGTTTTGCCCAGGTAGGGCTGCTCCATCGCCGAAACCAAATAACTTGGCTAATGGTTTAAATTTATGTCTTGTGCCGCGAATGCACATGCTAGTGGCACGTATTATTGAGATGATGATTCTTGATCTTAACCAACCCATCACTACGCTGAAGGACCTGTTCCAGCGGTCAGCGATTGCAGTTCCAAGATGTTTTACGAAAGTAGACATTTGTGGAGCGAAGACTCCGTCAACGGATGTAACAAGAGGGGTGAATGTAGTATGTCGCAATTCACAAGCGTTTGAATATTTTCTTATTTTTTCATCTTCGGCGGATTTTAGTACAGAGGCAACAGGACGTGAAATGTAAGAAGGAGCGTCAGTGTCTACAACACGGATATCAAATAACGCCTCCCTCTGAGCATCCCAAACGCCGCGGCATGAAAGGTCTCCACGTAGTCCGCAATCTCCTTCGGAGATGATGGGTTCTTTGACTACGTTTCCCCATGCATGTTGACATAAGTCACAGAACAGATCTCTAATTTCATTATGACGACGTGTTATTAGACCACCCTTTTTACAACATAGAGCATGATCGACATTAAATTCATTGCAGCCGCAGCCATCACATGATTTTGGCATAGAGACTGGTAATCTGTGGTAACGTAATGCAAGTGCGTCTCTAAACTCTAATGGTGACAGATCGAAATGGTCCTTCTTAGTCGGTAAGGTAGATAACCAGTTGGAGGATTTAGTTTTCATTTTTGTCGAAATTGAACGTTCAATCGCTCTTCTCTTGATAGGGGATAGTTTGACTAAGACGGTATCCAAGAGTTGGTCATTGAGAAAGTCTTTCTCGTTGCGGCATTCTTTTTGTGCATCTTTGAGGGATTTATGATGTTGAGAGAGGTCCATATGTGTATTTTCAATCAGAGCATTTGAGAGGACTGCACAGCCTTTTTTTGAGCATACATAGTTTATATTTGTCATTTTTGATAGGGCGGATATTGCTAGACCACCTTTGTGAACGGGTAGAGAGAATAGGTCAGCTTCCAAAGGTGAGATATCGCCTCCTAGTAAAGTGGGTAAAAAATTGGTAAGCAGTGTGTTTGTTAATGGTTCGAAGAATTGGGTTACATCATCTAAGACTCTTAAAAGGAATGACCATTGAAATTGAACTGCTTTAGTAAGGGCAGTGTAAGCAGCTTGGGGTGAGTCTTTACAGATAAGTGAAAGTTTTTCTATTGTAGATTGCCAGTTTTTAATTTTCTTGTTCACAAAGTGTTCTTTTCCTTCGCCAATATAACTACCAAGGAAGCGTGATCCAGTTATGATGGTTACGTTAATCCCTTTGAAAATCTGTTGAGCTGTTTGCTTGTCGCTCTCGGTAATGATTAGGTATGATTTTTTATCTTGAGGAAAGTAACCATATTCAGGGCCTATTTTACTCATTTTATCCCACCATTGACGTAGGTTTCTGAGCTTACCTTGGGCGGAGGAGTCATCTGCATACCAGCATTGGGTAGTTGCTTGTTCTTTTTTTAGTTCGTTTATTATGGGTAGTGTTGCAAGGGCATACAATGGCATGGCAAGTGGATCACCTTGGGTAACTCCTTCTTTGCTATATAATCTCATATCGGAATCACGTATTACAAGTTCTGCGTGACCATTGTAGGTGTTGTATAAGAAACGAGCGCAATGTGGCCAATATATTCTTGCTTGCCAGAGAGCTAACTGTCTGTTCATAGAATTAAAGGCATTATTTGCATCGACGAGTAGCATTCCCCAGTTAGAGCTTGGTTGACATTCTTTTTGGAAAAGATCGTTCATCGCGTGAATAGCACCTTCGATACCGCTGCTTAGTCCACTGCAGAGTTGCGACTGAGCACAGGCTTCGGTGACCTCGGATCCGGTGACTAAAATCATGCATTTGGATAGGATCCTGCGTAGGCATTCGCCAATGCCAATCGGTCTCACACCTGGGCATTTGTCTAGGGCGATAAGTCGACTTGACATAAGAGCTTGTATTTGATTCCATGGCACAAAATTGTTATTTAAATGCATTGTTAATTGTGCTACTGCAGTCCTCAGATGCAGGCTTGCTTTTCCAAATCGTAGCAAGTAATCTTTCCAATTGTCTGATGTGGTACCTGTTGGGCCTCCACCACCGTGCAATTTTCTAGCAACTGATTCCACATGTTCACTGGTTATGTCTACTTCTAGTAATGGAGTCAATTTGGGGAGGCCGTCAGGCAGTGTGAACAGTCTTGAATCGGGATTGAATCCGGGGGGGTGCTTTTCTTGCAGTACATTCATTACCGTTTTTCCTGTTACATCAATTTCGTCTTCAGGTTTAAGAATTTTGCTTGTATCTTTTGTCATTAACCAATTTAGGGCTTCACGTGTTTTTCCTCGCTGTATGAGACGGGTGAAATTTTTTGTGACATATTCATTATTATCATTATAATTATTTCTGTTGTAGGAGTTACGGAGAGAGTGGTCTGCTTTCATAGCCTCAGTTATTAGTATATCAATGTTTTCTTCGGCCCATAGATTTTGGCGTCGGTCAAGTAATCTTGTTATATCTTTTGCTTGTTTAACATTTTTCTCTCTTTGTAGCATGACAGCAACGTAAATCAAAATGCGTTCAGAAGGATAGTCTGATTTAACAAGATATTCTATTTCTTCAGCTAATTTGTGAATAAATCTTCTACTTACAGTGTTGGAGGGAAGGTCATAGAGTTTCCCATGAAGGGTGCACACTTTTTCCCATCGTTTTTGCCATATGTCTGTCTTCGATCCTATTCCATTAAAAAACGGGGATCCAAAAGCATCTTCTAGGCATGTTGTGGGTATGGTCTGGGTTATAGCTGGAGGTGGATTCTCAGTATGGGCGGCGCGCAAATGTCGTTGTATTCCATTTACTTTGAAGGTTCTAGGACAATGAGGACACTGCACGGTATTTGATGAGGTTTCACTGTGATTTGCCGAAGTACGAACATTGGTATTCATTTTTTTATTTATTTACACGGTTAATTTTGATATAATACAGAAAAATAAAAGTAGTAATAAATAAAAAATACGTAGAAAATTGACAAGAAAATTTTCGCCGTCTTGTCAATTTCAAATTTTTTCTTCTTTGGGCACCGCAAATAATACAAAAATAGTCATCATCATCGTTAGAGCCATTGCTTTCATTTAATATCCTTTTCTTCACTTTTCCTACTTTTTCGTCTTTATTTACATTTCCTTTAACCTTTCCTTTACCTTTTCGCTTATCTTTTTTGTTTTCTTTATTTTGGTGTTTTGATGTGATTTTCCTCTTTTTCATTTCTCTAATATTATGTTCTTCTTCTAGACATCCTGTAATTTCTTTTCTTCTCAATAATCTCTAGTGCAGCCAGCTCGTAGATCTCTATTGATGTGGTGCCACGCGTAGTTGTCCGTTTATAAGTTCTCATGCTTTCATAAAGAAGAAACATATAAAATAATCATCCACAAACATTCAGCTACTCTGTTAATACTAGCCCCCACATCTGGGGTAGGTATTAACAAGTTAATTCTAGCCCCTCCCATGTGTTAATTATAGCCCCAAAGGTACACTTTAAGTATTAAATAACATAATAAAAGATTGGTCAATAGTAATGGCAAATGAAAAACTTAGAATTGTTAAGTATAAAATATGCTTTTAAGAAAACAATAAACATAATCATAACATTTTATAATTATTGTACAAATCAAAAAATCGTGAACTATAAAAAGATCGTTACCTGCTTAAAAATTTCGACCGGCACACAACTCACTCACATGACGTGTGAAGCGCAACTAACCGACTAGGCGTGTGTAACTCTTTACGGAACCGACTCACTGATTCGAATCATTGAAATGATTCAAAAGATTGGCTCAGTAACAATGTTTCAAACGTGTCATTTTGATCTGAAACATTACTTTGCTCTAGCTCATTCCACGCGACGCGTCGCTCGCGAGGCGACTGAGTATTGAGCGAGCGAGAGAGGAAGTCTGATAGTGATACACTGAGTCACTTTGGAGCAAAAGTTCCTTGCTACGGAGTCGCAACTTCGCGAGTGAGCGCGCTACATCATTACAATCTGTACAAGTTAGAAAGAGATACAAAATGATATGTATCACTCATACTCTCACAAATTTTCGTTGTCGTTAAAGATGCACGTAAAAATGACCATTAAGGAACTTACGTTGCAAATGCTATACGGTCGATTTTTGCAAGTTAGAAAGAGATACAAATAAAATGATATGTATCACTCATACTCTCACAGATTGTCGTTGTCGTTAAAGATGCACGTAAAAATTACCATTAAGGAACTTACGTAGCAAATACTATACGGTCGATTTTTGCATATAATGTTTACACTAACAAATTTTGTTTATGTTCGCTCGCGCCAATTTAGAAAAACATTTTAGTTCTCTCTGTATAGTATATACGTTTTGTTTGCATACTGTAGTGATTATTGTGACTTATTTTCTTCCTAATTTAGAATTAAAAGACTTTACGTGAAAATTTTGTGTAAATATAGGTATCTACATTGAATTACGTCAATTATAAGTTTAGTTTACTAGATAAGTGACTTTTGCCTAATAAAGTATGAAGGAAGAACGATTTTATTTATAATCCAACTTATTACAATAACAAAAATTACATATTAAACATTCAGTATTGTTGCCTCATAACATTTCTCTGACTCATTAGTAAACGACCGCGACGTAATGCGTAATGTAACATTCTGTATCTTATATCCTTTGAGCCGATGATCCAAATGAGCCATATCAGTGTTTCGGATCATTTCAGTGATCGAGATGCAAATGTTCCAATCCCAAAAATGATACACTCTGCCCACCTCTATAACCGACGGCTGTGGCATGCAGCGCCATCGAGTTGTCAAATTGAGACACGCACTGGAGGTGTAGTGTGTATAGTTATAGAGAAATTTGCTTGTTAATACTTACCTCTGTTAATTTTAGCCCCGGTTCCCCTACATTAGGGTGCAGGCGGTAGACGTGTCTGAGATTCCAGGAAGTAGGAGTGATGATAGATATGTTCTGGGAAGAACATATATCTATCATCACTCCTACTTCCTGGACCTTAGTTCCCCACCTTTCCCGGAAAACTTAGGAAAATAATCATTTTTAGAAAAGCCATATTACCTGTACTAACTTTATCCAGAAAAATACCAATAAATATATAAATAAATATAAAATCATTTATTTCGGGCTTTGCACCCATAAAAACCATAATAATACCACATTAATACCTTAAAAATAGACACTACAAAATTGAAATAAAATTAAAAGAAATAAAATAAAATACGTCACAATAGCTTAATTTAATACTCCAGTTTATTTCTATCAACCAAATTAATATCAGCAGAAAACTGAACTAGCCGAATGGCAAAAAACGGAACCCTTATAGTTTCGACATGTCTGTCCGTCTGTCTGTCTGTACGTCCGCCCGTATGTCACAGTCATTTTATTCCGAAACTATTAGGACTATACATGTAAAACTTGGTAGGTAGATGTATTCTGTGAACCGCTTTCCGATTTTAAGAGAAAAATTAAAAAATATTTAAAATAAAGGGGGCTCCCCATACATGGAACTGAAACAGAATTTTTTTTTTTCATGAAACCTATACGTGTGTAGTATCTATAGACAGGTCTTTAAAAATGACATTAAGGTTTCTAAAATTATTTTTTCTTAAAGTTAATCGTTTAAAAGATATACGCTTCCAAAGAGGTAAAATGTGTCCCCCCCCCTCTAACTTTTATAATAATGAAGTGAAAAATCTAAAAAAACCATATGTTGTAGATCTTAATGTATACTTTCAAACAAAATTGATTTGAACGAGATCGAGTCAGCAGTTTTTGAGATACAGTATATTTTCTAAAACCGCAAATATAACTTTGTAATTCATACAAATACTATGAAAAACAAAGTTATTTGGCGTAGTTGTAAAAAATGTAAATAAGCTAGTTTTAAGAAATTTGTAAGATTGTATTTTTTTTTATTTTTCAAATAAATATATTAAGTATATTATATTTATTATAGTTACTACGGAACCCTTCATGGGCGAGTCCGACTCGCACTTGGCCAATTTTTCATATTATATCTGTATAATAAACATGGCATCCAGAAATTCGTGCGCATCGCTGTCTACTGGTAATGTGCCCAAAAGACTGGCTGCATTGCCACGTTGCATGGCAATTCTTAACCTCTATCCAAGGCAAAAAACACTGCAAAGGGAAAAATAGTTATCTTTAGTTTTGTACATATTTTCGTTTCTGACACCGCCTTCCAAAATTAAAGTTATTTTTCCCTTTGCAGTGTATTTTTGGGAAGTCGGTTTTATTTTTTGTTAAAAAGTTTTTTTCTCGCTTTTTAGTGGGTCGGTTTTTAATTTACCTAATTATAAAAGCCTAAATGTCACCTTTTATCACCTTTTGCGAAATATTTCTTTTCCCTAGCTTCCGAGCTGCTAATTTTTGAGTACTCCTGGTACTACACCATCAGCTCCTCATCACCATATGCATTGTGACAAGCATAAAGTGTTTTACAACCATATCCAAGTAATTTAATCGCAACCAATGAAATACTTATTATTGAGTTGTTCTAGTAGCCATCTGTGGTCTTCATCATCAGTTCCACTTCACCAAATGGTGCTATCGAGAGCAACTGCACAAGTTACTATGAAAAATACCCCAATTGCTATAGGTTTGACCATAATATTTGAAGAGTTCCCTCGATTTCTCAAGGTTTCCATTATCAGATCCTGACTTCATGACAATAAAATAAAATAATCTTTAATTCGGATAAGCAACATCCATATGGGTTAGTAAAAAACAAAAGATAACTTATACCTATGTTAGTACCTAAACTTATGTATTTTCTATTTTACAACAAGGCTGTTGTTCAAAATGCATCTTTGAACAACATCACCTAACAAAGGAGAATCGTACCTCTCCGCTATGGTCTTCAGGATGGAGTTGGAGCTGCCCCGCACTCTGCAGAGCAAAGAGGCAGATTTCTGTCTGACGATGGCGTGGAAGCCATCGACTTGTGCTTGTGCAAACATATCTGATGCACTGCAAAAACGGGACCGCCCCATCAACATCCTGAACTCGTTATTATATTGGACCCGTAGGGCGCTAATAGCCCGCTGAGTATAGTTGGTCCACAGGCCGCACGTGTAAAACCAACCAACCAGAAACAGACCAACTAGAAAGTATACCCTCTCAAATAAAAACAGAATTTTCCAAATCGGTCCAGCCATCTCCGAGTTAAGAGGTAACTAACATTTTTTTTAAAAAGTTCAAGCCGAACTGAGAACCTCCTTTTTGAAATCGGTTAAAAACCAGCGTGAATCAAAGAAGTGTCGATTAGGCATCTGAAAAGATCTTGAAATAATAATTTAAATATTTTAAACCTTTAAATTACATTTTTTTTAAAGAGGACAAACAATGCGGGTAGATTTCACATTACTAGCAATCTTGTTAACCCCTCCAACTAAGCCAAATATGCTTCTGTCTGGACTGTGTTCACAGCAATAGTGTGATGGGTGGGGTACGAACCTGCGATCTCAATCACAAGTCCGACACCTTAGCCATTAGGCTATTGTCGCTTGGAAATTAAAAAGCGAGAAAAGAAACTATAGGCAACAGTTGCGAAAATGCACAAATAAAAATGACTGGAACAGTAAAATGAGACTATAGGAGGACTTTAATGATTTTTCTTCATTTAGTATACATAGGTATTGGTAGATTTCGATAAAAAATAATACTTGTGCTAAACAATGTAACACTACTGAGCGGATTTAACAATAACATTTAACATTCGGGCTTACTTATAGAGATATTGGAGGACTACATATACCTTTTTTTCTGGGTGGGAAAATCTTCAAATGATTTTTCCGCTGTGTGTGGAGTGAAAGGCCGTGTCAGACTTCTACTGACTAAAAACACACCCTGCTTCTCAGTTGTCCTTTTGTTCTGAGGCCGCGGAAACCTATCTCGTTAGAATATTCCCGCAAAGGACTACTACCTAGTAGTGTTCATTTGTTAGTTCATAAAATTAAAATAAAAGAATTGTTCAGTTATTAGTAGTTTTTAATAATTAGTATTGTAAAATTGTTGGTACTGCCAAATCGTTGTTATTGTTAAAGTGTTACTTAGTTGTTAACCGTAATTACCTTAAATTATGGAGGAGCGCAGTCTCCTAATACAGGCATTACTTGCTTAAAAGGAGACTTCAATCATCAACTAATATAAAAATAATATAAAATAATTTTGTTATAAAGTAAATAAGGTATTATCCCGCCGGCTGATCGATTTCTTGCGTGACCTGAAGGCTGGCTCGTTCTTTGCCCAAAGAATAAGCATTGCCATACAACGTGGCAATAGTGCCAGTCTTTTGGGCACGTTTGTCTATTTTTGTTTTATTTTTTATGTACATAGTAAGGTTTAGCAGTGTTAATAAAATAAAATATACATATTTGTATTTTATCATATTTCCACGCGGGCTGCGACAAAGCCGTTGTTAGTCTAGCAATAAATGTGTAATATCAGAAAACCATATCATAAATGTTAATATAATAATTGAATTTAATGACAGCTGTTTTGAATAGTTTGCAATTAATTGGTGATCAAATTAATAACAATAGATACTATACAACTTTTGATAGACTAATAAATCAACCGCGTGTCACCAAGTTGGACATGGGTGTCATTTGATTTCCTTACCGATAGTCCGGTAAGCACATAATGTACAGTCATGAACTTAAATGTGTGAATAATACACAAAATTTAGAAACTGTTTTCTCTTATAAATTAATTCGATATAACTTACACATTTGATTTCAGCATCGAGTTTTTAGTGATGATTTTTTAATATAAATGTTGTGTTTCCGTACTAATATAATAAAGAGGTAAAATGGAATTGTAAGTTTGTATATAGGGGATTATCTCCGAAACGAATGATCCAATCCTAAAAAAAATATCTTTCGTAGTAAGGTGCACTATTTGAAATCCACGCCAAAGAAATTATGGGCATGTGCTAGTATAATATTATTACTTTGACTTATGACAGACTTTCAGCATTCAGATAAATAATGTAACATTTAATTTGGCATAAAATACAAATTTCATACGACAAAATATTATTACATTTTTGTTTTTATTATAATACTAGATTTAAAACGTTTATGTTTAGATTGTACAAATTAATTGTCTATAAGTTTTTAATCAGTAATATTTTTGGTGATGACTGTACCTAGGATACTACGTTAGATGAGTAAAAAGTGTATATTTAGCATTGATGTATTAAAAGGAGGAAGATATGTTACGCGCTAACATCGCAATCAGTAAACCTGGGCTCGGCGCACGTATACATGCACGGAAACTTACACATCTGTGTTCAGTGTCATCACTAGTCCCAAACCTACAGTTACCGATAGACAAGGACAGAGATAGGAGACGGCGCTGTAGTGCGAGCGAAATCGCCTCAGCTGCCAAATGTTTGCGATTATGAATGAAATGAGATTGCATGTATTAGGTAAGTAAATAGTAAGTGATCCCATGACCCATGTCTCTTATTTTTCTTCCTGGTGTAATTAAAACACTGTTTAGCTACACAAGAAGTCATTTTGATACGTATTTATTCCAAAAAAATCCTTAAAAACACGAAGAAACGAGTTTTTCTTGAGCTGTGTGATCAACAACGTTCCGTGCGCGACTGAGCGCCAACTACGGGCAATCACTTAGTTTAGTAGGACCAAATGCTGTGTCTAGTACCGTATCTTCCTCCTTTTAATATATCAATGATATTTAGGTAAATAGAAGTCAATAATAACTTCATATATACTTTGAAACTATTTTTTTACAGGGAAAATATATTTATGCCGTCCATTTTCCTATTAGAGATACGGAATTCTAAAAACAATGACAGTGCTGAGGTCAGCGCTTTCGGGCAAAAACTCGTCTGGCGTTTATTCAAATATACATGAAAATTAATGTGAAGCAAATGTACATGATTTATTGTCACTAGATTTGGTTGCCATAATTTGAAAATGTTAACAATACATGATAATATGAGGGATCTATAGGTATTAATGATTTAATTACGCTTCATGCTTGTAAGCACAAAGGCAGACTTAATGGCGTAAGAATTTTCTACCAGTCAACCAAGGGCACCACCCTTGGTTATGATAGTGATAGCATGGAAGAGGCAAAAATAAGAAACTAGTACTTAAACGTCCAATCTGTTTACTTTAAATGGAAAAATCATCATTACCACTGTTCTCAAAGCGGTGAAGGAAAAAATCGTGCAAAAACCGGCATGCCTGCATGGACCCAAAAATTGGCATGCCTGCATGGACCAAAAAATTGGCATGCCTGCATGGACCAAAAAATTGGCATGCCTGCATGGACCAAAAAATTGGCATGCCTGCATGGACCAAAAAATTGGCATGCCTGCATGGACCCAAAAATTGGCATGCCTGCATGGACCAAAAAATTGGCATGCCTGCATGGACCAAAAAATTGGCATGCCTGCATGGACCAAAAAATTGGCCAAGTGCGAGTTAGGCTCGCCCATGAAGGGTTCCGTAGTAACTACGTACAATAACTTTGTTTTTCATAGTGTTTGTATGAAATACAAAGTTATATTTGCGGTTCTAGAAAATGTACTATATCTTAAAAACTGTTGACCCAATCTCGTTCAAACCAATTTTCCTCTAAAATTTTTTATTAAAATCTACAGCATATATATTTTTTAGATTTTTCTCTCTATTATTATAAAAGTTAGAGGAGGGGGACATACATTTTACCACTTTGGAAGCGTATATCTTTTAAACAATTGACTTTGAAAAAATGGTTTTAAAAACCTCAATGTCATTTTTAAAGACCTCTCTATAAATACCTCACACGTATAGGTTTGATGAAAAAATATATTTTCAGTTTCAGTTCTATGTATGAGACCCCCTTAATTTTGTATATTTTATTATTTTTTTATAAAAATCAAAAAGCGGTTAACAGAATACATCTACTTACCAAGTTTCACATGTGTAGTCTTAATAGTTTTGGAAT
This sequence comes from Tholera decimalis, assembly GCA_943138885.2. NCBI lineage: Eukaryota > Metazoa > Arthropoda > Insecta > Lepidoptera > Noctuidae > Tholera > Tholera decimalis. The sequence goes on from OW964565.2 coordinate 20,849,818, forward strand.
AAAATGGCTGTGACATACGGACGGACGGACAGACAGACAGACAGACAGACATGACGAAACTATAAGGGTTCCGTTTTTTGCCATTCGTCTACGGAACCCTAAAAATCTGAATCCGAATACGCAACCTTTACCAACCCGCTCTTAGCCCGCGTGGTGGATTTCGGCCGATTCCCCTTCATAGAAAAGAGGTCCTCATCAGGACAAGAGGAACCTCATAAGCTGGTTATATTAACTTAAAGAACTTAAGAAGTATTGTAACTTATTGATAAGTGCTGAAGGTATTCGTCGCTCGGGGTTGGTCACTCTGCTTTGATAGGCAAGGTTTTTCACACAAAAATTTTTTTTCGCTGGAAGTTTATCGTGTTCACGACTGCAATAATAAATAGATAGATATTATACTCTGTTCTAATTCTGTTCTGGTGCACAATAAGTGCACCAGAACAGAATTATATAAATTAACTGTTACTATAAACTAAAATTACGTCATATAGTTTTCGTAGAAAATGTAATCATGTTGTATTTTGCGGCATGAAAACCATTTAGAAAACCCAAATGAAGAATACTCATAGAAACCTATTGGCGACTTTGAATAACCAATCTTACTGCTGAACTAAGCCTGGTTCTATTCTTTTTTGAACTTTTTAACAATAATAATTAGGTCGAATTTCGACCATAATTTAAATTATTACTTACTAACTTCTGCACGCGACTTCATTCGCGTGGAGGATTTTCCCGCGTAAATTGTTGCGATGAAAGAGATGGATGTGTCATTAAATAAGGTCATCAGTACAATCAATTAAATAAGAGATTAAATAAGTAATTTATAAAAAAGTGACATACTTATTTTGTGGTATATTTTTTCGGGGAGAGAGTCATAAAACGTCTTCTCCCGCTCTTGAATGTCAGACTTCTAAGGAATAAAAACTCACCCTGTTCCTTCAGTTGCCCTTGAATTCCGGGGCCGCAACATCTCGTAAGAACATTCGCGCAATCTCGGCAGGCAATGGCTTTATCGGTTGCTACTGCTGACTACACTTTGAGGCGTGCGTGGAAAACGACGCACCGTCGCGTCGACTCGGGAATACTCGGGATGATAAACCAACATTGACAATTCAAAAGTAAAAGTCATGAATTTTCTATTAGATCTCTTTGCTGGATTATGATTTAGACTGAAATTTTTGATTATTGTTTAGCATAATATCAGTCAGGTCACATAGGCGTACTTTTTATCCCGGAAATCCCACGGGATCGAGATTTACGCGGGAAAATCATCCCACGAGAACGAAGTCGCGGGCACAAGCTAGTAGGCAATAAAAAGGGAAATTATTTCAAAATCTACGCGGACAAAGTCACGGTACATAAGCTAGTTAATAAATAAACAGCTGGCGCCTCTTTTAGACCAATGGGGACAACGACTTTAGTGCATCGTTTAAAACCTAGAAGGAGTGATATTTGATGCTACGATCATGCTTTGTTTCTATCAATAAGGATTGTGATTGAGTCATGAGCTCGAGTTACCATGGAAACTATGGTAACGTGGAATGGTACATACATAAGTATGGTCCTATATATTGTATTTACGGATTTCATTAATAGCAATTTTAAATAAATATGTTATAATGATTATAGAATCAGTAAGTGGTGGATTTAGCCTAAAATACATAGCTCTAAGTATGTAACTACGTTGATGATAGATTTCGGTCTATTGTGCTAAAATGAAAAAAATCAATCTTTTTATTTGCTTTTTCCTTAGAAGAATAAAAATACATACATGAATAGAATTTCGTCGTGGTCGTGGTACATAGACTGAGTCGATGCAACACGGTAGGTGTATTTTTTACAAGTCAACTTTTAGGGAAAAAAGTACTACTTTGGGGTATACCCGTTGGTATAGTGGTCAGTGGCCCTGACTGCTGTGCGCAAGGTCGTGGGTTCGATTCCCACCTAGGACAAATGTTTGTGTGATGAGCACGATCATTTGTTCTTTGTCTGGGTGTAATTTATCTATAATATGTATGTATTTAGAAATATATATGTATGTTTATCAGTTGTCTAGTACCCATACCACAAGCTCTGCTTAGTTTGGGACTAGATGGCGTTGTGTGAAAAGTTGTGGAATATTATTATTATCTCCTTTATTTTATATACCTCTCAAAAATTACATTTTTAAATATTTTTCTATAAAAAAGTGACAATAAAAAAACATTTAAAAATATAAAAAATGGCAGTCCACTGGTATCGGGAACGGGGTCCAAGCTACCGGTGGTTAGGTCTCCAGAGAAAGGAACCTCCTCACAATACGAGCTGTATCGAGGAGAACTGCCTTCTGTATCAGGCCCTTTATCCAGCTGTGCAAAGCCAGCTTCGACAGATGGTCGTCGAAGCTTTTAGCTATCAGCCCATTGACTGATATGACAATCGGCACAATGACAGCCGAGTCCACATCCCACATGTCAACAACCTCATGAGCTAAGTCGAGATACTTAATGTGTTTCTCTTTCTCAGCTTTCACGAGATTCTCGTCATGTGGGATGGTAACATCGATTATCATTGCGCGGCGCACTAATCGGTCTATCACCACTATATCAGGCTTATTGGCAACAATAGTCCTATCAGTGATGATAGACCGATCCCAGTACAACGTGACATGGTCATTTTCGAGAACTGGGTCGGGCACATACTTGTAATACGGTACCTCAGAATCGACAAGTTTGTATTTCAAAGCAAGTTGCTGGTGGATAATTCTGGCTACTTGGTTGTGTCTATGCAAGTACTCGCCGTTAGCTAGACGAGAACAACCGGAGACAATATGTCTGATGGACTCGCCAGGACGATGGCATGCCCGACACACGTCAATCGTGCCGTCCTTCATAATATGTCTCCGGTAATTATTCGTCAAGATAACTTCGTCCATAATTGCACAGACAAAACCTTCAGTTTCTCCGAAGAGATCCCCGAAGCGTAGCCAGGCAACGGAAGATGTCAAATCTACATCGGACCCATAAAGAGCCCGATAGTAGCGACCATGAAGTTCCTTGCTTTTCCATACCTCCTTGCGGTCATCTGGGGTAAGTATAACAGGTTTGTGCCAGTTCTCTTTAGCCATAGTCAGCGGGGTAAGTCCCTTGTCCACTGCAATCACATCTCGGTGCATACCCACATCGGCTTTAAGGAAATATTCCCTGAGACTGCAAATCTCGCGGTTGTGGAGAGTTTTGGCATTTAAAAAGCCTCGACCTCCACATTTCCGCGGGATATACAGTCTCATCACCGATGATCGTGGGTGATGCATCCGATTTGCGGTTAGCAGTGTACGGACCCTCCTATCCAGGGCGTCCAGTTCGGTTTGAGTCCATTTGAGTATGCCGAAAGAATACATCAACACCGGCATGACCCAACCGTTGAAAGCGCGCACCTTATTTCCTCCCGACAAAAGGCTGTTTAATACCTTTGTCAGGCGGCCAAAGAAGCGCTCCCTCAGCGATTGCTTCATGTCAGCAACATTAATGCCTAAAGCTTCCGACATACCCAAATACTTATAAGTTTCGGTCAAGCAGAGAGATCTAAGGTGTATGGAGTCTGAAAGTTGAATTCCCTCAGATTCCATAATCTCTCCTCGTTTTACATGCATGATTGCACATTTGTCCACACCAAATTCCATCTTGATGGCGCTACTGAAAGTTTCAGTTACCTTCAGTAGTTCCATCAATTGCAAGTTGTTGGGGGCAAAGAGTTTCAAATCATCCATGTAAAGGAGGTGGGATATACTTTGACCTCCTCTTCTCAACCGATAGCCCAGGCCTGAGTCCTCTAACATTGTGCTTAGAGGATTCAGGGCCAAGCAAAACCAAAGTGGACTCAAACTGTCGCCCTGAAATATTCCCCGTCTGATCCATATAGGGTCATCATTCCCTCGAATCGGTCGACATCCTGGATAGCGAAGTACCGTCTTCCATTGCCTCATACATGACTCAAGGAAGGTGCGTAGAGTTGGCTCTATTTTGTAAAGCTCTAGCACCTTCATGAGCCAGCTATGAGGAACAGAATCATAGGCTTTTTTGTAGTCTATCCAGCATGTTGATAGATCTTTGTGGGATCGACGAACCTGTTGGCTAATGGCCATGTCAATGAGGAGTAGCTCCTTAGTGCCACGGGACCCGTTCGTACATCCATTCTGAGAAGTGGACATAATTGAGTTGCACTCAATGTGCATATTTATTTTCACTCTCAGAATGGACGTAAGAACCTTATAGACCGTAGACAAACAAGTAATCGGTCTATAGTTTTTGGGTTCCGTGGGACTACCACTCTTATGAAGCAGGTGGGTACAGCCAGTTGTCAAAAACTCTGGTAGAGACCCAGTCTCTAAGGATGCTTGGAATTGAGAAGCTAAAAGCGCATGCGAGCTGCTATACCACTTGAGCCAGAAGTTGTGCAGTCCATCCGGTCCTGGAGACTTCCAGTTTCGTAACGGACGAACTGCTTTGGCTACATCAGAAGTATTAATGATTATTTTATCCATTTGTGGTATAGCTTCACATACGCGTTCAACTTCACGCATCCAGTCACCCTCAACATGACAGACGGGCACCGACCAGATGTTGCGCCAAAATGAATTCGTGGCGGTATCATCCGGGCGGCACACGTCAGTCACGTTTTGATTGGGTCGCTCCCAAGCTCTGTATACCCACCTCTCATCACTCTGGAACATGCGATTCTGTGAGTACCGTTCAACCCGCCGCTTAAACCGTCGGATACGGCTTGCCCATGCACAAATTTTTTGCTTCAGGAAGTCAATACGCTCCGTAATGTGGGGTGTGTACTCTCGAGGGCTGATTCCAGTCCCCGAGAAAGCCCGCCGCACAAAACGCATTACACGCGGGCGTGTATTGCCTTCCCTGAAGCAGTATAGTTTGCCGATGAGTGCTCTGGCCTCATCGATACGCCTCTCGATCCTATACTGCCAGGCTGGTACAGCAGGTTTTGGTCGAATAGCTTCGTCGGTATTAGGAAATTTGACGTTAGCTAAGCGACACGCCGCAACAGCCCCGCAATACAGAATTGAGTGCGTATCAACGAGGTTTTCGCTGCTCTCAAAAATGTTCTCAAGCAACGAGTCCAAAGCACACACCAGCGCCCTATTTTTTTTGTGCATGGGTAACCGTGGTAAACGGGGTCTAAGTTCAGGCGGAGTCGATCGATACTCACGAAGCGCATCCTCCAGTGCGCTCCTCAGTCGATCGTTGCATTGGCTACTTACCGTGACAACCCTATCATCTAGCTCATTATTATGACTATTTAGCCGCGACGTCATTACACCACTAGCGGGTGCTTGTACGGCGGCTTGCGTCGGGGTCGAGATGATATGGTTGTTCAGTACCTCTGAGCGCAGCCTATCAAGTGTTACATCATCCAGCCTGTGGCTACGCTGGATGACCCTCACTTGATCCGACAGTCGTTGGGCCGAGACGTTGACAGCTGGTTCTAGGTCCTGAAACAGAGACAGCATCCTGACACGATACGCAGTGAGGTTAGTTCCCCCCTCTGTAGACCCATAATATGCGCGCATGACGTTTTCGTTTATGGACTGAGTCCATCTCATGCGCTGCACACCACCGGCAGCGGGGACCCGACTTGGAGCCGGTTGGCTCCTAAGTCCCAAGCTCGTCGGTAGCCGGCCTCTCCCCTGCCGACGCACAGGTGTTGGCGACGTCGGCGGAGAGAAATACTCGTCGCTCGAGCTCGACGCGGCTGCAGCCGCCGGTGACATTGGTGATCCTAAGTCCGGCGGCGGCGAGGCGGAGCTGAACGACGGGTCCGGGGGTGGTGGGCGTGCACGTCGCGAAGCTGCTCTAGTAAGCATCGTCCAAGTTTTGTTTCTTTACATAATTATTTCTCGCATTTTTTATGATTGTTGACAAACACAAACATGACAAACTTGACAGTTGCCGATGGATTGTTTAACTTCATTTTCGGTATTTTTTCGGTTCATAATATTAGTTGTTTTTAAATTTATGTTATGTTTCTTGCTTCAGCGTGTCCTCTTTTCGTATATATATGGAAAAATTTGGATGGGGAAACTTATCACTGTTTATTGCGGATTTATTTTGTACGAGCAGAAAACAAAACTTGATTTGACGGCTAGTGTTGCCAGCTTATTATTATTATTATAAAAAGGAACAGAATTAAATTTTTATATTTATTGATTTACAAAACAATTAAAGTTCACTCTTCTTCATCTTTTTTCTACTTACTGACTTTTTCTTGCATTTTACCTTTTTTTTATTCAGAAAGATCCCAATCTTGACCTCGATCTCGCCTGATGGTAAGCCATAGATGAGGTCTACAATGGAACGAGCTAGCCCAGAAGATGCCTGTTTACTCTTGCTTTAAAGGTTGAAAAGTCATAAGTGGCATGAAACACAGAAGCCGGCAGAGAATTCTACAGCTTGGAAGTGCGCACAATAAATGTGGAGGCGAAGCGCTTGGTACGACAAAACGGTATATCGACCAAGTGTGGATGGTAACCAGCCGTGCGTCTGGTAGACCGGTAGTGAAAGGGAGATGGAGGAATCAGGTCATGGAGCTCCTGCGCACACTCCTCGAAGTATAATCTGTAGAAAAAACTCATTATCTTTTTAGTCTTTCCGAACTATTTTGGGTTCGGCTTCCAGTTATCCAGTACTAGCTTCTGCCCGCGACTTCGTACGCGTGAGAGGGTTAAAAATACAAATTGTCTGGACTTTAAAAGAGACTATGACCTCTGAGTTTGTTTCGGTGTTTCTTCTCAGAGTAGTCAGTTAGGAAATACCGGCCTCATCTAGCTAAACTTAACACGCAAAAAATTTTCAAAAAAATTTGATTTGACATTTATTTAAAATACCTATTTTAATTTGATTGATGAATCATTCCATTTAGAGCTATGCAATATTAATTATTGTGATTATTTTTATTTTGATTTTCTAGTTTGTATAAAGCCACTAATCTATACAATATGTAAAATTGCTGTGCCCCACAGGGTTCATGTGAGCTATTACCTATATATTATTAAGATCTTGTTAACACATGTTAATGCAATAAAGAATGAATTTAATTTAATTTAATTTAATTGAAAAACATGACGTGTAAAAGTGTTATTGGTTATAAATACTAGATAACTAGACTAATACTAAATATTTACAAAATAAATATTTCATTTCATTTCATTTCCCGCGCAAATCCCGATCCCGTAAAAATTTTAGGGATACAAAGAAGCCCATGTGCTATTCCAGAATGTCAACTATCTACCTACCAAATTTCATTCAGATCCGTTTAGTAGTTTTTGCGTGAAAGAGTAACAAACATTCATCCATCCTCACAAACTTTCGCATTTTCAATATTAGTAAGAAGTAAGATAAGATAACTGTATGCAGCCAAGTATTAGTGTTTTACATGAAGCGACTGCCTATTTGACTTCCACGACCCAGTAGTGTCAGATTTTCTGGTTTCTGACTACCCGTAACTACTAACAAAGATGTACAAAATATGACAGCCGGGACCAACCGCTTAAAGTACTTTCCGAGGCAGGGATGAATCTCAATTTGTTACGATAGTCACCCATCTTGAGCCTGACCTCGGCAAGCATTGCTTAACCTCTAAGATCGACTGGTGTGGCTGTTATTATTTAGCCTCCAGCTCCTCTCAAGCCAAAAAACTACGTAAACAAAAAAATCATAAAAATTCCAGAAGCAACCTATCGCCACTATCGCACACGAAACAAAAAAATTGGCCAAGTGCGAGTCAGACTCGCCCATGAAGGGTTCCGTAGTAACTATAATAAATATAATTTAATATATTTATTTGAAAAAAAAAAAAAACTTCAAAATTTCTTAAAACTAGCTTATTTACAATTTTTACAACTACGCCCAATAACTTTGTTTTTCATAGTGTTTGTATGAATTACAAAGTTATATTTGCGGTTTTAGAAAATATGCTGTATCTCAAAAACTGCTGACCCGATCTCGTTCAAACCAATTTTGGTTGAAAGATTACATTAAGATCTACAGCATATATTTTTTTTTAGATTTTTCACTTCATAATTATAGAAGTTAGAGGGGGCGGGACACACATTTTACCACTTTGGAAGCTTATATCTTTTAAACAATTGACTTTATGAAAAAGTGGTTTTAGAAACCTAGCATATCATTTTTAAAAACCTGTCTATAGATACCACACACGCATAGGTTTCATGAAAAAAAATTTCAGTTTCAGTTCCATGTATGGGGAGCCCCCCTTTATTTTAAATATTTTTTATTTTTTTTCATAAAATCGGAAAGCGGTTCATAGAATACATCTACTTACCAAGTTTCACATGTATGATCCTAACAGTTTCGGAATAAAATGGCTGTGACATACGGACGGACGGACAGACAGACAGACGGACAGACATGTCGAAACTATAAGGGTTCCGTTTTTTGCCATTTGGCTACGGAACCCTAAAAATATCGAATGTCCTGTCAACAATTTTGATAAAGTCAATACTACGAAATTGAATAGATTTTCTAAGTAAAAACGCACACTATACCGTAACAATTAATTAAGTAGGTATTTCCCGATCACAGTAGTGACATCGACACAAGTTCAAATTCAAAGTTACATACGTAACATTTGAAGTTTACGGTCCTTATCAGCTGTTGTGACGTAGCCGTGATAAAGATGTGACGTAACACTCGCTAAAAATAGCAGTTCATTATTAACCGCTTAATGACACGAATGAGTAACCTTTACCTCGTGTCAAGTTTACAATGAAAAACATAAATAAACTTGGTGGTAATATTATCTAATAATATAAGACTGAGTTTAGTTTAGTTTTCGATACCAAAGACTATAGAAACGAGGAAAAAATTTGTGGAAAATTCCACTCTTGAAATTCTCGGTCGCAAAAGTATTATTCGGAGGTTTTGCTTATTTATACACATGAGTATACTGATTGTTTTGTTTGTCAAAATGTTCTGTATAGTTGTGGAGTTCGACATTACATTGTTGTGGTCGAATGGGCCATGGTGTGTGCGGTGTCACCATCCTCCTCTCGACACTTATCACTCGGCCAGTCAAGTGTGTGTAATTCTCCGAAGGTTAATTCCGCTGCTGTCGTCAGTCGTCACCATCAGCGTTTATTAGAGTTGATTAGTCTCTACACAGCTCTCCCACTGTTATCTACAACACACACTTAGTTTCAATTTCCACAGTACAAGAACAATTTGTTCGAAGTATTCCGTACAAAAATTAAATAGGTATAATATTGTATGCGATATTGCGCTGCCAGTCTCCTTGGTAGGTGTAGCTCGGAAAATTACGATTTAACGCATTACTGTTCTACCACCGTTTGTTTTCCTCGGTTTGGAAAAGTTTATTCTATTCTAGCCATTGCCCGCGATGTGGTTCGCGTGCATTTTTTTTCAGAAACTCACTCACGCTTCCTTAGAACCTCCTGATAAAGTTCCATCACAATCAATCTATTGATGTTTTAAGAACGCACATAGATAAATGTAATAATTATTTACTTAGCCTCTTCTTAACTAAGTTGGGGTCGGCTTCTCTGGTGTTTTATTAATATAAATATATTCTTTATTATGACATCTTATTTTCCATTAATTTAACCGTAATCATTAAGCCTCTTTAATGATTTAGGTTTTATACATCAAATAGTATTTTATACATATATCAAAAACTTTGTAGGTACCGCTATTTACGAAAATTACTCTGACAGAGAAGTATGATAATTAGCAAAGTTAAAGTTTGTATAAAGAAAAGAGTGCAGAAAGATTATGTATGTATTCTGCCGTGATTCTTTAAAAGGCAGTCATCTGACAGTTTACCGATTTTGAGTTAAACATTGAGCGACATCAGGAAAAAATGCGCGTCGACCTACCTTACCACATTTTCTGAAACTTATTTAGCTTTTGAGATATTTTTTCATAAAAAGCTGTGAAGTGGTTTTGATATTAGTGTCCTTTTTTTCCTGATTTCGCTCAATAATAATATAATATTCCACAACTTTTTCACACAACGCCATCTAGTCCCAAACTAAGCAGAGCTTGTGGTATGGGTACTAGACAACTGATAAACATACGTATATATTTCTAAATACATACATATTATAGATAAATTACACCCAGACAAAGAACAAATGACCGTGCTTATCACACAAACATTTGTCCTGGGTGGGAATCGAACCCACGACCTTGCGCACAGCAGTCAGGGCCACTGACCACTATACCAACGGGCCTGTCAACTAAAAAAATATTTAACTCAAAATCGGTAAATTGTCAGATGACTGCCTTTTAACGAATCACGGCAGTATTAACATCTAAACTTTAAAAAAATGGTCGAATTTTGACAACTGGGCGACCAATTAAATTTCAAATGCAGCTGAGTACCAGTGTTTTAAAAAGAGTGACCTCCCACAACCCAGTAGCTGGGTAACGCGATACACATTGGCGAGACCAGAGTCAGGCTTTCTGGCGTCAGACTACCCGTAATGACTATCAAAGAAGTACCAATGTTAGCCGGCACCAACGGCTGTACGCGCTTTTCAAGGCACCTACATATCGCACTCTTAGGTCCGTATTACAGAACGTTCCTCAAGTCCAGTTTGAGCTTAATTCGCCCGATCTCAGTTTAAATATAGAATCTGCACTTGAGCATTGGTCTTATTCCAGAATGGTAATAAAACTACACTCAGATTCAAATCGAGCCTCAAGCAGAGAATATCTAATTGTCTATGCATCAGTCTGTTTTCGTTTACGTTTTATTTTCTTCGTCTCCGCTGTTCCGATCTACGAATGATCGTAAATAATTCAATTTACTTTAATACCAAATTTTTAAGAATAAAAAATATGTATTGCATTGTTTCACTATAGAAATTATTTTAAAAGCAAATTCTTGAAGGTAAAAGGTGTTAAGGCAATATTTTCTAATATATAAAAATATAGCAAGAGTAACTTGTTCGTGGAACGGAGTGGATCCTAAATAATGTCTGTGACAGTGTTGTTTTGAATTGCTCATTGATCATATAACAAGTAATATTCAAATAAATAATGGTTTGGGAACAACGATCAATAAAAATATTAAAAGGAAACAAAGTTATAGTTAAAACAAAACAGAAATGCATGTTTTACCAAATCTTGGTCAATAGATGGCAGTATTACAAATTGTCAAAAATCTTCATCTTGTGAAAATCTATACCGTTTCTTAAAATAATTATTAGCATAATTTTATGGGCCCTTCACATGGAACGCTGAAGTTCTGTTTTTCTGTTCAAATCAACGGTGAAAAAATCATTGTTATAATCTGTTTAAGTTAGAAAACACGGGATTCATCAAGTAACTTAAAATGGCAAAAAAATTACGTGTAAAAGTGTTATTTGTAACCAATTAGCAAAATAAAATGTGATTTCATCATCATTCGCCAAAAATTACCATGTTTATATCAAATAATAAACTGAAAAGCAAATAGTTAACTGACAAGGAAATCTCTGCTCGAGCGTGGTGTCGACCATACTTGGGTGATGAATCTACAACTGAGTAACGATCTAGAATAAAGCCGTACCCGGCTGAACAACAACTGATCAATGAATCTATACTTGAGGAACATTCTAAAATTAAATCTCGACCCAAAACTAGTTTTAATCAGAGATCAGTGCTCGAGTTTCGTTCTGTAATACGGGCCTTAGAGTGAAAGTGACGTAACTCTAAATTCGTGTATTTTCAGATTTTGATGTAAACTGGCCCGAAACATTACTCTGAATTGCCGTGGAAACAGGAATCTGAATTACGAGTTATAAAGAGACAGCTTATGTATTTGCTACTTTAGATATATGAATATAATTTATTCAATGCTGCTTTATTAGTTATTACTGCTCAAATCCAAAAAATACAATTTTTTGAGTAAGGTCCCTTTCATTCTGAGAGTGCGATATGATAAGATGAAGATCACACATCCCATGGGGCTATTATTATTTAGCCACGAGCTCCCCTGGACCTCGTAATATACAATCACTGATTATTATTTACTAGCTGCTGCCCGCAACTTCGATCGCGTGGGAGGATTTCCCGCGTAAATCTCGATCCCGTGGGAATTCCGGGATAAAAAGTAGTGTGTTATTCCTGGATGTCAACTAACTACTTACCAAATTTCATTAAAATCCATCCAGTAGGTCCGGAGATTACACATCACATCACAGACAGACGTACAAACAGACAGACTTTTAAAAAATAAATTGCCGTGTCACCGTTTCCTTACCCATCAATTATTATTTTTGTATAAAATTTAAATGTACAGACACACTTTTTTTACTGTTTTATTAGATGTATAAATAAGTATAGATATTTACTACAGCCAGAATTAACTTGCCTTACACTTATTAGAGCAGGATAATTAAGGACAAATGGGACAAGGCGCCCGCGTGTATTAGTGATGTCATCTGTGCTAAACCCAGGTTTTCCTGATAGTTACCGAGCACTGATAGGGCATACTATTTATAAAGAAAATGTATGCTTATAAGTACGTACCAACTACAAGACCCATTGAGCAATGGAACTATAGTTAGACCAGGAAAATGCTAAGCTGATACAATGAATAAGCAATTCTACTATCTACCTATGATACCGGTATACTTACTGAATGTATGCTGTCCATACCTGGAAATAAGCTTACTTCTAGAAAACAGTTTACTTCAGCATGTTTTATGATTACCATACAACTGGACATAGAAAATAATTATGACAAAAAATATCTTCTTTTTTATGACATCTTCTTTTCCATTAATTTAACCGTAATCATTAAGCCTATTTTAATGATTTCGGTTTTATACTTCAATCTTATATATATCTTATATATATATATTTTATACATATATCAAAAACTTTGTAGGTACCGCTATTTACGAAAATTACTCTGACAGAGGAGTATGATAATTAGCAAAGTTAAAGTTTGTATAAAGAAAAGAGTGCAGAAAGATTATATGTATGTATTAACATTTAAACTAAAATATGGTCGAGTTTCGACAACTGGGCGACCAATTAAATTTCAAACGCACCTGATTGGCCAAACATTAAATTTTCTTCAATCTTAAATGTATGGCACATAATGGTACCAGGTCTATAGTTTGGTTATAATGCTGATCTATCTCATAGCTAAACGTCCTCGGGAGTCGGGAGCACTCACAGGCTCTGATAAATCCCTCCTTGGCTCGCTTCAGTTGCCCCTGACCTGAATGCGGAATCTGGCAGATTGGCTGCGACTTGCCTTTATTTTTTACAGAAATATCAGGCTTTTTATCTTGTTTTTTTATTTTATTTTTGTGCTTGCTTCTAGACCCCGAATTACGCAGTGTTCTTAATCTAATTCGGATTCGATTGCTGCATTATTGTACTACTTTCGTTTTATTTCAGACAATAAATATTATAATCGTTAGAACTTAAATCGGGATATATACCATGTGTATTTATTGTTTACGAAAAAAAGGCCTACCGATTCGTTTGCGTCCACCCATAATGATTTCAGTTCATCCTTGATCATGGCGCTTGCAGCAGTGCCGAAATATACGGAAAGTCGAAACTATAAATACACACGGTAAATATGCATATATAGTTCTAATGATAATGTTCCAAAAAGTTTCGTTTGGTTATTCCCAAAATCGAGTGACGTCATAATCACTTTTACGAACCCTAAGGACTTATGTCATAAATAAATTAGTCAAGGGCTGTCAAAATTCTCCTTAGAAGTACTTAAACGATATGAAAATTAGAAACCCTACTACTTGAAACCGTCAGGAGATGCCACAAAAACAGTCAAGCACCGGCTAAGTCGCGTGATTAGTGCTAAGCACCATAAATCACTATAGCAGGCGATACAAATCACAACACTCAGTCGACTGGCTTTCTTTTATTTTTATCAACAAACTACTCTAATGAAAAACTGTAGTGTTTTCAAGAACATGACGGTTGTCATTTTTGCCTTGTGCAGAAACAATCATTGTCAACAAATGATGGAGAGGACTGTGGGTTAACAGCAACCGAATCTCCTTCAACTTAATAAGAATGCGTAATGCCTGTCGTAGTAAATAGGTTAGTCAGTGCTGCTTTTTTGTTTTTATTCTGGATGAGCACACTCTTGACCTTCTGATAAGCGATAAATGGGGTCTACGATGGAACGAGCGAGCCCAGAAGTTGCCTATTCGCTCTTCCTTTAAAGGGTGAAAGGTCATAAATGGCAGGGAACCCAGAAGCCGGCAGAGAGTTCCACACATTGGCTGTGCGCACAATAAAGGCTATTGTTGATTCAAGTAGGCTGTACCTGCGGGGGCTGTGTGAAGAATAATTAAATGATTCCGCAGTCCCCAGCGCAGATATGTCGCCGAACACATCGTGGTTTTATTCGGAGTCTGACTGAACTCTTCGCCCTCTCAAGCCGGAAGACATCTATGTGGATTTCCAGATCGAGAAAAAAAAGGTAGATTGTGTACCTGACGTGGAAATGTATAGTAGTAATATGTCAGAAAATGGCTTCGCTGCCATCATCCTCAAAAGTTGTGCCTCCCTGTTGGCACGAGTCTGCGGCAGTACCAACACTATTCTCAGTGTATTCGCAGATCGGTGTAATTCCCCTATGCTGTAAAGGTGGATGCAGCTCCAACTCCACACCGTATTGTATTTACTAAAACTAGTAATTTTGTTATAAACACTATGGACACCGTCTGAAAATAAACGGTAATTGATTGAAAAAATGATTTATTGATAGTTAATTAAATGTGGCACCTTTTGGAGCCTACTTCAACGCATGCCAAAGGAAGCAGCAGAAAAAGCATAATTTCTGAATCGCAAATATGAAATTTAGTAGTTTCCTCTAATATAGTGTAAAACAGTTTTTAAAAACACATTTTCAATTCGCAAACTGTCCAATATTACTAGCTGCTACCCGCGACTTTGTTCGTATCGAAATTTCACACATTTCTCTGGGATAAAAAGTAACTTGTGCTTTTCCAGACTATATCTTTCACTGAACCAAATGTCTTCCAGATCCGTTTAGCTATGTTGGCAGGGTTGAGTGACATACATCCATCGGTCCACCAGTCTTAATGACAGCATACTTGATAACTTTATAGTTTTACAAACTCGACATTACTCTGGCGATCACTTTATCTACTCTATGGTAGGATTGTCCACACGTTTATTTCTTAACTTACCTCCTTAGCCGCCAAACTTTAAGTTAAACCATTGTTAACTGATTACCATGAATTCAAAATTAAGTGTTAACTGTTGAGACGAGCTGGGCGTCGATTTTTCAAGGATTTTTCAATAATACCATGAATTGCTAATGCTAGAGTTACTACTGAGTTCGCGGCAAACTTTTTCTGCTGTTCAAAGGATACGGGAACAATATGATGTCTCTTCATTGGCCTAGTAATAGGGTTTGTATTTATTTATTTATGTACACATTTGGTACATTAACATGGGTGGACTTAATGCAATAAGGCATTCTCTACCAGTCAACCTTTGGGTTAAAAAGACGACAATGTGGTAGGTATACAACGTGTAACGGAAACCCCATATTTATCCAAAAGGACTGAAGACAACATCTGGTATGGAGTCTCTATGCAAAGTTTCAGCTCAAAATAAGTTACTCACAGAATTTGCACCAAATTATCGGTTTCATATGTTTCTTGAATAACAATCATAACAAACGTGTCACAGCACTATAAGGGTCATCACATTCCACGTCACTTGCCAATAAAACGATAATTCTCTTCGTTCTTCTTAATTTGAAAAATTCGGTCTCTGGTATCAATGTATTGAAATTTCAAATAAGTTCCACACATGTACAGGGTTATTGGAAATACGTCCCGATCCTGTTAAGGGCGTGTAGATGAGGTCATTAACTAACAAATCAAAATTTTGTTTTTAAATATTAAAATAAAATAGGACTTTATCTCTTTTAAAAATTTATAAAAAAAAAAAAACGAAAACACGTTTTAGCATTCTTATTTATTAAATAGCTAAAAAATTAAGTTGCGCATAATAAAAAATATAAAACAATTAAAAACCTCCGTACTTTTGAAAAAAGAGATCCAATACTTATTTTATTTTTATGATTTTTGCAACGTCTTACTAAATATATATTTTTTTTTTCTCCTAAAAATCACTAATCTTTTTTGTACGGCGGAACATTTTATTTGTTAGTTAATGACCTCATCTACACGCCTTTAACAGGATAGGGACGTATTTCCAATAACCCTGTAGACATAGGATTAGAAAACCCTGGCCATATCGTTTGTTATCATCCAAAGAAGCGGTGCACTTGGTATGCATATACCCTTTAAATGACACGATGTATATACAATAAAATAAAAAAATATAAATTGTTTGAAAGAGTATACAAATAATATAATGTAAGATTGTTCTCGATTTAAATTTAGTGTTGGTATTTGAAACCTTAGTAGTAAAAATTTTGTCGATTATTTTTAATTTCGTCTTATCTTTTCGAATCTATTTTGTCGTCGAATACCAGTCTAACCAGAAGCAGCTGTGTATGAGAGTTTTACATGGAGCGGCTGCCTATCTAACCTCCACAACCCAGTAACTGGGTAACACGATACCCAATATGCCAGTTTTTCTGTCTTCTAACTACCTGTAACAACTGTTAATGATGTACAAGCGTTCTGCTGCTTTCCGAGGTGCGCCCCTCTAAAGATCGACTTCAGCAAGTGTTCCTTAATTTCGACGATCGATCCGTACGTTCTGTATTAAATGCAAGATTCAGGGTGTTAGGTAAGAGTTGAAAGATAAACGAACGTAGCATCACTCTAAAATGTTTTTAACCGACTTCAAAAAAAAGGAGGAGGTTCTCAATTCGTCTTGAACTTTTTTTTATGTATGTTACCTCATTACTCGCAGATGGCTGGACCGATTTTGAAAATTCTTTTTTTGTTTGAAAGGGTATACTTTCTAGTTGGTCGTCATGTTTGGATCTGATGATGGGATCATGGAGAAATCGAGGGAACTCTTCAAATATTATAGGCACACCTATAGCGTTTTGGGTATTTCTTATAGTACCTTGTGCAGTTGCTCTCGAAAAGCACCATTTGAGGAAGTGGAACTGATGATGAAGACCCCAGATGGCCACCAAAACTACTCAATAATAAGTATTTCGTGGATTGCGATTAGATTACTTGAATATAAATGTTAAGCACTTTATGCTCGTCACAATGCATATGGTGAAGAAGAGCTGATGGTGATGTACCAGGAGAACTCTCTCAAAAATTAACGGCTCTGCACCGGGAAAAGCAATATTTTGTAAAAGGTGATAAGTAGTTGACATTTTGGCTTTTCTAACTAGATAAATTACAAACCCACCCATTAAAAAAAAATAGCAAAAAATAGAACCGACTTCCATATCAAAACACTACAAAGGCAAAAATAACTTTAATTTCGGAAGGCGGTGTCAAAAACGATAATATATACAGAACTAAAGACACCGCCTTCCGAAATTAAAGTTATTTTTGCCTTTGTAGTGTTTTGATATGGAAGTCGGTTCTATTTTTGGCTAAAAATTTTTTTTTCACGCTTTTTAGTGGGTCGGTTTGTAATTTATCTAGTTACAAAAGCCATAATGTCGACAACTTATCACTTTTTACAAAATTTTACTTTTCCCGATGCACAGCCGTTAATTTTTGAGGAGTTCTCCTGGTACTTGACCATCAGCTCTACATCACCATATGTATTGTGACGAGCATAAAGTGTTTAACATCCGTACTCAAGTAATCGAATCGCAATCCACGAAATATTTATTATTGAGGAGTTTCAGTGGCCATCTGTGTGGTCTTCATCATCAGTTCAACTTCCCCAAATGGTACTTTTCGGAAGCAACTGCTCAAGGTACTACAAGAAATACCCAAAACGCTATAGGTGTGCCTATAATATTTGAAGAATTCCCTCGATTTCTCCAGGATCCCATCATCAGATCCTGATTTCGTAACAATGGGACCAACTAGAAACTATACCCATTCAAACGCAAAAAGAATTTTTCAAATTGGTCCAGCCGTCTTCGAGTTACGAAGTAACATACATAAAAAAAAAAAAAAGTTCAAGACGAATTGTAAACCTCATTTTTTTTAAGTCCGTTAAAAAGAGTTATAAAAAAAATTTTCGCAAAAAATAGAACCAACTTCTATATAAAAACACTACAAAGGCAAAAATAACTTTAATTTCGGAAAGCGGTGTCAAAAAAAAAAGAAAATACAAAACAAATGATACCGACTACCGAAATTAAAGTTATTTTTGCCTTTGTAGTATTTTTATATAGAAGTGGGTTCTATTTTTTGCGAAAAAAAATTTTTGGACAAAACTTTTAAGTCCTGAAACAGTCGTAATCTTTCAGTAGTACTTGCTAAATCTGCATTTTTTTTCTTCTAGGTTTGCTCCTTATGACCCAACATTACTGATCTCTTATCAGTTATCAGCAATAGCTTAGTGGTTAAGTTGTCGGACTTGTAATTGAGAGTTCGCGGGTTATAACCACACCTATTACATCACTACTGCCATGAACCCACTCTATACACAACCAATTTAGCTTAGTTGGATGGGTTAACAAGGTTGCTAGTAATGTAAGTTCTATCCAAATCGATAGTTTTCTTTTTAAAATAAAATAAAAACAAATATCAGGAAGCCTTGTCTTTACTTCCAAGTCCCCTTGTGTTTGCTAAACAGTACATTTCTGACCTCTGCACACTCCCAAGGATCATAGGCGTAACGATAGCGTTACGTAAAATATAAAAACTCATTAGCTTAGGTAAGT
The DNA here is from genome assembly GCA_943138885.2 of Tholera decimalis. Lineage (NCBI taxonomy): Eukaryota > Metazoa > Arthropoda > Insecta > Lepidoptera > Noctuidae > Tholera > Tholera decimalis. The sequence goes on from OW964565.2 coordinate 20,868,652, forward strand.
TCCCGCGTTCGACACGAAAGAGAGATTGTTCTGTAGTTCTCAGGGTGAGCGAGACAGCAGATGTGTAAAGAGTTTGTACTATTTTTATCTTACCTTTGTAGCCGACCAACGTGTGACGTCAGAAATGATAGGTTTAACATTTAGGGTTTCAAGAGGCATTCACTGAAATTATTGAAAGTAGGTGCATGTTTTAGTATTTAAGTAGCTTTTACTAATTAAGTATAATGTATTTACAAAGCTCTAATAGAAATAAAATATGCAATATTAATTTATTTATTACAAGTTTCTATGACTCATTTGTTAGTAGCACATATCCTATGTTAGTAATAATAATTTTATCTGAAACTTAAATACACTAAATTAATTTTAAGAACTACAATTATGTATGTAGTTCTTAAAATTAATTTAGTGTATTTAAGTTTCAGATAAAATTATTAGATATATTTATAGAGGCTGATATCAAAAGAATTTAATGTGAATCAATAAATTCATCGTTGATCGGAAAAGATTTTTTTTTAAAGAAAGCCAATATGAGTAGAATTAACATTACTAGCAATTTTGTTAACCCCTCCAATTAAGCTAAATATGCTTGTGTTTGGCATGAGTTCACGGCAATAGTGTAACGGGTGGGGTTTGAATCCGCGACCTTTCAATCACAAGTCCGATACCTTAGCCATTTGGCTATTGTCGCTCAATACTGTAGCTATGTGCCCTGAGTACTGGCCACATTGCCACGTCTAATGGCAATGCTGATTCTTTGACCGGAGAAAAGGCCAGCTCTCTGGTTACGTAGAGTCGATAATCGAGGTATTCCTCGAAGCGCTACCATTTTGAAGCGCACCTAATGAAGCGCTCCTTTTTTATTCCTCGGAGCGCACCTTTTAGTAGCGCTCCTGATAGCAATTAAAAATATTAAAATTATATTTATTGAATACACGTTACTCTTTGAATACACATTATAGTGCAGAAAGCAAAAACATATTTTTCTGTCAACTTCATACTTTTGGTTAAGCAACTTCGATGATGATGATGATGAGTTTTTAAAAATATAATTTATTACGTTTACTTCATGCTCTTCCCAATTATAAACGTGGGTGCGCTTCAAGGAATAAAATTTTAATATTTTTAATTGCTATCAGGAGCGCTACTAAAAGGTGCGCTCCGAGGAATAAAAAAAACTTTTTTGCAAAAAAATAAAACCGACTTCCATATAAAAACACTACAAAGCCAAAAATAATTTTAATTTCGGAAGTCGGTGTTATTGGTTTTGTATTTTCTTTTTTTTTCACACCGCCTTCCGAAATTAAAATTATTTTTGGCTTTGTAGTGTTTTTATATGGAAGTCGGTTTTATTTTTTTGCAAAAAAGTTTTTATTTTCGCGCTTTTTAGTGAGTCAATTTGTAATTAATCTAGTTATAAAAGCCAAAATGTCAACTACAAAAAACTAAAAACGCGCGAACAAAAAACACAATATAGAGTAACCGAAAAGATCATCAATGTAAATATTTTTTTTAGACTTTTGTTGATTTTTCAGAAACGGCTTGTTCGATGTCGATAAAATTTTCATGGGACCATTTGGGAAGTATACCCTTTCCAACAAAAAAAGAATTTTTCAAATCAGTTGGCGAGCGACGGAGCTATGCCCGAACAAACATAAAAAAAAAAAAAAAAAAAAAAAAACAAACAAACATCCGAATTGAGAACCTCCTCCTTTTTCAGAAGTCGGTTAAAAAGGAGCGCTTCATTAGGTGCGCTTCAAAATGGTAGCGCTTCGAGGAATACCTCCAATAATCGTGTGCTGGTGTCACGAAATACTTGATGCGCATTTGGATCTCATAGCTCAAACATATAGCTCCCTATAATGTTGTTCCCTTCTTTTCCATAGTTGAGTCCAGAAATATGGAATCCGCGGTTTTATATGTTCGGATAGCTTCTTATAAAATTTGGTTTGGCAGGTGACGTTGCCTTACACCCGGTTTCTGAATAAGACATTTCGAATTTGGAGACATGTAATGTAATATGTCTTATATTTGAGTAAATGTTGACTACTTTTAAATTTTTAATTCAGCAACCGAGCATCATTCTTTACCCTATTTATAATTTTCTTAATTTCAGCCTATTACGTTCCCAGTGCTGGGACATAGGTCTTCTCTCTATGAGAGGAAACCGGTGATCTATCACGCAGGACTTTATCAAAAATAATGATTATATCCTAGTCTTCTTTTAAATCTCTTATTAAGTCCCTATTACGTGATCAGAAGTACATCATCTATAGAAGAATATATTGAATTATTGACGTATCTAGGCAAATTCATGACGACAAATAACGTTATCATCATAATGAAATTAGTCACTAAAATACATCTTATTCATTGATTAAAATCTTAATTAACCTGATTAGCACGGTTTTACAAAAATAAACCGATTCGGTTTTGAACCCTGAATTTTCCAGCCGGCCTACTCAAGTCCACTGCATCATTGGTATCTAAAACAATATTTCTATCGTCCTCAGCTCAGTGACGATAACAATTTTGGCTGTATATTAATAACTTACAACACAATGGAATATGAACTTTATTTTTAGGAATATACGGTATAAATTCGAGTGATGATTACTTTGACAGTTACCGCCGAGCAAGCGATGAATTTAGGTAGAATAAACAGGTTTGGGTCGTCTAGTGGAAGGTGCCTCTTCTGACGTCGAGGTGCTGGGTTTGGTTCTCGTGTTGCGCCACGTTGCTTATCCTTGAGTTGGAGGCGGAATTTGTGATTGCAATAAACAGAGACGCTATTTATTACGTTCGGGTGGAGATTTCCACCCATAAACAATTTTTTTTGTTGTTACGTTTTTCGGGGAAATGTCAAAGGTACGGGTATCGGCGTAGCAACTAACATTGTCTTTTAGGCTGCGTACAAAAGAACATAGAAGGGGTTTCGAAGTTTAATTTTTATATGAAAAGGAAACCCAAAAAGTATTGTTAGAGTTTTATTTGTTTATGGAGATTCTAGATTACTGTAGGTTCATCATCTGCTTAGCCTTTTTCTAAATATTTCGGGTCGGCTTCGAGTCTATTCGGATGCGACTGCCTATCTGACCTCCACAACCCAGTAGCTGGGTAACACGATACCTCTTGGCAAGACTGGCGTAAAATTTTCTGGCCTCTGATTACCCGTAACCAGTGTCAAAGATGCGTAACGAGTGTCAAAGATGCGTAACGAGTAGTGTTGCAACGAATACTACTTTTACGAATACGAATATCAAACCTACTATTCGGCGAATACGAATACGAATACGAATATCTCGCCATGGTAATAAAAGACTTATTTATTTGATGAATGTTTACTCTTCTAACAATTAAAATTTACAACAGGCAAATTTTTATTTAAAAAAAAAAACATAAAATTTATAGTTTTTCTGGTTTTAGGCGATTTCTTTTTTCAGTCTGGGTGTTCCCAGCCGTTGAAAAAAGTCATTCCGAGGCGACTGTACATGGCTTCAGTGAAAAATATTTTTGCACGAGTTTTTTCAGACCTGGAAATTTTTCAAATCTGCAGTAAATACAGTTGCGTACAAAAATATTAGTTTTTAAATATTCGTATTAGTATTCGCCGAATACGAATATTCGGTAAATGTCTACTATTCGGCGAATACGAATATTCGTATTCGTATTCGTTGCATCACTACCCGTAACCAGTGTCAAAGATGCGTAACGAGTGTCAAATATGCGTAACGAGTGTCAAATATGCGTAACGAGTGTCAAAGATGTACAAAAGACAACCGGGAACAACGGCTTAGCATGCTTTCACCCATCCACGGACCAACCTTCGCAAACGTTTGCTTAACCTTGAAAATAGATTCATAATCAGTTGTTTCCATTTAGCTCCTCCTCCTTTAGTTGGTAACGAGAGAAAAAATAGCAAATAGATAAACTTTATTCAGTCCTACCAACCTAATATGTAACTCGTAAAATAAATATGACACAAATTCATTAAATCAATCCCGTCAATTTACATATAGGTAGGTACGTTTCCCTAAAAACACGAACATATAAAATAAGCTCGAAAATTTGTGTGAATGTTTTCATACTTCCTTATCTACTATGTTTTAGAAAAATAACACCAAAATAGCTGTTATATTACTATAAAAAAATACATATCTGTTATGAGGTACCTATATAAAATGTTTTACTAAGTTGTTCGTAAGGATAGGTTAGTTATAAATGATCTTTATTATGCAAATTGGTTATTTATAAATAACACTTTTACACCTCATTTTTTTCGTCAATTTAAACTAGACGAGGCTGGTGTTTTCTAATCGACTACTCTGAGTAGAAACACCGAAACAACCTCAGAAGTCCACATACAACCTATACTGGTCAAATATTATAGTTAAATATTTTAATATCTACAAAATCTACAGTATGGTACAGCGATATGGGTATTTCGTATACCAAACGGTCATTGCCCTACATGGGTTTAAAAAAAGCACCGTAGTCTGTAGCTCATACACGGGTTTGTCCATAGAGGTCCCACACTTCCAAACTTCGCGCTCAACCTGTAGGATGATTGCTAAGAGCCGGTTGCCAACGGCCTTAGATAACGGGAAAACCGACCGAATTCACCCACAGACGAGAGACGTCCCCATTCACAGGAACCACGAGATCAATTCCATAGATTAGACGCTAAGGACGCCTGTTTCACAAATATGCACTTATTCGCGAAATGATAATGACAGCCTCATTAATCTGACCGTAGTCTGATTCCCCGAACGACAACCTTCAACAAAAGTTTACTTAAGACTAGTTCTGACCGCAACTTCGTTCGCCAGTCGCAGTTGGGTCGATATAACCGTCGCATTTTTGTCCTCGTAAATCCCAATCCCCTGGGAATTTCGGGATAAAAGTAGCCTATATGTTGCCCTATAACTTCCTCTATTTTCAGTTAAAGTCTCATTAAAATCTGTTCAGCCGTTCCATAGAAGACAGACAGACAAAAAAAATGTGTTTTAGTATCGTGTAAATAATTTAGTATAAAACACAGTTATTTTGAAATCACAGACAAACAGTATCATTTTATTTGTAATGATATAGATGTAGCTATAGATACGTTCTATCTTAACACTTGTCAGAAAGACGGAAGTCAGCAGCGACTATATATTAATGTCTACCTACGTCTACCCCAAACTGAACCGTTATAAACTTCATATATTTGGTACTATACAACAGACACACGTTAGGTTCATTGATTGAAAACAAGTCTCGAACGCACAAAGAAACATTCCTGAGAAATATACAGACGAACTGACGGACAGTGCCTACAGTACCAACGGTACAGCGAGCCAAACCATCCGATTTCTATTACGCCGTCTAGGGTTCATAAACTAGACTCCCTGGCATCAGACTTAAACGCATTAGAACCAATAGGACTACGTCGAGGCTCAACAGGATGCTCCACAATTCAAAATCAAGCAATTGACGAGGAATTAGTGGAAAAGCTTACCCTCTACGACATTACAGAGCGATATAGAGAAGATTGGTAACCTTTTTTTGGCACAAACAAAAGCCCAATTCATTGCTCCGCTCACAGGAGCGACGCCGTATTCGTAAACAAAGAGCGAGCAAGCTACAGCGCCGTCCAAAATAGCCCCCTACGACGACGGTGCCGAAGACGACGTTTTCTCGTTATAAGTTCGTGTTTTTATCGAGGCGAGACGAGCCCGACCCCGGTGTCGGCGGCGCGGCGCTCGCAATGTTTTCCTCCAGCGCTTTATCTCTCTGCCTCTCTGCTCTTTGACATCGCCTGATGTATACAACTACGACTCCACTCATTATAGACCTTATACCCAACAAATAAAGCCGAAATCTCCACGAACGACCTTTCTTGAATTTTCAGACTCATTAAGCGTCATTCGGAAATTTTGGATTTAGTAAACAGAATTTGAGAGAACGAAACAAATGAGAAATACAAAACAAGTTTTAATTTCTCTCTCTCTCTGATTAAAATCGGCTAATGAAAATTAGTGCTTTATGTTTAATTAGGGCTCTACGAAAATGGAGGCGTCTCTAAGTTAGGTTTGGTGTCATGCCGAATTGACGCTGTGTACTACATTTGCGAGTACGACATACGGAAACATGACTAGCGTAGTGCGTTTAGAAATAGTCGACAGTGTTAGTCAAGGCTAGTGCACATTTGGGCAGTGTGCGAGCGGCGGCGGCGCGGCGCGCGGCGGTCTCAGCGCGGCGCGATTGTCAAGCGCTGGCTGTGGCGGCGGTCGCTGACGCAACGCGCGACCTCTTTGTCCGGCCCCACGGACTCCGGCGGAATGTCCGCGGAGCCGGCCTCGCCTGCGCCGCACCGCCGTCCGCGCTCGAGTAATTACGAATGTCAAATGTTATCGCACGCAACCGTCCACCGCGCCGTCCGCACTCCGCTGCGCCGCTCTTCATAATAATAAAACCTGATATTTAAAACGGAACGTCCTTCTAACGCCGTGTAGTTGCGCCGACGCCAATCTACGATAATAATAAGCCGGCTACCTAGAAAGCGTTGCGCTGCAGCGCTGCCCCACCGTGTATGGTTAGACGGTCACAAGTCATGCAGCGCTACAGCGCCACGAGCGCGCGCCACGTAGCGCTCACATAAGTACGGCCAGTTCTATGCGCGCCTGTATAGCTATTAAATGTATATAGAATATATAGTAGTAATCGCTCGACGCAGCGGTATTATGTCGGAAATATACCGGCCGCGCCGCGCCTCAAGCCGGTATACGGTTTTGCTATTTAGTTTGTATGGGAAGCTTATTTTTGATTTTTTAATCTTGTAGAAGGAGTTATGGATTCGGTTCTTTTGTTAAAATATGAAGTATAGGGTAAGCTTTCCTTGAAGCTATATGGGGTATGTCATGTGTCTCAATTTTTTCCGGAATTTTTATAATGTAGTATTTTTTAAACCATGCCACATAGGTTTATTAGACATGAAATACTTGTTTCAATGTAGTAACAGTGCATACTGGAAACAATTTATATTTTTTTAAAGAAATAAAAAATATACCTCTAACTATGAATAAGTAATATTTTCATCCGTTCCTACTTATATAAAGTAAAATAATAAAGTAAAAAGTAGGTATTTATATTTAACTAAAATAATAAATCGTCTCATAAATGAGAACTGAATATTTATTGACAAATTTACTTTTAAAATCACTCATTATCAATCGTAAAACGACGAACGTTTTAATAAATTATTATGTGTGTTATTCTGAGATAGTTCTCAAAATAACATACATGACAATTCATTAAGATATGCCTAGATTTTCATGTTTTAGCCTTTATTTTTCCACAAGCAACAATTACATCAGTAATCATTCATCATTATTATTAAAGTCCAACATCAGTATTTATTAATTAATTTATATTTGGATCTATATTTTAGTATCTAATTCATTATTAGATATTATACGTGACCTACGCCGCATAGGCGACTTACACTTGAGAGTTGATTAATCCTTAAAAATTATAGAAATGGTTGTATGAACTTGGCACTTAACTCATTTATTTATAATTTTAATATGTAGATGCCAATCTGATTAATATTGGGATATCTTAGGCCCTTTGCCACCTAAACATCTTTGAACTGTGGGTGAAGCAGGCCTAAATATTAATAAAATTCTTACCAATCCCAATCAATCCCCAAACAAAAGAATACACGTAAGAAAATTTTTTGAGTGGTAAGATTACAAGTTAGAAGTAAGTTATTTCTCAAAGTGCATTATTTTCATAACTTTCAATTAAATAAATAATTACAAAATTATTTATAAATAATTTTGTAATTAAAATAACACAGCTTTATATTAACATTTTCCTTACACCAAAAAGAAAGTTTCTTAATGTAGTTACAGTAAGTAAATCATGAATACTCAAACATTTTATTTTGTATTTAACATGCAAAGACGTTTCATTTTTTATTTGCAATACACCATGGGTATACTGCAAGTAAGAATACTGTTTTACTTTAAATTTAAAACGAATATTAATAATAATTGAATCAATTGAGGAATTAATTTTAATCTTCTTCTAGTACAACATTAAATACTACTAAAATAATAGGTAGGTACTCATTACCCAGAATAATGAGAATTATTTTAGTTAATATTTTTATCTGAAGATTAAAAGCGTAAATAACATCAAAGAAATAAATCTTTGTATAGTACTAAATAAGGAATTTAAATACAATAAATTTTTAAATCTATGAAGCTATCCATAGTTTCGGAAGACGTCAAACCCTAAACCAAAGCCCATCTATAACCACAGAGCGCATCCACGCTCCTTTCCCCAACGATATCTCCGTTACCTAGATATAAACACGAACAAAGAAAAACCCAAATATGCAACCGGCTCGTGGCGCGGCTCGTCCCTCCGTCAGCTATAGCGTGGCCTTATAGATGGTTGTTTGCGCTCACAGAGTGCGGTGAACAGCGCTCACCGGCGGCGCGCGTGTGTGCGTGTGTACGGACACAGCGCACACGCGCGCATCGCACACAGGCGCGCCGCTGTACGGGTGCGTTCCGAAACCGCTCTCTATTCTATCTATGCGAAGGCGTCGTACCACGTATAGCGGGCACGCTCGGGGCGAGGAATTTAGAGGCGGGGGTCGTATCGTTAATTGTTATGAAGTTGATTTCGGTCCTGAAATTCTGAAATAGGTATTTTGAAATAACGCCTCTTTTTCGTCAACGAAACGGCTACGCGACACCGCGTATCGCCGCTAACCTATTTTTGCTCGAGTTGATCTCGAAGCATCGTCGACTCGAGCGGCCCGTGTGATTGTAAACATATGTTTTCATTTATGAGTGCGTCGAGTCGGCGTGTTATCACTGCGCGTGATAACGACGTGAATGCGGTCTTGTGCCCTTCAGTTAGGGTTTGGAATGGATCAACGTGGACGGTTCGACGTATTGCCAATCGCGAAACAAGTCCATGGTTAGCGAATTGACTGACCACGGAGAGGTCTCCAGGTCACGGCATTGGTGCTGATGACTCGCCACTATATGTGTGGAGAACTTAAAAAAACTTTGCTGACTTGTTGACTACCTACCTATATTCTAATGTGCTGTGTTGTAGTTATCTTCGGGTAGGCATTGTTTTCTCTTTGTCCTGCTATCATTTTGGATATGAAATGTAGAGTTCTACACAAATAGAAGTAAGAATTTTATTTTCTTTAACTTTTAAAAACATCACAAAAACTATAAATAAACAAATTGAAACTGTTAAGCGTCGAGCGTCAAAGACTATTTGTCACCAATTCGGTTGAAGTGGGAATAAACAACGCAAGAAATTAATCTAATAGAGCGACTCATACGCATGCCTACTGTAGAGCATATTGGGCACAGCAGCAATACTAGCTGACTGTTTACAACGCCGTACATCGCGTGTTTCATATCAACAGGACGCCAACACTGGAAGTTTGCCAGCAGTGTATGTATAAACTGTTTTTTTAGCCTGTCATCTGGCAGCAACATGCGGCAAAGTCCGAAAAAGATGTCATTCCCCTTCATTCGGTCTCTTCGACTATCATTCAAAGTCGGCACTCCATTGCGGCCTCTATTCGAACAAAACATTTTACTATTGTTCCCCAACTCACCCAAAACCAAATAACTTCAAGCAAATCTCTCGCCAAGTGATAATCGGGCGAGCTTCAGCACCATAGTAGTCGTTAGTCCCAAAAATTTTACCACGAACGAACGAAACACGAGTTTCAAGACTTTTTACAGTTCATCGCGTTGTTTCTGCAACGTGACTGCTAAAGTGACCTTAGGAAACCAGTGGAACGAAGAGTTTCGGTACTCTGTGAGTTATTTTCTCGCCGTTGAGACTTGAGTCACGGATAGTGGAAACGATTCGAGTTCGCGTGTTAATGGCAAAGGTTAGGTGGTCTGAAAACTGAACAGAACTGACGTGCGCCAAAATAATTGTGCGCTCATTAAAAATACACATGCTTGGATTTTCTAAACTTATGTTTAGAAAATCTAACGTATGGTTCTTTTTTAGGGTTCCGTAGCGGAATGGCAAAAAACGGAACCCTTATAGTTTCGATATGTCTGTCCGTCTGTCTGTCTGTCTGTCCGTCCGTCCGTATGTCACAGCCATTTTATTCCGAAACTATTAAGACTATACATGTGAAACTTAGTAGGTAGATGTATTCTGTGAACCACTTTCCGATTTTAAGAAAAATTTAAAAAAATATTTAAAATGGAACTAGAACTGAAAATATATTTTTTTCATGAAACCTATGCATGTGTGGTATCTATAGACAGGTCTTTAAAAATGATATAAGGGTTTCTAAAACCACTTTTTCATAAAGTCAATCCTTTAAAAGATATAGGTAAGCTTCCAAAGTGGTAAAACGTGTGTGTGTGTGTCCCCTCTAACTTCTATAATAATGGAGTGAAAAATCTAAAAAAAATACGTCTGTAGATCTTAATAATGTAAACTTTCAACCAAAATTAGTTTGAACGAAATCGGGTCAGCAGTTTTTGAGATACAGCATATTTTTTAAAACCGCAAACATAACTTTGTAATTCATACAAACACTATGAAAAACAAAGTTATTTAGCGTAGTTGTAAAAATGTAAATATATATAAATGTAAAAATATATTCGTCAAATAAATATACATATTATATTATGTTATTATAGTTACTACGGAACCCTTCATGGGCGAGTCTGACTTGCACTTAGCCAATTTTTTAAATGATGGAGTGAATCTAAATAATATGGCAGTTTAGTATTAAATACAATTATGTTGGTATCTGAGTACCGCTCTCCATATTAAGGTAACATATTAGATATAGTCACTCTTTCTTCAAAATTAATAAGTATTCTTTTAACAAACTATTTAATCTGTAATCGTAGTTACTACCAGCTATTAGAAATTGGACATAATATTATTTGTATCTCATTAATTAAGTACTTAACTACGTATTGTATATCTTTTCTTAATTATCATCATCGGTGACAATATAGGTACTTACACATACTTACGACTGGTAAAAGTTATCATTAACAAAACTTATCAATTGTAATCATCCATTTCTTTTTAGTTACAAAAAAAAAATATTTGAAGACAAAGAGGGAATTAATCGACCTAACTTATGTCATAATGACATTAAATTAAAAATGGCGTCTATGCGTACTTTTAAAAGGCGTGTGTTGCTTTGTCGCCCGCAACACGTCGCGGGAACGTCGCAGCCACGGATGGATTTCGAGAAGTCGAAATTTTCCACTATTCGTAGTTTCGCTCGAGTTTTCGAGCCAAGCCACTTAAGACAAGCAACTCGAGCTACGAAGAAACCAGCTCAGAGTCGGCCATACTTTCCACAGAATAAGTACGAAATTCTGTGAAAACCACAGTCAAAAATATAAAAGCTAGTTCTTATTATTCTAAAACAGAAAGAAACTTATTATTACCTACCTATTTTTGTCGTCATATAATAACAAACAAACAATTATTACATTTAAAATCTCCAATTTTGTTTTTACTGCAAAATATCTAGATGAAATATTATGATTTCATTTAAACGTATTAATTAATTTTACACGCGTCAAGTTTGTCGACTGCGTAGCACTCGTAACCGCAATGACATTTGTGCACTTATTTTGCAAAAGACATCAACGACTACTTGCTACGCCGCCGCTACGAGTACCTACCAGCCCTAGGCCATTTGAAATGTTATTGAAAACTCTACGCAACTCCGACCTAAACGTCAAACTGTCGCATAGAGACCGATCTCGATTCCACGCTACGACACTCGCCACCTTAACAAAGTTATTATTAAAGCCCTTCCTCCGGCATCATCAACTATTCATATAAAATAATAATAATTCCACATTTATGGTCTAAAAGCATGGTGTCAAACGTAAAGAAAATCTGAAAACAGAGCGATATAGTCTGTGGCAGCGCTGTCGGTCCGGGCCGCTAGGTGGCAGCACATAGCTCGCTATTCACAGCGTATATTATTTACCGCGTTTATATATGTATGTCGTTATATAAGTGAACAGAAAGCGTTCGGTGGGCGCGCGGCCGGGCGCGGGTGACGGCGGAGGCGCGGGCGCGGGAGGGGGGCCGACTGCACACTAGTAAATACGCACACACACAGGCGCTCACCGCCGCGTCCGCGTGTATCGAACGAGCGAGCGCGCCAACCGACCGACTCGCCGTATTCTTATTATTATGAAAGGAGAAACGCTTTTTGTAGGGCAAGAACTAAATTTGTAGTATTATGGCTGCCGATAATAAAGATCGTAAACGCATTTCAGTTCGCTGAAGTTTGCGTGGTGGCTCATAGATGTCGCGCTTCCTATTGCTTAGTGCGAATTAAGTTTTCCGCGTCGGTCTTAGCATTACGTGATCATAGCCTCGTGATGTGTGGAGCTTAATGAATAAAGAGCAGTCGTAGTCGAACACTCTTACTTTATACTGCGAGCTTACATTACTTTAACCGTAGAATTTACATAGTAATGCACGGATGCCTATCTGTTTAATTATATTACGTTAAGCTCGGCTTCAAACTTATTTGCCAAAGTATGTTGCCATTTCGTACTAGGATATTCGGAAATTTTTTCACCTAAAATTTTGTAACTATCACCCATATGTATAAGTAGCTATAACGGTTAACCTACGAACAAAAAATTAATGATGATACGTAAACCCACTGAAAATATTTTCATAGTAACTAAAACAAATTCTCAAAAAAGTTTTATCAAACTTATATACATAACTTTAAAAATAGCATACCTACACAATAATACGAAAACAAAAACAATAGTGTTGCCAGTTGCCGGTAGGTGGCGCCGGCGACGCGATGCGTCACCGTGAGTGTTCGTCTTTATGACGGACCGATGGTTCCCGCCAAAACTGAGCGCGGGAAACGCAACAACTTTCACATACATACTCTGTGACAGCGAACGAACGAATAGTTGAAGTAGAACGTACTACGAACTTTGAATATCTTGGTCTTATATTGAATCGTGGTAAAGAGAATAGGTATTATTACTGATGTTTTTATTAAATACTAGTAGTCGCACGGGGCTTCGCTCTCGTGGGCTTTATTATCACGAGAAAAATATAACCTCCTTCTTTTGCAGTTGTGTAAAAAGTACTATTTTCTTCCTCAAGCTTCAATCTACATCCATATCAAATTTCCAAATATACCCAGCATTTTAATTTTCCGTTTTATAATATTAGTATACATAGGGTTGCCATCCGTTCGGGTTTTCCCGGATTTGTCCTAGTTTGGAGAGCGTTCGGGGGGATTTTCCCAATAAGCGTACCCGCGTTTTCCCGGACACACATTGTCTCGGGTACCAAAAAGCACGATCTCTATTATTATTTTACTATGGCATTTCATCTCATTGTTTATGTTACGTTGATTAAATGAAAAGGAAGAGACTGTTATTAAAAAAAAAAATTAAGATCTACAATTTTATTAGTTTATCAGTAAATAAAAACCATAATTAAACATCGTTGTTTTTAGTTTCAAGTTCAAAAATGCATTTTTTTACGGTGTCCGGAGAAAAACTGTGATTTTACCCAAATGTCCGGGGTTCATAAGTCTTTGTCTGGGGCCGGCAAATTTGGTGATGGCAACCCTAAGTATACATATATTTGAGCAATAGTGGCCCAGTGGTTACACTAACGACTTACGAGTTCTATGTAGGTTGTGGATTACTATGTGTTATATTCTTCATTACCACTGCTCTCAGAACGATGAATCGTACCATCGAGAAGAAACCGGTATGTCCTAGGACCAAAAATCCGAAAACGTGCGTCAATGCGTACTGGGCCCGCGTGGTAGTATATGGCCCATTCGAAAGAATGGAATATGAGAAATCATAGAGAGGAGGCCTGTGGGCTGTGTCTCAGCCGTGGGAACGGTATACGCGTTGTAACGTTATGTTATGTAATGTTATATTAATATAGCATTTTGTATTGCCATTTCGTGTGGTGCTCGATTCCTGAGTTAAATGTTATTGGGTATTTTCATTTAGAATATCTCAGTAGGAGCGTAGAGTTTTCATCCGGATGACGCTAAAACTCACACACACTAGTATTTGGGACTTAAAAATTACTGGCAAAATGAAGGTGTAAATTTGCCAGTAATGATTACTAAATTCTTGCCTATCTCTTCGTTGATCACACGCATAATGTTGTTTTGTGTTTAAAATCGTTACATCAAAATCGATGCGGTTTTTTTTTTCATTATTTATTTCAGACAGGTATACGCCATGCCGCCACGCAGGACTATGCAGTCTCGCTACGCCAATAATTTACTTTTAAGACTTATCTCCTTAAAAGAGATACCCAGTAACTGGGTTTCAGAGGTTAACGCAGGTAAGGTTACATATAAATAAAATCCAATTGTTTGTCAATGATTTGAAAATAATAGTGTTAAAATAATAACATTGACTATTTTGATGTACATACCTATATTAATTGTGAATTATGTTTTATTTGACGACTAGCAGTGGCGCTGGGCTTCGCTCCTAGACTTTATAACGATAAAAACATAACTCTCCTTCTTAAACAGTCGGGTAAAAATTACCTATAATCTGCCTCAAGTTTCAAGCTATACGAAATTTCATTCAAATCTACCCAGTACCACAGAATAAAGACGGACAGTATAGAAACTAAGCCTATTTGATGACATAATTACCTACGCTCCATTGAAGCGATAGGGTTGTCACTTTTAATGATTTTGTTTTTTTTTTTCACATTTTTGTTCTGTAGTGATCAATCCATCGACTTTAAATAACTACCTAGCTTACAAATACAATTCAAATAGGTAATCTCATGGCGTCGGTTAATCTCAGAAAAAGACGATAGTTTAAACACGAAAAACAATTTCATATTAACACACAACAAATTGTAGAACTAGAGATCTGTAACTTTGTCATTACGGCGCGGCGGCGTAACCTTTGCAAGTTTTGGTGGGAGCGTACGCGAGCCGAGGTTGGACGAAAACGTTTCGGGCGTTCGTCGGAGCAGGCGCGCGGTATACGCCGCACCGCAGCGCAGGTGGCGCGCGGACTGGGCTCATGAGCGGCTGCGAACCGTACCGCGTTTCAATCCAAAAATGCGTATGACACCTATTAATTAAAAACCCATTACATAAAAAGTACCTTTATTGTTCATTATTATTATTTTCATTATTATATATCTACAAATTATTTAAAGAAAAATATTTACGTCTGGTACGACACGTTCGGAATTCTTTGTTATTAAATTGAATCATGTAAAAAAATCTTAATCTAATGAACAGTTTTTTTAAATAAACTGTTGGGAAATAAGGACAGGGTACTTTGAATCCGATTTTGTTTATTTCGTTGTAAATTATTTCAGCTATTTTGCAGTTTATGTGTTCTGTTTTGAAACAACAACGAAAAATTCGATCCATTTCCTCGACATATTGGTAAAAATCATCAGGTGGTACAACTAGTAAGCTTCGGATAGTATCTTTGCTGTATTCTCTGTATCTTAAGTAGTGACTTTCTGAACTAAATCTATGGGCGGCTTGATTTGGTTTGATGTATGATTTTAGAGTTTGACAATTGTTGTGATGTTCCCCGCATTTTTTTCGAAAGAAATCCACATACATAAAAAAGTGGGATTTTTTCGGTTATTACCGAAAAAATCCCACTTTTTTATGTATGTGGATTTCTTTTATGAGCTCAGAATACAATCAATTAGATATTTCTAATTGATTGTATTCTGAGCTCATAATTTGAACGTTGTTCTCTGGCCTACCGGGATACCGGGAGGTTCTTGTTCCTCATTATGTGGCGTTTCGTCATTCAGTTGACTCAACACGCTGGTCTGAATAAGGAGTTTTCCCAAATCGTCTTCACAATTACCTGCTTTCGGAGGTTTTATGATGTTAGCAAAAAAAATTTCTGAAAAGCAGATATAAATTGTCTGCTTGTGGGTTCGGTAGCCAGACCATTTTTGGTTCAAATTTTGCCGAAAATATTCTCAAGCACATCCTGATTGAGTCTCCTTGTAAGTAAAAACGTGCATCCTTCTGTCTTTAAATCTTCAAAAAGAATTAAAATAGAAGTAATCGTTATTTAAAAGCCGTGTATACACTTAACAGACGAAGTAACATTTTTTCCATTTCTCGAATTGATTAATTGCAGATGTTGGAAGAAAGTTAACATTTCATTGAAGAAAGTTACTTGCGATTGTTTTCCACAAAATGCTCTTCTGTATTCATAATTATCATTGAGATTTGATGAGTTTAAAGCATCAAATATATTGTTCATATATCTAATGAGTTCAGCAGTGTCCCTCCCGGATTCTTCAATTTGATTAAAATCTACGTAAGTGTATATACCAGCAGCAACAGAATTACTTTAAAGTTGAGTAGCGTAGCGAACTTTCATTTTTTCAAAATTTGTTGGATAGATGTGACTGTTTGTCAATTTATGTGCAAGTTTGAAGCTCTTTTGTTTATCATTCTCATAAAATTTAACGATGTGGTCGTAATTACCAACATGGTCCTGGAAATGGAAGTCGTAGGAAATGAAATTGTTGCGAACCAGTTTTATGAGATGGGGTGAATCAAAAATATAATATATTTTTCTGTCACTATTAAAGAAATATGGCCGTTCTATGGTAACAGATCTTTTTTTTGCAGTGTTAAATAGATCAGACCCCATGTTGGAGCTAAATATTCTAATGTTAAGTCCTATCTCAAATAGTTTTTCAAAAAGTTTGTCAATCCATTTAGCTATCTCGTCATAATTTATACATTCGAAGAGCAAATCCCACAGGTTGCTTCCAGTTGATAAATATTCCACGAACCATCACAACCAAAGCATTTTTTGCAAGTTCCAGTGACTGTACTCCATCAACCTCATGAAAGCCTATAATTTTATCTTGCTTTATGTTATAAAATAAATTAGCATTCAAACTCTTGGCATCAATGACAACTGAGCAGTTCTTTTCCATTTCATTCATGGCATCCAGTTTAGTCTTCAGAATTGACATACGTCTGTTATTTATTTTAGATGTTATTGGTATTCCATGTTTATTTAATGTTCTTGGACTAGGTAGACATATAATACTTTGCAGTAACCGGTAAGCTTGCGGACTGTTATAATATAAATTCAAGCAAAACATTTTATAGGTTTGGTCATATCTATTTCCCTTATAATTAAATTTTATGTGAGTCTATGCTTTTACTAACCCAGCTAGCACTTTCGTCAGAAATTTATCACACAATTCATGGAATTTATCTCTTTGATATTTTCCCGTTTTATTATCCATTTCGTATAATTTTTTTTCTACATTCTAAAAGATCAAATTTTAGTTTTCTTTTCCGTGGCGTGTCTAATGAAAGAGATCTGGAAGTTTGACTACTGTCACTCGCTGAAAGTATTACATTTTCTTCTGTCTGTGTACAGATTTGAACCAAGTTCTGAGCTTCGGTTAACGTTTCTACATCTCTTTTTTGTAGATCTGGTAGATGAAGAGATGGTAATGAATTGGTTTTAAGCTTTTTGCGATGTGGTCCCGTGAGGATATCCATAGCATTAAAATGTTCTTCACAAACAGTATAGTTTTGCGGCAGTTTATTCATCAAATCTTCTCTAGCAATCAAGCGAAGCCATTTGGAACGTCTGAAAAAGATAACAAAATATTATCTTTGTCATTTTCATCAGAGGTGGTGTAGGTGTACCACTGATTTGAAAACCACTTGATCGCAGATACGTTGCCCCGACGCACGAAAACTATGCGAGTTTTTACTCTTATATATTGGCGATACACGAACCATTTTAGTTGTGACCAAGTATTAGGCTTGTGTGCATGCTAAACAATTACAAATTTTAAATTTTTGTGTCCTAATAATGCTTTCATGCGCGTTGAAATGGTGTGGAAAACATTCCCAGACATCTAGATACCAAATGGATGACATAACTATTCATCAGTAATGAAATAATATGAAAATTATTTATCATTTAATCAGATTATAAGCTACCGCAGAGGTCCATTTAAAGTGGTGGTTTGGGTGGTCAAGGACAAAATTGTGTCGCGCGTTGATGTCTTTTGGAAATGTCTCTTTCTTACATGAAGAAATTCTAATTCTTTTATCCCTGTCTTTTCTTTCGTATTTTTATCGTAAAAATCTGTGCTGTTACCTATAACGGCTGAATACGATATCGATAATCATAAAATTAAACTTATTTTTTTTAAATTCAATTCAGATAGTTGTCATAAAATACTTATCTACATTAACCGACTTTAAAAAAGAAGAAAGTTCTGATATTTTCAAAAAGACACTAAAAACAAGTTATTGTGCGGATCCACCACAGTAATAGAAATTTGTCGTCGTTGTGAAATTTATATTAAAAGGGCGATCAACGAGAGTGGTACGAAAGTGCTGTCTCAGAAATATAATTCCAATTATTTTATGAGATCGGTTTTAAAGTCACTGATTGGGTATAATTTATTCCCGGATATTAATTTTCATCAATATGAAATAGAAACTACCAATCATTTGATTTAATTAGCAAGATGCATAATTCAGAAATATATAGACGCTCGGTTATCATTTTTTAGCAAAAACAATCAGGACCCTAAAACTTTAATTCAAAAAACATTTACTAAATTAATTCATTTTAAAAATCAATAATAACAGCATACTTGTTTTTCTTTTTGTAATTGAGACTGATAATGATTAAATATTATTTATGTGATTTTATTGAGTATTTTTTATAATGTTAAACTTCATTTTATCGATATCGATAACTTTCCCTCAATCAAGTAGAGCAATCCCAAACTCGGTATATCTATGAAGCTTTACCTTGAACTGACCAATTGCAGTAGCGCATTTTTTCTTCGCCTGCCAACCCATATTGGTGAGTTGTGTTCTTCAAAGAAATCGGCCTATAAGCTCTCTAGGTTAAATACTCTCTGAGGTGTACTAATCTGTTTAATAAATAAAAAATTTGAAGCTGGAGGAATTTTTACAACTCAGGACGAAGGTAAAAAATTTTTGGGAAAAATACTGTCCCATTTTATTTACACTTTGACAGCACTATCGTTTTAGCACCTCGAATACCATGAAAACGACACCCATGACGAGAAAATTGATACCTGTTACAGCCGCCATCTTGGATTCACGTTTTGACAGCACTATCGTTTTTAACACCCTCGAATACCATGAAACGACACACATGACGAAAAAGTTGGTACCTGTTACAGCCGCCATCTTGGATTCACGTTTTGACAGCACTATTGTTTTTAGCACCCTTGAATACCATGGAAACGACACCCATGATGAAAAAATTTATACCTATTGCGGCCACCATCATTGATTTACATTTTTTTACAACTATTGCACTATCGGCTTTAAATATCCTCATAACCGCCGCATTCTGGATTTATAAGTAATAAGATCACGAATTCATTAGATCGCGGATTTATAATTCGATAACGATTATAAGTATAACAAATACAACAAATAAATCATTCTTACCTTTCAAAATCAGCAGGAAGTTTGAAATACGATAACTCCGGTTTTGTTGAAACCGAGTTCAAACAGCCGTACACAACGCAATACGTTCCTGGCATTTTCAGAGATAAATAAAATTTAAACGTGACCACTCGTCTCGACGCGACACGCACTACTGAAAGCACCGCAACGAACGCTTAGAAGTCTCGTCGGTGCGCATGTTTGTGTGAGTGTGCTGTTTCGACCGTTTGTAGGTAGATTCCGTACTGTCTGTCTATTATTTTTATACTGTGCCAGTAATTTCGTAGATTAACGCGTTGAAACAAACAAACAAACTTTGCCGCTTCATAATAAATACTTATTATCGATGAAACTACTAACTTTATACAGTTATTTTCTGATGAGTTTTTTTTTATTTCTTTTTACCTGCCTGCAAAGGAAGGGTTATTCCTACTTTAATTAAGGTGGTCTTAAACTTTTGGTTGCCAATATTCATACATATATTTAGCAGTATCTGAGACTAGTAGCAATAAAATCTTTTTTTTTACAAATAATTGAACCGACTTTAAAACTTACAAAAACTTTTTTGCAAAAAAATAAAACCGACTTCCATATCAAAACACTACAAAGCCAAAAATAATTTTAATTTCGGTAGTCGGTGTTATTGGTTTAGTATTTTCTTTTTTTAACCGACTTCTGAAAAAGGAGGAGGTTCTCAATTCGGATGTTTGTTTGTTTTTTTTTTTTTTTTTTTTTTTTTTATGTTTGTTCGGGCATAGCTCCGTCGCTCGCCAACCGATTTGAAAAATTCTTTTTTTTTTGGAAAGGGTATACTTCCCAAATGGTCCCATGAAAATTTTATCGACATCGAACAAGCCGTTTCTGAAAAATCAACAAAAGTCTAAAAAATATATTTACATTGATGATCTTTTCGGTTGCTCTATATTGTGTTTTTTGTTCGCGCGTTTTTAGTTTTTTGTAGTTGACATTTTGGCTTTTATAACTAGATTAATTACAAATTGACCCACTAAAAAGCGCGAAAATAAAAACTTTTTTGCAAAAAAATAAAACCGACTTCCATATCAAAACACTACAAAGCCAAAAATAATTTTAATTTCGGAAGGCGGTGTGAAAAAAAAGAAAATACAAAACCAATAACACCGACTACCGAAATTAAAATTATTTTTGGCTTTGTAGTGTTTTGATATGGAAGTCGGTTTTATTTTTTTGCAAAAAAGTTTTTTTCACACCGCCTTCCGAAATTAAAATTATTTTTGGCTTTGTAGTGTTTTGATATGGAAGTCGGTTTTATTTTTTTGCAAAAAAGTTTTTATTTTCGCGCTTTTTAGTGGGTCAATTTGTAATTAATCTAGTTATAAAAGCCAAAATGTTAACTACAAAAAAATAAAAACGCGCGAACAAAAAACACAATGCAGAGTAAACGAAAAGATCATCAATGTAAATATTTTTTTTAGACTTTTGTTGATTTTTCAGAAACGGCTTGTCCGATTTCGATAAAATTTTCATGGGACCAATTGGGAAGTATACCCTTTCCAACAAAAAAAGAATTTTTCAAATCGGTTGGCAAACGACGGAGCTATGCCCGAACAAACATAAAAAAAAAAAAAAAAAAACAAACAAACATCCGAATTGAGAACCTCCTCCTTTTTCAGAAGTCGGTTAAAAAAGACTTGCACTACAAAGAGAGAAATAACCTTAAATATAGTTTTATTGGATGTCTAATTCCATTTAAAATAAGGGCTAGGTATCTACTCACATGGCTGAAGTTGGTGCTAAGATATGAATAGTTTTGATAGGCAAAGAACGCCGCATTCTGGGGCCCACCCGAGGTGATGAAACCTATTCATTTATCTTGGCACCGACTTCAGCCATGTGAGTAGATACCTAGCCCTTATTTTAAACGGAATTAGTCATCCAATAAAACAATGTTTAAGGTTATTTCTCTCTTTGTATTGCAAGTATTGTTTATAAGTTTTGAAGTCGGTTCAATTTTTTGTAAAAAAAAGTTTTTATTTTATGCTTTTTAGTGTATCATTGTTGTGTTACTTGAGATACCTACATACCATTCGCACTTAATTTAAAAAAAAAATTTTTGGAAAAAAAAAAAATAAACCAACTTCAAACAACCATAAAATCACTAAAAATTTAAAAATAATACTATAATCTACCTATATTAATACCTAAACCTAACCTAACCTACGATTAACCTGTAATAAAATTTAAAAATATTTTGGAGTCGGTGCCAAGCTAGGTAATGAAACGACTGGTAAATCCAGAGTATTTTCCCATTTTAATGCATTGTGTAAACTGTGTTTGCTCTGATTTTATTGATTAAGTTATTAACGTTAGTATCCTTTTCTTTGTGTCTAAATATTAGGTGTTAGGTAATCTATCTTAAAGTATTTTTGTATTTTGTTTTTGTTTTCCGATTTAAATTTATATTTAGAAGCTGTAAGATTTATGTTTTGTTTTTTCTGGCCTTAGTCTGTAGTTATATTATAGTCATTTACTTAAAAAAATTGTTAAATTTTATTATAGGTTAACCGTAAGTTAGGTTAGGTTTATTAATATACGAGGCGGGCAAACTTTTTGAGCGTATCATCGCAGATCGCCTCGTCAGCCACTTGTGCAGGGAGGGGCCGAACCTGGACGACAACCAATTCGGTTTTCGTCGGGGGCGCTCCACCATAGACGCCATCATGCGCGTGAGGGCCCTGGCGGAGGAGACGGTGTCCCGGGGTGGGGTGGTGGTGGCGGTGTCTTTAGACATCTCCAACGCATTCAACACCCTACCCTGGAGTTGTATTCGGGAGGCCCTGAAATACCATCGCGTGCCTCCCTACCTCCGCCGTACAGTAGGGGCTTACCTGGAGGGTAGATGCGTCACCTATCGGGGACGTGACGGTGCTGGTCGGCACCTCACGTCGTGCGGTGTTCCACAGGGATCGGTCTTGGGACCGCCCCTGTGGAACATCGGCTACGACTGGGTGCTGAGAGGCGAACTCCCGCCGGGCGCCGACGTGACGTGTTATGCGGATGACACGCTCGTAACTGCCCGGGGGAGCTCGCACAGGGAAGCGACGTTGTTAGCCACGGCTGCGGTGTCACAGGTAGTGAACCGCATCCGGCGCCTGGGCCTGGAGGTGGCCCTGAACAAGTCGGAGGCCATGGTGTTTCATGGCCCTCGACGGGCGCCGCCGCCGGGATCACACATCGTGGTCAGCGGGACCCGGATAGCTGTCGAGTCCACCATGAAGTATCTGGGATTGGTGCTCGACAGCCGATGGGAATTCGGGCCCCACTTCCGGCGGCTGGTGCCCAAGTTGATGGGCGCAGCGGGCGCGCTTTCAACGTTGCTTCCCAACTTGGGGGGCCCGAGCGCCGCCTGTAGGCGGTTGTACGTGGGAATCGTGCGGTCCATGGCCCTGTATGCGGCCCCTGTGTGGGCGCTGGACATGACGGCCGGCACTCTCGCCATTCTGCGCAAACCGCAGAGGGTGATGGCCGTCAGAGTCATCCGCGGGTACCGCACGATTTCCTACGAGGCGGCTTGCGTCCTGGCCGGATCCCCGCCCTGGGACCTAGAGGCGAAAGTACTCGCGTCGTTGTATCGATGGCGCGAGGAAGAGCGGGCACGGGGCTCGAGGCCGGTGCAGCGGCAGATCGCGCTGCGCCGAGAGGAGCTCCGTCAGGTCTTGGTGGCGGAATGGCGGCAGAGGCTTCTGCGCCCTACCGCCGGCCTCGCTACCGTCGAGGCGATCCGGCCAGTACTCGACGACTGGCTCGGGAGAAGGCACGGCTCCCTGTCTTTTAGAGTGACACAGGTGCTGTCGGGGCACGGCTGCTTCGGCAAGTACCTGTGCCGCATAGACAGAGAGCCGGACGCTCGGTGCCACCACTGCGTCCATTGCGGGGAGGACACGGCGCAACACACGCTCGCCGAGTGTGTAGCTTGGGAGGAGCAGCGCCGTGTCCTCACAAATGAAGTAGGAGGCGATCTGTCGCTGCCGGCCGTAGTGCAGAGTATGGTCGGCAGCGCAGAGTCGTGGGACGCGGTGGTGTCCTTCTGCGAGGACGTGATGTCGCAGAAGGAAACTGCGGAAAGGGAGAGGGAGATCTCCACTCCCTTCCCTGGCCGCAGAAGGCGCACCGGGCGCAGGGGAAGGGCGGACAACGCCCTTTTCCAGCCCCCATGAATGGGTCCAGGGGCGAGGGACTTGGGGAAGTCCCTCGCCCCCTATTTGATGGACCCGAGTCGCAGGCGCGCGCGGGTGTCGGCGCGCGCCTCTGAGGCGATGCACGGGGTAGTTCAACACCTCACTACCCCGTGCAGGAGGCGAGGCCGGGACAGACCCGACCAGCACTAGTGCGGGGCTGCGGAAGAATTAGGTTTCCCGCGGCCCCCCACGCACGTGTGAGGAGACACCGGGGTGGTTTTAGCCGGTAAGAATCCGGCACACCCCTCCGCCATTCCCCAGGCGGAGGTAGTCCATGAGGATTTCCCCCCGTTAAAAAAAAAAAAAGGTTTATTAATATAGGTAGATTATAGTATATATTTTTAACTTTTTAGTGCTTTTATGGTTGTTTGAAGTTGGTTTCTATTTTTGCAAAACAAAAAATATTTGTTAATTTTTATTGACATATTTTTAATCTTATAAAATCGAACTGAAACTGAGAATGAAAAACTGAATGAATAAAAACTTTTTACCAAAAAATTAAACCGACTCCCAAAAAACACTGCAAAAGAAAAATAACTTTAATTTCGGTAGTCGGTGTCTTTAGTTTTGTATTTTTGTTTTTGGCTCCGACTTCCGAAATCAAAGTTATTTTTCACTTTGCAGTGTTTTTTGGGAGTCGGTTTAATTTTTTGGTAAAAAGTTTTTATTTCACTCTTTTTAGTTGGTCTATTTTTAATTTACCTAGTTACAAGAGCCTAAATGTCAACTACTTATAACCTTTTACAAAATATTGCTTTTCCCAATGCTGGGCCGTTAATTGTTGAGGAGTTCTCCTGGTACTTCAGCATCAGCTCTACATCACCATATGCATTGTGACGAGCACAAAGTGCTTAACATCCATATTCAAGTAATCGAATCGCAATCCACTCAATACTTATTATTGAGTAGTTTCGGCGGCCTCTGCTGGCATCTGTGGTCTTCATCATCAGTTCCACTTCCTCAAATGGTACTTTTTGAGAGCAACTGCACAAGTTACTATAATAAATACCCAAAACGTCATAGGTGTGCCTATAATATTTGAAGAGTTCCCTCGATTTCTCCAGGATTCCATCATCAGATCCTGACTTTTATGAAAATGGGACCAATTTCGAAGTATACCCTTTCAATCAAAAAAAGAATTTTCCAAATCGGTTCAACCGTCTTCGAGTAATCGATGATCATACATTAAAAAAATATATATATACGCGTCGAATTGATAACCTCCTCTTTTTGTCGTCGGTTGAAAAATGACGGAGTTATGCGCGAACAAAAAACGCAATGCAGAGAAAACGAAAAGATCGTCAATGTAAATTTTTTTTAGACTTGTTGAATTTTCAGAAACGGCTTATCCGATTTCGATAAAATTATCATGGGACCATTTCGGAAATATACGCTTTCAAACAAAAAAGAATTTTTCAAATCGGTTGGCAAGCGACGGAGTTATGCCCGGACAAACATAAAAACAAAAAAAATACAAAAATCCGAATTGAGAACCTCCTCCTTTTTAGAAGTCGGTTAAAAAGAGAGTTTGCTATACACGTCTTTTTTACCCACTTAAACCATATTTCAAACGTGATCCAGAAGGTCTGTGCCTCAGCTGTGGTTATATTAATAGGCTGATTATGCTAAACAGTACATAGGTGTACGAGGGCAGCAATCGCGGGAGATTTGCAGTTTTAAATTGAAGAGTTCCATGACTTATCCCCGAAGGTCTTCATCAGAACCTGATGTGTTATATACTAAAACCTTCCTAGTAAAACATGCTTTCAAACAATGCATGCGATCGAAATAGGATCAGTAGTTTCTGAGAAAATCGCGGATATACAAACATACATACATAGTTACATACATACTGGTCGAATAAAGAACCTCCTTTTTTGAAGTCGGTTAAAAATGCTCGGCAAATTGATTTTATTCCATTTTAATAGTCAAATGCTAGAACGTAACAGTTTAACCTAAACTTAAAAATTGAGGTCATGACAAATAGAACTTTACAGTTTGGATTTTGGAAAGTAAAGTCCGATTGAAACGGAAAGTTTCCGTTTGAACTAATTCTTTAATATTTTTACTCTGTGATCATGTGATCACGCGGGGCTTCGCTCCCGTAGATTCTATCACGGTAAAAACATAACTCTCCTTTTTTGCAGTCGCGTAAAAAGTAGCCTATAACCTTCCTCAAGCTTCAAGCTACTTCCATACCAAATTGCATTCAAATCCACCCAGTACTTTCGAAGATTAGCGCGTTCAAGCAAACAAACACAAACTTTTCCGCTTTATAATATTAGTATAGATTCTGGAATGAGTGAACGTGAAAGGCAAAATATTCATAGGTTGTTACACTGAAAAAGAGTTTGACTTTTAATCAATTTCAATCTAATTCCACGAAGCCCGTTCTACCATCGGACTACCAGAAGAACGGCGGTGCGCCATCGTTACATGGTGGACATTCCACCCATATGCACAAAACGTTTTAGGAATAACTTTATTGTGCGTACGCCTAAGGAGTAGAATTCCCTGCCGGAGTCTGTTTCCTGATGGCTATAATCTAGGGATCTTAAAGTCAAGAGTGAATGGGTTACTTCTAGGTGAGCGTGCTTCGCCTTCGACCACATCATCACTTACCATAAGCTGAGATGGTGTTCAAACGCGACCTAAATAATAAAAAAATTCTTTAAGAAAGTTAATTACACATTTCTATTTATTATTGGTCTTGGAGTAAGATCACATAATCAAAGCTTACATGTCAATGATTATAAAAAATAATTGTAATAAAAATCGAGACCCCATTGACTGACGTACCCTTCGTTCTATACTTCTAATAATACCTTCTATCTCCCTTCCTTTGACTGAGTACAGTCAACCGTACGGTATTGTAACAATTTCATATCGATAGCGCGTTTATTGCGTTGTAATAAGGATGGTTTTTGGTTTTGCAGCTGTAGATTGAAGTGCTGTTGACTGTATGTCTCCCTAACGAGTAGAAGTCATTACACTCGGTGTGCCCCCGCAAGCCTGTAGCATCCCCATGCTACAGGCTGCGGGTTCGTTATCTGTGCTCCATTGATGACGACTCGGCTGATTTTCGAGTTGTGCTTTATGGCTTAAAAAGTAGTAAACAAAATAAGAAAGAGTTTTTTACAATGGTTCTTAAGCTTATGTATAAAAAACTAAAATGACCATAAGCTAAGGTAGGTGTAACTTTAAAAAACCTTACTAATAATTATTATTAATGCAAAATTAACTCTGTCTATCTGGCCGTCTGGATCAATTTGACCTCTTAACCTCTGAAACGATTTTGATGAAATTTGGTACAGAAATATTGAACAACATGATGCGAAGCCACTGGTAGACGCTAGTGTAAATTACAGCTTAAATTTAAAACAGAAAGTGATTTTGCAACGGAAACTGCAGCAATGAAACACTTTCCCTTTCTTTCACTTTTCTTTCTCTCGTTTTGTTGTCATTTTTCCAGTTTTATTTTAACAATATAAAATAAGTGATGTCAAAATGTAACTCACGGGTTACAAAAACACGATATACCAGTGAATCATATACACCTGTAAAAAATGTCTCATGTACCGACAGGTTAGACACAGCTTTCGCAGGTACTGAAATCTGCAGAATCTCTGTTCTCTATTGTATTAGTAAGTCAGAGGATGCAAGCCAGCAGGTACCTGACCGTGCTTACTCCGGTCACGGATACTGACAATAGCATCGATAAGAAAGTGCAAGTCTGCGACTACGTGCAAATGTCCCAAATCTATACTGATATTATAAAGCGGAAAAGTTTGTTTGTTTGTTTGGATGAAATTTGGCGTGGAAGTAACTTGAAGCTTGAGGGAGGTTATAGGAGTTACCCGACTGCAAAAGAAAGAGTGTTATGTTTTTATCGTGGTGAAGTCCACATGAGCGAAGCCCCGCGAGATCTAGTGTCGTCATATTTGGAGATAAGAAAATAGCCTTGGAGCCTGGACGAAGCAAGGTCTGATTCCGATTGGTGTCGAATTGATTCAGAGTCACATACAAGAATGTTTGCTGTGGCAACGCTAGCGAAAGGCCTAGCCGTTCATAAATTGTGTTTTAGAAGAGCTTGGTCATTTGAGTTTCTTGACAATTTTTCAACGGTGCACTAACATCTGTCGTTTTATAAATTGCCCCTAAAGGCCTAAATTGCTGATGATTTTTTTTTTCTAATTTATTTTATTAGTATCAACGTTTTTATACAACGTGTAATTTAAAGTGTATATACATACCAAGTGCACGGCTTCTTTGGATGATAACACACGATATGGCAAGGGTTTTATAATACTATGTCTACATGTGTGGAACTTGTTAGAAATTTCAATACATTCATACCAGACCCGAATTTTTCATATTAAGAAGAATGAAGACAATTGCCGTGTTATTGGCAAGAGACATGGAAAGTTATTGACCCTCGTAGTGCTGTGACACGTTTGTTATTATTGGTATTCAAGAAACATATAACCGATAATTTGGTATTAATTCTTTGAGTCACTTATTTTGAGCTGAAACCACGGAATAGATGAATAAGGTTGGAATGGCATGTGGGCGTGGCGAGCACGCCACATTACGATTCGAAAATCATAGCTCGACCGATTAATTCATTCGCCGCGTTTAATGCGCTTCGGGCTACTTCGGAAAACAGAGCTCTGCTTTAAAATGCCGTATTGTGCAATTATAACCTGTAAAACGAAAAGTTAGACCACAAGTATAGAGCGAGGAGGTATATCTTTCCATCGGTAAGTCGAAAATAACATTTAATTACAATTTTATTTGTAAAAAATATAAAAATATTCTGATCACTATGAAATTCCGAACATGAACTACATTATGGCAACAAGTTACAAAAAATATACATTGCCCGATGTGTACTCGCTTAATCAACGCAATGACCAAGTCCGCTTACAATGTACTGAATGTGTTGCGTCCTCTACACTTCAACTATTGACGTTTCGTCCTTTGCCCTGATTGGCCGTGATGCACGGCGCATGTTTATAGACAGTGAGTTACAATCAGTAGCAAACTCTCGATTTAAGTGTGTGTAATTTATTTGTGTGCGTAATTCGCATACGTAACGGGCCTCTTACTTGTAGTGGAGCTAAAGAATGGGAGACAAGCGGCGACACGCGTTCTCATACAAATCAGGAACTATGTCCTTTCTAACCCCTTTTATCTGTTCTGTGGCTGAAACTGTGCATAGAGACTCCATACCAGATATTATCTTCAGCCCTTTTGGATAGATATGGGGTTTCCGTTATACGCTGTATATTATATTATGGTATTGGTTAGATAAGTATTGTAAGTATACGATTTAAATTGTATATCACGATCTACCTACGTATCTCGATAAAATATTCCCGCAACCCCGACAATTCTGCTGTTTGCTCTTTGAGGCGCGCGTGGAACACGGTGCGTCGCCAAGTCGACGACGCACAGTGGTCTGGATTTTCAAAATGATGGACTTTCGATCGAAGATGGTTATTTCACTAAACAAAAAATGGTATCGAGTAGTATATATAACGTTGATCAATATTTGTTACTACAATTTTTCGATAAAATTGCTCCTTCAAGTGAAAAAAAAATATTGAAAAAAATAATGTATGGGAGAAAATTTTTTTTTTTTTTCTCCGGCTAGTATCAAAGTATAGCAACCAAACCTTAAATTCTAATAAGTACTTTTTGCCCTTAATACGGCGACATATAATTTGCTTGCGTATTTCTGCGGCCTTGGCGCCTACGATGATTCAAAGTTTCAAATTTTTATGTTGTATTTTCTAATGGCTATTAACGAGTTTTACAATTAAGAAGAACTAAAAATATTTTTTTTCAATACAATAAGAATTAAAAAATATAAATTTAGGCATTTGGTAGGTATTTCATTTATAAGACAATAATAAAATTACATATTTTTTTAATAAAATTTCAACTTGATGCATGTAATTGAAGACAGTCATGTGCTGACGTTGACTATCTATACCTCAATGACTGAAACTATTACTTTGATAAAATAATAATTAACCCCCACCATCAAAGGGTGGTAGGGGTAATATCGACGACGCTGATTGGTTGTTGAACGCAGCGGTACTAATTATGTCAGTCACTACTTGTGAACTTGTGTTTGTTGTAAATATGTGTGCAGGTAACAATTAAAGGTCACTTGTTTCTCAACCCTTGAGGAAGTAACATCATTATCCGTGCTGTGTGAAAGTTTTGTGAGAGTCGTTATGGCTGCATTTGTTACGAATTTAGATATTTTTATGTTCCTTCGTGTTGAAGGAGACATAAAAAATTGGACACGACTCTATGAAGCTATTATTGTGCGCATCCCAGTTGAAATATGTTCAGAAGATTCAGAAATAATTTAGACCTTTTTAAAAAATTATAATAATAATATGAGTCGCAGATGGGCAAGTGTTTCCAGAAATCAGAAGACATTCATGAACAGGCATCCTGAGTGGTTACAATCAAATATTAGTTGGCCAAATTGCACTACAGTGAATTTATCAGAAATTTTTCTAGCTCAAGATGAAGTTATCGAAAACATATCGTCAGACATTACGAGTATTTCAGTTGATATCGATACTGTAGCAGCTGTGATTCCGTCCACATCAACTGTGGGCACGTCTACGGATTAGGTTAGTTCAGATTAGGAAACCGTTTGTTGACCTCGGCAACAAACAGAAGAAAAGACGTTCAGGGTCTCTTCTGGAATGCTTACCGAAAGAACTCACTTTCGCATTAGTCACAAGACTTAAGACAGAAAAGAAGAATGACTTAGCTAATATTATTGATCACATAACGAAAAACCCTGATAGTGTTGCGATTGTTCAAACCACTTTGTTTAAAAAGAAAGTAAGCGATAAATCGTTAGATGAAGATCACGCTCTAGGTCTTTATACATCTTTGAACCTGTCAAAGTGGAAATATTTATGTTTAAGGAAAGTGCTGATAGATTGTGAAGTTCCAATTTTACCATCGTATCACAAACTCCTTGAAGCTAAGAAAAAATGCTATCCAAGCGATTTAGAAATTACTGAGAGAGGAGCTAAAGTGAAGATTCAAGCCCTACTGGATCTGACAGTCTAGAAGATTCTTCAGATTACTGGTACCCAAGTTGATTCGTAAAATGAAGGATTGAAATTAATCAGTAAATGGGGTTTCGATGGAGCTTTTTCACAAAGCACCTACAAGCAAAGAAGTGAAGATGTAAACTTCAGTGATTCATCGGTATTTATGTCAAGTCTTGTCCCTCTTAAATTAGTTTCTAATAATATCACCATATGGGAAAACCGAACACCTTCTTCAACCCATTATTGTAGACCTATTGAGTTTGAATTTTGTAAAGAGACAGCAGAATATATCAAGCAAGAAGAAGCTTCGTTGAAAGAAGAAATAGATAATATTGGTCCTACAAAGTGTGCCGGGCTGGAGATTAATCACGACCTTCATATGACAATGATCGACGGAAAAGTGGCCACTATTATAACTGATACTTCATCTACATCTGTCTGCAATATTTGCCTTGCTAAGCCGACTGAGATGAACAAGCTGTCAGAAGTATTTTCAAGACCTGTACGAGAAAATGTTTATAAATACCAACAACATGGAATTTAAAATGTGAGCTGCACGAGGTGCTAACAAGGAACTAAAAGCTGCGAAAAAACAACTGACACAAGAAGAATTCAAGCAGCAAATGGGAATTCTTGTAGATTTTGTTAAGCAAGGCTTTGGGACCACAAATGACGAAAATACAGCCAGAATGTTTTTTTGGAAATTATGAGAAATCTGCCCAAATTACCAATATTGATAAAGAACTACTAAAGCATTTCGCGGTTATTCTTCAAACAATTTCATCTGGATGTGCCATAGATATTGAAAAATTTCGAAGCTGAGATGTTTGTTCATCTATACCCGTGGTTTTATATGGCCGCAAGTGTGCACAAGCTGCTCATACATGGTGCAGACATTAGCGAACACTTTTGCTTCCTACCAATTGGTATTCTTTCCGAAGAACTTGAAACTTTGCCTGAGGTAACAACAGAAGAAACTGAAAATATGGAACTACAGGAGCTGCAAACGATCCATTAGTGTAATAGCGTGACAGATTTAGTGATATTATTATTGTTTGAATTGAGTTAGTAAGATAAGTCGTTGCATTAAAATACTCCTTATCAGGACTGCATAAATTAGTCCTTTTCAGGACTACCTGAAATAGTCCATTTCAGGACTTCTAAAAATAACCCTTTTCAGGGCTTTATCCATTTCTAACCGTTTATTTTAAGATGAATCGTCAAAAACATTAAGAAAAATCGACTTAAAACATTTGAAAATTTGAATCATCGTAGGCGCCAAGGCCGCAGGGATACGCAAGCAAATTATATGTCGTCGTATTAAGGGCAACAAGTACTTACTAGAATATAAGGTTTGGTTGCTATACTTTGATACTAGCCGGAGCAAAAAAATAAAATACATTTTCTCCCATACATTATTTTTTTCAATATTTTTTTTTCACTTGAAGAAGCAATTTTATCGAAAAATTGTAGTAATAAATATTGATCAGCGTTATATATACTATTCGATACCATTTTTTGTTTAGTGAAATAACCATCTTCGATCGAAAGTCCATCATTTTGAAAATCCGGACCACTGTGCGACGCACCGTGACCATGACCATGCGTGCCTGGTCCTTACCGGACGGTGAGCTACCATTGCTCGCCGTCCGCAGGCATAGGTATGTTTACACCCTTAGATGACAATAAATTTCAATGCTACTTTCTTTCAAATTACTCCTGATTTGGTCATTGTTGTTGGTCGCCCATCCATACTGGCTAAACTACAGTCTGCTGACATTCTTTTTGTCGCGCGCTGTTTTGAAAACATGCGCCATAGGCTCCGCTGCAGAACCATATTTATAACTCTTGAAATAACGCGAGGCCGTATCTGAATAGAATATTTGTAGTACCTAATCTAAGGTTACACTCTACAATCTTTATAGTTCTTAATGTTATTTGTTATCATTTAAACCTAGAGATATAGCTCAGTTAGACGACACGATTAGCGCAGTGGTTAAGCAATTGGCTGCGTCGATGCGTGTCGCCGGTTCGATTCTCACACCCGAACAACTGCTTGTTGCCTACAAATGATTGTACCGAGTGATTATACAACGTGTAACGGAAACCCCATATCTATCCAAAAGTGCTGAAGACAACATCTGGTATGGAGTCTCTATGCACAGTTTCAGCACAAAATAACTGACTCAAAGAATTGATACCAAATTATTGGTTTCATATATTTCTTGAATACCAATCATAACAAACGTGTCGCAGCACTACGAGGGTCAATAACTTTCCACGTCACTTGCCAATAACACGATAATTCTTTTTGTTCTTCTTAATTTGAAAAATTCGGTCTCTGGTATCAGTGTATTGGAATTTGTAATAAGTTCTACACACGTAGACTTAGGATTACAAAACCCTTGCCATATCGTTTGTTATCATCCAAAGAAGCTATGCACTTGGCATGTATATACCCTTTAAATTACACGTTGTATCTTACTTCTTACTGTCTTACTTCTTAGTAATCTTACTTCTTACTATCTTACTTCTTTGTTACTTATCTTACTAATATACTATATACTAATATTATACTTTATACCAGGGATGGGGAAACTACGGCCCGCGGGCCATCTCCGGCCCGCGAAGGCTTGAAATCCGGCCCGCGACCATCAAACAAAAATCACGAGAATATTTCGTATTGTTAGTAATTTCATTCTCATTGGCAATGGCCAGCTTGCATAGAACAATCAATTGTTTCACGAGCGCGGGCGGGTCGTGCCATGTGCTGTGCATGTGCGGTCCGAACATCGGACACCCCTCCCGCGCGCCCTCCCTCGGCTTCCCATGTCCACGCCACCTCCGCCGCACCGCCGCCGCAGTCGGAGTTTTGTCTTACTTCAAATTGCATGATTGTACGCCGTATATTATTACTTACGAAACTACAACAGTCGCCTAACAGACGGTCAGTGGTGACATTTTTAAATCCACAAGGTAAGATGTTATCATGTTCTTTGTATGTAAATTCTGAAAACAGTTTGTTCTGCCATATAATAATATACAAGTAGCGTAAATTTCATCACATTTTGTGTCTTACAATGATTTAATTGTAAAATAAGTTTGAGCGATGTAGTGATGTTGGTTTTGTTGTTTTGTTACAGCAGCAAAATGACGACCAAAAAACGGAAAGTTGATTCTGAGTGTCGAGTTTTTAAAGAAGAATGGTCATGGAAATATTTTTTCACAGAATTTAAAGACAAACCAGTTTGTCTCATTTGTAATGAAACAGTTGCAGTTTTTAAAGATTTTAATTTGTCTCGACACTTCTCAAAAAAAACATGCAAATGCGAAATATTCGTCTATGACAGAGGCAGAGAGAAAGTCCTTTGTTGAAAGGCAAAAAGAGAAGTTACGTGGACAGCAGAACATGTTCATGAAGCAATCTGATACGCAGAAAGCTGCAACACTGGCAAGTTATGTTGTAGCTTACAAAATCGCAAAAAGCAACAAAACTTTGTCGGATGGTGAGTTTGTAAAAGATTGCATGGTGGCTGTAAGCAACATTATTTGTCCAGATAAAAGTAAAGAGTTTCAATCTTTAGCTTTATCACGGAGAACGATAACTGATCGAATTGACGCCATCGCTGCACAATTATCGTCACAGCTGGAACAGAACTGTAACGAATTTGAATACTTTTCTCTAACCATAGACGAGAGCACAGACGTGAGCGATACTGCCCAATTGCTGATTTTTATTCGAGGAATTGATTCAGAATTCAACATAACCGAAGAATTAGCATGCTTACAATCTTTGAAAGGAAAAACCACTGGAAAAAATATTTACGACTCTTGTTTTGAGGGTCTTTCAAAGTTTCACTTGCCTATGGAAAAATTATGTAACATAACCACGGATGGAGCACCAAATATGGTGGGTAGCAATTTGGGGTTTATGGGTATATTTTGCAAAGAAAACCCTAATAATAATGTATTATTTCTGCACTGTTTAATACACCAAGATGTGTTGTGTAAAGCAGCTATTGACATACAACCCGTTTTGAGTGTGGGTGTTAAACTTATCAACACAATACGTTCACGGGGTTTGATGCATCGACAATTCGAAGCATTTCTAAAATCCACCGAAAGCGAGTTTTCTGATCTCCTCTACCATACTAAAGTGAGATGGTTAAGCTGTGGCAATGCATTTGAGAGAGTGTGGAACTTAAGAAAGGAGATTCAAGACTTTCTGACGGTGCAAGGCAAATGGGACGACTTTAAGATCATGTCTGACGAAAATTGGCTTGCTGATTTCGCATTTTTCACAGATTTGCTGTCGCACTTAAACAAATTGAATACAAAGCTTCGTGGCAAGAATCAATTCTTAGATGAGCTTTGGGGACATTTAAAAGCCTTCAAATTGCAGCTTAAATTGTTTTGCTGTTGTGTAGAGAAAAATGAACTTACACATTTTCCAAATCTGAGTAGTATATCACCTGTCTCAAACGACAACTTAAAAAGGTTCGCTCAACAGCTGAAGAAACTGCACGAAGAATTTGAGAAGAGATTTCAAGATTTTAGGAGAATTGAGCCTTCACTAAATATTTTTTCGATGCCTTTTAACGTCAACGTCGATGAAACACCCGCCAACCTCCAACTTGAACTAATTGAGATGCAATGCAATACCCATTTGAAGCAACTGTTTCTTAACACCAGCAAATTGGAATTTTATAAGTCCATATCTAGGACACAATACCCAAATATAGTTGCCCACGCCCAAAAAATAATGGCTATGTTTGGTACAAGCTATTTGTGCGAACAAACTTTTTCATTAATGAAATTAAGAAAAAATTGTCTTCGTAATAGGCTTTCGGATGACCACCTTTATTCACTACTAAAATGTTCAGCATCACAAATGGAGCCGGTTTATGATGAAATCATGCAAAAACAAAAACAGTTCCACATGTCACATGTCCCCACAAAGACCAGCGCTCCTCAACCTTCTACTTCGCAGCTAACTTAAAAGTTTAATTTAATTACAATTTCGAATTTCTTTTTTATTCCAATTGTTATTTTGTAATATTGCACAATAAATTAGTGTTTCAAAAATACATCTCAATATTTTTATTTCAGTAATTAACATAGCCAAAAATTAAACAACTTGGCCCGCCATATTTTTCGTTAGTATTATATTGGCACGCGAAGGAAAAAGTTTCCCCATCCCTGCTTTATACTAATATTATAAATGCAAAAGTTTGTGAGGATGGATGGATGTTTGTTACTCTTTCACGCAAGAACTACTGAACGGATCTGAATGAAGTTTGGAAAGTAGATAGTTGACATTCTGGAATAACATATAGGCTACTTTTTATTTCGGAATTCCCACGGGATCGGGATTTGCGCGGGAAAACCTACACACGCGTACGAAGTCGCGGGCAGAAGCTAGTAGTTTGTAAAGATGCACATACAATTGATAACATACAAATTCTTAGTTAGGAGCAATGTTAGACACAAAAAGACACACGAAGTGGACAGGAAAAAACGAGTTTAATCATTTTATTATGTCCTAAGTCCAAAACATTTTCATCAATTACAATAACGTAAGCGTCAATAGCCTAATGGCTAAGGTGTCAGCTTTGTGATCGAGAGGTTGCGGGTTCAAACCCCAACCATTACACTATTGCCGTGAACCCACTCCAAACAACCATATTTAGCTTAGTTGGAGGAGTACAGGATTGCTAGAAATGTGCAATAAACTTAACAAAAAAAAAACTATATTTCCACAATGTCTGCATAAATAGCCAGGTTGAGTTCTAAGTAAAAGCCGTACCTAGTACCGGTTGAATACCTTTTTAATAATTGTACTTAGTACATTCAAAGTCCAATAATGTTTGCGTTCAAAGTCGGAGAGCAAATCATTATACCTCTTGATAATTATTTTCCTTAAGCTGGACACAATTATCTACTATTACTGATATTTTCCTATGAAGTAAGTCTAACTGACGATAAGTATGTGGAATGAACAACTGACTACGTTTGAGTTCGAAACTTTAATTCAATGGAGGTTGGGCAAGAAAGGAACGTAATACGAAAACGATTGTGAATAGTCCAAAAATTTGTAATTACGCCCATTTCAATATTAATAACTCTTGAACCTTACGTTAAGCCGCTGCCTGGTCCCAGCTGTCATCTTATAATATAACTAGTACTCACGCGGGGCTTCGCTCCCGTGGATTCTATCACGGTAAAAACATAACTCTCCTTTTTTGCAGTTGCGTAAAAAGTAGCCTATAACCTTCCTCATGCTTCAAGCTACTTCCATACCAAATTGCATCCAAATCCACCCAGTACTTTCGAAGATTAGCGCGTTCAAGCAAACAAACAAACAAACATTTCCGCTTTATAATATTATATAGTATAGATACTAGCTTCTGCCCGCGACTTCAATCACGTTATTTACCCCTTTTTGGATAACATTTTTACAAACTTTGATTGTCGTATTTATTTATATCTAATTAAAAGATCAAAAAATAAGTTCAGTAGTTTAGGCGTGATTGCGTAACACAGACAGACAGAGTTACTTTCGCATTTATAATATTAGTAAAGATGTACTGTATCTTTGACTTTCATACCTAATAAAAAATAGTACCTGTAGGTACTCAAACAACAACAAAAAAAACTGCCTTGTTGGTCGAGTGGTCGCAAGCGCGAAGTCTCAGGTTCAATTCCCGGGTCGATCAAAAGTGCTACTGGGTTTTTCTGTAAAGCATTTCTCAGTAGTAGCCCGGAGTTTGGGAGATACATTAACAGATATTTTTTTCTGAAAAACCAGTAAGTATATCAAATTATTATTATTACTTAATAATAATAATTTGATTAATGTATTTTGACTTGGCGCACTAGGTTGTCGACATGTGAATTCGGCAATCATTGTACCAATAGTCAACTCAGTGGCTTAATAGCCAAAGAGCCTCGACCAACACTTTAGGTGGCTCTCGTAAGACAGCTGGATCAAGGGCTTGCTTCAGAAAGCGGTACTCCTGGACACGGCGCGTATCGTTAGGAGGTTTCTCTCTCTGGAGACCTGACCACCAGTAGCTCGGACTCTGTTTCACGATACCGGTGAAAATTTTTATACTTTTTTAAATATTTTATATTATTTTTTTATTTAATAGCCCTGAGCGATAAGACCGTCCATTGTACACAAGTTTTAATTTTTTGTATCAAATGAGATATTGTAAGGTGTACAATCTTCTATCTATACTTATAATAAATCTGTAGAGAGGTCAATTCTGTACATTAAATATATTTACAAAATAACTATCAGGGGGTGATTAGGGATCGATACTGATACCAAAAATGCAATCAGTAAAATTTTTGTCTGTCTGTCTGTCTGTCTGTCTGTCTGTCTGTCTGTATAACCGTTATAGAAACAAAAACTACTCGACGGATTTTAACGAAACTTGGTACAATTAATATTCATACTCCTGAGCAGGTTATAGTATACTTTTCATCACGCTACAATCAATAGGAGCAGATCAGTGAAGGGAAATGTTGGAAATGTTGGAAGTTACTCCATTTTTTAAGCTTCCGTCGCGTGTGCAACCTTAATGGTTAAAGCTACACAGAAATCATTTATGACGGAAATGTTCTCCTTAAAATTATATAAAAAATATCCCACGACAGCATATATCTATCTTTTATGGTTGACTCACAATAACACGTGTAACTCCCGATAGCTTCGAGTTCGAAGCAATCGGGAGTTCGAAGCTTTCTGATTATAATATTTGTCTACTCTTACGTTTATAACACTCTCAGTCACCCCTAATTGAAAAAGTTAACATTATTAACTATTCCATAAAACAGAATCATATAATTCGGTATAGAAACACCAAAGTTATGCATGAAATACGCTAATAATAAGCCATCGCGCGTGAATACTGAATCATGCTATAAGGATTATTTTTGAGAATCGGTCACCGCGCTCGACGCGTCTCGATTGGCCAAGTGCGAGCCAGACTCGCCCATGAAGGGTTCCTAAAAACCTTTAAAATTTCTAGAAACCAGCTTATTTGCATTTTTACAACTACGCTAGATAACTTTGTTGTTCATAGTGTTTGTATGAATTACAAAGTTATATTTACGGTTTTAGAAAATATGCTGTATCTCAAAATTGCTTACCCGATTTCGTTCAAACCAATTTTGGTTGAAAGTTTACATTAGGATCTACAGACATATATATTTTTTTTAGATTTTTCACTCCATTATTATAGAATTTAGAGGGAGGGGGGACATTTTACCACTTTGGAAGCTTATATCTTTTAAACGATTGACTTTATGAAAAAGTGGCTTTAGAAACCCTTATATCATTTTTAAAGACCTGTCTATAAGTACCACACATGCATAGGTTTCATGAAAAAAAATATTTTCAGTTTTAGTTCCATGTATGGGGATCCCCCTTTATTTTAAATATTTTTTAATTTTTGTCTTAAAATCGGAAAGCTGTTCATAGAATACATCTACCTACTAAGTTTCACATGTATAGTCTTAGTAGTTTCGGAATAAAATGGCTGTGACATACGGACGGACGGACGGACGGACAGACAGACAGACAGACGGACGGACAGACATATCGAAACTATAAGGGTTCCGTGTTTTGCCATTCGGCTACAGAACCCTAAAAAGGCGGGGTGTCCGAGCGCGAG
The DNA here is from genome assembly GCA_943138885.2 of Tholera decimalis. Taxonomy (NCBI): domain Eukaryota; kingdom Metazoa; phylum Arthropoda; class Insecta; order Lepidoptera; family Noctuidae; genus Tholera; species Tholera decimalis. Next base: position 20,908,172 of record OW964565.2, read on the forward strand.
GTTCGCGGTTGAGTAGTGACCAGCCTTAGTGTGCTGAACTACGAGAGGCCCTATCTAAAAAAAAAAGTGCTGGCTTCATACAATTTTTTAAAATAAGATTTGACCTAAAGATCCCAAAAAAAAACATACAATTTTTGCCTGTTGATCCCATTGAGATAGGAAAAGTATGGTTGATCCGAATAGACATTCAGAGCGTTCGACCTTATTGACAGACAATACCACAGAGTACTTTCATATATTGGACAATACTTATAAGACAGATATTAACAAACCGTGCTTATCAGCGCGACTTTTAGTCGTTGATAATTTATTTTTAGATTCCTTTTGTTGTTATTTTATAAAATAGGTATTAGTTATTTTAGAATAACGACTAGCTTTTGCCCGCGACTTCGTCCGCGTGGAATAGTTACTTTGGGCTAACGTTAAATTTAACCCCGATTTTGAAGCATTCTTCATTGGCGCTCCGCTCCTATTGGCCTTAGCGTAATGATACAATATAGCTGTGCCCGCGACTCCGTCAGCGTAAGTTAATGTATTGGTAATATTGTTTAGATCACGTTCACATGAGGCTTAAGTACCTAGAGAACGCTTCGACCGCGAGACGCGTCGAGCGCGGCGACCGATTCTCAAAAATAATCCTTATAGCATGATTCAGTATTCACGCGCGATGGCTTATTATTATAAGCGTATTTCATGTATAACTTTGGTGTTTCTATACCGATTTAAATGATTCTTTTTACGGTTTCGTAGCCGAATGGCAAAAAACGGAATCTTTATAGTTTCGACATGTCTGTCCGTCTGTCTGTCTGTCTGTCTGTCCGTCCGTCCGTCTGTCACAGCAATTTTATTCCGAAACTATTAGGACTATACATGTTAAACTTGATAGGTAGATGTATTCTGTGAACCCCTTTCCGATTTTGAGAAAAAATATTTAAAATAAAGGGGGGCTCCCCATACATGGAACTAAACCTGAAAATATTTTTTTTCATGAAATCGATGCATGTGTGGTATCTATAGACAGTTCTTTAAAAACGACATCGGGGTTTCTAAAACCACTTTTCCATAAAGTCAATCGTTTAAAAGATATAAGCTTCCAAAGTGGTAAAATGTGTGTCTGCCGGACACAACCTCTAACTTCTATAATAATGGAGTGAAAAATCTAAAAAAAATATATGTCTGTAGATCTTAATATAAACTTTCAACCAAAATTAGTTTGAACGAAATCAGTTCAGCAGTTTTTGAGATACAGCATATTTTCTAAAACCGCAAATATAACTTTGTAATTCATACAAACACTATGAAAAACAAATTTATTCGGCGCAGTTGTAAAAAATGTAAAAAAGCCAGTTTTAAGAAATTTGTAAGGTTTTTTTTCAAAACAAATTTATTTGGCGCAGTTGTAAAAAATGTAAATAAGCTAGTTTTAAGAAATTTTTAAGTTTTTTTTTCGTCAAATAAATTTGCATATTATATTATAGTTACTACGGAACCCTTCATGGGCGAGTCTGACTCGCACTTGGCCAATTTTTTTATGGAATAGTTAATAATGTTAACTTTTTCAATTAGGGGTGACTGAGAGTGTTATAATTATAAACGTAAGAGTAGACAAATATTATAATCAGAAAGCTTCGAACTGCTAAGCTATCGGGAGTTACACGTGTTATTGTGAGTTATCCATAAAAGTTAGACATATGCTGTCGTGGGATATCTTTTATATAATTTTAAGGAGAACATTTCCGTCATGAAATGATTTGTGCAGCTTTAACCATTAAGGTTGCACACGCGACGGAAGCTTAAAAAATGGAGTAACTTCTCCCGTTTTCCCAACATTTCCCTTCACTGCTCTGCTCCTATTGATTGTAGCGTGATGAAAAGTATACTATAACCCGCTCAGGAGTATGAAAAATAATTGTACCAAGTTTCGTTAAAATCCGTCGAGTAGTTTTTGTTTCTATAACGGTTATACAGACAGACAGACAGACAGACAAAAATTTAACTGATTGCATTTTTGGCATGAGTATCGATCCTTAATCACCCCCTGATAGTTATTTTGGAAATATATTTCATGTACAGAATTGACCTCTCTACAGATTTATTATAAGTATAGATAGGTAAGTTTTGGCTAATTTACGTTCACTTTTTTATACTAGTTTTATTTTCACCCAGTTGCAACAAAATATAATCGAGGCTCAAATTTTAACAGGTTGCGGTGCAGGAGAAACCGTCTTTATTCCCAGAATTCCCATAATACCAAATAATTTTCCATTCGAATTTAAAAGAACGCAATTCCCAGTATCGGTGTGTTATGCAATGACAATTAATAAGGTTCAAGGGCAGACTTTTCGTGTTGCTGGAGTAGATCTCGGTGTCAGTTGTTTCTCGCATGGTCAGTTGTACGTCGCTCTTTCCCGGGTTAGCAGTTCTAGAAATCTTTATGTTCACGTGCCGGACGGGTCAACTTTCAACATAGTTTACCCGGAAGCTTTGCGCTGAAGTATTTTCGTTCTATAGGTACTTAAGCCTCATGTGAACGTGATTTAAACAATATTACCAATACATTAACTTAATAACACATAAGGAGTTACACGCTGACGGAGTCGCGGGCACAGCTATTAACAATAATATTGTGCGGTTCCGCATTGCGATATTTTTTAACAGTATTATAGACTGACATATTATATTTCCCTACTAAATTACGAAAGTTAATCTGTCTGTTACATCAAAATCACTGAACCGTGAGGAAGGACATAGGCTACTTTTTACGAAAAACGACGGAAACGCGGACGAAGTCGCGGGCAACAGCTATCTATACTAATAATATAAGGCTGAACAGTTTGTTTGTTTGGTTGAACGCGATAATCTCAGGAACTACTGGTTCGAATTGAAAAAAATATTTAATTTTTAATTAAATAGTCAATTTATAAAGAAAGGCTATAGGCTATATATCATTACGCTAAGGCCAATAGGAGCGGAGCGCCAATGAAGAATGCTTCAAAATCGGGGTTAAATTTAACGTTAGCCCAAAGTAACTATTCCACGCGGACGAAGTCGCGGGCAAAAGCTAGTAAAGTATATAATAATAATAAATATTTAAAAATGTTATTATTATGGTAATAGTTAGAAATAAAGAATAATTTGATTTAATCAATAATGTTTGAATGCCGAATGGCGAAATATGGCCAAACTGATGTATCATCACACAAATAACTTGTGTAAAATGTTTTATCCAAAGTAAACGTTTAGGCCGTGCGCGCACTGCGTTGCGTTTTGGAAACGCAAAATCTATGAAGTATGGAGTGTCATAGAAGTGCGCGCACTGCGGTGGAATAAACGCGTGCGGTAGAGTCATCGGTGGCCCCGGTCATTCTACCGGTGCGGTAGAACTACCGCAATTGCGGCCACCGCAAGGCAGTGCGCGCACGGCCTTATATTCTATTCTCCAGTGTACATAGGTATGTGTATAGTTGGAGTAACCGATTGGCCGTATCTAGTGGAGCTCAAAGCATTCCTGAAACAAGTCAAAGCCTGCCTTTGTCTCAATGGTGTCGGCGGTCACTGTCGTGTCACACTTACATTGATATGCTATTCATGGGAAATGTCTCTCACGTTACTGTGTTAGTTGCAGTTAGCCAAACGTCTGCCGTTACGGTGCAGTGGTGTATTGGTTGGCGGTGGTTGTGGGTTCGATGTAGTTATTTTTAGAATTTAGCATGAAGCGGTTTTCTAGTAACCACAGGAATGGGCTTTCCAAAATACCACTATATTTAATGTCATATCACACTAACATTGATATGCTATTCATGGGAAATCTCTCTCACGTCGTAGACGTAAGATGTTACAGTTCAGTCGTGTACAGGCTGGTGGTGGTAGTGGGTTCGATGTAGTTGTTTTTAAATTTTTGCGTAAAGCGGTTTTCTAATAGCCATAGGTGTGGACTTTTCAAAATACTGCCGTGATTCTTTAAAAGGCAGTCTGACAATTTACCGATTTTGAGTTAAACATTGAGCGACATCAGGAAAAAAGGCGCGTAGACCTATCTAACCCCTTTTTCAGAAACTTATTTAGCTTTTGAGATATTATTTTTTCATAAAAGCTGTGAAGTGGTTTTGATACCAGTGCCAAATTTATAAAAACTCAAAATCGGTAAATTGTCAGCTGACTGCCTTTTAAAGTAGGTATCACGGCAGAATAATACTATATTCAACTCAATTTATTTAATTCAGATATGTCCATAGTGTTAATAGCACTAGCTATTAAGTTATTTATTATTATATAGAGGTATTACACAAATAAAAACAGGCATTATCCTTGACTAGTATGGATCCTCATCCAGATCCAGTAACACATCAAAAGAGTCCCATCAATCTATGAAAAACAAAAAAGTTAAGTTTCTAAAATAAATATTATTGATTATCTTCTGCTCATAGCTTCACTGGCCTGATTTTTTTAGCGAATAATGTGTCAAATGTCTTTCCCCAAGCTCTCAGCAATCTGTTTCTGTACCAAATTTCAATAAAACCGGTTGAGAGGTTTTGACGTGAAATTCTAACGGACAGACAGAGTTAATATAGCAGAGTTACTTATAATATTAGTAGAGATAGAGTTGGGTGTGTAACTTTTTGCGGTATACAATATTACATATGAATATTGTTTTATCTTCTTAATATTGACTGGGTCAGCACAAATAATATAATTATAGGTAAGTAATGGCCGAAATGCACCTCTACATATGCCCTCCGTTTGCCTGAATACAGGAGATTAACCAAGTATGTTTTCAGTGCTATCTGTGCGAAGGGTGTATTTATAATATATTTTAACAACCACACATCGCTACGCCAGTAATCCGTAAAAGGGTAGACAGATATAACGTGTAGTCGCGTATAACTACCCTTTAGCATTAGGTGGCGCTCCGCCAGGGGGCGCCAGTCAGCATTTGCAGGGTGCGATTCTAATGCTCCGATTTGCCTTCATAATACTGGGCCCATATATAGTTTTCGGAATGGAAAAGGCCTACCTGAGTCTGTGATTTCTTTATGAAAATTACTTTGAATATTTTTGTTCTATTTAATTTTTTCTCATGTACTTATTGTTTATTTCATTTAAATCAACTTAAGATAATGCAATTGGGACGACATTGAAGACACTGGCTCCTGTAACACAGGTAATATGACTAGTTCTAGAGCTAGGCTGGCTAGTCAGGGCTTCACCATATCTGTAAAACCTTTTTGATGCTAATAAAGATTATTTATTAATTACTAGCTGTGTCCGCGACTACGTCCGCGCGGAATAGTGACTTCCGGCAGCATTTTTAATTTTTAGACTAATTATTTTGAAAATAAAACTCATAAATAAATGAGCTGTTTACAATATTTTACTGCTAATAGCTTATTTAAGTACATTTTTCTAATCAAAAGCCAAAAACTAAATTTCATGCATCTAAATTTAAAAATGACGTAATTTCCATACAAACTTTCATCCCCTATTTCAACCCCTTACAGCCCTTTATTCGCATTAAAAAGCAGCCTATGTCCTTTCTCAGGCTCTAAACTATGTCCGTACCAAATTTCATTTACATCGGTTCAGTAGTTTAAGCGTGATTGAGTAACACAGACAGACAGAGTTACTTTCGCATTTATAATATTAGTAAGGAATTAATTATTTAATTTCAAATATTTCAAATTTGGTATAAGACACGGTTGGCGCGGTGGTTGAAGATTGGTTTCTGCACGCGTGTCACAGGGTTTGATTCCCGTACCGAAGCAATTGTTTTTGTAGCCTTCAATAGCCTATAATAGTTGTTCCTGGTCCAGATGTTTTTAAAAATGTTCTCACGATACAGGAGAAATTACTAGAGTAGAGCAATGTTTAGAAAAAAAAAAAACTCCGTATTTAAATTTATCCTTAACGTTGTTAACTCCTAAAATACTTCGTCTTTAGCCATTATAGCCAGACTAACTAGCCATTTCCAATATTTCTTTGAAATGGCTGGCTTCTCTTAATTAAATTAGACAACACAAACAACATTCTTCCGTGCAAAAATTTAACTCGTTTAAACCCTAGTAGCAGTCAATAGTTCAAAACATACCATTAATATACTCAAAAATTTAAAAAACAAATTATTTAGCACCCTGCTCATTTTTTTAATTATTTTGTTTCTATTAACTATTAGATTTTAAGATAACGAAAAAACTGTATTATTGTTATATCATATTTATGTTACCAAAACTATGCCTTATAACTACTGCTAGTTACATGTGTAAACGTAGTGGTTTGTAGGTACTTACTTTGACTTATAGCATACTACGTACAATTGTTTGTTTTCCCGAAAAAAATGCATGCAACTAATGCAATGTTCAAGTTTATCTCACAAATACGCGTCCTTTAGTATAAATTTTATCTGTATTTATTTCTTGGATTGATAGACTCTTCTTCGTTCATTAATGAAATGGACTCTGCTATTCGTTCATCATGTTCATTCTCCCACGGCCCCTCACCTTCATTTCATAACCATTCGTTCGTTCTTTACTTCACCGTTCTTTCGAAACATTTAAACAACAATGTGTGAATGGTGTAAGAGTTTCACTGAAAAGAATCTGTTGCCTTTTTTAAATTAGTAATTTGTATGGTGTTTTTGCCTAATTGTTTGAGTATAATAGCTTTACAATGTGGCACGGTGTGTCGTTAGCGTAGGTACCAATGGATGCTAGCAAAATAGGCCCTCGCCAAAACAGAATTCAATTGGCGTAATGAAACTGAATCGAAGTTTTTAACAAAGGACACAAAATGTTTTTATAAAAACTTAATATTTTAACTAATGTCCGATTGTAGGGCAAATGACCGCTTTTCTCCTTTCACTTCTCCTAACATTTGGCAACTGACTGACTATAAAACTTAAAAGGCGTCAAACTCATACCGCTGTCTTCCCGTTCCATACCTATTAAATTGGGAAGAGGTTTAATTACACATCTTTAAAACCTTTGAATTAAATTGTGTCCAGCTTCTGCCAACGACTTAGTCCAGGCGGTAGTCGAGAATCATTCCAAAGTAGTGTTGCCCAAACGAGAGTCTCGCAAGAGTCTTGCAATTAGCGATTATCCTATTGCTATTTATTAAACGGTAGTTGAGATCTCAGAACAATGTAACAGAGTCTGTTGTGTGTGGGCAACACTATTCCAAAGAATCAAAAGAATCTTATTCTCTATTCCAGTACATGGTCTATCCGTGTTCTGCTGGGGTTGCGGGAATTTTCTAACAAGATACTGCGGCCACAAGGGCAACTGAAGGAACAAGTTGAGTTTTTAGTCAGCAGGTAGAAAAAAAAAACTTCACTTCTTTCCTTTCCGCTCCACCCAGCTGTGTTATTCTGTAAAACCTCATTCTAAACTTTGAATTTGAATCCGCTGTGAGTTTATTGATTGGCATTCTAAAAATTCGGTTGTTAATTCGAATTTACACTAGCGCTACCCTTGCGAGCGTGTCAGCGAATGGAACTAAAGATTTTGAAATGAAATGAAATGAAATGAAATGAAATGAAATATTTATTTTGTAAATTGGTTATAAATAACACTTTTACACGTCATGTTTTTTTGCGTGTTAAGTTTAGCTAGATGAGGCCGGTATTTCCTAACTGACTACTCTGAGAAGAAACACCGAAACAAACTCAGAGGTCATAGTCTCTTTTAAAGTCCAGACAATTTGTATTTGTATATGAGAAGCATGTAGGTTCATGTCTGTGGTATTCTTTTGAGGAAATAACCACGCAAATTTGAGCGGACCTGTCCAGACAGTGCAAGCATTTGTCAGTTATCGTGTAGCTCAACTTAGAACTTAAGGAGCTCAACAATTTGACGAACAATACCAAAGTAAGGACCTTTGGGTAGGCCACACAAGTACTCAAACTGCTTGACATCATTAAATAAATTATAGTGAAAGCAAAAACAATGAAGAAAGAATAACCTACATCGTCCTCACATTTACAATAATGAAATAATTATATATATATAAAAAAAAAACAACAATATAAAAAAAAACAACAAACAAAAACAAAAATTAATAGGTATATACAATACTTGAGAAAGCAAAATTTTAATTAATCAAAAATAAATCATCAATCATAATTTTAAAAAGAAATAAAAAAGGCACACGTATATCACTGGAGCATCTCATTCCCAAGCCTTCTTGTCCTCAATATAATCTTTAACACTGTAAAAAGCTTTCTGACATAGCTTACGTTTTATAAACAATTTGAATTTATGAATACTTAGTTCTTGAATATGGCTAGGAATTTTATTATAAAAACGTATACATTGGCATCTAAACGAACCACCTATTTTTTTCAACCTTGTTTTAGGAATGACATATTTGTCTTTGTTCCTTGTATTTACACTATGAATATCACTGTATTTTTTAAACAGATTAATATTTTTGTGTGCATACAAGAGATTCTCATAAATATACTGAGATGGCACAGTCATAATATTAATCTCTTTAAATTTGTCTCTTAAGGAGTGCTTAGGACTTAATTTATAAATTGCACGAATGGCCCTTTTTTGTAATACAAATATTGTGTGAATGTCGGCAGCATTTCCCCAAAGTAAAATGCCGTATGACATCACACTAACACACTTTTTACAGATAAAGTATGAGATGACGTGTGAACTGGCATTCGGTAAGGTAATTCCTCCGTCACTGACGATGTTTACAGAATGCAAAATCAAGGTCACTTTGAACCATAAGCGAAGTGATAGTGAATAGCTATGTGAGATGCGAGTTGTTGTTCGAAATTTACAGAATCAGCGTATAGAGCGGGAAAAGTGACATGATGATATTCTAACCCGTGTGTGAAAAATCATTTAAATCTATTGAGACCGCAAATATACCGACGAGTTACTGGCGTATTTATAAGAATAGAATGGATGCGATTCTACTGACAAAAATAAACCAAGGCTGACAAAAACACAGCCTAAATAAAAAAGAGTAAATCTTGGTTTTTTTCCCTCAGCAAACTTACCTCAGCGCTATGGTTCTCGCTGCAAGATGCTGCACTCCACTTACAGCTTAATTAACGTCTACTTTTTATTATAAGTATGGTGAACAAAACTTTACGACACTTTACAATACTCTTTGTACAGGACTTGCGAAAGGGCTCGTAGAGAATTTCCATGTTGAGAGCCCGCCAATGAACATAAAGAATATTAAGTTTAAATAAATTAGTATGCCTAGTTTTTCGCAGCCATATTAACAATAATTTATTAACAGCCAAAATACATTAGAATAGTTACACATACAATTTTTGGAAGCGAAAAATATACAAAATGTGAGTCTGCTGACTCCCAGGCTAGAATAATCTGTATTATGGGTATATTTGGGTCCAGTCGGATATAGCTATACCAGTGTTGAACTAACATGAAGTGACTAAGTTTGATCGACACAACACAGTAACTAGGTTGTCACAGTACCCTTCACGAGACTGTTGTTAAGTTTCTGGCTTCTAACTCCCTCAAAGAGTATCAAAGACGTTCCAATGATAGCCGAGACCGATGGGTTAACATTATTTTTGAGACAGAGGAAGCACACTATGCTGCAAACATAGTTCAACTTCGAATTCCAACTTATACGACTTTACAGTTTATACATACATCAGAATTTGAAATCTTGATGAAATATTTCAATTTTGATATATAAGCTGATGTCTAATAAGATTCAAAAACCAAGATGAATTTCCACGTTACTGCTTATTCTAGTACTGTGTCGTCTTCGAAGGCCCAAACCATCAGTTCTAAAGGCCTTTTACCGACAAACAACAGGCCCTGTTTTTAGGGTTCCGTAGCCGAATGGCAAAAAACGGAACCCTTATAGTTTTGTCATGTCTGTCCGTCTGTCCGTCCGTATGTCACAGTCATTTTATTCCGAAAGTATTAATACTATAAATGTGAAACTTGGTAGGTCGATGTATTCTGTGAACCACTTTCCGATTTTAAGAAAAAAAAAATAAAAAATATTTAAAATAATAATAATAATATAATGGAGATAATAATAATGGAGTGAAAAATCTAAAAAAAAAACATAGGCTGTAGATCTTAATGTATACTTTCAACCAAAATTGGTTTAAACGAGATCAGGTCAGCAGTTTTTGAGATACAACATATTTTCTAAAACCGCAAATATAACTTTGTAATTTATACAAATACTATGAAAAACAAAGTTATTTGGCATAGTTGTAAAAATTGTAAATAAGCTAGTTTTAAGAAATTTGAAAGCTTTTTTTTGTCAAATAAATATTTTATTATATTATATTTATTATAGTTACTACGGAACCCTTCATGGGCGAGTCTGACTCGCACTTGGCCAATTTTTTCCTCCCTCCTCCCGCTTGAGATGGAGCGGTGTGTCAGTTGACTTTACGTTCCGAGCCGCAGTATCGCGTTAGGCTGTTCCCGCATCCTCGAGAGAAACAGGCCCTGCCATTAAAATACTGTGGCCCTCACTATCTCTGTCTAACGCAAGACGTGTTGCTTGCCCATTGCACATCCCATCAATGGACGTGAAACAGCAACATCAACAATTCCATTCAACCATTACATACATACAAATCGAGCCAGAATCAGGACCATTACCAGTTAGTGCTACAGTTTGCATTCACGTCAGAATGGATCCTGAAGCCTCCTGTTGCGGCAAATGAGTGATTAGCAATATAACAGCAGGGATGGAGCCAACGTTACCCAGCGTACGTTAAGGCTCTTGCAGACTGGTCAATTCGACGCGACTTCATAGAAATTGTTTACGGTTTACGAACAAATTCTACGAAGTTTGTTATTGCAGTTTCGCTTGTTTGTCGCATTGTCGTGTTCGTTATTTAAACTTCTTGCAACACGTGGGTACAAAGCAGGACTTAATGACTTAGGCATTCACTAACAGGCAACAAATGGGAAGATAACATAGATAGCCGGTAAGTATACCCAATTAAAAAAAAACGTACACATAGGTATTTATAGAAATTCTTGTTTGTATTTTGCTGCTGCTTATTATATCATGGATTCATGTTGTCCGATATAAATAAATAAAATTAAAGTGAGTCAAAGATTTTCGTTACATTCGGCGATACAAAAATGCTGCATGCGTCAAACGGCAGAATAAAAAAATACTGTAACAAACAAATATTCAGGAATTCATACTATCATTCATATTATATTATTCATTATATTCATGAATAACCGAAAATAACCCATTTCAAATACAATTCAAATTTTATCAATTTCAAGAATTTAGTTTACGAGCGCTTATTTAGTACCTATGTAAGTTAGCCAATTTACGGATCTCTCGTGTCATGCATTTGTGGTGTTTAAGTATTTGTTACACTACTTAAGCATGTGTTTTTTAGAAACAAAGCCGTGGATATAATTGTTGATAAACCTAAAGAAAATAAACTCCGCCGAATTATTACGTCAAAGTTACGCTCATCCAGCCTCTATAACACGTGACGTCGAATCGATGTACGTAACAGAAATTTGGACGCCCCGGAGGCGTAGCACTATTGATTCTCGTACACTATAACAGATTTTACTGGGAAATCTTAATTTATTATCCAATGACTTAATTAAAGCCGTTATTTTAACTATGGATGGTTGTGTGCGATATTTCTCAACCCTAGGAATCGGGATTTTTAAAACTGACGTACTTAGTAAGTATAGTCGAGAAAAGGATAAGCTGATCATGACTATATAAATCAAACAACAATATTTTAACACTTTTTAATTACTGAAAGCCTACTCTTGACTTCAATCACGCCTGATGACAAGCGATAGATGAGGTCTACGACGGAACGATTGAGCCGGGAAGATGCCTGTTCACTGTTTCTTTAAAGGCTGTCGGGTCATTTGTGGCAGGGAACACATAAGCTAGCAAAGAGTTCCACAACTTGGCTGTGCGCACAACTTAATTTCTACTTGCATTCTATAATACTCACTAGAGTTGTAAGGTTAAGTTCAAAAGTAACTTAAACATTCGGTGTCCAAATAAAGACTTATATAGGTACCTATATGTATTAGATGCGTATTTACCAGACGTCAGCAAGAAATTATCGATTCAGAAATTGCCAAAGCAACCAACGTGCCAATAAACACCATGACCATCACATCACGCGATGGATGATACCTGGTGACTTGTCATGATGACATCACATATCGTCATAAGTATTAACAGACCGAAGTGAATGTCGCTGCCAACAATGCCTTTCTATCGCTGAGTCACCTCTGACGATGTGTGCAGGAATGATACGAGTTTGCAGCTGGTGACAACTTGGTGCGAAGTTCATATAATGTGTCACAGTCATATTCTAAACATTGTTTTAGTCATACTTACGGATGATGTGCTATATCTGTATGTATTTTTATACCCATGTAGGTTGAGCACAGTAGTCACGTGCTATCGTACATAGCGAGGCTCCTGGGGTACCTTTTTACAGTCTCCCTTGAGACTCCTTCCTAGGGTAGTCCCTCCCTGCGAGGGTCGCCCTGAGGACACCGTAGAGCACACGGTGCAAGACTGCCCCGCTTGGGCAGAGCACCGACGTGTCCTCACGGCGGCGATAGGCGGAGACCTCTCGCGCCCGGCATTGGTCGAGGCCATGCTGCGGGGCGAGAGGGAGTGGGAAGCGGTCACCTCCTTCTGCGAAGCAGTCATGCTTCCGAAGGAGGAGGTGGGCCACGTGAGGGAGAGGATGGCGTCCTCCCTCCAGCCCAGCCGCAGTGGTAGACGCCCACGGCGTCGGACGTCGGCCGACGATCTCCGGCCACCGTAGGCGCGGGCATGCGGACAGCGAGTAAAGGGCAACTCGCTGTCCGACCATGGATCATGCCCGGGTCGACGGCGCGTCGTGTTCCACGCGCGCCTCAAAGAGCGTCAGCAACATGACGAGGCCCCCTCTGCAGAGGGCCGAAGCCTGCTGGGGTCGTGGGACTCATCCCGTTACCGTGGCCCCGGTATGTAAAGGGTTATTGAAGGAACACCGTGGATGTTAGTCAGTAAAAGTCTGACAGTCCCTCCCACCCTGCCCGGAGTGGGAGGACTTATTTGATAATTTTACCACGTTAAAAAAAAAAAAAAGGGTAGTCCCTCCAGAGTAGATAGACCACTAGCATGCTGGTCTGAAGACATAGAGGCGGTCAGGGGACCTTTGTGGCCCAGAGAGATCTATAAGATAGACAGCTGATGAAGAGAACGGGTCGTAGTGCCCTTTTCGGAAGAAAATTCATCAAATGACTCCTCCCATTCTGGATGAAGCGAAACGGAGTATCAGAGTGTTGCTTTCTTGGGCCGAAGTATCTCGTTAGGTTTAGTCCCTATCAGGTTCTATTATTGCTGTTGATTATTCTTTGAGGCGCGCGTGGAACACTACGCGCCTGCAGCCCAGGCCTGGTTTTTACAGTGCGCTTTCCCTGCTGGCTGTCTGCAAGCCGGCAGAACTTTCCTGCTACTACTGTTAGGGCACCAGGGACACAGAGAGCTGCAGAGCGGTCTCCTTAGATGACCAAAGGCTTCCCTCCATGTGCTGTTTGCGACAACCTGGGTTTTGATGAGACCTGAGGTACAAATCCCACACTCCTTTGTCTCAATCTTATCTCCCAAACACCGAGCGCCGAGGTTACGCTCTATAACAAAAAAAAGTTATAATAAATAACACAGGCAAAAAAAAATTTACCAAACTTCTTAACCAGAAACTAGACTATACATTTCTGAAGGTTTTTGATGCGCTGAATCCGAATCTGGCCTCTTCTTTCAAATGCCATTAAGTTTGCTGTGGGGATTGGTGGGTACACAGTTTACTGAGTTACCTCGCTTATAGTTAACTCGGCAATCATTGTACCGATAGTTGTTTCAACCAATGGCTTAATAGCCACGAGCCTCGATCAACACCTTAAGAGGCTCTCATTAGGCAGTTAGATCAAGGGCTTGCTTCAGAGAGTGTTAATCCTGGACACGGCGCATATCGTTAGGAGGTTCCTCTCTCTGGAGCCCTGACCTCCAATAGCTGGGACCCTGTTCCTGATACTGGCGGGCTTCTATTTTTTATATTTTTTAATATAAATAATTAAAAATGCAATTAATATGTACAGATATGGAATTAAATCTAAACAATTGTAACTGGCCGAAATTTGTACATAGGAGATATGAGTTATTTATACAAAATAAACTGTTGAGAAGAGTATTTTTAATAGAGAGAAACGAAAAGAATTATTTATAGAGATTTTGTTTGTTTCCGTTTGTAGTGTACCTATGTGTGTATGCGAGTGACGCAAAAAATACTGCAGTAAATTGGATGCAGTTAACACAGAGGAGTTTTTGCAGGTCGAACATAAAACCTGGTATAGGTTACAACTTCACACGCTACTTGGAAGATGAGTCAGCCATACAATGAAGAAAAAATACTTAGAAATAAAACTCTGTCGCAAAAAAGACCATTATAATACTGTAGATAGATGGATAGAATCGTATATAGGCTAATGGCTATTGACTATCCTCGGTGTCGGACTTGTGATCAAAAGGTCGCGGGTTCGAAGCCCACCCAGAACCCACTCCAGACACATTAGTTGGAGGGGTTAACAAGATTGCTGGTAATATGAATTCTACCCACTTTACAAGTTCCAGTACCACCTCTTTATATAAAAATATTGACGTGTCTGCATTCCCCCATGTTCTATGACAAATCTTTTACGATTCATGCGGTATGGTTATGAAATACGTTGCCTGTATCCGTAAGGTGTCCTTAATCTATGCGCACTTTTGAAATTATGGTTTAAATTCAGTACTGTGACGATCATAACAGAGCTTTTCCAAAAAGACACCACTTGCAAGATAGCCATACTACAAATTCGCGCCATGCGGAATCGAACCCTCCAACTGCATCACCATGGATTCGGACTAAAGAGTCACTAAACACTCCAAATTTATTCAGAATCTGAGATTTCTAGAAAGTGATTTATGATCATCTGCTCAAACACACAATCTAATTCCGCCAATCCCGTTCCATCACCGGACTACAAGACAAACGGCGATGCGCCATCGTTACATGGTGGACATCCCACACATACGCACAAAACGTTTTGGGAATACTTTCATTGTGCGTACGGCTAAGGAGTGGAATTCCCTGCCGGAGTCTGTGTTTCCTGATCGCTATAACCTGGGAGTCTTTAAGTCAAGAGTGAATAGGTTACTTCTAGGCAAGCGTGCTCTATCTTCGACCACATCACTTACCATCAGGTGAGATGGTGGTCAAACGCGAGCCTATTATCAATAAAAGTATTTCTTTTTGTTACGTAAAAAATATATGTGGTTTAATAATAATATAATATTTCACAACTTTCACACAACGCCATCTAGTCCCAAACTAAGCAGAGCTTGTGCTATGAGTACTAGACAACTGATAAACATACATATATATTTCTTTTATCAGTCAGGGCTACTGAATCAAGTTTATCTATTTATTATACTATCCTTAATCCCGTCCTTCTTATATTTACCCGTCAGAAAGGAAGTGTAATTTTTCATTAGTCCCGCAGGCGAGAATAGTTTTTTTTTATGATTTTACTAATTAAAATAAGAAAAACGTAGTCCAACCATGTTGTAGTCGGCTTCCAGTCTACTGGGATGCAGCTGAGAGAACAGTATTATGGTGTGACTGCCTATCTGACTACCACAAGCCAGTGGCTGGGTAACACGATAGCCCTTAGCATGACTTATAGTGTCAGATTTTCTGGCTTCTGACCACTCGTAACGGCTGTCAGAAATGTAATAATGACAGCCGAGACCAACGCCTTAACGTACTCTCCGGTTCACGGATGAATCTAGATAAGTTGAGATATCTATTGACGGACTAATCTTGCCAAGCATTTCATGGGCCGATCTCCAGGGTTAATCTTTGGAGATCGGCCCATGCAGCTGTTACTATTTAGACTCAAGAAACTGTGTCGCAAAATTTTTTTTTTCTGGTTTGGGAAATCATCAAATGACTCCTTCCACTGTGGGTGGAGTGGAAGGGAGTGTTAGACTTCTACTGACTAAAAACTCACCCTGCTGCTTCAACATTTCCGCAACCCCTGGTCGAATCAAATCTCCAGAGCCTTGAACATCGACGACGAGATGCAAGTCTATCGGTTTTCTATCGGTTACATTTCGGGGAGTGTGCGATGGAATTACACAGTCTAATTCCACCAAGCCCGTTCCATTATCGGACTACGAGACAAACGGCGAAGCGCCATCGTTACATGGTGGACATCCCACACATACGCACAAAACGTTTTGGGAATACTTTCATTGTGCGTACGGCTAAGGAGTGGAATTCCCTGCCGGAGTCTGTGTTTCCTGATCGCTATAACCTGGGAGTCTTTAAGTCAAGAGTGAATAGGTTACTTCTAGGCAAGCGTGCTCTATCTTCGACCACATCGTCACTTACCATCAGGTGAGATGGTGGTCAAACGCGAGCCTATTATCAATAAAAGTATTTCTTTTTGTTACGTAAAAAATATATGTGGTTTAATAATAATATAATATTTCACAACTTTCACACAACGCCATCTAGTCCCAAACTAAGCAGAGCTTGTGCTATGAGTACTAGACAACTGATAAACATACATATATATTTCTTTTTTCAGTCAGGGCTACTGAATCAAGTTTATCTATTTATTATACTATCCTTAATCCCGTCCTTCTTATATTTACCCGTCAGAAAGGAAGTGTAATTTTTCATTAGTCCCGCAGGCGAGAATAGTTTTTTTATGATTTTACTAATTAAAATAAGAAAAACGTAGTCCAACCATTTTGGAGTCAGCTTCCAGTCTACTCGGACGCAGCTGAGAGAACAGTATTATGGTGTGACTGCCTATCTGACTACCACAAGCCAGTGGCTGGGTAACACGATAGCCCTTAGCATGACTTATAGTGTCAGATTTTTTGGCTTCTGACCACTCGTAACGGCTGTCAGAAATGTAACAATGACAGCCGAGACCAACGCATTAACGTGCTCTGCGATTCACGGAGGAATCTAGATAAGTTAAGATATCTATTGACGGACTAATCTTGCCAAACATTTCATGGGCCGATCTCCAAAGTTAATCCTTGGAGATCGACCCATGCAGCTGTTACTAATTAGACTCAAGAACAATCAAATCAATGTTAGAAAGAGCAAGTTTATGGTCTTCAGAGCAGGAACCAAATGTGCGACGGAGGTACCACCGGTCAAGTTGTGCGGCGTGCCATTGGAGCGGGTACCAACCTTTAAATACTTGGGCCATATTGTGACGTCCGATTTGAAGGACGACGCTGACATTGAGCGAGAAAGGAGGGCGCTGTCGGTGCGGGCGAATATGATAGCCGGTAGGTTTGCTCGTTGCTCCAAGGAAGTCAAAATCACCTTGTTTCGAGCCTACTGCACATCATTTTATACGGGAAGCCTATGGGTGTCATACACGCAAAAATCGTATAGCACTCTCCGCGTTCAGTACAACAATGCGTTGAGGGCACTGTTGCGTCTGCCTCGCTTCTGCAGCGTGTCGGAAATGTTCGTAAACATGCGCGTGAATTGTTTCTATACAGTAATGCGGAATAGGGCGACCTCGATAGCGGGTAGAATGCGGGACAGCGGTAATAGTCTCCTTACCGTCATTTTTGCTGCATTGGCGGGCCCTACATGCCCCCGTGTATAAGTCATGGAGCAGATAGGGTACGAATTAATATGTTCATTGTGTAGTGTGCGTATTATGTGTAATTTATGTTTGTTTGTATGTCATTTGTATTGTGTTTAATTATGTGTATGTGGATAATTTTTGTCTGAAATAAATGTATAAGTATAAATATAAGCATGTTTTTTCTGGGTGGGAAAATCATCAAATGACTCCTTCCGCTGTGGGTGGAGCTGAAGGGAGTGTTAAACTTCTACTGACTAAAAACTCACCCTGCTCCTTCAGTTGCCCTTGCATTCCGGGGCTGCGGTATCTCGTTATAACGTTTCCGCAACCCCGTCAGGCAGCCATAGGCTACTATTTAATTTTTACAAAAATACTCAGTAACTACGCTACTACATAAAGTCCAAACGGTCAGAATCTGCATCGTAGTACAGGCCAGGCCACAATTGCTATACCTGTTTAATTTCTTACTGTTCTGATTCTGACCCCAAACTCATTATTATCAAGCTCCTCTTAACAACAAAACACTAGTTTTCAGTATTCGCTATTATATAGTATACTGAGAGGAATAGACACGGTGATGTCATCGCCTAGATCTAGCGCGTTTGAACGACGCTGTCGATATACATATATGCATACAGGCAAAATAACCAAACATAATGCTTATTATATAGATATGTCCGCGACTTTATTCGAGTTTTTCACGCATGTACAACGATCCCATGGGAAATCCAGAAAAAAGATAGCTTATATGTTACCCTAAAATCTCCTCTATCTCCCAGTGAAGAGGGAGAGGATGGCGTCCTCCCTCCAGCCCAGCCGCAGTGGTAGACGCCCACGGCGTCGGACGTCGGCCGACGATCTCCGGCCACCGTAGGCGCGGGCATGCGGACAGCGAGTAAAGGGCAACTCGCTGTCCGACCATAGACCATGCCCGGGTCGACGGCGCGTCGTGTTCCACGCGCGCCTCAAAGAGCGTCAGCAACATGACGAGGCCCCCTCTGCAGAGGGCCGAAGCCTGCCGGGGTCGTGGGACTCATCCCGTTACCGTGGCCCCGGTACGTAAAGGGTTATTGAAGGAACACCGTGGATTTTAGTCAGTAAAAGTCTGACAGTCCCTCCCACCCTGCCCGGGGTGGGAGGACTTATTTGATAATTTTACCACGTTAAAAAAAAAATCTCCCAGTGAAAGTACCATTAGAATCGATTAAGCCGTTCCAATGTTTAGCGCGAATAAACAGAAAGACAGACAAACATTTAAAAAAGGTTTTGCGTTAGTATCGTTTACAAATGATAAGCAATCGAGGAAGCAGTTATTTCAAAAGCACGGATAGATACTTCAATTTTGCGATAGATGTAATGTTATGTATGGAAGAAATACAGTTTTAATATGTAGACTTCTCTAATCGAATTTATTCGCATATGTGTGCATGTACGTCATTGCACTTTGTTGTGTACTTGTGACGTCATGGCTCTGTTATGCATACGGTTTGTTGTGTGCTTGTTTATGAGACAGGTGACGAAGATACCGGTAATTAGAAAGATCGTACATATTGAGAAGCGAGATGCTAAATAATTGGGATAAGGCTAAATAGAAGATGATAAGGAAGATCTTCAACAATTGGAAGGTCATCGTCTTCATCCTGTGCAATAATATCCTACCTCAGAATTACCAAATTCGGTTTGTTTAGCGGTTATATTGCACACACAAATACAAACACAACAAGACATCTCTCATTATCTTCTTCCATTCGTTCTTTCGTTAGGTTAGGTTAGCTTATCCATAAACTATGATATAAAAAAGCGTGACATTGCGTGACAAGGGGTGGGATAGATCCTAAATGTTGTGTTGTCACATTTCAAAATCTAATCTATCAATCTAGTTATTAAAAAAAAAGGAAAATTTTTATGAAATGTTTTAAAAAATCTAACTCGAACATGACATAGTGATTTTGTGTGCGATGAGAGTAGTACGAATTGCATAGACTTTAAAAGAGATTTTAACCTCTTAATTCATTTCAGTGTTTCTTTTCAGGATAGTCAACTGGGAAACACCGGCCTCATCTAGTTAAAAGTGACGAAAAAGATTGACGTGTAAAAGTTTTATTTGAGACTTACAAAATAAATTGCTCTCATTTATCATTTTACAGTATCTGAATGAACATAAGAAAATAAATTAAGGTATATTATTGTAAATTTGTAAAATCACAAATGGAGGATGTATACAACGTGTAACGGAAACCCCATATCTAGCCAAAAGGACTGAAGACAACATCTGGTATGGAGTATCTATGCAAAGTTTCAGCTCAAAATAAGTGACTCATAGAATTGACCCCAAATTATTGGTTTCATATGTTTCTTGAATACCAGTAATAACAAACGTGTCACAGCACTATGAGGGACTTTCGACGTCACTTGCCAATAAAACGATAATTCTCTTCATTCTTCTTAATTTGAAAAATTCGGTCTCTGGTATTAATGTATTGAAATTTCTAATAAGCTCCACACATAATTATAGACATAGGATTACAAAACCCTTGCCATATCGTTTGTTATCATCCAAAGAAGCCGTGCACTTGATGTGTATATACCCTTTAAATTACACGTTGTATAGTCTCACGAATGTTGTTGTGTCAAAATATAATGAAATTGGTCTGACGTATTTTATTGAAGACATGAATGAACAGACAATATCATTCAATCTGTTCATTCATTTCTTCTAACTCAATCTATTTCCTTACGTGAAGAATATCCAGAATTCCAAAAGGATCTCTTAAAATAGGTAGATATTTTTCTTTGCCCAATTAATGACCTAGTTTCCGGATCTAAATAGGATCTGATTTAAGCTGTTTCTCCTGAATGCTCTAGGCGTTATGATTTCTACGAAATCATTGACTATGAGGCGCTACTGAATTCAGTTGGTTCATTAGTGTAGGTAGGTACATCTAACATATTTTTTAAATTGTATTATTTATTATAGCAAACAAGTATATAAACAGTGGTAGTCATATGATTAAGAACGACTACTTAAAAACAAGCTTTTTTCAAACTTTCGAGAATTACACTTTTTGCATGTCTTTTTGTATTTCTCTCGGTATCGTAAAATTGTTTCACATTGTCGTAGCACACAGTTATAACATGATTAATTCAATAATATAATAGATAAACGTTTTACATTAAACCTTAACATATTATTGCAAAACTGGCTGGCTACATAATTAAGAACGCTGGATAGTTTATTTTTTTTATTCAAATTTAAATAGAGAACAATCTGTAACTAAGCCATTATTCGCGTAATTTTGGCGCCATTTAGTGCTGTAAAAGTCAAGAAGTTTATTATTTCACATAAAAACAATGGAGAAAAATAAAAGTTGCGATGAATCTACAAGGGCAGTGATAATAAAACTTCGCGATAAGAATTATATATATAAAAAAAGCCGATCACCTGCAGTGCTCAAAAACGATGATGACGATGAAGTATTTTAACACGTATCAAATATTCCACGTGTACCTAAACAGAGAAATTCATCTCGGTGAGACGATAGAAATATCGTGCGTTTGGCAAAACAATACCCTTTTAAGGGGTCTAACGAGTTGAGAAAAGAATATTTTAGTGAAAACAACTCTTCAGCGATCTCAGCGCGCACTATCCGAAGGCGATTGGTAGAAGCTAAGTTGATCGGAAGGATAGCAAGAAAGGTACCTATGTTGAAACAGTGTTATAAGAGGGCCCGGCTTGCATTTGCTAGGGGGTATGAAAGCTGGACAGTAAGACAGTGGAAAAATGTTTAACAAAAAATAACAGAGTATGTTCTGATGGGAAACATATAGCATTCGACCCCAAATATACAAAAGTGACATTAAAGCATGGTGGTGAAAATGTGAAAATTTGGGAGTGCTTCTCTGGTCATGGTGTTGGACATGTTAGATTGATAGAAGGAAACATGGATCAATTTCAATACAAAAATATACTGAAAGAAACAATGTTAACATATGCTGAAGAAGTGCTTCCGATTATTTGGACATTTCAACACGAGAATGATCCCAAGCACACTGCACGCACGGTTAAAGAATTCCTCACATCTCAATCAGTTTCTGTCTTACAATGGCCACCAAACAGTCCAGATTTAAATCCCATAGAGCATCTTTGGTGCGAAGTTAAGAAAAAGGTTTCAAATCGACGGTGTGGTAACCTAAGTGAGTTATACAACGTTTTTTTAGAAGAATATCGCTCTACTTCTCTTGAAAAATGTCAAAATTGATAGAGTCTATGCCTCGCCGGTGTAAGGCAGTCATCAAAAGCCGTGGACACGCTACAAACTATTACCTTAGAATAAAATGTTGCAATTTTTAACATTATCACCGTCTTATTTAATGAGATTTTTATTTTAAGTATCTACTGAAACAACTCTCGAGCAGTTTAAGAATCGTTCTTATTTATTTATTTATTTACACTTTATGCACATAGGTACAAACGCGGACTTATGCCGTGGGCACTCTCTACCAGTCAACCATGAGTGCTGAAGAAATAGTGTGGAAGGTGCATTATGTACGTGAAAATTATATTGGATAATAATAATAATAGTGATAACACAAAAATCCTGTATCATAAAATAAAAATCTACATCTATACTAATATTATAAAGCTGAAGAGTTTGTTTGTTTGCTTGAACGCGCTAATCTCAGAAACTACGATTCTGATTTGAAAAATTCTTTCAGTGTTAGATAGCCCATTTATCGAGGAAGGCTATAGGCTATATATCATCACGCTAAGACCAATAGGAGCGGAGCACTAATGAAGAATGTTTCAAAATCGGGGGATTTTTTTTCCACGCGCACGAAGTTGCGGGCGGAAGCTAGTAAATAATATATATGAATAAATAGTTATATATATATACATATACATATATATATACTTAAGAAGCAAATGAAAATTAAATGTGGAAATTCTGCTTATTGGTGTAGAAAGTGGATCCACAATTTCTTTTTAGATGCGTAGCAATTGTCAGCCGTCCTGATCTCGAGAGGAAGGGCATTCCAGAGGATAATCGACTGGATATGAAAAGAAGAATGAACAAAGTCAGAAGTATGAGAAAGACAGAGTAAGAGAAGATTATTGGATGAACGTAGCGTCTTATTGTGTGAAGAACATAGAAATTGAAAGTGAGACATTAGATAAGAAGGAGGGCTGGGAGAGTTGAGTAGAGAGAAAAGCGTATTTGTCCAGCTTTATTACTATTTGAAATTTTAACTGTCGATAATAAATAAAATTTGTAAGGTTTACCTTACAAATTTTATTTATTACTATTATTATTTATTATTTTATTATTATTATTTATTTATTTTATTATTTATTTATTATTTTATTTACTATTTATAGTAAGTGATTTTATTAATATTTACCCTTAATCCCGTTTACTCTATCTATGTAGCTATTTCATAACATAATTAATTACTTTGAGATGGAACATAAAAGTACATATGACTTTTTTTTTTAATGTCTGTTACTACAATTCGTTCTTAATTATATGACCATCACTGTATGTGTATCCAAATGGCTGCTGCTACAACAAGGGAATGTATATCTCTAGAGTAAATAAGTTTCCAAGATAAACATACTCCAACGTTGAGATCATCAGTACCAACTGGTGAGATGTTGGTCCAACGCGAGCTTATAAATAATAATAATCTAGATCTCACTTTTTATTTTCTTACTAATATTATGAATGCGGAAAGTATGAGAATGGACGTTTGTACCTATATGTGTGATGTGCACTTCTCTTTATCCCGGAATACCCGCGGGATCGGGATTTTCGCGTGAAAACCTCCAACGCGGAAGAAGTCTCAGGTGAATTGCTAGTTTTGTTAACATTGCTTATAAACCTGAGTGATACCTCTTATAATATAAATATAAAAACTAATTCCTGTGTTTGGGAAATCAATAAAGTTCTAAGTAATCTTTGAGGTAGTGAACACAATTGTAGTAGGTGCAACTGGTATTGCAGATACGAATGCAACAGTAACCTCTTGCCATTGGATTGGTCGACAAGTCATCAGCTGCTTAGACTTCTATTAACTATTTCGGAGTCAGGTACCAGTCTAACTAGATGCAGATGACTAGGTAAATCTAAACTAACATTATAAAGAGGAAACATTTGTGTTTTTGTATGTATGTATGTTTGTAACGTTTTCACACAAAAACGACTGGACCGATTTCAAAAATTCTTTCACCATTAGAAAGCTGCATCTTCGAGTGACATAGGCAATATTACATTAAAAAAAAAATAGGGCTCCTTAATAAAAATGCAATAATGTAACCCAAGGTGTGAAAAAATCTATACTAATATTATAAAGCGGAAAAGTTTGTTTGTTTGTTTGCTTGAACGCGCTAATCTTCGAAAGTACTGGGTGGATTTGGATGCAATTTGGTATGGAAGTAGCTTGAAGCTTGAGGAAGATTATAGGCTACTTTTTACGCGACTGCAAAAAAGGAGAGATATGTTTTAACCGTGATAGAATCCACGGGAGCGAAGCCTCGCGTGAGTACTAGTTAGTTATAAAAATCTGTCATCACGTGCGCTGCGGAAACTATTGATGATAGAACAAAAATGTGCTACAGTATTATAGAACGTATCAATATCTACAAAAAAGTCCGCGACACCATACGTCCAACTACTGTAGTTATGCCACTATAACTACGTTTTTACATTTTAGAAGTTGATAAAAGTGCCGACAATAAGCACACCATATTATCCATACCTCTGTATAAATCCTTATCCCATTAAACGTATTAGGTATATAATTATACAAAAGATATAACGAATTTAAAAATGTCAATCTAAAGAAAATAATGCAATTATATAAAACGCTTCCGTTACTAACTGACTGGCAGACAACGCACAGAAGAAACTACTGGGCGCAAGAAGCTGAAATTTGGCATGTATGTTCCTTGGGTGTGTATGGGGAGCACTAAGAAAGGATTTTTGGAATTTCCCACGGGATCGGAAATAACACGGGAAAAACTACCCACGCGAACGAAGTCGTGGGCAACAGCTAGTGTTTTATACAGGGTTAAATGTAAAACACTGAAAACCTCTCAGGACTATGTTACTAACATCATAATCAACAACTTTTGTTCTATGACTTTTAAGAATTCGTCATATTTTAGTTCACCAGATTTTCATACAAAAATAAAAATATTTAAATTGAACGCCCTAAATGTTACGAACTCTATGCGAAGCAAAAGAAAGCAATTTATACTATCGCTTTCTTTTGCTTTGCATAGACGCCACATGTGTTTAGGGCGTTCAATTCAAATATTTTTATTTTTATATGAAAATCTGGTGAACTAAAATATGACGAATTTTTAAAAGTCATAGAACAAAAGTTGTTGATTATGATGTTAGTAACATAGTCCTGAGAGGTTTTTGGTGTTTTACAATTAACCCTGTATAGAGCGATTGAATTACTGATACCCTATGGCAAGACTGGTGACAGATTTTCTGGCTTTTAACTACTCTTATGACTGTCAAAGATGTACAAATGACAGCTGGGCCTGGGACCAACGTTTAGCGTGCTTGCTGTGACACGGCGGAATATCGATATTTTAAGATGTACACGCATCGACAGACCGATATCGACACACGTTGCATATCCCCGAATATCGACTCTTACGGCTGTTATTATTTAGCCACGAACTCCCCACGAGGTTTGATCGAAAAATACAGTAAAAAAAAGTTATTTAAAAAATCTAAAAATCCCGACTGCTCAACTGAAATGCAAGAAACAAGCACATTTTTATTTTAAAAAGTGACAAGCAGGCAATAAAAATGTGCTGGTTTCTTTCATTTCAGTTGAGCAGTCGGGTTTTTTTAAATAACTTTTTTTAACTTTTCAGTTGAAATAAAAATTATTATTATTACTTAAAAAAAAAAAAATCCCGGTCGTGTCACATTAGCATCCACCGGATTCAGAAAGTGAAAGAGCTAAGTCCATATTTTTAAACTTTCTGTTATTATTATTTTTGCTAGTATTACACTAATAATAAACATGATATACCTTTTTGAAATCCTTGACACAAACATTTTTTTACTATGTATAATGGCTTCGCACAGCCGCCATGTTATTTTCTTTTTCAAATGTCACCTATCTAAAAACACTTGGGCTGCGAAGACGAATCTAACGATACCTCAATTATGTGAAACCGTTCAGCGGTTCTGGAGATATGAGGTAATAAATAATATTACATAATTACATACATACAAGATACGCGCGAAAAACATAACCCTTCCTTTGCAGTCGGGTAAAAAGAACTAAGTAATAGGTATTTGATTTATGTATTTTTTATTTATTTACCATTGCAATAATAAACAAGTTGCTGCAAATAAGACATAGGTCAACACAAGCCCCCCTTCCCCCCCACCACCACATCTCATACAGCTCAGCTATATTTTCAGAATAATTAAAATGCAATATTAATTTTCTCCGAAATCGAGCTCGAACCTCCTTTGACCACTTTCGCGTTTAAAAGCATAGTTTCTGCACTTTATTTTTCAAAAACTCACTCTGCACTCTACTGAGATGAATATTTTCTCGGAAAGAAAAAGGGGGTAAAAAGTTCTCGCTACTAGGATAAGTTGCAGAATTAGCACAAAGGGCAGACATTTGAGATATATATTCCATTTCAGAGTCCGTCAATGACATAGCATCATGAGGAGTAGTAGTCTTCTTGCCATAGGCTCGACGCGCATCTGTATGTATCATCTATGCGTATCTAAATGACTTGTTGCTGTTCCTTCATATTTCTTTCTTTTGTTTTCAATTGACGACAACCTTGACATGTATTTCTCTGCAATAATGTAAATCCTATGGAGGTCCTATTAAAAAAATGTTACCACCATAATCACTCTTTCATAAAATATTCATTATCATTACATTTGGATTACCCCTTGTACTAATGTTAGGATCCTTCTGATTCGGACTCGGAGGCCCTTGGTATTTTGCTGGTAGTGACCATAAATACTTTTACATTCTAATATTTTTCTTTCATTTCTGATAGCATTGTTGATTGATTGAGAAGAGGGAAAAGAGGCTGTGGACGACCGCCAATAACATGGATACAAACCATAAAAAATGACATGCTGCATACCAACACGACGGAAGAGACAACCCCACGACAGTGCAGAGTGGCGCAAAAATACTAGGACCACTGACCTCAAGTGAAACGGAGTAAAATCCAGAAGAAAGAAGATTTCTGGTTGCAGAAGTCGAAGAACTTTATTTCATGGTGGTGATGGATATAGTAATCATCATCACCAGCCTAAAATTTTCAAGACGTGGTAGATTACTAGTACAACTGCCTTTGATCGGGTAAAGACTTATTAAAAACTTATTGAAAATTATTTTCCCAGGAATGTCTTTCAAAAACCGATCAACCGGACGCCTGGTTAGTTCAGGAAAAATCACACGGCAATGACTTGACTATGAACTACCCCGTCTTCGAAATTCTATGCACATAGGTACAAAGGCGGACTTAATGCCGTAAGCATTCTCTACCAGTAAACTATGAGTTGAGAATTTACTTACTTACTGACTTGTTCCTGGACTCGGGTAATCCACATCTTCTCTAGCAAAAGCGGCCACTCAACAAGCTCCAACGAACCCTTACGAATATTCCCGATCCCAGAAACAAATTGTTTCCTGGAAACATTTAAATCGTTCCGAAAGTCGATGGTTACCGGCGCTTCGAACGAGTAACGAGTCCGTAGCCCGCACTCGTTTTTGCATTGTCTTTTTCCTAGAAATCTATAGATCATTCCCGAAAACATCCGTGCTTAATATGAAGTTGTTAATCTTTATAATTATTATCGTTATCTGGTTCGCCGAAATACAAGAATATAATGGAAAAACAGAGGTTATCGTACTATCAATGTGATAACGGATACATGTAGCGTACTGAAATTCGCGGCTGTGAAAATTTGTGTTATCGCTTGACTCTACATACAATACGCGTTTAGTTCTCTGCAACATAGAGATTAACCGTGCTGAACAAGCAATGGATTCCATACAAGTTTGGTACACATTTTAGCGGTGATAGTATTTTTGTAATCATGCAGACAGAATCGGGTAAGTAAAAATAAACGTAAACAAAGCAAGGAATATTTTAGAATCTTAGCAGAAGGCGTTCAGTAGTCCCTGCCCAACCCCAAAAAGAAAGCAAGAGCATAAGTATGGCTCTTAAAATAAAATAAAAACACTTTTAAACGAGTCAGCCCGTGACGCTGCATCAGTAGATTTAAATTCGTCCCTTAATAATAATAATGATCTAATCCAGCCTGTCCCTAGCTGCCCAAACCCTGCGACGCCCTAAGGCGAGGTCCGTACCCCATAGGTGGTGTTCTTAGTGTGTCCTCGCCTAGCTTGTAAGTTTTTAATAAGCCCTGTCTGGAGTCTAGAAGTCTACTTAAACAGTCAATAACCTTAGAGGTTTAAGACAACTAGCAATGTCTGAGCAGTGATGACCCAGTCGTTACAGGCATGACTTTAAAGTTGTGCGTCGTAAGTTCTAACCCAGACAGGCACATTATTTTCGGCAACTTTCATCATCACTACTTTCTAAACCGGTAAAGGTCCTAGAAAATGCCCGTTTCCACTAGATGATTCCATCGAGACTAAGCCGACATTTTCTGGGACCAAAAAGCCAAAGATGTACCAAGTGTGGGTTGGTGGATTATGACCTCAGAGACAGAAAACCTGTGAATCAGCAGTATGAATGTTATAGGCTGATTATTATTTAATTATTTGGGAAAGACAAACAGTAACATATTAAGGTCCTATACTACCTCACATGGCTTAGCATGATCGTCCGTTATGTCGAAAATACTGCAGCAATAATTTTGAAATAAATATATGGTAAAGTTGAGGATTAATGTTAGGGACTATATTTGACGAAAACACGATTCCATAAAATTTTCTTGATAAAAAAAAAACCAAAGTTACCTCCAAACCTAAAAATAAACCGCTGGTAGGTATTCAAAAATAACTTCAAATTAAATAATGAAATTTTGCATATTAATTGAACTAATTATAAAGCAGGTCTTATGTTATTTATTTTTTTTAAATTACCATTATTTTCACCGTAAAAAGAAATAAACTAAATTATCGGTGTCTTGGAGTCTTTTCCCTGCCACTCTGTCTCGCTTGCTCGCGTGACCGCGGCCAGTAGTGTGCGAGCGAGGTAAAGAGTGAGAAGCACTGAGGTAGTATAGGCCCTTAAACATAGTCATCAAATGTTAGCAAAAACTAAAAAAAAAAGTTATATAATTTTATTCAATGTCTCTATTGCAATGATACTATACGATAAACTGTCAGCATTTAACCAAAGTCCAGACCAAAGCCAGACAGAGAAAATAAAATATTAAAATGCTCGGTCTAACCATCCGACCTTTGCAACCCAATTACTGAACATTAGAGATATCAGACCGTTGTCAGACAGTCTGCTTACTGATATAGGTAAATATTTTTTATGACAGATGGGATGGACAGTAGCGGCAGGATAACAGTGGTTACCCATCCGGAGTTTGGCTGTAGCTATAGCTGTTTATTTCAGACAGAATCCATTTGTACACAAACAACTTATAAAACTAATCTTAGTACTTAAGAGGAGGCTCCCTAAATTGTATGTAATTTTGTATTAATATTCTGAAACAATCACGCATACAATCAAAATGGAACTTTAGTATATGATTTATTGGATCTTTTTCTTTTCATGTCTAGAACAGTTTGGTAATTGGAACATTTTCGCTCGATTCATTTTTTAATCGAATATCATGTCTTTTTTAAAGATTATTCAAAATTTAATCAAGATTACTCGGCTTTTATGTCTAAAATTAGTATTGACAGTAAGAAAATATAGTTTATTATCCAAATATAGGACATTTTTTCTCTAGATCAATTATCACTTTAGTTATAAACGAAATAAGAATTGGGACTTACGACATTTAGTTTCGAACCCGAATATGGTGAAAGAGCGCACGCGATATTCAACTTTATTACTGCTGCGTTAGCGTTTAGCACACAACGGCAGTTTCGAAACCGAACATGGTGATAGAGCGCACGCGATATTCAACTTTATTACTGCTGCGTTAGCGTTTAGTATACAACGGCCTAACCGTGGTGGATGGGGGCAGAGCTTGCGTGAAAATTATTTTGCACTGCCTGGTCTTAAGACTAGGAGAAACCAAAATCAATTAATTATTAAACGCCACAGTGGCATGTAGATGTATCCAATGTCCCAGTATGGGGCTGCCGTCTGTCCGCTATAGTGTTTAGGATGCT
This sequence comes from Tholera decimalis, assembly GCA_943138885.2. NCBI lineage: Eukaryota > Metazoa > Arthropoda > Insecta > Lepidoptera > Noctuidae > Tholera > Tholera decimalis. Next base: position 20,938,186 of record OW964565.2, read on the forward strand.
GCTGGGGCTGGCTCGTGCCCTGCGCATAGTTGAAGCGCATCGCATTGATCGCTGTATGTTACTTGCCCTTAGAAATTCTTCAAGTTCAAACTGTCTTACGAAACTTTAGCCAATGCTGTCTGTTTAAATATCAAAAGTTATCTTAAACTTACATAAAGATTTCGGAAAAAATTAGAAATCATTTTTTTCTGGGGGAAAAAAATCATCAAATGACTCCTTACCTTACGCCTAGGGCGCCTTACGCCCTAGGTGGAGCAGAAAGGAGTGTTAGACTTTTATTGGCTAAAAGTCACGCTTTTCCGTCGGTTAGCCTTGCATTCTGGGGGCGCGATATCTCGTTACAGCATTTCATCAACCCCGGCAGTAAAATTAAAAATATACACTAATGTTCAAAAGTATTTGGCCTTTCAGACAACTCATTTTGTATCAGATCGTAGAAATAAGTCAAAATAATATTTTTTTTATTTACTAGCACACGCCCGCGACTGTGTCAGCGTGGATTTTCAAAATAGTTGCCTGTAGCACTCCCAAATAAAGTAACTTACTACCAAAGAAAGAATTCTTAGAACTGGACCGTTACTTCCGAAGATTACCCCCCATAAAAACTTACTAACAATACCTCTTTATAATATTAGTATAGATTAATCACAAACTTTTTGAATTTAGATTTATTTACTTCACCACCATGCGTTTTAATATCGGCCTCACAAAGTGAGGGTGGTCCAATACTTTAGAACGGAAGTGTATGCAGGAACCAGAATTAATTTAGCAAGATCAATGGTCCTGAAAGTTGATTTATTAATAACATCATAAAGTAAACATTCTCCTTCTTCGATAAGTGCAAAAGAAATTGACTGTGAAAGACCCTGTAAGCACAGTGGTATCTATGCTACAGGTCGGAGTTCGAATCGATTCGATTTACCAGGGTTTGACTGTTCATAGAAACAATAAATATATAAAAGAAAATAGTTTTTTTTTAATATCTAATATAAAATATTTTTTTTCATAAAAAAATGTTACTTTAATATATTTATTGTTTCTACTCTAAATTTTATTAACTACAAATTAAAATAAATCATAAAAAAATTCGGCTCCTAAATCGTCGGCTTGTAAGAGGCTAGCGGCATTGGCACTTTATATGGCAATGTTTGGCTAAAGTAATAGCCAGCCCTTAGGTCATCGGACGGCGAGCAGGGGTAACTCACCGTCCGGTAAGGACCAGGCCCGGGTCGGCCGCACGTCGTGTTCCGCGCGCGCCTCAAGGAGCTATCAGCACCGGTGACGGGGCCCCATAGGGCCATTGCCTGCCGGGGTCGCGGGAATGTTTTAACGAGATACCGCGGCCCCGGAACTTAAGGGCAACTAAAGGAACAGGGTGGGTTTTTAGTCAGTAGAAGTCTGACACACCCTTCCGCTTAACCCAGAGCAGGAGAAGTCATTCGATAATTTTCCCTTTTCCTACCTGACAAAAAAGCCCTTAGGTCACGGGACGTGTCAACTGTGTCATACCTATTAATAATAATCAATACAGGTTGTATTATGGATACATTGTGAAAATTAATGATGTTTTGAAAAGATTAACCGTGGAGTTTCGTTCTAGTTCTTCTCCATAGAAAACGACCAATTTCGAACCGTGCACTAGCTTCTAACGTTTTATAAGTTGCCTATGTGAAAAAATATATTTTGAGTATGAGTTGATAGAAACAACAAGGGCCAGGCGACCGAGAGTTCCGACCCCAAACGGCTCGAAATTTGGTTCCAAATACATAATTATATACGTTCATGTAGGTACATAAGTTTGTTTTTTTTTTTATTTATTTATTTTGGAACATAAAAGCATATACAAATTACCTACTAGTGTACATTAACAGCCACATTAGTTGAGAACTGTGTCGTAACTATTAGCGCCCACCTCCAGGCCGTTGGAAACGTTAGCGTTCCAGATTTAAAAGAGCTGAAGTTAAAGCAAAAATGGACAGACAAACCGAGAGGTGTAAGAGTAAATAGATATTCTGTGTATGTGTTTGCGTGTGTGCATGCGAGTGTATGTGTAGGTTTGTAGCTCTCTTCCACGCAGTTCTCATTACCGAAGCCATCAGGACCTACATGACCCACATTCATGGCCACCTTCACTGTTTGTGCGTGGTCTGATGACGTCAGAGGGCCGCTGAGCGACCGCCGCCCACCCTGCTCTCGCTCGTGGTAGGGACCAGGATTTGTCTTGCATTTTAAATTTGATTTTAGTAAGCCATTATGTTAACAGAGCAGACTAGCCCTCTGCTTCGGAATTTGAAGTAGATAACATAAAAGACATGAAATTAACTCGAGCCTTAAAGTTTGACAGAAATCAAAAACCAGGATTGTTATTATACTTTAACTAGACCTAAATAATTTGACTGTCAATAGTTTAATTGCTCAGGTGTCAGCTTTGTGATTGAGAGGTCACGGGTTTGAACCCCACCCCATTACTCTATTGCCGTGAACACACTATAGATCCAACCATATTAATTTTACACATATTGCTATTTCTCTGTAATAAAAAACTACACTAAACCTTTCTCATGAATCACTCTATTCATTAGTGAAAACTGTATGAAAATCTATTCAGCTGTTTATAAGTTTATCGTGAACAAACAGAAGCAGCAGGAGACTTTGTTTTATATGTACGTAAGGATTTACAAATACCAACCATGGTTATTGTATTCTTTCTTGCTGTCTGTCTTCAAACAGTTCAGTATGAACATTTCCTCAAAATGACATCCATCATCCTTTCCATACACAAACCTTTTCTCTTGTATGATTTACTATAAATCATTTTTTACCTGTTAAAGGAGAAAACTAAATTCACCAATACAATAGCCAAGTTAATTAAAACAATATTCATCTGCTTAGGTCACAAAATCTAAATATAACAATAGTATTATTACGTTATTTATTTATATAATATTGCTTAATTAGCCATGCGACCGCGATGCGAGTTTACTCTATAGTGATAGATTTAAAAAAAACGACATCACCTTGCCCATAGTTATTAGATAGATAAGACAGATAGATAAAACTTTTATTGGTCAACAGAAGACACAACACACAAAAGCACATTAACATATAACACATAAATTGCAGAAAAAGAAGAACAGAACAAACGTATACATACAATTAAAAATATTATAAACGAAAAAATTGGCCAAGTGCGAGTCGGACTCGCCCATGAAGGGTTCCGTAGTAACTATAATAAATATAACATACTTAATATATTTATTTGAAAAAAAAAATCCTTACAAATTTCTTAAAACTAGCTTATTTACAATTTTTACAACTACGCCAAATAACTTTGTTTTTCATAGTATTTGTATGAATTACAAAGTTATATTTGCGGTTTTCGAAAATATACTGTATCTCAAAAACTGCTGACTCGATCTCGTTCAAACCAATTTTGGTCGAAAGTTTACATAAAGTTCTACAACATATGGTTTTTTTAGATTTTTTACTTCATTATTATAGAAGTTAGAGGGGGCGGACACACATTTTACCACTTTGGAAGCGTATATCTTTTAAACGATTAACTTTATGAAAAAGTCATTTTAGAAACCATAATGTCATTTTTAAAGAACTGTCTATAGATACCTTAATAGATATATTAATAGTTTCGGAATAAAATGGCTGTGACATACGGACGGACGGACAGACAGACAGACGGACAGACATGTCGAAACTATAAGGGTTCCGTTTTTTGCCATTCGGCTACGGAACCCTAAAAAGACACAACCTTTAAAAATGTGACTGTGGAAAATCGGTGTGGTGTGTGTCTCCGAATTGCACCAAATGGGAGTCCAGCTCAGCATGTGCCAGGCAAATATGCAAGTATTCTGCTGGATCCCAGTACTTACTTACGGACGTCGAGCAGGTGGCGTAGGTACAATTAAATAATAAAAATAACATGAGAGTGAGAGTAGTGCTCTGCGAACTGGTTTGTGCAATATTAACAAAGGCAGCATTTCCGATACGTTGTTAAGAAAATTCCATCGAAATACTTTGTTTTTTTCGAAAGGAAAATTATCAAATGACTCCGCCCTCTCTGAGCGACGTGGAAAGGAGTGTCTACTGACTAAAAAACCCACCCTGTTCCATCAGTTGCCCTTGTGGCCCGCGGCTGCGGTATCTCTTTAGAACATGCCGCAGCCCTAGCAGGCAACCATCAAAATACTTAGTATATTAACACGTTCGTTGACAGTGAGCACTTACCCTGACACCACATTACGACAGTAGAATTTTCCACGACGTAGGTACTCTTAAAAATAAGTGGCCTGTCCCTCGACGTACTGTCATAAGTTCATAACGCACTATTTAAATTTCCCGCCTAACGACGTACTGTCAGCAAACGTGTTAAACAGTAAGTATTTCGAAATACTTAGTATATTAAATACTAAGTATTTCGATACGCACAATACAAGTCAGAATTAATATAACGGTAGATATGTAGAGTAGGTGCGTGCCAGCTCAGCGTCGGATCGATGGCGCCATCGACGTCGCCGCTACTACCACTCTCCAAGATAAAACATCACTGCTGGAACCACTTTCCTTATTCCAAGTCCATTTATTTTCCAGCCTTATTATTTTCCCGTAACACAGGAAAAAAACTACCCACACGTACAAAATTATAACAGCTATTTACTTCATTATCGCGGTAAGGTAAAAGGTTTCCAATGTCATTGAACCAACATGTTGGATTTTCAACCCACAATATTAAAGCGCGCTAGGGCCATATACATGTGACATATTTAATGTAACTAGATCCTGAAATTAGTTTGTTCAGAGTCGTTTGTTTAATCGATTTTTATCATAATATAATTATTGTTTTACAAAAAAAATATTTAATGTACGTAAATAATCTAGGTAACCTACACCAAGGCTGTATAGTCAAAACATTCCAAAATGAACCGTAAATCAATATGCATTTTTAAATGCTGTTTTATACAAATTCCGTGATTCAATACAAATTAAAGAAAAATTATACTTATTTCAAGGAAGTTAAAGTATTTCTAAAAACTGAAATACAAGTAAAATTAAAGCTTCAGTCTATGTATTACAATTACCTTATTTTATATACCTATACATACATGCTGCAGGCTGTATCAGAACCTATTGTTATTTTTTTATTTATAATAGGCTCGCGTTTGACCACCATCTCACCTGATGGTAAGCGATGATGTGGTCGAAGATGGAGCACACTTACCTAAAAGTAACCTATTCACTCTTGACTTAAAGACCCCTAGGTTATAGCTTTCGGGAAACACAGACTCCGGCAGAGAATTCCACTCCTTAGCCGTACGCATTGAAGGTATTCCCAAAACGTATAGGTGGGATGTCCACCATGTAACGAAGGCGCATCGCCGTTTGTCTTGTAGTCCGATGATGAAACGGACTTGACGGAATTAGATTGTGTAATTCCATCGCACACTCCCCGAAATGTAACCGATAGAAAACCGATAGACTGGCAACTCGTCGCCGATGTTCAAGGCTCTGGAGCTTTGATGTTATTCTAAAAAACAACGAAGTAGATAACTTAACTCCATTTTAACTTCAAATAATTTCAACATTATTTGATACTAACATCGTAAAAGAATTCTTTAGCAATGACTTCCTAACAAACTCGCAGCTAATGAAATGTTATAAAAAATTCCTGCGCCGTCCCGGAAATCTGTTCTCACCTACAAAAGTCTGGAATACTCCAACAAATTAGTGCAATCACAAACTATACCAACACCGCTTCTATCAATGGTTTTAACGAAAGCATTTTATCAAAATTAATAGCTACATTACTTTTTACAACACTGCATAACTACGTTGAAATTCGGTTTTCGTAGAAAGCCGTCCAAACCACTACTTAATATAAAATAAATAAGACGAACTGAAAAAGCTCTCGTCTATTTTGAGATAGAATCGAGCGCCATTTTGCGTGTCCTAGTTTATCGACGGATTAATACAATTTCCTAGCACGTGAGTTCTCGTCGTGGAAAACACTGCGCTATTGAAAATTGTTGATAATTTCGTGCTCATCACAAGACAATGTGATTTCATTCGAAAATATTGTTTACGGGTTCATTTGGCGTTTGTTGTACGTATTATTGTGCTTGCTTGGTTGGTATTGAGACGAACTCATAGTAGTCGGCCATTGCTGTTTATCGTGTCTGTTGGGCATAAGAATAGAGCTTCGCATCTATTTCTAAAATGTTCTGGAGTGAATAGAATTGGAGAGCGATCTTAGATTCTGGAAAAAGTTACTTCAGGTATCTCGATTCTTTCCTTAACCCGTTTCAGTCTGATGTACAAACAACTACACAGGTTTTACGGACATTCTGAAAGTAGTTATAATGTTAAATATAAAATGGTCGTTCATTAACAATATCATCTAAATACATCCGATCAGAAGGTTGGTACTTATGATATTCAGAACAGCGAGCCTTTTAATTCCAAATAAAAAATAATATTGTTCCAAGATAGGTATAGGTTTAGGACAATGAGTTTTGATAGAATCTAATATTGAGGATCTGAAAACCTTTTCTGTATTGATAAATGCGAACTATTTTTCTTAAAAGGATCCTTCATTGCTTCTTACATACAGATACAAAAAAATTAAAATCATGTATAAATTTTACTAGGTATAAACTAGATGTGCCCGCGATTTCGTTCACATGGGAGATCCGATTCAAAGGAAATTCTGGGACAAAAAGTAACCTTTATTATTCCGTGAGTTGCCCAATGATCTCCCTTATTTACCAGTTAAAATCCCATTAAGATCGATTCACCTGTTCCAGAGATTATCCTGGACAAACAGAAAATCAGACAATAATTTTAAAAAAGTTGTTGGTGTTTTAGTATCGTGTACATATGTATAAACACTTGAGATAACAGTTATTTTGTAATCACAGACAGACACTTTAATACGGATTATAAATAACACAATTTTCTTTCATTATAAATACATACAGGAGCTTACAGGAGTAAGTGGACGACTCTATATAGAAAATCTATTCCTGGAACTGACGTTGTACGGACAAATTAAAAATGTTTACCGAATAACGAACAAACCCTTCCTGAAAATGATGCGACGCATTTTCTTCGCATTTGTACTAACTGTGATGATGATTACGATAGATTTTGTTGTATCTGTATTGCTGCTTTAATGCTGAATTAATGAGTATATTTTATCTCTTTCAACTGTCAGGGAAATTAAGCTAATCACTAAACCACTGCGCTAACCGTGTCACGATTTTTTCTGACTAGCAACGCGCCCTGGCTTCACGTGCAACTTACATACACGTATCTCTCTCGCTTACACTTGCTTTTATTGAAAACCGCATTAAAATAAAAGACATATCAAAGTTTTTAGCTGTGATCTCCTTAAACCAGGCAAACAGTTGCAAGAATTCTACGAAAACGCCGCTTTTTAGGGTTCCGTAGTCGACAAGGAACGCTTATAGTTTTCGCCTTGTCCAGCCGTCTCGCGTCTGTCCGAACTAGAACGCATTTTTGGCAAATATTAAACATATTAATTACACCGACAGAGTAAAATAAAATCATGAAAAACATTTTTCCCCCCTACACGTAAAGCGCCCCCGCTTTGTCTATTTTAATCTTGTCTACCCTATAGAGTGGGGTATTGTTGGATAGGTTGAAAATCAAAAATAATGGGAATGTGGAAAGACCAATCTCTGATTTATAGATCCGTCAGCGAAATATTAACATTTAAAGTGCAAATTTTCGTTAGAGACAAGTATCCCCCCTCCCCCTACCTACTAAGTGGTTGAAGGTAGTAAATTCAAACATAAAGGCCTAAACCTACTTCTAACGAAGTTAAAAGGAAAACTATCAGACCTAAGGATAGCTTCAACAAATTTACGAGTAATAGTTGACCAATTCATTCATTCAATTCAAATCAATTGAAAAATATTTAGATTAAGTTCTTATTTGTGTAAAACAGAGTAATTAGTTTTTTTTTATATACAGAATTCTCGGTCAGCTAATCCAACTCGCACTTAGCGTTGTAGAAAACTACGTAACTCTACACCGCGTGGCCCGACACGCTTTTGGCGGATTTTTAATAAGGGTTTAAAAAATATATTTTCTTTGTCCTGTATAAAAAGGCATGTTTCATTCTTAAAATTCCATTGGGTGCCAAAAAGGTACAAATCGCTATTTGAAAATAGGAAAAGCTCGTGGCTAAGTAAGCTGCGGCTATTACGCAGTGCTGAAGTCGGTCAGGAGATGGGTAAACATCTAAACATCCATAGTCACCTAAAGCCTGCTTTGAGTCCTTACGGGTAGTTAGAAGCCAAGGTTGTGGAGGCAGACAGTTCTTTCATGAAAAATACTGCTTTAAATACTGATTCTACTGCAAGCCGACTCCAACATCGTTTGGCAAAGTCTGGACTGGTGATATAATTTTGATAATAACGAATATCTTCAAAGCAGTTATTCTTCTTTTTTCATTTCATTCCTAGCCTTAATCTGTATTACCTGAACAACTAATTGGATACATACAAGTCGCTAACATAGCTATACCTAAAAATCATTACTGCGTCCTGTTCACAGATCATACATGGTCCTATTAATTGCCATTTCTACGTAAACAATTTCTCGACATTAGATCTCTGTCTGGTGCACTATCTAATATTAAAGTTAGTTGAAATTAATTTCTTCTAGCCAATATTATTGAACAGATATGAAGTATCTATATTCTAACCAGCCTTTGGCAATAGCATATTTTTATTTAGACCGTCATATAGATTTTCACAGGTATTTTTCGCCTTTATAAGAAATAAGAAAGATCAGATAGAAAAGCTTCAAAGTTCAGGAGTGATTTTGGTGATGTCACTTGATTGCTAAATCCATAGTATGTATCATCGTGGCGTCCCATGATTCAACTCTCCGTTAATCATATTTTTTTTCAATTACGTATGTAAAGCAATAATACTTGTTTAATAAGTTTTGGGAATCTAACAAAAGGATTAAATAGAATATTTCAGGAATATATGGAGTGGTTATAGACTAAAAGTGAAAAAAACGAAGGGAAAAGAAAAGAAATATCGCGCATTTGGAAATGCATAATGAAGTGAAGAGTTGTTTTATGGAATTTAAGTAGTAGTTTTTCTTATGAATTACAGGAAACTTACTGGGACAATTATAATCGCTACTTCCTTGCAGTGTACTCTGCTGACCAATGAGTACAGTAACGGTAAGATCAGATCCATCTGTATCCTGTTGGAGGCTCTTGACCCATTAGAATAATGGAGCCGTATGACTTTGTCAAAGCACTGTTTTTATATAATTAGACAAAGATTAGCGACAGAAAAACATTCTTACATTCGAGAGCCTGATTTTCGGGTGATACTTGAGCAGTTTCATTCACACAAAAGCTAATACACAAGTAGATATTACAGTCAGTCATTATCTTTTATTTTTCCAAATTTTGCCATCCACACTTAGGCGAGATACCGCACAGCCAAACTGTGGAACTCTCTGCCGGCTTCAATGTTTCCTAACACATATGACCCGTCAGCCTCAAAAGCAAGAACCAGCATCTTCTGGGCTCGCCAGTTCCTTCGTAGACTTCACCCATCTCGCCATCAGGCGTGATCGAGGTCAATCGGAAGTCCAACCAAAATTAAAAAAAATATTTTCGGTTATAAATATCGGTTATCGTTTCGGTAGTATCTGTCGGTTATCGGTGATCTGACAGAAACAAGCAGGCTCCTTCTAAAACCGCTAGACCTGGGTAAGTGCCCAGAGTACCCAGTAGGAAAGACGGGTCTGATAACGATGATTAAATGGGAAGGGGAATGATGCAGCAACTCGTCATCGTCTGCTTATCCTGTTCCCGACTATATCGGAGTCGGCTTACCGTCTAACCTACCACCAACGACCCCGCTATACCGAGGCCCGTTCTCCACAGGGTTGCCCTTAGCGTGCGGTTGTTTAAATGTAAATATTTAGTCTTGTCAAATCTTGTGTAATGTAAACATTTAGGCTTTAATTTAGATATCACAGGATCGTCCGGTTAAGTAGTAACCAGCCTTAATGTGCTGAACTACGAGTGGCCTTAACCAAAAAAAAAACTGTCTAACCGGGCGCAGATGAGTACTAGTATTTTACATGGAGCGTGTGTCTATCTGACTTCTACAACCCAGTTGCTGGGTAACATTTATAACCTCTTGGCAAGGCTGGTAACGGATTTTCTAGCTTCTGAACACCCGCAACTACCGTAAAGATGTACATACGGTACCAACGGCTTAACGTGCTTCGAAAACAACGAAGAAATCTCGATATATAAAGATTCCTTAACCTGAAATATCCACCAGCGTAGTTGTTATTATTTAGATACAAGATCTTCAATTCAATAAAACAACTAACCAATACTACATGATTTTCTTTTAGCTTACAACTAGTCTTTAGCTTATCCAGTGTGTGGCTACCACCGCTATCGTAACATCTGATCTCTACCGCTAACTTATTCGGGATGTAGCCAGATCCGGGTATGCGTCACGTTTTTATCTCGAAATCACAGGGGACTGGGACAATACGTCGGCTACTCCGTATGCACTCATATCAGGATGAATCATTTGAACTCCTCATTTCGATAAACAAGAGTTGAAGTCTGGGTAAGTTGGAACCCCAATGGGCCTTGAATCCCTATATTATAATTGCGGAAGTTTATTTGTTTGTACTTCTAACGCATTGAAGCAACGAATCGATGTGTTTTTAGTTGTTGATATAGTTAAAGGCTGTAAAGTGGCATAGGCTCCTTTTAAATGATGTAAAATATTCACGATTATGAAGCTGCGGGCAGAATCTACCGCGCAATCAAATGACTTAGATTTACTTACATGATTTGAAAGGGAGTCGTATTTCCCAGAAACTCAATTGTGAAAGTAAGTTAGGCAGTTGGTCTTTGTAAAGTACCCAATGGTATTGAACTGCATCCGGATAGACTCTACACATGACTAGACATGGATGGGAAAAGCTTTGCAGATGAATCAATCAAAATATGCGTTCAAGTTCAATGATCTGTGGTTAAAAATAGGTACTAGAAATACTTTCTGTCTTAATTCGGCCTTGGAAACGGCAGCTAGAAACTTCAAAGGCTTTCGAACTTTGATTGAATATTTCGTCATAGACTTCCTTTTATACTAAAATAATTGTAAGCGACTTTAAAATTGCTGTAGCCCAATCATTGAGCAAGGTCCTCATCATTTTGCAATAATGTCAAATGGCTCTTATTTACTGGTTTATAGAGATTCGATTCGCTTGTATTTATCAAGATAGAGTGGTGTGGATATGACTAAGTGTTTGTGCTACCTACTAAGCGTTTTCCTTACTTTGCCATGAGTCACCGACAGACTGGTGACCGCGAGAGGGGCTAACTACAAAATATGGGTACAAACATGGTGAAGCAGAGTAAATAAATACTTGAAATGATTTCATGTTTGTGTCGATTTCAGGAACATTTGTTACAGTGTGTTTATCTGTCTGTCTGTTTGTTATGACTTAAAGACAAACAGTTGAATGATTTCAATGTAATTTGGCAGCTCGCTAGCACCTGTCAGCGCGGAAAACAGAGGTTCCGAGAATCTGAATATTTTCATACGTATACTTCGACATTATCATCGCGACTGGGCGTAAGTGGAATTATATAACAGTGAACCAGTAGTGGCCCAGTGGTTCTAGGTACGACTTACGAGCCGTATGTTATGGGTTCGAACTCAAGCTGGCTTAATATGTTATGTAAATTTCACCATCATCACCGCTCTCAAAACGGTAAAAGAAGATGTCCTAGGACTGAAAATTCGAAGACATGCGCACTGGGTCCGCGCTGGGAATAACAGCATTTCCCTTCTGTCTACCTGAACAAAAACAAAAATCAGAATATCTCCGATGGCCTGAAATAACACTCACTCACACGCATACCTAAGTGAAATAATTTCGTTATTTTTAAAAATTTGTTTCTTTATTTCAGACAACGCAACACAAATAATAACAATAAGTTACTATACACTAATACATCATCAGCTGCTTAGCCTTTTCCCAACTTTGGGTTCAGTTCAGTCCAGTCTAACTGGATGCAGCTGAGTATTAGTGTTTTACATGTAGAGACTGCCTATCTGACCTCCACAACGCAGTTGCAGGCTAACAAGATACCCCTTTGCAAGACCAGTCTTAAATTTTCACGCTTCTGACAACCCGTAAAGCTTTGTTTTCCTAGGATAGCGGTGCCGTCATATAGCAGCCGTAATACAGCGGTGAATGACGTCACTAGAACGTTGTCAATGTAAACAAAATGGTGCGGTTTCCTAGAGAGCGGTAACTGACACCGTAACGTCAAAAAGCGGTGCCGCCATTTGCATGACGGCCGTCTTGTCGGTGTCAGATGGTTTCGTGAACGTTTCATTGATAGCGATGAAGCAGACTGTGTTAAAACGGCCGTGGAACTTTCCACATGTCGTCACCGTAAAGACGGCCGCCTTTTTGCGTCCGTAGTATTACGGCCGCTATATGACGGCACCTCTTTCCTAGGAAACCAAAGCTTTACGACTGTCAAAGATGTAGGTACAGACGCCAGCACATCAAGCTACAACAATCTGTCAAATTTCTTTAATAGATTTTCAACTTTATTGCTAAAGAAATTAGGTTCAAGGTTGATTGGAAAAATTTGACAGTTTCGGGAAGCTTCATGTGCTGGCGTCTGTACTACTGACAACTAGGCCCAACGGCTTATCGTGCTTGCTGCAACACACAGGAATCTCGATATAAAACGGACCTCGGCGAGTGTCGTGTGTCCTTCGACAAACGGCGAAGCGCCATCGTTACATGGTGGACATCCCATCCATACGCACTAAACGTTTTGGGCATACCTTCATTGTGCGTACGGCTAAAGAGTGGTATTCCCTGCCGGAGTCTGTGTTTTCCGACAGCTACAACCTAGGGGTCTTTAAGTCAAGAGTGAATAGCTTACTTTTTAGGTAAGCGTGCTTCATCTTCGATCACATCATCACTTACCATCAGGTGAGATAGTGGTCAAACGCGAACCTATTTTAATAAAAAAAAAGTGTAGTTTAACCTTTAAGATCGACCCGTGTGGCTGTTATTATTAGCCACGAGCTCCCCTAATACATCCAGAGGCATCCAGCTCCAGAGCCTTGAACATCGACGACTAGTTGCAAGTCTATCGGTTTTCTATCGGTTACATTTCGGGGAGTGTGCGATGCAATTACAGAATCTATTTTTTTATTGATAATAGGCTCCCACTTGACCACCATCTCACTTGATGGTAAGTGATGATGTGGTCGAAGATGGAGCACGCTTACCTAAAAGTAACCTATTCACTCTTGACTTAAAGACCCCTAAGTTATAGCTATCGGGAAACACAGACTCCGGCAGGGAATTCCACTCCTTAGCCGTACGCACAATGAAGGTATTCCCAAAACGTTTAGTGCGTATAGGTGGGATGTCCACCATGTAACGATGGCGCACTGCCGTTTGTCTTGTAGTCCGATGATGGAACGGGCTTGACGGAATTAGATTGTGTAATTCCATCTTATTCCGCCATGCCCGTTTCATCGTCGGACTACAAGACAAACGGTGATGCGGCATCGTTACATACATACATTACATACATCGTTACCCATCCGCATGAAACATTTTGGAAATACTTTCATTGTGCCGTGGCCGAGTCTGTGTTTTCCGATAGCTACAACCTAGGGGTATTTAAGTCAAGAGTGAATAGTTTACTTCTAGATAAGCGCGTGCTCCATCTTCGACCACATCATCACTTACCATCTGTTGGCAAACGCAAGCCTATTAAATATAAAAAAAAAACTAAATAAAATTCACTATATGCACGAAATGTCGACGTCACGTTAAGCTGCGAGGCATCTTATAATCTTCCAGGAAATCATCGATACACGACAGCCTTTGGCCCGAACTCTTCCTCAAGGAAAAGTCCTCAGTATAAGATACGTCGGAACTCGTACCACGAACGACTGGAAATACTTGTTGTGGCGTAATGCCCGTACTTTCCACATTCAAGAAGCATTGGTTTCACTCATAGATGAAGAGGTTACTAATGACTTTGTGACGTATGTTTATCAGAATGACAACGTGACGTGTGTGTACCTGAATAACACCTTGAGATCCTAAATAATCCCGAGTTGACGACGCATCATGTTCCACATGCGTCTTAGACAGCTGTCAGAACTATTGACGTGGCATAGAGCCATTGCCTGTCGGATCGAGATACCACGACCCCGGAGTATATTCCGGGCAACTGAAGCATCTGGCTTGGTTTTTTTATCAGTAAAAGTCCACTTTTGCATCTTAAATATGTCTCCTTAAATTATTTTAGCTGAAAAAACCTCAGACACCCAAATTAGAATATTAAATTATAAGTCTAAAACAACATCCGTAACTAAATAAATTGAAACCAAACCTAGACATTTTTTTATAAAATAGTTATATCCTTACGCAGACGCATACACTCATACAATGTTAGCGACCAACACGCACACGGGCGCATTTCCTTGAATTAAGGATTGTATTAATTTGTCATGATACTGTGTTTCCATTTTAAGTTAAATGAAAGATTTTTCCGTCAAAATTTAACACCCATTTTTATGAAGGAAATCGATTCAGAAGCCGATTCTGAACCAACTATTTCCAGGAATTGCGTTTATTCTGTTACACGTTGTATAACTGAACGGAACACTTATTGCCTACTAGCAGTTGCTCGCGACTTCGTTCGCGTGGGAAGTTTTTCCCGTGTAATTCCCGATCCCTTGGGAATTTCGCAAAATCCTCTCTCTCTCTTAGCGTCTACGTACTAAAAGGAACCCCCATGCAAAATTTGAGAGCCCTACTATTTGTAGTTTCTGAGATTTCGTGACTAATCAGTGAGTTGTATTTCGCTTTTATATAATATATAGATTGCAGGCAAATACGTTAATAGATATTCCTTAGCTTAATTTATTCTTGATACTTTCTAATGTAAATGTATTTAGCACTATTATTAAAAAAAAAAACAATTTATTTGTTTTATTTTATCACTCCCCTCCAGAGCCGAAATCATTTGATGATTTTCCCCCTAAAAAAATAGCGCAGTCCTATTAAATGATACAGATTACATCTTTCCATTTTGTATGCCATGTGCAATGTTCTGTAAACGATCATCGAGCCAATCATTGACTGTACAAATACCTCGTGATCAGGCTAATGACGTCACTCATCTCAGCGTAATGATTGAAACTATAAACTTCACGCTCTTATTGGCCTGCACAATGAGCAGAACTCCAAACCGTGTCATCATGCATCAGCGTCGCCCCCGTCGTTGCCTGTTGAAGTAACACACCAGTACACTCCATTTCGAACGTTTTTACGCGACTGCAAAGAAGAAAAAGAGAGATTTTGCTTTTATTCAAAATATACTTTTTTTATAAAGAGCACTAGCAATGTGGCTAGAAATCCCATTACTATTAACCTTGTTAACCCATCCAAGTAAGCTAAAAATAATTATGTTACAATAACTCATACGTCATACATACTATACTCGTACATACTCATACATACAATCATAACAACCTCCCTACTTATGCTTGTGTCTGTTCACGGCAATGGTGTAAAGGGTGGGCTTCGAACCGGATACCTTTGGTTCACAAGTCCAACACCTTAGCCATTAGGCTATTGACGATTTAAAACTTAATTTATTAACTTGAATAATATTAACTTAATTTATTCGGTATAATTATAACGGTGAGTGTACTCTAAGAAGAAAGTAAGTAAACCTTCGCTTCCTTAGCGAGTAATAAAACCGTGTATAGAAAAATTTATTTCAAAATAGTAAAAAAGTACTGATCAATAAATGTCTTTCAATCACAATTAATTGACTTTCAGGCTGAACTGTGTAAATAGAAATGGTTCACGGCAATAAAGTAAGGCGTGGGATTCGAACCCGCGATCTCACGATCACAAGGCCGACACTTTATACCATTGCTCAGTAGGTTCGTAGTTCGTAGTCGTAACACATCGATGGAAAGATCAACCTCGAATCAACCCCAAGTTCCCGAAATGTCCGTGGGGCTCTCTTATCTAGTAGCCAACCAGCACCATGGTGCATTCAGCTGAAGGAGCTCCTGTACGGCACAACATCTGATTAGGAGCAAGATCAAGTAAGGAGTGGAATTCCCTGACGGAGACTGTGTTTGTAGTTGTAACCTGGGAGTCTTTTAGTCAAGAGTAAATAGGTTACTTCCATGTAAGCGTGCTTCATCTTCGACCATATACAATATACATCATCGCTTACCATCAGGTTGGATGGTGGTCAAATGCGAGCCTATCTTTTTCTTATTATTATTATAAATGGGAAAGTTTGTGAGGATGAATATTTGTTACTCTTTCACGCAAAAACTACTGAGTGGATCTGAATGAAATTTGGTAAGTAGATAGTTGACATCCTGGAATAACACATAGGCTACTTTTTATCTCGAATTTTCCACGAGATCGAAGTCACGGAAAATTAGTCAACAATGTAAAAGTACCCTATTTTTACCCGGCTGTATGTATGTATGTTTGTAAAATATTCTTTATTACCTCATATCTCCAGAACCGCTGAACGGATTCACATAATTGAGTATCGGTAGATTTGTCTTAGCAGCCCAAGTGTTCCTAGATAGGTGACATTTGAAAAAATTAAACATGGCGTCTGTGCAAAGCCATTATACATAGTATAAAATATATTTTTTCGAATACTACAATAGGAGTATCAAATTAAAGAACTCAACACAAGGATTTCATAAAGGTATATCATGTTTATCATTAGTGTAATACTAGCAAAAATATTACAAAGAGAAAGTTCAAAAATATGGACTTTCACTTTCCGAATCCGGTGGGGTGCCAATGTGAGACGACCGGGCAAACTAAAAAATTGTTAATATTTGAACTAAAAAGCTGAAAAAAAAGTTATTTAAACCCGACTGCCCAACTGAAATTCAAGAAGTAAGCACATCTTTATTTTAAAAAGTGACAAGCAGGCGGGACCCCATTAAACTTTTTTTTTTTTTTAATGGGATGGCTCCGTCTGCTTGTTTTTTCAGCTTTTTAGTTCAAATATTAACAATTTTTTTAGTTTTCCCGCTTGTGTCAAGGATACTTTTTACCCGACTGTAAAATAATCTCTCTATAGATTCAAGCATTTTCTTCCTTCTAGCTCTAAAACCACTTTGGTCCAATCGCTTGTGCTTCCTGTTATTGATTATGCTGATGTTTGCTACTCTGATCTATCCCAAGAACTTCTTAACAAACTGGATCGACTTCTTAACAACTGTATCCGTTTCATTTTTGGCCTTCGTAAATATGATCACGTTTCTTCCTTTCGTTCTCAGCTTAAATGGTTGCCTATCCGTCAAAGGAGATCCCTCAGATCTCTCTGCATGCTCTTCACTATTTTGAACGATCCTTGTGCTCCTGATTACTTAAAACAAAATTTTAAAGTGCTAGGCAGTTCTCATAGCCTTAACCTTCGCGCATCCAAAAACTTACTTCTTCACATTCCTTCTCACCGAATCGGGTTTATGGCTAATTCCTATGCTATTTCTACCATTAAACTCTGGAACATGCTACCCCTTGACATCAAGAAGACCGATTTATGGGTCATACTCAGAAAAAGTGTACATTTGGTTTTATTTCTTGTCCTGCTACTTCATATTTAAGTAAATATCTAATGTTATGATATATTTACTTTTTCCCCACTTTGTTGTTATATCTGTCTATTGATATGAATATTAGCCTCGTATTTTAACTTAAATTTTCATTAAAAGAGTATATTTTTTGGGTGCCAAAAATTTGCTAAAAATATCTTCATACATTTTTTTAGTGTCCCAAGGACCGCTACACTTTTTCAGAAATGTATTGTTACGAATACTCATCGCTTTATGTAATATTGACTGTGGCTATATTATTCTTGATGAATCAAGTAACTAATTGGGACAATTTTTATTCCTAAATTGCATATAAGAATTTATTTTAATTAAACAATCTTTGTCCCAAAATTATGAAGTTTCGTTACTCAAGGTTAGTAACACGCAATAAAATTAGAAACACAATGATTGAAAGTGGTATAACTATTTTTCCTATTATAGCATCATTTATTACTTACGTCAAAATCACTATGGTGGTAACCTTTTTGTTTTCGTCGTAGTCGTGAAGTTAAGACGTGTATCAAGTGAATATTTACAAAAAAATACCTCAGGGTTATAAACGACTATTATTGTGTGAAGTTTATTATATTCAGGTTTACTTACTATGTCTTTTTCTTGCTTTTTGTATTATCTTAAAGAATAAGCTCAGGGCTTGTGCGATAAACACGTGGTTAACGTAAAAATATTTTTAGAGATTATAATTTCTCAGATTTTATTCTCATTTTCGTTATATTGCGTTATGTTACGAAACTGAGAAATTATTAAGCTTAGTTCAGAAGAATAAAAAGTTGTTGTGTGTAGGTTGTAGGTATGTTAATGTGGTAATCATTAACCTAACTAAATTTTCTATTCTCATTTCAGAAAAGACAAGGTTATTCCGTTGTTATACTTGGTATAAATTTATTTTGTTTATAAGTAAGATTTTAGTTTCTTTTTTAAAGTAATCTAAACAAAAGTGATACTCCAAAAATAATGCTTTTTCACCCAATCCGTGTGTACGATGCCTTATGACATCAGTTTCGTAACGGAGATTCTCAGTATCGTCACCTATCAGTTTACTTACAAATCCAAAAATTTTCCGTTTTCTGAGTATGACCCTTATATTCTTTCGATAATGACATTTATTTTACTTGTACACCTACCACATTGTGGTCTTTTTAAGCCAAAGGTTGACTGGTAGAGAATGCCTTGTTGCATTAAGTCCGCCCATGTACCACTATTATACATAAAGATTAAATAAATAAAGAAATAAAGAGGGTTATATTTTTATCGTAATAAAATCTACGAAGGCGAAGTCCCGCGCGACTGCTAGTATGCTATAAAGAAAAGGTTTGTATTTCGGTTTTAATGTTATTGATTCGTTAAAACTGTTGAGCTGTTGAGATATTTGTATTGTAGCTAACCAAGAAACCTTCAGTTTGGCAAAAGGAGCTGGCTCAGTAAAATTAGCCTTATCGCTGATGAATGCTGTTTTACGGTCTTCCCTCCCTCTTTCTCACTACTTACTGTAAACTTACATACGAGTACCTTAACTAATCTATACGAGTATTAATAATGAATCCCTATTTTCGTTGGTCACGGCATCACGCGTGAACGTCCGGAAGGATTTGCTAATTTCTTTTTTTTTTGTTATGTTTGTTATTGTCTGAAGAAGGTTCTTATGAAAGAAAAAATTAAGAAAATTACGCGAAAAATTTGAGAATACTTACTAAGTAATAATAAATTAAGATGTTACTAATGTAACCTTACCGCTTTTGACAATATAAACTTTTTCAACCGACGAAAAAAACGGAGGAGGTTATCAAGTCGACGCATATTTTTTTTTTCATGTATGATCACCGATTACTCGAAGACGGCTGAACCGATTTGGAAAATTCTTCTATTGTTTGAAAGAGTATACTTCGAAATTGGTCCCATTGACAC
This sequence comes from Tholera decimalis, assembly GCA_943138885.2. Classification (NCBI taxonomy): domain Eukaryota; kingdom Metazoa; phylum Arthropoda; class Insecta; order Lepidoptera; family Noctuidae; genus Tholera; species Tholera decimalis. The sequence continues at coordinate 20,957,850 of OW964565.2, forward strand.
CAAGTCAGGATCTGATGATGGGATCCTGGAGAAATCGAGGGAACTCTTCAATATTATAGGCACACCTATAGTGATTTGAGTATTTTTTACAGTAGCTTGTGTAGTTGCATTCGAAACGCACCATTTGTGAAGTGTACCTGATGATGAAGACCACAGATGGCCACTGGAACTACTCAATATACACATAAGTAGGAATAATAAGTATTTCATAGGTTCCGCTTCGATTACTTGAATATGGTTATTAAGCACAATATGCTCGTCACAATGCATATGGTGAAGTGAACCTGATGGTGAAGTACCAGGAGAATTCCTCAACAATTAATGGCCCAGCATTGGTAAAACCAATATTTTGTAAAAGGTTATAAGTAGTTGAGATTTAAGCTTGTGTAACTAGGTACATTATAAATCGACCAACTAAAAAGAGTGAAATAAAAACTTTATACCAAAAAATTAAACCGACTTCCAAAAAACACTGCAAAGTGAAAAATAACTTTAATTTCGGAAGTCGGTGCCAAAAACGAAAATACAAAACTAAAGACACCGACTTCCGAAATTAAAGTAATTTTTCACTTTGCAGTGTTTTTTGGAAGTCGGTTTAATTTTTTGGTAATAAGTTTTTTTAATGTAACCTTATGGCGTTTGACATAACATTGATGGAATGCGTGCTGCAAATATCGTCAAAGAGGATGTAAAAAAACTAAATATAAACAAAATTAAAACAAATGCTTCGGTTGGAGTTATTATATTGATATAAAATAATTAATGTATTATTTCTTACAAAAAGGATATAAAAATACTGAATTTCTTAGTGCAAGTCACGGTGAGTTCAAAGCTATCACGCCTAATATTAAAAGTCCAATTTAATATGGAGTTTTGGTAAGTTTGGACAGACTAACATACAAGTTACTAACTTAACATGTTATATACTTGGTTATAAAGAAGAATACAATAGTTTTCTTTAATTTACAGCTGAATTTTCGTTTTTAAAGATGCCAGCAATTAGAGGTACAAACTTAAGTCAATTTATCTTAAAATTATACTAATTCAAATTCAAGTTATGACCATTGAGGTAATATGTACTAGTACATATTACTTCAATGGTTATGACAGGACAACGTCTGTCGGGTCAGCTAGTATTATTATAAAACACTAAGCTCTCACTTGGGTTGCCAATATATCGATCATAATCAAAATACAACAATAATACCTTGATCCCCTTTCACTACAGGACCAATACAGTAAAAGTGAAAAAACTGCACTACTGACGTTTAGACATGATAAAATATATTGTTATTAATTTTTCAAATTAACTCTCTTACACGATATTATGTATTCGTATTACTTGGATCCTTTAGATTTTCAACCTTTCAATTGGTACAGAACAATAAAATGGGTACCTGTATTCGTTAATTTAAACTAGATGAGGCCGATGTTTCCACCCTGAGAAGAAACAAAGTCTTTCTCCATTTAGATCCTATGTGAACGGTCTTCTTGGTGGCATGCTCTTGTCACTGCTCTAATTCATTAGACTATAACAAAATCATCTGATTTTTATTTTCAGTTTTCGCTTAGTGTACTTCCATATTTTGTCAGTTGTTTTAATGTCCCGCATTATAGTGGCAATACACGCTAGGATTTTCATGGTGGTGATGCACGTAAGCTATAGCCTTCATACAAACCATGGCGTGTAGAGCCCTTAGTGCACTCCCTTCAGCCATTAACAGAGCACACATTTATACTCCAGGCCTCCAATTCCAAATTCCAAATGGAATAACTCAAAACACCTTGACGGACCCGGGAATCGAACGAAAGCATAATCAAAAGTGGAGTCAAACGATGGTAAAGAAAGCTTATAAGCTGAGATTAACATTTCAGGCAGCTGGATTATTCTGCAAAATTAAACGTACTCCTTTTATACGACTGCGAGATATGTGCGGATAATGTCAAATTCAAAAAAATTGAAAATTACGGATATGAAACAGATAGGAAAATGATTTCGTTGTAACAGAGAAGTAACAGAGAGGAATTATTAGGACCAGTTTATAATCACATACTTTTTACAGAAAATTAGAAGTTATCATAAAAAGTAAAATATCGTTCTCTATCCTATTCAAAATGTCTTGAGATAAAATGCAAACAAATGTTAAAATGTATAAACTTAAATAAAAAATATGCTATAAGTATTGTAGTTCCTATAAATTGTGTATCCTAATTCTCTTGGAAATAAAAAGTTTTAAATTAAATAAATAGATAATAAAAAGAAAGAAACAGGACATTTTTGAAGTTTTTATTTACCTCTTGTCTCAAGAAAAGTTGAATAGGATCTATAAAAGTTATTTCTCTTTGGTCTGAGTGCATAAACGTGACGGGATTAGTAAGATTTTAATAAAACACCAAATTTAGTGATACATTAGTTTAATTATAGTAATTAGTTTACCATTTTAACCAGTTTTATTCATGCTGTTTCATTTCAGCACAAATACACAGTGAGTTTCGTTAAAAGTAAATCAAAGTGCAAAATAATAATTAGGTACATTCCAACCCTTTATTTCTGAAAGGCTGATCCAAGCAGCTATGTCAAATCACCTATCAAGTGTAATTTGGGTTTTAAAAGGAAAATTAACTGACTTTCTACTGCTCATGAGCAGTAATCCAAAATCCCTAGTTTCCCTTTTCCTTTTCCTTTCAATCTCCAAACCATCAAAAAATACTATTCAACACTACCTCAAAGCAAAGACAAATGTAACGAACGATATTTTTTACCATAAAAAAAATCTATTTTACAATGCCAGGAGGCTTAGATTACCCATTTTAAAATTTTGTGTTATGATTTTAGCTTAAATAAAAAAATGGGATAAGTTTTATGGTTTGTTTACATTTTGCCTTATTAATCTAGTTTGAATAGGGTATAGGCATGGTAAAGGTACAGCTGACACACGTGGGTGTGTACCTTAAATTACATTATATTCATGACGCCACCAATAAATCGTTGATTGCACATCGATAAAATACATTTTTCACGTTTTATATTGTCTGGAGACAGATTTCGATAGAATCTATCCATACTGTCGTTTCCTGAAGATTACTTTCACAAAATTATCAATATAAAAATAAGAAAAAAGTGGGGTAGGTATGATTAAAATGTAGTTTTATTTGCGTACAATGTGAACAATCCTTAACCGTTCATATCTGTTACATCACAGAAAAAAATAACCAATATGATAACATATATGAATGAATTGCTTGTGTCTAACGTAAAAAAATGTCTTTCGCAGTATCAATTCTTACTCTCTTACGAATCTTTTTTTCATAACAATTGCACCATCACCCATTTATTCTAAGCTGTGTTACAAAACAATAAAAGTACTTACCAATGCTTTAAACGTCTCACAGTAAAATGTAACTTTTAATTGTCGAATAATCACTGCACCACAAAAATCTCGACAGCGTATGATCAAAAAAATAGCCGAACGTTTTTGATTCGTCAATGAGTAGGACAGTTAAGTGACTAATGTTACAGTAAAATAATTTTGATAACTACCATAAAGAGAATAAAAATATGACATAACAGAAAGGAATAACAGAAATTATTGAAATCAGGACACGCATTAATTAATTAATTATAAATTACTCGTTTTATAGATTATTTATATATTTATCGAATTAATTGGGCTTGAACCATACTCTATTAGGAAATAAAATGCTTCTGAATTGTAACACTAATATTGAATAATAAAATATTTTTAAAAGTACCGCCAAGAATGTGGACACAGGTTGCCTCTATGTAACAAAATCTACCCCTTGGTAGATTTTATTTGAAATTATTAATTTATTAAGGTTTATGGAGGATTTTATTGTTTAGTATTATATTTAAACAAGTTTACTATCTGTTTATTAGAGTATTTACAAGTAGTTATGCCTTGTTATAAAAATAACTATGTTTGACGTTAAAAAGTACAATAATTTTGAATATGACCCATTTATCAGTTTTTATGTCATGTATCCTTGTCCACATGTGGAGTTCTAAAGGCCAAACCTATAGGCTGACTTTGATGATTCCTACGAGTAAACGATTCTTGTTCTTTCTTGATTCAATTGATTTTAACATGCTTTTATTAGGTCGACCTGTATGTAACTAACTATGTAATGGAATCTAAGATAACTAATTTAACCATCTTCCAAGGGTCGTAGCGTAATGAAAATTGGCAGCTGTATGTAGTTCTGATGACAATACAATAATATGGTACTGTCGAACTGATCTGATGATAGAGCTGGAAGATATGAACTGGAATTTCATGATGGAAAATCGTATCATAGCTGTTTTGGATTTCTTAGAAAATTCATGTAATGAACTTTGACCACGATTAGGTTTCAAGGTCTGATGATGAAACCGGAAGATAGGCACTGTCATAGTCGTGTTTGCACTTGTGAGAAAGGCCACGTAATGGACTTTGAACGCGATCAGGTTTCAAGGTTATAACAAATCTAAAGAAAGTCCGTTATCGGTTTTCTTAACCTTTTTGAATTACCGCGTAATCCATAACTTTTTTATAGGTGTCACCCTAAAATTTTCTGGGGAGATCGACCGTTTAATTGTTTTTTTTTTTGTTTTTACGTGCATTTTATAAAAGCGTGTTTTTGTAGTGTTTTTTAAACTATTAATTTATTCTTATTAATCTTGCGAGTGTTATCATATGCTTAGACTTTTCACAGCTATGTTAGGGTCAGCTTCCCATCTAACTGGATGTCTTGAGTACTAGTATTTTCCATGGACCGACTGCCCAACTGACCTTCACAACCTAGTAACTGGATAACACGATACCCGTTGAAGAAGCTGGTGTCAGATTTGCTTCTTCTGACACCCGTAACATGATGACAAACGACAGTCGGGACCATAGAAATATAAAAAAACTTTTTACCAAAAAATTAAACCGACTCCCAAAAAACACCGCAAAGTGAAAAATAACTTTAATTTCGGTAGTCGATGTCTTTAGTTTTGTATTTTCGTTTTTGGCACCGACTTCCGAAATTAAAGTTATTTTTCACTTTGCAGTGTTTTTTGGGAGTCGGTTTAATTTTTTGGTAAAAAGTTTTTATTACACTCTTTTTAGTTGGTTGATTTTTCATTTACCTAGTTACAAGAGCCTAAATGTCAACTACTTATAACATTTTATAAAATATTGCTTTTCCCAATGCTAGGCCGTTAATTTTTGAGGAGTTCTCCTGGTACTTCACCATCAGCTATACATCACCATAATGATGCATTGTGACGAGCATAATGTGCTTAATATCCATATTCAAGTAATCGAATCGCAATCCACGAAATACTTATTATTGAATAGTTTCGGCGGCCATCTGTGGTCTTCATCATCAGTTCCACTTCCCCAAATGGTACTTTTTGAGAGCAACTGCACAAGTTACTATAAGAAATACCCAAAACGCCATAGGTGTGCCTATAATATTTGAAGAGTTCCCTCGATTTCTCCAGGATCCCATCATCAGATCCTGACTTGGTGACAAATGGTACCAATTTCGAAGTATACCCTATCAAACAAAAAAAGAATTTTCCAAATCGGTTCAGCCGTCTTCGAGTACTCGATGATCATACAATAAAAAAAATAAAAAAATATATAAAATATAATACGCGTCGAATTGATAACCTCCTCCTTTTTTTGTCGTCGGTTGAAAAACAGGGGACCAACAGCTTAACGTCCTTTCCGAGGCAGAGAAGAATCTGGATATACATATGTCAGTCAGACAGTCTTCATCCATGGACCAATCAAAAAGCGTTGCTTAGCAAAAACGGATTTCTCAGTCGCTCGCTTCAAGTAAAGATATTTAGCTGCACACAGTAATTCTGGAGACTTCCAACCTAAAAGGAAGAGGCTAGCTAATGATTTGCTGAAAGCTACGAGATGGGCTAAAGTATAGGCATCTGAGTGACCAGATGCATGAGTAATAAATGGATATTAGGTACTTATCTTATCATGCTGATAGCAAAAATTGGTTTGATTACGATATGATCAAATAATTTTATCCGTTGATATAAGCATTTGAGTGTTATTGTTACGTTTTTGACTAATTTTTAGGTGCTTTCTAAACTAATGGAGAAGTATATGTTTATATTTTTATGTACAAAATTTCTGCATGCATTAAAAATGTATTCTAGTAGACCTGTGGCAAAAGATGAGGCCGTGAACCCAGCTTTTCATTGTCTCATTCTGCTAAATCCTTCCTCATGAATTAAGTTCTGTATCCATTGGTGAAAATTGCATGAAAATCACTTTTTTTAGTTTATCACGAACAGACCGACAGACAGTGGCGGCGGGAGTGAGATATGTAAGGATTTAGGATTACCATTGATTTAACTCTTAAAGTAGAAAGCTTCAGTACCAAATTAAAAAAAAAAAAAAACAAAAATTTATAGAACGCCACTATTGCTTAGTGCCCGGCCATATTCAGTTCCCGGGAAAATGTATGGTCTCCACAGAGAGTCCTTGCATGTAAAGACACGAGTGTTCTGTTTTTTTTTTGTTTGTTCTCAATTTAACATTATAACTATCAACTTATCAAATAAATTGTGTAAAGGCTTGTAGACACTTTCCATTGTCCCAAGGGCTGGCTAATACTACGGTTAAAGGCCATATCTCTCGAGTATGTTACCAGCCGACAACACTGAGGTCGAATTTTTTATGGTTTATTTGAGTTTGTAGTTTAAAATAGTTTTAATAGTTTACAAAATATACGTATTGTGTAAAGTCATAGCGTCATTGACTAAATAAATCATTACCTTAATTTGAAAATAGTTTATAAATGAAATATTATAGGTCCCTAGTCTCTAGACCTATCAATAGAACATTCAGTAGGTAAAGTACAGGTGTATGGAAAAATTACTATTTTCTGACTCAAAAAACAATTAATTTTTTATATAAATTGTATGGTGGAGCTCGTAGCTTAATATAATAAAATAACAGCAACTCGATTCGAATCTAGACCCTCCGTGACCGTGGCTCAGAAAGCTCGCTAAGCCGAGTCCGAGAGTCGAGTCCGAGTAGTCATTCTCACCTGATGGTAAGCGATGATGTGGTCGAAGATGAAGTACGCTTACCTAGAAGAAACTGTTTTTGAAGTGAAAACTTCTTTAGCGACGTTGTGCACTTTTTTTGTAATGGGTAAAAAATGTTAAACTCGCGTCAGGACACGTGACCTGATCGAAAATTCGTAAGACGGACGGAGAGTAGACAGCCGGAGCGGCGTAGGAAAGTATCCCCCTCTCTTTCTACGGCGCGGCGAAAATGTATGCCTGCGCAAACTTTTTAATGTAATATAAATTGTCATGTTTGTGTACGATAGCGCAATAATTAAATATTGTATTCTACCACATAAATGATAGTACTTTTATACTGATAATTAAAGCAATTCGTGCAAAATTATTCCCTAACCGTTCCAAAATATCAAAAATATTCAAGTTTTCACTTCTGCCGGCACTACCGGAGTGCAATATTTTTTTTATTGATAACAGGTTCGCGTTTGACCACCATCTCACCTGATGGTAAGTGATGATGTGGTTGAAGATGGAGCACGCTTACCTAAAAGTAACCTTCACTCTTGACTTAAATACCCCTAGGTTCTAGCTATCGGGAAACAGAGACTCCGGCAGGGAATTCCACTCCTTAGCCGAACGCACAATGAATATGTGTGGGATGTCCACCATGTAACGATGGCGTATCGCTGTTTGTCTTGTAGTCCGATGATGGAACGGACTTGGCGGAATTAGATTGTGTAATTCCCTTGCACATTCCCCGAAATGTAACCGATATAAAACCGATAGACTTGCAACTCGTCGTCGATGTTCAAGGCTCTGGAGCTTTGACTCGACCAATGAATCGTTGCCAGTGAGTCTCTTGGCCTGTTTCTCAATGAACTCAAGCGCGTCCAGTTGGTATTTGGCAGATCCATCCCAAAGATGAGATCAGTACTCCATACACGACCGAACCTGGGCTTGATACAGATTGAGCAGCTGTTCCGGTGTGAAGTACCGTCTCACCTTTGCCAAAATTCCCAACTTTTTTATGCTAATTGAGCCTATTTTCTCTTGACTTAAAGACCGTCTAAAAAGACACCAATCTAGCCAAACGATCTCACCAACCTCCACAACTCAGAAGGTATAAACTTAGCTGCATCCGATTACATTAGAAGCCGATCCCAACACAGTTGGCAAAAGGCTAAAACGATGATAATTATAGCTCTTAATACAATTTAGTTTTTACAGACATTGTATATATGTTTGAATCTATTTATAAATCAATTTATATTTGTTACATTCGCAGCCAGACACAAATCAATAACCTATCTAAGTTCGCTAATTATCTTCGCGGCTAATTGCAAATGTTCCGCAGAATACCTACAGCTACTATAGGTAGCTTTGTAAACATATCTAGGAATATAGGAATATGTGATATTAGAACGCTCGCATTGTCGAACCATTTATCGGGCTTACGCATAACTAGTGTAACTTTCGTAGAAAATAAATAGAAATAGAACAAGAATACTATATAATAGTTGCATATAAATGCGTATATTTATGTATTTTCTTTAATATTACTTAAAACATGCTTTATTATGATAATTGTGTTACTAATTTTGTATACAGTATTGTATTTCTCTACTCAAAATCCTACCGGTCCCTTGCGTACGTTACCAGCCGTGAGCGTTGACAACAAATTTTTTTATGCTTTATTTTAATTTAGTTTATAAAATATGCGGTAAGAATAATAATAATATAATAATAAACGTTTTTTTATCATCAAAACAGTACATGGTTGATATATACATATTGTTGATACATGGTCCTTTCATCAATAATATGGCTGTTACCTATATAACATTTGTTCTCAAAGTCGGTGAACCCTGCCTCTTAAACTAGGGTTACCTGTGACTTAAAGAGGCAGTGAATTTAAAAAGTAAAATTTCACCCAAACCGTTTCATTTTTTTTCCTGTTCTCTCACACATGTTGTGTTATCCTATTTCTTACTCTTCTTTTCAGGTTTGCTGGAAGAGATTTCTTTTGAAATAAGCTTAGGAAATGAGCATCACTTTGACTTTTGTGCCTATATTTGTTTTTCTTCTTTTCATCTGTATAATAAACATGTCATATACGTGTAGGTACATTAATAATTAAATAAATAATTAAAAATATTGTTGATTACAAGCTTTTAACGCGCTAAATCGAAGTCGAGTCTCTTCGTCCGAAGTCAAACCTAGATTGAGAATCAGGTATCTGTATGACTAACTGTACCACTAATTTCTATTGAGGAACTACTTCGTCTGAAGCCAATCTTACAAAGACCAAGAAACCAAACTTATCATAAAACTGAAACTGGTCAGCTCATTTTCCTAGAAATTCATCTTCCCAGAAAGTGGTTACAATTCAGTTTGCAAGATTTGACCAAACAAACAAAAATTGTAAGTTTTTAAACTGGACAATCAACTGCAACATCCATCCAGGAACCGTCGAAGCGGACCCTGACATCGTTGGGAAAAGCCAAGCAGATAATGTCAACGCCAAAAACAAGCCCGTTCCATCATCGGACTACAATATGAACGGCGATGCGCCATTGATACATGGTGGACACACCACCCATACGCAAAAACGTTTTGGAACTTACTTTAATTGTGCGTACAGATAAGAGTGGAATTCCCTGCTGGAGTCAGTGTTTCCTGTTAGCTATCACCTGGGGGTCTTTAAGTCAAGAGTGAATAGATTACTTCTGGGTAAACGTGCCTCATCTTCAACCAGATCATCTCTGATCATCAGGTGACGTGGTGGTCAAACGGAAGTCAATAAAATAAAATAAATAAATGTAGTTTTTCATTCTTGAATATTGGATATAGCACTAACTCTGTCGCCCTAAAATATACGCGAAATTGAGGTAATGCAAATGCAACCCAAACCAATGGTCGTGTGTTTCGCTTTTGATAGAGTATCCCCAGTAGATGTAATAGTGTTACCTTGTAGACCGCTCAGGCATGAGTGAAACATTTTTTGTGTGGCATCTCGCATGTCAGCCTCTGAGGTAGTCGGTTAGTTACCCGGACTTGCCTGTGGTTTCCGTAATTAATTAATTAAGACAAGGCTTGTTAAAAAAACTTTTAAACTAGGTGTCTAAGGGCAACCCCAGTGGGTTTCGGATCTCGGCTTAAGGCGTTGCAGGGAGAGGGCAGCAAAGGATAGGCTGAATCGTATCAAAACGTGAATGAAACAGTTGCAAGGCACGGTTATAAAGTATCTGCGATAGCTATTGTCAAAAAGATGATAGGAACCGAAATAACGGCGGCACGGCATTCAGTACCGCCAACATAATGGCACTAACGAACGAACTTATAACGTATCTATCTATACTAATATTATAAAGCGGAAAAGTTTGTTTATTTGTTTGTTTATTTGCTTGAACGCGCTAATCTTCGAAAGTACTGGGTGGATTTGGATGCAATTTGGTATGGAAGTAGCTTGAAGCTTGAGGAAGGTTATAGGCTACTTTTTACGCGACTGCAAAAAAGGAGAGTTATGTTTTTACCGTGATAGAATCCACGGGAGCGAAGCCCCGCGTGAGTACTAGTTCTAAGACATGCCTACTATCGATACCTATTTTGTCATATGGTCCATTATACCGTAAATCTAGAAGCTCACAACGGTGCACCTCGGTAGTTGGAGGTCTTCTGTTTCTTCGGGCTAATCTCTGAAACGAATGAACCGATTTTAATGGAACTTTCACTGCATGATTCAGGATGTTATAGGGCAACATAACTTATAATGCAGGAATTCCCATGGGATCGGGATTGTTGGTAATATCGTGTAGAAAATTACAGCTAGTTATAAAACAGAATAGAATTTGGGTACTCCAGTCCCGAATGTAGTGCGAACCTCAAGGCGAGCTGAGGATATCTTGAAGGGGAACCTTTTAGTCTCCCAGCATTAACTTCTAGTGCAATAAGGCATTTCAATATGCTCAACCATAGTCCTTTTCCTGTACCCACCTACCGAAGTATTCTGAATTTACCTTCAAAATCGTTCGATAGAACAGTCTATATCCAACCAAGCAACAAGCTGTAGTTACTAAGCCAAATTAAAAAGATCACAAGCGGCTTTGTAAGATTCATAATTGCGAGCTCTATTACATACTACATAGAGCACATATTGACAAAAAATTAATCTTCAGTGAAAAGAAAATTCTCGCTCGACCGGGTGGAGGAAAAACGGGAAAAGTCTAGAACAAAAGAAGAACAAAATCTATTTCGGTATTTAACATAAAAAATGGCTTCTCTAAGGGGGTACGAAAATGCTTTCTTGCGACGAAAACAGCTCAGAAGCGATTAAGTAATTTTCCATTTTTAACCGACTTCTAAAAAAGGAGGAGGTTCTCAATTCGGATGTTTGTTTGTTTTTTTTTATGTTTGTTCGGGCATAGCTCCCTCGCTTGCCAACCGAATTGAAAAATTCTTTTTATGTTGAAAAGGGTATACTTCCCAAATGGTCCCATGAAAATTTTATCGAAATTAGACAAGCCGTTTCTGAAAAATCAACAAAAGTCTAAAAAAATATTTACGTTGATGATCTTTTCGTTTACTCTGCATTGCGTTACCAATGCAGAGTAAACGAAAAGATACAACACACGATACAACCCACTAAAAAGCGCGAAAATAAAAACTTTTTTGCAAAAAAATAAAACCGACTTCCATATCAAAACACTACAAAGCCAAAAATAATTTTAATTTCGGAAGGCGGTGTGAAAAAGAAAGAAAATACAAAACCAATAACACCGACTACCGAAATTAAAATTATTTTTGGCTTTGTAGTGTTTTGATATGGAAGTCGGTTTTATTTTTTTGCAAAAAAGTTTTTTGAGTGGTCCGCGTTCAATTACAGTTTTAATCATACAGTACATTACAATCACCATCTGTTTAGCCTCTTCCCAGCTATGTATCTAGTCTAACCGGATGCAACTGTGAATTAGTGTTTTACATAGATCGACTGCCTATCAGACCTCCACAACCCAGTAACTGGGTAACACGATACGCTTGGCCATACCAGTATCAAATTTTCTTGCTTCTGACTATTCGTAACGACTGCCGTACATGTTCAAATGACAGCCGAATTCCAAACAGTGGGCTACTACTGAGAAATTTCTGATAGAAAAACCCAATAACATTGTGGTGAAATACCTGAATGATTTTGTGAGTAGGTTAAAAATAACACTTTTACATGTCAATGTTTTTGGTGACTTTAATGTAGATGAGGTCGGTTATAGGATGATTGTTAATGATGAAGATGACGGTTATTAGACTAGGTGAGTGTCTGACTTATGCTACTTCAAGAAGTTAGTGTACGATACCGCTTCCCATACTCAATATTCAATCATTTATTGCATTCCGTATTTGAAGGGTCCACTGCAATAATGATGAATGTCATTTGTGTATTGTTCTGAGATAATTGGGTAACTTATTAAAAATTAAATAATCTGAGGTAAGTCTTAAAAATTAAGGACAATAACGATCAATATCCACACTGTGCTCACAGTCAATAATCATAGTTGTTCTATTTGTTAAAGAAAACGAAGATAAAAAAGTTTTAATTAAAATTTGAATCTTTCTCTATAATAAGCTTCCTCGTGCTGCAATTAGTTGCAGCATGAGGAAGCTTATTATAATAGTCTTTCGTTTCAGGCCTACAGATTTTTCTCAAAAACTACAGGTCATTATACTTTTCCATGGATAGAGGCAGCCTGTCTTAATAAACTAAACCTGGTAATTTAATTTCTCCCTCGTTAATGTCCTCCTTGATAGAGTAAAGAATAGCTGGTATATTAACCACAGTTGATTTCCGTTGACTATTACTAAAATTTCAATGAACCATGAGCCGTGGATGTTCTTTCTGAATTCTAAATTCACGCACAGGTCTTATGGGAAAAGGACAAGTTTGCTAAAATGGTTTTAGAAATGCGGTCCAGCCCTTGAATGCATCTTGTGAACATTCAATGTTGAGCTTCAAAATGGCGACCAATACGAAGCAATGGACATTGATCATTATTGCTGTCAACACCTGCGACGTTGAGCGTTCTAGCCGTGCAGCCAAATATTAAAAACTAGATTATTTGGGGACTGTTAGTGATATTGCCATGTTTGTAAACGAGATTATTAACTGCATATATCCAGTGACCGAATGACGTTAGTAGTTCCAATTTTAAAATTTTTGGACATTCATCATTACTGCAGTGGACCCTTCATTTGGTACATGGATGGTTACAGACAATTTTGAATTTTGAGATAATATGGGAAGTGTCAATAGCTAAGGCTAAGGTGTCGGACTTGTGATCAAGAGTTCGCAGGTTCAAACCCACCCAACACACTATTGCCGAAAACTCACTCCAGACACAAGCATATTTAGCTTAGTCGGAGGAGTTAAAAACAATTTCAGTATTTAATTTTGGCATTGGATGGGCGAATAGAGTTCTATTCGCCCATCCAATACCCTGAAATCAGTTATGCGTCAAACTCTCAGCGTATTTAATTTAAGATTTGGTCCATCAGCACTGCGAGTAGCCTGTGACCTTTCCCCGGCGCCCTGGACCGGGCGACCGGAGGCGCCGGCTTCCTGTGCCGGCCCGAGCCGCAGCCGGCAGACCTACCCGCTTCCGCCCGGCTACACTCAGCCTCCAAATCATTATTGATAGAAAATAAATTAACTATATCACTCGCCTATGACATTTCGTCTCAATTTGTTACTCTTATTTTCATGTTTGTGTCTAGAATTGGGTTTTGGGAATAGGATTGTTGTATTTTTGGCTGATCGTAATAATGAGTTTTTTTTTTCTTTTCTTTTGTTGATAATAGGCTTGCGTTTGACCACTATCTCACGTGATGGTAAGCGATGATGTGTCGAAGATGAGGCACGCTTACTTAGAAGTAACCAATTCTCGCTGTCTTTAAGACCCCAGGTTAGCGATCAATTCAAAAACTTAAATTGGTAAAATACAAGATAATTCTAAGAAGTACTTAGTGTAAGTAATATAATTTTTGATGTGTTTTACTATTTTTTTTTAGGAAAAAACTTTTTTACCTATAATTAGTCTTTGCAACCTTTATCGCCAAACTAATTCTAATAGTTGTTAACATAATTTTAAGACTTCTGTTTACAATTAAAAAACCAAAAGCATATACATATATAACAAAGAAAAAGAAACAAAGGATTGCCTTTACCGCTGTAATTTAAAGTATACTAATATAAAAATCCAGCTCTGTTTAATGACAAAATCATTAATTTTTCTATTTGTATTTTCCACATGACACATTTTAAAATTTAGTAGATACCTACTGTTAATAGTACTTCATTTCGAGAAGCAAAGGAATATCAACCTTTCCAAAACAACTTAAAATTGCATTTTGTTTGAAGCTCTCCCGTGACGTCGTCGTCGTGCCGTCTTAATACTAACCCTACCACCACTTAACCCTATAAGAGCCTAAATCGTACTGAAGTATTGTTTTCTGCACATGTTTAGTCAATCTAACAATTTTCTATATTTTGTAGCCAGCTAGTCAAGCTACACCATGAAAACCAATCTAATGATGAAAACGTCTCTGCCCATCACAATCCGTATAGTGAACGAAGTTCATGAAAAGGTTCATATTTTTACGTGCAATTTAAGTGAATTCGGAAAGATTCTCGCTAATGTTGTAACATATACCTAGTTAATGAATGTGTTATTACTGAATAGGACTATGTGTTTTTAATTAGTAAGTTTATATCCTTTAATTGTAATTTATTTTTAAGCAAATATAGCATAATAACACAATTGTTGAGTGTGGACGATTTAATAAGTAAACCATTAGGCCAGTAAGCGATTCAAACTTTTTCATTAAAGATTTCAGTATCAAACCTATTACGTATTGAAATCAGTAACTGGTTGAACAATCTGCAAGTAAAAATCACTCGCCTGCAAACCGCTCCAAAAACTTCAAAGTCATCTATTTACTAAATTATCCCGCCAATTTTATTTCCCGCCTTTAATATTGCCATATTTTATCACGGGTCTGGAACGTTCAGAATCCAATAAGTTTGTCTATGACAATATTCCGGAGTGAGACCAAAATAGATAGGCCGGAGTTGTTCTTTGTAGCAGCCCCTAAATAGAGTGCGTAATAGGAAGGGGAGGGCTGGAGGGCGACCCTCGGCCCGCGCATGCGCGCATTCACCTACCGCACTAATATCGGTTTTATTACAACGGTTTTGTTGTTCTTCTCGTGTTAATTTTATTTTGCGAAATTAATTGTGAACTTAATATCAGTATATTAATAAGATGAGAGATCCTTAATTATTCTACTAAATTACAGACTTTCATTTATCTTTTTAAGACTACTATGAACCACATTCCAAACAGCATCTTAAGGCATTTATTGGCCAAGAACAAAGAAAGCTGCCCATGGCTCAGAAATAACTTAGTAATTAGTAAAATAAAGTTTGTTTAATATGAAGGCAAAATAATTTTCTATAAATTGAAGAGTGTATGGGATGGTGGAACGCGCTGCGAGCTGTGTTTAGAGATGTAGGCAGGAGGGTGGCCGTGTCACCCGCGCGGCAGATGTGCTCTGCACGTGGCCGGCCGTCGCTCGAACGCTGCGCACAATGGAACGCAATTCTCATCCAATATGGCCGCCGCTTGGGAACTTTCCCGCTCTTTTCAGTGACGTTTATTATGTTGACGTAACAGCCAGCATTATTTTTAATTAAAAGTAAAGCATTATCTAGTATTTTTTTTAATTATTGAAAATCTCCATGCTTCTTCTGGTCGAAGATTCTTTCAAAAGTTTTATGATTTTAGACTTCTTCCTGTATCCGATAAACTCATATAGCCACATACATAATCAGCCTATAACCTTCTCATTGCTGGGAAACATGCCTCCTCCCTATGAGAGGGATTCACCATACGAGCTTAAAGCATGTCGGTGGGTGTCTCTTCAAATGTTCGGTCCTAGGAAATACTGGTTTCGTGACGGTGTTTTGAGACCAATGGTGATGACGCAGACTACGCAAAGTAATGTATCAGCCTAGGTTTGAACCCACGACCTACAAATCGTAAGTCAATTCTGTAATGACTAGGCCATCATTGCTCCCCTGATAAACTTTTATTTTACTATATGTATTTGATAATAAAGCGCCAACATTTACTTGAGCCTGTAATAAGGCTCTTGCTTTGTTTTTGATACCACTACTATAGATGCTACGGTTGTAGGTACCTACTCAGTGCTATGTCGAATTACCTAAATTAGTTTATAACTTTATAAGACTGTTATACCAACCAAATGCTGTAGTAACCAGTAAGATCACTCCCGCATACGAGCTAAAAATGGCAAGACAAGCAATACCTAATTCAACAAAATATCCATCACATCAACATCAAATTCCTGAAGTCTACACTGGAGAAAATTTCTACTCATACGACCCATTTTCAACAGCTTAAAATTAATATTCTTTGCTTTAGATTATTTTGTATTTTACCTTAACCTACCATGAGAGTTTTCGTTCTGACCAATCATCAGTTTTATAACCCTGATGAAATAAGTGTTGGATACATTGTTCAGAAGTCGATGTGCTCATGGCTATAATACTTAACAGCCGTACGGGTAAAGCCTGCAATACATGTTGGCCGAGCGTTGTCGAGTGAAGGCCAATACCAACATGTAGACGGTATATTTGCATTGTCTTGCTATCGCTCGGTGTCACCTGCCTAGTTGGCCGAGTGGAGGCCAGCGCCAACGTGGATAGAGCTCATTTGGTGCAACTTGTCTTCGCTCGCCGTTGCTCGTGATCACTTGCCTCACTTCGGATCGGTGTCGGTTTTTGGTCACAAATCAATGGCGCTCGCCTGCGCTCGGCCAACGTGTGGGCAGCTCTACAGACCCTCTTCTACATTGGTCGTCTGCATTGGCGTTCGACGAACTTGTCGAACGTGTGGACATTATTTCTTGCCTTGTACCTATTTGCCAACGCTCGCGTTGGCCTACGCTCGGCCAACATGAATTGCAGGCTTTAGAGTAAGCGACGCTTGTGGAGGTTGGTCCGTGAATTGGTAACCAACTCAACATCAAGATTCCTCCATACCTTTGAAAGGATGTTAAGGCATTGGTCCCAGATTCTATTCGGACATTTTTGGTGCCAGTAAATCTAGTGTTACGAAGAAGTATCGTATAACCTAGTTACTAGGTTTTGAATCTCAGGTAGGTGGCTTCATGTCATAATACCGACACCTTAGGCTATTGACGCTACATTGGTCAGGCCTATAGATGCTAGAGCCCAAGGAAACAATAACAACCAACCACCTAGAGTTTATCTATTAATTATCTATGGCATTTAAACATGGCCACTGAGCGAGGTGATGTTACTTTAAAAATACTGCCTAAACCAGCTACGCACTCAAAGCATCAAGAATTTTGAACGGAATAATCCTGACAAATTTATAAACTATGCCCGCGACTTCGTCCGCGCGGAATAGTGACTTTCGGGAGCATTTTTAATTTATTAGGCTAATTATTTTGAAAATAAAACTCATACATAATTTGAATGTCGTATTTATTAATATCTAATCAAAAGTCTAAAAAATAAGTTTCAAGTGCTTTCTAGCTTTAAAAATGACGTAATTTCCATACAAACTTTTATCCCCTATTTTAACCCCTTACAGCCCTTTTTTCGCATTAAAAAGCAGCCTATGTCCTTTCTCAGGCTTTAGACTATGTCCGTACCAAATTTCATTAAAATCGGTTCAGTAGTTTGGGCGTGATTGTGTAACACACAGACAGACAGAGTTACTTTCGCATTTATAATATTAGTAAGAACTATTCCTTACATGCTTCTCCTGATAAATAAGTATACCCCTTGTATGATCTCTGCCAGCGAAATCACTATCTTGGAATACTGTTGATATATTAATCCTTACTATCCTTACTAATATTATAAATGTCTGTCTGTGTGTTACGCAATCACGCCTAAACTACTGAACCAATTTTAATGAAATTTAGTACGTACATAGTATAGAGCCTGTTTTTAATGCGAAAAAAAGGCTGTAAGGGGTTGAAATAGGGGATGAAAGTTTGTATGGAAATTACGTCATTTTTAAAGCTAGAAGCTTGAAACTTATTTTTAGACTTATGATTAGATATTAATAAATACGACATTCAAATTATGTATGAGTTTTATTTTCAAAATAATTAGCCTAAAAAATTAAAAATGCTGTCGAAAGTCACTATTCCGCGCGGACAAAATCGCGGGCACAGCTAGTAAAATATAATTTAGGGAAATAACTATTTCATTAATTTCGATACAAGTTCAAGCTCCAGCGAATTAGATCCCAATTACAGTGAAACGTAAACTAATATAGATTAAGTACCAACCTTATAAACTTAAAACTATATTAAGTGCTCAGGAATACACATCATAGTATAAATTGGAGATGTGCCTATACATTATGTAGAACTGAACAAGAAGCAACATCCCACCCATACGCCCAAAACGTTTTGGGAATACATACTTTCATTGTGCGTACGTCTTAGGAGTGGAATTTTCTGCCGGAGTCTGTGTTTCCTGATAGCTATAACCTAGGGGGTTTTAAGTCAACAGTGAATAGGTTACTTCTAGATAAGCGTGCTTCATCTTCGACCACATCATCGCTTACTTAAGGGGCAGATATTCGATTTTCGATGATTTTTAATCCAAGATCACGTCTAAACGGCTAGTCGGTATGCTTTGAAAAAAAATAATGATAAACTAGACTATTTCCTTAATAATTTGATATATGAATATTTTAATATTTTTTTGTAAAACATTGTGTAATTTATTTTTAAAAGTACGTCTAACGCGGGCATAAAAGCGAAGATCAGGCAACAACCATTGGGTGTATTTTTATGAAACTTTCACAGTCTAAAAGATAATTTAATTGCCAATCTTTTAGTATACGGCTTTTCTTCATATTGTGTTTGGTAAAGTCATGACTCATGGTGGTCATCATTATTCGAATAATCTAGGTGCGCAATGAATCGGGGGCTCTTGCGGGCGACGGGCGGCAGTGCATCGCTGACCACTGTCACGAGTAGACGCTAACGCTCCGCGCAAAAAATACAACATCATTTTATTCGCATGGAAGTTTAACGCCAAAATGGTTGGTAAACCCAAAACACTAAAAAAGAAACGCCTTACAATGTTAAAAATAGATTAATGAAGTAACGAATTTTAATTATTTATATAATTTACTGCCGCTATGGTCGAGTGGTTTAGGGGTTTAACTTGTGTGTGGTCGTGGGTTCGATTCCCGCGGGACGCATACTTTGTAAATTTGTTTCCACTTTGGCTAGGACATTGCAGGCCTGAATCACCTGATTGTCTGATAAAAAGATGGTTCCGTGCTTCGGAAGACACATATAAGCCGGTAGTCCCGATCGCCAAATGGCGGTCGTCAGAATAGACCACGTCAGAGGCTCTTGAGGCAGTCTAGAAACTCTGACACTAGGGTGTATGGGGTCATTAGACATTACTACCCACACGATAAGAAGATTATTTATATAATCTCTATCAATAGTTTAAATTAGCATATTGGAATAAAATAAATGTGATTTAAATGTAGTAAACAAACTTTAATTTTATTGAAATAATTAAGTTATTTCCTTTTAGGAGAACAACAAATAGTAAAGATTCTTGAGTCAAAAATGTAGAGACAGGGTGAATATTGAAATGTAATTTACGAGTAGGTAACCATATTGGAGCGTAGTAAGGACAGTTCGATTAGGCCGTGCGCGCACTGCCTTGCGGTGGCCGCAATTCCGGTAGTTCTACCGCACCGGTAGACTGACCGCAGTGCGCGCACTTCTATGACACTCCATACTTCACAAATTTTGCGTTTCCAAAACGCAACGCAGTGCGCGCACGGCCTTAGAGTTTCAAAAAATACTTGAGTGTTGCTGATATTGGAATAGTTGTAGGTATAGCTCTTGATACGTAAGTAGCATGACCTTGAATGCGGAGATCTAATATTTAGTAGGTGCTTACTTAAAATTATTTTTATTTTATTCAAATTACCTATGTTTTTTTTTTGGAGTATATCAAATAACTTAGATTCTCGCCGCGAAAATGCAGAGACGAGGTAACTATTGCAATGTAATAGCACCATACTACAGCGTAGGTACTAAGGACAGTCCGGATTAGAGTATCAAAAAATACTTGAGAGCTGATATTGACACGAGTTGTAGGTATAGGTCTAGGGTAGGTACTTATGTAGCATGACCTGGAATGCGGAGATCTAATGTTTAGTAATTTTTTATTTCATTGAAATAATAGTGTTTTTTTGTGGTGAGTACGAGGTGAGTATTTAACTATAATGTAACCATACTACAGCGTAGTAAGGACAGTCCAGATTAGTTTAAAAAATACTTGAGTGCGGTTTTTGACATAGTTGTAGGTACTTATAGCTAGCTATGGTACGAAAGTACCATGACCTTGAATGCGGAGATCTAATGTTTTGTTTACGCACAACTCTCCAATATTCCAACTTTCGCCCATATGGTCAATCCTACTTTCGCGCCCGTGCCTATACTTACCTAAATTTAATTTATATTATATAACTCGCTTTATATTATATAGATCGCATGGAACTTCCTGAGGTTACGTTGACATCCACCCTTAATTTTGGTCCGTTTATCGAGGCTAAGGCTCAATTGGCTGCCAAAAAGTTGGGAATCCTAGTAATTACACCCTAACTATTGATGATAATATAATAACATTAGATTCACAAGTCGCGACAGAATTTGAAAATTTTTTCTCTGACATACCCGTATCGACAATCAAGTCGTTAAAATCATCTGCCATTGCTGCAGGCACATTACTCAAAAAAAGTGTTCCACTTTGTAGTTCAGAGTTTAAATTCCAATATGTTACTTCTAATGACATCATCAAAACTTTTAATTCTTTGAATGTTAAAAAGGCTGCAGATCTGTGGGGTAATTCTGTTCATGTTACTAAGTCCATTATACACATTATAGCTCCTACATTAGCTGTTATATTTAATAATTGTATTGATTGCGGTGAGATTCCTGATTTAATGAAATATAGTAAAATAATCCCACTATTTAAATCAGTTAGTACATCTGACCCTACTAATTATAGACCTATTTCTGTATTGCCCACTTTCAGTAAAATTTTTGAGAAAATTATTTTAATGCAGATGCAAAGATATTTTAATAAACACAAATTGCTACATAATAAAAAATTTGGTTTTAAAAAGGGACGTTCAACAACTGATGGCCGGTGTTGAACTTTTAGGACACATTTATAATGCATGGGAAGATAAGTGTTGGTAAGTGTTGGGCATTTTTTGCGATTTTTCAAAGGTATTTGACTGTGTTCCCCATGAGACATTAATCAGGAAACTGCACCACTACGGATTCCGGGGCGCCTCTCTGAATCTTCTGACCTCATACTTGAGTGAAAGGATTCAGAGAGTCGACTTGAACGGCAAAAGATCGCCGGGATCTGTGACGTCAAGATGGGGGTCCCCAAGGCTCAATTTTAGGTCCCTTTTTGTTTCTTATTTATATAAATGATTTACCGTACCTGATCAAAAATCATGACATAGTGTTATTCGCTGACGATACTTATCTTTTATTTAAAATCAAAGTTAACAGCAGGTTACTGAAGAAGTAAACAGTGCCCTTGCAACTGTAGTTAGCTGGTTTAATGTTAATAATCTTCTTGTTAATGAGAATAATACCAAATGCCTAAAATTTACGTTACTTCATGTTAGACAAGTGAATACAAGTGTATCAATAATCTTTTATTTAAAATCAAAGTTAACAGCAGGTTACTGAAGAAGTAAACAGTGCCCTTGCAACTGTAGTTAGCTGGTTTAATGTTAATAATCTTCTTGTTAATGAGAAAAAAACCAAATGCCTAAAATTTAAGTTACCTCATGTTAGACAAGTGAATACAAGTGTATCAATAAAGGGCGAAATATTGAAACCCGAAGATACCACAGTTTTCTTGGGCATAACTTTGGGTGCGAAGCTTCAGTGGGGCCCCCATATAAATTGTCAAAATAGCCAAGTTCTGCAGCATATGCCGTTAGAAAAATACGTGGATTAACTGATATCGAAACAGCACGTTTAGTCTACTTTAGTTACTTTCACAGAGTGATCTCATACGGCATTATACTTTGGGGAAACGCCGCCGACATTCATATAATATTTGTATTACAAAAATGGGCCATTCTTGCAATTTATAAATTAAGTCCTAAGCACTCCTTAAGAGACAAATTTAAAGAGATTAATATTATGACTCTGAATGACTCTGACTATGAATATTAATCTCAGTATATTTATGAGAATCTCTTTATGCACACAAAAATATTAATCTTTTTAAAAAATACAGTGATATTCATAGTGTAAATACAAGGAACAAAGACACATATGTCATTCCTAAAACAAGGAAAAAAGATTGGTGGATCGTTTAGATACCAATGTATACGTTTTTATAATAAAATTCCTAGCCATATTCAAGAACTAAGTATTAATAAATTCAAATTATTTATAAAACGTAAGCTATGTCAGAAAGCTTTTTACACAGTTACAGATTATATTGAGGACAAGAAGGCCTGGGAATGAGATGCTCCAGTGATATACGTGTGCCTTTTCTATTTAGTTTTAAAATTTTGATTGATGATTTATTTTCGATTGATTAGAATATTTGCGTTCTCAAGTATTGTATATCCTTATAATCAATAAAGAGAAAAAAAAAAGTATTGTATATACCTATTAATTTTGTTTTTGTTTATTGTTTTTTTTTATATACAACGTGTAACGGAAACCCCATATCTATCCAAAAGGGCTGAAGACAACATCTGGTATGGAGTCTCTATGCACAGTTTCAGCACAAAATAACTGACTCAAAGAATTGATACCAAATTATTGGTTTCATATATTTCTTGGATACCAATCATAAAAAACGTGTCACAGCACTACGAGGGTCAATAACTTTCCACGTCACTTGCCAATAACACGATAATTCTTTTCGTTCTTCTTAATTTGAAAAATTCGGTCTCTGGTATCAGTGTATTGTAATTTATAATAAGTTCTACACACGTAGACTTAGGATTACTAAACCCTTGCCATATCGTTTGTTATCATCCAAAGAAGCTATGCACTTGGTATGTATATACCCTTTAAATTACACGTTGTATATAAATATAATTATTTCATTATTGTACTTGTGAGGACAATGTAGGTTATTCTATCTTCGTAGTTTTTACTTTCACTATAATTTCTTTAATGATGTCAAGCAGTTTGAGTACTTGTGTGGCCTACCCAAATGGCCTTACTTTGGTATTGTTCGTCAAATTGTTGAGCTCCTTAAATTCTAAGTTGAGCTACACGATAACTGACAAATGCTTGCACTGACTGGACAGGTCCGCTCAAATTTGCTTGGTTATTTCCTCAAAAAAATACCACAGACATGAACTTACATGCTTCTCATATACAAATACAAATTGTCTGGACTTTAAAAGAGACTTTGACCTCTGATTTTGTTTCGGTGTTTCTTCACAGGGTAGTCAGTTAAGAAATACCGGCCTCATCTACCTAAACTAAACACGCAAAAAGACATGACGTGTAAAAGTGTTATTTATAACCAATTTACAAAATAAATATTTAATTTCATTTCATTTCAAAAGTGAGACGGTACTTCACACCGCAACAGCTGCTCAACCTCTATCAAGCGCAAGTTCGGTCGTGTATGGAGTGCTGCTCTCATCTCTGGGACGGATCTGCCAAATACCAGCTTAATGCACTTGAGTCTATAGAGAAACAGGCCAAAAGGCTCATCGGCAACGAGAAACTGGTCGAGACAAAGGTCCAGAGCCTAGAGCATCGGCGACGTGTTGCAAGCCTATCAGTTTTCTATCGGTTACATTTCGGGGAGTGTGCGATGGAATTGCAGTCTTATTCCACCAAGCCCGTTCCATCATAGGACTACAAGACAACAAACGGTGATGCGCCATCGTTACATGGTGGACATCCCACCCATACGCATGAAACGTTTTGAGTACGGCTAAGGAGTTTAATTATGGGTACGGCTAAGGAGTAGAATTCCCTGACGGAGTATGTTTCCTGATAGTTATAACCTGGAAGTCTTTAAGTCAAGAGTGAATAGATTACTCCTAGGCAAGCGTGCTTCATCTTCGACCACATCATCGCTTAACATCAGGTTAGATTATGGTCAAACGCAAGCCTATAAACTATTAAAAAAATATTTCAGCTCTGGCTGTATACAAAAGGGAAAAACTCAACTCAGCATGTCGAAAATGAGGACATGATTGCTGACAAGTAAATTCATACTTATTTCAATATTCCGATTTCAATGTTATTAAAACTTTATTATTTACGAGTATCAAATGAGTCTAAGTAGCGTAGCCACATAGTCATTTTTATATATATAGATAGATAGAATTACTTGTCTAAATACACATAGTAGTTTTCAATGACCAGACAATTAAAGTCCAGAAAAAAATTGGATGGTGATAATAAATCAGGCAGTACAGTCTTTACTATTTGAAACGTATGGTTACCTTACGAAATTTCGAGCTTGCGTTGCGGGGGTGCATTGCGCGGTCGCGGGGAGTGACGCAAGCTTCTCCCCAGTCGCTCAAGGTCGCTGCCATATAATGTCGCCTTAAGGTGTGATGCTGGTCAAACGCGAGCCTTATTAGGCTCATAACATAAAGCTCGACTCGACAATCATACTACAGTTGCTAGGTTCATTCAGGCATAGTTCATTTGTTACTAATCCCCGAATTGAATGGACCTATTCTAGAGATAGATAAACTTTAAAAGAACGACGGAGATCTCGGACACTTCAAACATAAAAAAATTGGCCAAGTGCGAGTCAGACTCGCCCATCAATGGGTTCCGTAGTAACTACGCTAAATAACTTTGTTTTTCATAGTTTTAGTATGAAATACAAAGTTATATTTGCGGTTTTAGAAAATATACTATACGTATCTCAGAAACTACTGACTCTATATAGTTCAAACCAATTATCGTTGGAAGTTTTTATTAAGATCTACATCATATATTTTTTTTTCTTTTTCACTCCATTATTATAAAATTTAGAGGGAGGCCAGGGGACGCCCATTTTACCACTTTGGAAGCGTATATCTTTTAAACGATTGACTTAAGGAAAAAATGGTTTCAGAAACTTCAATATAAATTTTAAATATCTGTCTATAGAGACCACACACGTAGGTATAGGTTTGATGAAAAAAAAATATTTTTAGTTTCAGTTCCATATATGGGGAACCCCCCTTAATATTATATATTTTTCTCTAAAAATCCAAAAGCGGTTCACAAAATATACATATATCTCCCAAGTTTCAAATGTGTAATCCTAATAGTTTCAGAATAAAATGGATGTGACATACGGACGGACGGACAGACAGACAGACAAATAAACAGACAAACAGACAGACGGATAGACAGACAGACATGGCGAAATTATAAGGGTTCCGTTTTTTGCCAATTGGCTACGGAACCCTAAAAACAGTGGCAGGTTAAATTTCGGGCAGTGTCCAATAAAATTGTATAAACTAATTCCACGAAGCCCATTCCATCATCCGATTGTAAAACGAACGGCGATACGCCATCGTTACTTATTTGTTGGGCATCCCACCCATAGGCACAATATGTTTTAGGAATACTTTCACTGTGCGTACAGCTAAGAATTCCCTGCCGAAGTCTGTGTTTCCTGAAAGCTACGACCGCGGGTCTATCAAGAAAGAATAGGTTAGTTTTGAGGTAGGTAAGCATGCTTCATCTTCGACCACATCAATTATCATCAGGTGAGATGGTGCTCAAATGAAACGCAAATCAACAATAAAAAGGCCACAGTAGTAAACGATTGTCAACGTGTAGGAGTTAGCATTTTATTTGATACAATTGGATTGATTAATTGGTTATTCCACAAAATATGGAACACGGTACTATCATTTGTAAGTTATAGAAGCTACCTCGCTGTAAGTGGCTCTCTTAGCTCTCGTAACCTTGCTCGTAAAGAATTTAGTTCCATCAGTTGCAACAAGAATTCAAGGAAAGCCAGTGTGGAGATATTTGATGACCCGTTCCTGTATAATCGTGAATAACTTATTGTTATCGATTCAGAATAACTTAAAACTAAATATGACAGGCTATCTCAACGCCTAAAGATAGATCCTATCAGAATATCATCAGAAGTGTTTACAGAATACGTAACCAGTTGTGCGACTTTTAAGAACACTTAAAATATAAAAACCGTAGCTGTGGAAGGTCTGTGCATAAAATACGCTACGAACACATTATTACCTATTTCAAACGTTCCAACTAAATTAAAAACCTCATTAGTATAAAAGTTATTTGCTCAATGAGACGTATTTATTTCAGGTTTCATCCAGGATGCTAGAAACCTGTAAATAAATGTTTCTCTTGCCTCAATAATAACTATTTCTAATATTGCTAAGTAGGTAGTCTTTCGATATTTACCTACACCGATTCTGTTAGTCGCTCGACCACGGTCGTCATTACGACGAGCGACGGTCAACCGGTTTGTGATCGCATCAGAAAAACAGCTACCCCGGTACCACGAGACTCATCGACCAAGCAAAACGATAGTTTTGATGAACGGTTATGTCGAAATTAAAAGGGTAATAGACTTCTCGTGGTAGAGAGTGGCCGATATGCGCGATCGTGGAGAGCGCCACAAATTCGGTGTCAAAAATTTATATAACGCTGCGAATTTAAAACGCGTTCGCTCACTGGTATGGCACAACTAGCTGACAGTTGTTAGCCAGGATTGTTTGATGTGCAGGAGTACGCGATACATTGATAGGTTTATAAGTTCGCTTTTATCGTCAAGAGCGAGATTGTATTAATTTTCCTCGCTAACAAGACCATCATCGTCATCTGCTTAGCCTTATCCCAAATATGCTGGAGTCGGCTTTCAGTCTTCTAACTGGATGCAGTTGGGAGTTCTAATGTTTTACATGGAGCGACTTCCTATCTGATATCTACAACTGACCACCTATCGGTATCGTATTTCACGACCTGTAGCTGGTTAACACGATATCCCTTTACAAGACTAGTGTCAGATTTTCTGACTTCTGACTACCCGTAGAGTCAAAGACAGACATGACAGCCGGGACCATCCGAAACACGGAGGAATCTCCATATATTATGTTAAGATGGTCACCCGTCCTCAGGCCGATATGCAAACGTTGCTTGAGCTCAAAGACCGACTCGACTGTTATTATTTAGCTACGAACTCCTCGTTACTTGACGTCGAAGACCGATTCAGCTGTTATTAATTTATTATTTAGCTACGAGCTCCTCGTTACTTGACCTCAAAGACCGACTCAGCTGTTATTATTTAGCTACGAGCTCCTGGTTACTTGACCTCGAAGACCGACTCAGCTGTTATTATTTAGCTACGAGCTCCTCGTTACTTGACCTCGAAGACCGACTCAACTGTTATTATTTAGCTACGAGCTCCTCGTTACTTAATATAATTATGCTGGTTGATCGAATGGTAGTTGATAACCCCCGACGCAAAAAGAGGGCGGTTATAAGTTTGACGTGTCTGTCTGTCTGTCTGTGGCATCATCGCTCCCGAACGGATGAAGCGATTTCAATTTAGTTTTTTTTTGTATTAAAGGTGACTTATGTGCGAGTGTTCTTAGACATGTTTGATGAAAATCGATTGAGCCGTTTAAAAGTTGTGGGTGGTGAAAGTGGGGATGAATAATCGAATGTTGTCAAATATACCCAAGTGGAGTATCAAATGAAAGAACGCGACGGGTATATTATAATCAGACATATTTTATCAAAATTGGTTCTGCCATTTACTAGATATGGGGAGTGAAAGTGGGCGTATCAAATGAAAGGGCACCACGTGCATTATATTGCAAAAACTGTCCATTCCATGAAATTAGTCAAAGTGACAAAAACTATGGTAGGAGAAAAGTTTAAAATGCATAAAATTAAAATTTATTTAAAAATTTAAAAAACCCCCTACGCAAAAAATACTTAGAAGTAGTTTAAGAAACATCCCTTAAAAAGTAAAAAAGTAATAGTCGCTACAGGGTATCGCCATTTAGAATCGATATTTAAAGTTTCTTCAATCAAAATCAGTACAACGGATTGGCAGTGATAGCGTAACAGACAGATTTTCTCAATTATAGCGTACTAGCACACGACGTCATTCGCGTGGGAGGGGTTTCCCGCGTAAATCCCGATCCGGGAATTCCGGTATAAAAAGTAGCCTATGTGTTATTCCAGGATGTCAACTATCTGCTTCTATAATCTACATCATCTTCTATAACATAATTTATATAATCTACAAATTTCGTTCCGATCCGTTGAGTAGTTTTTGCGTCAAAAAGTAACAAACATCCATACATTTATCCTCACAAACATTCGCAATAATAATATTAGTAAGATAAGATGAATGAAAAGTGATACAATGGCAGTGATAGCGTAACAGACAGATTTTCTCAATTATAGCGTACTAGCACACGACGTCATTCGCGTGGGAGGGGTTTCCCGCGTAAATCCCGATCCGGGAATTCCGGTATAAAAAGTAACCTATGTGTTATTCCAGGATGTCAACTATCTGCTTCTATAATCTACATCATCTTCTATAACATAATTTATATAATCTACAAATTTCGTTCCGATCCGTTGAGTAGTTTTTGCGTCAAAAAGTAACAAACATCCATACATTTATCCTCACAAACATTCGCAATAATAATATTAGTAAGATAAGATGAATGAAAAGTGATACAAAAAAATTAAATTCTATGTTCATTTAAGTGGATATGGAGCGGCTAAGTGCGATATTATTATATACGGATACAAAATACAAGTGCATTAGGAAAAGGGAATCTCATTATATGAGATCATGTCCTTTGCTCATCTAGATACCTACCTATGTACATATACAGTGGCAGATTTAGTACCTTAGTGTGTTTTCTAACAGTCAACTTTTGGGTTCCATCATCTACAAGACGGCGATGCGCCATCTTTATATGTTGAACAGCCCACCCATAATCAACAAACGTTCTGGGAATACTTTCAGCTTTTCATTGTTCGTACAGCTAAGAGTAGAATTCGCTACCGAATTCTGTGTTTCCTGATACCTGTAACCTGGAGGTCTTTAAGTCAAGAGTGAATAGATGATACGCTTTCTTACTACCTTACCATAGTAAGCGCGCTTCATTTTCGACCACATCATCGCTTCCCATCAGATGACATTAGGGTTGCCATCCGTCCGGGTTTTTCCGGATTTGTCCTAGTCTGGAGAGCGTCCGGGGGGATTTTCCAATAAGTGTCCAGGTAAAACCCGGACACACATTGGTCTTACGGGTACCAAAAAGCACAACCTCTATTATTATTTTTCTATGGTATTTCATCTCATTGTTTATGTTACGTTGACTAAATGAAAAGGAAGAGACTGTCATTAAACAGTTCTAAAGCTCTACAATATTATCACTTTATCAGTAAATAAAAACTATAATTAAACATCGTTGTTTTTAGTTTCATGTTCAAAAATTTATTTTTCTACAGTGTCCGGGGAAAAACTGTGATTTTACGCAAATGTCCGGGGTTTATAAGTCTTTGTCTGGGGCCGGCAAATTTGGTAATGGCAACCCTAGGTGAAATGGTTGGTTAAACGCGAGCCTAATATAAATAAAAAATTGGATCATGCAGAAAAATAACGTAGCTAGTGCAATGTGATGGAGAGGTCGCGGGTTCGAACCCCACCCATTACCTACACTATTGCCGTGAACCCACTCCAGACACAAGCATACTTAGCTTAGTTCGAGCGGGTTAACAGGATTGCTAGTAATGTGAATTCTACCCATATTGCTAGTACTCTTTAAAAAAAAAATGTTGAAAAAATCCGATTATTATTTATTTAATTCAAAGATATCATATAATAGACTACTAGCTTAAGTTAAAAAGAGACCTTCATCCTCTAATTCAGACCCTCGATTTTCGGTGTGAAAATGATCAAATCAAAATGACTCGTCCCGTTCTGGCGGGAACGGAAGGATTGTCAGACTTACTGACTAAAGACCCAGCCGTTCCTTCAACTGCCCCTATGTTCCGGGGCCGCAGTATTACGTTAGAACATTCCCGCAACCCCGGCAGGCAATGAACTTGTCGGGACCCGTCAATGTTCTATTTCAGCCCTTTTTTTTCTGGTTGGGAAAATCGTCGAATGACTTCTCCCGCTCTGGGTGGATTGGAAGGGAGGACTTGTACTGACTAAAAACCCACCCTGTTCCTTCAGCTGCCCTTAAGCTCTTTAAGGCGCGCGTGGAACACGACGCGTCACCGACCCAGGCCTGGTCCTTGGTGAGTTACCCCTGCTCGCCGTCCGCGAGCCCGCGCCTACGGTGGCCGGTAATCGGCTCGCGATCCCCGACGCCCGGGGCGTCTTCCGCGGCGGCTGGGGTGTGAGGAAGAGAGCTGTCTCTCCCTCGCGCGTTCGGCCTCCTCCTTCGCTAGTATGACTGCTTCACAGAAGGAGGCGACCGCATCCCATTCCCTCTCGCTCCGCACCATGTTCTGAACCAGGGCCGGTCGCGAGAGGTCACCGCTGCCGATCGCCTCAACGAGGACACGGCGAGGCTCTGCCCAAGCGGGGCACACCTCCATCGTATGCTCCACCGTGTCCTCCAGGGAGTTGATTTACAAAGAAAGAAAGACATTTATTTGTCATCAGTACATCAGACACACACATACAAATACACACATGTATAAATAAACAGTAGACAACTAAAAATTCAGTACGTGCCTCAAGGCTGCGCCAAAAAGGTCTATTTCAGCATGACTGCCAGACAGATAATACTGTCTGACGTTGGTCTTCCAATGTACTATATACTTATACAAGGTGTAACAGATTAAGCGCAATACCTCAGACACCCCAATTAGAATATTAAATTATAAGTCTAAAACAACATCCATAACTAAATAAATTGAAACCGAACCTAGACATCTATATCTATCTATACTTATAATAAATCTGTAGAGAGGTCAATTCTGTACATGAAATATATTTCCAAAATAACTATCAGGGGGTGATTAAGGATCGATACTCATGCCAAAAATGCAATCAGTTAAATTTTTGTCTGTCTGTCTGTATAACCGTTATAGAAACAAAAACTACTCGACGGATTTTAACGAAACTTGGTACAATTATTTTTCATACTCCTGAGCGGGTTATAGTATACTTTTCATCACGCTACAATCAATAGGAGCAGAGCAGTGAAGGGAAATGTTGGGAAAACGGGAGAAGTTACTCCATTTTTTAAGCTTCCGTCGCGTGTGCAACCTTAATGGTTAAAGCTACACAAATCATTACATGACGGAAATGTTCTCCTTAAAATTATATAAAAAAAATCCCACGACAGCATATTTCTAACTTTTATGGTTGACTCACAATAACACGTGTAACTCCCGATAGCTTAGCAGTTCGAAGCTTTCTGATTATAATATTTGTCTACTCTTACGTTTATAACACTCTCAGTCACCCCTAATTGAAAAAGTTAACATTATTAACTATTCCATAAAAAAATTGGCCAAGTGCGAGTCAGACTCGCCCATGAAGGGTTCCGTAGTAACTATAATATAATATGCAAATTTATTTGACGAAAAAAAAACCTTACAAATTTCTTAAAACTAGCTTATTTACATTTTTTACAACTGCGCCAAATAAATTTGTTTTGAAAAAAAAAAACCTTACAAATTTCTTAAAACTGGCTTTTTTACATTTTTTACAACTGCGCCGAATAAATTTGTTTTTCATAATGTTTGTATGAATTACAAAGTTATATTTGCGGTTTTAGAAAATATGCTGTATCTCAAAAACTGCTGAACTGATTTCGTTCAAACTAATTTTGGTTGAAAGTTTATATTAAGATCTACAGACATATATTTTTTTTAGATTTTTCACTCCATTATTATAGAAGTTAGAGGTTGTGTCCACCACACACACATTTTACCACTTTGGAAGCATATATCTTTTAAACGATTGACTTTATGGAAAAGTGGTTTTAGAAACCCCGATGTCGTTTTTAAAGAACTATCTATAGATACCACACATGCATCGATTTCATGAAAAAAAATATTTTCAGGTTTAGTTCCATGTATTTTTTATTATTTTTTTTCTCAAAATCGGAAAGCGGTTCACAGAATACATCTACCTATCAAGTTTCACATGTATAGTCCTAATAGTTTCGGAATAAAATTGCTGTGACAGACGGACGGACGGACAGACAGACAGACAGACAGACAGACAGACAGACAGACGGACAGACATGTCGAAACTATTAAGATTCCGTTTTTTTCCATTCGGCTACGAAACCGTAAAAAGAATCATATAAATCGGTATAGAAACACCAAAGTTATACATGAAATACGCTTATAATAATAAGCCATCGCGCGTGAATACTGAATCATGCTATAAGGATTATTTTTGAGAATCGGTCGCCGCGCTCGACGCGTCTCGCGGTCGAAGCGTTCTCTAGGTACTTAAGCCTCATGTGAACGTGATCTAAACAATATTACCAATACATTAACTTACGCTGACGGAGTCGCGGGCACAGCTATATTGTATCATTACGCTAAGGCCAATAGGAGCGGAGCGCCAATGAAGAATGCTTCAAAATCGGGGTTAAATTTAACGTTAGCCCAAAGTAACTATTCCACGCGGACGAAGTCGCGGGCAAAAGCTAGTACTTATAATAAATCTGTAGAGAGGTCAATTCTGTACATGAAAAATATTTACAAAATAACTATCAGGGGGTGATTAGGGATCGATACTGATGCCAAAAATGCAATCAGTAAAATTTTTGTCTGTCTGTCTGTCTGTCTATCTATCTGTCTGTCTGTCTGTCTGTCTGTCTGTATAACCGTTATAGAAACAAAAACTACTCGACGGATTTTAACGAAACTTGGTACCATTATTTTTCATACTCCTGAGCTGGTTATAGTATACTTCTCATCACGCTACAATCAATAGGAGCAGAGCAGTGAAGGGAAATGTTGGGAAAACGGGATAAGTTACTCCATTTTTTAAGCTTCCGTCGCGTGTGCAACCTTAATGGTTAAAGCTACACAGAAATCATTTATGACGGAAATGTTCTCCTTAAAATTATATAAAAAATATCCCATGACAGCATATGTCTATCTTTTATGGTTGACTCACAATAACACGTTTAACTCCCGATAGCTTAGCAGTTCGAAGCTTTCTGATTATTATTCTGCTCCGAAATTTAAAACCACCACAACTTTGCAATGGAACTCGGCTAAAAGTAACCGAGTTGCAACAAAATATAATCGAGGCTCAAATTTTAACAGGTTGCGGTGCAGGAGAAACCGTCTTTATTCCCAGAATTCCCATAATACCAAATAATTTTCCATTCCAATTTAAAAGAACGCGATTCCCAGTATCGGTGTGTTATGCAATGACAATTAATAATGCTCAAGGGCAGACTTTTCGTGTTGCTGGAGTAGATCTCGGTGTCAGTTGTTTCTCGCATGGTCAGTTGTACGTCGCTCTTTCCCGGGTTAGCAGTTCTAGAAATCTTTATGTTCACGTGCCGGACGGGTCAACTTTCAACATAGTTTACCCGGAAGCTTTGCGCTGAAGTATTGTCGTTCTATAAGTACTTAAGCCTCATGTGAACGTGATCTAAACAATATTACCAATACATTAACTTAATAACACACAAAGAGTTACACGCTGACGGAGGCGCGGGCACAGCTATTAACAATAATATTGTGCGGTTCTGTATTGCGATATTTTTCAACAGTATTATAGATTGACATATTATATTTCCCTACTACATTACGAAAGTTAATCTGTCTGTTACATCAAAATAACTGAACCGTGAGGAAGGACATAGGCTACTTTTTTACGAAAAACGACGGAAACGTGGACGAAGTCGCGGGCAACAGTTATCTATGCTATTAATATAAGGTTGAAGAGTTTGTTTGTTTGTTTGAACGCGATAATCTCGGGAACTACTGGTTCGAAATTAAAAAAAAATATTTTTAATTGAATAGTCAATTTATAGAGAAAGGCTATATATCATTACGCTAAGGCCAATAGGAGCGGAGCGCCAATAAATAATGCTTCAAAATCGGGGTTATATTTAACGTTAGCCCAAAGTAACTATTCCACGCGGACGAAGTCGCGGGCAAAAGCTAGTTTTCAATAAACTAGTTATCCTTACTAAACGCCAAACGTATGTACACATACACTCATGCAATGTTAGCGGCCGACACGCACACGAGCGCATTTCCTTGAATTAAGGATTGTATTAATTTGTCATGATACTGTTTCCATTTTAAGTTAAATGAAAGATTTTTCCGTCAAAATTTAAAACCGTCAAATTTTTTTATGACGGAAATCGATTCAGAAGCCGATTCTGAACCAACTACTTTCAGTAATTGCGTTTATTCTGTTACACGTTGCACAAGTCATCTATATTAGACACCGTGTCTTCAACAATCTCCATGGAAAATTTCTTAAATGGTGGTTGCAATGGTACTGGAAATATAACAGACAGATAGACAAAATTTTCGCAAAATAGACAGATATAAACTATACTAAAATTATAAGTTTATATTAAGAAAGTCATCTAGGAAACTAATGATCTAATTCTAAAAAAAATATTGGTAGTAAGGTGCATTATTGGTGAGTGCTTAAAGGATACATTATTTCGAATTCCACGCCGGCAAAGTCGCGGGTGAAGTGCTAGTATATTATAAACTTATACATACAAATCCTTACCCTTATATAAATACGAAAGTCTGTCTGTCTATAAAGCTACCACAACACCGATTTGGATGAAATTTGGAATAAAAATATTTGACGACTCAAGGTCAAACATAGGCTACTTTTTTTCAAAACTGGGTTGAAATAGGGAATGAAAGTTTGTATGAGAAATTTAAATCCCCCCTCCTCAATCCTCCCCAATCCTCAATTTAAAAACCGTTTTTAATGAATTTTGCTTTTTTCCGCTGATTAAAGCGGGTGAAACCGCGGGGCACAGCTAGAACACAAATATATAATTAATCAAGTGCTACTGAAAGTTGAAACACTAAACTTTTATTTGAAGTAACTATACAGAGTTTTGAATTGTCAAGGTCGGTCAGTCAAAGAAGTGAAGCTACATACATAGCTGTTTTACGAAAAACAATGAGTACCTGATACTAAACATTAAAAATGTTGATGTATCAGTATATGCCGAAGGCGATTAGGATTTTTGATTATCTCTGGGAAATACCATGAGCTTGATTTTGAGTTCTATATATGTTTTGAACGACAACCTATCCGAACTTATAGCTAAAATAGAGCATGACAAATGTTGAGTTGTATTTTGGGGTAATTTTTGACCCCGATGGTCACTGAAATTTGACTCTTTAGGGTATTAGTGTTTGCCATATTTGAGCGAAAAATAGTGATACTGGAAAAGAATGCTTGTCATAATTTGGGTACAATTTTGGACTAGCATCACAATCGTCCATTGTTGTATTTCTCTTTGTTTTAACAAAACTAGCAATACAGATAGAATTCACATTACTAACAATCTTATTAAACCCTCCAACTAAGCTAAATTTACTTGTGTCTGGAGTAGGCAATGAGGTAATGGGTGGGGTTGGAACCCGCGATCACACGGCTGACACTTCAGCCATTATTACCACAACCTTTGAACATATGAAAGGTCGAGTAGACTCATTTGTGGAGAGTTATAGTGTAGGAAAAAAACAACACCGCACTCAATAGTCCACGAATTAACAAGAAAAGCTACATTGCGGGAAGAATGACGAACGATTGTAAAATCTACCACTACCACTCACGCCAAGAGTGTGGTGAATTAGAACAATATTAATAATAGCAATGGCATTGGCTCTTGGGGTCATAAGACATCCCATAAAAATCTTAGTATAGGAATTGGTAATGTCTTTGTTTTTCTAAATATTAAACTGAACCCAATGCAAGCTCCACTTTTTTAACCTTAATTACTGTGTTCTCTAGCAGATCCTTAATTGTTGCCGTTTTACTGATCGCTATTTTTTGATGATGTCATGCCATGGTTTAAACCTGATTGGGTAACTGCTATGTGAACTTTGGACCCCTATAAATGCAGATTTTTACTGTAACACGTATGTACGGTCGGCCAAGAAAGTGGTGTACCAGTTTTGATTTAGTTTCCCGGTCATCGAAACTTACAACAAAGGATATTACTGAAAGAGACAACATTATCATGACGTAAACCTATGTATTTAGTATTCATACGTCATATGTCACATATAAGTACATGACATTTTAACCTTTAGTATAAATGAAAAGGACATTAGTTTCTACAAAGCAATTGAAATGTTTCCAAACAAAAGTAATAAAAACTATTTAGACAACCGAATTCCATTTGAAAAAGAAAACTGACAATTGACATTTTGTCAAATATATGCAAAAAATCGATATATTTTCCGTGTTATTTTTCAATCAACTGCATATAAAATCATCTCAATGCCTGCCAACTTGACCATTGCCGAAAGAGCACAAATAATTGCCCAATTTAATGAGGGAAGCAGTATCAGTGCGATATCCCGGAATTTGAATATATCGAGGCGTTCTATCCGCTTTTGGATTCGTCGTGAAGGAGAGGAGGGAAGTTTGTTGGATCACAGAAGAAGTGGTCGCCGGCCTGCACTCTCCAATAACGATAGAGAATTCATGAGACGGGAATATGAAATCAATGGTTTTAAGCCCACAAAACATTTTGCGGAGATGTTCGATGTGAGTGCCCAAACAATAAGGAATCATCTACATTACATGGGGTTGCACCACAGGCATTACGCCAAGAAAATATATTTGACGGATGCTCACAGACTTGCTCGTCTGAACTTCGTCAGAGAGCACTTAGAGTTTGATTGGTCTAATACAGTGTTTTGTGATGAAAAAACGTTTAAATCCAGTCAGCATGGACGTCTTCACCTTTGGCGATATAATTCAACACGGTATAAAGATGATCATGTAATCCCAAATAGAGAATCAGGTCGAATTTCCGTAAATATTTGGGGCTGGATGAGTACGGATGGTGTAGGAGAATTGTGTTCTCTACCTCCTCGAGCGACGGCTGTAAATTATATCGACGTGCTTCAGAATGCAATGCTACCGACAGTCCGTAATGTTTACCCGGAGAACGAAGTGCCACAATTTGATTTTGTTCAAGATAATTGTTCAATTCATAATGCGAGGATCGTAAGAGCCTGGTTTCGTTCACACACTGACGTAAGGGTAATTCAGTGGCCCTCAAGATCGCCGGACCTCAACCCGATAGAAAATCTTTGGGGCCTTATGGTCCAACGATGGTCGCATCAAAATGAAAGAACCAAACAAGCTCTTATTAGTCACTGTAATTATATCTGGGAGGAAATGCGGGGAACCGATATTTGCTCACGGCTTGTTGGTTCAATGAGGTCTCGTCTTTTAGAGGTTATAGAGGCCAACGGCGGTTACACCCGTTTCTAATTTTTAAAAATTTTCAATATCTTCTAAATATTACTATATATGCTATGTTTTTGTTTGTTATAAGTATTTTAAAATTGATTGTAGAAATTTAATAAAAGGATAAATCTATTTTTAGCTTGTTTTTTATTGATATTGTAATTACAAGTTTACAGAAATTGTAGGTTTGTGGACTCACCTTGTGCCTTTACAATTTTATGTAACTTGTTGATTACAATTCTGAATTTGTAGATACAATTTTGTCATCAAAATCTACAGCCCCCCGCCGTTGATTTTACGACGTCATTGGTTCCATCAAGTTCAAACTAAGAACAGCTGTCACGTTACAAACAGTAATAGTCGTTATCAATAATCAGATAAAGACAGCAATAGAAGTTGTCAGATCGATCTGCAAGCGAAACTAATCTTTATCACCTATGAATCTGCAAGCGATATTCAACCTTAGGGTGGTACACCACTTTCTTGGCCGACTGTACATTGTATTATCTGGTTTTTACGCGGCTGCTATGTGTTTTATCTGGGGGCTTAGTATGAGTTTGCAATACTATTATCGTTTTAGAAAACTATTGCTTGATCTCTTTTACACTTATCTACAAGTTTGCTTATACTAAACCCATTGTTCTCTCTTATTTCCTAATCTACTTAGCAAAATTGGACAACTGAAGTATGGATAGAAGCGTCTTGCTCATCCGCTGGTTTAAAGTTTGCCCCACACTATGAATTTCTCTTGTATCGTGGATGCATTTTCGTAAACACCCAGACCAGAGAACTAATTGTACGTCATTCAAACTTTTAATGTTTTGGTGCGGTAGTCGAACTCGCGACACGAAGCGGTGCAGAACATTACATTGAATACATAAGAGAAGACATTACGTCAACCAAAAATTAATATGATGGTGGTTATCTTCAAAACAACTGCAGGAATATATAATATATAAGATAGAGAGAGATAGAGATAAGTGGAAGAGCGTAACAGAGGCCTATGTCGGAGGATAACCTGATCTCAAAAGAACATCAGACGACATTAATTATTTTTAGATTAAGATGAAATTGTTGTATTTTGGCCAGTGAATTAAGGCTATTTATATATAATTATATATATTATATATACTACAAACTAGAATAAAGCGGCAAATAAAATTCATCAATTAATTATAGGCCCGTATGTGCCTAAGAGACTGGCAGCAATGCTTAGCCTTTGGTCAAAGTAATAGCCAGCTCTTGGGTCACGGGAAGTGTCAACCAGCCTTTTCGTACTATATTTGATAGGGCTGAGAGCACAATTGCCCCACGGTCAGAGAATTTGGACACCAAATGGCTCGAAAATATGGTATGAGGTTACTAAATTTACGCAGCCGCTGTGGCAGTTCCAGCTAAGCACTTTGAGCTGGGAAAATGGGATGACGCAAGAGTATCGACACAAGTTGCATCCCACGCTAAAGGCCCACACATCTTTCCAGAATAGAAAGAAATGCCATCCCTTCCATCGTCGTTTGCCATCGCCACATACCAAGACATTGGGTATCTAAACTATCTGATACGACAGTATACTAATGAGGTATAATTTAAACAACAAACCTATATTGTCATTTATTTTTGCAATAATAAAGCATAATAATATTTAATCTATTTTTGTACAAAGATTTAAACAGCCGGTAAGAACGAGAATCGCACCCACAACCCCTGCCGTTCCTTTATATTGCTCTAACCACAAAACTACAGTGTCCTAATCGGTCTATTCTAGACTCGTGATATTAAGCTAATGTGTAAGACATAAAATTTGTATTGATATGGTATACAAACTGCGATGTGCCATCGTTACATGGTGGACATCCCACCCATACGCACAAAACGTTTGGGTATACTTTCATTTCGCGTACGGCTGAGGAGTGGAATGCCGCAGTCTATGTTTCCTGGTAACTAAGTATAACCTGGGGGTCTTTAAGTCGAGAGTGAATAGGTTACTCCTATTATCAACAAAAAATAATATCTCAAACTATTTGCATTAGACATTATATAAAATTTACCTAAACTGTGACTTATTTTGATATTTAGCGAGAAATGTAATGAGAGTTAGACGAAAACTTTTTTTTTTATTGAGCGTAGGTTCGCGTTTGACCACTATCTCACCTGATGGTAAGTGATGATGTGATCGAAGATGGAGCACGCTTACCTAAAAGTAACCTATTCACTCTGGACTTAAAGACTCCTAGGTTGTAGCTGTCGGGAAACACAGACTCCGGCAGGGAATTCCACTCCTTAGCCGTACGCACAATGAAGGTATTCCCAAAACGTTTTGTACGTATGGGTGGGGTGTCCACCATGTAGACGTATACCTAATCTCTGCAATTTGCATGAATAGCCTATTACGTTCTCTCTGCCGGGAAACAGGCTTCCAATCTATGAGCGGAAATATACCGTAACCACGGACGCCAAATGCGGCATGGTTCATGTCATAGATTTCGGTTCTAGGACATGCCTCCTGTTTCCTCACAATATGTTTTTCTTCACCGTATTGAGAGAAGTTGCGGGAATGTTCTAACGAGATACCCTCGAGAGCCCTGGAACTTAAGGGCAGCTGAAAGAACAGGTACCTATTTACAAAAATGGCCCAAAAATTGCTTTTAACTCTTGGTCATCTCTTTGATCGCTAAAAGTTTTATCGCCAAGTTTATAGTAGAGTAGTAGTAGTTTGTAGTAGTTTTTTTTATTTAGTTTTTATTCTCTTTCTTGGCAGCAGGAAAAAGACTCCCAGTACATATTGAAAAACATTCATAGACAACTTGTATAGAATATACTTTATTGTACACCAAAAGTTAAACACACCTATTTTACAATAATTGCTTATTCTATGGTTACAATGATCATGATAGCAATTTTAATATAACATGTTTACAGAAAAGTACAGGTAGTCCAGAAAATAAATATATATAATAGTTCTTAGAGGGTAATCTAAGTGGCTGAATGAACATTGGTTCAAAATGATTTATCTTAAATTCAATAGAGGTAAAATATAATGCTTACTGTAATGTAGCGACCTGCCTGACGTTGGTTTATTAAAACCAGTGTTTCAGGCCATCACTTTACATCGATAATATGAATTGAAAACAATAAATTAAATAATATTTAATTTAAAAAAAAAACAATAACTATAGTGACTAGTGAGTGTATTAGTTCCTAATCCTAATGGATTAGGAACTAATATATTATATTATTATTATTATTAATATTAAATTGTTTCAAGATTTCTAGTCATTTTTCCGTGTATGTATAATTGAGTTTTGACAAATATTCCAATACTATTAAATTACTCCTTTTATAACTTTACTATACACTGTCAGCACTCTGTTAATCTGTTAATAGCACACCATAACGTATAATTTGTAGACCTGTCCACGAATGATAGCCAGTTTTCATCAGTTCACAAATTGTCGGGACAACATAGAAAAATTGTAAACTTTAGAATTTTGATTGGTGTCATTGCCGAAGTCAGTTAACAATTTATCGAGGTATCTCTGAAGTTATTTCATAACTTTACGGAGTTTGCACATAATTACTCGGTGACATACACAAGCCAAATCCGTGTAAATAATTTAAATAGACAGCGATATTTTGCGCACTGCGGAAGTATGCAAGAAACCGACACGGATTTTTGTTTTCTCTTTTCTTTTAGGTACATCTAGATTTCTTTTATTTCTTAGTGTTTACCCACCCTTTCTTTGTGGCTTAGCTAGATTATTAGGTTAGGTTAGGCGTAAATAAAAAGTAAAATTTGTTTCTTTCTATTATACATATTCCATGCTCTCTTTTTCTATGACAATTGTGACATTATTATAAATTTATTAATCTAAAATTTATTATGTTATCTGCTAGAAAGTTTTGAAACTTATATTTTTTTTATCCTAAAATTCATCTGTACTGGTAGGTATTATAAAGCGGAAATGTTTTTGTTTTTTAAATGCGCTAATCTTCGAAAGTACTGGGTGGATTTGGATGAAATTTGGGATGAAGCTTAAGGAACGTTATAGGCTACTTTTAACCCGACTGAAAGAACGAGAGCTATGTTTCTATCGGGAGCGAAGCCCCGGGCGTCTGCTAGTTATTTAATAAAGTGTTATATCAAATGCTCATTAAATGGAGAGAGTCTTTTTTAATTCCATATTTTATTTTATTCTGATTTCAATCATATCAATATTTCAAATACCCAAATATGATCCATACTAATATTATAAACTAGCTGTGTCCCCGACTTCTTTCGCCAATATTACCACGCGATTTTCCCTTACGCGGGAAAAGCCCGTTCCCGAGAAAGTAGCTTATCTGGATAAAAAGGAATGTGCTCTACATCTTCCAGTAAATGTCCCATTAAATCGGTAAATCGGTTATTTTAATCGGTTTAGCTGTTACAGAGGTTAGCCCAAACCAATCAGAAAGACAAACAGACCGACAGACAGACCGACAGGCAGACATTTAAAAAAGTTTGTATGTGCCTTAATATTGTGTAACTAATTATGAACAGTTGAGAAAAACACACAGTTTAATTTGAAATCACGGACAGACATTTCAATTTATGTATGTACATATAGCTGTTCGAAAATGTGTCTCTTTGCCATTCTTTCTCGACAAAAAGTTGCAACAGATCGAGAGAGACATAGGGTACTCTTTTTATCTACGCTGAAAAGACTTCACGCGAGCGAAGTTGTAGGCAGAAGATGGTGAAGAAATACACAACACGATGAATGGTTTGATATTTTATGTATTACTACTACATATACACAAAATGTAGGTAACATAATTAATGCACAACCTGAAATTATTTTATTCAGAATCGTTTACTTAATCGATTTTTGTAATTATACAAATTTTTCAAAGTATATTAAATTGTTTTTACATGTAATGTGTATGTGTGTGGAATTATGTACATAGGTT
This sequence comes from Tholera decimalis, assembly GCA_943138885.2. NCBI lineage: Eukaryota > Metazoa > Arthropoda > Insecta > Lepidoptera > Noctuidae > Tholera > Tholera decimalis. The sequence goes on from OW964565.2 coordinate 21,000,437, forward strand.
GTATAAACATTGGGATAAGCATGTTTCTCTGGCAGTTTGAGTATACTTTTTGCGGTCTACCCAAACGTCCTTACCTAGGTATTGTTCATCAAATCGTAGTTCTTACCCAACTAGCACAAATGGGCTGCATTAGGGCTTTGGAGCGTATCCGATTATTACTTATGGTAATAGACGTAAGCGCTAGAGCGTCTACTACAGACTTAAAGCAGCCGCTTTAGCGCTATTTGGGCGCCATTTTATGCAACCTAAAGTTCCATTTAACCTGCACAACGGTTGCATAAAGGTTCCTTAATAGCTATAACGATTTATTAACGCTATACTAAGGCTCTCGTAGCGCTACTTTTGAATGATTTCGAACTACTTTGAACGAATGAATTGATTATAGTTCTTTATTGTATATCTTCAGTTGACATTATTTGTAATGTTTTGGTAAAGTGTTTTCGTCGCCATCATGAAAATAAAACAAAAAGAAGTAAAAGTTTGTATTCTGTATTAGCAAGATATATAAAGATACTTAAAACGCTGTCCAGTTTACTGTAGATATATAAGATAATTTTCGAGTAATTTTAACGCGCTTTTATGATATTTAAAAAATTAACAAAAGATATGTGATATTTTTTATTTGTTATACAGAATAAATTTTATTTCCGTATTTTTACGTGTCGATAACTTACTATTCACAAGTGGCCGATTGTTTACCGGTACATTTAATGCATATTTAACTGAAAAACCAATGTATATCAACTCAATTTTGCAAGAGAATTATAAGTTTTCTTAAAAAATCATGGCGTCATTTTAATGTAGTCATAATCATAACCTGCAGTTTTAGCTCTAATAACTCCCTTTTGAGAATCATAGCGCTAATTTTCACCCTTCTAACGCTTCCAGTGATTTTTGTTCCCCTAGTGCAACTCACAGCCACAAAAAGCTCCTATTTTCCTGTTTTTGAGGTTATAAGATCTAGTTACGTACTTATTCGTTTAGCATCCAGTTTTATTAAATGTTTTATAATAGTTACAAAAGCGGCTGTAAAATGGCAAATGGATTGAGCCTGCAAGGAATGACTATTGCTTTTAAAGGCCTTAGTTACACTGATGATTTTTTTGTAGCTATAGTATGCATAAGAGTTTCTATTATTTCTATAATGAAACTTATAGTAGTATAATAGTGGTTACTATAACTATAACCTATAAAAGTTACAATGGAAACCACTGTGCAGCTGTGAGTGGCAGAATGACCTTCGTAACTCTCATATAAAGGTGTAAGTAGTAAATGAGTTCTACCGTGGACTACTGTGAAGGCTAGGGTAGTATTTGATTCAGCTTATAGCACCTTAAGTAACTTTTATAGCTATAGACGTTTACGGATGCAGATATGCAACTTTGAACTGCTTTTTGAACCCTTAAACCGCTATTTTACAGCCCAAAGTAACAAAATAGGCTGCTATTTCCACTACTGTGCTCGTTGGGTAGTTACCTGACAATTGCTTGCATTGTCTGGACAGGCCCACTCAAATTTATGCACATCTTTCCTCAAAAGATCGCCTGAGACATTAAACCTACAAGATTCTCATATGATTTGACGAGTACGGATTGTCTGGACTTCAAAAAAGATTAGTTGAGCCCCGCTGGCACAAGATTTGTGTGCCAGCGGGGCTCAACTAATAGTTGACGTAAATAATGGCGGCCCTTGAGAGGTTAATGAATTTCCCACTCAGAAAAAAGATGTTTCCCTAAAACTGTTTCGTTGTTCTCCTGAATAAAATATAACTAATCACCTTAAATAATGAATCGCTTATACTTCTTATTTACTAAATATTAACTTATCTCTCTTCTTACTAATATTACTTAATGCGACAGTTGGGTCTTTCACGCAAAATCTACTGAACGGATCTAAATGAAATTTGGCATTAGATAGTTGAAATCAACTTTTCGTTCGGAAAAACCCTTCCACGCAAATGAATTCATAGTATATTAGAAATGCGAAAGTAGCTCTGTCTGTTTGTTACACTTTCACGTCTAAACCAATTCACTGACGTTGATGAAATTTGGTAAAGACACAGATTAGACCTTGGAAAAAGACATGCTAAATTTTTCACTAAACAAGCTATTCGCGCGAGCATAGCTAGGGGCAGAAGCTAGTGATATAACACATTTATTTATCTTTTTCTTTCTTCAAAAATGGAAATTATTTAGTCACAAAGCCACCCAAAGCAACTGATCTAGGTACTATAGCTTCTTATACCTAATAGGTACTAATTATGATAACATCACTACGCCAATATCAACTTCCCGAACGGATAGGCAGAAGTTTAAATACCTGGTACTTAAATACCTAGTTCTTGTTATCTAGGTTTCACCCGTATCTATTGTTCTTAAATAAATTAAGGACTAATCAACTTAAAATAGAAAAGCAAGAATTACGAAAGACTAAAAAAAAAACCAAACAACACTTTTCTGTATCAGGAATCCCATTACCTGTTCGCATGATTTAAAAGGGTGCACGTTTTTAAATTCATTTCGACAATCCAATATAAGGGCAGGGGCACACGAACCAAATTAATTGCGTTGCAATGACGAAAATGGATCCGACTTTAGTGTTCAACGTCAAGCTCGTAATCCGTGGGCTAGTGGACACCCTGAGATACGGTTAATTAGCATTTTGCGTCATCATCATCAGCTTAGACCTTTCCCAACTACGTTAGAGTCGGCTTGCAGTCTAACAGGATGGAGCTGAGTACTAGTGACTGACTATCTGACTTTCACAACGCAGTAGCAGGATGACACGAAGCCCCTTAGCAAGATCGGAGGCAGATTTCTTGGCATCTGACTACCCGTAAACGAGGCACGAAGGAATCTCGATATACTACGAACGCTCCTGGACCAAATCCGGCAAGATAGTCGCTTTAAAAAACTATCCGGGGCTTGGAGCATTATATGTATTACATAGCTCCCCCAAACCGACCTTGGTGCGTGCTGCTTAACCTTTAAAATCAACCCGTTTGGTTGATACCTACTATTTAGGCACCAACTGCGCACCAAGTAGTTACCTACGCAGTAACCACAGAGTACCCAAAGGCAAACATTTTTCAGTTCATCAACAAAAGACATTTTAAGCGACTTTTAACAATTTCACCGAAGTGAAGTGAGCTAAGAATAACTATTATCAATTTGAAGAACACCTCACTAAACGCTTACTTCAGAATCGATCGGCTGTTCACTTTTGCCGATGCCAAATGCAAAAGCTACTTTTACCGAAATAAATGATAAATTCTAGTGAAAGACTGTAAACAAAACCAGCGTGTCTATCTTTTGTAGTGTGAATAGAATATAGAATACATTCGCAAACATAAGTTAACATAACGTTACGCGTCACGATTAGCTCTCGCGTCAAATGCTATCAAATTTTAACAACAATCAACTCATAGAGTTATCTGCATTTTCCGTAGCGTGTGCGTAAACTGGACTGTTTCAACAAAGTTGGTATTTCGAATCATGTGATATTAAAGCACCTATGTTCATCAACTTATGTCCTTTTCAGTTTTGTGTGAAATGCCTACCGTAGGCCAGTTTTTTGAACGAAGAATTATATGTCATAATTTATTCTAAAAAATAATTTTTGTGAGATATTTTCAAACACGCGTCATTTACCTAACTGTGATTGGCTAAATGAGTTTTCAACAGCCAATCGCTCCCTTTGATTGCGTTTAATTTTTGAAGGATGGTTTTTAGGGTCCCGTAGCCGAATGGCAAAAAACGGAACCCTTATAGTTTCGTCATGTCTGTCCGTCTGTCTGTCTGTCTGTCCGTCCGTCCGTCCGTCCGTCCGTATGTCACAGCCATTTTATTCCGAATCTATTAGGAAAATACATGTGAAACTTGGTAGGTAGATGTATTCTGTGAACCGCTTTCCGATTTTAAGACCAAAAATAAAAAAATATTTAAAATAAAGGGGGGCTCCCCATACATAGAACTAAAACTGAAAATTTATTTTTTCATGAAACCTATGCGCGTGTGGTATCTATAGACTGGTCTTTAAAAATGATACTGAGGTTTCTAAAACCACTTTTACATAAAGTTAATCGTTTAAAAGATATAAGCTTCCAAAGAGGTAAAATGTCCCCCCCCCACCCCTCTAACTTCTATAATAATGGAGTGAAAAATCTAAAAAAAAATATATGTCTTAATGTAAACTTTCAACCAAAATTGGTTTGAACGAGATCGGGTCAGCTGTTTTTGAGATACAGCATATTTTATAAAACCGCAAATATAAGTTTGTAATTCATACAAACACTATGAAAAACAAAGTTATTTAGCGTAGTTATAAAAATGTAAATAAGCTAGTTTCAAGAAATTTATAAGGTTTTTTTTTGTCAAACATTTTATATACATATTATATTATATTATTAAGTTACTACGGAACCCTTCATGGGCGAGTCTGACTCGCACTTGGCCAATTTTTTTTACCTAACAATGAGGTTTCGTTGTTTTGTTACAAAGTGAGTCCTTAGTGCATATTTAGGTTTTAAGTTCTTCGAGGTTAAGAAACTTATACTTAACTAGCTTCTGCTCGCGACTTCGTCCGCGTAGAAGTAGAAAATATTCCACGGGATCCCGTCCCCGACTTGTTTGACAAAGATTATAATAGCTCGGCTAATATGCATGATATAAAGATAATTTATAGCCTATAGCACTCAGGGATAATACAGCTACATGTAAGCGAAAGAATTTTCAAAATCGGTTCGGTAGTTTCAGAGATTACCATGGGGTAATCTCTGAAACTTGTAAGTTTGTATGTATGGACATACAAACTTACAAATTTTACCTCTTTATAATATTAGTATAGATAATTAAATAATTTCATTCAGTCCTAGGAACTCACCTTGCGTGCTTACTTTAATGAAACTCCGCCCCTATTTTCATAAAGGACTACGATCCTAGTCGATTGTAGGATCGTAGATAAATTTTATGTCTACTTAGACAGGTAGGTACCTGAGAAAGTTTTTTAGGTCTTCCAAAAGCGAGACCTCAATTTCTATGTTCTTGAAAATAAAACCTTTTTAGAATGGGTAACCATTTATGCCCTTTATTTTATATAATTTTATTTCATCATCATATAGCCATAATATAGCAGCATACCTAAATCAATTTTGATTCTCTGTTCGTTGTACAAAATACTCTTTTTCCATCCGATCTCACGGTTTAGGAAACATTTTGTACTTTCATGTGTATTTGGGTCAAAATTAACCATCACTTTCTAAACCGACCTTCGTAGGTACAAGACCAGATATTGTTTTCACTGTCAAAATGATCCCAGTCTTCCGTAAACTGCAGTTATAAATATTCCAGAGCGGTAAATTCAATGACATTAAATCTTTACGTTCTTACGTACATCTGAACTAGAAAAATAAACCCAAAATAGACTTTAATTCTATTTTAGCATAAGATACATAATAAAGTGGCCTAAACACAAAATTTTCGTCACCGTTAAAAGAAAATGTTGGATCTGCAACGTTAAGAGTAATTGTGAGCGATAGCAGCGTCACAATAGCTAGATGAACGCATAGAGGGTGTGCAAGGACACGGGGGCACTCGAGGGCGCAGGGTCGACGAGGGCGAAGGGCCACGGACGGCCAAGGGTATTGGGGACGCCGGCGCATCGGGCCCTAAGCCGTTAAGAGGCATTGCATTTGTACTGCTTATTATGCTACCCCCGCTTATGAGCCTTGGCGTAACATTTCATGACGTGGAGAAATTATCTTGAGATTTTTGCGTTGGTACTATTTATGTTGCCTTCTACCTACGCTAATGTTGTTTATTTGCCGTTTTATAAACATTATCGCGCAACACATCGGGAGTTTTTATGAGATATGTATGAAAACGAAAACTTGCTGAAATGAGGGTAAAGCCGGTAACTGCTTTGTTAAACTTGCCGAAAATGTAGTCGAATGCCGTGGGAAAATGTCGTCGCGTACCTTTTACTAATGGTAGGTTGATTCTTCGAAAAATAATAAACTCTTCAGGGAAAACTATATTTTATTGATAAAGTCTCGTGATTTTTTTTGTTATATAATATGAACCTATTTTCTTACTTGTCATTTGTCACATAATTATTTATCTATCTATACTTAATGTTATAAAGAGGTAATATTTGTTTATATGTAGAGGGTAGGTAGTCTCCGGAACTAATAGATAATCTAATTTTTTTTAACTTCTATAGGGGCTTATTTTTAGGTTCTATAGGCTATAAAATATTTCAAAATTCACGCGGACCAAGTTGCAGGGCAGTGCTAGTTTTTTATACAAATAAGTTTAAGTCCTCGTTAGTGCATTGTCACCAGTGGCTGTGAAACGTCGGCCCGTACGTAGGTTCAGGCCAAGTAAAATAGCCAGAATTGAAAAAGTCTTGGAAAAAATCTGTGTGCTGCATTCCTTAAAAGAGCACCACCAAGATAAACCGAAATGGTTCTGATATGATATAATCAATACGAAAAACCTCTGAGTTTGTTTCGGTGTTACTTCTCAGCTTAGTCAGCTAGGAAACAGCGATCTCATCTAGTTTAAATTCAAAAGGAAAGAAAATGACTAAATGTAAAGTTGTATATAATAAATACCTACCTTTTAAACCCATTGAATAGTTATATCCATTACAAGTAGGTTTTTTATTGATAATAGGCTCGCGTTTGACCACCATCTCACCTGATGGTAAGTGATGATGTGGTCTAAGATGAAGCACGCTTACCTAGAAGTAACCTTGCCTAGTAGGTATAACCGGTTTTTTGCGAAACTAACATCTTTGACAGAAGTAACGAAGGTCGCGCTACGAATTTCAGAATTCTTGCTCCCGGCAGCTTGGCTGGACAATCGCTTTAATAGGAACTTGCTCGAATTCGGGATACAGATTTGGGTATCTGAATCCCGAATTCGAGCAAGTGTCGAGAATTCGAATTCGGGCTAACGACAAAGTGTAATTGCGCTATCAGTACTTTATTTCAATTATTTCAATGGAGTTTGTTCCAATTCCTATTGAAGCGATTGTCCACCCAAGCTGACGGACGACTTCATTGCAATCGTCATCGAACAGGACTACTGGCTTACAACAACGGGGTACAAACTACTAGAGGAAGTCGAGTAGCTAAAACTGGACTAGATCGACCGAAGATTGGTATACTCAACCCCCTTTTTACACTGGGTTGGTTCCCCAAATACAAAAGACAATCAAATTCGAGAGAACGACTGTTTTTTTTTTTTAAATTAATATAAGTAGGAACTTTTTATTTTTAGGTGGGTACGTCAGTAACTATGGTCAATATTATTTGCTGGTAGGTAGGTGTTTCTTATAAAGCTGTGTGTATTGTGTTACTTTTACCATCCGAAATAAAAGATTTATTTATACATGAAAGTCAACTCGAATTTAGCTAAAGAAAGAAAAAAACGAGTTTGGATATAGCTGCAGTACCTATACCTATAGACTTTTAGTTGTATGAGCACAATATTAACTGCACGTAAGGCCGTGCGCGCACAGCGTTGCGTTTTGAAAACGCAAAATCTGTGAAGTATGGAGTGTCATAGAAGTGCGCGCACTGCGGTGGAATAAACGCGTGCGGTAGAGTACTACCGGTGCGGTAGAATTACCGCAATTGCGGCCACCGCAAGGCAGTGCGCGCACGGCCTTACAAAACCAGAGCATTCGCATTGCTTTTGCCTCGTTAAAAGCAGTAGACAAATATGCATACAGATGAATATATAAATAGATTATTTCAATATAAACGCTCCAGAGGATGTCAAAGAGTGGACTGTGGGCTCATAAACATGTTTACGCGTAGCACCCAACTCACTACGAACTCGGGAATTTGTTTCCCAGGCCGCCAATCGAAAACATTACACACTAACACTTTTATTTATTTTAAACAGGATAAATTGTTTCATTTAAAATACTTACACAAGCTGTCTTTGCAACTGTTTTGTTTTTTCAAACTATAGTATTGAAAGTACCTACATATACCAACATTAGATTTATTTACTATTTCGATTAACATTAAAACTACGAGAGGTTTCCTTTTTGTTATTCTTCATACATTTATTGTTTTACCGACAGGTACCTATGTATCGTGGCTGCGTTTAGCTTTTTCAATAACTTATCCGTAACAACTATTAGATGAATCTTTCATACGATGTTAAATTGTTGAGTGAGAATCGAACCTACGACGATAGCTCAGAAGCTAAAACATATGCTCAAAATACAACTTGTAACACGACTGCGTCGAAGTCTATATGTAGGTACCTACATGTATTATGTAGGGTATGTTTAAGCCTACATATATGTGATACACGGCTGTAAACACCTGCTGTAAGTACAACAAGGTGTTTACGGACCCAGCTATCATCCATATTTATGTATCCAAACAGTTTTGAGGCAAAACGTGAACGTTATAATGCCAGTTGAAGTTGAAATAAAAATCCGCTTCCAGCCAGTGTTGCAGTGAGCGTTTTGTTCGGTAACGTTCTCTATCGCAGCCCAGTTTTCCTCAAAATTCATTCGCCACAGCAGCGAGTCGCCGGCTGGCGGCACGGATTCGGAGCGAACGGCGAGCGGAGCGTGGCGCAACGACTGTGCTTGCTACCTAACAACAAGTTACATAAAAATACAAGTCTGCCGAGTGGCCCCGTCCGCGGCGCACCACGGCTACGTACCGGTTGCTCCACCGAGTCACCGACACACTACTCGCTGTCCACTCATTTTTATTCACAATGCAAGACGCTTTATAATTTACAGAACTTTATATTCATAGTAAATTCCACTGTGCTGTGCTGTACTATCCAACGCGTCAATAGCAAATTACCGTCTTACCCTTGTTAATAGCCAATGTAAAGAATTGGCTACATTACATACGTATGCTGTCTCTTGCCAAAAGCAAGTTAAACCAGTCAGTTTCCTTGAAGATAGATTTTTTGTGCGCTCGTAGCACACAATCAAAACAAGCTGGTAAATTACACAAGGTTGGAGTATCACGTGTCTAACAATCTACCGATTCCTTATTCCTAGTAATCTAAGCTGAATTTATAGTAAAACTCATTAGGTACCCAATTAAAATTCCATACCTACCTAAAAATATCGAACCTACGATTGCTTCACAGCACAGCGCACAATTCAATACATTCAACATCTTTATTAGCCTACCCGCATTCGTTTGACGTTTGATAAGAGTAGTGTCCTAGTCCTCGAAGTGAATTAGTTCCAAGTACATTCATATTAAAACGCTGCATGGACGTTGAGAGCTCGGTGGCGTCGCCGGTGACACATCGGCGCGTGATTCAGAGCCACCGGACTGCGCGTGCACAAGAATCCCTGACGTCAGCGCACGTCCGGCAGCGCCTATTACCGACTGCGTGAAAAAATATCGTACACTGTTATGCGATATTAAGAATTGGAAATAACTTATCGCCACACTGATGTGGTGCTCTCATTTGAGTCTCGACGTATGTTAGTCGTGTAGGTAGTGAAATTAGGGTGTGATAGCTTTCTTTTCAATTACATTAAATATTTTCAGAAAAGGGTTAAAGGGAAATGGTATTTAACGGACATAAATCTATATTTCAGATATTTTTTTAATGAAACAAACGGAAATAGGGGGTTTGTCTGTAATTTCTTTAGATCGTCGGGGGCCGCATTGAAGTGTGTTGTTTTCGCACAAGTATTTGAGAAAACACTGTTTAGTTTTAGTCAGTTCAGATTTTGATAGAACCTTTGAACCGCCCCAGGGCGAAAGACAACCATGAGGATTGCCACCTCGAAAAAATATGTTTTTATCAAATTCAGATGGTATAAAAAAAATAGCATGTTAAATAAAATTGAGCCTCAAGAAAACTGACCGAAAGGCATAAGTTTACACTTAGGTATGCTACGTAAATTCATTTATAGGTACGAGTCTTAGATACCTACCTAGTGAATAAAGATCATAAATAACTTTAACCTCTTTTCAACCGACGAAAAAAACGGAGGAGATTATCAATTCGACGCGTTTTTTTTTTATGTATGATCACCGATTACTCGAAGACGGCTGAACCGATTTGGAAAATTCTTTTTTTGTTTGAAAGGGTATACTTCGAAATTGGTCCCATTGATACCAAGTCAGGATCTGATGATGGGATCCTGGAGAAATCGAGGGAACTCTTCAAATATTATAGGCACACCTATGGTGATTCGAGTATTTTTTATAGTAACTTGTGTAGTTGCATTCGAAAAGCACCATTTGTGAAGTGGACCTGATGATGAAGACCACAGATGGCCACTGGAACTACTCAATATATAAGTAGGAATAATAAGTATTTCATGTGTTCCGCTTCGATTACTTGAATGTGGTTATTAAGCACAATATATGCTCGTCACAATGCATAATATGGTGAAGCTGATGGTGAAGTACCAGGAGAACACCTCAACAATTAACGGCCCAGCATTGGGAAAAGCAATATTTTGTAAAAGGTGATAAGTAGTTGAGATATAGGCTTTTGTAACTAGGTAAATTATAAATCGACCAACTAAAAACTTTTTACCAAAAAATTAAACCGACTCCAAAAAACACTGCAAAGTGAAAAATAACTTTAATTTCGGAAGTCGGTGCCAAAAACGAAACTACAAAACTAAAGACACCTACTACCGAAATTAAAGTTATTTTTCACTTTGCAGTGTTTTTTGGAAGTCTGCTTATTTTTTTGGTAAAAAGTTTTTATTTTACTCTTTAGTTGGTCGATTTATAATTTACCTAGTTACAGTCTATATATTAGGTACTAGCAGTTGCTCGCGACTTCGTTGGCGTGGGAAATTTTTCCCGTGTAAATCCCGATCCCGTGGGAATTTCGAAAAATCCCGTCTTAACGAGCATCTACGTACTAAAAGGTACCCCCGTGCAAAATTTGAGAGCCCTACTACTTGTAGTTTTTAAGATTTCGTGATTAATCAGTGAGTGGTATTTCACTTTTCAACTAATGACAAAAAGAGGTTATCAAATCGACGCGTATATTTTTTTTTATATATATAGATTAGATATAAGTAGATACTATTCTTTCAATACTTAAATAGGAAATACAATTGGAAAAGTAACATGGGAACAATATAATTTAACAAAACGCTGATATAGAAGGGTACGAGAATAGGACCCTTGCTCGGGCGGTGGTTTGTTCGTCGCGTTCCGTTCCTCGACCGCAATGCTGCGCGTTTCTATACCTTTTGTATTCATAACCTCCACATCACCTCGCCGCTCGCCTCCTCTACTCGCTTGTGCCGAATTTGCTCCACTGATTACGACCTTCCGTTATACTTTTAGTAGCGAATATTCTTTGCCGAGTAAAATGTTGATCCTTGAGTAAAACTTGAGAATATGCTTTTTAAAATATAGTGGTCGAAATTAAATATTCAGAAAATATCTAATTTTAACCACTAGACGTCACTATTTTTTTATTATAACTGGTGAGCCTGCTCTTGACCTCCATCATGCCTGACGGAAAGCGACAGATGAGGTCTACGGTGGGATAAACGAGCCCAGAAGTAGCCTGTTCTCTTGCTTTGAAGGCAGACGGTTCGTATATGGAAGGGAACACAGAAGCCGGCAGAGTTCTAAATCTTGGCCGTGCGCACAATAAATGTAGAAAGGGAGGTCCCCTGCATATGTCTGGAAGACCGGTAGTAAAGAGAGATGGAGGAATCAGGCGGACTCTCCGAAGTTCTAGACCGACAGGCAAGCAACGTTTCGCCGATGAGCCAGACTGTGAACATGATCCGATGATTGATGTCACCTGGAAAAGTGGCTAGATGACTTCGAAGCAATCCACTGGCTGGTTTCAGCTTGAAAGAAAGATATACTTATTCCCAGTCGTCCCCACATAGCTACCCACCAAGAAGCGACTGGGAAGTGGGAAGATGATACCTGGGTAGTATTTTCTTACTTTAAATGACTGTTCTCCGCTACGTAGATCACCAAACCTCATTTGTCTTATGGCTGCGTTAAGGGGGGTGGGCGGTCAGATTTTTCCAAGTTTTATTCCTGACGATCATAATTGACGACACGGTTGGCAGTGTTTGAAGGATTGGCTGGCACTTCCTGTACTAGGATAACTTTTCATGGTCTACAAATAGTTGTTCCTGGACTAGGTGTAGGTATGTAAAGCTGCACTCACGATTTAAGGAATATTCCTAATGTGGAGCAATGCATTATTTTTAACCGACTTCTAAAAAAGGAGGAGGTTCTCAATTCGGATGTTTGTATTTTTTTTTATGTTTGTCCGTGCATAACTCCGTCGCACAGTGGTCTGGAAATCGAGCTCCATACTCATAGAAACTTAAAGTAAAGAATTAAAAAAAACAAAAATTGTAATGGCTCTGGTATACCTCCCTTTACATAATATTAACGTATGGATGGTACAAGTCACACTACGTGTGAGAAAAAAAAGATTTGTGTTTTTTTTGTATGGGAGAAAACACTAAAAGTACGTTTTTTCGAAACTTAA